>CM028224.1:37651403-38954903 GCA_016432845.1 Psidium guajava
TGAATTTATTCCAAGCGTAGAGGAAAATACATGCTATTCTGCATTAATTTACCCTGTCATCAAATTGATGAAATGTGGAGGTTAATGAATGTCTTGAGGAGTTTCCAGCATTCGATTTTGCTCATGATGGTGGTTTAAGAAAGTCTGAGTATTCAACTCATCCTGAACTTTAGACCAAAAAAAAAACTCATCCTGAACTGGAAATGTCTGATTGAATTTTATCTGGTGTTGCTTGTTTGGGTTTCACAATGACAACGTCGTGTGTCCTTCCTATCATCAGTGTGTTTTAGCCGGCTTTGAAGTTCTTCACTTTCCTTTCTCCTTCGACAATCCATTACTTACAAACTGTAACTCGGCAATCGCGAGGGTGGTTTTGATTTCCTTTCTCCTTCTCTCTTCATGGTACAGTGTATGTGTAGCGGGTGTGCCAAGGTTTTGAGGTTCCAGACAAACAGGTGTCCCATTTGCCGGCAACCAGTCGAGAGGCTTCTGGAGATCAAGGTCAGCAGTGCTCCTGACGAATGAAGTTGCCCCGTAATTAGCATGCTCATACTGTATAATAGTCCTTTGGTTTTGTTCCTTATTATTTTCTTTCCTTTGAAATTCTTTTTATTCCTTATTCTGTGCTTATTTAGTCTTGCCTGTGCAATGATCACATGGCGAATTTTACTCACCAAGGCATGACGAAGTGTTTACTCTCCGATTTGCATCAAAGAACATCCTGCTTTTTAATACTTCTGGGCGTTGTTTATGTGAAATTCTAATTATCTCATGCAATCTTAGCTCCACTAGAGACCCTGAAGTGAGACATTTGAGTTATTCTATTGAGCAGCAGTGTCGAGCAGTTCTTCTCATGTTGGGAATGTTGGACATCCATTTGTGCCAAAAACTCGAGAAAGGATTCGAATTTTCTTTGTCAGTTATGATTGAAATTAGTGTTTTCATTTTGCGGGAGAAGTCTAATAAGAGCATCTCAGTTGGCTCAAGATTCTCTGCACCCACGGTCCTGGCAGCACTTTTTTCTGGCCTCGTCGCTAGGGTCCAGTCCCATAACCACCCCGAGTGGTTTGCCCCGATCTCAACCCGAGCCGAGCCATCAGGCTGAACGCCCTGTGATCAATATCAGCAGCGCTTGGGAGTTGGAGACAAAAAGAAGGCATGAGATGGTACGGTCGATCAGAAACTTCAAGCCCCGATCCTCTGGCAGAATAGTCCGTGCTCATCTCTCTTTCCGTTCTTTCCAAGTGAGGACCAAGAGTATCTGGGCAGTAGGCAATGGACGACTTCCCTGGAAAAGACTCGCACAACTCGCCGTGCTTCTCTTCTCTGTTCTTTACGACGCAGAGAGGGAGGAACTGGCAATTTTTGCCTGATGGCGGGATCCAACCTGCTGGCGTTCCTCGCCAACCGTGCGTGGTTGCAAAAGGGGCTCGTCTCTAGCTTGCATTTGCCATTTGGTGACGTCATTTGACTCGAAGGGCTCGACTATATCGAGCCCGGACGTAGATGAACTCTGGATGTGAGCTATTGTTGAGTAGTTCTGGCTCACAGAAGTCGCTCGATGGCAAGAAAAGCGGAGAATTCACATTTCAAGAAGGGTGCTACAGGACATATAGATACCGTAATGGGAAAAATTACCAATAATAGGAAAAATTACCAAAAAAAAAAGTTTCATACCCGTTACAGCTGTGCTAATTTAGTGCTAATTTTTTTTTTCATTTGTGCCAATTCAATTCGTTCGATCAATTTTGGTAGGAAATCGCAGATATGGATGCAAGACGTCTTACGTGGCGTGATTGGTGATAATGCGAATAATTTTTAAGAATTTTTTTTTATATGTTTCCATTTTTGTTATTCCATTTTTCCTTCTTCTTCTAGCTAGTCCTTGGACCTCATCGACTAGCCAGAGGCGGCAAGCTCAGCCTCGCTACTTGCTAGGCGAGTCTCGCTCTTGTCGGGACCTCGCCTAGTGAAGGCGAGGTCGAACCTCAGTAGAGGCGGGTGAGGCCAACCTCGCCTTTAGTCGGTTGTGGAGGTCCGACGATTGGTTTGAGTAAAAAGGAATAAAGGAAGAAAATAAAATAAAAATAACGAAACACAAAAAAATATATTATTAAAAAAAAATTTACATTAGTATTGGCCATGTCACATATGACAATCAATGTTCTTGTCAGCGATTTTCACTCAAAGCCGAATAGATTGAATTGACATAAATGCAAAACGATTAAGATTGAATTGCCAACAAAATAATTTAAAACTAAATCGACACAATAACAAATCCTCCTAACAAACTTATGTAATTGATGCGTAAGTCTCGAGTGGCATACACCTTGAAAGTGAATGTCCCATTCAAGTGGGAGTGGGCAATGTTGGCTTCCTCTTCTCATGGAAGGCCAAAGGTTGCATTTTTCAACATCAATGTGACAAGTGACCACTTTTGGGTATTGTAGATAATGGGTCTAATCATATAATTAAGTATAAGTTTCCTCCATCAATTAAATTCTTTCTTAATGGGTTTGGCTTCCTCTTATGCGTTGACTATAAGAATACTAGCTCATGACGTAGCTTTCCATGTATATATAACTCCGTCGAGGATTGTCTTTAATTTCTCTCGCATATGCTTTTATGTCGAGCTAGAGAAATCCACGTGGAAGAATTGGGGAGGTTAGGATAGTTTCTATGATGACACTAGGTACAATAATCACTTCCAACATTGTATGCCGATTGATCACATTGCCATCATTGTTGACTTGTCGTGCACCGAGTAATTTTAAATTGTGTCGAAACTCGAAGTGCGATCGAAGATTTGAAGTTTTGGAATCAATTCATTGGTTATACCTTATATGGTAGATTCAGATATCTCGAATACTCTCGCATCTCGAAAGGTCGAATGCATCGACTTTAATGCTAGTTTACGTCGGTGCGAGATACCGTGTTGCATCCAATTAAGCATGGGTTCCAATCCTAATTTTTCTTGTCAAGTATATCTATCAACTTATGGAGGTCAAAATCAAGAGGGGTTGATTGAGGCTACTCTTTTCTTGACACCATCTTTCAAGAATGTCTTAAAGGGTAATTTCCTTCAACAGGTTTTTTTTTTTCCATTAGTTAATAATGCAAAATTTGGAGGGCCAGTAGCTGATGGTGGTTGACTTAATATAAAAGATAGTTGCATTAATCTGCACTGATCGATGTAATACTTGGCTGTTGTCACTTCCAAGATGAATTAAGAATTACATTTTGGGGGGTGGAAACATAAATATATGAAAATCAAGGATAAGCACATGAAATGGACTTAGCCGTCCGACGTCGCACGATGGTCGGAGGTTGCAACACCACGATCAGATTAGCCTTTGCAACAAACGAACCACCCCTTTTTTTTTTTGTGGATTTGTTAATCCATCTATCATTATTTGGGCGGCAGAGTATTAATCAATTAGTTAGGGGAAAATAGGCTAATCGAAAATCTTTGGACGAATTTAAGCTTGACAAGTGTCGTTTTCCTCTCTTTCTCTATCCATCAATTGATATTTTTTTGAAAAACTTCAGATCAATCTTCACTGAACATGACAATCCCCTCATCTCACGCACGATTATTGTGGACATTGCGACCTATCTAGTAAGAAATCGCTAGATTCAAACTCCGATCACAAATCTTATCTTAGGCTACATTTGATTTTTCAGATTGAATTCAAGATATAATATGTTTTATTCTATTTTGTATTTAGTAGATGTTCGGATTAAAATAAAGGAGGATATAGGGGAAGATAAAATAATCTTAAGATGGGAGTGGAATAAAGCCGGAGATAATTTCTCTTATCCATCGCTCAATCTACCCTCTCTTTGCCATGTCCTGCTGCCTCTCTGGCTGCAGGAGGCCGCCTTTCTAGTAGTAGTGGGCAACTTCTACAGCGAAGGCATCGGCGGTGGTCCCGATCTAGTTCGTCCTCCCTTTCTTTGGCACCATCAACTCCACTGTCGAATCCCTCCTTGTCAACTTCACATTCTATATTTCTTTTTTCTTTTTTCTTTTTTGCGAAGAGCTATCTTAATTGGTTCTTGAATCAAGGCACTCCGTTCAGCATTTCAATGATGGTACAACGAAACGCTCCATATATCAACAGCAAAAGCGATCTCAGGACTTTGTCTTCTTCTTTGCCACAGATCCCTGGCAGGATCTGCATGATAATTTGAAATATGACATCAAAGCTTACGCTTGCATGGAACATGACCTTAAAATAGTTTAAGGTACTCTGCCTGTCCTGGGAGCTGTATACAAGCTTGAGTCAGCAGACAAGCAACTAAAAATGGTGATGCAGTAAACTTCCATGATGCTTCCCATGGAATGCAACTTTGGTGCCCTTCCATCCACGACAGCACTTTGTTTCTACTTTGGTTGTGTTTTTTTAATTTGCTGAATCCTACCACCTGGGTTGCCCACCTTTCCTAAAATTTTTAGCTAAAAACCAAGTTTCCTACATTTCAAATAAACTTCCCCATCGACAGCAAATTAAATAAATAAACTTCCCCAGAATTTGTAATTTCCTAATTATGCTTCCTATCAGTAATGTATTTTCTCATTGCGAAATGAAGTGAGCAATACAATATTTTTATGTTAACATTATTTGTTATGCTACTTATGCTACTATGTCTTAGAATCACAACAGAGAAGCTCCTGACGGCCGTCCCCTCGAGCTCCAACCCGACGGCCCTGATGAGAGGCCAGAGATCCACCGTGTCGGCTTCGGAGAAGAGTCTCTGGATGATACAAGTTAAGAATCATTATATATTGATATCCATTTTCTATCAAACAATTGCTAGGATAGGATATGATATAAAGATATCCGAATTTAAATCCGCAGTTCATCAAATGAGAGGTATGGTATAATCAGATCTTTGGATTTCTTTGTCCTATCATATTCAATCCTCTCTTGACTAGATATTCAGATGACCAAATGCAGCCTAAGGGTTTCTAACATGCGTCTTCACTTGCTACGAGTTGTTAAAATACCAAATAATAATCAAGCCTTAATTTCAACCAAAAACAAATCAAGCCTTCATCTAACAATCTTAACTTGTAAAACAGTCGAAACGGGGTCCTTTAATCAATGTAGTATCGGAGCCAATGAAATTCCTTTCGCGTATGTGCGTCTATCCTCGTCGGTTCATGGGCTTGTAGCTCGACGCACGCAAAATGCATGGGGTAACCGGCACCGGGAACTCGTATGACTCAGGCAATTGACAACTCTCGCCGTAAATGCGTGCCTCGATTTCATAGTAATTAAACTTCGAACCTGTTGACACCTGATTTTTAATCATTTTTTCTATTGCTAAAGTAATAAAAAATCCATAAAAATTCATAAAATTGAAAAATCAACTTTGGGGACCTTAGCCAAGCCTAGGGAACCAATTTTGACCAAAAAACGATTTTTCATATTTTCAGTATTTTTACGTATTTTTTATTTATTTATTTTCGAAAATTAATAGAAAATCCATAAAAATTCATAAAATTGAAAAATCAACTTTGGGAACCTTAGCCAAGCCTAGGGAACGAATTTTGACCAAAAAATAATTTTTCATATTATATATATTTTAATTTTTTTTTTAAAAAATACAAAAATATTTGAAAATTTTGGAAAAATAACATTTGAGGCCAAAAAATACACAAAGATAGTTAATATTTTTATTTTAAATCTATTTTCATATTGGCCATCGCAAATTCAGAAAAATCCAATTCGAGTCACGTGTTCCTTCACGAGTATAATCTCGAATCGGGCCTAAAAAAAATTAATTTGAGTCAACTTATTTTAACTTTCACTTTTTATGAGTTGTGACATTGTCTTCTAATATTTTAAATTTTCATCTTGGCCCAATTATACCCAGAATGACTTAATTTTGCAAAAGGGCTTTAATTAAATTATACATTATTTTCAGCGACAAGAAATGAGCTTAAATTTGACATGTGGTAAATTTTGGTGTGTCAAAAATTGTGAGGAGATTTGGACTTAAAGAAATATATTTTTTCAGGGACTGAATTGTAAATACTTAAAATTCAAGGACTAGAGTGCAAATACCTAACTCTTGAAGGATTATTTTACAAATAATAAAAAGAAGAGTTAGTGGATAAATTAGAATAGATGAGGAAAAAGAGAGAAGAGGAGAGTGAGGCCGAGAGCTTTCGAGCTTTGTCCACGGTGATTCCACCGTTGGATCGGGCTGATTTTTGGATATGTCGTAGCTGACGTCGAGACGATTCCAACGGTACTAAGATCACCCAAATCGAACAAGATCTCACCGTTGAATATTTCCCAGAACGTGGAAAGGTTCGTGATGAAGGGTAAATCGGTTTGATTCTAATACCTAGCTTATTAACCATTATGTGAAGATAGATTCTAGCCTAAACATGTGATGAATCAGAGGCATTGACTTGCTTCATATTGCTGTTGAACATGATATTGCTAAGTGTTTGTGCATGCATATGAGTATTGGATGACGTTGTGTGCATTTTGACACGTTTTTGCTCTCGGATCAGACTGTGCAATATTTTTGTAATGTGTATTTTAGGATGAAAACGTGGTTATTTCATGGAATGATGTTCTAGAGATACGTAGAGCACATCCCAAGCTTCGATTTGATATATTATGGCATGAAAACGGACATCGTTTACTATGTCAAAAGGATCCCGTAGTTTAGAGCTTGAATCTGTGAATGTTTGCAGTTGAATCTGAGATTGAGTTTTCTGATCCGACCTTTGATGCTTCGTAATTTTCCACGATTTTTTCTAGATTCGATTTCAGAAAAACTTCTTCATGAAAGTCATTCACGACATCTTGATGCATAATATACAAAAAAATCCAAAAATATTCGTGCATGTTTCATATGTTTAGTGTATTTGAAGTAATTGCGCATTTCTGTGACTGTTCTGGAGTTTGTGTCTTGTTCAGTGCAAGTCTGTCTTAAGTCGCAATAACGACCTATTTAGAGTCTTCGTTTCCAAAATCACAAAAATTGAAAGTTGTTCATTAGGGTCTTATTTAGTAGACTGAAAATTTTGGTGTATTAATTCGGTGTTTTAAGTGTGTATTAGAGCTTAATCCTAAAACATGTCTGCTCTATGGAGATTTGCTTATTCGCTGCTGAGCTCTTGTGAAAAAATATTTTTCACATGAAAATGAGGATCTTTTAAGTATAAGTGAAAAACATGAAAGTTGTCACTGACATATTTTCCCACTTGCATAAAAAATTTCGGAAGTTTTTCATGCATTTCACTATTTTTTCTGCATTTTGTGATTACTAGCTTTTCCTTGAGTATGTTCCTAGACAGTAGGGCTGAACTTGTGTCTTTGGTGTTAATGCATTGGAAAATGTCAAAAAAATGGTCTTAATGAAATATGATCAGCATGTCCTAAACTTTCTTTGAATGCCCGAATCACCTTAATTGGACCTTACCTTCATTGGTAATCGTGCCTAAACATGATCAATTCAATTCCATAGGTGATCCTTTTGTGAGCTCATTGGTCTTGTCGTGATTGTTTGATGTCTAAGACTCAAGAGGCCTAAGTGCATGGCTTAGTTGGCATCCCTTGCATGTGATTTGTTAGATGGATGTTAGGGTCGATGCATGATACGTGGAGAACCTTATGGGACCGTTAAAACCAACCATTTCTAAAGCAAGTAAACGGGGCCAAGTGGGTAATTGCGATGTGTGCATACAAAGGTCGATCCCGAGGCCTTCTCTTGAGTGATTTAGATTATCTCGTTGATTTGTGATCCTCAATATGTTTGCGAATGTGATTACACATGTTTAATTGAGTAGTCCAATATTCTAAATTGCTTGGTTTTCGGCCCGATGCTTTGAAGACTGGAGGATGATCGATGTCCATTCCGGTCCGTTTTGTTGTACTCCCGACCCATGAGGCTTGGTGACGGGTGTTTGACCGATGTCCATTCCGGTCCATTTTTGTTGTATTTCCGATCATGTCTCGGGTTTTATTTAATTGGTCTGTAATTATTCACCCGACGAGTTGCGGGTTTTATTTTCACTGTCCTTAGGATAGTTTTACTTTACCTGCTCTCTCTTCACATCTTTGTTTGCTTTGGGCGATTTTGCATTCTTTTATAATACATCCAAAATCTTAAAAAAAATCATCATAAAAAATACCCAAAAAATGCCATTCATGTGTATCTCATGTAGTACGTCTCATGTATGTTTGCCATGTTATTCGTATGTTCGTATAGACATATCGTATTTGTTTGTCCTCGTATGTACGTCATGTATGCGACGTTTGCAAATCCACATTTGTTTGTTATGATATGTTATTAACCCATGCATATTAAAAAAAAAACAAAAAACAAAAAACAAAAAATCAAAACTTTTCAAAAATGAGGGTCTTATCCCCTCATAGACCAATCGTCTTCAAAAATCCCAAAAAAAAACAGGAGACGGGCCACTCCGACTGGTCAATCCTGATATTTCTAAAATGACGACTTTGCCCTTCATGGGCAAAATCGAAACGTACGTATTTACATACACATATCGCTACGCATGTCACACATATATGTCACGTATTCGTATGATGTATGTACGCATGTTACATATCATATTCGTATGTCTTCATACCCGCATGTCACATACGTATTTGTATTCGTCTATCCCGTATGCATGTTGTATTCATATGCATGTCATGTACGTATGTTATTCACATGTCACGTACGTATGTCATTCACATGTCACATACGTATTTGTATTCGTCTATCCCGTATGCATGTTGTATTCATATGCATGTCATGTACGTATGTCATTCGCATGTCACGTACATATGTCATTCACATGTCACGTACGTATTCGTATTCGCATATCTACGTATTCGTATATTACATTCGTATGTTCGTATTTGTGTATCGTATTCGTATGTCAACGTTTGCGTTCATACCCTTTATGCATTCCATTTAAAAAAGCGAAAACATAAAAAGAACACCCCACTAGAGCCTTAGGAGTAAACCAAGCCTGAGTTGCCAAATTAGGATATCCATGAAATTAAGGTACCGAAAGGGCATTAGTTTTAATTAACTAGTGTAACCAAGTCCCCGAACTCACAATCTCTGGTTCGTAGAAGTAATTTAGTTCTCCCGCTAATTTACTTAGGTTTCTAATCGACCTACTAAAAACGATTAGTGGCGACTCCAAATCTTAAAATCATTTAAATCCAAAACCTAAAGTTGCGATTCGGTAGGGCTTGGGAGGGTCCGTATTAGGTTAATCTATCTAATTAATCTAATAATCCGTTCGCCCGAAAAAATGAATTTTAGGGTCGCGACAGCTTGGCGACTCCGCTGGGGACGGGATTTTTAAATTTTCGAAAAAAGATACCAATTGGAATACTTGAATTTTTTCGAAATTTTAAAAGTCTTAGTGGACTTAAGCCAATGAAAATTTCATGGATATCTCGCTTCTGGCGATCTTGTTTGGGACTCATTCTATAGGTGTTATATTGTTTTTGCAGGATGGGAGTTATAAGGGGCGGAGTGTTTGGCTAACCCCTTTGTTTTGCAGGCTCGGTGTTTGGTTTATTTGTTTAATTTCGCATATTTTTAGAAGCGCTGTTTTGATATCAATTGTTGTGCATGTCTTGCATACTCTGAGGATCACGACACCTGCACACACAAGCGTCTAAACCCAAGTCGCAAAATTCTTCCTAGAAAACCATAGATAGGGATCGAATATGTAAAGCTCTTGCGTCGATTATGCTCGGGTTGACCATATTTTATCCCGCTCATTATCTGAATTGACAATTCTTCCCATTGTGATTTGATTGCGCGGAGGGTAAGGTTGTCAATTCAGATAGTGGGGGCCTTTTAGGTCCATACCCTGTCTCTCCTTCTTTTATTTTCTAGAGTTCACTCCTCACTTGAGTCATGCGCATGACTATGTGATTTGCATTTCTCCAAGGTAAAAGTAAGTTCTCTAATTTTATCTTGTATTTATTTTCGGTCGGTTCATGCTAGGTGTTAGTCAGTTTTTGAGCTTGATATTACGACCATTCTTTTAAAAGAAAATAAAAATTAAATTTGTCCCTCATTTCTTTTAAAAAATTTTTTGAAAAAATGATGTGAAAAATCCCTTCATGGGAATTTTATTAACCAATAAGGGATTTTTGTCATGTTTTTATTGCTTCAATAAAAATGAAATTTTCCTGAAAAAATTTTCCTCTGAAAATTTATTTCAATAAAAAGAAAAATTCCCTCAAAAAAAAAAACTCTAGTAGACATCAAGTAATTTTATCACATTTTTCAAATTATAAAAACTTGCAAGAAAATTCTTCTCGAGAAATTCGCTCATGTTTTTCTAAGAAAATTTTCTCTAAATAAAATTAGACTAATGTCTCGGGGGAATTGTATTGACCAATAAGAGATTTTTGTCATGTTTTTCTTGCTTCAATAAAAATGAAATTTTCCTGACAAATTTTCCTCTAAAATTTTATTTCGATAAAAGAAAAATTCCTTCAAAAAAAAAAAAACTTTGGTAAACATCAAGTGATTTTATCACGTTCTTTCAAATTATAAAAACTTGCAACAAAAATTCTTTTCGAGAAATTTGCTCATGTTTTTCTAAGAAAATTTTCTCTAAATAAAATTAGACTAATGTCTCGGGGGAATTTTGTTAACCAATAAAGGATTTCTGTCATGTCTTTCCTGCTTCAATAAAAATAAAATTTTCCTGACAAATTTACCTCTGAAAATTTATTCTGATAAAAAGGAAATTCCTTCAAAAATTTTAGTAAACGTCAAGAGATTTTGTCACATTCCTTAAAAAAAATAATAAAAAAAGAGTAATAAATCTGCAAAAAAAAATTATGTATTAACCCATTTCTTCCTAAGGGAATTTTTTTTTCTGATTTCTCTATAAAATAGAAAAAATCAAATTGGACTAATATAGGAGTCATGGACCGACATTCCTTGTGTCGCATACTAATTATATCATTTTCTTTTGCAGGGAAATCCTAGATACCCTAGACGGGTGTAAAAATTAAGTTCAAAATATATCAAGAATCATCTCCAGAAATACCAAAAGACGAAAAACACCGAGGCTTCAACCGTTAATTCCGGGGGGCAAACGAACACTGTCCATCTTTGACAGACAGAGTTATGTCAATCCGTAAACTTGTATGGGCAGTGTATTCTGATATGACGGTGGATTTATACTGATTAAACACGGGGGCATATTTAATGTATTGCAGAGGATCCCGCGTCTTTTGAAAGACAATATGGATTATATAATCAGAACCCATGAAATAAATACCTTTACCTGATTAAATCAACCAGAGACCGATCTTAAAATTTCCTCTTATCCGAAACATGCGGAGGGCTTTAGAGGACCGAGGTTCTATTAATGAACGTGGCCCACAGGAATTTCTCCCGACGCTACAGGCGACCGACACGAGCAAGTGGACGCCGAAAGAAATAAAATATGGATAAAAGTGGGCACACAACAGGTGGCCGGATTTATTACCAGCGCACTGATCGAGTTGTCATAGTGTTATTGTTTGTGATCTCAAGATGGATAGTGGGGGCCACCGCCGAACCCTTCATCAATGTTCTCGATATCATCGTCTGGAGCAATTAAACAAGAACATCAAGAAAAACATTAAGCCTCGACATCTTCGGTACCTCAAATCGTTCTGTTATGCTATGCGGAAGAAACGATAGCAGGAAAATTAAACAAAAAAACAAACACGTGAAGCTTTTCTTTCATTCCATTCATCAAAGAGCATTACAACAGCTCACTGGGGAGGAAAAGTAAAGCCAAACTGAGCCCTGATAACCATTACGAAGGAGCTCAACTGACTCTCCAAACAGTTGATGCTCCGGGTGCACCGGGCGTTCTCAGGATCAAGCTCCGCGAGCCTAAAGAAGAGGCGATCGCGCTTCTCCTTAGCCTGGGCCATACTGGCCTCGTAATGCTCGACAGCAAACTCCAAGTCCGAAATCGCCGCCCTCTCGAAAGCAATATCTGCCGTAATGTCATCAAGTCTCTCCTGCAGCCAACCGCATTTGCACCTCATCATAACATTGCTCGGCTCCTGTTCGGCGTAAGTTCGGACCAAGGCCAGACGGTCCACCAATTTTCCCCTCTCACGAACTAGCCACGAAAGCTGATCATTGGCAAACTTGAAGGCTTTCTTGTGATTATCAGCCATAAATGTGACTATTTCCAGACGCTCGTGCCGGTCTCGGTAACGAGCTTTCACGACGGCAGTCACAATGACCGTCTCATAAGCGCGGTTATAGGCAGCCAGAAAATTAATGAAGAGGGTCGGGAAGTTCCGATACTCCCTCCCCAGTTGGGTACCCTCAACAGAAGCAGCGTCTAGGGTCCTGAATAAACCGAGGATTTCAGCCTCAACGGTAGAGTTTTGGGCTATATGAGCGTAACCTCTACCAAGAAGATTGTAGAGTCTCTCCCACCCAGCCAGGATTTCGGCGGAGAAGGTATGGTTAGGAGAATTGGCCATTTTTGAAAGCAGATCACGAAAGAAAGGAGGAGAGAGGCGAGGCAGATGATCGGAATGCGAAGGTGATAATCTGCTTCAATTTAAATAATGATTTCACAGGGGCAGTCCTTATTGGTCGAGTTTTTTCTATCTACCATTCTCTGTCGGCAACACCCCCGCTGGCTCGAATTCCAGTCAAGCGGCAACCTCAAGCTGAGCAGACCCGACGTCTCTGCAGAAAAGTTGGACGGGCTGCCACCACTTTGAAAAAGAAAGAATAAAAAACGAGCTGAGCGGGAGACAAAGAAATTTTCGGCAGAAAAGGAGATACGACTCGTCTTTATTGGAGGACCCGCCAGTAAATCGACGGTGGAGATCTTGACAAGGGCCCTCTACCACGAAAAGAAAAAAGGAAGACGAACTGAGCGAGAAACAAGGATTTCCCCTTTGATCAAAAGCTGAATATCAGATTTTCTCCCTCGAAAAATCTAATAGCACTGCCCGTGAAGAGGGAAGTCGTTGCTATTGCCAGAGAGAGAACTTGTCCTCATTTGATAGTGAGAGTTCATTCGCAAGAACTCGCAGGAGAAAGATAGAGAGGAAGGAGTTCTCGTGGGAGAGGAATTCAAAACCTTCACCATCAAAGCATCGGCTTTCAAAGCCTGTTACGAGAAACCATCGACGATCCCGTGATCCCTCAAGTCCAAGAAGACATCCTGAGGCGGTCTCGAGTCGGCAGTCCTAGATCCAGAAATATGTCGAGCATTAGGGAAACGGGCGCATGTTCAACCCTGGTCGAAGCTAATGAAGTTCCTTACCCTGAGGGTCTACTGGTCATGGCCATTGACGGTAATCCAGTCTCTCTGTCAATCCTTGTTACCGTATTGAGAAAATGCCGGTATAAGGTTGTAGCTCAAGCAAAGGCGACAGAGGCCTTAGAGATATTAAGGAGGAGTGGTGACCAGTTTGATATCGTCCTCACCGCCATGGTAGGGATTGACATGAATGTTTTCACTCTCTTGGAAGTCATCAATTCTAAATTAAACATGCCAGTCCTCGTAATATCGGCAAGCGATGATCAGCAAGCCATAATGAAGGCTGTCTTAAATGGGGCCCAAGACGTCGTAACGAAACCAGTTAGGGTTCAGATGCTTCAAAACATATGGCAGCACGTGGTAAGGAAGCAATTGCACGACCATGAGAACAAGCATCAAGCCTTCAATTTTGTTCCAAGCAACTGGAGAAAGAAGATGAGTTGGTCTCCCGAGCTGCATCGTATGTTTGTTAATGCAATTCAACAGGTAGGAATCGATTCGGCACGGCCGCAACATATACTGGAAATTATGAACGTAGAGGGACTCACTAAAGCAAATGTTTCGAGTCATCTTCAGAAGTACAGAAAAAGGGTGAGAGAACACAATGCAGCTCAGAATCAAGAAAATCAAGGCGGGACTGATCCAAGCCTGAATGTCGAGTCTCCTCGCCACCATAAGTTCCGCGGGTTAGCATGGGGCGAGCCACTTCCCATCATCAACCAAGCCAGTAGCCGTGCCATCAATCCTCCAGGCGTTAATCAAAGTATCCCCCAGAATCACCCTAATGCTCTTCAAGAGTATAGACCGCAGGGGCAGTGTATTCAGACTCCTTGGTCTGAGCACCAACCCGTGGCTAGAATTCATCCCATGATCAGCGCGCCTGCGCATCCAGAGAATCAGACAAGAAATTATCCTGAGCACTTCCACTTCTTTAATCCTCGAATGGAAGGAGTTTTTGGCAGCAGGACAGTTGGTGATCCCCACACTTTCTCGAGTAATGATGAAGGCTCCAGCACGAGAAGTCAAATTGCTCATGGCGAGGACAGAATGAGAAATCTACCGCCAGCATTTGCCAACAACAATGCCCAATTCGAGCATCAGTTGCTGGAAGGTTCAAGAGATTACCCAGATGATGAGCTTACTGCCCTGGTCAACCAGTTTAGGGTTGACAGACGTCCCAAGCCGCGATCAGGAGCCAGTGAGTAGGGACTCTCAAACATCGATCATCCACACCCGAACCAACACGAGACTAGCTGATTATCGAAGAGCCACAGGAGAGGCAGAACTGACCTTGAATAAGTGCACATTTTATTTCATGCTTAATTCCCCTGCGTATGATATTTTCCAGCTTTCTAGGTGTCTCGATTTAATTCAGGGACAAGGGGGCAATTTATTTTTTTTTATCCCGTCGAATGCGTGAATCCCTTTTTATGCTAGATTTAGGGCGGATCAATTTGTGGTAACGTCGCTGACTGCCATAATGAGAAATGTTGAATGGCCTCACGTAGGGAAATTTCAAGTGAAATGCCCAGGCGAGCTCGAAGACGGATAATTGTGTGTCGTTCCAATTTACCCTCAATCGTTGCAAAATGCTAAATTGGATTTGTTCCATTCTCACCCAGGAAATCGCAAAGTGCCTCAAGAGTGTCGCAAAATGAAATGACCCAATGGAACGCGATAGGACTCATTTGCCTCGAAGGTAACCTTCAAATTAAAGGAGCCCTCCGGTCCACGGACCCGATGGCATAGAAAATGATGATGGTCCAAGGCAACCCGAAAGAAAATAAGGCCCAACTAAGCAAAGCACTTACGTGGCAAGCTTAAAGTGAAGGGCAACTCGGGACATACAATTCAATCCAGTCCAAATGAAGGAACTTCCTCAATTCAAATTCAATAGAAGTACACACAAGGGTAAAACAATATCGTTCCAATTTTTCTAGAATATGAAGAACATATACTGCCGCATTCTCTTTCATTTTTGCAGGGGAAGTCTCTACTGGCCAGATTTTCCTGTCTAACATTCCCTATCAGTATCACCTCCGCTACTCGTCTCCATTCTCCAGCCAAGCAAATCCGACGTCTCTACGGCAAAGCTAAACGGGACGCCACTACTTTGAAAAAGAAAAGATAAAAAATAAGCTGAGTGGGAGACAAAGACATTTTCGGCAGAAAAGAGATACGACTCGTCTTTATTGAAGAACTCGCCAGCAAATTGACGGTGGAGACAACAACAAGGGGCCCTATCACGAAAAGATGGAAGGAGACGAGCCGAGCAAGAGACACGATAAGAAAAGAGGATTGAGAAAGGCCGGACCCTTGGAAGAAGCAATACAGTTGCTAAACCCACGTTTAATTTTAAAAGAGACGCCATGCTCGGAAGAGGGTCTTAAGGCATAGGCAATCACTCAGAAAAATTCAAAGAGACACCGGAAGCGAGTAGCAAATCTTGAGAAATCATCAACCAAATCAAAGATGTCTCAACCCAATACTCCCGAGAGCTATCATTGCCTGCTGAATATGGGAGAGGAAGAGTTCGAAGCCATGTTTAGGATCGAGCCTATGGAGCCTGGCTCTTCCGCCAACGACGTCCAAAATCTCAGTAAAGATAAGGACAATAACGGTAAGGGTCAAAAGAAGCGTTACCGTCGCCATACTAAGGAGCAGGTACAAAGGCTTGAGGATTTCTTCAGAACATGCCCTATGCCAGACGGCAAACAGAAAATGGAACTGAGTCAAGAGTTAGGACTTGAACCTTTGCAAATCAAGTTCTGGTTTCAAAATAGGCGAACCCGAATGAAGGCTCGTCATGAGCACAACGAAGCCGAGTTTCTAAGAGTTGAAAATGAAAACCTCCGAGCGAAAAACAAGATGTATAAAGAGACTTTTGACTCCGCCACCTGCCCCAACTGCAATAGCCTCCTCCTCACCCTCGATGAAATGCATGATCTGAGGATCGAAAATGCACGTTTAAGAGGTGAGTTAGACCAGTTTATAACAGGATCGAGTTCTGTTGGAGGAGGGTACAAAAGGACCAATGATACTGGATCAGCATCAATACCTCCCGAGGAAGAAGGGACAGATCACCACCAAGCGGACATTGACGATGATCTTTTCGCCATAATCAACCAGTTTGATATCGGTAAAGCATCGGGACTGTGATGCACTTGTTCAGCTAGTGACCACGAGACCTTCAATATGGCCGATGCATACCTAATTTGGGATGAAGCCAGCTGATCATGGGAGAGCCTGCAGAGGAAGCGGAACTAATCCTGAATGAGTGAATGTGTTTTATTTCCTTGCGTGATGTGTTTTTCTGCTTTTGTGAATGTGTAAAAGCAAGGAGTAATAATCCGACTTCCCCCTATTAAATGCTCGAATCCGCCACCTCACCAACCTCGCGACGAATTGATGGCGAGTGAAAATCTGCATAAACCTGAAGGGTAACTCCGTATCGTTTCAATTTACCCTCAGTTGCTCCAAGTTTTAAAATTAAGCCCCTTCTATTCTCAGGAAATTGCAAATCGACCAGAGAACGCAATCATATCCGAATACAGGTTGGATAAAATTTGGGGGCAAATCAACTCATGGGCATTACCACGGGATAGACAGCTTCGGACAAAGGAAAGTACAAGCGAAAGACGCGAACAATCTCAGAAATGGGTAATTCTGTATCGTTCTAATGTGCACATAATCATCTCAAGTCTTGAATTGTCTTATTCCATTCTTAACAGGGATTGCAAATTACCTCGAGAAATACCGTAACATGGCCCAAGGTGATACAACAGGGCTGCGTTATCCCCAAGGATTAACCCTTGAAAAGAAAGCCCCATGGACACCTACGGTCCAATGGACCGAATGGTATGGGGGATGACAGTAGGTCCGAAATATTCCGAGTTCGATCCCCAAGGGTGGGGAATGTTGTATGTATTATAAATAAATGAAACAACTTTTTGTGCATTTCTTTTTTTTACAAACAGGAATACTCGACGAGTAATATCAAAGTCAGTATTTTACCATAGTCTTCCCATAATGGTGAGGCGCCCAACAAAAGTCGAGGA
This sequence comes from Psidium guajava, assembly GCA_016432845.1. Taxonomy (NCBI): domain Eukaryota; kingdom Viridiplantae; phylum Streptophyta; class Magnoliopsida; order Myrtales; family Myrtaceae; genus Psidium; species Psidium guajava. Next base: position 37,668,768 of record CM028224.1, read on the forward strand.
AAATTCAATCCAACAAAACTGGTAAAAGACTCGTGCAAGACATTCAAGATGAAGGGTAAATCAGTATCGTTTTCAATTTATCCCTTTTAATACTGGCTGATATGTCTCTTTTTCTTTTTACAGGAAATATTTACACTAACATTTAACATGTTGAAGGAGACAAATCCAAAAGAAAATTATGATCATCTGACAAGATCTATTCTGGTGAAAAATGGGGCAAATTGATCACAAGCTCTGAAGCGAAAAAGCAAATATGTCTTCCTTATCTCGTTTGATTTCAAGAATAATTTCTCTGCTTTTTACAGGGGCATTCAACCGCTAAACCGTGGCGGTCGCTGTCATTAAACAAACCGAAATGCTCCCTCACCCATATGCTTCATCACGTAGAGACAAAGTTTGAGACGAACCACCCCTCGACATAAGGAGTAGGCTTCCCAATTTGTTCGATCCGCCCACATACCAGGGGCAATTCAAATCCGCCCATATTTGCACATTATATAAACACACGTAATGCTAAAAAATTGTCACATCTGCATTGTGCTTACACAGTTCATGAATTATGTATGACTATTCCGTGTGTTTAACTTACCAACTCCAACTTAGAGCATAAACTGCACAGGAGACATCAAATGTGCAGAATGGGGCATGACAGGATGAGGAAAGGCAAACCATTTCCACGCAAGTCTAACATTTTAATTTACAGATAAACAGCCTTTCCCCAGAGTGAGAGAAGGCCCTTTCGGATTGAAGTCCCCCATTCAGATTACATTCGAGGCGTTCATACTATGAGAACCTCCTTAAACAGAATTGGTAATGCAAGCTTGACAGAATAGTTTTGCATGATCCATATTTGGATTGATTGCATCATGAGTTATCACACAGACTACTTCTAATCATTGCCGACTTGGTTGAATAGTTTTACATGAACCGATCAACTCATTGATGAAAATGCTTGCACATGTTACCTCTGATACTGCCTGACAGGCAACACATTCCCAATGTTCAAACTACCTTCCAAAGTCTTGAAATTCATTCAGCGATTATTGAATGAACAAGCCTGGTTGTCGAGAAGCCACCAAGCATTTCTTCCAAATTCTCAGGTAAGTATATCTTCAACCTGAACCTTTCAAGAGAATGAATTTTGACGGTTGTTGGGGTACTCGAATCCATTGCGGTACATACAGGTATCCACCTTCTTCAATAAAGCATGATTTGTCTCAAGGACAGAAATGTTCGAGACCTTTTGATCTCTGCCTCTTTGGTTTATTCCTAAAGCGACAGGATAATATAATTTGGGTTTGAACTTCTGCAGGATTCCTGATCTTTCCAGATTCCAGAATGGCACCCTTTGAGGTACACCAAGTCCTTCTTACAGGCAAAATAAGTCCTTCTTACAGGCAAACCAAGTCCTTCTTACAGGCAAATCAAGTCCTTCTTATAGGCACAAAGTCCTTCTTACAGGCAAATCAAGTCCTTCTTACAGGCAAAACAAGTCCTTCTTACAGGCACAAAGTCCTTCTTACAGGCACAAAGTCCTTCTTACAGGCAAATCAAGTCCTTCTTACAGGCAAAACAAGTCCTTCTTACAGGCACAAAGTCCTTCTTACAGGCAAATCAAGTCCTTCTTACAGGCAAAACAAGTCCTTCTTACAGGCAAAACAAGTCCTTCTTACAGGCAAATTAAGTCCTTCTTACAGGCAAAAAGTCCTTCTTACAGGCACCAAGTCCTTCTTACAGGCAAACCAAGTCCTTCTTACAGGCAAACCAAGTCCTTCTTACAGGCAAACCAAGTCCTTCTTACAGGCAAAACAAGTCCTTCTTACAGGCACAAAGTCCTTCTTACAGGCAAATCAAGTCCTTCTTACAGGCAAAACAAGTCCTTCTTACAGGCAAAACAAGTCCTTCTTACAGGCAAATCAAGTCCTTCCTACAGGCATAAAGTCCTTCTTATAGGCAAACCAAGTTCTTCTTACAGGCGCCAAGTCCTTCTTACAGGCAAACCAAGTCCTTCTTATAGGCACCAAGTCCTTCTTATAGGCAAACTAAGTCCTTCTTACAGGCAAACCAAGTCCTTCTTACAGACACAAAGTCCTTCTTACAGGCAAATCAAGTCCTTCTTACAGGCACAAAGTCCTTCTTACAGGCACAAAGTCCTTCTTACAGGCAAATCAAGTCCTTCTTACAGGCACAAAGTCCTTCTTACAGGCATAAAGTCCTTCTTACAGGCAAATCAAGTCCTTCTTACAGGCATAAAGTCCTTCTTACAGGCAAACAAAGTCCTTCTTACAGGCAAATCAAGTCCTTCTTACAGGCACAAAGTCCTTCTTACAGGCAAAGTAAGTCCTTCTTACAGGCAAAACAAAGTCCTTCTTACAGGCAAACAAAGTCCTTCTTACAAGCAAATCAAGTCCTTCTTACAGGCAAAGCAAGTCCTTCTTACAGGCACAAAGTTCTTCTTACAGGCAAAGCACCAAGTCCTTTTTACTGGCACCAAGTCCTTTCTACAGGCACCAAGTCCTTCTTACAGGTATCTCCATGTGGTGACCTACCATACGGGTCAAATCTCAATCAAAATTTAATCAGTAGAATCCTTTTATTAGGAATCTACCATGGTACGACCCACCATACGGGTCAAATGGTATGACCCACCATACGGGTCAAATTTTAATTCAATTTTTAATCAGTAGAATCCTTTTATTAGGAATCTACCATGGGTTGATCCACCATACGGGTTCAAGTTCAACCACCCTAAAGTTTTTTTATATAACGAATCCTTAGGTTCTCATTTCATTTTCAGTGGAACAATCATGTCACGACTCTTTTTATTTACTTGTATTGAGTCGATAAGAATCCAGGTGTCATCTCGTCTTTGAAATGAACCTCTACCGAGCTTCCTTTCAAAGAGGGGCAGCTGTTGACACCTGATTTTTAATCATTTTTTCTATTGCTAAAGTAATAAAAAATCCATAAAAATTCATAAAATTGAAAAATCAACTTTGGGGACCTTAGCCAAGCCTAGGGAACCAATTTTGACCAAAAAACGATTTTTCATATTTTCAGTATTTTTACGTATTTTTTATTTATTTATTTTCGAAAATTAATAGAAAATCCATAAAAATTCATAAAATTGAAAAATCAACTTTGGGAACCTTAGCCAAGCCTAGGGAACGAATTTTGACCAAAAAATAATTTTTCATATTATATATATTTTAATTTTTTTTTTAAAAAATACAAAAATATTTGAAAATTTTGGAAAAATAACATTTGAGGCCAAAAAATACACAAAGATAGTTAATATTTTTATTTTAAATCTATTTTCATATTGGCCATCGCAAATTCAGAAAAATCCAATTCGAGTCACGTGTTCCTTCACGAGTATAATCTCGAATCGGGCCTAAAAAAAATTAATTTGAGTCAACTTATTTTAACTTTCACTTTTTATGAGTTGTGACATTGTCTTCTAATATTTTAAATTTTCATCTTGGCCCAATTATACCCAGAATGACTTAATTTTGCAAAAGGGCTTTAATTAAATTATACATTATTTTCAGCGACAAGAAATGAGCTTAAATTTGACATGTGGTAAATTTTGGTGTGTCAAAAATTGTGAGGAGATTTGGACTTAAAGAAATATATTTTTTCAGGGACTGAATTGTAAATACTTAAAATTCAAGGACTAGAGTGCAAATACCTAACTCTTGAAGGATTATTTTACAAATAATAAAAAGAAGAGTTAGTGGATAAATTAGAATAGATGAGGAAAAAGAGAGAAGAGGAGAGTGAGGCCGAGAGCTTTCGAGCTTTGTCCACGGTGATTCCACCGTTGGATCGGGCTGATTTTTGGATATGTCGTAGCTGACGTCGAGACGATTCCAACGGTACTAAGATCACCCAAATCGAACAAGATCTCACCGTTGAATATTTCCCAGAACGTGGAAAGGTTCGTGATGAAGGGTAAATCGGTTTGATTCTAATACCTAGCTTATTAACCATTATGTGAAGATAGTTTCTAGCCTAAACATGTGATGAATCAGAGGCATTGACTTGCTTCATATTGCTGTTGAACATGATATTGCTAAGTGTTTGTGCATGCATATGAGTATTGGATGACGTTGTGTGCATTTTGACACGTTTTTGCTCTCGGATCAGACTGTGCAATATTTTTGTAATGTGTATTTTAGGATGAAAACGTGGTTATTTCATGGAATGATGTTCTAGAGATACGTAGAGCACATCCCAAGCTTCGATTTGATATATTATGGCATGAAAACGGACATCGTTTACTATGTCAAAAGGATCCCGTAGTTTAGAGCTTGAATCTGTGAATGTTTGCAGTTGAATCTGAGATTGAGTTTTCTGATCCGACCTTTGATGCTTCGTAATTTTCCACGATTTTTTCTAGATTCGATTTCAGAAAAACTTCTTCATGAAAGTCATTCACGACATCTTGATGCATAATATACAAAAAAATCCAAAAATATTCGTGCATGTTTCATATGTTTAGTGTATTTGAAGTAATTGCGCATTTCTGTGACTGTTCTGGAGTTTGTGTCTTGTTCAGTGCAAGTCTGTCTTAAGTCGCAATAACGACCTATTTAGAGTCTTCGTTTCCAAAATCACAAAAATTGAAAGTTGTTCATTAGGGTCTTATTTAGTAGACTGAAAATTTTGGTGTATTAATTCGGTGTTTTAAGTGTGTATTAGAGCTTAATCCTAAAACATGTCTGCTCTATGGAGATTTGCTTATTCGCTGCTGAGCTCTTGTGAAAAAATATTTTTCACATGAAAATGAGGATCTTTTAAGTATAAGTGAAAAACATAAAAGTTGTCACTGACATATTTTCCCACTTGCATAAAAAATTTCGGAATTTTTTCATGCATTTCACTATTTTTTCTGCATTTTGTGATTACTAGCTTTTCCTTGAGTATGTTCCTAGACAGTAGGGCTGAACTTGTGTCTTTGGTGTTAATGCATTGGAAAATGTCAAAAAAATGGTCTTAATGAAATATGATCAGCATGTCCTAAACTTTCTTTGAATGCCCGAATCACCTTAATTGGACCTTACCTTCATTGGTAATCGTGCCTAAACATGATCAATTCAATTCCATAGGTGATCCTTTTGTGAGCTCATTGGTCTTGTCGTGATTGTTTGATGTCTAAGACTCAAGAGGCCTAAGTGCATGGCTTAGTTGGCATCCCTTGCATGTGATTTTTTAGATGGATGTTAGGGTCGATGCATGATACGTGGAGAACCTTATGGGACCGTTAAAACCAACCATTTCTAAAGCAAGTAAACGGGGCCAAGTGGGTAATTGCGATGTGTGCATACAAAGGTCGATCCCGAGGCCTTCTCTTGAGTGATTTAGATTATCTCGTTGATTTGTGATCCTCAATATGTTTGCGAATGTGATTACACATGTTTAATTGAGTAGTCCAATATTCTAAATTGCTTGGTTTTCGGCCCGATGCTTTGAAGACTGGAGGATGATCGATGTCCATTCCGGTCCGTTTTGTTGTACTCCCGACCCATGAGGCTTGGTGACGGGTGTTTGACCGATGTCCATTCCGGTCCATTTTTGTTGTATTTCCGATCATGTCTCGGGTTTTATTTAATTGGTCTGTAATTATTCACCCGACGAGTTGCGGGTTTTATTTTCACTGTCCTTAGGATAGTTTTACTTTACCTGCTCTCTCTTCACATCTTTGTTTGCTTTGGGCGATTTTGCATTCTTTTATAATACATCCAAAATCTTAAAAAAAGTCATCATAAAAAATACCCAAAAAATGCCATTCATGTGTATCTCATGTAGTACGTCTCATGTATGTTTGCCATGTTATTCGTATGTTCGTATAGACATATCATATTTGTTTGTCCTCGTATGTACGTCATGTATGCGACGTTTGCAAATCCACATTTGTCTGTTATGATATGTTATTAACCCATGCATATTCAAAACAAAAAACAAAAAACAAAAAATCAAAACTTTTCAAAAATGAGGGTCTTATCCCCTCATAGACAAATCGTCTTCAAAAATCCCAAAAAAAAAAAACAGGAGACGGGCCATTCCGACTGGTCAATCCTGATATTTCTAAAATGACGACTTTGCCCTTCATGGGCAAAATCGAAACGTACGTATTTACATACACATATCGCTACGCATGTCACACATATATGTCACGTATTCGTATGATGTATGTACGCATGTTACATATCATATTCGTATGTCTTCATACCCGCATGTCACATACGTATTTGTATTCGTCTATCCCGTATGCATGTTGTATTCATATGCATGTCATGTACGTATGTTATTCACATGTCACGTACGTATGTCATTCACATGTCACATACGTATTTGTATTCGTCTATCCCGTATGCATGTTGTATTCATATGCATGTCATGTACGTATGTCATTCGCATGTCACGTACATATGTCATTCACATGTCACGTACGTATTCGTATTCGCATATCTACGTATTCGTATATTACATTCGTATGTTCGTATTTGTGTATCGTATTCGTATGTCAACGTTTGCGTTCATACCCTTTATGCATTCCATTTAAAAAAGCGAAAACATAAAAAGAACACCCCACTAGAGCCTTAGGAGTAAACCAAGCCTGAGTTGCCAAATTAGGATATCCATGAAATTAAGGTACCGAAAGGGCATTAGTTTTAATTAACTAGTGTAACCAAGTCCCCGAACTCACAATCTCTGGTTCGTAGAAGTAATTTAGTTCTCCCGCTAATTTACTTAGGTTTCTAATCGACCTACTAAAAACGATTAGTGGCAACTCCAAATCTTAAAATCGTTTAAATCAAAAACCTAAAGTTGCGATTCGGTAGGGCTTGGGAGGGTCCATATTAGGTTAATCTATCTAATTAATCTAATAATCCGTTTGCCCGTAAAAATGAATTTTAGGGTCGCGACAGAACCCACTAATCTTGCTTCCTTGCATCTTTTTGTATGCCACAAAAATTACCTTAAACACGGGAAAAATAAATAAATTCAGTGTAGGCTTTGTTTGTTTCATGGAGAATAGATAATTTGAAAAATATTTTTCTAAAAATAATTGCTCTTATCGCTTGAAATAATTAATCAATGAAAAAAATTTCATTCTCAATAATAATTCATGTTAAAAAAAAAATTCGTGAAGGCCATTTATTTTTATGAGTGATATAAGATATTTTTTTTACAAAAATATTTTTTAAATAATTTATTTTCATGAAATAAAAGAAGTCGTTCATTTTATACTTTTATTTTTTTTCAGATGCTAATGGTTGGTAAAGCGATGACAGGCAAAAAAAAATTATGTATTTTATGCTCTTTTCGAGATCGACCCATAATCCATGAACTCGGGTCTCCGATTTGACTTATGTTCTTTTTAAGACTATTTATTAAACCTTAGGGTGCATCTGTTTGGGTAGAAGCATTTTCTCGAAATTAATTGTTCGAATTTTCTCTCATTTTGTTCATCAAATATGGCTTAGTAAAAAAAAGAAACACTTTTCCATCAACCGTAAATTCATGCACAAAATTAAAAAAAAAAGTGCATTCATGAACTTAAAAGGGTGAAAACACTTTTCAAAATTACTCGTTTTTTAATTTTTTATTTAATATATATATTTTTTCTTCTTCTTCTTTTTCTGCCGATCCCGGTGAGGCTCGACTTCTCTAGCCACATGGCGAGCTTAAGGCCGATGAGGCTTGAGCTTGCCAAATCTCAGTGTGGTTGGAGCCCGCAAGATCTCAGTAGGGCTCAACCTTGTGTGGCTTGTCAACAACCATCACTGAGGCTCGACAACTGGAGGAAGAAGAAAAAAGCAAAATAAATAAATAAAATTATATAATATAATGTAAAAAAGGAATAATTATTTAAAAATTTGATTCTTTTTTTGCCTAAAGTCATGAGAATTTTTACCAAACAAAAGACATGAAATCGAAATTATTTTTCAAATGAGGTATAAATAATAGAAAACTTTTTTTGGTCATATATACCAAATAACGAAACACATATTTTCTGGGGAGATCATTTTCCCTTTTTCATGAATTTTTCCCAAATAAATGCAACCTTAATTCGTTATTCCTCCCCCCCCGTTTTAAGTTTTCACATCCTTCAATGCTAATTCCATCAATGATCATCATACGGCGATTTTTACGATGGTGCACTTTCGTGAGTTCCCGCAGTGGCTGCACGAGGGTCGTGCAACTTTAACGATCGAAATGATCATCGTGCGACTTTCAAGTCTTTAATGATGACACCATCGAAATGTAAGATTGAGGCCACGACCGGAACTCACGAATTGCGGCCAGAGATGTAAAATTGGTGGATCGGATTGGGCCGAAGATGGTTCAATTCATATTGGCTTGTTTAACTCGTTTTGACCCATATTCAATAACTCATATTCGATTCGACTCACAACCGATCCATACCCTACTCGACCACGTTTTGACCCATATTATCAAATCACATTAATATTTTAAGAAAAATTATATAACTCGTTTAACTTATTTTAAGTTCTTTACATGTATATATTACTAGAAAAGAAAAGTTTACATCAAATAAAAAGGAAATTAAACAATAAGATTTTTTAAATAAAATAAAAAATGATATTACTAAAATACTTTCATGCAATAAAAAAATCTAGTGAAATTTAACTCTTCTGATTTTTTTGAATTTTTTAAGAAAATTTTTAATTTTTTTAAAAAGTATTTTTTTTTTTGCAAACAAAAACGACTGGCGGTGACGGAAGGCGATTGGTGGTGACAGGCGTGGACGATTGGCGAGCAGTTGGCAACATTTTTTATATTTTTTAATTTTATTTTTCTTTTCTGATCTTTCATCCACTTATAAAAAATAAGAAATAAAAAAAAATTGAATCTTTGAGGTTTTGCGCCCATTTGTAATTTGCAAGAGTCATGAGTTGAAAATGGGTCAAAAATAGGTTCCAAGTGTGACTTATTTTTAACCTATTTAATTTTTGGATCCATTTTTAACGAATCGTTAATGACCCATATAAAATTTATTTTACACAAAATATAGATCAGATATGGGTCATCAACCCACATTGACCGTTCTAATGGCAGACAATCCTTGTTTATCAAAATGAATTGCAATTCGGCGCAACTTTCGAGACTTTTATGATCAAAATGAAAGATGGAGGGCTCAAGTGCACGAACAATCTGGTTCGAGGACTCTCACCGCAATTTGCCCATTTTGCCTTCACCAAATAGCAATTTCGCATAAGGCGACGAGTTTGGACCGACAAAAGAAAGTTCCACGGTGCTAAGTACGATGACGTTATATTTTTATTTCTCAATTTTCTTAATTAATTCTCATATTATTTTATTTTATTTTATTTTAATTCTTGGGGTGTAATGCGATGTAATAATGTACAGTGTCTTATTGTCAGTTCTGGTCCTGACTTCGCTCGCGTGGTGACTCGTAAACGATAAAACAGCAGGCGAAAAGCCGAAGAAGACGACAACGATTTCTGTTTTGCTTTTCACTTCACCCGCACTTGTCCTTGTCCCACCTTGTCCTTCGGCTCGCCCTCCTCCTTCCTCTTCCCTTCTTTTTCCTGCTGGCGACGCTCTCAAACCACTGCGCAGCCACTGGTTCCGCTCCAGCTTTTGCGCGACGATTTGCGACCCTCGCAGTCGCGTAGGGGGCGCATACGAGCTCTCTTGCCTTCTTGTTTCGTGATTCTCGGCTTGTTTGCTCTCGTTTTGGCATGGGAAACGGAGACGAAGACGAGCGGGTCGCGAGAGATAATGTCGACGCTCCCGGGGTGGGAGTCCACTGTCCAGCTCCGGGGGTACTCGCTTTTGTCTTGCCTCTTTTTCTTTTTTCTTTTTCTTCCATGTTGTCTCTCTGCTTCAATTGGTTTTGAGCGATTGAGGTTTTGGCTTTTTGGGTAATTGCCGGCTTTCTCTCGCGTAATTCTGAATTGCCGCGCTGCTTTCGGGTTGGAATCGTGTGTCTCTTGTTCTCCGAGCGATTGATCTCACGTCTGGTTTGGGTCTGATTTGTCTCTGGGTTGTCACATGCTCAGTATCGTGCGGCTAGCGTCACATGCTTTTTAGTGGAGTGTGTCCTCTCTTTGGGAAAAAAACATCCATGGAAAAACACGCAAATGGATCACTTGAACAGAGGACGACAAGTATGATTGCTCGACTCAACCACCATGTCCTTTGCGGTTTTGTATTAGCCTTTTGTAGGTAACTGGACACCGCTTGCCCAATTACATTCTTTGGTTGAGCGATTAGGTGGTTCTAGCACTCCCTAGGAAAATTGATTAACTCTTCACGAGCCGATTTTTTGTTCTGTGCGGCAAACTTTGTTGGGAAATTCTTTGCTAGACAATGAAGCCAGTCTCCTGGTCATCGGGACTGTCTATAGAATCTTGTTCACCATGCAAAACCCACTAGGGTCGGTCCTTTTACTTGGAGGTAGTAAGATTTATCTGCTTAAGAGGACAGTAAGGATGTGCGAAAGAACTTATCTTCACTCGTTTTGTAGGTCAGAAGTGATCCAGAAATAATTGAAGAAATCCCAGATGCTGATCATCAAGGACGGCAGAGCCTGCTCCTAGAGATACCCGCAAGAACCTCTGAGATTGGTAGAGAGGATACTCCAATAATAGATATTCCACCAACGCCTAACCTTACTCCCAGAAGAGTCAACTTTTCGCCCATGCCCAGTCCCAGTTTTGCCAAAGCGGATGGGACTTCCTCCCCTTCCCCATCAAATCGCAGAACAACCATGAAAGCCCTCCTTCCCAAACTGAGTTTTAAGTTTAAAAATAATACTTTCGACATCGAGAAGGCGGCACTGGTAGCATTGGGTGCTTCTCCAGCAGGAAGAAGGGAGAGACCTCTCATTCCAAGGACTTTCTCTTTTACGAGGCTCTTCACTCCGCGAAAGAAAACAGCATCATCCTTACCCGTCACTCCAATTGCTCATTCCAATCCAGAGTCCATGCATGGACGGAACACAACCGAACAGCTAAGTTCTGCGGTGAGGATAACCTTTCTCTGTTTGTTTGTGCATTATGGTCTTACTTAGATGAACTTTTTGATCACCTAAGCTGACCATTTTTTAGGTGTCATGTACCAGACTTCAATGCAATTTCTATCACTAATCGAGTTGTCACAACTATATGAAGTCCTTTTCTCTCAATTGACTAAATTGATCTCATGTGCTCTTTCTAGTCCATTTATTGTTTATTATGTCCAGTACGCCAAAATCCGCTGCAATTTCCTTAGTGACAACATTCTATATTCTCTTTCTTGAAGACATCACGTCATGCTAACTCTTACAAATTTATGCTGGTGATCATTGCAGATGCCTGGGATTCAGGCCATGTTTCCTTGTTTTTAGTTTTTGTTGGCGCCAGAATCTGTTGCTTCTCCGTGAGTGTAATCATCATTCCAAGGACTTTTAAAGATGTGAAACAAGCATGTAATAACTAAGCTGCTTTTCTCTGAATTAGAATCAGCTTAATCTTTTTATCTCGTGGTCTCTAGTTTGGCCACTGTGATGTTGGTTTGTTCCTATTCCCCAGTTTACAGCATTGTTCTGCACAGAGCTAAGATACCGGCACATTGAGCTGGAGATGACCCTTATAGTGTGAAATTCTCTAACCATTATGGCGTCCTGTTTTCTTGCAGTTTATAGTCTGTACTGGTAGATCATTAGTTACACAGTTAGTAGTTGGCTCGTCCTTTTAATCAATATATCTCTCTGCTTGTTGTACTTGTATATTGATAGCACAGTATTATTCGAATGGAGTATAATGCTCATTGATATCCTTAATGTATCTCCTTATCTGGGGTTTTTCCTGTTCTGGTTTCTTTCTTCCCAGAAAGCTGAAGTCAAACCATCTATTCACCGGTCACTTTCAGTCCCTGTGATTAACAAAGATGGGAGCACAAGGCCAATGGATTCTTTAGGCAACATGTTTCGCATAGTTCCCACAACTCCCCGGGTCGCTACAGATGCCAGTGTATCAGATGCAGCTCCTGCAAGTGATACTGGTAAATACATCATTCAAATGAAATATCTGCAGTTGTCTGCACCAACTCTCATGCTGCATGTGGTCACAATAGCATAATTTGGAACCTGGAATTTGAAGTTCCTTGCTGACCTTGCATTGAGAGACCCAGGTTTTCGTTCTTCATATGATTGAGACCAGTGGGAAAATTTAGATGTTTCATCTGAATGCAGATTTAACCTGGATTTTGTTCCTAAAGCAGCAAGGTGTGTGTCCTAAAACAGATTTTCCATCTATCCCAAAAATTGGTTACTGAACCCAGGCAGATGTCTTGTACATTGTCTCATGTTGATTTCACGCGCCCTTGAGATCTCTAATTCATTTGAGCTGTACTTTAATTGTCAGACCTTCACTTGTGCAAAAAATTCCTTCTACAATGACTCCAGCTAAGTTGTGGGGTTTCCAACATGTCTCTTTGCACCTCGAACTTTTAGTCATAGCTTAGCCTACCCTTAAACAGTCAGTTTAGAAAATGTGTTTTGGTCTGTTATGTTAGGTCAATTTCACCACATAAATATTGTTCATTCTTGTGATATATGATATTTGACCTACTATTCATCTTAGTCCTATGGTTCAGATGAAAACCGTGATGATGGGGAAGATATTCCTGAAGAAGAAGCAGTCTGTCGAATCTGCTTTGTCGAACTTGGAGAAGGCCCCGACACACTTAAGATGGAATGTAGTTGCAAAGGTGAATTGGCACTAGCTCATCAAGAATGTGCCATAAAATGGTTTAGCATCAAAGGTAATAAAATATGCGATGTGTGCAAGCAAGAAGTCCAGAACCTACCTGTCACTCTTTTGCGAATTCAAAATCTTCAAGCCCGTAACTTGCAAGGAATTGGAGGTCCTGAGGCTGTCCGGTACAGGTAATTAGTACGTTGATATAAGTAGTACTGCTGTAAATAGTACTAATTACCTTCATCAAATCACTATCTTCTGTTGTAATAAGCAAGAGGAACAAACACATTTGTGAGTGCATGTCCTCTTAGATATTTTCCTGTACAACAAGTAGAAGGAATGTGAATTATTGAAGGTCTTGTTGGGCAATGTACTGCCACACAAGCCATACCAAATTACGAGTTGATTAGTGCCTGTTTGACCGATGCATGCACTTAAGTTTTATAACAGGTTCTCATCTTCATTCATGCACAATATGGCCAATTATGAACAATACGAAAATAGCAAGCTTCTATTTTATTTCTACTTCCATGACTGAATAATGGAATGGCTGCAAACTCATGACAGGTTGTGGCAGGATGTCCCGGTTCTTGTCATTGTCAGCATGCTTGCTTATTTTTGCTTTCTTGAGCAGCTTCTGGTAAGTGTGGAACATTCTCATGTGGTCTGTCTAAGCCTCAAGGTCAAGAGTGCATAATTATTGTCTTCACAGGTAGGCAAAATGGGTTCTGGTGCAATTGCCATTTCTCTCCCGTTTTCCTGTATTTTGGGTCTTCTTGCAGCCATGACATCCTCCACCATGGGTAAGTATAATTCTTACTGTTCACAATGGCAATTTCTTGTCTCCTTTCCAAGATTTAGTGATTGCATCCTCACACTGATGGATCTGACATTTGTTTCAGTGCAAAGAAGATTTGTCTGGATTTATGCAACCCTTCAGTTTGGACTTGTGGTTCTGTCAGCACATCTTTTTTATTCCCTGGTGAGAACTTAAGTCATAGATGTTATTTTTTAAGTTTCATAATGCTGTTCAGAGAGTAGATCTCACGTAGTTTTCTCAAGAAAAATATGAACTTTGATAGGCCTTGTAGTTAGATGACACTCATCTTTCTGTGATGATGAACTGCCATTGGCTTTAAGTTCCAAGCCATACTTCGATTGCAGAGAGCATCTTATTTATATAGTATTTTGAGAAATTGAATTTGCCTTTTATTTACAGCTTCACATGCAAGCTGTTCTATCAGTTCTCCTGGCTACTTTCGCCGGATTTGGGATGACAATGTGCGGGACTTCTGTTCTAGTTGAGTTTTCAAAATGGAGGGTCTGGTGGCTGGCCCGATCAGCACAAAGACATAACACCCAGGAGAACTTGCAGCTTGATCAAACGGCTGTGGCCGTGGCCTTGGAGCAGAGCCATGTGCAACCACAGCATCAAGAAACTGAACCAGGGAACTCAGAAACTTCACGTGGTAACTGACTTGATACAGTATAAAAGTGCACGAGGCTGAAACAAGTTCTATCAACTGTATAGAAACCATCTTCTTCTTCTTCTTCTTGGCCAATTCCAGTCTTCTGTTAGCTGTGGATACATTTTGTTGCTGTTATGTTGCATTTTCCTTTGCTTCTTTGTTTGGCTAATTCCAGTCTTTGTTAGCTGTGGATACATTCGATGCCGATGTGTTAGAATAATTAAATATTAAACCACGCTTTCATCTAATAGTTTAAGCTTTTGGAACAGTTGGCAGTGGTCCCATAAAATCTCACATGGTATCAGAGCAGGAGGTCCTGAGTTCAAATCCTTCCAGGCCCCTATTTACCTCCCCAATCATATATTTCCACGCTTAGTACTAGGCAAAAATACCAGACTAAGCGTGAGGGGGAGTGTTAGAATAATTAAGTATTAAACCACGCCTTCATCCAATAGTTTAAACTTTTGGAACAGTTGGCAGTGGTCCCATAAAATCTCATACGATGGCATATATATTCAAACATAAAAATATGTCATCTTTGCTTTTTGTCAACCGATATGTTCGGATTATTAGTAGTTAATTGGCAAAATGCTGCGTGGCCAGATGAATGCAGTAAAACCACCTCATCGCCCAAGGAGGCGATGCTCTGGGAAAAGTCTATGAAGTTTTGTGTTGACCGACGTTGATTGTTGCATCAAATACATCGTTTTGACCATCGTTATCCCTGAATCTCCTTTACACAAAATCAACTGACTTAAAAGCTAATCATATTAAGCTTGTTTGTATTAAGGGGAAAAATTCTCTAAGGCTACTTGGGAACGCCCTCTGAATGATAAGCCCACTGTTTCCAAGTTCCCCTCTCAAAAATACAATGAAATGTAAATTTGTGTCTGTGGGTCATGCGATGCATACAGAAGGCACAGGCATCAACTGGGATGTTTGGCAATTAATTTTGACTAATGTATCAACTGGGGCGGTGATGTTGATGTTGATGTATACATTCGGCGGTATAATCTGCATCAGGGTCACACTATGAACGATAGAAAACGACAGGTGGGCGGTATAATCTGCGTCAGGGTCCCACTATGAATGGTAGAAAACGACAGGATGACATGGGATCTGAGTAGGCTTGATTGCTCCCGTCATCATCTATTGCTCCCCATCTCCAGGTAGCTCCAAGTACTAGCAATTACGGGGTCGAACAATTACGGCTTTGAGTGCATGTAGAGGTTGATGATAACAAACAGAAGAGATCCGAGATCTTACAACGGAGGAGATGAAATGAAAGAGGGAGAAAGAGAACTTACTTCAAAGAACCGAGATGAAGAGATTTAATGTGAAATTGTATGAATGATGTATACTTATCAATAAGTACAGAGTATATTCTTAGTATGGATTAATTTTCTTGAAAGTTGAGATAACATTAGGGAGATTTGGTAAAGATCCAATCCACTCTTGTGGCATACGAGATGGATCCCTAACACTGTTTGTATTGCGCATCTCATGCGCCAAAATTTTCAGTTTGACATAACCCCTAATCTCTTTTTACGCTTGCTTTTCCAGTTTGAATGTTTATCGTATGCTTTTCGTGCGTTCCTCATCTTTTGTTCTGGGTCGCATGCAGAGCTCGTACAACATTTGAGAGACGTTGACCGGCATCGAGTATAACAAGACGACTTTGGCAACTGATGATAGAGACTCGAGAAGTTGTCTTCCCACTTGTGCGAGGGCCACTTTCAAGCTGCCGTGAAATTAATTTGTCTAGAGTACTGAATCAATCATGATCGTCGACAACAGGAGGCCTGACACCAATTAATATTCCCATTATGTAAACCTTACGATGATTACCAATCTTAGTAACAATTCTTTGTGCTGATGAACCTAAGCTCCTCGATCAAATTGAGCATCACAAGGGATGATTTAATCTGAAGATGCCCTAAAGTGCGCGCTCGATATGAGCTCTAATCAGTTCCTTGTCTAAATTTTTGCACAAAAAGGTGTCCATTTTTCAATTTGGCTTGCTTTTGCCATATACTACTGTCATGCGCTCTTAAAGATGCCCTAAGTTAAACACAATCTCGAGATCGAGATCGAGAGAGAGAGAGAGAGAGGGGATCATGCAAAACGTGAAGTCGTTTTCGTTTACTGGAAGCATCATTCTCAAAAAAGAAAAGAAAAAAGCGCGCACAAATGAAGTTTACTGGAAGCATCATACTCAGAAGGGCCATTCTGTAAATAAACTCATTTGGGCAGAATCAATTTCGTCGACGTCGCTTTCATGCTTCAATCCTTATACTACCTACATCTCCTTCCCATACTCATCGGCGCCATCAATTGCACCTTTATCCCGAATATACAAAGGAACCAGTTGGCCAATCCAACAAAAAATTAGATTACATTTACACAAACCAACTGAATGAACAACATGACAAGGCAACGTCAGTGACCAAATATTCTCCCTCCATGGAAAAAACCACCGTTGGTACCGGTCATTGCTTGTCCGGAGTAATTAACCTTAGGTTGACAAGAAAGGATTATCCTTCAAACTTGTATCCTGGGAAAAAATTTTACTGATCATTGCTTGTAGCCGGGATAACTAACCTTTGTTGACAGAGGCTTATCCTTCAAACTTGTACTCAAAACCGTCTCCATGTTGCTTGCTTGACTCTCAGCGACCCCAGGTCTCATCCAAACTTTTGTGTGACCCTCCCGGCATACCGTCAAAACTGACTCTTGGGTAAATATCAAGCCAGAGAGAGGTTCGGTGTGCACTCTATGAGCGACCAGGGGAGATAATTTTGGGACATCTAGCATGCTAGGAGCCGGTTGGAGGATACCTACTGGAGGAGTGCTGTCCCAATGTGCAGACTGGCTTCCAGTACTGAAAGTGGGCGAGCCACCCGGAGGGCGCCTCAGCGGGACCACAATTTCGTCCAACTCTAAGTCCCACAGAAGCAACTGCGTATCCTGCTCAGACAGGCACATCAGAACAATGGTAAGCCATCGCGATAAACCCAGCAGCAGAGGACTCTCACGACAGGAAGAAACATAAAATAAACCAAGACAATGCAGTATACCAATTAACATCTTTTTCAGTATGCGACATTTTAGCTGTCAATAGGCTAAGAGAATTCCCCAAACAAAATAAAACCAAAACCTTACTGAAGTATCTCCAAATGGTTTGGTTGCATATCCAGTTTCTGGATAACAAATTTGCACATTCCTGAGTGGCTTAAAAGTCAAGTTACTACACCTTCCAAGAAAAGGTAAAATAAATAAAATTCAATAAACATGCGAATGTTGATTTATCTCTAGCCGTTGCTTGGACATCTTTCAGGCACTCAAATGTGTTCCGGCTTTCACATAACAAATGTGGGGCTTTGAGAAGGGTGTCTCTTTCTGACCACCAAAAAGACATAAAAGGCTGTCTTGCGTCCTATTTGGTATTATTCTCAAAATTAACTCATCTTCCATGACCCACATTGCTTTCAAGAAGAGAGTAATCTTAATCCACAATTAGTCACATACGTCATCCAAACCAGTACAGTCTACTGACGACATTGCAAATAGAAACACAGAGAAAATTTCATCTGCATAACAGTCTCCAGCAGTCCTTCAGATTCTCTTCTTTTGAAACTCAGACTCCCAACCTCAGGCAAGTGGTCTTGTCAGAGTTTAGTCACTACGCTGTGCTGCGTAACTCATATTGCTTCATGGGTACTACATAATAGACCAGATTTCCATTATTCATATACAAAACGAATTGTCCAAAAGCTCTATGTTCCTCATTCCCAAACCGATAAGTGACCGACCAAAACTGAACTGTATTGATTGGTGTGATGGTGCACCCCACGGTTTGTACTAGGTGAAAAGGTGGGAGTTCTCTAATATCTTATTTCTAGCAAGAACTCCCTCCTAGACACGTTTTCCCTATGGACCATTAAGTTTTGTCAAAGCCACACACATAAATAAATAATAAGTGACTCAGAAAATTTGCAAATATGACATTAACTGAAAACAATTTTCCACCTGATAACACTCAGTAGAGCATTTCTAGAGAGAACTGATCCTGGAACTACATTTTTTCCTGCATTCACATAAAGTAAAACCTTGGGCAAAAAAGTTGCATCAAAACTCTCACGGTTATTCTGGGAAATAGATGGATCACACAAGAATTGAATCTCAATGTAGAGACGGATATTTTTTATCCAAGAATTAAGAGATCCTTCATTCCATTGAAGACTTTGTTTGGCCAACCAATATCATATTCGTCACCTCCATAGTTTGATATTCTCTTCCCTTATTGGGTTCGCAATTACCATAAAAAAAGGTTTCATGAACCAAGAGGTCGACACCTGAGCCACATGAAATAAGTCAAGCAATACCCTAGCAGCCACTGCTTTTTATGGTAAACTATCAATATCAACATCCTTTACAACGTCGAAAGTAAAAGAGAGGTGCCGCATTTCGACTTCATTGAAAAGGAATCATTTGAATGAACCAAGAGGCCCACCTTCAACTCTTACTGGTTTGAACGGTCTGTTTCTTATGAGGGTTAAAATTACAAAGACACAATTGGCTCAATCAAGCTTAAGGATTTTCTAAAATTGACGAAAGAGTAGGATCAGACGAGCATATTCAAATCTATCATCAGGTAAACAACAGAAAGACAAGACCACAACCATTTTTTAATACCTGACCCACTGAACCGAACCGGTAAATCACGGACTCCCCTGTGTCATCAGCATTGGGCGGTGACCAATATGAATCAAAAGCCACTCCACTGACCTGCAGCACCATCAAGTCTCATAACGTATATGAAACCTTGCAACTTTAACACACGGAATAAAGCTCATAATCACTAAGCTAAATCGCACCCATGAATTGTGCCCCTCGCCCCAGGCAACAACCTTCCTTTCTTCCATACCCCAGACTTGCACCAAGTCATCTTCACCTCCAGCAAGAATGTATTTTCCGTCCATGCTGTCAAGGGACATAATCCTCTCACATTATGGAATAGTCAAAGGAATAATGTTTTAGATGCATTATATAGTGCAAGATCTTATTTATCCTCTATTAATTAAAGTACCAAAAGTAGTTACGATCTTATGGCCAAGCCCAATCAAATGTTGCATCATCAATCCCAAAGAAGCAAATTAGCTAACCTCCAAGCACAACATAACAAAGCACCATAATAACTTTTGCCACCGCATATCAGCTGTTCCTTTGAATAGTCAAAGACTCTTAAATATCCTGGATCAACAAATTGCTTTAAACTCAGATATGCTTTTAGCACATAGAAAAGAATCAAAATAACAATAATTATAATAAATTTACATGCAAATGATTCAGATCATTTACCATCTCTTCCAACAGCTGCTAAATAGGCTCCATCCGTTGAGAATGCTAGGCTATTAATTGAACCTTGGCAAATATGCCACCGGGCTATGGGATTACTCTGCACAAAGGAAATAACAAAAGCAAATGACAAGTAAAATTATCGCACCAAACAACCGCTCTTCCGGATGTGGACTCTTTTGTTTAAGATGTTATGAAACTATGCACCTATCTGGGAAAACAGCTGAACACAGACAATGAAGCTCTATGCAGCTACTGCAAGATGTTTATGCACAGACTCTACAAAGACTCAAAAGAAGAAATACAAGCTCAAAAGAATCTTCCAGAGTCTTCGGCTTAATTCTTATTAATGAGAGCATATTTTCATGTAGAGCGAAACATGCAAAAACGTTGGACAAGGATGCGTTCAATTCTGGTGCAGAGTTAACTTATCAGTGGCTTTTGGCAAATATGCCTACTCTCTGTATATCGGTTGGTAAGTAAATTGCGGAAAAATAAGACAACTATCGCTGCAACATCCCTCATGTGTTCTGGCCCAATCTCATCAAATGCATATAACCAAATTTAGTTGTACACAAAATAGAAGGCACACCATGCATAGCAAAAATGGACAAACCACCTCTCACCCACTCTGTTTGAGGCAATGGTTGCTAGAACTTGCATCAGAATACAGTAACACACTAAATTGCTCAGACATGAAGCACAAAGTCTGCTGATTGACCATCCACACAAACAGCCAAATAGGTCCAAGTCTGGCATGCCGATTACAACCTTATTTCAATACACATATAGATAAGCTGCTCTTAAAATTTTGACGACACCCAATATAAATATAAGTCAATGGAAAACAGAAAAAGGCAAGAAGAAGACTCCATAAGCCATTTCATAGGCAAGGTTGACACCATAGCTGCTAAACAAGATGTGCCATTATGCATTATACCGTTAGTTAGTTAGAGAGAGAGAGAGAGAGAGAGAGAGAGAGAGAGAGAGAGAGATTAGGCTAACCAAGTAATGAAATGCATCTTATATCATTACTTCATAATGTTGTCAGAATTATTTAAAGCACCTCCACGCCAAGATTGTTCACAGCAGAAAGTATTCTAAGAAGCCTCATCAAAAAGACGACTTAAAAAATTGAAACATATACAAGTAGAGTTAAACATCTGCAAAAGAGAAAAACATCATTAAGACTAACATGCCCCACAGCATTAGACCTTAGAATATGCATCCAGTGGTTATTTGAGGAAATTAATGATGCTATGGTATTACTTAAAAGCACTTGTGAAAGTGAGCGACAAAGTTAACCAACATAAATGACTTTTACCTTGCTGTAGCGTGCATGTGCCACTGAAAACTGAGTTTGATCCTTAATGGCAGGGAATGAAGAATCACCTGCGCCATCTTTGCTCTAATACAATGTACAGAGTACCAATCAAAACACTGGATGTGATGATATTAAGGAAACCAACAAATTTTTGGATATACAGAATATGTCATGATCAAGGCTTACCTTCTCATAAACATACAAATTTCCATCAGTATGTGCAACAACAAAAGCCCCATCACCTCCAGGCACCCATGCAATGCAAGTACAGCGACTGTTTGAAGAAAAAGCAGATAGTCAGGCAATACAATCTTGGATAGGTGGACCACAAACCAAATAATTCTCCCCTAATTGAGATATGCAGAAACCATGCAGCAACTAATTACATTTTCCACCTTTATATTAGATGAAGCTTTAGCAATTCACTAGGAACCTTTACATGCTTAGACACACATATCTTGGTAATACTGGTTGATAGCTAGGTACTAGGCAATGGATCATACTCAAGCCCATGCCGAAAGAGGAAGGGACTGAGCAAACTATAAGCTGTAGGCATAAAATGTATCTCCCGCCAAGTCACCATAATTAGCTTCTCATCAGCAAGAGAGTTTAGGGGCCAGTGATGACTACCCCATGATGTTACTAGTACCAGAATTCCCCAAAGTAGCAGGCAATAAACCAGAACAATTAGACTTTTGAGACTGAAAACATATAACAAGGCCTTCGCAAGCATGCGAAGAACACTCTAAAGGCCCATTTGGTCTGAGCACTTTTCCATGTCAGTTTATCCTTAGAAAACACATAATACCGCGTCGAAAATGACTTTGGTCATCATTGTGGTCTTTAGCTTTCTAAAGATATGAAAATTAGCTGTCTAGACAATTTATTTCATTTCCGGTTCTCATTAAATAAATAGAAAGCTGTTTTTGGAAATATCTATTGATGAGTTAATAAAGAAGTTTTAGGGTTCAAATAATCCCAACAAACATGAGAAGAAAATCTTCCTAAGAAAATTGACACAATGAAATTGAAACAATGTGCCAAACAAAATTCTAGAAAAGTGAAAAGATGAAGACCAAAACCAGTTTTAATCAAATCTGAGAGAACCAGAAAGCTTTTCCATAGCTAGATACACTCTCAGCTTTTTAACGCATGCACATGAAACAATGATTTAAATTTGCTTCAACTACAAAAGATAGCAGGCATTAAGAATATTCATACAGGACGATTCACTTGATAGAATATCATGCACTCTTAAGGTCGGTTATATCACCATCTATACTGTCATCTATATAAGAGGCAAAGGGTTAAGCCAGGAAAGCCCTGAAGCCATGCAGTGTTAACAGATTTGGAATGAGTCACTGCATACCACAGGAGTGCCTGCTTCACTTTCTTGCACAAGGATGAAAAAAGCTCACCCCAACTTTTCTTTTTAAACTTTTACTCTGACAATTATCATATTCAATTAGTTAAAGCCTACCTTAAGCGCAAATTGCTTTAACTTATTGAACTATGTAGAGGTAGGAGCTTATGGAATGTTTTCATTTCCATCCAAAGAAGATCCTATAACTAGAGCTGTAAACAAAATATGGACGAGTCCTCTCCAAACCAACTTTACAACATTAAAGACCTCTTCAAACTGTAAAATCTCATACAAGGAAAGGCTTCTAGATTTTATATGTCCGTGTGTATGTATTCCTACTAACTTTTATATATCCTAAAAATGAAGTTCCATTTATATCTTGACCAGTTTTAATCGAGCAAAGGTGACAGTTTACAGGAAGTGGTGGACTGATCATTAAATACAGTAAAGGAATATCTAGAATAAAATGCAAAGCACTCTGACACAAAATTGCATTATCTTCTATGGAAATTAAATTTTGCAGTACCTGCTATTAACTGAACCGTCTTTGTTATAATGCTGAGCCCCAATAAGCTTCTTTCCACTGTCTTGTAATTGTTGTCTCAGTGACACGGAATATACTAGAATAAAAAGAGAAAAGCACACAGAATTTTTCTATTAAAAGTTTCAGAACAACGTGAAAGTGAGCTCTAGATGCAGAAATATACCATCACCAGTACTCAAACCAATAACCAAATCATGCCCTTCCTTAGCATCCTGGTCAAACGCATGGCAAACCGGGTAGACGTTGTTAAAGTAGATGGCCTTCATAGGTTCCTATGATGTAAATTAACATCTTGATTACCGACTGAAACTTCTCGTTAACTTATTGAACCCACTTAGTAAAACTTACCTTGTCTTGAGAATTCAAATCACTTATAAAAATTCCGTCACCCATATTGAAGATCAAGTAAGTCCCTCTACCGTCAAAATTTGAAGTCAAAGTTGAATTGCTCGAACTTGAAATGCCCAATGAACCAAGTCTACTACTTGCACTGACACTCTTACTCCCACCATTTCCTCCCACAAAGCTTAGAGCACGGCTTCCATTGCCACCACCCAACAGCCTCGCAGCAGCTGATCTTACACCGCTGCTGGCACTAAAGCCAGACGACGATTGAGCTGGTGGAGTTGAAGGGGACGGCCTGTCCTTCAGATGAGCTAGAGTTGCCTGACAATCAAGATCAAATCATACCCTACCATTAAGCATCCACGATTGACCAAAGTTTTAACAGACAAGAAGAATTGGAAAAAGTACAAGTCGACAATAGGATTATCGTGTGGAAACTCTAGTTATGAAACCAGCAGGAAGCAGCTCATGAATTGGCTAGATAAGATTGATAAACGAGAACCCAAATGCCCAAAAGAAAGCCTTGCCAGTATCTCTTTGACCTCCATCAAGACTAAGCAAATAATTGGAGTCAAGAAATCGCATCAGAAACAGCACAATCAGACGAATCCTGGAAAATTAATTTCACAAAATCACCCGCAAACGATCATTCAGAAACCACTAGCCCTAACATCGAATCTAACACGAAGCGCAATAGCTACCGCGACACCGCTCGGCTCGATCGGGATTGACCGACCGACCGACCGCCCAAAAAAGGGCTGACTTCGCCGAGAAGCATTGCACCAAAACAAATGAAGAGAAGGGCTCAAAAATCGAGAATCGTCACCTGAGTGACGGTCTTGCCCTGGACGTAGTGCATCAGGCCGGAGGGGTGGCCTTTCTCATAGTGGAGCTTGTACCGCCCCTCCGGCGTCTTGAAATAGGTCTTGAGGCCCGGAGACGGCGCGTTCGCCGGCGACGAAGACGATGCCTGCGCCGACGCCATCCCGTTCGCTGAGTTGATCATGGTGTCCTCGCTCGCCGCAACAGGTCGAAGAGCACGTGATCATGGACACACGCACTAGGGCTTTTCCTCTCCTTCCCTCCCTCCCTCCCTCTCTCTCTCTCTCTTGTCGCGAGTGCTGAGTTCACTTTGCTCTTCGTCTTCCTTTTCCCCCAAACTTCCGAAGTTTTGCGAAAAGAGAGTCGCGACGTCTGGTTTTGGTTTTCTTCGCTGGTGCTCTCCTCTGCCCAATTTCAATGGCTCCGAGATCAAACAAGGGTGGGAGCGGCACGGATCGCGTGGATCGCGACCCACGGTAACGTTGCCCCGGTCAACGAAATGGACGTTTTCGATGCGGATCTCTTCACCTCCCCGTTAGACCGGCCGAGATGCTCTTCTAGGAATTACAGTAGGCGCCGAGGATCGGGACCCCTGCGGAAATTTTTTCTTACGAAGATGAATTTCCCTCAGGATAAAACGTGCTTCTATAGCCCAAAACAAAGGGAGAGGGCGGGGGTAGGGAGAGGAAGGAACGGGGCGATCAGCAATGACGGCCCGAGCGATCAGCATCGACGAATGACCGCTGTCGAGAAGCGCGTACTACTGGGCGATCAGCAATGACGGCCCGAGCGATCAGCAAGACTACCAGTTGAGGTGCAGGCGATTGCTTTGAGTATGAATCGAAAATTCGAGGCATCAAGTTTCTTGAGACATAAGATCACAATCATCTAAACATTCGGATCGGACCACTGGGCTCAATCTCGAGGCACTTTTTATTAACTTAACAAGGAAGATCTTTTTTTTTTTTTTGAAAGCATCCCGAGAAAAATCCAATTTTTTTGGGGGAATAAAAAATCCAAGTTTTTTTTTGTCATAAAAAAAAATCCAAGTTTGAAAAATACATCTTTTACGCTAACGGGGAAGGAGGTCTACTGAAGATCTATTTTTACTTGTCCTCTTGCGTTCGCCCGAGTCTCCGAAAAGTTGAGATGAAGATTTGGAGAGCTGACGAAATATTTTTTTTGTTTGGTCAAAAATATGAAATATTTCACTCGTCACATATCTAGACATCGAATACAGTACTTTCACAGAACATGAAATGATTGATCGGTCATGTACAAAGACTTTAACAAATTATAAATAGGCTAAAAAAATTTGAAATATATTCATTAGAATTCATAAAACTTGTCATGATGAGTTCTAAAACTTTCAAAAAAAAATATAACCGAGTCTTAAAACTTATCAAATTTGCGCATTCAAATCTTTTTGTTATCGTCGTCTAATTTGGCTAATGAAAAATATTATTTTTAATTTTTTTTTACCACTTTCTATATCCTATGTGGCTAAAACAAGAAAGACAACTTCAAAAAGGCGTCGTTTTGGTCAAATTTTGATTTTTAATATAAATATTAATTTAATTTAATTACAAGAAATAAATTACAAAGCAAAACAAAAAAGCAGAACCAATGAGGACCTGCAGGTAGAGATGGCCACGGGCCGGTTCCGACCCGGAATCGGGCTGGTTCAATGCGAACCGGAACCGGCCCGTGTGGCACGGGTCGGTTCCGGGTTGTAATTTTCCCAAACCGGCCCGGAACCGCCGGTTCCGAACCGGCCCGGCCCAAACGGCTATAATATAGCCATTTATTATTATTATTTTTTTAAATAATTATTAAATAATTTTTTTAATTTAAAAAATAACCATAACCATTATAAATATCCATCTTCACCTTTCATTTTTCCTCACAACTTCCCTCAAATTCTCTCATTTCTCAAATTCTCTCAACTTCGCTCAAATTCTCTCAAATTCGCTCAATTTCTTCCGCTCAATTCTCTCAAAAAATGGCTAGTGGAAGAGGAAAGAGCCCGATGATTCCCGAAGAATCCAATTATTCTCATGATCCTCGTGAGTATGCACATTGGGGATACGATGACGAAGATGATATCAACGTTATTCCTAATGTCGAGCACATCCCGACGCAAGAAAGTCTACAACCAACTACCAATACCGAAGAAGCATCAACAACAAAAGAAATGAGTCGAGGGAGTGCATCCATCATATGGCAACACTTCACCAAGAAACATTTAGAAGGTAATGACTACAATCTCATATGTAATCATTGCAAAAAAGTATACAGGTTTACAAGTGGAAGCGGCTATGTAACATATCGACGATATTTGGCGTCAATACATCCAACGGAATTTGGGATCGACACGATGCAACAACAAATTCCTAAGTTTGTCGATTCTAACACTTCTAATTGATTTCGTTACGATAAAAATAATTATGAGGAAGAATTTGCTAAATTTACTACCATTGAACATTTATCGTTTAATTTTTTTGAAAATTTTGATTTTAATACTTTTGTACAAAATGCATGTACTCCACAAGAAAAATCCGTTTCGAGAAATACGGTTAAACGCCAAATGTTTAAACTTTATAAAAAAGGAAAATATGATTTGAGAAAATTTTTTGCATTTTTCAATGGACGTGTGCATATAGGTAGCGACATTTGGAGTGATCCTTGGCAAACTCATTATTATATGGGTATTACATGTCATTGGATAAACGATGAATGGAACGTTCAAAAAAGAATTATTGCATTTCGAGTTTTTGATGAATCACATACGGCACATAATATTTATAGAATAATTAAGCAAGTTTTAGAAGAATATTTATTGGTTAATAAAATTTTTTCAATTGGTTTTGATAATGCCGCGTCAAATACTGCTTCTGTTCGCGAGTTAGAAACAATTTGTAAACCCGCTTTTGGTGGAAATTTTTTTCACATTAGATGTGCTTGCCATGTTTTAAATTTATGCGTACAAGATGGTTTACGAACTCTCGAAGATGCTCTTCGTCCAATAAAAACAGCAATTACATATTTATGGAAACATTCTCTAAGTTATGAGAGAATGGGGTAGATTTTGTAAACAAAATGGAAAAAACCAAAAAAATTTCCAAGAGATGTTCCACATCGTTGGAATTCTACATACGAGTTGCTTAATCAATCTTTTTCATATAAAGAATCATTATGTACATTTTTTGCGAATTATGTTCCTCAAAGTAATTTATACCCACAAGAGTGGGATATTTGCAAATGAATTTTAGATTTGTTAAAAGTTTTTAATAATGCAACTTATACTTTATCCGGTATTTATTATCCTACTACACATTTATTTTTAACAGAGTGTCTAAATATTGTTGATATTTTTCAAGAAAATGAAGGCGATAATCAATTAGGTCCAACTATTATAACAATGCGAACGAAATGGATGCAATATTATACCAAAATTCCTATTATCTATTTGGTTGCTTGTGTTTTGGATCCACGTACGAAAATGGAGGGCTTACTTGATGATTTGAATTCATACTATGAGTGTTTACATTTGATTGAAACCGTAAATATTAGAGATATAGAAAAAGAAGTTAAAGATATAATAGTAGAATTGTATAATGATTTTTGTAATAAATATAATATAGTTAGTGATAGTGGAACTTCTTCCCAAGTTAGTGGCATGCAAGGTAAGCACCTAGGTAGAGTGTCTAGAAATCTAATAAATAGACAAAAAAGACAAAAGGGAATAATGGGAAATATTTCTGAAATAAAAATTTATTTAACTACTTAATTTGAGTTTCCTCAATCAGACGGCATTAATTTTCAAATTCTAAAGTGGTGGAATAATCATTCAACTCAATTTCCAGTATTAGCTCACATTGCAAAAGAGATTTTAGCAACTCCTTGCTCAACCGTTGCGGTTGAACAAGCATTTAGTATTGGAGGTAATATTTTGGATGATCGACGTTCGAGATTATCTCCGGATTCAGTTGAAGTTCAAATTTGTGTCGATGATTGGACAAAGGCGACATATCGACAACAAGAAATGGATCGCAACATCGAATCCGAATTTTTCAATGACGAAGATATCACCGGCACGGGTACCACCGCCACTGGTAGCGACGATTGATGATGAGGTAAGTATGGGGTTATCAAAGGTAAAAGAACTACATGGGCTTTGATTCTTCTATCCCCAAGAAGATATGTAGGCGCTTAATGATAATTCATTAAGTTCAAGCCCTTTCTTCCCTCCCTTTTTTTTTTCCCCGATCCATAAATTTGATTACAATTTGTATTTGAAAATTTATTATTTCATAATTTTATCTTTTTTATTTCATAATTCATTATTTAAAATTTTTTTATTTCTTAAAGTTTTATTTGAAAATCGATTTGAACCGGACGGAACCGACGGTTTCGAACCGAAACCGAACCGCCGGTTCCGTCCGGTTCAAACCGGAACCGGCCCAAACCGCCGGTTCATGAACCGGAACCGCCTTCAAGGTTCCGCTTCCGGTTCATGATAGTCCGGAACCGGAACCGGCGGTTCTGAACCGTGGCCACCTCTACCTGCAGGGCCTTCGTCACCGCCGCTGCCCTTGGCTAACCTAGCCAAATGCGGCCCTCGGCCCAATCTATGAATGTTTTGGTTTTTCCTTTAAAAAAAATTTAAATTTTATCTCTTTCTTAAATTAATCTAAAAAAATTATATTAAAGATGATATTATGATCAACACGACATCATTTTAGTCACGTCATTACTATATAGGAGTGATAAAATATTTAAAAAATCACTTCTGTATTTTCTGTTGTCCAAGTTGGACAGAGTTAAGGAAAGGACTCAATTACACTTTTTGCAAGTTTTAGGATTCAATTGCATTTCCGTGATAAATTTTAGGATATTTCTTGTACATCCTAATGGCATGATTTAGTTCAACCCCAGACTTTCATGAAAAAGTAATAATGCTATGGAACGCCATTCTAATTTATCATGTGTTTGATAACAACATGATATAGCAGAATTGATACATTGTAAAATAGACAAGTAATTAGAAAATTGTCTCATAAATATTTTTTTTCGAAAATTGAATTTCAGTTTCCCTCATCTAACAACTATTTAAATAACTTCGATGAATTAATTTGCATTTTCAAAATTTTCTCTCTTCGTGCGCGTGCAACAATTTAAATCGACACGCGTATGCATGTGTTTTTCTGCGAGATCCTTTTAATGATCTGAATATGTATGATTTTATAAAGCTTGAAGCTATCAATTGTGTGAATTAATTCAATCTATTACTATTTTTCACATGTGATTCGGCTTTAAAAATGTGAAGTATACTTTCTTATTTGTTCATTTTTCGCGAAACAAATGGGATTTTAGTTTGATTTGGGTTGGATAGGGAAAATTCTGCTAGGTGAGGCAGGGCGAGGGGGCGTCCCGGCCTGGCCTGTGGCCAGCGAGGGTCCGACAAAAAAAAAAATGACGCTGTCCACGGGAAGAAGTTGATGCAGCAGCCGAAGACTGGCCTACGATATCAGCATTGTGGCCTGACTCCGACATTGCATTCTTTCGTCAGCATTGCTCCTATATTTATCAGTCGTCATGTTATATATTCTTTTAGCGAAACTTTTTTTTGAGGGGCGGCCACCGTCCACCTCTGATGCCACTTGCGCAACCAGGGCAAGACTTTCATGGATAACATCGATGACGTTCACATTTCTGTCTACTACGGCGGAGCAAGACTTTCATACTTTTCTAACTTTAGGTTATTTTCTATCACCCAAAAACTTAACCCAAGTTGGGATCCAAATCTGGTCCGATTTCAAATTACGCGAGAGAGTCATTTCCAGTTCATCGCCAACCAAGTCAGACGTGCATCTATGCTTCCAGACAAAATCATGTCACTATTCTCGTTCGCGCTTACGGCAAACCGGACAATATAATTGCAATTTAAGACAGTGGTGGACGCGAGGGCATGACACGGGAGCTATGATTTGCTTCTCCGTAACGGTCGAATTTTAATTTCGCTAAGGAACTCGTACAATTTCCATCTACAATGGCCCACGGCGCAACACTCTCTCAATGACTACATTTTCGATCGTCACAAATCTTCCTGAATGACCTAAACTATATACCGAGCACCTACCAGAAATTTATCAGCTGGTGTTTAGGCTCCCCGAAATGCATTCAATTTGTCTACCTCCCGTGTTGAGATCCCCGCAGTTCAACTGAATCAAAAATGGAACTCAAACCCGCCAGGAAAGCCTCCTCCTTGGTGCCCACCAAAGCCACCGGGAAAACCACCTTCGAAGGAGAAAGTGAATTGCTGTCCCCCGCCGCCAAATGGGTTGAAACCGCCACCACCGCCTCCCATGCCCATTTCGTCAATGTCTTCACCTCTGTCGTATCTTGTACGCTTTTCTTCATCACTGAGCACCTGTGAATGGCAATAACTCAGTCAACCTCTATATCCTGATACCATTTCGGAACCATCTTTGAGCTGAAGACCAGCAAACCACTAACTTAAAAGTAGTGCTCAATATGATGATTCTAACCTCATACGCAGCAGCGATTTCCCGGAACTTGTTCTCTGCCTCTTCTCTATTTTCCACGTTCTTGTCAGGATGCCACTGCAAAGCAAGCTTCTTATAGGCACGCTTGATATCAGCAATTGATGCAGTCTTTGAAACTCCTAAAATCTTGTACCAGTCCTTCCGTTTGCTCATCTTCAATGCTTTCTCAGCTCTCATAAGTGCTTCACGAATAGCCATATCCTGCATTTTCAGCAATTAGAGTTCTTTCACAGCAAGGCACATGTTCATGATTGTGGCTTTATCAGTCAAGCTCTTGGTACACAATAAAATGACTGCAAACAAAAGTTAGTTCTAGACTAATTCCAACATTATCACCTTTCATCAACGGAGACGAATCCGATTGGTCACGAGAGACGCATTCAATCAGTCTCGATTTAACAGTTAACAAAAGACAAAAGCAATCACTTGAAGAAAAGGTCACCGCTGCATTATGATTGCTTCTCAAAAGGAGTTCCATTTTCAATCTCCGCTCAGCTGATTTTAACCGGCAGACGGGATTGTATTACATTTAGGGACGAAAAGATCCGATCTCCTTACACATTATCAACAAAGAAAGGGTGCTTTTTCCCCACAAGGTTCAATGAGCGCAGAGTTCATTGATTCAAAATTTTCACACCCAGAACTCCAGAACATGCTTCATTATACACATGAAGATAACAAGAGCCAAAAGTTATGTGGCTCTGGAAAAGACGCTAAAAAATGCTTGTGCAGACAATATGGTAGCTTATAGTCTTTTTTTTTTCGATGACTGAGGTATCCGCGCAGCCAGCGATCTTGCGCTCAAACCAGCAGTAAAGCATGACTAGTCCTTGAGAGCACCCACTGACCCCACAAACACGGGCCCTCGGTTAAGTCACCTAGCGCCAAGAAGTTTTGAACCCAGGCCTTCTCGTGAAATGAACTGAGCGCAAACCAACTCGGTCATCAAATGAGGGGCACATGGTAGCTTATATTCTCTGGCCATATCTTCTGAAGAACACAACCGTAACCTTAAAGCTTGTTTACTTATTTTTCTTTGGCAGAAGACATAAAAGCTTCTGGTACTGGCAGTACTGGGCTTATTTAATATAATCCACAAGTTTTTTCTAAGTTCATTAGAAGAAGTTCTATTTTATCAAAAAATTGACCTCTATTTTTTGTTTGTTCGCTACTTTTTCGACAGACAGGATAAAACATCTCTTGTCCCCAGTCTATCAGATCCAGAAACCTTCAATCAACAACAGAGATGGCACGACTAACCTGAGGTGACTTTTGAGCTGCCGACTTTAAATCATCCACAGCACCTTCCCAGTCTTCGGTTAGAAGTTTTGCCTCGCCTCTCTAGAAACATAATAAACACTCATAAGTATGCATTATAGATACTAATCAGGGAAATATCTCTCAGTCTGAAAGAATGAGGGGCTACCAAAGGTATATATAGAGGTCATCACAGATTCAGGATGATGTAAGTGAAAAAAACAGCATACCTGGACAAAAGCTTCAGTAAGATCTCCATCAATGTTAAGTGCTTCAGTGCAACTAGTCAAAGCTTCCTTTCCCCGACCAAGTTTCACCAATACCTTACACAAACCAAGATGAAGGTGTACATTGTGAGCGTGGTGATCGGGGTCCAAAGAAATAGCTCCCTTATAATCCTCTACTGCAAGTCGCAATTTACCCTTGTTCAGATTATCTTCTGCCTGAGTAAAACAAATGAGAGTTCAGTAAATAAAAGAACAGATCATCTTGATGAAATCTAAAAGGTTTAACTGAAGTAAACACATCCAGTGACAACCCCAAAAAAATACACCTGACAGACCCTACATAACTCAATGGTAGCAAGTTCAATAAACTCACACTCTTAGTCTTCTTGAGCAAATTTTTCAACCCAAAATATGCTTTCTTCAAGTCAGCATGCTCAGGATCTAGGCGGAGACCTTTCTGATAATGCCTAAAAAAGAACATAAGTCAATGCTAAATGACTCCAGATCCCTAAAACTCAATACACTGTGTAGATAACTCTACCTCATAGCCACATCGTGATCTGCCAAATAATAGTAGGCACGGCCACGAAGCAATAACGCCTCTAAATTGTTCTCATCTTCCTTGAGAATATATCCAGACTCAGCGATGGCACTGGAATAGTCTTTAGTTGCCAACAACAACTTCACTTTCAAAAATTTGGCCTGGAAATAGAATAGAGGATACATTATTTTATGGAATAATCAATGACTAAAAAGGACTTGCATACAGTGACAAAAGTCGGCCAGATCAGAAGGCAATCTCATACTGTTATAGTCTGTGAATCTTTAAAAAAAAATAAAGTATATATCATGATCCTACCATTGAGCAGGCTGGAGAGAAGACGAGTACAATCTTATCAACATATTCCAAAGCTTTGGTATATTCTCTTGAATCAAGGAGAGAAATTGCTGATTCAAGAGCACTCCGTGCCTGAAGCAGTTGAGAGAGTTCCTTTTCTGCAGCTTTATTTCCAGGTTTTAACTCCAAAAATTTTCTGTAGCTTGATTCTGAATCCTGGTATCTACATCAGCCAAAAATCGCCTGAATCATAATTAGTACTCCAATCAGGAATAGGAGGAGGGTGCAGTTCCTCTTCGTCTGATAAAGACACAAGTGAACGTATAAACTTCCTCCTATTTCCATAACAACTGTCTCAATTTATATTTTGAATCAGAGGGAAGGTCATAAAACTATCCAACAGCAGCATCAAGTTCCATGTCACTGAATATGATTAGTTCCCATAATCATATAGCAGAAGTAGTTTCACTAGCAATTCATATTCTTCTGTATCTTTAACTGATAATGCTTCTCCAATTCCACAAAATCACTATCCTGTGAGATTCGACATCCTTAGAGAAACATAAGAAGAATAAAGTGATCACAATTCACAAAATTGAAAATCTTGTCCTAAGGAAACCATGTTGTCTCAGGGTACAGACTAGGCGCTCTGATTATATATTGTCAACAACTCCAAGGATGTGTTCAATAACTTCATTAGAGCTGAAAATTCTTAGTCATTTAGTGCCTCATGGAACTCAGTGAATTAATTTAAGTCAAATATCACTTGATCACTTAAGTCAATGGGTACCTACAGAATGTTTTGATTAATCGTGTCAATGATAGTAGAAAAGGGACCACAAATAGTTGAGTGGATTTTGTGACGACGGAATGGTGGACTTACGATAGTGGTGATGGCAGTGCTAGGTAATGGTCGGAAGCAAAAGTAGTTGAGGTGATAGGTGAACGATAGTGGCGACTGTAGTGGTGCATGTTATGGTAAAAAGGTGGAGGTACAGTGGTGGCAGGATGGCACTAACAGCAATGAGGTGACAATGGCAATTGCTGGGGACTGGCAGTCGAGATATTTATTATGATAACTGTGGTGTATTGTATGAGATGGTATGAGATGGCGGTGAAGGTGAAAATAGTGATCATAATTGTGGAGAGGTAGTGATGACAAAGGCAATGACGATAGATAAATAATAACTCCGTTTTAATGCTTATTTTAGTAAAGCACAATTCTATATCAACACCTACTTGACAAAAATGTCCTGTACAAATATTTCAGCAATTATATTCATCACTGGTTAAAAATTCTGCTTTAGAATTCTTAATTAAATTGTATCAAGCAGAGCCAAAGTAGAGTTGATCAGGTATAGTTTCAATTTGTCCATTTGAAGCCAACAAATAGGATTATGAGGGATGTCTTATGGTAGAATATTTCAACAATAGGAACTATAACCAGAATCTGATTTTTTTCTCAGATATGTTCAACTATGCTTGAATGTCTATGTAACTCAAATTTTCAACATATATCACATGAACATGTGACTTCATACGCCAAAAAAGGCATCATGACAACAGTAAAAGAAGCATTCCATGCCATGAGCTCAAAATAGGACAGAGAGCTCTATTTTGAAACCAAAATATGGAGGGAGAAACACAAAATAAGAAGAGAACCTGCATAGTTGCCGGAGAGTGGAGGCACGATGAAGATAAGCTTCAGAAAGTTTTGGATCTGCCTCTATGGCGGCATTGAGATCATCAAGTGCCTCATTATAACGCTTCACCTTGATACTTTGCGACGCCCTATCAAGTAACTCAGCAGCATCAGCTTTTCCATCTGCACATCCCAGTACCCAAAAAAAAATCCAAAGAAACATATAAGCCAGCAATTAATTGCCGAAATATAATCTGAATCATACCATAAACATCAACGAGAAATATCCTCCAAATTTGGTGGACAAAAACCTACAGTCACGAAGCTTTCCATTATAGATCCGCTAAAGTGCCAGGAATTACTTTCCCCACTAAACCAGTTCTCTGCTTGGACATAACACCCCATCTACAGACAAGATATTCCAGACTAAGCAACCCAAAAAATAGTAGTAATTCTTAAGCTAACAGACAGGTTTCTTAGACTAATGCCCATTTGCTATCCACAACATCCGCAAAGAAACTGATGCGGCAACTATTGGTAATTAAGAGCATGAGCAGCTTCGAAAGCACTTCATTGCTCGAAACCCTCTTAACCTCGTCATGAACACACATCAACCCCCCCGAACTGATCTACAATCTTACAATATCGACCCACGGAAAGTCCAACAATGCCACCACCCTCAGGTCAATGAACTAGAATCAGATGAAACTCCACGGTCCCCACACCGTCAGCGAATTCATCAATCGTGCATCATATGCATCACATAAAAGCCAAAATATCCCTCCAAAACTAGATTTCAGAACCAGCACAGACATTTCATTGTTGACTCGCAACGCAAACAATTAGAGCACGCTGCAGACTCTCAAAATCTCCATTCGGCAACGAGTTCGCAGATCTAAGCGAGAATGACGTACCCAAGGCAGAGACGAGAGGCTGAAGGAGGAGAAACTGGCAAGCGAACACGAAGTGCAGGATGAACACCGTGTAAAGCCATCCTCTCCACGCGACGCCTTCTATGGCTGAGGAGAAGATTGACAGATTCATCGCGAGGTTATCGTTTCTCTACGCGATGTGCGATAACTTACGACGGCGGCTCCTATTCGGAGAAGGCGAAGGGCACAAAGCAGAGGAATTGGAAGAAGAAGACGAAGAGGGAAGAAGAAATAGTGCCGTCGCTGGTGAGTCGTGCCGGGGAAGAGGGAGGGGAGGGCTTTGCTTCGCGAGAGGTTACACGTAGCTGGGGCCTATGGATGAGCTCCACGTGGGCTCGGTTGGTTGACCTGCCATTATCAGATCCAATCAAGAGGCGCCACGTCGGATCGCTTTGAACGTTTCGGAGCCACGTCCACGACCCAAAAAAGACCCGAACAAGATTATCCCCGATTAAATTCGATGGATCAGCACGCTTGGATCATGTTGATTAGAGAAGTGGAAAAGCCCACAAACTTGAATCTTGGATGCCCAAACATCTCATCTTTTTTTTTTTTTAAAGTTTAGCAAATATATGCCCCGGAACGCCCACGACAGATCGTGTCAAGATTATTAACCTAGGATATATTAGGAGTCGCTAGGAAAAATCGAAACCCACATATGATGAATTTTTCCCATCATCTTTATCGGTTGTAACCATGTATTCATTGCAGAACGGGCCGGAAAATAGCCTGTTAACCCCGAAATGAGGAAGATCACGCTGAAGCTATGCATGTCGACCTTTTTCGGTGATTACTGCACTCGGCCACTCGGGGGGTCAGATAGCCAAGAGCTCCTGTCGTGGTTGCGACAACTTGACTTTGGTCCGTGTCTATCAACTTGGATAATCCAAAATCAGCAACCTTAGCGATGAAATTCCCACCTAAAAGGACATTTTGAAGTTTGATGTCTAAGTGAACTATCTTCTGTCCACGGTCTTCATGAAGATAATTCAGCCATTTTCTTATATCAATGGTTGATCTTCTTCTTTTGTTGCCAGTTGAGAATACATCCATCGAATTTGTGAAAGATTCGTCTATCTAGAGACCCGATTCAACATGTAATCAGCCTGAAATCCCACGAGTCTTACCAGGTTCACAACCATATCATGGATGCTATCGGTAGTCTCAACTTAGGCATAGAAAGGATATCTTAATCTGCCCAGAAGAATCATTAAGGCTTTTCACTGCATCTTTTGTGCCATCACTTAAAGTGCCTTGCCAAAACCACCTTCGCCGAGCTTTTTACTAAATTCTTCTGTGATGGTTTTCAGATCTGAGGAGGATTAATTTCCACTTGAGCAGATAAAACATTGCTATTCTTGGAAATTGTAATCGTGCCATCAACCTGTCCAACTTGTCCCGGAAACACTCGGCATCGATCTTCGCCCAGCCCTCAACTTTTGTCCGGGGACAAGTGAATCGGTTGGCTCATCAAAAGACCGTCAAACGGTCGCATTGTTGTTATCAAACGGCATAAGTTTCCCCTACGTCTGTCAAGTTCATCAAGCCTACGATGGACTTACCAGAAAGTGTTGGTAAACCAGGCAACTACACCATCAGCATCTTTCAGCACCAAATCACCTTCGGACATCCGCTCCAACTTCGCCACGATCTTTGCAGGATCGTCTCCATTGGTAGACCCCGACGACTACTTGTGGATATCCAATAATGGGGCTCGACAATTAAACCGCTAGTGTTAACTTGGTCGATGAAAACAGCAAAGAGGCAATTGTTGCAGTTACCGTGTCACGGTAGAAGCCGCAGGCGTAGGCGGGATCGCGAGCTCCTTTTGCCCTGGACTAGAATTGCCTGCGCGATCGATCCATCTACATGTCGAGCGAAGTGAGTCCACCACCATGTCGAAAAGCGCGGCGGTTGGCTGATCGTAACGTCCAGGTCGAGCGAAGACAGGTTTTGGGAATGGCGGTAGAAAAACAAAAGGAAAAAGTAAGAAAGGAAGAAATAGTAGAGACTGCAGAGCGAGACCGTGGCTTGCAGTGAAACTTCGAGCAGAGATAAAGACTGAGAAAGGAGGAGCGAAGGAAAGAAGATGAAAACGAGATATTGAAAGTCAACTTTTTGAGTCAACATGTGAGCAGGACAGGAAAATTGCATAGGAAGTCCACGGTAGTGTCCATGGAATGCAGTTAAATCCTAAATATTTCAAACGATTCAATTTAAACATGATTTCTTTTTTAAAAAAATTGCAATCACGTCCTTTTAATAAACGATACCCCGAATTGCCTACGTCACTCGACATGGTTTCATGTGCCATCCTTAAATTGCACTTTTCATCATAATTTGAGGACTCCATTGCATTTTCCAATAAAGATTTAATTGAACCAACCGAAAGATTTAGGATTCGACTACACATTTTAATAAAATTTCAAGACTTGAGTGGACAGTTTAGAACTTAGTTGCATTTGGTACGTGAAATTTAGGGTTTTATGGTGCAACTTTTCCTAGGATTTGTGTTGCTCCTATGTCGGGCCTCGGTTATTAAAGGAAGTGAGAAGAGCAAGTTGAAAAGGTTCACTAGGCTGGGACGATGGTCAATTCCAGAATCAGTTACATCTTAAACACGAGATTATACACCCTCGGTATGGAAAATAAAAATAAAAATAGGACGTCTATTATGTATCTAACCCGCACATACAAGTACACTCTTTAACCACTCACTACAAACTCGTGAGTTGTTTCATCCTTTTTCCGACATATAAGTGCACTTAGCGGACAATATGTACGAAATTTTACTAAGGGTTAATACCATCAAATATCTTAAATTGATATATTCGTATCACATTTATCTCGAGCTAATTTTTATGTTATAAAAAACTCTAAATTGATACACTCGTGCGATAGTTACCTCAGCTCAAACCGATATATTTGTGCCACATCTATAATATATATATATATATATATATCAATTTAACACGATTGGGGTTTTTTAGTGCTATTATCCCAAAACTCTAATTTGGTGTGGATTGATTGCTCTCCTTCGTCTATTTTTGTCGCAAAGAAAATTTCACTTCACAAGAGAAATACATAACTTCAAGACAAAATCAATCCCAAAGAGTCACGGTCCAATGCAAATATGAAAAACGAAACAACTGGGTGCGGCATACAAAGACTCGATCATTCCATAAGAACGGATTTATCATAGCATCATAGCAAAACTCGCATCATCATCAGCGATGAGCACGCGTGCGTCGAGAATTCCCTTCTCAAGTAGTCGCGATTTTGCCAAAAAGCAACGTCTGCGTTTAGCATCTTCAACACCACCACCATAGAGAGATAATAGCCATACCAAAAGATTTGAAAGTGCACAAATAAGGTCTTGTAAATCCTAAATGTATATCTAGATCGGGATGGAAGTGGCATCTAAATCTAGATCTAATTCTAAATCGAGAGGGAGGAGATACCGGTCGGTCAAAATCTCTTTCAGATAAGCCCGCTCTTGAACACCACAGGAGACGCTCGCGGAGCACTTAGATTTTCTAGGAGCAAACACTTGGAGGAGCCAAGAGGGAGCAAGCAGATTCAAGAAAAAGCAAACTCTGGTATTTGGAGCTTACAAAGACAAAATTCTCTCTACTTCCGAGGAGGAAGTCGCCCAGGGCCTTACCACGAAATCAACGGAGAAGTGTTGAAAGAATCTTAAGAGGACGAAAAGACAGGGGAATCAGGGAAGAGGAGAGAGAGAGAGAGAGAGAGAGAGAACCCTCTCGGGAAAGGAACTTCTCAAAGGGGTGGCCGACTGGTGGCTCTCCCTCCAAGGTGTTCTTTTTCGCGCTCTCCACCAGTCTTCTTCTTTCGACTAGAATTTGTACATGGCATCGCTAAATATTATTAACACGAGTTTTGTTCAACAAAAAAGAGAGAAAAAAAAAATTATTTGTAAGGGGTTTTGATATTGCAATTTAGCAATTAATTATTCACGAGTCCTATTTTTTTTTGTTAACTCTTCGTACTGAGTATTTCCCTAAAGAGGTTCATTATTTTCTATTAATATTACAATAATGCCACCCACTATGATTTATAACCACAAAAAATACGAGCAATTCCCTAATTGTTATCGAGTCTTATATTTTACGTCGACACGTCGTTTGAGTTAAGAGTCCCGTTTTTGTTTTACTCCGAAGAAGGAGATTCATATGTCATATGGTATAGCTTGGCGGATAATTCACCCCGAGACATGTCCCAATTTATCGTAAACGGGGAAAAACACACGCCGTTAGAACGCGAGGATTTGCCGGTAGCTTTTTATAGCGTGTCGATGGAGCGATTTTCGGAGTGGCTATAACTGGACTCATAACCCATCACTCCGCACGATTCTTGAGTCAAATCGATTAATTTTAACACGTGTAGAGAGACAAGCTAGCCCGTAACAAGTTTCAGGGCACGCGAAATCAAGGCCTCGAACGGAATAATTTGAAAAGCTACTTTCCTAAAAGCGATCGTTTCGAAGTGCTTGAAATAATCACCCGAATTAAAAAAAAAAAATACTTTCGCCATCGATAACAATTTATGTCTTAATACTTTCGTAGGCAACAATTTTTTCTTTTCTCTCTCTTCTGGGGGTGGTTTATATTGGAAGGGATTTTGCTCCTCGTCAAACAAGAAACGAAGTACCTCCTTTTGCACACGTAACACTAGACAAAAGGGAAAAAAGACGGAAGGCCAAAAGCAACCGGTTGCAGCCGGCGGTGTCTATCCTTACGTTCCCCGCTTGCGCGGCCACATCACATGCGTGACGCATCCACCTTTCTTATTCTCTCCTCTCGCGACGTCGAGAGATAAAAGAAGCAGCAGCACCCAAAGACCGCGCTCCGTGTATACTCGGGCTCGATACGACACGAGGTGCCGAATACAATACGGAAAAGCATTCGGGTCAATACCACGAAAAACTTTGAAATTGATATACCCCGTGAAAAATTTATGCCAAATTAATTTTTTGACCATCGAAAACCTCAAGCTGATATACCGATGGTGCCACCCGTGACAAAAAGGAGAGTTAAAATCTCAAATCGGTACGTTCGCCAATTGTCGCGCATCGTCCAACTCAGTAATTTATTGTTAAAATTTAACGAAAATTAATGGAGAATAAATTTATTACGGATGCACCGATCTGGGATTTTCGGTGGTCAAATAATAAATTTAAAATAAATTTATTACAGGTGTATTAATTTGAAGTTTTTTTCAATTATATTGACTCAAAAAATGCCGCGTCTGAAATCTTCTGTTGGTTTAGCTTGAGCGTTGAATTTTCTATTGGAAAAGGCTTCGGAAAATTCTTTCGTCGGTTTGTGCTGCTTGCACTTAAGCGGTTTTTGACAGTAAGGAAGGCTTAATTTCTCATGGGAGGATATCTTGGAACGTCTCTCTTTATAGAAGATTTAGAAATTGAGATGGACCTAATCGAAAAAGTTTTACCAGCCTATTGCATTCTTGCACGATACTTATAAAATTTCCACTAGATTCTTCCTTACCTAAAAAAGTGCCTCAAAAACACTTATGAAGCACTTGAATAAAGAAAATGCCGAGATTTCCAACGCATTGATCGTCGTCATTATATACCCAATTATACATCATAGTCAAGGTAAAATTTGTCGATACAAAATCCCAGCGTCCAAGAGACCTGTTAAAACAGTCATAGTCAGGGCAAAGTTTGCCGATACAAAGTACGAGTTAAAGTTCGAAAGTGCGTCCTTACCTTCACAAAACTATGCTAATACAATACACATTTGACAAAGCGGCCACTCGGCGATCGGCCCTCCCTACCCTTCTCTTTATAAAAAGAAAACTCAACTTACTATTTTTTTCCCTACCTCGTCGTGTTTCTTAGTATTTATTGCATTTTCTAAGATTAGTCAATCGAATTCCCTAATATATCAATGTCGTTTATTATTTTGTTGATGGTTGTATAAGCTATTTTCGCGAAAATACCGAAAATCCATGCAAATTTTTTTTTTGTCGATAAAGCGCTCGAGCTATATGCATAATCTAATTTAATCTACTGTAGTTCAGTTACTTTTTATCGGAATCTAATCTAATCAAATGCACTAATTATATATATATATAAAGGCATGAAAGGTAGTGCACGGATACGCCTCCAGAAGAGGGAATACGAATACGAATACGATAACGTCTGGCGGCAGAGCGACAAATTTTTCTCCTCTTATTTTAAAGTCTCTGCAACGCACCCAACTGCTTATAATCACCGTCTGTCAAGGCTAAACTCTCTCTCTCTCTCTCTCTCTCTCTCTCTCTCTAGCTTCCTCGGTGATTCTTCCTCAGCGCAGCGACCTGCGATCGAATCGACCTCGAAGGTATTCTCTCCGGCGAAAACTCTTCTGACTCGCTCCGATCGATCATCGCCTTTAAGATTGTCGGTGTACGTTTCCGTATGATTGCGTGGTTGGTCCGATCATGATCGTGTGCTGCGAAATCTTCCATCATCCGACTCCGGTTACCTGTTGTGAGAATAAGTTAGGTGATAGCTTTGCGATCCTCTCGAGATCGGGGGTCTCTGGCCGTTTTGCGATGGTTGGTTTCTAGCTGCTGTGGTTTACCTTGTTTGTAATTCTTTGCGTCAATCGTGGCTTGAATCGTGAGGAATCCAGTGACGTGATCCGTGGGATGTGTAAGTTTGGGCTTTAGACGTGAGTAATCGCCAGTTGGTTCATCTTCCGTATCCCGGCTCTATGTTCCCC
Source organism: Psidium guajava (assembly GCA_016432845.1). Classification (NCBI taxonomy): domain Eukaryota; kingdom Viridiplantae; phylum Streptophyta; class Magnoliopsida; order Myrtales; family Myrtaceae; genus Psidium; species Psidium guajava. The sequence goes on from CM028224.1 coordinate 37,710,950, forward strand.
CCTCTGTTTAATTGATTGTTTTATGCATCATAAGAAGTTTTTCCCCCACTGGGTCGGTGATCGTTGGGCGGAGGTCGGTTGATCCTGATTTGGATGGCGATTATAAACCGCGTCGGTTGCTTTAATGGTCATAGAATTTGCTATTTAGAACCCTTTGCCTTGTTGTTCTTATCTGTCTACTAGGCTATGCTAGAGCTTCGCTGTTATGAATATTTAAGAAGTTACACCATCAGTTACATGTCCCTCTCCCTCTCCCTCTCCCTCTCTCTCTCTCTGTCTCTCTCTCCCCCTCTCTCTCTGTCTGCGTGGTCCTTCCCTGGCTTTTTGAGCTGTAGTCAGGGTAGTGGATTATTGGTACCGGCAAGGTTTCTATGTGGGGAGGGTTTAACATTACAATAGGATTACCTTACGCGATGATCATTTCAGATGTCGTGGTATGTTTAAACTGAACATTTGGGGTCAATTGATGCTACGATGAAGATTGAAAGAAGGGGGAACAAGGACAGTTGTTGCTCTATGTATCTTTATTTCCACCTCTGCAATAAGATGGCAAAAATGAAGACACATGGATTAACACAACAAGTACTATTCATTCTAGTTTTCTTCATCTAACATTCTCTTTCCAGTGTCTCTATGCAAAATCAGTGGCGATGATGATCAATAAATTACTCAAATAGAAAGCCAGTTGCTTAGGCTTCAGACTATCATGACCTCCACTGAGGCCTTCAAATTAGCCGTGCCTGTTGAACACGAAGAATGCCCACTTGTGCTTTTTTCTGAATATCTCTCGTTTATTTTTGTCTAATATGGACATTTTTTTTTCCAATTAGATGGTCAAATATAAAGCCCTTCTCTTAGGCTTGAGAGTACATTAATATCTTCACACAGACCAACAAGTATATTGCAATGATTAAGTAACTGCCAGTGCTTATAGTTTCCTGGTTATCTACCAGTTTCATATCAATTCGTTTGCACTTAATGATTGTCTTATGAAGCACATAAAAGTGTACATTTGATTTAGTTTTTCATAATGCCTGATGAATTTACAGTTGTAGAAATACTGAAGTCATCAAAAAGAAAATCATAGAGGATGTCATAGTGCGTAGACTAGGCTTGTAGTATCTCCTGGACCTAATGTTGCGAGTATGATGGCTTGACATCATTGGGACTTGGAGTTAAATTGAATTACCTTTGGCATCGACTAGGTTTGCCTGTTTCTGTTGTGCAGGTTTTGTTGGGTCCGGGTGGTATGATTTTTGTTGCTTGACTTTTATTCTATGGAGAATTTGGGACGACATGTCTTCATATGCAGGTGAGGATTGTTGGATCGTGTAGCATCCACCTCCATGAGTCTCTCTCTCTCTCTCTCTCTCTCTCTCTCTCTCTCTCTCTCTCTCTCTCCCTCTCTCTCTCTCTCTCTCTCTCTCTCAGAAATTCTCATCCGAGTCCCCTTTTCAGTCACGTTTGAGTTGATAAATACAGGTGCTCAAGAGGTCATGTAGCCTTCTCTTCATTTTCAGAATATAACAGGTTATGTCGCCTTCATTTTATGGCAGGGGGTCTTTGTTTAGTTAGGTGTTGATGACTAGTTTTAGCTTAGTCATAGCCTTTGCTATATACATTCTGAACTGCAAATGGCGATGCAGGCACTCTTTTGATTTGTCAGGTGATTGAAGAAGCTACCTAATTTGATTGTGTGATCCCATCTACTGGACTTTTGTGGTGCCCTGCTTCCTTGGAGTGTTTTCCCGATGGTCTGGTTCCTGGGATATCACTTGATCTTTATTATAGTAGGACTTGCCAATTTCTTCTGATCAATATAGATCTCCACAACTCGACTTAACTTTTTCACAGGGTTCTAGTTGTACATTACTACCGTCTGCTATTCGAAGGAAAGCTATGACGATGAGAATGAGGGTTTTGCTGACTAGCTCTGTCCTTCAGATCTGCGTGCGCTCCTATGGATGTTCCATTTGTTGTGGCGACAATCTCTTGTAGTGTTGAGGACTGGGAGTTAATAACCCTCTAACAAGAAGTGGAATAATGCTTCCCGGTGTGCTCCCTGTTAGAGGGCGCCTCGTGAGATCCAATTGGTTTTCAATGAGCAGTTGGCTTTTGCATCAGTGTGATCATTATTTCAAAGTCAAGGGGCCTGACGTTGTGAGCTGAGATAGTTATCACCCTCTATGGCGATGCATATGGTCTTGGTTGTAGGATATATCCAATTGTCTAGCTATGACTTCTCAGAACATGGGGTCTAACGGTTCGTCAGATTTTGCCTAAACTAATCTTGCAGGGGCATTTTCTCTTAGCTTGATGATGGTTGTATCCAGGAAGTCCAGTTGACCATGTTCACAAGCCTCCTCCGCCTTTCTAGGAGTTCCTCAGTCTGTTTGTATTAGTGAACACACCTGCTTGAAGAAAAGATAGCGATTACCTTGGCTCTTCTTGTTGGCTTTTGATGGTTGTTTTGTCAACATTGGAGAGACACGTATTTAATACTATGTGCTCCTCATGGAGAATAGATGTACCAATCTTACAGGGAATGAATATGTGAGCAGTATTTGGAAATTTTGTTATGCTCTATTTGATTTGTGTAAGTTTGTCAATTCCATTATCAAGTAACTTCACAGCTTATCTCTCCATAGACATGAAAAATAGTCATAAGTTGAAATCTTACACAATAAGCCTTGATTCACTAAAAACTAAAACAGCAGAGGTTTTTTAGTGTGGCCTAGCCTCCTCTAATATTTAAACTTTCCCTGTCTTGATATTCTGTTCCTTAATGTTGATGAATTAATGAGCCCTCTCTGTATGTGGCTGTATGCACTTCTAGTTCTCCATTTGCCCAATATCTGTTGCATGAACTATCGGGAAGAAAATGTTATTTAAGCACCAGCATTATGAAATTGTCTCGTTGAGCTTCATAGTTATATGGAGATTACCTTGACATCCTTTAGGGGGAAACAAGCAAAGAAAAGAATCATGCTGTGTCTATTTACACTTTCGCTTTGTTGCATGGCAAGTTGATACTGCGAAACAAGTGTAAATTCCTCTTTTATGAGCTGGATCCAGTTTGGGCTACTGTAAAGAAAGAAATGTACCGCTGGCTAATTATATTGAATATGCTGTATTTTTTATGCTTTTGCATGGCAAACGGTCTTATGTTATGCTCGAGATGTCTCAGGAAGTCATGTGTCATGTGTCTTCTTCTTTCTTCCTCTCAGCCTTCTTTCTGCGCGTCTACCTTTTCTTTAACATAATCACATTTTTTTCTTGTCGTCCCTTTTACTTTTTTGGGATGTTATGCACTGCTGAATCATTTCTGTTGAAGGTATCACAAGATAAGTTCTCGATCTTACAGTTAATAGGGCAGGTGAAGTCTCATTGATTATTGTGAAGAACTGTCTTTGTTTTTGTTTTAAGGAGAGTTGGATCAGATAAAAGCATGTGAAAATCTGTTTATCATCCCATTTCCTGCTTCTTGATCTATGAACTGATTTAATCAGTATGGCATATTGCATTGTTATCTGACCTCCTATAATTTGTCCCTCTTAAAGAGAACCCAATATTGGTTTGAAGAGTACTGTACTGCCCTCTAAATTCTAATTGGCTTAGTTCTTCAGAGGGGTGAAACTAAAGTTGGTTTTATCTTCAATATGTCATCAATCATTGGCGGACAAACTCTACAATATATCTCCAACTGTTGAGAATCAAGTTTGATCTAATAAAACACCATGCCCAAATATCTTGATATACTGAATAAAATACAGTAGAAGCTGAAAATTTTAGAAGCAACTAATGGAGGACTATTCGCTGTACTTTGGCTCTGTAATTGATGAGACATCCTTCATAAATGCAGATGAATATTCTCATTCTTGCAGAGATGGCATTCAAAGTTGTATATTTGTTCAGAATTTTCTGCTGTTGGTTTGTTTCTTCCTTTCTTCCTTTCCAATTTGTGTGTTACCATGCTAATTTTAGTTTCTGACTATATTCATTAGGTCTTAAAATTCTTCAGTACCGGTGAAAATGGAAAATAATAGTTTAAGTACTGCGTGCTTTTGAGGATTGGGTTGGCCAATCTTCTCTCCATCTCAAATGCATTAGCAAATGTATCTTTTTCAATGCTAACAGAAGTTTGGTTGTATTAGTGAAGTTTTTTTCCTTCTTGGTCTTCACATTTCTTGACAGACTGGTATGTATATGTCTCAGACATGATGCTGGGGATGTCAATGTTGCAAATGCATACTACACACCCTGGAAATTTCAAGAATTGAAACCTTCCTGAATAGTGAGAATAATTTACGAATGTTGACATTCAAATAGAAAGTATAGGGGACTTTAGATATGTATCGTGCAAAGTGGCGGTACAGTAAGAAGTATGAATTTGATTCAAATGTTATCTAGGCATGCTTATTTACCTATTCACTGCATGCACCAACATTATGAAATCTTCCAATGTAATTAAAATGATGAGATGGAATGAGCCAGCTAGATTAGCTGTTGAAGTCCTTGATGTTGTGCTTAGACATGACCTTGAATTCCATCAGAAGCACTGAAGTTTGGTGTGATGGCTTATCTTGTGCTGTGAATGACATGAGATTAATAAAAGAAGGGAAAATAATACCAAATGATTATCCACTATCTACTCTCTCGTAATCAAAGTCAGCTCTTTGTTTTTTCTTGCCTTTTTGAATGAGAAACATATCAAAAGGGCTTATGACATCCTATATGAATCTCTTGCAGCTATACAAGTGGTCTATGGAGAGTAGAAAGTTGAAACCGTACATCCATTTCCAGAGACGGTTTTGAACCAAAATTTCATCCGATAATGGCCCCTAGACCTTTTAAGAATGCATTGCCGAGTGTTAGTATTTACTATATCTAGTGGAGGGCTGTTGAATCCAATGTTGAGGACATTGTTGGGACTTGAGAAAAGATGGCTTCCTCCTGAAGAAATCAGATTAATGTACCATAGAAGGGTTTTCCAGTACTTAGCAGAAAAGGTAGCATGCCATGAAATGGGAAATGGTTTGAACGAACTCTGCTGGATTGATGCTGATTACTTAATCTGAAAAATATTATGTTAATGAACAATGTTTCAATTATCTTTCGTCTGACGCAGGGTGTCTTTCTACTTTGTGATTTGACTCATCTTTGGCTTTTCTTTGGGCAGTTATGGGGCATAGGCATTTATTTAGTGCATCTCAGACATTTGAGGGTAACCATGCTCAAAGCTGGAATAACGTGAATATGGAGCAACCAAGTATGCAATTAGGTACTTAGTTGTTACTTCTTATTTGTCAGCATGCTGTTCTTGCTCACTGCACCTGTGTCTTTTAGTACCCAAAAAGAGGACAATCATTGCTTGACAGTGTCAGATCTGCCCTGGCTTTATTATCCATGATGAATTAAGTTCTTGTGTCGGCAACAATTAGAACTTATAACTTGCTAACTCTTATTTATGTTCTATATTTTCTTTTAATGCATTTTTTCTAATGGGTATGCATTCAAACGTATTGGGGATTCAGGAGTTCATTTAGGTGAATGCATAAGACTAGTTGTTCAAGTGTTTGTAGATTACTTATTTATAGCTCTTGCTCTGGTGTACTCAATTTTTCAAATGGATGCAGCCAGGGGAAGTTCTGTAGAGAATGGTACTTACTTTTATCCTGTGGAGAATGCGGTGAATGGAGTGCATTATGCTTCTCATTGGACTGCACCAAGGTCGAGTGAATATGTTCCTCTTGGTCACAATGATGTGTCGCCACATTGTCAACCCAATGTTGTTGGGCTATCCCAGGATTCTTTTGTGCATGCACCAAACATTGGGACATTCAGGCCATCAACAGAAAATTATGCATGTCATGGATCGTCGTCGTCATCATCGAATTACAATGGGCATGCGCCATATGGTGTTGATGGTGGATTTATTGATCTCATGGCTGATGGTGGAAGAGGTCACCTTAAGAGAAAAAGCCCTGTAATACCGTCATTGTGTGAGAGAGGCAGTAGTAGCAGATACTACTGTCCAGGAAGTGGAAGTTCCTCTGCTCCTCCCGTCTCTTCTGAATTACGGCTGGATGAACCAGACATTGACTCACTTCACACGCCTTGGGATCATCTCTCTGCTAGTGGAGATTACACCTACAATGGGCCCAACAGCCTTTCAATCAGGGGTGAGGGTCCTTCAAGGAATGTGAGAAGCCGTTACGGGGTTGAATTAGATACCAATGTGTCCAGGACACATGTGCCAGCCAATCCACACAATTTTATTTATACAAGCAACCCGGTTGAGCATTCTCGCGTGGTTGATCTTCAAGGTCAGTCTAATGGTCCAACATGTGACTGGAGCCATACCACTGTTCCTCCTGCTCATGGGAGGATGCTAATTTCAGGTACATTTCAAACTCAATTTTTATCGTGCGTTCAATTTGTATAATGCTGCTTTTAGGGGTTCAATTTGAAAAAATTGTGGATGTAGGTGGATATAGAGATGGGACGAACCAGTCTTTCGGTGGAAGTAGTGCTGTTGGTTCTCCCCTAGAGACTGGTGGATCTGATTTTATTTCTAGGAGGAATCCTACCGTCCGTCAAGGTCACCTTGGATCCTCAAGCCAGCCACTGAGAAGTGTTCGTAGCATCTCTTCTCAAAGATCTAGCCGAGATCCCCGGCCTTCTTCAAGCAGCTTACGACCTTTACAAGTGGGACCCTCAGAAGAGAGACTGCCATCAGTTGCAGATGGTTATTCTAGACATCCAAGACCACCTTCTGCTACGGGATGGCGTAACAATGATGGGGCACGGAGATCTAGGGTGTCTACTGAAAGATTTCGTTCATTTCCTGATGAAGGAAGTGGCCACGATCAATTGGAGTATGAGGTGTGTAGTCATTCTTGGGGAAGATTAAAATGCATTCAGGGGAGAAATGGTCTTTTTGGGTTGCTAACATGCTGCTTATTTACCAAATTGATTAATTACCAGGAGCCACAGAAGTGGCATTTGGTTTCTCATCAAGATGTTCTGTGATGATGACAGTTTAAGTTAAAAGTGTAAATGCTTTCTTAGTTTCCAGTTATTCGCGGTAATTAGAAATGACATTAATAAGGAAGTTCAGGAAATTGTTGACACTGGGGAAAAGGTTTTCCAGAGGTTTTCTTTAAGCAGATTCCCTTTCAATTATACGAAAGTAAATATTATGTGGCTTTGTGACGGTTCTAGATGCAGGTTCGTTTGTGATGTGCCCTATGAAATTTGTGCAGCTGGTTTACTTAGAGTGATTAGGGCCTTACTGCTAGTTAGAAGATGATGTTATTCTCTCAGAGAAAACTGTCTTGCCATTTGGTTGTATGGAGGGAGAGTCTGGCAAGAACAGATAAGTAATGTTCTACTGTTAATGACTAGTTGACCTGGTTGATGTTTTGCATAGTGGATTGAACTTTAAATCAATGGGCATACAACTAGTTTGTCTGTGTTGTTTGGACTGTCAATAACAATGAATGTGTGAACTGTCCGTATTTTTTTGTTTGACTTCCTTAGCTCCTAATTAGATGTTGACTTTACTATAAAAATGTTTTTTCATAGTATATTGCATTGTTTCTCATTTCTCAATTTTTAATTCTTTGAAGGGATTCATGATTGCGGATCGCTCAGGCTTTTATGCTTCAAGAAGTGTGTTTGATGAGCACCGAGACTTGAGGCTAGACATAGATAACATGAGTTATGAGGTGAATATGAGTATTGAAATTTTCGCTATTATTCTTGATATTTTGGTTCCTCGATATTAAATGTCTGTATTTGAGCAGGAGCTGCTGGCATTAGGGGAAAGGATTGGTAATGTCAATACAGGCTTGTCTGAGGATTCAATAGCAAAATGTTTGACAGAAACTGTACAATATTCATCAGAGAAATTTCAGGATCAAAGTAGATGTGTTATCTGCCTGGTATGCTCAGTTTTGAATGCTTTGTCTTAGTTGCATGAATATATGTTGTCCATGTTGGGGACTTGTTGAAACGCCCAAAATGCAACATAATATTGCTTTTTAAAGTGTATCGATCGTTTTAACTCGGTAGTATGGTAATAATTGAAGTACTCTCGAGGCTGCTGTCTTCGTGACTTTTTGCGTCAATCAGCCAAGTATATTTACTATAGACGTTAATTTTATGTATAAAATATGGAATCTTTTACTGGCAGCTTGAAATCTTAGCTTGCCCTGTCTTACAGGAGGAGTACCAAAACATGGACGATGTTGGGGCACTGAAAACTTGTGGCCATGATTACCATGCGGGCTGCATAAGAAAGTGGCTATCGATGAAGAACTCGTGTCCAATTTGCAAAGCTCCAGGGCTGGACGAGGACATGAAGCCAACCTAAATTTATTCTTCTCTGTCTTTGCTCTCGTCATGTACATATTCGAAAAAAAAAAAAACACTAAGCTCCAAATGGAGTCTGAAAATGCTTAGGGGACTTGTATAGGGATTATCTGAAAGATTCTATTCATTTATTTCAGGCTTCCATAATGATTCGTGGACGCCCATATAAGTTTATGATCTAGTGTGGATGTGGGTCAAGTCATAGGATTCTTTAGTTCCTTTGGAATGTGATAGAAAAGGGGAATTGAGAGAGGGGCCTTATTAGGAGGGGAAAATATCAAAAAAGTTTTAAAATTATTGTATTTATGCAAATTCAGTTTTAGATATTTTAGTTGTGTTAATTTAATTTTAAATATTTTTTTAATGTTTTGTTAATTGAGTCCATCTGTCTAATTTAAGTAAAAAATTATTTAGCGGATGTTTTTTATAATTTTTTTTATTTTCTATCTGTGTTTCTTTTTTTTTGGGCCAGAGCGTAGCCCTCTCACATAGCGTGAGACGTAATCGTCACTGCAATGCCATCAAATAGAGACGATTCCGTGTATAGGCTAGGCATTTAGGGTTTGTCTCGTATCTTAATTGGTCTAATTGGATTAGTGGCTTATTTCACGAGTTCGGAGATCACCTACTTCGATTTTCTTTTTCGGTCAAAAGAGGTCACCTACCTTAGGTTGGCTTCTTTGTTATGAAAAAGAAAAATGAAATATGCATAGTTGTGATTCTGAGAACTTCAATTTTCGAATCTTTAGAAAAAGTTAGCATTGATTGCCATGTGATTGGAATTAGGAAATCGATCTGTCACATGTCCCGAACTACTCATTGAAAGTTTGAAACTCTCGCTTTCATCATCGTTTTCTACTTTAAACTCACACGCTATTGATGTTTACGGTATTTGAAGATTTGCTTTGATACACGTTGGGGAATTCAATTTCATGATATCCCGAACTACTCATTGAAAGTCTAAAACTCTCGTTTTCATCATCGTTTTCTATTTTGAACTCACACGTTATTGATCTTTTAAGGTATTTGAAGACTTGCTTAGATATACGTTGGGAGATTAAATGTCATAATAGTATATCCTAACTTCAATCAAACTTAATATCATGAGGCGGTATATCCTTAATCTACCAAGCGCGTCACGTACCCGTTGTTTCTCTTGGCACAAATCATACGGCGATGATGTCGGGGCGGCAGCATCGGCAAGTCCTGTCCGCAGTATAGCTTAATCGAACGTCAACATAATCATTGGTCGCTTTTCAATATTCAATAATACCTCTTATATTTCATCAAAACTACATCTTTGAACAACAATAATTGCTTTCCGGCTTAAAAACAGCAATTAACGATGGTTAGTTTTGGGCTTCCTCGACGAAGACTCCAATTTTTACTTGGTCGGCATTTGAAATAACCAGGAGTCTCCATGGATTTCTGGATAACATTGTGGTTGACTACTTGGAAGTCAATCGTCGGAACTCAACTCGCCGCTCATCTTTGATTTTTGACACCAAACAACCAGAAAAAATCGAAAAGAGGGAGAGAAAAAACTTGCGACTTGATTCGTCATGTGATACATGCACAGTGATCTAATGACACGGATAAATTAACACCTTAGTGTTAAATAATTAACATAAGACCGGTGTTAAATAATTACTAAATAAAGATAGATAGATAGATAGATAGATAGATAGAAAGTGGTTCTAGCTACTTTGGGTTCTAGATCTCTCAAGGTGATACGAGGACGGGGATCATCATATGTTATTTTAGCTATAACCAAACAACATGTATAAATTAAGTCTTAGGATGCATTTGTTTTGCTTACAATGGCTGGTTTTTGAAAAGCACTTTTCTAAAGTGGAATCCTTGAATCCTCCACAAAAACGAACGAACGGGAAAAAAATTTCCGTCCACCACTGAAATATTTAGATATAAATTGTGCGATAATAATAACCGTTTTCATTCTCAGGTTATTTCAAGCAACCGTTTTCAGGGAAATAATTTTAAAAAATTATTTTTTTATTACGAAATAAATGGAGCATTAATTAATATTTATAAAGAAATAAGAAAAAAAAATAATTTTCTTTTCTTTTCTTTTCTCTTTTTTTTTTATAGGGAAAGCAAACTTCCTCTTTATTACACACGTTATCAGTGTTGACAAAAGTCTTGTGAGGAAAACCCACATTAAATGGGTCTTTTGTCGAGCAGCTAAAACATCGACTTTCCGACGAGGGTATTGGAATGGGGCACCACCAAATTTAAAGCCCGGTTGCGGTCTATATCGTAATATGGAAGCAAGTGTGTTGAAGTCAACACCACAATTCATTTCATTCGAATTTCGACTACCCATCTCATCATAAAAAATAAAAAAAAATTCCAGATGCTTATATATGTTAGACGACTTCAACTGTGAACAAAACAAAAAGGATATGACTTCAATTTAGTCAATTGGATCCGTGCGCTTCGGAAGAAAATTAGCTACCGATATCGCGTCACATCGCCTCAATTCTCTCGACGATCGTTTTGAGCATTTCGATTACTTTTCTTTGAAACCTCGCGGTCTCGCGAAACCTTCCGGAACATCTAAACACCTCGACGTGCGTAATTGTATATAGGCTCTTCGATTTTTTCCAACATTTGACTAGTATTTTCAATTTTTATCTTTTAAACTAAAATTGGAATCGGACAAAAAGACCAGTAAGTCAAATGGTCTTCGCCGGCATTTGCCGGGACCGGTTCCGGCAAATGCCGTACATCCTCAAATTTTGAAGAAGGGAGGAAGAAGACGCAACAAGTGTACGTTCTTGGGAAGTTACTAGTCTTTTTGTCTTACTAGTCAAAATAATCTGCCGGTTGGCAACAAATAGGCTATGTCAAAAGGGAAAATTTGTCAAATTCGTGCTCCTATTGTTTAGGTTGATACGGCTCATACGAAAGTAGGGAAAATTTCTTTCGATGCTGTCGACAGAGCTGCTAAAAATTCCCGCAGGCGAACCTCGGAAACGAAATAACGATAGTTGCCGAAGCATATCGAATGCCCGGTCGGATGTCGAAGTCGAGACTGTCGATAATCCTCCCTCCTGTTTGCTATCTGAGGATTATCTGCAGAATCTATACATGGCAGCCTCAATCCGAGGTGATGTTTGGGGTCGAAAGAAGGTGAAAATAATGGAACGAATCAAGAGTGGAAACCCAAAGAGAGAAATGAATGAGTCGATGGAAATATATGTTAAGATTCGGCTCACAATCAAGTCGAATTAAAACGTAGAGCGAGGAAGAGAAATCGAGGCACAAGATTTTATCCTGGTTTACCTTAAAACTAGGGCTACGTATAATAGAAAATTTCACTAAAATGAGTAGGGGTGATCGGTTCCCGGTCCGGTCCGGACCGGTGGTCCCGGTTCCCAATTTATCGGAACCGGGAATCGGACCGACAAATGGACCGGACCTGACCAAAAAAAATATAATTAAAATTATTCTCTAATTGTTGAAATTAATAATGTTATAGAACTTCAATGTCTATATAAAATGACTTCCCAATAGAAAAAAAAATAAGAGGCCCAAGGAGTTGAAAGAAATTCACGGACCGAATTAGGAAAAAAATTAAAAAAAAAAGACTGGTCCGGTCCGGTCCGGTCCTAGAAACCGGTAACCGGGAACCGGACCGCCCGGTCACCGGTCCCAATTTTAAAAATCGGGAACCGGACCGGACCTCTATAGAACCAGGAATAGGACCACCGGTCCGGTCCAGGCGGTCCCAGTTCGAATGGGCCAAGTTGCTCACCCCTAATAATGAGTACTTGGTACTTCTCATTACGTCACTCAATTACAAACGAAAAAGAATATGTATATAGCTGTAGTTTTTTATGAGTCATAACATAAATTAGTTATGAAAAAATATAGGTTTAAATCGTAAAAGTTGTTTGATGTTTCCTATCGCAAGGGCGTATCAACCATATCCCAATAATATACGATGAATGCCCACCATATATTCTCAAAGGATAAACGTATTGACTCTCGATCCTCGTCGCTACGAGCTACTCGTTCCGGGGGCTCAATTCATGCGAATCGGGTCGGTCGTTTCCGCCGTATCTACTGATCTCCAAACGACCTAGGAGCGAGAATTGAAGGCTTGAACTGATGTAAAAGAACAGATTTCAATGTGAAGACTTTCTTCTTTGGGACCCCAAGACATGAATTAAAGTCAGCCGCAACAGTAAAAGAACGCGATTTGGAATTCAGTGTGAATGATAGGAACTAGGCAGCGCAATTTGGACGAAGCTCCACGTTTTGTTCTGCTTATATTATCCTCTCCAGCCTTCATCTCGCCAGTGCTCATCTTGTCCTCCATTTCACCAGAAAAGAGAGAATTCTACCAAATATCATGGCGGGCGGAGACGCCACGGAAAGTTCTCTGGAGCACACGCCGACGTGGGCGCTCGCGGTGGTTTGCTTCTTCTTCATATCGACCTCCCTCATTCTCGAGCACCTCATTGATGTCCTCGCCAACGTGAGCCGATCAATCAGATCATACTGATTCCTGTTTCTTTCTCATTGATCTTGTTTTTCTGTGGATACCGCAATCGATGAACTTAAAAATGAACTTCGTGGTGGCGCAGTGGCTCAAGAGACACCGGAAGCGCGCCTTGACGGAGGCAGTGGAGAGACTTAAATCTGGTATAGTCTAGTTTCACATCATCACTGGGCTTGGTCCATGAATTTTAATATCAACTTTCGTTTAGTAAGTTTTCTTCCTTCTCCTTGCAGAGTTGATGCTGCTAGGGTTCGTATCGCTGCTCTTAGCGGCGACCCAAGAATCAATATCGAACATCTGCATCTCCAACAAGCTCGCAGACACCATGCTTCCCTGTAAGAAGCAATCCTCGGAGTCCGCCGAATCGACGGCGAAATTCCAAGTCGAGCGCTTCCTGGGGGAGATGATATGGGCGGCAGCATCCGCAAACTCGTCGACCGCAGTCAGGGGAGCCACGTCTCGGAGACTTCTGTGGTCTCCGTGGCGGCAACTGGCGGATGAAGAAGACACGACCACGGCGACGGCAACAAACAGCACAGCCACCGATCCTTGCTCACCGGTAGAGCGTTGATAATATTTAGTTTATAATCCAAATGTAGCGGAAAAAATCGGTCTTTCTGTCGACAAACATCATCGTATCGGTAGCTAGTTCGTACAGAAAATAAAATGTCGCAGTCGAATCCTTAGGCATGACCCATTGAAGACCTGATGAAAAATTGCAGGGAAAGGTGTCATTGGTGACCCCAGAAGGGATTCAGCAGCTCCAGATCTTCATCTTCGTGCTGGCGGTTATGCAGATTGTGTACAGTGTTATCACCATGGGTTTGGGCAGATTAAAGGTAATTAAACATTTCATTAATCTCCTCGACTTGCACTTAATATGCAACAGAAATCAGAAGTTATTACAGACCAAAGCTTCTTGGGTTTCGATTTTGATATCGATAAAAATTCGTCAGATGAGGCGTTGGAAAGCTTGGGAAAGAGAAACTCAAACTACCGAATATCAGGTCGCCAACGGTACGTTCATTTTATACAATAATTGTTTGACCATACAAAATTTGTGTATTTATTTTAGTAACACAACAAGGGACGGAGAGCGGAAAGATAAAAAACCTGCTTTTCCGTTATTTTACATGAGACATAAGATAGATCATTATAATTCTATTTTGGCGGGCCGAGTTGACGTGAGTCAAATTAGATATTTTCCACCTATGGTATTTACATATGATGACAGTATCATCTAGGAGTTCCTCAATTTGAGAGACAACGATCTTTTAGTCCATTCAATGGGCAAGTCTCGAATGGAGGGCCATTCTCGGATCTTGGGAAAAAAATTAATTAATATAATCTCTAGAATCAGGCGTTCATCCATTGAATTGGCTTGCATTCTTAAAATCCCGCTACCAAGTTTTGAACCTTTGACTTCAGTGTCCAGAGAACCTGGAGACGCGGAAACAGATTAGTCAATTGCGGTTCAGCAAAGGCAATAATAATTTGGTTGGTAAAGAAGAATTATGGCCAACTAATAAAGTAAAATGATGGGTATCGGTGTTGTTTTTTTCATTATTATAGGTAATTGGTCACTTATGTTATTGCTAAGATACCCTTTATTCTAGGGTTTGAGTGTGTGTGTATAAATAAAGGGTTTGAGTATGTGTGTGTGTCTATATATATATATATATATTGTGGATAAATGTGTAAATTCAAGAATTGAAGAAATCTATGTCCACGTTAATAAATGAAACATTATTTGAAGTTCTCATCATCGTTTTCGTTTTTAACTTTTTCCTATCGCTTTCGGCTCAATTTGTATCTAAATTTTATGTGGTTGTAGATTTTTCGAACTATTTAGACTCTTTAACTAAGCATTCAAGCAAAAGCCCTTGAAAATTCTCGAATATGGGTGTGCATGGCAACACTTTTGCTCTAGAAATACATTTGAACATTCAAAAGTTGCGTTACCTAATGGATTTCTTCTCCAGAAATATTTTAAGAGCAGAAATTCTACTTCAAAAAGTATTGTCATGTGCGCCCATGTTGCAAATACACATACTTTTGCTTTTGTGACAATTCAAGTGACTAGCTATACATTTTTTTTTTAAGTAAATGTGTGCCAGTCAAAAATTAAAATAGAAGTGTAATTTGCAACTTTTCCCTTTTTCCGTAAAAAAAATTAATGGGATATGTTTCCTTTCTAGGGCTTGTGCTGATAATTTATTTTCTAAAATTAAATAAAAAAAATTGGTATAGCGAGCAATCTCAAATGAATTTTTTCTTTTCTTAAATTTTCCCTTTTTCGAAACGCATTTTTGTTTCAATAATTACGTCACCAAATGAATTTTTGTTCCAGAAATATTTTTTGAACAAAAATTCTACTCTAAAAGTGTTGTCATGCGTGGCCATGTTGCGGATACACCTAATTTTGCTTCTGCGAGAATTCTAGTGACTATCCATACATTTTTTTTTTTAGGGGGGAAGGGGATGATAAAAACTGAAAAGAAATTGGTGTAGAGAGTAATCTCTATATGAACAGGCGCGCCGTGGTCTGACCGATAAGTTGACGTTGACTTCAATGAAAAGGGCATTTCCTTAAGCGACTGGTTCTTGTTGGTCTTCTAGATGAACCCCAATCTCTCCCTCCTTATTCTAAGCCATGCAATGTTATTTTCATAATTTTTTGAAAAGTAAAAATAGAGATAATAACATGAATAATCTTTAAACTTTGACCCAATAAGATATGTGATTTCTAAACTTTCATTTTTTCAATATGGTATATGAATTTTAATTTAATATATAATTAAATTTTTTTACACATGTTCAATTTAGTCCCTGCTCTACATGAAAATGTTCAATCTTATTCTAGAAATATGAACTTTAACTAAATGTGTAATATAATTCATGAATTTTGGGTACATATTTAATTTAGTTTATGAATTATATGAAAATATTTAATCTTATTTCAGAGACAAGATTGAACATTTTTGTAAAATGCAGGGATTAAACTGAATATGTACTAAAAATTTAGATATCACGTTCAATAAATTAAAATTTCATTAATCATGTTAATTCAGAGATTATTTGCGTTGTTTTTTTTTAAATATTGGCAGGCAATATTTTGTTTTTTTTTTGTTTTTTACTTTCTCTCTCTTTTTTGGGTGTGGTCCATTGTTGATGTGACAACATTAATGTTTCAGATCCAAATCGATTCAGATTCACGCGGCAAACGACCTTCGGAAGACGGCACATGACGACCTGTTCAGACACATCCGTCAATTTGTGGGTGGTGAGTCGGTTGACTCGGTTCTAGCCCTAATTAATCTTTTCTTTTATTTAAGAACGCTCATTTTGCAAAAATTAAATTTTTAAAAATAATCACTCATGTTACTTAACAAAATGGATGGATAAATTATTTTTTCGTCGTTCATAAAAAATATTTAAATATAAATTATAATAAAAAAATATTTTATTTTTTTATTGATTAATGCTTTCGGGTGATATAAGCAATTATTTTTAAAAAAATATTTTACAAACCATTTATTTTTTTGCCATAAAAAAAACGGAACCATAATTTTAAACTCTTTTATTAATGAAGTCTTCAACTTTGTATTGTCGCCGGTATTAATGTCCGATTTCATTGTTGGGTCCAGAAATGTTTTTTCAGACAGTTCTTTAGCTCCGTCGCAAAAGTCGATTACCTCACCCTCAGACACGGTTTCATCTCGGTAATTGTCTAAGCTAAATCATGTCAATTAAATGTATATTCGGAGATTACTTAACTGATGAATTAGTCATTTTTGATTGTGACAATATTTCATATTCAGGCTCACTTATCGGCTCGCAATAATAATTTCAATTTCCAAAGGTACATACAACGGTCTTTAGAGGAAGACTTCAAGGTTGTGGTCAGCATCAGGTGACTATACTCTTCATATCCACAATTCAAACTCCAAATTAGAGCAATTAGTGAAGGTTCAATTCATCATTTATGAAAAAATTTTAGGTTTCTAGTTGTCCAGGTCATTGTTTTCCACCAATTTAAAATTGAGAAATTTTCGATCTCTCATGTTTGGACCGATATGTAGGAACAAGTACAAGGAAGAGCGTCGTTAAGCATTTCGGCAAAACTAGCAACCTCGTTTAATGTACATGATTTAGCAAATCTCATTTCTAAATATTATGTTACTAGTAGGAGTGATCGATTTTAGAATTGGTCGGATCTTGATTTTTCCTAGTTTAAAATCAGAAACTAACCTAACCAAACCAGTCTATTCTAGAAACAACGGTTCTTAAACCAGTTGATTTCGATATCAGGGAGCCGGTCCATTTTATGTTTTAGTTTAAATTCAAGTACAATATTGCACCTTTTCGCTTCGGAAATATTTATTAGCTGAGTGACTATGCTGCTGTTTATCCGGGTTAAAGACAATGTTCAACTCTTGATTAGTGCAAAAGCGTTTCTCTTCCTTTCCTTTTTTAAAGAGACTTCATAATCAGTTCAACGACTCCGGTTCCGGCCTTGAAACCGGAACCACAAACCACTCTTGGGTTGGTACAAGGGGTTTGTGGAGACGGGAACCACACCAGTTTTCTCTAGAACCGGTCTTAGCGGGTCGACCTATGCCGGTTCGGCCCAGCTCCCGCATTGAACCGGTCCTGGTGCTCACCCCTACCCTAATTACTGGCACTTATCTCAGTTCGTTGGTTGGGATTAGTACTTACTTGTTCTAGTCACTAACTTAGCTTGTAGTTCTGACTTTAATTTCGTAACTTTTGACAGCCCCGTAATGTGGTTCGTTGTCGTCATATTCATGCTCGTGGACGTTCACGGTAATTCTTTCAGTCCAAGTTTCGAATTCTTAAAAATATGCACTTGATCCTCAATGCTTTTCTTCCACTGACCTTACTATCAACTGACGACTATTCTTGGAATTCATCATGAAACAAATTAAGGGTGGAACGTCTATCTCTGGGTTTCTTACGTCCCGCTCCTGGTAAGTACCCTAAACTCAGCATCATTCTGTAATATATTTACGTGACTTCTCTCCAGGCCATTAGCCCGATAAATTTAAGTTTACTTTTACCTGTGGATGATGTTGAAAAACTACAGTTGGTGCTGTTGGTCGGGACCAAACTGGAAGTGATCGTGGCGAGAATGGCTCTGCAGATGAAGAACCAGAACAGCGTGATCATCGGCGCTCCGCTCGTGAGGCCGAACGACGACCTCTTCTGGTTCAGCCATCCCAGATTCATCCTCACCCTTCTTCACTACACTCTCTTCGTGGTACATGTCCGCACGACTCCGCTGTCTCGACCTCGTAAATAGCGATGCCGGGGACGCGAGATGTTCGCTGGAACCCCGGTATTTTTGGAAAAGCTTGCGACATTAGGGGTTTTATTGAGAAGAACTGAAAGCATTTCGTTTTTGTTTCTTGTGGTCTTTTCAGAATGCGTTCGAACTTGCGTTCTTCATATGGGTCACGGTGAGCAGTTTTTCCAGCTTTGTTCTAACGCACCTCCCACTTCTTCTAG
The DNA here is from genome assembly GCA_016432845.1 of Psidium guajava. NCBI lineage: Eukaryota > Viridiplantae > Streptophyta > Magnoliopsida > Myrtales > Myrtaceae > Psidium > Psidium guajava. The sequence continues at coordinate 37,729,383 of CM028224.1, forward strand.
AGTATTTATTTAATGCTTATTGGCATTAATATTTCAAATTTCTTGTGTATTTTCCATCAGATAGAATTCGGGGTGGATTCCTGCTATCATGAGCACACCGTGATCATTGTGACAAGAGTGTTTTTGGCGTAAGAATTTATCTACATATCTTTATAATATGTATGTGTGTGTATAGTTCATGTGATACGTTGCCTTAAGAACTAGAGCTGAGCCGGTTCCTCGCTCAAGTTCTGTGTCTTTATTGATCTACCTGCCAGATAAGTTGGCTAACTGTGGCTAGATATTGATCTATTTGGTTCATTTGATTCTTGTTCAACCCGGTTGATGAAAAATTCTCATGTCCGGTTCCTTTGGAGGATGGATCTATAACAATTCACTTATCCCCATAACAAAAAAAAAAACCGGATGACTTGACTGTAGTATAGGTCGGATGTTTTCGTGAGCTATAAGTAGCGGATCTCCCCTTTTTTTGTTTGAGAAAGCAGATGGCTGCCTGTGCATGCGCATATATATATATATATATATATATGTGTGTGTGTGTTATAGGATATGTATACTCTAATTTTCATCATTATTAACATTCAAGCTGATTTTTTTTTCCTTTTATCAGGGTTACAGTTCAAGTGCTTTGCTGCTACATTACTCTTCCCCTATATGCGCTTGTCACGCAGGTATAATATGTTATAATGTAGTAATCATTGTTGTTGTGATTATGATATGAAATATGACGTATATGTTTTATTTTTCTCCCTATGAGTCTCTCATTTTTTTTTTCTGTGGACTCAGATGGGTTCGCACTTCAAAAGCAGAGTCCTGGAGGAGCAAATGGCAAACGTGATAAAGCGATGGCATGCCGAAGTGAGGGAGAGAAGGAACAACAGCCATAAGCTGGGACAGTCCTCCTTCCAATCCCCTCGGACTTCTCTGTCTCTCGAGTCGAACCCCTCGAGGGCGAGCCCTGCAGCGAATTTCGACCCTCCGCGGTCGTCCTTCGGAGCAGCCTGGAGGGCGCCGGACCAGACCGCTCCCTCGCCGAGTGGCCACACGAGAGGGGAGATCACGGAGGAAGGGTTCGGCGTCGATGACGAGGCGAGAATCGAAGAGGGAGGTTCTTCCAGTTCCAGGGGCAAATCTCTGGCTTCCATGCTAGAAATGTCGTCTAGGCGATAATTGAGTCGGAAAAATTGAAGAGAGAAAGGTGGATGAGCATTTGTTTTCCTCCTGCACTGGTAGGTGATGGCATGACAGTGCACTACGGTCACGAGAGGGATAAGCACAGTACAGGAGGACAGAATTCTTCAGATCTTTCGGCCACCGAATACAATCGATTTGACTACGATCATTACACCATTAACATGATGTCGACGCTAAGGATAAGCAGTTTTAGATTCCTTAATTCTTTTTATAGATTTCACCTGAAACTTAAAACTTACCCGTCGAAATAGATTTCTTATTTTTCGAAACTTAAAATCTACTTGTCATGCCCTAGAACCTACCTTGTCGCATCTTCTAGGATTGATTCTAGCGTACCCGTCAATTTCTTTTCTTTTTTCATTTTTAGTTAAGCAAAATGAGAGTGAATGTTACAACCATTAAAGAGAAGTAGAGGCAGGCAGTTTCAGATTTTATACAAGTTACATTTAAAACCCAAAATCAACCTGTTGAAATAGGTTTCTCATTTTTTGAAACATGAAATGTAAAAATTTCTTTAGCTTTAGGTTATACACTCATCATCGGATACCATAGAACACTGTAGAATCGTGCGAATACATATACCAAAAAAATACAATTTGTTTTTGGATCCGGGGTATAGGTTTCATGTTCTCGATAGTAGAACCTAAAACCTACCCGTTGAAAAAGGTTTCTCAATTTTTGAAATCCAAAACCTATTTTACATACTTTGAAACCTGAAACCGGACCGGTTCCCACAAGTTCCAATTCTAGGCTCCTGATTCTATTCTGAAACCATGCTCACCCCAAGTAGACACCGTATTTTCTTGTTTACTAAGAATGTGTAACTAATCGATGTATAAAAAAGCCATATATACCGCATAGAATTGTAATGGTTTGAGTCTCGAAGATGTTTAGTTAAAAGTATGCTTTAAGCCGTATCCAAGGCATGACCCAAGTGATTTTCTTCATGCCACCGGCAACCCTAGCTTGAGGCGGGTGACCTTGGCCAGCTGAGAGAAAAAAGCTTATGACAAAATTGGCAACCATACTATAAGTTTAAGATTTTTTGGATAATTTTTTCCACGGATGACCCAAGTTATTTTCTTCAATGTTAACTTGAGATTATAAGGTGGAAGTGTGGGCAGATGCCAAAGAATCCTGCCACAGCTACAGTTCAGCATCTGTAGGCGCACCTTGTCGTAAGTTCATGATCTCTCTCGTTATCGCCGGCCAGGAGACACAGTTCGTGATTTTGAAGAACATAATTTACTTTTCAAGGATTAATTACCGCTTCATAATTCTGGTAAGAAGAATTACCGATGTGTAGAGGCTGAAGAACTAATGTCAATGTATCAATGAAGTCTGACAATGAAGCCCGATTCATAATGAAAATATCCTGTCCGTGGAAATCGTACTACAGGTTCAAACTAAAAACGCTTACGGGCAATTTGGCCATTGAAAGATGTAACCCAATCTATTCTATCCTGAGAAAAAGGACCCACAGATTCAACAAGGGAACCGAAGACAGCAACAGTCAATTAAACTAGCTATCATTTGGCAAGTATACTCAAAGAAAGATGGCAGTATCTTTCAAACTTTTAAGAAGAGTTCTATAATAACCATCTGATTTGACAGACTTTTATTTCTTTCCAGTTTTTCCAATGACTAAACCAGTAAAGACTCGAATGTACCATCCACTAAGCAGAATCCTCCGAGAATATCAAGATTCTGTCATTCTAGCATGATTGGCAATCTAGTCTGGGAAACTTGGGTTAGTCTCGAACGTTCTGCCACCCGAAGAAGGTAAGGACGTATACAGCTTCCCCATTTGTAATGATGAAAAATCTGGAACACTTCGCCTGGATTGAACAAAGATCGTGAAAATAATAATCAAATTGCAGATTACATAGGAGCAAAAATTTTGGCAGAACCTCATCCATTTCCTATATGGAAGGAAGGTGCATACTTTTGTTGCACACGTGCGCAAGCACGAGGATGTGTAAGGAAGCATACATCTATATGCGAGTGGGTGTGTGAGGGGGAGAGAGAGATACCAAAAGAGTTGGGTCCATTTTACAGAAGCACAACGCAATTCCAACATAATTTAATTGAAAAAGTATCTAGGGCACAGGTCCTGCTAGAGCTAACCAGATCCATCCACCCAGGCAATTGCACAGTGCAAATTAGCTCCACGCATCATTGTTCACTTCTCTAAAATAAGTTCAAGCTCTACAAACACGAAACGAAAAAATTGCACTTCTCCGAAAGGTTCATGCCAAGCCCAAGTGCAAGTTCATAAACAATTTAATAGAAAAAAGGGAGGCTTCCAAAAGCAATTTCATAATAAACCAACTCCGAAGGCTCATATTGATCAGATGTACCAGGAGTTTTTTTTTTGGGGGGGTGGGGTAGCTCTCCAGGCAATCTTGAAATTCCCAAAATCCAAAACATTTTTCCTGGAGTGCTATGAACAAAATTAATTGTGGACTCAGACAATAACATCATATGTTGCCTTGTCATCACAACAGAGCAGATACTGCTAGCACAAGTCTCATAATAATGATCTGCACAGTATTCTGTCCCCACAGAAAGACCATATAGACTCGTCTTTTGCTGCATGAAAATCAAACAAATTTTACCCTGCATTTCCAATGCCTGCCTGATCAAGCTTAGATATTTGAGAATCATAACTTCAAATTTCTAAAAGTAATTGTCCGAGGAAAATTAACACAGATTATTCCACACTAAAGGTAAGGTAACTGATATGCCAAAAAAATGTTGTTGACCAAATTGCCACAACCTCCTACGACGGGTGATATGAAGCATGAACAGAACAATTGGAAGGTGAAGTCACCAAAAGGGGAAAAGGGAAGAAAAAAGCATATATATGTTGTGCTTCTCCTGTAGAACTTTCCAATAGACGCTCAATACTGATAAACGTATTATGGAATCATACATTTCAACGTAGGAAGGAAAATCATGCTTGACTGCAACTTCAGTGTGTCCATAACATTTCACATAATGACATCTTATCAGCTCATTATCCCTCATAGACTTAATCCTTGCAAGGACTTTTGGATCTTTCAAGTTTCAATGATAATGTCATGTTTGTCCTTCAATAAAATTTACAATGAAGTCTGAACCAAGCAACAAAGATAACATCAAAGCTTCTGAAGTTTTTCCCTCAACAAAATTTCAGGAAGCAGTAATCTCCTTGCTAGTTTGTCAGTAATTTGCATGTATATCCCTACCTTTGATATCCATTATTCGCCACTGCAACTTCAATTTGCTCTTGGATAACTTTTTCGACTTGAAGCAGATGAATGCAATAACCCTTTAGTCAAACTAGAGATGAGAATGTCATTTTGGATGACCAACTTATTTAATTCTTGCCTATTCAATTAAGCACTTCACAAAGATAACAAGAGCATTCTGTAATTTAATTCAATTAGCGGTTCAAATTGGAAGAACAGGTAACCCGGGACACTTGGAGCACGTAGTGTGTTAGCTAGGAAAGATCATGAACCAAATAAAATTTTTTCTTGATAATAAATTTTTTTCTATAAAGAACTCTTGTAATATATCAAAGTAACACAAGAACATGGATAATCCAATTCCAATTAACAATGCCTACAATATCTTTGGATTGATATCCAGTATTTCAATCCGCAAAGGTTCACTGCTCTCCAAGCAGAGGATCACTTCATACTGTTTTAGTTTGTCTTTTGCAACCTAAATAGCCAGGAACTAAATTCTTCAGCAACTTTCAGCAGTTGCATATCCTATAATTTGGGCCGCTGCTTGAAGTAATACATGTCCATCGCTCAATAGACAGATACACATATCCTTGTACATAGTGCACCCATACAACAATTCCAAGTTTGTGGTTGTCTTACAAATAATCTGAATTTGCAGTATAAATCAGGCAGTCTAAGGTAAACATATCGCCTAACTATATGCCCTTGGAAATAAACGAGAAAGAAGCTGCAAGTCCTGAGAAGTCATACTACCGGAATTAAACATAGATCATTATATCATTCTTCAATCACACATAGGATGGACTGCACTTACACTGCCTAGAAGATATAATTTCTTGAAAGAGACAAAGCAACAAGACTTGAAAAGACCAAGGAAAATTTTAACTTTTTAAGAAGTCTAGTAGCAGTAAATTTGGACATTGCTTCACAAATATGCAGTTTGTGAGAAAAGTAAAGAGCCAATTTAAAGATTCTTGACCCTTCTGAAATTCAATCACCAACAGCAATGGAATCAAATAACCTCATGTGACACATGGTCTGCCACTACCAAGTCTAGCATAATCTCCTTCAGCTTTACTTTCATCATTTGCATTTTCCTGGTTTTAGGTCCGTGTTTGAAAGAAGAAAAGATTCTCAAATGAAGAAGTACAATGAAGTCTGCAGGAAACCTTTGGGTTAACTTCACTGGAAGAATGCGACGGGTACCAAAGCCAGACAAAAGTGTCTATGATACACTGAAATAGTTTTACAAGCGATTCGTTCAAGGCACCGTAATAACTTTCTGAACTGTCAATTTTCTCCAAATATTAACACATTGCCATTTAAAAGGAGAATGAACATTGCAACCATAATCGAACGGTTCTTTTCAGTAGGCAAGGACTTCCATAGTCATAATCAATGCGTTCTATCTTCTCAAAACCAAGGTGAAGCATGAACTAAACGAAGTTCTGCACATATTTCAACAAGTCAACAAACTAAGATGCCTTTGGCCAGAACAAAAAAGAAAATGTAATTCCATGTTTTCCAGATAAGATCAATGTTGCAACCATCAACTCCATCAAAATTTACTTTACTCAGCTTCTCTCCTTTATACGGGTTCTTTTCCTTTGCTTGGTTCCATAATGTTCATCCGAACACAAAAAGAACCACACTGATAAAGCACAAAAGGTGAAAAAACGAAGGAGGAATTCCAGGTTCTTTCTTCTCACAAAGATGTCCTCAAACACCAACACCATAAAAAAATATTAGAGACTGCCTCAGCGTAACCTTGCCATAGATTTGCTGAAGACACCGAATAACTTCGTTAAATGATAGACTTCATTGAAACTACTGTTTGCATTTTCAAAGATGATTGCAGGAAAAACACAACTTCTTTAACTGGAGGACAAGGAATTCCTTTCCCGTTGCAGTTTCTTCGCTAATGTAATATACCAATCACAAGAGTTGAGCTTAACTTCGTCAACTCCCGCTACACTTTCATCCATGTTTCCGCTGTCATTTTCCTTTCTGCTTTAACTAGAAAGGGAAGGATAATTCTGAACAACAAGCTATCAGTTCAGGATAAATGGCAGCATATGAGTAAATGACATGGGCAGTAATTCAACTTCGGGCTACCCGCATGGCTAGTTGGCACGATATTTCATTCACGGATGATTCGTAAAAGTAAAACGATTCAATTGAAACCAATTCCAAAGCTCAATCCTAAAGTAACTCCAAGTTAAAACACTGATTTATGCTAGAAAAACTGATGTAGGGAAGAGAAGATATGAATGGTTATTATTTCGGCGCGTGAATCAGCTTTCTACGAAAATAAATTGGGTTGCCACAGTGCAAACAGACACGAGAAAATTCAACAGAACAAAAGCGGAAAGATTTCCAAGATAGGCTTCCTTCCTAAATCAGTTCGCACCAAACACGACGAGAATGACAGAAAGGCAACTTGTAATGTCATATCCATAAGAGAATATGGGCAAAGGCTACTCGGGAAACATGAAAAGTGAGTAGAGCGGCGATGAAGAACGCACCTATTGAGATGATTTCCCAATCAGCCTGCCTCAGTTGCACTTACATTCCATGTTTTTTCTCGCAGCCCTCGCATTGTCGTACTCGAACTTCAACACATTCGGGATATGTGAAGTGTCCTTCAGGTAGAACCTCCTCCCCAACGCGCTCTCTTCGATCGCCGGAAAGTAGCGACAGAACACCGAATTCACCAGCCAAAACCAAGTCCATCCGATCACAGTCCCGAGCGCGGCACCCGCAAAGACCTGACCGACCGTGTGGTACCCCAAATAAACCCTGGAGTACATCGTCAGCACCGCCAAGCACCACGGCAAGAAGCACGCGAGCGGCTTGTTCTTCGTGTCGGTGAGGCCGATCCCCTTGAACGTGAGCAGAGTGTAGTATGTGGCGAAGAAGAACATGTAGGAAGAGTGGCTGGAGGGCCAGCCATGGGAATCGCACATCTCGAGCACCGCGCAGGTCTCGGGCCGGGCCTGCTGGACCCAGGTCTTGATGTGCTCGCTGATGAACTGGGAGACGAGGAGGCCGAGGAAGAAGAAGATGCCCTGCAGCTCGCGGCGGAAGATGAAGTGCGAGACGAAGCCGCCGAGGCTGATGAAGACGGGGACGAGCGAGATCCACGCGAGGAAGTGGCCGAGCCGGTCGCCCCTCTGGTACCGCACGTGGGTCACCGTCACGGCCTTCAACAGCGGAGGAGTCATGGCGGCGAGGTCGGAGAATCGGAGAGCGACTGCGAGCGGGAAAACACGGACTCGCGGGAGGATTGAGGCCGGGCGGAGGGAGCCTGGTACGCGGAGACGTGGGAGTTGCAGACCGAGAGAGAGAGAGAGAGAGAGAGAGAGAGAGAGACCCCCCAGATAGTGGTTGAGAGAGGCGGATCGGATCTATGCCGTTTCTCGAGAAAATAAAAAGCCGACGGGAAAAGCTGGGAAAGGAGAAGTGGAAAGGAGCAGAGAAAGTTGAAGAGCCACGGGGATGGTGACACGTGGATGTCGAGGAGGCTCGACTAGAGTGCGGACGGCCTCACTCTGCTATGGTGTGCCGGACCCGTTCACTGTTCGCTTTTCTTATTTGGTCATGAGTTCAGTGTTCAGTTGCCCAAAAGGGTTTTTAATTCGTTCATCAATCGGGCAATCTTGGGCCGTCGGGGTCGAATTTCAGCCACCCGGTGCTCATCATGTGCTAGGATTTTGTTCCTAGACATAAGATTTAAGAACTTGTTGGATAGATTTTTGTTTTCTTTTTTTCTTAATATAAATCTTATAACGAATACGCTTTGACTAATTATAACTTTTTTTTTCCTTTTCTACTTAATCTTACAACGAACGCACTTTGATTATCTATACAGAAAAAGAAGTGGATACAGAAGACCCGTAAAATTATCTTAAAATTGTATTGATAACGACAAAAGGAATGAGTGAAAGCTTAATGTTGATTAAGGGAGGAATCGAGTCCGAGATGCTCATGGTCGTTGATTACTCGGGACTAGCTCATTTAAATTTGTTTAGAACTCAAGCTCGAACTATTCATCGAAAAAAAAAACGCGACTAATTGATATACATACTATACTCGCCATACATAAACCAAAGGAAAACATTCGAGCTTATTAGGCTAGAGCTCGAGCCCAAGTTCCTTTTGGACTTGTCTGTAATCAAAGCTAGGTTGAAATGAATTCGAGCATCTCAATTGTCTTTTCGAATTGAACCCGAGCATAAGCTTTGATACTCAATCTAATATTTTATTATTGTCGTACTCCATTAAAAAAAAAGATTAAATCCACGAGTCACTTTAATTTTTGTTTGGAAAAAATGATATGCAGTGTGATCCATAAACATTAAACTATTCAACATGATTCATTGACTTTACCTTAATATGCAATATGATTCTTGAACTCTTAACTTTTCTAACATAATCCCTGAACTTTTTGTGCATGTTCAATTTAATACTTGGACCATATGAAAATATTTGTTGTTGTCCCGATATTAAATTAATGGAAGGACTATATTGAATATTTTTTTAATATTTCAAGAATTACATTGAATACGTATCAATAGTTCGAGGATAACATTGAACAAATTAAAAGTTTAGGGGCCACGTTAAATATTATGCTAAATATCATGGATCATATTGAGCAAATTTAATGTTTAGGGACCGCATTGCACATCGAGTCAAAATTCAAAAACTATCTGTGTTGGTAGCCTTTTCATTTATCTATTGCAAACATCAATTTGACTACTTATGCAATTGATTGTCAATTAGCATTTTCAATTAATCGATCTCTTTTATATGGGTCTTAAGATAGATGCCAAATCGATTGGTTCTGTCTTTTGATCTAATTATGAACGATTGCTCGGTCAAAAAGAGATTTGAGTGTTATTATTTTCAGTCTTATAATGGACAGAATATTCGCAAGTGGCTTTTGGTGACATGATCTGACCCAAGCACATTTTTTCAGTTTGCAACAAATCACAAAATATTTCAGAACACAATTTTATGTTCCATTTTGCAAGTCTCCCACCATGTTTTCCTAAATTTGCGATTGGCAAAAATACTTTCATCCCTGTATATAAACTCGAAAATTCATTGTTTTGCAAAAAAAAAAAAATTGATATTTCCAGAAGATATTTTTTTTGTAAAATAGCAATATTTTTTTTTTATGTTAAGCTAAAATTAAAAATTATCTTCTGTCATTTGGGAAAACAAATCGATTTTATATTCCTAAAAAGACATGCACTATTTGTGTTATCTAAGTGATACTTAGTCAGGGACCGGAAGTTTCTCGAGCCTGGCCATTGGAAACCCGAGCATGGGTGCTGGAGACTCAAGAACTGGGAGCCAACGACCAGGGTGGGACCTAGACCTGACCTTTGGCACATGCATGGCCACTCTAGCTCAAGTGCCGGATCTTGGGATTGGTTTATGTGGACTTAGCTTTTGGCGACAGTAAGCGGGGTGTGGGAGTCGGGTACTTGGGGACAACCTCCTGGGCTCGGGTTCTCGGATCCGGCCTTCGTAACTTGGGCTTGGTCTTAATGGGTTCGGGTTCGTGTGCAGGACACATAAATTGGGTGCGTGGGCACGGGTCACGGGTCTTGAGCCAGGCTTTTGTGGACCTAGCTTAAGCCTCGATGGGGCCGAGCTTGGGCACCGGAGACGAGTGTCTATGCATGGCCGCTATGGACCCTAGCATTTGCACTTGCACCCCGGCACCTGATCCTTAACGCTAGGGACTCAAGCATGGCTGCTAAAGACTTGGGGTCCCAAGTGCGGCTTTATGGACCTGTCTCGCCATTGAGGAATCGGGCATGGGTGTCATGCTTCTCGCACCCAAGAGCTAGGCATTTGGTCCAAGTGACATTATTGTTTAGTCATAGTCCAAAGACTGCTTTTGTAATTTCTCAAAATTTTCATCGGGGATTACTATATAGACAAATTATGAGAACCAGAATATAATAAATATATACGAAACATTTTTGCGAGGAAAATTTGAAAATAAGGACATGAAGTGCTCTCATTTTCTCAAATGGAAGTTTGAAGTGGATATTATTTCAAAAAATAACCCAAAGTACCCTTATTATTTTAAAAAAGAGTCTAATTAAAAGCATTTTCGTCATTTTTTTTTTATTTTTTTGGCCCTTCCTACTCGTTGGCCATCGGCAAGAGATGGGTGAGGTGGCCCTTTTTGACCTCGCTAATGCTAGCCCTACGGTCATCCCTAGCTCCCCTAAGCTAGGGTTGTCCTCGGTTCGCCTGGGCGAGGTCGGCAAGGGTGGCCCTTGCCTCGCCCAGCCTCCGTCATTGACGAGAAGGAAGGGTAAAGAAAAGGAAAATAAAAAAAAAGGAAAAAGAAAAAACTAAAAAAATAGCAAATGATTGAAATATTCTTAGTCAAGCTGTTCTTTAAAATAGCGAAGGTATTTTAGACCCTTATTTAAAATAATGTTTACTATATGCCTTTATTTAAAAAAAAAAGCTTTTCGGGCTTTTATTTTGAATTTTCAGTTTTTGTAATTTTCAATGACTTTACATGTCTCGTGAATAATAATTTCCTCCGAAAAAAAAGAGAATTATTTATGTAAAATTAATTTAAAATATTCAGAAGGTTATCGGGGTTTTCCCCTGAACAGCGAGGGAATTTTTCGACTCCTCTTCTTCACTTCGCAAAAGAACCCAGCGACGAGGCCGTGAAAGGTTTCACATTTTTGCGTCATTCTTCTTCAACCTCCCTCGCTCTCGACTGATAAAGTTCTCTCGCTTCTAATCGGTGTTCGACAATGGCCGATGACGCGTCGCCTCTCCGAAGAGATCCTATCAAGTCTTCAGGTGCCTTCTCTTTTGACCGTTTCCCTCTAATTTATGATACCGCTACGCTCTTCAAGTTTTGATTTTGCAGTGCATCAACGTAGAATCTGAACAGTCGATTACGAAGTATATTCCAAACTAGTTTTTTTTCTGAGCGAAGTATTTTCGGGGATTCTTTTTCTTTCTTTCTTTTTGGTGTATGGGTGGTTGGGTTGGGGGGGTGTGTAGGCGCTCGGCTCGAGCTTAGCATCAGTCTCCATTTTGATCTTTCATTCTGGTTCTTCCCACACTCTCGTGGCGGAGGATAGAAATGAACCATCAAGCCTCGTAGAGCCTCAAACTTTTTCGCTTAATCGGAGGCTCCCAGTCCATTGTTGAAAACACTATGTAGGGTTAAAACTCACATCCTTTTTCTTTTGTTTTTTAAATTCGTGAAGATGGGCATTGTGGGTATTCTTAAGAGTCCAACTTTGTGAGGGCAGTTTTGTTCATGGAGACTAATTTTTGTGAGTAATTGTTCCTTTGTTCTCGGGAATTTAGTTGGCAATGTCGCAGCACAAAGGAGGCGGCGACAAGCCGTAGCTGTGGGGAAAGAAAGAAGAGAATCATTAGTTCGGGCAAAGCGGTTATGCAGGATTGGGGTTAGTGGTAGTGCTGATGGCGACGGCGATGGTGAAGGTGATGTTTCCCCTGGCAATGATATGGTGGTTGATGAGGAGCAGTCTGTTTTGGAAGCTCAAACTTCCTCAGCTGTCGAAGAGTTGAAGGCTGCTGTTACGTACCAGTATGTGTCTCCTCACACTCGTCCTTATGATGATTTAATCCTTAGTGAAAATTTAGGGCATATTTCTCAATGGCTGGCTTTTGATAAACAGATTAACAATGTACATCAAGTAACTCTTCTGTATTGTGTATAGACAAGCCTTCCGTGCGAACATGGTTGGATCTAGATTTTTGTTCTCAGTGGGGCAAACTTAATAATCAGTAATAGTATCCTATTCAATTTTGATAAATTATGGAGCTTATTTACTTGAAAACAACTCTGTCTGCGTCAATTATAGTTTCAAATAACTGTATAACTTTTAGATGGGATTCTGAACAGTGGGGCAAATTGAAGAAAAACGTTTCTCTAAATACTCTAAGAAATTAAGTGGGGGCAAATTGAAAAAACTTTGGAAAACATTTGCCATTTTACTACTTTGGCCAAAAGTTAGTGGGGCCACTTGCCCCCACATGCAGAACATAATATCAGATGTGACCATAACCATGTCAATGAGAACACCTGGTAACCATACAATAGAGTAAGGGAGTGCTAGGAATCGAAAGTAAAGTATAACCTAAGCTTTAACATCATGTTAAGCATCGGAATACATATCTAGAATGTATATCAAGCATATATACATTCATGTACCTTTGGGCTGCTGTATCACTATGACTTCTTTGAGAATAAATTGAGAGTGGACTAAACTAATAAGGCATGCATTCTGTCCAGAGCATCTAGATATGGTTATCTGACAACAGTGCTTTGAACTCCTCCCACTTGGAACCAATCTATTTTATTTTTTAATATCATATTAACTCACTAATTTTCTAGTGTATGAGAACCACATAACTTTTCCTAGTATATGGCTTGTTGGGTTCTACTCTGGACAGTTTATGGTTTCTGAAATTGTGAAGGGCAACCCATAAGCGTGTTATTTGTGCAGTGTGACAGAAAAGGCATTCGCAGCCTTTTTTTTTCTTTTTAAACAACAAAGATGCCCGCAACTTCTGGCATCTGTATTATTGAGTTTAACACAGATAATTCTTTAGAGTTAGACATTTGACAGAAGATGATTAGTTTATGTGCTTAAATGACCTTGATAATAATCACTTCAAGGACTTTCTGAAATTAAGGGAAATGGTTTATCTGCTGATGGCTGAATGTTCTCATATTCGTAAGGGATTTATAAATGTTCTAACTATTTTATAACGTACTTCTTTTTTTTTCAGGGGAAAGGGTGCAATGCAGAAAAGAGTGAGTGCCCTCCGTGAATTACGGCGATTGTTATCAAGGTCTGAGTTTCCTCCTGTTGAAGCTGCTCTAGATGCAGGAGCAATACCCATTCTTGTGCAGTGTCTTTCCTTTGGCTCTCCGGACGAACAGGTTGAAAGATTATGTCAAGTGTGCTCTTCTTTTGGCTATTGTTGTTTATTATTGTGTTTATACCCTCATAGGCCGTGATTTTAATTGCTATAATAGGATGAACAATCATTGTCTCTTCTTGTTTGCTGCCAGTGTAGACATGTGCAAATTTAATGGGCACATGAAGCTTGTCTTTTATTTCGTGTGACATTTGCTTCGGTGAGAATCATTCGAGTTAGACAGCCTTTCTTGAACATTGCAGTTGCTTGAGGCAGCATGGTGCCTTACAAACATTGCCGCAGGAAAACCAGATGAAACAAAAGCTTTGTTGCCCGCATTGCCGATGCTTATTGCTCATATTGGTGGTATGGTGGAGTTTGCAATGCCTTCTATCTGTACAAATTATGTCTTACCAGCTTTTTTGGGCCAGGGAATGAAAATAATGTCATATCATGGTTTGGATCCCATTGAAACTGATTGCTATTTTATGCTGAATGCTGAAACTAAAGAGAAAGGAATATATCCCAAAACAAACCTAATTCTTTGGCTTTTAACCATTCTTAGATCATTCTGTCACACCTTTGCTCACTGAGAGCATCAATAGATGTCACTTACTCTTATTTGTTAGGAACTAAAAATGTTCACTGCCTCAAGAAATATGGGAAAGTCACAGAGAGTTTACGTGATTAGTGGCAAAAACCTAAATTATTGGACTTATAGTAATTACTATACATAAGGATTTGTTATTGTCTTTAGGCAGATATCTGCATTTAGTATTCGTTATCTTATCGTGCGTCGCCATAAAAATGCTAGATGTATTCTTCTATAGGTAGAACGGTAAATATTAATCCAACTAAATTCCATCTTTGGCATGACATCCTGGTGGAAACATTTTCATTGTGATATTTGATCATAATGTCTTTCCATGGTTCTCTCCATTCTGCATGTGTGAATTATCTGTCGAGTTACAATAATGCGGTATTGATCAATGTATGAATGCAATCTCATTAGATAGAGGACGAAGAAGCCACATAGATGTCCTGGTTCTATCAGGTTAAAGAAGCATTAAGAGTCATCATACCCAAGAATTTTTATGTTAAAGACATCTACCTGATCAATGATCTATAGTTGTCTCCTAAAGCATGGACCATCTTTCTATCCCTCTCCAGACTTTGTCACTGAATGTGTGTGGTCCAGTTTAATCTTTTCATTTCCACACCCACCCACCCACACACACCCAAAAAAAAAAAAAACCCTTTGAAGCTAATGTCATCTCTGACTAGTTTTCACTCATGAGGTTGTATTTGTTTCCCAGAGAAGAGTTCTTTACCTGTCGCCGAGCAATGTGCATGGGCACTGGGAAATGTGGCTGGTGAAGGAGAGGAGCTGAGAAACACTTTGCTCTCACAAGGGGCCTTACTACCTCTTGCAAGAATGATGCTTCCAAACAAGGGTTCAACCGTGAGAACAGCTGCCTGGGCATTGTCAAACTTAATTAAGGTTTCTATTCTTCACTATGGACATACATGCCAGTACTGTGGCTTGATAAACTTCTTAAGAAACGGTGGATCTTTCTTTCCCACCTGCTAGGCTGTCATTTCTTTCTGTTATCTGATTTGATAATAGATTTTATTTCTTCTTTTCAGTCTGTTCTTTGTAATTTGTCTGTCCCTTCTATTCATAATGCTTCCTAAGCCAATATACTTTGGCTATAGGATATGCAAGTTAATAGGGCACTAGAAGTATTACTTCTTGTCTTCTATTCATTATGCATCTCTAACTTGAGCGATGTTTTTATCTTCTCTTTTAAATTTTACTTAAGAAATAATTCAGTGTGCTTGAATGCAGGGACCTGATTCTAGAGCAGCGACCGATCTGATTAAAATCGATGGGGTGCTGGATGCAATTTTTCGGCACTTGAAAAGGGCGTAAGTGGGTTTTGTTGATCTCAAAGACAATTCTACTATGTCGTTTCGTAGATAAATACGAGGCAACTGATTTGTCTTCCCTACCTTGTACTTTGATTTTGTCTGAGTGGTCCCATTTTTAAGCTTTGTAGATGCAGTATCTTGGCAAACTAGTCCACAATCCACATAGATTCACAGAATGCATCTTATGGCATCGCTGGCTTCTGTTTATGTAAATAGAGTGTCCACCTGAGAGACTGCTTCCGAAGGCAGCCTGGGAGTTGGTAAATGGAGACTTTTAGCTGAGGACGCTGTCAGGAGTATGGTTATTTGGGCAAACCTAGAGCTTTGGTGAGGGATCAGTTTCCCTGCTTTGAGGATATATCATGTGCAGTATATCCCAGATATACCACTTAAGCGGAGAGAGAAGTTGGAATCTGGTTCTTGTAAAGTATTGTGGGAATAAAGAATAAAGAACAAGTGAGAGCCTGTATAGATATGCATGGATTTCCTTATGAGTGTAGAAATGCAGTTGGTCATGCTCATGAAGTTATTCCTGAGGGGGGGCTTGGTTTCTTGCTGTATTCTTATTTTGGAAATTCTATGACTTTCTCTGAAAAATCCTTTTCTTATGGCAATGTTTTGGCATTATCAGGGATGAGGAGTTAGCAACAGAGATTGCTTGGGTAGTTGTGTATCTCTCAGCTCTTTCAAATTTTGCCACTAATGTACTGGTGAAGAATGATGTGGTTCAACTCCTTGTGGAAAGATTGGCAACATCTAGTAGTCTGCAATTGCTCATTCCGGTAAGCATGATGGATTAACAGAAACCTTGTACCCAAGAAAAGGAGAGGGGAATATTTTATGCAATAAATTCATTTTTCTCCATTTTGTTTAAAGTAATTTCCTAGCACCTTTCTGACAGATATGTACGAAATGAGTTGAAAATAGTTTTGAAGCTCGAGGTTGCAGGAGTTTAGCCATTGCACATAGGTTTTAAGGGCATCATAGCACAACCCTTTTGTTTGTCTTTGAAAGATCATAAGCATACGATTGAAGTTAAGCTTTTACGAGGCAATACATATAATTGGAGTCCACAGTTCCTTTAGCCAAGTCCAACATATGAACTTTGATGTGGTTCATGAAGGATAAACACGGGGCAAAATATGGAGAGGGAGGGAGGGACTTTTCTTTTCATTAGTTGAGATTATTTTGAACTGTTGATGTTCACTTTCAAATTATTGATGGAGGTTTACCTATTCCAAGGGCATGTGCTACTCACTATCATTTATAATTGAAAGAATCATTGGCAATTTGTTTCTCTGAAACATAATTGTGGGAATACTATATTTTCTTGTCAATCTGCTGGATTAATTATCATATTATTTTCAAATTTTTTTGAACTGAAAACATGGTGCATATCTTGGGTAAGGGATATGTCCATAAAAGTGACTGGAAGTCAAGGATGGATTGGGTAGGTAGTGTCAAGGACAAAAGTTGGCTTAAGTGTGGCTTCTCTGTAATGGCTTCACCAATATGGGGAAAGCCTAAAGAGCATTCCATATCCTAATGCTAGTTGCCTCTATGTTTACATGGATCATTGTCAATGTCACGTGACCTGAATAACCCTAGTTGATTTTTGAGCTTTTCTCTTCTAAGGTGAAATAAATATGAAGTAAGTTTCTTTTAACATATTCATAAATTTAGAAGCCTCTGTTACTGTCTCTTCCAGCATCATATTTGTGTTGTTCAGTCTTGGATTTGGAGTGATTTACTTCAAGATGCTTGCTCTTGGTATTTTGTTGATATGTTTACATTTTTTTTTTCTAGGTATTGCGGGGCTTAGGTAACCTTGTGGCTGGTGATACAAACACCACCCATACTCTTCTCCTCCCCGGGAGTGAAGTCACAGGTTGGCAAATTATATGAAAACAGAGAGTAGTTTCCCTTTGCATTTTGTGTTAATCTGTTTTTATTTTTTGCAATCTCAGATGGGGTGGTGAAGGTCCTCGTAAAATGTTTGAAGAGTGAGCACCGAGTCTTGAAGAAGGTATACTTGGTCCTCTTTTTGTTAGTTACAAAACTTAAACTTCCCTTTTCATTTTTTACAAAAAAAAAAAAAAAAACTTCCCTTTTCATTAATAACCACAACTTTTGCAGGAAGCAGCATGGGTGTTATCTAACATAGCCGCTGGTTCTGTTGAACACAAAAGGTTAATATATTCAAGTGAGGCTTTGCCATGGTTATTACGCCTCCTCTCATCAGCCCCATTTGATGTAAGAAAGGAGGTGGCATATGTCCTGGGAAATCTTTGCGTTGGCCCGACAGAAGGTGATGCAAGGCCCTATCTCATTCAGGAACACTTGGTTTCACTTGTGGGTGGTGGATGCCTCTCAGGGTTTATTGATCTGGTAAGGTCTGCTGATATTGAGGCGGCAAGAGTGGGACTTCAATTTATAGAGCTGGTAAGGAAAAGATTATATTTGATTCATAGAACTTTCCTTGACGGATGTCTTAATTCTGTCTTACATTGATTTTATGCATTCCCTGGGCACATGTTGAGTGCTTAGTCTTCTCTCGAGTGACTCAACTTTTCTACCCAATGAAAACCTTGGGTAACTGACCTTGTTCTCATTCATCCTTGTGGTTACCTTTTCTGAGGTCAAGTTTACCAAATATTGTCGCCCCAAAAATTAAATGAATATTTTCCCAGAATTCTAGACTTCCATGGGTGATCTCAGGCTTTCGTTTTTGGACCTTTTCTGTTGAATTCAACTGTCCTATTTTCATTCTTTTTTTTGTCTCAATTTGTTTCTTATAGGATGATAATCTGCACACAAAGGTTTACTGATGAAAGAGTTTCTGACAGAGAGGATGGGGTTCCTTTCTTTCAGAAACGTTTGGTGTTTTGTTAGCCATGCATTGGCTAGACTAGTTGCTGTTAGATGAAAAAATTTCAAAATATGCTGCCTTGGGAAGTTACTGACAGTGATGATAATTGATAAAAAGTGTTGCAATGAGAACGGCGGATCGTTTGATCTTTCCACTGACCTATTTTGAGTAATTACTACTTTCAATTTACTACTTTTCTTAAACTCTGGGGCTTGCACATTTTGACATTTTAAACGAATATAAAACCTATTTCAATGCATGATATCGGTTCTTAGATATATATATATCTACACTTTTCTGATGCTTATATTTATATATGTTCTCTTCCAATTTCAAATTTGGGAGGGGAAGTCGTAAGTAAAATTAGAAATATTAAAGTTCCTCTTGGATTTTTCTTGCTAAATCCGCTTTCCATGTTGGCAGGTTTTGAGGGGGATGCCTAATGGTGAAGGGCCGAAGCTTGTAGAGCGAGAAGATGGGATTGAAGCCATGGAAAGGTTCCAGTTTCACGAAAATGAGGACCTGCGAAACATGGCAAATGGTTTGGTCGACAAGTATTTTGGGGAGGATTACGTGGACGACGAAGTGGCTGGTTAATTCAAGGATGACCCTTTTGAAATTGCAATTGTGTACATTAGGCCTGTGAAATTATTGTGGATCATTTTAGCTAGTTTAGCAAGATGAGATACCTGCGAAAGTCCATCTCTTCGATGTGCAGATTTTGATGGGTTTTTTCCTCTGTGGTCATCGCTTGCCATGTTTGGCTGTGGACACCCTTGCGGCCCCTTCATTGGCATGTTTTTTTGCTGGAATCTCTTTGTTCAAGGAAAAGCAATATACGGAAGACATTTTCTTTCATCCTTACATGCTTCTTTTGGGGACATTGAGCGCGCGCTTTTGCTATGTCCATAAGCCTGAATTGGTATGCTTTCCCGATGCATGCATAGGAATCTATATCCTCACGATTTTGTGCATGCCCGCGTCGCATAAAACCTTTTGGTTATATGCATAAAACCTTCTGCTTGTACCCTTTAGTTTTGGAATGTTTGCGGTGGTGCATGAGATGATCTGAGATGGAGGAACGTTGAGATCAATCTCATGAACAGCAGAATTTCACAGAACTTGAGAGAACTTATTAAAGTTGAATTTAGAATAAAATCACAAGCAATTAGTACGGTTTTAGAGCGGTTGATAGAGATTTGTCTTTCCGCATAATCTAATTGACAAGTTCAATCTAACCACTGTTATCCAACCTTTAGCTCAAGTCCTTGTATATGGTGATGTCATTCTTTGGCGTCGAGTGAAGCAATTCCTGTTTTCACCAAGTTGAATGAATTGTTAAATTCAGACATGCACGTTAAGGTTGCCTATGCCAGTGAGCAACTAGGATATCTGCCCTGCTCCTTACCTCTACCAAATGCAAACCTTCACTCTAGATCCAAATCATCATATTTTAATCGCGCTTCTTTATATATAAATCTATATGTTATTAGCTCCTTTTGCCCATAAGATATTCTGGATGACTGCTGTAGTGCATCAAACCTCTTTGCCAGTGGGTTAATTTATTTCTGCCTCAAAGCTCAAGATTCTGGCGAGACTTGTTTTTGCAGAGATGGGATCTGAGGAAAGACCAAAGAAGAAAGCCCAATATTGGCGAAGAGCCATTTTCCGTTTCTCTGTATGCCTTGTTATCGGTTTCTTCGTAGGCTTCGCTCAGACAATCAAGGACTCCACTTTTGCCGGTCGTGTCGCGGGTACCTCGGATAAAGCGGATTTCTCAACTCAGACAGCGCCGAAATCTAGGATAAGCATCAACGCGAGTTCGAAAGCCGAGAAACCAGCCGTGGCAGCTGTAGCTGGAGGACAGGATCAGTTACAGGAAGAAGAAGAGGAAATCAAATTGATTCCAAGAAGACTTCTCATAATTGTCACACCCACAAGGACAAAGGACAAGTTTGAAGGGGTGTTCCTATTAAGGTTGTCCAACACCTTGAGACTTGTTCCCGCACCATTGCTCTGGATCATTGTGGAAGGACAATCCGAATCCAATGAAGTATTGGGAATACTCAGGAACACCGGCATTACGTACCGGCATTTGGTCTCCAGGGAGAACTTCACCGACCCAGAAGCAGAAACTGATCATCAGTTCAACATTGCTCTACAGCACATCGAGCACCACCGGATAAGCGGGATCCTCCATTTTGCGATGACTTCGAATGCTTATGATTTGGACTTCTTTGAGGAGCTCAGGGAGATAGAGTATGCACCAATTTTAAACTTGCTTTACATTTGGATTTCCATCTCCCTCATGATGTTTCTGATGTTCTTTCATCCTTTCATTTGTTGCTGTTTCTGACTGCCTGGTAACGAAAGAAACTGGTGTTGGTTGTAGCAAATGATGCTTCAATCTAAGTAGAGGTCGAGTAGAAGCAAGGGTTGAATGCCATACTTCATCATCAAGTCCGAAGCCAAACAATTAGAACTCTTTCACCCACCGGCTGAGTGGGTGAGTGGATAGGACTTTGGACCCAGTTTGGTCCCGAGTTCGATCCCCCCCGTTGCGATTCGTCGCAAGGAGCTCGGCGTCTTACCCGGGTGCCTGTGGTGGTGGGGTCCTGTAGTCACCCCCGAGGACTTAGTCGGGTTCACGGCCTCGGTTTGAGCTAAAGCTCGCCAGCCTCCGGACACCTCGATTATCAAAAAAAAAAAGAAAAAACAATTAGAACTCTTTCTTTCCCTTCTTCTTGATGAGAATATTTTCCTTTGGGGTCATATCTTTCCAATTTGCTACCTGCAGGGTGTTGGGAAAGTGGCCAGTGTGCAAACCTACTTCCCAAACTAGGGCATGGCATTATGATGGTGACCAGAGCAATGACACAGACCCAAGACCTCCATTGATGATGATTCATCCTTCGAGTTTTGCATTCAACAGTTCGATTCTGTGGGACCCCGAAAGATGGGGCAGGTCTTCGTCGTCTGCTCATCCCGCCGCCACCACGACCAACGCCGCCCAGGTACACAGCCAGGCAGCCACACCAGTCTTAGCGTGCCTAGCCTTAGATTGCTTGATTTTGTGATAAGAATTAAGAACATCAAAATAATTGCTTCAAAAGCAAGCTTTAAATTATGTGGAATCAAGACCTCATTGAACTAGGGCTAGCAGATTCAGGCATGTTTAAAGTCGGTCTGTTGACAATCCATACAACATTTACAGGTGCAGTGCAAATGCAATGATGGGCCTACGCATACATGCAAAATTGAGGTTTTCTTTTAAATCATTAGTTTTCCGGGTCTATGAATTATAAAATATGGTAGAGAGTACTAAAGAATCTGATCATATCTATATGCTGCAAAATAAAATGTTTTAGGTTGTCCGAATTGATAAGCCTAGTTCAGTAGGAAATTTGGCCAACCTCCAGCCTTTTGCCAATAGTTTATATATTTCCCTTAAGGGTTGGTCATAGGAAAGCATCAGGCTTTTGCATTTATCTTCTGAATCCGTAACATGTGCTGCTCTCGGACACATATGGGATGTGGACCGCTTACCATAGTAGGCCTACTAGATTCACATATGGGACCGTTACTAAGTCCTAAATTTATTATAATTATTATACCAATTCAGTCCTAAATAATTTTTTTTTGTGCAAACTCAATCCATCCAACTAATTTTGACCGTTAGCGCTAACGTGAGCTTTTCTAAATAATATTTTAATTATTTTTTTTACTTTCTTTTATAATTTTTTTTATATTTTCTTTTTCTTTTCTTTTCCCCACTCCATTTAGGTTTGGCAAGGGTCGCCGGCCACAGGCAAGGGCTGACATGCCCTCGTTGGCAATGGGAGAGGGCAATGGTGTGCGACCCCCTGCCAGATTTGGCCAGGCGAGGGTGTCCTCACCCTAAGCCTAAGAAAATAAGAAGAACGAAAGAAAAGAAAAGAAAAATAATGGTATTTTAAAAAATTCAAGATATTAATATAATATTATGTAAGAAAATCCACATCGGTACAAATATAAAAAGGTTTAAGACTAAATTGATACAAAGAAAAAAAGTTTTAGGATGAATTGACATAGTTGCAATAGATTTAGGAAATGTTTGGATAATTCTCCCTAATTATTTGTTAATAAAACTAACCGAACAAAACAAAATTCATTCAAATTGTTTCTCCTTTTCTGATTGTTGGTTTACCGTGACAATGTAAATTGAAGAGGCTTTCGTACCCTTGTCTTGCTTGCTTAGGATCTGTTGAAGTTTGTGAAGCAATTCGTTCTCGAGGATGACACGAAACCAAAGGGTGTTCATGGAAAAGATTGCTCCAAGAACATAATTTGGCATCAGGAAATCGAACAGTTGTTAGGAAAGTCCGAAATCATGCAACTCAAGTATTGAAGGCGCCAATAGCCATGCAACCCTACCGGTAAACGATTTTTTTTTTTTTTTGCGGGGTGGGGGGGAGGGAGAGGGGGTCGGAACGCTAGTATCATGGGTGTAGGATTTGACTCCCGCGCTTTACGAAAAGATAGAGCAAAAGTTGAAGATATTATTTCTAATTCATTTGATTTTATCACTATTTCTTGTAAATTTGTCGATTTCCATTTTATCATTAGTGGAGCATAAAGCCATAATTGTAATTTCCTTTTTCCTTTTGGGTGGAGTTCTGCTTTGATTCTCTCTTCTTCTTATTTTTTTGAGTCATTTATGCAATTAGACATTAGATACATAACACAAAAAATTTAAGGAACTGCCAAGCAAATTGGCTTAGCCTTGAGAATCACACCAATTCGATGCAATCACGAAATCGACACACGGTATTAACTGTCCGAACTTTCATCGGTAAGAAGTCAAAGCCTTACATGATCCGTTGTCGGAAATCCAATCTGATCTTGAATCTTTTCGTCCGATACCATCAATCGAATCACGTATTTTTTCTTTTTTTCAAAAAAGTGGAATCAAGTTCTCTTCCTCGGGAAACTACTTGCGAGACAATGAATGAACGCGGCCTAAAATCTGAGCGTCGGCAATCAAAAGAGCGCCGTTGCACTTTTCAGCAAAAAATATTTTTGAGAATTTTGACAGGCTTCAATTAACAAATGTAGAGTCGCGAGTGTTCTCCGTGAGTGCTAGGGCATTTGTGGGCTCCCAGAAGCATCTGGGCTGGTCCTTTCACAGGCCCAGGATCGATCATTGAATTGTCATATAAGGAAAATTCCAAAAAAAAAAAAAGACCCCAAGTGCTTTTATTTTATCAAATAAGGATTTGAAGTGCTATTATAATCTCAAAGAAAGATCTAAAGTGGCTTGACTATATTTGTTTCAAATAAGAGCCTGACCTCACCGGTCGTCTGGCCAAATTTTCTAGCTGATCAAGGGCATGTTTTACATAAACACAAACTTAATCTATTTTTTTTTGTTAAATTAAATCAATATAGAAAGAAATTAATAAAAAGGAAAAAAAATCATGCGGGAGGACCTCCCGCCCGCATTTCTTTATTTTTTTTTTACTTTTTATTTTTTTCAAAATGCCTTTAAAATAGAAAAGGGATAAAATAAAATAACAAATGACCAAAATGCCCCTAACTAAAGCGAGTCACTTCAGGCCTTTATTTGAAATAATGGGCACTTCAAGCTCCTTTTTTTTTAACATAATGCGGGTACTTCATGCCCTTATTTAAAACGATATTGACTTCAAACCTTTTATTTGGAACGATGAAGGCACTTAGGGTCTTT
Source organism: Psidium guajava (assembly GCA_016432845.1). Taxonomy (NCBI): domain Eukaryota; kingdom Viridiplantae; phylum Streptophyta; class Magnoliopsida; order Myrtales; family Myrtaceae; genus Psidium; species Psidium guajava. Next base: position 37,753,288 of record CM028224.1, read on the forward strand.
ATTTGGGACTTTCCCTATCATTTATGTAGGGGTGATCGATTCCCGGTCCGGTCCGGTTCCCCTCAAGAACTGGGAACCGGACCGGTGGTCTCAGTTCCCCATTTGCCGAAACCGGGAACCGGACCAATCGGACCGGACCGGACCGACAAATTTCTTGCTATTTACGTTCGGTTTTGGACACTTTATGCAATCCTGAGCAAATTTATTTACATGTAAAGCTAGCTTCATTGACTTCCATTTCGTGGTCTTGACTTGTGATGTGCCACAAACTTCACATACAAATTAAAATAAAATAAAGTAAAATAAAAAAAAATTGGTCCGGTCTGGGCGGTTTGGTCCCATATCCTTGGAATCGGGAACCGGACCGCCCGGTCACCGGTTCCAATTTTGGGAACCAGACCACCGGTCCCGGTCCGGTCGGGTCCGTTTGCTCACCCCTACATCTATGAGAATAAAACCAAGTCATCGTTTCCCGTAACAAAAATTTTACGCTAGGGAGGCAATGATGATCCAAATTGGTACATTCTCTCTCGATCTCTCTCTCTCAATCGGTCCACGCGTAACTCGACATACTTAAATGTTGTGTTTTGTCGTAGTTGTCGCACGCTTCGTGATGGACGAAGACTTTAGAAATTACTCGATGAACGATTGAGGTGTGTTCATTTGTGATCCGACACCCACCCATTTCTCCAGGAATCATCCGCAATATCTTTCGATCCCATAGAACATGTCCCCCGCAGAAAAATATTTTCTCCGAGGGATCATAGCAATTCCTTTTTAATATTGGTGAGATCACGTGTGTCGTCAAATCTTTTATGCTGGCCTGGTGCTAGGTGCTGTCCCATTTCGTCCATCTAACAAGTAAGGATCGATACTTTTGTTTACCTAGATTTTATCGATGTCGACATGAATTGTCATATAAAAAAAAAGTTCCCAAAAAAATCATAAATATTTTTACAATGATGTCAATTTATTCATAAACTTTTTAATTGTATCGATTTAATCTTAAATCTTTTGATAATTTTTCAATATAATCTATTTGGTCGATTTTGATATAAAAAAAACCGCTAACTTAAATGCCGGTCATCCTACATGGCATGACTACCTTTGACACAAACAAATATTTAATTTTTTATTAAATTTTTAATAAGTTTTTTTTATTTTCTCTCTTTTATTTTTCTTTACAACTTTAGGTCGACGAGGTTACCGGCCATAGGCAAGGGCCAACAACCCTCAGCGGTCTAGGCGAGGGACGGAGTCCAAGAACGACATCCTGGCCCTTGCCAACCAATTGGCTAGCGTTGCAACCCTCTCTGAGAAAAAAAATAGCAATAAAATAGAATAAAAAATCTCAAAAAATGAAAATTTTATGGAATTTTATGAAAATTTCGGACCAAAATTGGTTTGATGGACAACATTGGTAAATTATCCAAAGGTTTAGACTCAAAAGGTACAATTGAAATATTTATAATTGAATTGACATGAACGTAATACGTTTAGAATTTTTTTTTGGTACTCCCCCCTCTCCCCCCAAAAAAAAAAAAGAAAAAGAAAAAGTAGATGTTGCAAATGCACCCAGGATTGCTTATTTTGTTTCCTTGAACCATCATAGTTTTTTTTTTCCCTTAAAGATTAAAAAGCACAAAATTTTAAGTATTCGGCTCATTGATTATGAAGAAGAATAGTACTAATCATCCCTGAACATTTTCTGGATTCAATATCATAATTGAATTAATCTTTTTTTTTTGTCAATCTATTCCTCGAGCTTACAAAAGTCGGTTCGATGTGATTTTTCAATTAAATGCAATGTAATGTCCTATGCTTTTCTCTAATGTGGATTGCCATCTATTCCCCGAGGAAAGATAATTTTTTAATTTTTTTTCCCTCTTTTTCTTTGTCCTTTCTTTTTCTTTTTCCTCCCACTTCCCTCGACTACCGACAGCTTCAACCGATGCCATCAATGCCTTGACTCTTTCTCTCTTCTGCTTCGCTCGAGATCCTTGCACCTCAGAGTCGATGTCGTGATCTCAAAATTCAAGATCGTACTCCTTAGATCAAAGAAGAGAGGGAGACGAGGAAAGGTTGGGGAGGGATGCTGATGAATGCAAGGGGTGGTGATAGTAGAGTTGTCGAGTCTAGCGGTGATGGCGGCAGGGGTGGCAGCAGCGGTGGTCGAGTTTGGTGTGCTAGCGGGGGTGGCGATTGAGTCTAGTAGCAGTTATAGAGTGAACAGTGTGGCCAAGCGCCACGGTGGTGAGTGGCGGCGAGTGCTCGAAATCAGCTGCTTGTAATTGAGGCGTGCTAAACTTTTAGGATAAATGCAATGGAAAGTTCAAAACTTATTACGAAAATGCAATTAAGTCCTAAAACTGTCAAAAAGCATAATGAAAGTCCTAAAATTTATCGCAAAAGAACCTCAAAAATTACAATCAAGTCCTAAAACTTGCTAGTACTTTTCATTTGTCAAGTTAGACGGAATTAATTAAAGGACTCGATTGTACTAACTTGACAAATTTTAGAAATTAATTATATTTTTTTTAAAATTTTAGAACTTAATTATACTTTCTTGACTATTATGGGATTTCCTTTTTCCCCTTTTTGGGCCCTTAAACAGTTACCCAACGTCGAGGGCTTCGAACGTTGTCTTGCCCCCTCTTGTCCGTGGCTTTTCTCCCCACCACTACGGGCCCCAAACGATCTGACCAAGTGTGCTTTTTCTGCAGCGGTCGAACGAGGCCAAAACCTCCGCAGAGTCCTCACTGGGTCACCAGCTTCCCCGGCTCCATGTGACACTGACCCAAGTCCGGCGGTGTCTGTGCTCGTGACTCTGGACCTATCGATCCGACCAGGAGAACAACAACATGGGGACGATGTCGGGTTGCCCGTGGTGTTGACGACCCCAGCTTGATTCGAATAGGACAGTAAGCACGGGCTCTAGTCTACGACACCTTTCCCTCCATTTTCATCTAGGACGATGCTTTGACCCTCTGATTACAGCCCACATCTTTTGGCTACCAATCAAGATTTGGGATCCACAAACCATTACTGTATCTCCCCCTTCTACTTTCTTTGACTCTCCAAAGATTCTTACCACAAAGAGGCACTAAAGTAGGACTTTATCAGAATTAGTAATAATGCATATCCACCTATCTTGAAAATTGAAACCGTGTAAACTTAAAATCAAGTGACGTATTTCAAATAGAAGTGTTTACGTTTTCAAAGCATAATTAATGGCGCTCTTATCTAATGTGTTTGGGAAAGTCCTGGGTTCCCTTATTCATTCGTTGTCGTGAAACCTGCTAATTCATTCTCTTCTCCACTGTTTAGAAACTCTGAAATAAAAAGATCGCCATTTTGATTTTTTTTTTTCAAGGGAATCATCATGTGGTAATTGAAAGGAGTCTGAAATGTCGTCTCTTTCTTCTTCAAGTTAGAGATGAGTCAAGAACAAGAGTAGCTTTTACTTTTAACATTTTCAATGCGTGGGGTTTAAGATAAAAAAAAAACACATGGAATATGTCGTTAAAGAGTTCACAAAGAAAAAGAAAAGTAATCAAGCATGATTGAAAGTAGACCAGCCATTTTAATCCTGGATGAACTGCGAGAAATGACGGGTCACTAGGAAGGCGCGTGCAAAGTGAAAGAGCGTAGTAGCATCGTGGCTCGTGAAGGGCACTGCCACTGTCAAGTAGCCAGCTTGGTCTCCTCTCTCTCTCTCTCTCTCTAGAGTGAGTTTTTGGGAAATGAGAAGTGAAGGAAGAAAGCTTAGGCCGACTCTCTCTCTCTCTCTCTAGAGTGAGTTTTTGGGAAATGAGAAGTGAAGAAAGAAAGCTTAGGCCGACGAAGAAGAAGAACCAGAAGGCGAAGATACCATTGGCCCGATACAGTCCAGTCGAAGTCCCTTCCTGCCTCTAACCTCCATCTCTCTCGGGTTCCTTCTCTATTTTTGTTCTGCTTTTTTTCGGGGGCATTCCTTCTTGTTCTCGCCCACATTGTTCAAGAAAAGCCAACTCGTTTCAACCCCTCATTTGAAAAGCTCATCTTCTGCCGGTGGTAAGCTCGAAATGCTCTTGTTCCATTTCTACCGCATTCTCTGTTGAAGTTCATTTCTTTTGCAACTACACAGTGCTCTGTTTTCTTTTTCCTCTTCTTTTAGCCTTGTGTTGTGGTTAAACTCTTATCTGCTTTCTTCCGGTGGAATGCAAATCTATTCGCATCAAGTTGGGACCCTTTTTTCTTTCGCTTGCCTTCTAGTGGGGAAATCCGAAATGTAAATTTAAAAGAAGACGTTCTCTTGGGGACATATTTTCTTTGGTCTGAGCTCGTGAAGAAAAGTTCGAGCCTTTTCTTCTGTAGCTTCCATGTTTCTTTTTCCCCTTTCGAGGGCGGTACCGCTTTTGCCCTCCTGTTAACTATTTACGATTAATGGCAACTTTCATACTTTTTGAATGATTTCGCCAGACATTTTGCTGGGTGTTGTCGCTTGTGATTTCATTACGGAAATGCCCTACGAGACATAATGCAAGCTGTTGGTGCTCAAGCTTGAAGTTTTTGGAGAGCTTTCCACTTCCTCAAGAGGCCCTCTAGTGATTTCATTATTAAAAGGTCGGTCTTCATGGTCCATTTATTTCATTTATTGCTCTTCTTGCTTTTTGGCCCATAATGTTCGGTTGTCCTCCAATAATGTGCCTTAAAGGCAAGAGTTAAGGGAAGAGTAAAAGGGAAGGAAAGTGCGGAGGAAAAGATAATAAAGAAGAGAAGAAATTGCAGAGGCGGTGTTTATGATGAATTCAGTGAGTTCTTTCATGCTTTGTCTGTTTTCTTTTATGGCTAAAATCTTTTAGGGTTCTTATTTTGCGGCTGTAGTTGGTAGTGGGGTGGAAAGTTTCTGTGGAGTTTCTTTGAAGGGATCGTGTGTTTGTTTGTTTGTTTGTTGGGTAATGTACTAAATACTCATTGATGTGGCTGTCCCTGTTGTGGGCCATTAACCTAGTTTCTTTTATACATCATCATACTTACATTCCTACATGCTTGCACATCTTTTTTCCCTTTTCTTTCCCACTAATTTCTCCAAAGGAGGAGTTTCAATGAAAAATGTTGCAGGAGGTGTGGGTCAGGGGGTTGTGAAGGGGAGGGGTTGGTCTCTGCTCGTTTCGCTATTTGGTTGAGGAGGACCTACATCATGCAGACGCCACAAGGACGGTGAGTTAGCCTTTTGATCTGCTGTGCTAGTATTCTCCGACTTGGTATTTTCTCTTCTATTGATTAAAGAGATTATTGATGAACAAGAGAAGTTTGCAATAGGATGCTATGAGTGTCACCTAACCGACATCAGCATCCTTCTAGTTTAGAATACAGAGATTCTGTTGTTGTCAACAGCATGGTCTTGGATTTGATTTAGGAGCATTTTGTGAGAACATGCAAGAATAATTAGGGTAAGATGCTTGTTCTGGTAACAGAACAAGGAAGTGCTTCTCCCATTCTGTGTCATCATAATCTTTATCGATTGACTATTTGACTCAGCCTTTATCTGCACTAATCCATTGAATTGTTACTGTTTTCGGTGTAATATTGTATGAGCTATGGCAGGAACCTAGTCATTCGCATTGATCATGGTCTCCTCGCCTAATTTCGGATATTGTTCTCTACCCTGTGTTAAATTTATGTATCAGCTATTAACTAGAATCCTGCGGAGCTAATCAGATGCGTGCCTTCTGTGTCAATCCTTGCTGATTGTAAGAATGCATTCCCGTTAGTAATTACCTCCAACTTCTTTTAGACTGAATCATTGTAATATCTTCTAAATTCAAAAATTGGAACGTCTCTACCTGTATGCAGATTTATGCAATTTCTGTTTTAACTTTCTTTTATTTGGGTGCACATAAAAACTTCAAAACAAATTTCAATTTCTTGTCATTTTAAATTTTCTGTTTTCACATCATAGGCAATTTTAGTATGGTTTTCCTATTTTGATCCGTTGAAAAAAGCCATATTTCTTTTCGATTTATATGCTACTGACTAAACATGTGAAGTGTATGGTAGATTCATAATTCCTTACACATTAGACGTTATGTATGCCCCGTTGGCTTTGCTGTCGCGCAGCTTGTGTTTTCTTAAGGAGGTTCTAGTTTATTAGTGGGATCGTCACCTTGCACATGTACTATAAATGCATAATTAGCCTACAAGTATTGGTACACCAGCTTGAAAGGGTGCCTGCCTTGACATCTGCCGATTATTGATGACTAAAAAGTTGCACCTGAACCACCGTTAACTCTTCAACCAAAAAAATAAATAAATACCACCGTGCTGTTATGCCCTTCTTAACATGCCCTTAGTGGTGGTTTTGCATTGACTAACATGCTGCAGCTGGAAGAAGAACCGTACTTCTTCTACTGTAATTTCATATGATTTGTTTTTTGTCCATGTTGGTGAGACAAAGTACTAAATGATTTTCATGCTGAACTTGTGGTGCAGAACCAGTTCTCAGGAAGTTCCTCTCAGGAAATCACCCGGAACACCTCGAACTTCGCGCCAGCTTAAGATAGGATCTAATCTGGAGAAAATTTCATCCTCCCCTAATACTGCAGCAAGGACTCCTAAAGAAAAAAGTCCTAAAGTTGGTGAGCGCAGGTCGCCTCGAAGTTCGGCATCGTCTGAGGTACTCTTTGTGAAAGCAATATCAGAACCCACAGTTGACTCTTTGGATATTTGAGAAATCTGAAATTGATGCCACGTTCAGGAGCTTGCATGCATATGTATGTACTGATACACGTCCGTTCTCTCACATTTCTATGCTTAAGGTTTTGGCCTTTGTTGTAAGTCTCTTAAAAACAATTTTATGTTCAAAGACTGCAAACAGTTGAGAAGCTTCTGCGAGTAAAATGTTTTTCAAACTACTTTCTCAGTACTGCTTTTGAAATCAGATTTTAAGCAAGCTTGCTTTTGTAGATGCCAAAATAACTCATTTCAGCTGTTTTCATCTGGTTATAATTAAACATTCCAGATATATACGAACATGTGCAATACTATTTGACTGACTATATTTTTTGACATGGCCACTTACACCATGGAAGTTTTCTTTATGAAGTTTCTCTGAACCTTGATTTGGTCTTTTAAAATGTTTCTGCATTCATGAACTACAGAAGAAACGCCCGAGCAGAGCATCCGAATTGGAATCACAGACCATTCAACTCCAAGAAGATCTGAAGAAGGCAAAGAACCAACTGGACTCATCTGAATTGGCAAAGAGGCAAGCCCAGCAAGAAGCTGAAGAGGCCAGGAAGCAGCTCTCAGCCATGTCAAAAACACTCGAGGAGTTGCAACAGCAGCTGTTGGAGCTTTCTGCTTCTGAGGAAGCCCGGGTTCAAGAACTGCTTAAAATTTCCCAAGATCGTGATAAAGCCTGGCAGTCCGAACTCGAGGCCATGCAAAAGCAATACACTTTGGATTCTGCTGCATTAGGTTCAGCCATGAATGAAATAAAGAAGCTCAAGGCACAACTAGAGATGGTGGCTGAAGCTGAAGCTACCCAAACTAAGCATGCAGAATCAGCACATCAAGAGATTCAGCATTTGAGGATGGAACTTTCGGAAACCCTAGCCCTCGTTGAGAACCTGAGAATTGAGCTTACGAGCTGCAGAGAGTCGGAAGCTCAGGCTCTAGAAGTCGTGAACAATGCTCAGAAGCAATTGGAAGCGGCGAATGCCACTGTCGAGATTTTTCGTTCAGAGAGTCTGAAAGCCAAGGAGGCTTATAGCTCTCTATTTACTGAGTTAGAACAGTCGAAATCTCGAGAAAAGTCTTTGGATGATCTCATGAAGAAACTCCAAGCAGATCTTAGTGGCAGCAACAATTGTCCAGCTAATTCGACAAGCGATGTGAACCTCCCACTCAGAGATAGCATAGATGAAGACATAAACAAGCTCAAAGCAGAGCTTAATTCCGTGAAACTGGAGGCAATTCAATTAAAGTCGGCTCTGGGTACTGCTGAGACCAGGTATCAAGAAGAGTATATCCAGAGCACCTTGCAAATCAGAAGTGCTTATGAAACCGCCGAACATATAAAACTAGAGTCCTTCCAGAGGCAGGCTAAACTGGAGGCCGAATTAGAGGCGGCCAAGTGTCTTATTGAAGAACTGACTGCAAAATCAAAAGAAAAGGAAGCTGAATTCCAGACTGTCTTGGATGAGAATCAGAAATTAAGTTTGAAGAAGGTTAACAACCAGGGCAGTGCAAGAGAACATGAACTCAAGATGGATTTGAGCAAGTCTCAGGTGGATTTAGAAGGGTTGAAGGGAAATTTGTTGGACAAAGCAAGAGATATGCATAATTTGGCCGAGGAAAACGAGCTCAAGAACAAAATTAATGCGAGGGATGTGGAGAAGAACAAAGCAAATGATGAGGCAGTGGCTTCAGTGGAGGCTGCGCGGGCTGCGGAGCGGGAGGCTTTGATGAAACTGGGATATCTAACGGAGGAGGCCGACAAAAGCAGCAGGAGAGTGGCTCGGGTCACCGAGCAGCTTGAGGCGGCTCAAACAGCAAACTCGGAGATGGAGGCCGAGTTGAGGAGGCTGAAGGTGCAATCTGACCAGTGGAGGAAAGCGGCCGAGGCTGCGGCCGCCATGCTTTCTCCTGGGAACAACAAGAAGTTTGTCGAAAGAACAGGCTCCCTTGACAATTACCATACACTTGGTTCCCCTTATTCCGAAGACATGGACGATGTATCTCCCAAGAAGAAAAACGGGAACGTGCTGAAAAAAATCGGTGTCTTGTGGAAGAAGGGGAATAAGCAGATGGAATAACAGGTAGGCAAGCTGATCTTTCTTTCTTCCATTACTCCTTTCGTTGTTTAAGATCACTCTATTATCTATTCTGAGGAGCTTCGTGATGATTCGGCTATTCTGTTATTCGTGTCAAATTCTTGAGAGTTCTCCGGGGACAAGTCCATTGTAGAGTGCGTTGTTTTTACTTGCTTAAATGCACACACAAAATATGTGCAGGAATGTAAAAACTTGCGAGCCTTTTTCGGTTTAGAACTATCTACGGCACCTTGGATGAAGCGCGCCTCTTCCTTCACTGCAAGAAGATGCTGGGTTTGCTCAACAATGTGCAGAATTTAATGTATGTTTTGGCAACAATTTAGAAGCTGGTTGTAGAATGTTCTCATTCTAGCTCTTGGAAACCGAAACTGTAACCATTTGTGCACGAGTAGGTCGCTCTGGTCACATATGATATGTGAGGATGTTTAAGCATGTTATCTTGTTCAATCCTGTAAAATCATTTGTTTGCCCTTCTTTTGGCAGTTTGCGGTTTTGATGAAATACTTGTATGGATGAATGGCTCATGCAGACGACCAAGTTTCGTATCTGAAGAGTGGATTCAGTACCAGGAAACAGATTAGTGTTGCTAATGGAACACGGCGACAGTACTCTGCTCGCAAAAACCGGCCTCATTAATGCATGAGCCGGATGCGTATGAGCCTCGTTAATATCAATCGTTGGAACCTGTGGGTTTCATGTCGGATTCAGCCAACGTTGTGTGTGCCGTGACGGGTTTGTGTGCATCGGAAAACTGCAAGCGTCGCTCCAAAGAATGTTGGCGGAGGCGGAAACGACTCATTAGCAGCAGAGATGGACATATGAAACGCAAAACAAGAACAAGATGCAATTATGGAACGGGGATATCTTGAATCAATCGTGATCAATATCCTGATATTGAATATTTCCTTTTCAAGTAAACCGGAATTTCTTTTTTTCTTTAAACACTAGTTAATGTGATTTTAGCAAAGAGAAGTAGGAGTGAGAGCTCTAGGTTCCATTTGGAAATTGGAATCTACCCGTTGGAAATATTCATCACTTTTTGAAATTAGAAACCTATCATGCATATATTGGAACCTACCTTGTCACATGCTCTAGGGTCGGGAATGTGGAGCAAAAGCTGGACTTCACTTGTTTAGCTCGACCCATCTTCGGTTAAAAGCTTAAGCTACATCTATTATACAAGTGGGTAAGTGGGTTGATCGGGTCGAAAATAGCCTGATCCAACTCAACTCGTTTAATCTTTTTCGATTCATATCCAACCAATTTTGCTAAAACACTTATACATTTAACCAACTCCACAAAAATTGATACCTAAATTGAGGTGTGAGCGCATAATAAGTGAAAGCGAGATTGAATGGGAGCGAGAGAGAGTCGTCAAAGTGGGTTGAATGTAAGTAAATTGCAAACCTATTTAACGTACATATTATTTTGAATTTCTTCCTTCTAAACCTATTTACAACTCTTCTATTAAATATAAGTAACTCATACAATAACCCGGCTCATCAATAATGTAAAAAAATAATTAAAATGCATTAAGAAATGGGCTTATGACCTATTTTGACGGGTCTAAATTTAAATTAATGAGTTATGACCCTTATAAATATACTAATTGTCTTACACCTCACTAATTTCTCGTGCGAGAATTTTTTAACAGTACTCACACTTATATCTCAACATTCAATGTGTGCCCAAATTCTTCCACTTTCTCCGTGGTTCTCCGTAGCAAATGGTGTAGTTAATTATGCGTGCTATATCAGCTAACAACGTGGTGCATCCCATCGGTTATAGATTACCATTAAGACATAACAAGAAAAACACAAAAACTTATTACAGATTATAGGTTATAGGTAGGTAAAACTTGGAACTTAGAATCTATCCGTCATAACAAGTTCTCTAATTTTTGAAAGCTAAAACCTATCTTACATACCTTGAAACTTGAAACCTAATCGATTCCCTACTATTCGGCTCCAGGGTAAGTTCTACCTTGGAACCATGCTCACCTCTAAAGAGAATAATGTATCTTTTTTTTTTCCAAAAGAATAATTAATCTGTGATAGTTATCCTTTTTATGAGATTAAAGATTTAGAATGATGGACCGCAATCCATATATAGAATATTTCTCTAGACAATATTACTTTTCTTCTCAAATTCATTCGAACATCTATTGATTCTTGAATCCATGTCATTCTAGGAAATAGGAGAAACATGTTATTGAGCCCTCTTTGATATAATTAGTCATTGAAAGAAATCTTTTCATTATTGACAATTTTCGTGAACGATGACCCGATCGATCAATTTTTGTGGAACAAACGAAGACTAAGAAAAATTGTTTCCAGAAATTTATTTTCCGACTTTTCAGTGTTTTGCCGAAGGAAAGCTAATCGATTTACGAAAAACGTGTTCCTATGCGACTTGTACACGGTTCGAGTGGGCTTCATGAAGAGCCCAAACCTGAACCATTCAAGGCCCAGGAATACTTAAGGGAGTCAGGCCTTTGGGCCCAAAACATCCAAGGCCCAATCAGAAAACAGGTCCAAACAAGACCGGCCACCCAGACATATATACCGCTTTTGGGGAGCGCCCGAGGCTAGGGTTTCTTCTTGCAGCTGCCGCTCGGTCTTCAACCTCGCCAAGTTCCTCCGAAGGCCGCACAACGCCTGCTAAGTCACCATGGGGTACTACATCGCGACTCTAACTTCGTATCTTTGAGATTGTTCTTGTTTTCGATTGTCGAACGTGTGAGTCGGTTCATGTGGTTTGGATTCTCACCATTGGATTGGAAGTTGGATATGTTTTGTTCTTGTCCTTAGAAAATTTGAGGTTGCTTGAGGTTGTGTTTTACTGAACCAGACGATGACATCGATGCGCTGCTGCTTCTCTTTTCCTTAACTTTCTCTTTGAGCGAAGAAAAAGAAGAGTGTAACAGTGCTTGAGAGCTGAATTCTAGCCCACACTTGATTTTTGGCATAGTCCACAATCTGGGCAGGCCATGATAGGAATGTTGAATTTGGAATTGAAAATTACATCTTTGTATGTAATTTTCTTAGTGTGGCTAAGTAGGTCTGAGCAGCTCCGTCAATTACTGAAAGGCGTGTCTGAATTTCGGTTCTTCCACATTTATCGACTCTGTCAATCTTTATGGCTTGATTGTGTACTGATGCGAACTTTCTTTTCGGCTGTATCTTTAGTTCTGACGCCTTAGGCGTGGTTCAGAGTTTATCTTCCGTAACAAGCGTAATGATATGTTGGGAGATATTGGGATTTGGGGAATAAATTTGCGCCTTTAATTAGTAGTAGAGCCATATGAAATTGCCTCTACTGCTTTGGACACCATGCCATGTCTAAATCTTGCTCCCTTTCATAGCAAGCTAAGCAAATTTTAATTTGGAACACTACGTAAGATTTTGTTAATTCATTGCGATTTGGCAAAGTAATAGCCCCTGTTGGCTTTAAAGACGAGGGGTTATTGGCCAAGGATAGAGGAGAAGAAGTCATTAGCTCCAAATATGTTTGACATAGTGTCAGGAGACGTGTCGTTTTCAAATGATGTGAGAGTAGTATGATCTCTGTCCTAAAAAAAGTGTGCTGAGATGTTTTCGAAGATCAGTTGAATTATGAGGAGATAGCTACTCAATGTCTATTGGTAAGCTACCTCCTATCGAAACTTTGGAAATGCCTATTCATTTTGAGTTATGGCACTTCTTTCAGCGACTTTTCGTCAGAGATTTGGTAACGTCATTAATCTAGGTGACACCTGTGTCAGTATTCTAAGGTGTCGTGGGAGACATGGTTATTAAATGCTAAGCAGAAATTTCCTTGCAGGAAGACACGTGGTATGGGATCGGGTCGCAAATTGAAGTCTCACCGAAGGAGGCAGAGATGGGCGGACAAGTCATACAAGAAATCCCATCTTGGCAACGAATGGAAGAAGCCATTTGCTGGGTCTTCTCACGCCAAGGGCATTGTCCTTGAGAAGATGTAAGATGTCTCTCAAAACAGAACCTACTGTTTTTCTATCAATTAAATTGTCTAGAATGTGCTAAATGATAATTACTTAAATGTGCAGAGGTATTGAGGCTAAACAGCCTAACTCTGCCATTAGAAAGTGTGCTAGAGTTCAGCTCATAAAAAACGGGAAGAAGATAGCTGCTTTCGTGCCCAACGATGGTTGCCTTAACTACATTGAGGAAAATGTAAGATCCGACATAGCGTATTATCAAGTATCCGACTGTTTTTCTCCTCCTCTTGTTGCCTTCTGGTTACTGACAATGAATGCAATTTCGAAACCAGGATGAGGTTTTGATTGCCGGTTTCGGCCGAAAGGGGCATGCTGTGGGAGATATTCCTGGTGTCAGGTTCAAGGTCGTGAAGGTCTCCGGTGTGTCCCTCCTGGCCCTATTCAAGGAAAAGAAGGAGAAGCCTCGGTCTTAAGTTTGGATTATGGCTTTTGCCCATGATGTCAGTTTAAAAGCTCTATTGCATTTCGGATGTTACTTTCAATTTTGATTTCGGCTTTTTGAACGATCCGTGATGACTTACCTAGTTTACTGCACTAGTTTTTTTAGTCGAAATTGCACTGGTTTCGCTTTCAATTGATTTGATATGATGAATCTCTAGATTATTGCGCATGTTTCACTTAAAGTGACTTGATTTGAAGAATCTCGCGAGCGAGAGGTAAAATGACATCCGAATGTGAGGTGATGAATCCAACTTTAAGGCTCCGTTTGTTTCACGAAAATTGACTTCCCGAAAAATGTTTTTCGGATTTTTCGGCGTTTGGGGGGTGGAAAATAGGCTGACCCTGAAAAATATTTTCCTCCCATGAAAAAATATTTTTGAAAAGTGTGGAAATTGATTTTCTCTTTTCAAAAAGAGAAAATTGTTTTTCACTGATCTCCGCCCGCGGCTGTTGGAAAATTAATTGTTTGTTAAATAACGGAAATTGTTTTTCGATTCATTTTTAAATATTAGCTAAACACTAAAAAATATTATTATTTTCTTGAAAAATTATTTTTTAAAAAATATTTTTTTTCGGGAACATTTTTCGCGTAACAAATGAAACCTTAACCTCATCTCAAACCCTCGTGTCAAAAGACCCTCCTCAATGCCCTCATATTTTAAAAATCGAATGATCTTTTTTGCTTTTAATATTCGAATTCAAATGATGTTTTTTACTCATGCGATTTATTAAAAATTGCCATTTTATTTCCCAACACGATGCCCACGTGGGGGCGCTCTCTCTCTCTCTCTCTCTCTCTCCTGGCATACAGGCCCAATGCACCCACGATAGCGTCTCCGCTGCATGCCGTCTGTCGCTCCTTTTGCTCCTTCAGTGGTCGCTGCAGCCATCGAGGACCTCAGATTTGACAAATGATAGCAGTCGCGCCAGCTCATGAGTAGTTAGTTCAAGATCGACGACCTTGATTTGGCGGCCATGGCCAAGCTCTGTCAGAGATGCTGGCATGGTCGACCGCGGCTCTGGCTATCGTGAGCTCAAGGCCATGCGGGCCAAGAGGGGGGACAAAAATAGGCAACCGGACGTGGTTGGCCATAAAAGAAATAAAGAAAATCAGACGGAAGCAGGGCCTTGGGGGCTACGGCATCGGCAGCCGGCTCGCAGAGCAACTGGATGCTGTGCGGGGTGGCTTGGTGCGGGTGGTGCTGTGTGTGAGGGGACTGAGGATAGACAACGGGATTGGAGGAAGGTAGAACAAGGGAGGGGTTTGGGTGAGATTTTCGGTGTGTAAGGAGGAGAATGAGTGTTTTTAGGCGACGGTATATGATGTCTAAGAATGGTCTTTACGGTGTAAAGAGTAGATTTTGAAACGTGAGAACGATATTTGATATGGAGAATAAAATTGAGAATAGTTTTTACAATCATATAGAATGCGACATGAAAGACAGTCTATGTCCCCATAAAATATAGTGTTTTGATCCACTGAAGGTAGCTGAATTGCGCAGCTAGTATAAAATGCGATTACGGCTACATCTATCACGTAAAAAGTTCTCTTCCCCGTCGGCGATAGAATAGGATTTACCAGCATCCAATCCTTTATGGTGCATTTCTTGGCACACAAGAAAGATGATCGTCCGGTGCATTGATGCCCGTGGTAACCCTTAGATGAATGCGGCATAAGCTCGCCTAGATATGAAGAGGCAGAATTGAGGAAGATTTGAGTACGTTATGCACACCCGAGAAATGGACAGAAATCTGGAGCTAAGCTCAAAGCATGCTATTCATATCCTGTCTCAACTCCACAAGTTCACAGTATCAAACACCTGTTTTTGTTTTCACATGGCAGAGACCTAACTTGGTATCCCGCGCAAAGGTTACATTTCCTGGCCATACGAAAGATGGAGGGCACAAAAGACTAAATGCATTTTCATCGACGTTGGTTTTTGCCCTCAAGATCTGACAAAAAACGACCATGAAGGTTGAGTCCGGTGCTGCCGGTTGATCATGTAGATGTCGGAGAGGAAGATTTTGCTGGCAATCTTGACACAATGTTCATCAATCATCATCAGCAACTCACAGCAAATGACGCCTTTGGGAGCATCACTCAAAAACCTCCGTCTTCCAAATGCAAAATGTCCAAACCTTCAATGAACATGAAACCATGGACCAATGAGCTTGAAATGCCATTTGATCCCTGACAAGGCAAAATGAAAAGAAAAGAAAAAGACACAACTCTTTTACCATTTTCAAGATTCATGTATGAATTGAAAAAAATTAACGCATGAACTGTAAATAGCGATAGCAGACCTGGAGTCACAGCTTATCCTGGTGCCACTACTTCTTGCGCCTTCTGACGTGAGAAGGAGAAGCTTCAAGAGAGCAGGATCGCACGTACTTGAGACGATAACTTCGAAGTGACGGCCCAACAAAACGATGCTCTCCGAGTCTGATGAAAGCAGCTTCTGCATCCATACGATTCTCGAAGATTATTTTAACCTGCTTGCTCTTGTTCAACACTTTCGACTCCGATTCCTTTAAGGGACCGAAGCAGCTGAACATCTTGTTCAGACTAGTTACTGAAGGAGCTAGATTCAAGTTGGTAAAGGTCAAAATTAGAGCAGTCGAAAAAAAGTCTTCCTTGCAACTCCCCGGGACATCGCCTTCTGGCTCTTTTACTTCCACATAAGGATTTTCACAAGGAGATTGAGCTTCTTGAATCAAGGCAGGACCAAAATGGTGATTGGTTTGTGGTTCCGTAAGATGAGCAGGCTTCGTGCTTGGAGTTTCAAGCACGGAAATCCCGTTATCCTCCTCATCTTTGACCAATGCTTTCTGTTCAGGAATGCTCTGGGTTATCATGCTGGTCATAAACGTATCATGTGAGCACTTAAGTGCCATTCCAGAGACATCATCACTTCGACGTTTGGCTTCCACGTAAGGATCTTGAAAAGGAGCCTGCGATTTCCGAATCGAGACGGGACAAAACTGGCAGTCTGTTTGTGGTTCCATAGAAGCCACAGACTTTTTCCATGGGCCTTTAAGCAGAGACTCCCCTACATTCTGATTTCCAAGGGACAGTTGTGGTTTAGGAATGCTTGGGATTAACCTGCTGGACATAAATGAATCCTTGGAGAGCTCAAGCACCGTTGCAGGCATGTCATCGTTTGGCTGTTCTCCTATCATGTAAGGCTTTGGACGACGGACTTGTAATTTATGAACCAAGGTACGACGAAACTGGCCCATTTGTGGTTTGATGGAAGGAAGTGGCCTCTCACATTCAGTCAGAGGATCTTCTGCATTATGGTTTCCAACTGATGGTTGCTGGACGGCAATGCTCTGGATGGTCCTGCTAGTGGAAAATGGATCCTTCGAGCGCTCAATCCTCGTTCCAGAGTCATCATGAATTGGCTTTTTTACTTCCATCAGAGGATTTTCATGAGGCAATCGAGGTCCGCGAGTAAAGGCAGGACAAAACTGGCGATCCTTTCTCAGTAGCACAGAAGGAACAGACCTCTCACATGGGGTTTCAAGCTGAGAATCCCCTGCATTCCAATTTTCAAGGGGGAGTAGGGGTTCCTGAATGCTACTAGTTATCATGCTGGTCGTGACGGAATCCTTGAAGCACCTAAGATCTATAGGTTCCGCGCTGCCAACGTTTGTCAAAGTACTCTGAGTCTTGACAACAGATGCTTCTTCTGCAGACTCTTCACACGACTTCAATAGGAGATGATCCGGGGCAACCAAATTTCTGAATTCTGAGAAGTATCTCACTGTGCGAGTCGGAAATTTATTCTTTCTCATGGGATTGCCGGCAAGAAGACAGAGCCGCGACAGCATCTGTTCAGGAGAGGCATATCCAAGGAGGGTTTTTCTACTAGAGGAATCATGGGGAATGAGGCCAGAATGGGCGTTTTTGTTGCTTCTACATGAGGGACTTTCTTTCAGATGCTCCGCCAATGGGGGTGACACATTTGATTCACTTGCAACCTTGTGGATTCTGTGCATTGCTCTACGATTTTGCCTGAACTGCATGGACTGGTCCACGCTAATTGTGGTCGGAGCACCTGTAAATGCTGATACCGATTCATACAGACCAGCAGGTTTGGCAAACGAGTTCCCACAATCTCCTTTATCTGACCCAACTTCATCCGTCGACATACGCTGACAATTCTTCGCTGACGAGGCCGGGAAGCTCTTTCTCTTTCTTCCAGTATGCACCACATCAAGCGAAATGTGCCTAAGCTCATTCGAGCTGCTCATGTGACATTCTGTTTTCCTCTGGACCTCAAGCATTGCCATGTGATTTCGCTCGAACATGTGCACAGACTGGTCCGCGCTAATCATCGTCGGATCACCTGTACATGGTGATATCGGTTCATTTGGACCAGCAGCTTTGCCAAACAAAAAGGAGTTCCCACGAGCTCTTTTGCCGGAACAGACTTCATTGGTTGAAGTACGCAGACAGTTCTCAGCGCA
This sequence comes from Psidium guajava, assembly GCA_016432845.1. Taxonomy (NCBI): domain Eukaryota; kingdom Viridiplantae; phylum Streptophyta; class Magnoliopsida; order Myrtales; family Myrtaceae; genus Psidium; species Psidium guajava. Next base: position 37,771,039 of record CM028224.1, read on the forward strand.
CAACACCAGGCGGGTCTCTCTCTTTCTTCCAGGATGCACGCCATCTTGTAATCCGTTCTTATGCTCACTCGAGCCACTTATGTGACATCCTGTCTTCACTGCAAGCATCCCAGGACAGCCCTCGAACTCTGGATTAGCGCCATTAATCTCTATGGGGTTCTGATAGCATTCTCCTAATGGAGACATTATGTCGACCTCATTCTCCAACTTCCCGCCGAATGATATGAATTCAGGTAGCCGAGGAAAACCCTTCCATCGGGAGAAGGCCAACAGTTGGCTCTTTGCCACGGAAAGCAGGAGTCTGCTAGGTCCATCGAGAGGCGATTCACCCCATTTTTTAATATAGTTGACAAGTTCTCGAGGTGTAAAAGAACCTGTATTCAGAACACTATCTTCAGCGCCATGCTGACTTGAATTTTTTACCGAAGCAGCATTAACTTCGGCCTGAGCTTCGAACCTGGTTTGCACTTCTCTGGGCACACACCGGCAGGTCAGCACGAATTCCGCCCGCCTAGAGAGTTCGTCGAGAGCACAGTCCACAGCATGACGGAGCTTGTCTGTGTCGCTTTGCATCTCCATCAGTGGGAAATGCTCCCACAATGGCTTTATCAGCGAAACCCGAACAGGACCAAGTGCCCGATCCCCAAAACATGCTACCAAAAAATAATCCTTTGTCGCTCCGGCAGAGCAACCAATTAGCTTCCCTGGCCACCAATAAGGGCCCCTTATTTTGCACCAGACGAGATCCGATATACTGATCTCTCGACCCAATTCTGCGGGTCTTCCATTCCTCCGGGTTCCGTCCCTCAAATCATCACAAGGCAAAATCGGTGTTGCCATAATGCACTCGTCCACATTACTAGCACACTCCATGTATGGAAAAAGACGGCAATTCGTGTCCTCCTTATCTCTGCAGGATTCTGTTTCAAGTTCAGGACTTGCAGTCATTCGATTCCTGCTTCTCTGTGCCTGGCAAGTGAGAAGCAATCAGCAGGCACCGATTTCGCCCACACCGATGAAAATGAACACACGTTTGTTTGAATTACAGGTCCAAACTAAAGCAAAAATCAACAATACATGGACATGAATGAACCTCGTACGGTATATCAATCGCCATTCATCCACACCATTTCATCGTCGGTCATGTCCATTTCATTAGTCTACAAGGTTTGAACACTAAACCCAGATCAAACAATCGAGCCAAACCCCAAAAGGAGAAAGAGATTAGTCACCGAATCGACTCACATTTTAAGGGCCGAGAGTGATGTAACTTGTATCGCGCGTCAAAACACCAACTTCAAGCCCACAACAGAAAGAAAAGAACGGGAAAAACAAAGAAGCAAAGTCTTGCGGTGTGGGAGATGAAGTCATCGGCCTGTTTCTTATCGAACGGAATCCGACACCATCTGTTGCCTCGAGTCCGGCACAATAATGCTCCTAGAGAGAGAGAGAGAGAGAGAGAGAGAGAGAGAGGGGAGGGGAGAGAAGGGGGGGTAGGGGGCCAAGACGACGAAGAGTACTAGGTTTGTTCTTTTCTCCTCGGCTCTGCTCGTAAAAAGATCAGGACGAGGAGAGAGAAAGAGAGTTGTGACGAAGACGACGAAGACCAAGACCAAGACGAGACGATGACGACGACGCCGATGACGACGCCTCCCAAAGGCTTTGTTCTTTGTCCCTGTCTTTTATTTTGTTTTTCGTACTAGGTTTCGTTTTGGCTCCAGAATTTGCTAGTAAATTAAATTTTCTTTTCTTTTTTCGGGTTTTTTTTTTGGGATTCTCTTTTCTTTTTTTGGAATTGAATGATGAGAAAATTGGAACTTTTTCCTTTACCATAAGTACTTTGGCAAATAGAGCTTGAATTTTTTTATTTTTGAATCGAGATATGCCGTACGGCCTTCGTTAAGATTCATTCTCCTTATGCGAAATTCGATTTGTTTGAATTTCTTCAAATACCCAAAACTCGCGTGATTAAATAAACTTGACGCCGATAGAATAAGTGGCGCTTAAAATACCGGTAAAGAAGACTTGGATAGGAATTTTGATTGCGTTTGGGCCCGTTACAGCCAAACACGTCTTTCTTCCTTAACGGACCCTGTTATTTCACGGATCGAAATCACAATGGCTAGCGCGCTACGAATCAAATCGCAGATTATTTTTGTCAAACGTGACGAGATAGCTTTTTTGTTTCAGACAATCTGACGGGATGCGATTACGCTCGACGATTTAACAGGATCATGGTACATGTCAGAAAGTGAACATCGACCATGGTGAAGATATTCTAGGCAAAACGTTGTGAGATTGGCAAAAGGGGGATCTCCTCGATCTGCTTTATATATTATAATCTTCCATTATAATAATTGACAAGCTTTGTGGATTTTTCTTTCCTTTTATTCGTCAGGCGGGAAACCGCCGCCGTTCCTGCTTTGCCGGTCGTGTCCCTACGAATCTCAGTGGGCCCCCCCACCCTCGCCATTGATACGAAAGTTGTGCAAAACTCGTCTGCTAAAGATAATTGAACTTGAGAGCTTAAGACTGATTAAAGTTACCGAAAACGGCCGCAGTAATTCATTTGAACAAAGCCCCCCCTACCTATATTTGCTAGTCAGCCTTTCCCAGGAAGGTCGCAGGACTAGTACAACGTTGGTGGCTCGACCGGCAGACAGGGAATCGTGCGGCCCCTTAACATCAACCAAAGTCAGATTCACTTTTGCTTTTGCCCCTTTTTTTTCAACTTGTGTGAATATCGCCAGAGCATCGTGCACTCCCCCCTTGCACCAATCAAAGTCGGGTCCTATTTGCATTTGCCGTCTTCGTTATTTTAAAACAAAAGACATATCGTTCAAAATCAACATGCCCCCCTCCTGTGATTTCGTCCACTTTTCAACTGCAAACTTGGTTAAATTTTCAATTATATGGACCGGTTCGATTCTAATAGGTAAGTTTTTCTTGTTTTGTACACGATCGATGTGAAGTCATATGATAGAATCATATCTAAACGCTACATGTTTTTCATAAGACTCGTTACTGCAGAGCTAATGCCAAAGAACTAACAAGATTATTTCCCGGGTTTACGTATTATACTGAAATTCATCTCCTTTTGCAATTTCCTTACCCTTGTTCATGAAAGTAACTCCCAAACCGTTTCCTTTTCATCTTCCAACCAACATTCCATTCAAGTTTTATCTCACGAATTGGATTTGAACCGATCAAGCTACTTTCCTTCTCAATAGATCGGTAGTGGGTTTGTGCCAGAGAGTACAAAACAGGGACAAAAATACAAGGAATGGTTTTCGGATAATTGGATGAGGGCACGTGTTTTTTTTTCTTAATTGGTCGTTTAACGATCGAACCATTTGGCCCGGAAGAAACGGATAGGCTGATAATATCGACCTTGCACTTAATCAGACGGAGTCGATCAGATTTGCCGTCGCCGATGCCTCTGGAACACTTCCACCAAAGGAACAGATTGCCAGGTCTCTGAAAGAATGTCCCACCGCGCGCCTTCTGGACATGAATCTTTTTGTTCATCAGTAAGCAATCGGTCGACCTAACTAATACGAAACCAAGAACAGCAGAGCTCCTCCTGTAATTTGCCGATGGAGATCACCACACCATCCAATGGTTCGTGGCGAGTTCAGCTATCCATCACACTGCTATTTCGTTGCTTGAGCTTTTATTATACAGGGAAATTACAACGATACGCATGCAGTTTCCAATGTCAATCTATGTATACTGTAACCAACTATACACTTCAGACTACCATCGACTCTCTTCCACTGTAAATATCTTTAATTCGCCTTTAATCAGATCCAAAATGCCACTCGCTCGCATAATACGAGTTCGGCAGGCCCACCCAGAACTTGAATGCCTCGGCCGCTCTCTTCCGCTCGGCCCTCCTGGCTTGCCTTGCCTGAGAAGCGTGCTTGCTGGTGAACATTCTCGAATGCATCTCCACATAAATCCTCTTGTACTTGGTCTTGTTAGGTGAGATCCCATTCTCTTCCATGCACGCCACGATCTCCAAGGCCTTCCTGAAGAAGGCGGCCCTCACGCATATGTCGGCCAGAGCATCCAAAAGGCCCTCGTCCGGTTTCAACGGCGGGAGAGACGGGGGAGAATCGGGTTTCTTGCACTTCTTACTCGCTCGGCACCTTTCCTTTATCTCATTCCAAAGCAAAAGGGCCTCTCCGGGTTTCCTGGCCAAGGCAATGGCATTGGCAAGACTACCGTAAGTGGCAACGTCGGGGTATGCCCCGTTCTCTTTCATCCTCTGAACAACCTTCTTCGCTTCTTCAACCAATCCAAGTTTGCAATACCCTTCGACCAGCATGTTCCAAGCCGCCGCATCAGGTTTCACTCTCGGATCTTGGATCATCTCCTCGAACACCTTGTGCGCCAGCTTCGGTTGCCCAGACAAGGCAAACGCTTTCATCAATGTGGTGTAACTGATCTTGGTCGGGGCAATCCCTCTCGCTCGCATCTCGTTGAAGAATTCGAGCGCCCCCTTGCTGTCGTCGATCAGTATACATCCATCGATCAAGGTGTTGTATGATACCACATCAGGCTGTACCTCCGCGTCACTGGCCATTTCTTTGATTAGCTCCTTGGCCTTGTCCATTTGCAGTTGCTGGCAGTAGCCCTTCAAGATTATGTTGTAGGTGATCCTATTCGCAGGAACACCGATTCTCTTCATCTCAGCAAGGACCCGACCCGCTTGATCCATCGACCCAGCCTTCACTAGCGCAGAAATGACGGTAGTATAGGAGATGTTGTCTGGATGTCTAGAGCTGTCTTCCTCATGCTGCATTGCCTCCAGCATCCGGACTGTGTCCTTTACGCGTCCCATCCTCATATATCCCTTCATTAGGGTAGTGTATATTCTGGAATTGGGAGCGTATGAATTTGGCAACAATAGAGGCTCACCTGAATTCGGCTGGATTGAATTTGGAAGCAACTTCGCAAACACAACAATTTCACCATCATCTCTAACCAAATCAATTGTCTTCAATTCTTGTTCATGTTCATCTTCCTCCTGATCACTCAATTCTTCCATATTGGCATCCCTCAGAATCTTGCAAAGATCTCTCCTTCCTTCTCTCATAGCCTGCACTATCTTCTCTGCAGTAGCCAAGTCGCCAAAACCAACATAAGCAGCGACGAGCGAATTCAACGTAGTCATGCACAACGGAATTCCCTTCAAAAGAATCATCTCCAGCACACACACAAGCAAGTCCTTCCTATCTACTCTAGCACACAACTTGATCATCACATTATAAGTCAACACATCAGGCTCGGCTCCGAACTCAGGCATTTCATCGAACAGTTGAGAGAACTTCCCTGCGTCGCCTAAGTTGGCGCACGCGTTGAGCGCCGCATTGAACGCTGCCGTGTCGGGCCTCGAGTCAGCGACGGCAGCAGGCTCGGCGACTTTACGGAGCCGCCGCGTCACGGCCTCGAAGAGCCTGAGCGCCTCCGAGGGGCCGTCGTCGCCGGACGCGGCGAGGCGGCTGACGACGGCGCTCCAGGCCTTAACGTGGGGGAGGTAGCCGGAGCGGAGCATGGACTTGACGACGGAGGAGGCGTAGAGGTTCTGGCCCGCCTTCGCAGCGGCCACCGCGAGGAGGCCGAGAGAGTTGGCGTCGAGGCGGCGGAGCTGGCGCTCATCACGGAGGCGCGTGAGGATGGACTGGGCGCGCCTGAGGCCCTCGAGGGTCTTCTGATAGGACAGCTGCGACACCAGGCGGCTGAGGCAGGTGGGGTTGGGGAGGTGGGCGGACTGCGTGTACGCAACCCAAGCTTCCTCCGTCTTTCTCTGGCGAAGGAGGGTCAGGAGCTTGGCGTCTTGAGAGTACGGTTTCGGAGGAGCGAGAGTGGTGGCGGCGGGGGAGGAGAGAGAGAGGTCTCGCGTGTCGACTGTGCCTTGGGCGCAAAATGGCCACTTGCGTTGGGTGGTGGTGGAAGGGGGAGGCGGCGGAGAGACGCGGCGGAGAGAGAGAGAGCGGGAAAGCGGAAACGAATTGGGGGTCGGCGAAGCGGAGGAAGCGGGAAGCGATAGAGTGTTCATGACTGGTCCATCGACGGAGGATTCCTTGAAGAGTGTCCGACCTCTTCTCCTTCTCTTCTGCTTCTCTGAGAGTTGTGTAGAGGGGAGGAACGAAGAAAGAAGGAGAGGATAATGACAGAGAGAGACAGAGTTCCCAGTTGCATGCCCTGCAGTACGCATGAGCCCTTTCAATTTCTGTCGCTAGATCACGTGGGCCCCTTTTCTTACCAACGTCATCCAACGGTTCAGGTGGATTTACACGGCTAGTCCCAGTGTAGGCGAGAATTGCTCGAGTGGAAGAGGGATGGGCTACGTCGAGGATATTCTGTCCCCTTGGTTCACTGGATTCATTTCGTATTTCCTAAGGTTACTGATAAAACTCATTAATTATTGTTTTGTTAATTGGTGTGTATGTAAGTTCTCTTTTATGTAAACATGCATAATTTTTTTTTCAAAACTTTCAGGCACTGATTTATGAATACCCTAAAAATGAAAGTAATTATATCGTCACCTTAACAAATCTCGTTATTGTAGCAGGTAATGCCGACAAAATGATAAGCTCGATGGAATAACTTCGACGTGAAAAATATTGCAATTGAAGATCGAGTATTCCAATCATTTATAACTCGAACTTTATGAACTCCACTTGGGATTTCACCGGGTCAATTTACCCATCTAGATCGGTTCCTTTCGAGCATCAGGTTTCATAAGTCCATCCCGCGCTCCTCTAAAAGTACTAAAAATCTTGATAGCCTTCGATTTTTTTAGGATCCAATGCCTCTCCATAAAATCGACATCATTAGAACTATGATTGTATTTGATATCATTCAAATCCATTGTTTTTCGTGTTTTATGACAAGTTAAAAGAAAATTTTTATAGAAAAAATAGGAACCTTTTTTTTTTTAATCTTTGCCAAATGCCTTTTTAGGGAGTAAATTGAAGATGGAGCCTCTGCTTTAGGCAAGAGAGAAAAATTTTGGAGGAGAGGAAGCATGACTTGGACAAAAATACGGAGAGCATAATCTTCAAAATTGATATCTTAGGTTACTCAAAAAGTCCTAATTTTACCTCATTCGGAATAAGTTATTCCACTAGGGTTTTCCTTTTAGCTTTGGAATCAAGAGAGAATGCACAAATATGATTACTCGAACCTTGGTCTTAAGAGTGATGAACATAATTACCACTTAAATGATCCGGGCTAGCACTAAGCTTGACCGCCATAGCCAATCATATTTATGGGTGTCCAAACTGATCCAAATAGCCAAACTGAACTATGAAGTGAACTGAATCAAACTGAAAAATTCATGCATTTCGATTCAATTCGATTTTCGATTCATATAGTAAAAAATAACCATTATTTTTTTCACGATTCGATTTTTTTTTTCAGTTTGGTTAACTGAAAAATTAACTGAACTTAAAAAGTAAAAAAACCATCGAGTTCTCCTAGATTGCACGCGCGCTCTGTTCCGTGATTGAACTCGTCGCTCGAACTGAGAAGGTTTTCTGGGCCTCATGCTTGCGGAGCTCGGCTTTGTGCTCCGAAATTGATTGTTGTGGGTTGCGAAGCGGTGGTGGATCTTAGGGCTTGGGCAAGACATGGCGGGGATTCTGAGGAAATGCAGGCGGTTGAGGTGGCGAGACAAAAACGGGATCTTTAGGGCTCTGGGCTTCTGTGGTAGCAGCAGCGACGGAGGAGGGAGAGGAAGCGAGGGGTGGGAAAGAGCTCAGGGAGGGTGGCGCTGGGTTGGTGGCGGCTTTTTGGTGATGGGTTGCGGCGGTTGCGACATTTCAACGATGTTGACAGAGATGAATATTACTCCGGAGACGATTGTGCAGGTGAAGACGAGTAGTCCAAAGAGATTAATTAGCGAAGGAAGAAGAAAGAAAGTTTTGTTTTGGTCTTGTGCGTTCTGACCCCGGAGGTCGAAAGCCATGGAGGAAGGAGAAAGAACAGGGGTTAAGAAGTGAGAGTCGCGCGAGGCTACTACCCAATAATGAAGTACAGAAGAAAAAAAAAATCAAAAACTTAACCAAACTGAACCGAATTTTCAGTTCAGTTCATATTCAATACAGGGCAAATTTCGATTTAGTTCACGCATTCGTTTTAATGGTTCGATTCGGTTCAAATTTTTTGAAAAATTGAATTGAACCGAACCATTGACACTCTCGTATTAACTGGGCCAGCACATTCATGGTGTGATCAACTAGGCAGGCAACTCTAATCAAGATCACCAAATCCACAACTTCACCCCAGACAAGAAGGAATATACAATCTCCAGCCGCTCCCAAAAATAAACAGGAAATATTACGAGGGATTAGTGGGAAAATAAAAAAAAGAAGGAAAGAGAAGCTCTATCGAGCAGTCGGCTGCGCAATAGACTCGTCGATCGATACGTAGTTCTCGGTACCGGGAACGTCAAAGGTGTCCATGTTAACGGACGAGTGGAACGAGTTCCTCGACAGGTCCGAGAGGCCCTCCCGCGTGGCCAGGGCTTCTCTCTCAATCAGCAGCGCGTCTTGGATCTCCTTGAGGACCTCCGAGATTGATGGCCTCATGTGCCCGTGAGGCTGGACGCACATCAGAGCCTTCTCCGCTATCTTCCACATCGACTGGATGTCGTAGTCCTCACGTAGGTTCGGATCGATGATGCCTTGGATGTCCCCGCTCTCTATGTGCAGTCTCGCCTATGACAAGAGAGTGCAACATGTGAAGGAGCGTACGCGTGCCGGATTTCGCTTAAGAATCTGAGGATAAAGGTTTGAAGAATTTGCAAAACTATCAATGAAGTACTTATTACACTAGACTTACCCATTGGACTATGTTGCGACAGTTCGCGCCGAAGCTTTCATTAGAAATCGCTTCCCGACCTGATATCAATTCAAGAAGAATGACACCAAAACTATAGACGTCGCTCTTGTCCGTCAATTGCTGGGAGATGTAATACCTGTCAAATTACCTCAAAGATTAAGAAAGAGAACCATAAAATTAAATCACATCATTTTATGATAAGATAAGCTTTACATCATATTAGGGTGGGAGGTCCTCAATTCAGATTTTTCTATACTCCCATTTACCTCCCATATTATATATTTTCACGTTTTAGTCTTAGGCCAAAGTTCGGCCTGCATATGACGGGGAGTGGCAATGGCATATAAAAATTACACTATGCTTTTTTCTAAAAGCCAAAGCAGTTAATTGGTATGCGATTGCATCAGTTAGTTTGCTAACATTCTCCCTCTGGAGGAATCAAAACTAACGGAATAAGGTTTCCTTCAATGGCACAGCAGCTTCGAAAGTGAGTGTGAAGCAAAGGCATCTGGGCTTTGGAAGTGGCATTGGCGAGTGGTGACAGATAAGTCGCAATTGCAATTTGCTAATGAACATCATTTTCTAATGAGTTGGCCTTAAGTACAGAGTGGAGACAACTGCATCTCCTTGTTCAGGTGAGAGTAGGAGCATTGAGCCAAGAAGAATTATAAGGTGAGACACAAGCACGCACACGTCCTCACATGTGTAGCCTAGAGCTAACCCAAAGAATGCAGTTTCACGGAATATGCTTCTTGATGGATCTTACAACCACGGTAATGGTAAAGGATCTTGGAATGTCGGAAGAAGCAGAAAGGCTTTTCCAGAGGGAAAAGTGTGAAGGCTGAGATGCATTCATGAATAAGTGCAGAACTTGCCTACTCAGATTTTTCAAAACGTGCCCGAGTTGATGAATCTCCATTTCAGAGATAAAATTGCAGCGAGACATAATGACACCCTATTAACTGGCTTCAAATTCATAATAACTAAATATCCGTTGAGAAACAGAAGGTGTGACCAAAAATATGCCTTACTCGGGGTCCAGATACCCAACAGTTCCTCGAACCACACTCGAGACGTGGGATACTCCGTCAACTTGAGATTTTGAGAGACCAAAGTCTGAAACTTTTGCTTTCAAGTTGTTGTCCAGAAGAATGTTGCTACTTTTCAAATCTCTATGTATGATGGCTGGAACACATCCAGTATGAAGATACTCAATCCCTGAAAACAATAAATAACATTAACAACTTTGGTATCTAAAATGACTTCTACAGCCAATTAAACCAGTTTATAGAGGACGACCGACCTCTTGCAGCATCTTCGGCAATCTCAAGGCGTTTGATCCAATTAAAACTCCACTCCCGAGTCAATGGGCCTTAGAGATAGATATATGAATTAATATAGATATGTGATCACAGGCACACATCATAATGAAGCGTATGAGCTTACCATAAAGGTGCTCTTTAAGAGTTCCATTATGCATGAACTCGTAAATTAGCATGTTTCTCCCGTCTTCTTGGCAATATCCAAGGAATTGTACCAAATTCCTGTGATGTATTCTTGAAAGAAGAGTCACCTAGATCGCATACAGCATTAGTTATCTTATGTAGCTGCTAACTGATGCTAACAACGGTAGTTTTTGTCAGGGCAGAATACTAGTTTCATGAATATCAATCTAAGTGACAAAGGGTTGGCTGATATCCAGGTAGTAATTCACAGACGAATGCTTCGGAAACATCAACACTGAAGACTTTGCATCAACTAAAACTTATGGACATGAAAAAGTAATTGTACTGAGTTTAGTCGAGAAGATCTCAGCAGTAGCATGTGCTTACTCCTTGTAGGTACAGAAAACCACATTAACTCGTGACAAGTTCGTGTAGCAGATCCCGGCAGAGACTAGAGAGGCTAAGCATCCCTACACATAGTGTTCAAGATTTGGAACAGTTACCTCATTTGAGAACTCTCGCTTTCCTTGATAGGAATCATTAGTCAGAACCTTGACCGCAATTTCTCTTCCATCATTCAGTTTTCCATAATAGACAACTCCGAATCCTCCAGAACCAATTTTCTTCTCAAATTTTCTTGTGGCATCTTCAATTTCTGATAGCATAAAGCACTGAGCAGCTTCTGTAGGAGCATTACTCAAGGAAGAAACTAGCCGCTGCGTCGGCAGTATTTGCACGTCGTCATCTGGCAAAGATTACGCGAAAAAAATAAGAACATCACGCGATAGAGATGTCAACACAATAAGATGGATACATCATTCTCTTGATTGCTGCAAACTCATACCATGCTTAGAGTTCTTGCCTCTCTGTATGAACAGACAGGAGGCAATTGTAACTATCAGGAGAACAGCAGCTCCAACTGATGAACCAATGATAATCTTAGTCTGGCTTCCTCTTTTCCCTCCTTCATGAAGATTCATATTCCCGGTGTAACTGTGAACAGCGGTGTTATGAAGCTACTGGTAAATAAGTGGACAAGGATACTGGAGCAGCAAAAAGTATGGAAAAATAAAAACCCAGTTCGAAAGAATGATGAAGCAAGTCCAGATATAGCTATATATAGGGATCAAAAGACACGGTTCAGAAAATGTGAAAAAGTAGTGGCATAATTTGGTAGCAGAAGCTATCTGTAATGCTGTGAACCCATATATGGTGCTACTGCACCTAAAATTCCAGTAATGAAAATCAAACTCCTAAAATATGGATCTCCAAAAGACATCGTTTCACTATGAGAGAAGTATAAATTATCTAATGACAATTGAATTGTTCTGCAAAAGAATGTGGCAGCTGCAACCATAGATTGAAGCTATTAGAAGGCACGGTACCACAAACAACTTAACAAGAGAACAAGCCATATGCTATAATAGGCAACAAGGTGAAAGAATGAAGGATCTCTACTGATCAAAAAGGCTAACCCCTACACAAAGCTACAGAATGACACATAATACTGCAGTTTTCGGCTAGATAAGGATCTGAGCTCCAAAATGTCTGGTATCCACGTCTGAGAAAACTTTCGGTCCAATCAATAAGGCCAACAGTCAATACTGGATAATTTTTATGACAAAGTAACGGTGTGTTGTGTGGTCTGGACAACACCCATACTTTAGCTCATCTACTGCATCATGCCAGCAAAAACAAAAAGTTTCCCCTGCTTTGGCGGGTCCTTCGAGATTAGACCAACATACACAGAATAACTCGATTTGAAATAAATCTAATGAGATAAAAGTGTGATGTGGGCACTATTTCAGGAGCATTCAGCGTAGCAGTAAGACATATATCAGAAGTTGTACCCACTTCAGATTCAACTTTTTGTTGAGAAGACCTGATGGCACCGTGCCTGATAACATGTTATTCTGGACATACCTACAACCATCAAATTTAGCATGTGCGTAAGGTTTTTACTCAGGTACAGAATAGAAGTTACCACAGAAATTTGTTCATTAATCAACAATTGCATCAATACTCCATTCAAGGCCCGATAATCACATATATCAGTCAGATTCACATGCAAAATTCATAAAGACAATGTGCTAGATCTTTGAATCGTCGCCGTGGTAAATGAGAAATCCTCATGTAAGTTTATGAACACTTACAGTTCCTTCAAGTTTGGCAGAGTTGCAAGAGAGGGAGGCAGCTCACCAGTCAAGTGATTGTTCTCAAGATGACTACCACAAAAGAAATTCATCAGCATTAAATTTCTAAGTCCATTCAAAGAGGACAATCCGTGGAGCTTACATGATTTCCAGGTTCATGCATGAAGAAAGATCAGGTATTGAACCAGTGAGTGCATTCCCATCAAGCCACCTTCAGAAAAAAGGCCAAGGCATACTTTAAAATAAGACATGAAAAGTTCGAGCATAGACATTGGAAAGAAATAAACCACTATCAAGTGGAAAGGGAATTTCTACATAAACTTACAGCTCAACCAATCCACTCAATTTTGCAATGTCTGAAGGAACGTTTCCGGTCAACTTCTTATTAGACAATGTGCTGCAGAAATACAATTTATAACTTCAAAACTTAGTCATCCATGCAGCATTGACATGCTCCTATAATAAGAAATGTATTCACAAAAGCACATCACAAGAAGTAGACACATACACTGCAGTTATCAGTGGAGGCGAATCTGAGCTGCAGCGCACCCATGTCCATGGAACTGGCAGGCACGGGTCTCCACCTTCCTGTGCCCAAGCTGCTGAGGTATAGGGTGAAATTATGCTAGCAATAACTCCTCCTGCAGCTCATGGAAACACCGTAAGCCAAACAAAAAAACATCTTATATCATGGTGACAATGGGTGGATCCAGCCTAATAAATTAGATGTCCCAGAAACAGGCTCTAAAAGCTCACACCAAGTGATAAATCGCAACATGATCATCACATTTGCAGCAATCTTACAAACTAACAAACTCAGTGGAAATTCATCAGGGGACTTACCATCTGGAGAACCATCAATTTTCTTCACATACTTGTTTATCTCCATGGCATTCAATAGTGGACCCTTCGAAGAATCTATTGTCCGCCCAAACCTAAAGGACAGTACAAATGGGAGGGTTATGTTTACAAATCCTGGCTCATACAGGCGATACTTCCCTTGAGCATTTTCAATTATATTGACAACAGCTTTGCTGATTTCAGGTGAGCCTGGGAGCGTCAGCCTAAATTTCCTCGTATCATTGGGAGCCAAATCTTCGATCTCTGCAAAGTAGGAATATGCCCAGCCACAACCAGGAAATCCATCCAAGTTCAAACGGTAAGTTAGCGATCCATTTGTTCCTACTACGGCAGTCTGCATAACTTTTTGAGGTGGCTTCTCATCATGGTTAACATCAATTGGCAATGGGGTTGAAACCTTTTTTGTGCCAGCAGCCACATCGACAAGGTAGTTTGCTTTCTTTACAGAGTCAGACTCCCATATTCTATCAAACGGATCGTCCGGATACCTAACAAAGAAGAACGGCATGTGAGCAATAAGGATGAACAACTCATTTGTAGTATAGACCCTTTTCACCCTGGAATCATACAATACATGGGTTTTCTGCTTCTTCTTAAATTGCAAAAGCTATGGTCAGAAACTAGTCAAACAGTCGGGCAATAAAAGCTGGAACAAATATACACACAACGTTCTAGATCTACCTGACAGGCTCTTCACTTTCTGCACCAAAATTAATCCGGGCAGAGGTGCCGAGATAAAACTGGTTCTCATAGTCAGTGTAGTACATCGAACCATTGAACTGACGGAGCTCGAGGGTAGATATGAATGGCTTGCCTGTAGTAGCATTAGATAAGCACACATTGATGGTAGGATCTGAGGCCAGAAATATGAGCTCTCTCACTTCTATAGTACTGGCATCAGAAATGACAATAGTGGACCAATAAGTAGGTCCCAGGGAGATCTCGAAGTTTGGGTACACGTTATTGCTGTCAAAGTTCCCATACAAGAATGTCGCCCTTACTAAGTATCTTGTCCTAGTGGTCACATTTAAAGGGTAACAGTACTTTCTGTTATCAGCTGGGAAGTATCTCAATGTTGTATATTGTGTCCTCATCTCATTTGCAAGAGAAACGTTAGTTATTTCTCCAAAGATGAAATGGTCATCCGGAGTCCATTCAAGCCCAATCTCGTCGGTGAAACTCTGAGATCCTCCACAATCCAAGCTAACAAAACCTGCCCAATGAAATCATGCATATCACTTGGCCAACCCAGCACAAATTATGAAATCAACAGAGGTAGGATAAAGGTTATGAAGCTTGTAATGTCGATAGGAATCTTCACAAATTAGAGAAACAACGATCACATGCTATACAAATTACCAGCAAATTGAAATCAGGTATAAATCTTGATATACAGTGAAGAAGTTATGAATTCTTCAATTCACTCACTCGAAACATCAAAATAAAAGAATGCCTTCATCTGTCTATGACAATTTGTGTAATGAACTTTCACATAGATGCTAGATAGGATTTTCAACGAAACGGGAAGACCATACATTTTCCTTTTCACAGAAGTGATTAGCTACACGGTCAGTTTCTTCGGTACAAGCAGAGAATAGAAGAACCACTTCGAAATTAAACACAGACATGACAAGCATTCACAAGATTGCATATACAGATGCGTAGAGAAATGCCCAACCTCAACAGAGCAACCACATAATTAGCACGTTGAAGCAAACAGTAACAGGTAATTCTAACAACTGAAATAAGCAAACAAAAGAATGAGCCTTTAAAGAACGAAAACTAAGGGCAAGAATCATCATCCGGAGAACTTCTCAAAACTCATATAACTAAGTCCTACAGAAATTACAAATTGCTATAATAAATGAAGGCACGTCTTAATTTTCAAGATACTTTGGCTTCATCAAAGTAAAGGCAATCGAGAGATTTAACAGGGGTGGAGAGAGAACCTGGCGTCTGCGCAGTGGAGGACTCCATGAGAAGTGGAGTGTAGAAGATGAATAAGAACAGGAAGAGTCCCCTTCCCATAACTGCGTCTTCTTCTCTGCGAGTCCCAGAGAGAGAGAGGAAAAATTGCCCAAAAGAAAGAAAATGAGAAAAGCCAGTCCGTGTGCAGCAACGTTCGATTGAAAAAAAAAAAAACACAGAGAGAAAGAGAGAGCCGATGGAACGAACCCCTTTTTCTCTTTATTTCAAAGGGTGACGAAAAAGAGTCGCTTTACAGGAGGGAGAGATAGAGAGAAATTTGGTAATGGTGGAAGCTGCAGTTCCAGCAGATGGTTCCCAAAAAGAACCTAGTGAGAGAAGAGGACGAAGAAGAAGAAACAACTCAGCTTCTTGCCATCTACAGAGAGAACGGGCCACAAATCGCAATCATCAAAAGCTGTAAGAACGGCTTCAAATCCGTTCTATCATCGCTATCACGCTTGTGCGGGTGGCGTGCCACTGAGCTCGAGCTTCGTTTAGTTAGAGATGGAGACAGAGCGGTGGTGGTGCGTGCGTCCGTGGGTGGCCAGCCCAAAAGTGGACTATACAGTGTGGAAGCTGGACTCTGGCGACGACTCGCTGGAGGGAGGAGAAAAACTTAGGAACAAGACGAGATGCGGCCAGTGGCCATTAGCTAAGCTTTGAAGGAGGAGGGGGAGGGGGACCCACCGTCACCATCTGGAGGTTCCGGTCTCGGCACGTCGCATGGGCATGGCGCGTTCGCTTCAAGAATCGCGTGGCCTCACGCGCCGCCAACATTTCCCTCCCATAGCCTAGGGTGGCATTATTGCAGTGACGGGGCTTTTAATTCTCTGTGTCTGCTCTAATTATAGCAACATGTGACTTTCATAACATGTTGGTCAAAATCCTCTCAGGATGGCATGGTGGTAATTAGGGGATTTAGCTAATACTCTAAACGAGAGTCATGTGTTCTTCCGGTTGTGATTAATTGGGCGCTAAATGTTAATGCGTCCATTCCTGGACATCACATGTGAACTACACAAACACATTGATTAATCGGTTTTAATTATTGGATCGAGCTCTAAACAAGAGGCTATGTGATTCGACGATCGAGATCAATTGAGTGCGGATGCGTTCGATCCATTTAAATCATTATAGAGGGATCTACGTGATAGGTATATGACCTAACTATTTGCGATTAATTAAGTGTTAACGCATCTTCTCTTAGACATTACGTATTAAATATGGATGCATTAACTAGTTAGTCCATTCGCGCTCAGTTCATTCAAATTATTGGTTCGAGCTCTAACTAAGAGTGGTGCGACATGTCGGCTATGATCAACTGGGTGTTAATGCGTCTGTTCTTGGGCGTTGGATGTGAATTATGTATGCATCGACTAGGTCCATGAATCGAGCTCTAAGTAAAAGTCCCGTGATCGGTATTAATGCGTCCGATCTAGCTTGATCGAGACGGTTTTCGGTCTGACGAGGATAAAGGACTCCTCAAAACGGTTGCCCTACCTCAGGTCATCATCAACTGCTCGAGACTTGGTCCATAGCGCCACAAGAGATACCGGGTCAAAATATTTGGTAGTTGTTGTGGATAGCGACCCCGTTCCCCTAGATTTTAGTTTTGAATTTGAACTGATTTTCAGTAATTACTTGATTTTTAGCTCGGTTTGTCTTGTCTTCGTTCAAGATCTTGCTCCAAAAGGAGGAAAAAAAAGAGAAAAAAGGGGCACGTGCTGTGCATGTGAAAGAGAAAGTTCACGAAGACTTCGAATTATAAGAAATAGAATAAAATGTAGAAATTTGCTCCATTTTTTGGGAATATGGGTTCGAAACGATATAAAAACTAAAATATGAGGGATTCGTGCAAATATTTTTGCAATGATCTTGAAAGAAAATTCAGAGAGGGGAGATTTTCATGGATTATGAATACGTCCATCCCATCGCCTTGATGGGTACTTGGTGAGTACCGCGATTTTAGGAAAAATTGTCGAAATTTTTTTAAACCTATCATGATTGTGCTAATTCAATCATAATTATTTTTTTCGATATTAAACATTTTGCATTTTGTGCTGATCCAATCTATTTGACTAATTTTAGCTGATGTGGCACGGCGCTGAACCTTGCTAGCTAAATGGTAACCGAAAAAGAAAGGAAAGGAAAGGAAAAGGGGGAAAACAAAGGAAAAACTAAAAATTAATATTAAAAAAATATCGTAAAAATTTCAATTCAAGGCCGGTTGCGTGTGCATCGGTGATTTTTGGCAAAATTGATCAGATGAATTGGATAGACATGGATACAAAATATTTATGATTCTATTTGTAAAAAAAAAGTTTTAAGATCGAAATGGCACGGTTATAATAGATTTAAGATTTTTTTTGTAATATTTTCCTCCATATCATGTGAGAGCATGATTTAATGCGATAAAATTAATTCCCAAACTTTCGAAAACTCCACCATTTTTCTTCTTTAGTCGAAAAGGCTATCGGCGTTAAATGACATGGACGTGAATTTGTCAAATTGTCGACAATGGCTTTTGCCCCGCCGCCATCGTCTATGACGCCGCCACCCCCCAATGCCGCTCAACTCGAACCCTGCCATCACTCAACTCGATCCGAGAACATGGCTCGAACAATCAACGCGGTGGGGGTGTGGCGCGCCAATCACCGGTGGCGATAATGGCGGCGACAAACGATGGCCGTGAAGAAACGGGGAAGGCAACGGGCAATAACGACGGGCGAGGTCACGGGAGGGCGATGCCATGGAAAATCGAAACTAATGTGCTTGGTCCAACCGACCCTTTTTTTTTTTTCTCCTCCCACAAACCATTGATCGTTGGGCAATCCACAAGGGACAAATGCACGCGAGGCGGTGTCGTGCTTCGCAGATTTACGATTTCGATCCGATCTTCAAAAATTTTGAAGGCTAAATCGAATAAAAGGCAGACAAAAAAAGAAATGTTCACGGGTCATATCAAACGATGAAGAAAAGCTTGGGAAAATGTCGCCGTCGCTATCACTTTAGCTCACACATAGTCGTCACGCTTAAGTTTTGTCGAAATTTCCAAGGTTGAGATTGCTGTTGGGTTCGATGGGATTCATAGTCAAGCTACAGTACGATCCGTGGCACCTAACCTGCGTCAAAGTAATCTAAACATGGTTATTAACGCTAACTAACTTTCCACCGCGCCGTTGACTTTCATAGCATCGAAGGGTGTTCACGTCTCCGATGCGCCTAAATTCTAAATTTTTCTTCGTGTGCTTTCCTCGATTGATGTATCTCGAGCCTATCTTCCGGCGAAAACGCCGATTCGGCAGCCGCGAAACACTCATCGCGTGTCCGCCAACGCAGCATCTCGTCGAAGAACGAATCGGGCCGACATCAATGCGTCTCAACTGTGCAGAAATGAAAAGAATTTAGGTCGTTAGTCGTCGAAAATCACGGCCGAGCGACCTCGTTGAAAATCAGTTTGTAATTCGCAACGCAAGCTCGTGTGATTTTACTCTCGAACTCTTTCTTTTAACCCCCTTTCCTCGCGGGTGCAAGACGTCCAAATCTGGGGGGGGAAAAAATACTATAATAGTGGTGACCGTTGACTTGTCAGTCAACTCGTTGACCGGTGCAATCAATATCAGGAATAATTTGGACTTTAGTTAATTTTCTTATCTTATCCTGTATAAATTGAGATTTTTGGGCCATGAACAATCATATAGTGGTGTGGACACGCGGCATCGCCGGCGCGTGCAGCTTTCTTTCTAGGGATTAAAATATTTTTATTTTCCTTTTTTGTTTTGTCGTTTATAGTTTTGTCTCTTGATTTGATTGATTAATTTAATTTATATTTTTTTTATTCTAGCCATTATTAACAAGTATTTTGGTGGCCGCTACTCCGGCCTTGTGATTACTGATTCGTGATCGAGGAAGTAAATTGGTTGCAGATTTAAATGAATGGAGGAAATTCAGGAGAAGAATTGAAATAAAAACTTTATATACCAACCTACCAATTTGCCAATTTTGTTAATTTAATTCTCGCGTCTTTTTCTTGATGAGATTTTTTTTTTTGGTTACCGGCTCTCGATGAGAATTCACACGTAGATTTTTACCTGTCATACACTAAGGCGACAGTTGATCGACGGAATTTTGTTTATCGACTAGGATGAGGTCAAATAAGATAACAACCGAATTTGAAATATCATATGCAATGTTTGGCGAATGCCCAAATATAATATAGATTTAGGCGTCTCGAAATAAGTCTATCGTGCTCGCACAACAACGTCTCACCACTGCCGTCGTAGCCTCAACTGTCATCCAGCACGTGCAACGAACCATTAAGACAAACAAGGCCTATGACATCTAACCTCGTAGCCGTCCAACTGTTCTGTCTCCGAAAATGACGATGAGTTTGCCCATCCCGAACCATGAAGTGAACTCGAACTCTATAGTTAATAACAATTTCTAGACACCAACATCAAATGGAAGCGAAAATTTGAGTCTTGCGGACTTTGTAGCAATCGAGAGATTGCAGAATAGTCAAAACAAAAAGGCATCCTTAGATTCCGACTTCAGATTGAAAATGCATCTTGGATTCAAATCGATGAATCTGTTGAGGTATGGTTCATATTTCCCATCGACAAGAAGGCACGTGAATAATTGAGTGATGCAATAAGAAGTGCAATGTGATAATTATAATGAAATATGTAGCCCTAATTTAAGGATAGGATGGGATAAGGCCTCGCGTCAATTTTTCTTTTTCGTTTTACGTTTTACTTCATTGTAATTGCATGTCAAATCCTAACACGACCGACAATGGTGTGACTGGTGGCTACCATTTGAAGTTGGTTTTGAGCTAAGATGGAGGGAGGATGGTGAGCATTGAATTCAATGATCTCCACGAACAATTGTTCTCTGGTCTCTAAGTTCATCAAATCGACCGCAAAACGGACCTCGCTCATCGCGAAATCTGTCCATGGCCTCGATTGGGACACCACACACGAGACACTGACCTTCGCGTCGAAGTTGCTCGGCCTAGTCGAAGAATGTAAGGTGGTCATCAATTAGGTCACCAGCCAATGCGAGGGAATCGAGCTCGAGGCTGGCACCGAGGTGGAGGCCCAGCCTCAGGCATCCTCAGATCTAGGGTCCCTTGAGGCCGCCAAGCTCGGATCCTAGGTCGTAAGCCTTAGATCGGAGGCCTATAAGGTCGGACTAATATCGATTTGATGGGTCGAGATCGATCGATCGATCGAGAGAGAGAGAGAGACTTGCGACGTCGAATGACGGTGGTGCTCATTAATGGAGATTGCTGAATCTCTATCCTTCGAATCCTTTGCAAACTATTTTATGTTCACATTTTTCTTCTCTTTTTCTTATTTGTTAAAAAAAATGTTCTATTCGGGTATATCTCACCCTTTAGGTGAGATTTTTTTTTTATATCCGGGTTATATCCGGATAAATTCGAATTTTGTGGGTCTGCCAAACTTGAGATAGGACATATAAATCCTAAATCGTCTTTTCTTCTTCTAAAAGCCAGGGAGGAACAGAAAACAACCAGTAATGCACACGCCCTATCCAGTGGGCTAAATTTCCTTCTTTTTTTCTTTTTATAATTAAAGTATTTCCGCCTTTCGAGCTTATATATATTTCAACAGAATGTTGACATACGGGGGTCACTCTTAGCAACGGAAAAGTAGCCACGTGTCCACGACTTTAGCATTCCGCTCCTATGTTTGTAATTTTATGTAATGTGAAATACTTAAAAATATTTCAAAAAAAAATAATTTCAAATATTACCATGCGATGTTATATATGATATTTTATTAATTTTTTGGAAACATGCAACATTTCCTTCCTTCTTTTAATTATAGAGGGAATTCGCAAGTAAAATTAACAATAGCTTTTTCCTCCTAAATTTAAGAAAGAAAAGACAACAACTAGTAATGTAGATCGCAATTTAGCGTTCAACCTATCCTCGATCTCCATAAATCTTGGTTAATCCACTGAGACGGGAGTTGGGTTCAGGTGCATCGCCCATGTCGGGCTTCTCCAGTCGTGCCTGGCGGGACAGAGATGACAAGCTCGCCCAGTGAGCAGTTGGCACCTTTCACAACGAACATTCCAGCAGCAAGTGTGAGATTGGTCCATCTTTCGTCCGGTCCTGATTATTCATAATATGCCAAAAAAGAAAAAACAAACATAGGATCCGATCTAAATTCTAATCAAAGCCTCATGTTAATTCAAGATAAGAAGGGTTTTTGCCCCCATTGACCGTTTACTTCAGGCATGGGAGAGATGTACTGAGATAGGACAAAAGTCTTCAAAAGCAAGGATTAATAAGGGCTTACCCCCTATTGACCCCCACCCATCGAGATAATGGAAACACAAACTACAAGTCTCCTTTCCTTTTCTTTTCTTTTTGCCTTTTGACATTGGCTCATACAAAGTTCCTACCCTCCTTTATTTACTTTTTTTCTTTACCTAAATCAAGGTACCTATGTCCTAACCACGGAATGCCCAACATCATGCATTATGGTCGAGTGCGGTTTCATTTAGTAAAGATATTGTGCTTTCTAAAGGGTAATTATGTGCTTTCTTTAAAGGAGATGCATCAATCGGCAAAAGTAAAAATATCCATTATCACGATTTGATCACCAACCTCTTCTCTTAACCTCGTTAGTTCTAGCATCGGGCGTCATTTCTGTTTGGGGTCACTCCCGACATTGCATGCGCTCTCTCTCTCTCTCTCTCCTATTACAATATTGAACGCATAGTAAGGAATTCCATATCTATGTATGTAAGAATTGTAAGTAGTGACGTGTTTTGACCTAAGGTTTGGCCAGGAAAACCTTGGAATGTTATGCTCCCATGCACCTTGACCCTCTTCCGTTCATTCATTGGAGGTGGAAACCTAGTAATCAAATCAGCCCCCCCAATCATTCTCGGGAAAGTTAACTTCGTTTGATGCTCAACTTTCTTAATCAAAAGTTGGGCCGATTGGCTTTTGAAAAAGATCAATCATACCTCCGCTGGTTTTTGTCTAATACCTCGACCCCTTTTTTGCTACTTTACCCGTTGGAGCGTGAGGAATGAAGCCACACGCTACGAGTCGGATCGGGTATTGGACACAATACACTCTCGTCATTCTTTGGAAGAGGTAGAGGACCATCATCGGTCCAGGCAAAGAAGACAAGTATTAACAAAAGCTTTATCCCACGGAAAGGTGAAGTGGCCGACAAAAGCTTTTCTTAGCATCTACGACTCACACGAGAGCAGCGACTCTGTCAGGCAGGAAAATTTTCCGAAAAAATTCTAATCAATTCAATTCTAAACTTTTTTACATTTAAACCATTTGAGTACACTTGGCCAGCCAACGTTGAGGTGGACAATTTTCAATAACCTTCTATTTTTCCATTTGTTTTCTCCTTTTTGTTTCCCTAATTTCTTTTTGTTTTTTCTCCTTACTGTGGCCGGCCACGGTTGCCGGAGCTCACCGACCACTGGACGAGGTCGCAGGCAGCCTCGCCATGGCCTCGCGGCAGACATGGCCATGGAGATGGGTGTAATGGATTGCGAAATGCTAACGACAGTTGATCTCGGAGAGTACTCTGCTTCATCAACAGGAGGTGTGCTCTTAACGGCATCAACTCATGGAAAAAAAAAAAAAGGGAGAGAGATTCGTTCGCAACTCATGGAAAAAAAAAAGAGAGAGATTCGTTCGTTCTTACTTTTTGAGGCAATTGCATAAAAATAAGAGAAGACATGGCTGAAAGTAAAGGGGAAAAAAAAAGGCTTGAAAGTGGAAATAGAAAGCGAAAACTCGTGCGCCCTTATAACATGATATCCCATCAAGAAAAAACCTGTTTCATTACCTTGCAGGTTTGTTAAACTAGAGAACATAATTCTTTGCTAATCTTTTCCTCATGTAATCATTAAAATTTCTTGAACTTTAGATCATTATTCAATGTCATCCCTAAACTTCTCAAACTATAAAACTATGGTCCTTCAGTTAAAACCATTGACAGAATGCGCTGACACGAACGCGAACGCCGAACGGAATACCAATACGCTCATTGAATCAATCTTCGTCGAAACAATACCCATAACCCCCGTGATGCAAAAGATAGAACTTTTAAGCACTGAACATATCACAACAAGCAAAACAGTGAACACAGGCATTCAAACAGAAAATGCATCCGAAGGCAATGGAAATTAGTAAAAAGCTCGTAGCCTTCGTCATCAAGTGCTATGAAGAGATTGATATAATGCTACAAGTTAGCTTGTATCAAATGCACGACTTTCGGGATGCAAACCAAATGTATGCGGAAAAGAGACCGACGTGACATGCATAGTGCCGACGTGAATAAAAAAATGTGGAAGCCCATTGACTTTGAGGAATGAAGAACGAAACAAGGACAACCTATTAAGAGAACACCCAAGGCTTTCAAGCTTCTGAGCTTACAGAGGAAGCACAAGAGAGCACCTCGCGCAAGGCTCACAATAGCGTGCAGTCTGAAGAAGATTCAGCTCATCAGATCATAAAAAGCACAAATTCTGTCCCTTGATGGACCGTAGAAATACCACCACTTAACATGCAAAAATCCGTTGCTTGATGGACCATAGAACTGCCCCAACAGTTTAGCCAGACCAAGAATCAGTGAAATTCCACTCTTTCAGGAGAACACGTTGCTTGATGAACTTATCACGCTCGCCTCGATTGTGAAAGTCTCTCATGTGATGCAAGTAGGGATGTGAAAAGGGATATAAATTGAACTTTAAGCATCTAATCCAAAGAATGCAAATGCAAAACGCGGGCAACATACATATTTGAAATGGCAAATCAGACTCGAATACTCGAGGATTGCACAATAACACGCAACGGTCGAAAACCCCACCTAATATATTACTTAGCGTTCCAATCCTGTATGTCAACATTAAAAAAGGAACAAGGGCTGTTGAAAAAGAAGCAGGTCTTGGAAAATGAAATGTCCCTCTATTTTAATTCCACTCACTTCCCTTCCTGCCCAAAATCTTCAATGTCTCAGGACACACTGAAAAATGAACAACTAAACAGAACATCAAACAACAAAGGAAGGACGAAATACAAGTCTAAGCTGAATACTCAACAGGAAACTAAGTTCACTGGGAGACACCAAGCCATTTTGAGAAGTTCTCAAACTCTGTGTAGTCACTATCCGAGATCATCGTCTGATACCATGCCTTCCCGGCAGACTTGATTGCAGCGGCCTCCTCCTATCAGGCACAACAGAAATTAATAGAGTAAACCAAAAGGCTTAGATATAATAGCACAGTTGAAGCACTTCTACTACCGTTAAACAAGAGGGAGAAAGCAAGCCGCAAGCAATGGTCTGAGATCGCAAATGATATGTGTCCCCAGTAAAGATCTTGAGATGTGAGTATAACAGAAGATTCTTTTTTTTTTCGGTCGCAGTATGACGGAAGAAATTGAATGTCTGCAAACTTGCAAAGCATCTCCAATTGACAAAAGCAGGATAAGGGGGGCAGATTATTTAATCACCGTGTATTTATTGTGGAGACATAGATGCCAACATGAAGGTTAATGGCAACTCTTGACTATTTGTTGTTTTCGAGAAAAGTGGCTAATGCAGAAATTAAAAGAACACAGCTGATATATGAATGCAATTATTCCATCACTACCTACAGTAACATAGATATGCACCAACATGGCTCACTCTTTTCACCTTACCAAGTCCCATGTATAGTCAGTACTATATCCACAACATTAGCAGTATCATAATGACATCTTAGCACAATGAATCCTACAGATTGGAAAGTAATTTAACCATTTCTAGATTTGCAGAACTCCCATAAACTATCGGAGAACATGCGAGAAAAGAAAAATAACATTTCTTCTTCCTATCAGATCCATTTTGAGTTTGATGAGATGGGTCCATTTGCCCATCAATTCTATTGTCTCCTAAATCTGAAAATACGAGTAACAGGCAAAATCAGAATCACGTTCTAGAAAGAAATATGATTCCTATGGCACATGGCTTCCATCCCAACTCAACACCAGATTGACAATTCATAAGACAACATGGCAAAGAAATAAGGCGAAACCGCGGAAGATGTGAGCGTGTATTGGGCGACAAAGGAACTCCTTAGCAAAAGTGAGTAACCATCCCAACCTTACAAGGTCGACAAATAGACGTAGACATTATGAGCATTTCCGCTCGGCTACAGCATCCTCAGAAAGCAAGCATCAAAGTTCAGATATCAATTCCCACAGCAGAAGAGAAAAGTAATCGAGCACAAGCAAGTGAAGGACGTACCTTGGTGATGGGCTTCCTCTTCTTGTCAAGCTTCTCCTTCTTAGCCTTCACACGCTGCTCCTCGGCCAACAGAGCCATCCTCCTCGCCGTCTTTGCGTACGGGTTCAACCTCAACATGGTGTTCAGATTCTTCAATGGATTCTTCTTCAGAGGGGCCCTCTTCATGTCCTTCTTGATCGGCCTCACCACGGATTGAACTTCATCCGAGTTGATGATCCTCGACAGATCAGCATTCACCATTTTGGATCTCGGCAACAGGTACCCCTTCTTCTTCTCGGATGGCTTATCGAACGACCCGAAGATTGAATCGAGCTTTTCGAAAGCCGACTTGGTCCAGATAACGAACCTGCCCAGATGCCCGCCGGGGGCGAGCTTCAGCAGATTGAGCCTATCGACATTGGCCACCTCCACACCGGGGATGTTGCGGAAAGCCTTCTCGATCTTCGCCCCCTCGGTGCCGTACACGATCAGAGGTCCCTTCCTGTTGATGTAGCGCCGGTTGCGCATCTTACCCTTGCCGGGCCTGATCCCGTGGCTGTTCTTGGCCTTCTCAGCATCGGCATACGCGCCAATCTGCTTCAGGATCTTGATCGCCGCCGGAGTTTTCTCCAGGCCCTCCGCAGAGTCGCCGATCACGAGGGGCATCTCTGGAACGGACTCGATCCTGTGGCCGCGGGCCATCACGAGGGAAGGGATGGCGGTGGCGGCGATGGCGGAGGCGACCGCATAGCGCTTCTGGTTCACGTTGACACGGCGATGCCAGCGGCGCCAGATCTTGGTCGGGGCGAACATGCGACCGCCACGGCACATGTTGCCGAAGGCCCCCTGGCCGGCGCGGTGGGTGCCACCTCCGGGGACGCGGGGGATACGGGAGACGGCACGGCCAGTTCCCCAGGACTCGGCAGAGGTCTGGTGGCCGGCTTTCTTGGAGACGGCGTAGGGCTGGCGGGAGTTCTTGGAGATGTTGGAGTGCACGAAGGAGACGATGTCCGGCCGGATGGAGGCCTTCATGACGTCGGGGAGGGGGACGGTAACGGCGGAGTCGGTGGCCATCTCGCCTTCCAGGGATTGGATGGTGACGAGGGGGCGTGCGGCTGCGGCCATTTGGTGGCGGAGGGAGTGGCGGCACCGGGAGCTGAGAAAATGAAGTGAAGACGGAAGCGAATTAGGGTTTTCGGGAACGTATATATAGGGAACGGATGGGATCCGAATTACGGTCGTGCCACTGAGAGTTTGGATCGAGTAAGGTCTTCATGGGCCTGAAGGTGGGCTACGTTTCAGAGCCTTTCGATGGGCCCAGCCCATCATTGTCCCTCGTAAATCAGTTTCATAAAATAATTATCGTGGCCCTGTACAATGAGCGCTAAATTATATGCATTTTGTATTGTCTAAGCTGGTTGATCCCATCGTACATAAGAATAGGATCGAATGTCAAAGATATAAAATCCGCGGCATATTGTTTCAGATCACGAGAAAAAAATGGATCTACGATGATCCTATGACTTCATAGGCAGTACCCTCGAATTTACCGACACGTATTTTTCGAAAGAAACTGTTGTACATCGAACCCTATAAATAGATTTTGTAGTGTGAGCGGCTAATTGCTCGTTTAGGCCTTGATAAATTAATCTCTCTCCTAATTTCCGTGATTGGTTATGGGAAAGAGAAGTGCTGGCGGTAGGGTAGATTAGGCAAAGGGATCTATCTACCTGTTTAAGCCACGTACTTGATGGTTAGGGAAAATAATCATGTACACTCATTTTATTTAGTGAATATTCAATAATCGAAAAATACTTCTTGTAATTCATAGGCCCCAAGTCGAAGAGTCATCCCGCCCTCCCTAACCCCCCCTTCTCTCTCTCTCTATGGGGCTAGTCGCCATGCTTGGGTGACCTCGTTGTTGTTGCCCATGGCTACAGTAACCTCGGTTGAGATCCTAAAAATGCCAATGACTCTCACTGAGGTTGCGGTGGCCAACTAACTAGAGAGATGGCGAGATCGTGAAACAAAGAACAGAGGCTATGAATGCAAAAAAAAAAAGAAAAAAGGAAATTTGGGGGGGGGGGGGAGAGATAGTGAGGTGACTTTTTGGGGCAATCTAGATGGCACCGACCGCGGTGGATATGAGGCGGTGAGGGTGGTGGCCGGCAACGGGAGGGTGGTGGCATATATGGGGCCGGAACTTTGGATAGTTAGGGATTTTAGGGGTTTTTTTTCCTTTCAAACTAAAGTATTTTGGTCACCTTAACTGGGGCGAGATATAAAATATTTATCGAGAGAAAAGTAGAGGGATGTCATTGATCCTTTAATTGAAAAGGGAGGTATTTGTTTAGTATTTTTCCTAATAAGTAATATCGGGTAGCATTTCATGGGGCCTTTTTTTTTTTTTTGGAGAAAAAGAAGAAGAAGAAAGAGTGCAAAGACGTCCTCTGTTTTCTTTTCTTTTGAAGCTCAATTCGAGTCGAGCTTCCATATGTGCAAACTCTGACGTCGAGAGGATGATCAAGTGCTACTTCGTTGCTCTCGAAGCTAAAGCTCTTTCCGTTCTAAAATATCACATCGTGCTATCCGCTGCTTCCTCTCTCTCTCTCCTCTATCGAAAAGAAGAAGAAGAAGAAGAAGTTAAGGGAAAATCACATAAATAATCCTTAAATTTTGACTTAATATGCGATGTGATACATAAACTTCTAATTTGTTTAATATAATTCCAAAATATTTAGTACGCATTCAATATGCTATCCGGACTATGTGGAGACATTCAATGTTGTCTTTGAGTTAGAATTAATGGAAGTACAATATTGAACATCTTCATATGGTCCGGAGACTAAATTAAACATATATCAAAAGTTCGGGATCACATTGCATATTTGGCTAAAATTCAACTATTATATTGAATAAATTAAAAATTTAAGGACGACCACATTATGCCAAAATTGTTGAATTAGTAAAAAAGCATGTGTTTGATTTTTTTCAATAAAGCCTAGTCAGTGGAGTTGTCCTAGTTTTATAGGAAACTGTTGCAGCATGTTCAGCATAGTATGTCAAAAGTAGTTTCTATTTTTATGGGTTTATCCATTGGTGGATAGCCTATTTAAAGCCGATGTTGTTAGATCAATAAAGTATGAATGCGTTAAGCATTTTTCACTACCGAACACTCTCTTTTCTTGGCTTTTAGTGCTTGCCAAGCACAACTCGCTTCCGCAGGCTTTCTATAATAGTGGTATCAGGGCCAGTAAAGGAGGAAAAGTGAGTGTTTTCAGTGTTCTAAGAAGACAAAAGTGAGTCTAGAGTGTTGTTTAAACATAAGAGGAAAAAGCAAGAGTGAAAAGTAGTAGCCAAAAGTGAGTTTGAGAGTTGAGAGTTAAAATACACGAGGAAAGAGTCTCATTTTTAGTGGCAGTATCGTACTTTTGCAACAACTATCCGTGAGTTTTTTCTTTTATATGTAGCAGCAGTAATGGCTTCAAAAACCTTTATCCAACTAATTATTCCACGCTTTGATGGTCATTATGATCATTGGAGCATGTTGATAGAGAACTACTTGAAGTCCAAGGAATATTGGGATGTTGTTATCTCTAGAATTTACGAACCAAAAGTAAAAGCTACTAAGAGTGATCGATTCCCTGTCTGGTCCGGTTTCCCTCAAGAATCGAGAAGTGGACCGATGGTCCTGGTTCCCAATTTATCGAAACTGGGAATCGGACCGACCGTCCTAGTAATTGGACTGGACCCGATTGACAAATGGATCGGACTAAGGAAAAAAAATGTTGCCAAAATTACTCTTAAATTGTTGAACTCAACAACGTTATAGAACTTCAACGTTTGCATAAACTGACTTCCAAGAAGCAAACGAACCTAAACAAGAGGCCCAAGGAGCTAAAAGAAATTCATGGACTAAATTGAAATTTTTTTTAAAAGGACTTGTTCGATCTGGGCCAATGTCCCTAGAATTGAGAATCGAACTGTTTGGTCACCGATTCCAATTTTAGGAATCGAAAACTAGATCAGACCACTCTAGAAATGGGAACCGGACCTTCGATCTCGGTCCGGTTCGGTCCGAGCGGTCCCAGTCTAGTCAGTCCAATTTGCTCACCCCTAAGAGCTACGTTGATAGCAGCACAATAGACGGCTCTAGGAGCAGCAAGATTGAAGGATCTTAAGGCCAAAAACTATCTTTTTCAGCCTATTGACAGATTCGTCTTGGATATAATTCTCTGCAAGGATACCTCCAAGCATATATGGGATTCCATGAAGAAAACATATCAAGGCCTGCAAGAGCAAAAAGGTAGCAACTTCAAATGCTACACGGGGAGTTTGAACTACTAAGAATAAATTTGGGAGAGTCAATCACCGGTTTCTTCTCCCGAACAATTGCAATTGTCAATAAGATGCGGATTCATAGTGACAAAATAGAGGATGTCACTATCGTTGAGAAGAATCTTTGATCTTTGCACCGAAGTTTAACTTTGTTGTTTGTTCCATATAAGAAGCCAAGAACATTGAAGAACTCTCAATTGACAAGCTACAAGGATTGTTGTTAGTTCATGAACAAAATTTTCTACAGCAAAAGCCAGAAGAGAAGGTATTGAAGGCAACTACAGAACACTTTTCGTTAGCAGCAAGAACGAATAGTGACAGAGGTAGAGGAAGGGGAACCAATGAAAGTTGCAATTTCAATCAAAAATCCGATGGCTATTTTTCTCGTGATACTCAATGCAGTGAACGAGGATGTGGATGTCAGCACTCAACTGGTTTCAAACCAAGGTCAGTAGACAAATCTAAAGTAGAGTGCTTTGGATGCTACGGGTATGAGCATTACAAATTCGAATGTCGAACCAATTTAAATACATAGGGTATGGAAAGGACTAACTTTGTAGCAGAAAAAAGAAGAAGCAATATCTCTCCTAATGGTGTTTCAGGAAACGGAGAAAATTTCATCAAACTTGTGGCATCTCGACACCAGCTGCAACAACCACATGTGAGAGACAACAAGGCATTCTCTGCATTAGATGATTCGTTCTGCACAGTGAAATTTGGAGACACTCAACTGTGTTAGTCAGGGGTAAAGGAATGGTTGCAATTGTTCCTGAAGGAACTTCAGTTCATACCATCAAAGAAGTGTTCTATGTTCCCGAGTTAAAGACCAACCTCCTAAGTGCTGGACAATTGCGAGAGAAGGGATATGAAATTACACTCAATGGAGGTGTTTGTAGAATCCATGATGAGAAATAGGGTCTGATTGCTCAAGTTAACATGACTGCCAATCGGATGTTCCCATTGCATCTTGATAGCACCTCTCACTCATGCTTCTCTGCAAGGTTGAAAGAGGAAGCTTGGGTATGGCATTTTAGATATGGACACCTCAACTTTGGTGAATTGCAGACATTACATCAAAAGAAGATGGTGGAGGGACTTCCCCCAATCACGGTGTCGTTGTTGACACCTGATTTTTAATCATCATTTCTGTTTTAAAATTAATAAATTTTTTTTTTATAAAAACTCATAAAATTGAAAAATCAACTTTGGGGACCTTGGCTAAGCCTAAAGAACCAATTTTGATCAAAAAATGATTTTCCATATTTTTCGTATTTTTCGGTATTTTTTATTTATTTATTTTCGAAAATTAATAGAAAATTCATAAAAATTCATAAAATTGAAAAATAAACTTTGGAAGCCTTGGCCAAGCCTAGGCAACCATTTTTGAACAAAAAATAAATTTTCATATTATATATATTTAATTTTTTTAAAAAAATAATACAAAAATACTTGAAAATTTTGGAAAATTAACATTTGAGGCCAAAAAAATACACAAAGATAGTTAATATTTTTATTTTAAATCTATTTTCATATTGGCCATCGCAAATTCAGAAAAATCCAATTCAAGTCACGTGTTCCTTCACGAGTATAATCTCGAATCGGGCCTAAAAAAATTTAATTTGAGCCAACTTATTTTTAATTTTCACTTTTTATGAGTTGTGACATTGTCTTCTAATATTTTAAATTTTCATCTTGGCTCAATTATACCCAGAATGACTCAATTTTGCAAAAGGGCTTTAATTAAATTCTGCATTATTTTCAGCGACAAGAAATGAGCTTAAATTTGACATGTGGTAAATTTTGGTGTGTCAAAAATTGTGAGGAGATTTGGACTTAAAGAAATATATTTTTTCATGGACTGAATTGTAAATACTTAAAATTCAAGGACTAGAGTGCAAATACTTAACTCTTGAATGATTATTTTACAAATAACAAAAAGAAGAGTTAGTGGATAAATTAGAATAGAGAAGGGAAGATGGAGAAGAGGAGATGAAGAAGAGAAGTTGGAGAAGGATGGATGGAGAAAATAAGATAAGAATAGAGAAGGGAAGATGGAGATGAAGAAGAGTTAGTGGAGAAATTAGAATGGAAGATAAGAATAGAGAAGGGAAGATGGAGATGAAGAAGAGTTAGTGGAAAAATTAGAATGGGAGATAAATATGGAGAAGGGAAGATGAAGATGAAGAAGAGTTAGTGGAGAGATTAGAATGGGAGATAGAGTTAGTGGAAAAATTAGAATGGGAGATAGATGAGTAGATTATAAAAGGAGGAAGAAGTGAGCTTGAGAGGGGATTCTTTGGAGAGAAAATTTGAAGTGTTTGGGGGATTTTTTTTTTGAGAGAAAATTTTGGATGTTTGAGAGAGTTTTTGGAGATTGAAGAAAAATTTGAGAGAAAGAAAATACCAAAAGAGAGAGAATTTTGAAGATGATGGAAGTTTAAAGCTAGGGGTTATCATCACAAATTCCTTCATCGATCAATATAAATCAAGAGTTCTTCCTCGTCAACGAGCAAGCAAATTCGAGCTAAGTGTTTTTATTTATTCATTTGTTTATGGTTTTACTTGCAAATTAGCACAAATTGTATACACTTTCTCCATCTCCTCTTTTTTTTCCATATTTTATGTCAGGAGAAGGATATCTCTACGTCAACAGCAAAAATCTCGTAGAGATGCAAAAATCGGCCCAGACAAGCTCCTAAGCTATCCACCGATTTCTCAACTGATCTGTGACTAAAAGTCCCTCTTAATTCAAAAGAAACTCTCTATATTGGGAACATAGAGAGCGAAAATCAATTATAGAAATCCCTCCCAAAAAAATGGGAGATAAGTACTCTTTCCACTCTTTTGGTTTTAGGTGCAGATTAGCACATATTTTGTATACTGACACTTCACCCTATTTTATGTCAGGAAGCCGCAGCTCTATATCAATGGTCAACCCTATGGAAGCACAAAATCGGCTTGGAGGAGTCCTCAAGCGCGCACAAATTTCAAATTGTTCAATCAATTCGTTGTATTTTATTTTAAAGAATTCATACCCCAGAATGGAGAGGACAAAGTCCATCCGCAATTTAAATACCTGCACCATAAATCCCAAAGGGAAGAGCCAAGCCAATGCTTAGCCTCCCATTGGAGGTTTTTACTTACAGTAGTTAAGTACCTGCAACTTAAATACATGTACCTTAAATTCCAAAGGGAAGAGCCAAGCCAATGCTTAGCCTCCCATTGGAGGTTTTTACTTACAGTAGTTAAATACCTGCAACTTAAATACCTATACCTTAAATCCCAAAGGGAAGAGCCAAGCCAATGCTTAGCCTCCCATTGGAGGTTTTTACTTACAGTAGTTAAATACCTGCAACTTAAATACATGTACCTTAAATCCCAAAGGGAAGAGCCAAGCCAATGCTTAGCCTCCCATTGGAGGTTTTTACTTACAGTAGTTAAATACCTGCAACTTAAATACCTGTACCTTAAATCCCAAAGGGAAGAGCCAAGCCAATGCTTAGCCTCCCATTGGAGGTTTTTACTTACAGTAGTTTAAATACTTGCAACTTAAATACCTGTACCTTAAATCCCAAAGGGAAGAGCCAAGCCAATGCTAGGCCTCCTGTTGGAGGTGTTTATTCACTGTCATGTACTTCCTATAATTTAATTTTTGAATCATCAAACCCAAAAGATGAGTAGGTCGTAATACTGCACAGAAGTCGTTAACACACTCCCTCTTTCAGCTTCAGGGAATCTTTAACACTTAAAAAAATATAACAAATAAAAATATATACCATCCATGCATCCTATTTAAAAAATGAAAAACACAAAAGAGAATACCCTACTAGAGCCTTAGGAATAAACCAAGTCTGAGTTGCCGAATTAGGATATCCATGAAATTAAGGTACCGAAAGGGCATTAGTTTTAATTAACTAGTGTAACCAAGTCCCCGAGCTCCTAATCTCTGGTTCGCAGGAATAAATTAGTTCTCCCGCTAATTTATTTAGGTTTCTAATCGACCTACCAAGAACGATTAGTGGCGACTCCAAATTTCAAAATCATTTAAACAAAAACCAAAGTTGCGATTCGGTAGGGCTTGGGAGGGTCCGCGTTAGGTTAGTCAAATCTAATTAACCTAATAATCCGTTAACCCCTTTTAAAATTTTAAATTTTTTTAGAGGGTCGCGACAGTCGTCTGAAATATGTGAAGAATGTGTTGTTAGCAAATAATACTGAGCTCATTTTCCACAAGACAAAGCATAGAGAGCAAAAAGGTGGCTGGAACTGGTCCATTCAAATATTTGCGAACCAATTTCTCCTATTTCCAATGGAGGTAAATGATATATCATTACATTCATTGATGATTTCAGTCAGAAGGTTTGGGTTTAATTATTTTTCATAAGAAAAATCTGAAGCCTTCAATAGCTTCAAGAGTCCTGTTGAAAAAGACAGTGGAAATCCAATCAAAGTTCTCCATATATATCGTGGCGGTGAATACATTTCGACTGCATTTGTATATTTTTGAGTGGAGCATGGGATTAAAAGACAACTCACTGCAGCTTATTCACCACAACAAAATAGTGTTTGCGAACGGAAGAACCGCACTATTCTGAATATGGTGCGAAGCGAGTTCTAAAGAGCTTCTGGCCGGAGGTAGTCAATTGGAGTGTGCATCTTTTGAATAGAAGCCCACCCTTATTGTTTTAATTATGACACTTAAAGAATCTTGGAGCGGACAAAGACCTAAAATTCATTACTTTAGAATTTTTAGGTGTATTGTATATGCCCATGTTCTTGACCAAAAGAGGAAGAAGCTAGATGATAAAGGAGATAGAAGTATTTTTCTTGGCGTTAATGATCATTCAAAAGCCTACAAACTCTATGATCTCATAGCCAAGAAAATCATCATCAGCCATGATGTGATTTTTGATGAAGAGGGATTCTAATCGTCTAGTGAGCAAGATGATTGTGAACGAATTCCAACAAATTTTGAAGATGATATCAACCTAGAACAACAGTCCACCATGAGCCAAGTCACAATCGAAAATGCTGTAAATTCTGCAACAGTTGTAGCATCTCGAGAACAACCACAACACTTCCAACAAAGGCCAGCATAGATGGAAGATCATGAAGTGTCAAGAGTTGAGCAGACCAAAGACCCACTAATCCAGTTTGCTTTGTTTGTAGGTAGTGATCCAACTACTTTTGATGAAGCAATACAAAGTAGAAACTAGAGAGTTGCAATGGATGCATAAATTGAAGCAATTGAGAAAAATAATACATGGCAATTGACAGATCTTCGCAAAGGGCAAAAAACAATCAGAGTCAAATGGGTGTACATGACGAAAATTGAACAAGAATGGTGAAATTGAAAAATACAAGGCGCAATTGGTGGCAAAAGGTTACAAGCAAGAATTCGGAGTGGATTATGAAGAGGTGTTTGCTCCTGTTGCAAGACTTGATACAATCCGATTGGTGATTGCATTAGTAGCACAAAATTTGTGGCCCATCTATCAATTAGATGTGAAGTACGCATTCTTACATGGTGATCTTCAAGTACAGGTATTTGTTCATCAACCTTCTGGGTATGTCAAGCTGGGTAATGAATGTAAAGTATATAAATTGAAAAAGCCTTTGTATGGGTTGAAACAAGCTCCAATAGCTTGGTACAGTAGGATTGATGGTTTTTTTTTTTTAAAGGACGGATTTACGAAATGTCCTTACGAGCATACATTGCTTATTAAGATTGGTTATGGTGGAAAATTGCTTTTGATATGTTTGTATGTGGATGATCTTATCTTCAAGGGGAATGATAGTGTCATGATTGACACATTTAAGAAGTCTATGATGGAGGAATTTGACATGACCGATCTTGGATTGATGCATTATTTTCTAGGCATTGAAGTAAGTCAAATTTGAAGCTGGAATTTTCGCGTCTCAAAAGAAAAATATGTTCAAGAAATTTTAGACAAATTTCAGATGAAGCATTGGAATTTGATGACCACACCAACTGAGGTTGGATTGAAGCTGCCGAAGGATCCTGATGGAAGAAAGGTAAATAGCACACTCTACAAGCAAATCGTGGGGAGTCTAATGTATTTAACAGCAACAAGGCTAGATATTTACGGAAAATACAACCGAAAAACGTTTGCAAGTTGCAAAGCGAATGCTTCGCTACTTGAAAGGGACTGCGACTTTTGGGCTGTTCTACAAGAAGGGAGAAAGTTTAGACTTGCTTGGTTTCACTTACAGCGATTATGCTGGTGATATGGATGATCAAAAAAGCACTTCTGGCTATGTGTTTGTGCTTGGTTCGAGGCTGTCTCATGGTGTTCAAAGGAGCAATCAATCGTTAATCTATCAACAACTGAAGCTGAGCTTGCAGCAGCCTGCTTGTCAAGCTACCGGTTTAAAGAAGATCTTTGAAGAACTTCAGTTTAAACAGCAAGAAGCAGCGGCAATTTATTGCGACAACAAATTAACCATTAAACTCTCAAAGAATCTAGTTCTACATGAGAGCAGCAAACATATATATGTGAAGTATCATTTCTTGAGGGATCTCGCAAAAGATAAAGTGATTGATGTTGTTTTCTGCAGGAGTGAAGATCAGCTTGTTGATTTCTTCGCCAAGCCCCTCAAATTGTCTACGTTTCATAAGCTGAGAAAGCTTCTTGGTGTTTGTTCGTCAGAAGCTTCAGATTAAGGGAGGGTTTGTTCTTAGTCCTTTAAGCTGATTCTCTATAACGACAGTTTAAGGGAGGGTATTGAATTAGTAAAAGAAAAAACATGTGTTTCATTTTTTCAACAAAGACTAGTCAGTAGAGTCATGTCCTAGTTTGTAGAAATGTGTTACAGCAAGTTCAGCATAGCGAGTCAAAAGTAGTTAGCCATTTTTCCAGGTTTATCCACTGGTGGGTGGCTTATCTAAAGGTTAAGTCGTTAGTTCAACAAAGTATGAATGCAGCAAGCATTTTTCACTACTGGACACTCTCTTTTGTTGGCTTTTCGCTTCCGCAGGCTTTCGGTAACGAAAGTTTCCCCCAAAGACAACGCCTATCACTGCATGCCTTGTCGCTGCCCAACCTAGCCTAGGCTAGAGGTCATATGAGGTTGGAGACTTCCAATTGAGAGAGAAAGAGAGAAGGGGGGACACGCTCAATTCCTCTGCATCGACGTGTCATTATCTCAGAGATACAATTAAAATCTCTAAATTTGAAAGTATTACGATCAATCCTAGCAGGGCCCCATAGGCCGAGGATGACAAATCTACGAAGCCTCGACGATGGTGATGTGGGGGCGGGCCGGCCGGCCGGGAACGATTGCAATCCGAGCATGCCGTCCCACCAAATCCTCCCCGGTCATCTTGTGGCATCCTTGGAGCTTTCCGATTGGCTTGGGGAACGAAGTTCGTGCCCCCCGAAGCGATCCCCACCAATCCCAGGCTTTGTCCAGTAAGACGACACCGCCATGTCCTTGTCGTGGTGGACAGGAATGGGGTCGTGACCTCAAGGAGAAACGAAGAAGGCCGAGACAGGAGTGTTGACCGGGGCAAACCCTAAACTCCGCATGAAGAAACCATGGATTTTGGAGACGATTGCATTCTGTCGCGTGAAGCTAGGTGGGTTACGATTTTCCGTCAAGAGACGTGTGCTAATTCTCTTACCTGGAAAATACGTGGCACGCACTTCTTCGTCTCTGTCGACTTTTGAACTGAAGCTCCTTTTGTTCCGTCGAAAAATAAATGACATGAAAAATGAATTTTTCCGGAAAAAAATAATTATTTTCACGAAATCATTATTGTCAAATTATTTATTTTTCACGAAATAAATAGACTTTAACCGTGATCTCTTGACTAGTAGTGGGATCAACGTAGAAAGACAGACGGGTCAATTATATGCATGCAACGTGCACCTGCGGGGCCTTATCGCGTGTCCTCCTAAAGCCGAGCCTGGAGCCGTCCCATTTCCTCTGTTTTCTCTCTGTTTTTACTTCACACGTGGAGATCGGTTTTCCTGAAATTTAATACTATTGTGTGGGAATTGCACGTGTGCATTGGCCCACCATCGTATAGCTATGCCGAGCGAAAGGAACATGTGTCAATTACGGACAAATGGTAGC
The DNA here is from genome assembly GCA_016432845.1 of Psidium guajava. Lineage (NCBI taxonomy): Eukaryota > Viridiplantae > Streptophyta > Magnoliopsida > Myrtales > Myrtaceae > Psidium > Psidium guajava. The sequence continues at coordinate 37,809,031 of CM028224.1, forward strand.
CAAATACAACGAACGCGTGATGCTTGTCGGACAAGTGGGGTTTCCTGGTTCTTCCTTTTCCTCTGTTTGTCCCCTGCGGACCCAAAGACGTTGAGACTCAAAGTTTCCACCTCAGAGTAAACGCTTCGGAGGCCTCACCAAATTTGGGCGTGTTTGTATACAATTGGGCATCACCTTCAATTGATTGTTATGTCCTCCTCAACATCTCCTCTTGCCCTGCAGCCACAACCTTGGCAAATGTTTGGTCTCTTTGACACTTCACGTGTTTTTTGTGAGACGCTAAGAAAATCACCGGCCACGCTTGAATCTGATGTGTCACGAGGGATAAAGATCTCATCCCGAAAATCTAGCTCCCTAGCAGAGAAAACCCAGCTCCTCCTCTTCGGGAGAACGGCCTCGACAGGCAGGCGGGTGTCTAAGAAATGGCTGTGATGCAATGTTGATCGATAGAAAGGGCGGAATACGTAAACCACGAAGACAGGAATAATCTCTCGTCCAGAGGAATCAACTTATGAAATTGCCGAAAGCAACAATAATTTTGTCTCCCGAGATAAAGTACAATTATATGCGTCGAAGGTGCAAAGTACGGCCTTATCCTGCTTCCTTACATAACCAAGCGTGGGCCAGTCCCATTTCCTCTGTTTTCTCTCTGTTTTCCCCTTCACCCATTTACGTAAAATTTAATACTACGGCACAATGGATTATAAATGGACGTTTCAATTGGTTGGCGATGTTCGCAATGTGTATCTACTCAGAATTCGACGCCTCACTTTATTTATTGATTTGGTAAATCAAGCTGCGAGTGTATGACTAACACTAGGTGAGACAAAAATGTTCGCAATCACCGAGTTTCATTAATAACACGAAAGGAAACACAAAAGGACAATATTTTGGAGAGTGTTTTGATATGTCAATTGTAGATATAATGATAACCGATTACAATAAAATGAAATAGATGAGTTATAGTTTTCATGCAGAATCTGTTTGAGTACTGTAACTTCTCAATCGATCGCTTGAATGCCACAATTTGCATATAAATGCCGTTACTTTTAAAAAGGCTTACCAAAAATTGTGATGCTTGTTGTCCTTAACTCTATGTATTTTTAGTTACTCTTTTTACAACCGCAAGGATAAGATCCTGCTAGCTTACTTTTTCATGTCGTTGTCAATATCACTACTGAATAACTTGTCCGACATGTGGGGCTTCCTGGTTCTTCCTTTGCCCCTCCTATTCCATGAAAACCCACAAAAGTTATGGAGTTTCCACCTCAGTGTGAAGCTTCAATCTCCACCAATAGAGGTGAGTATATAGGGGGCATCCCCTTAAATCAATTGTCATATCCTCCTCAACATCTCCTTTTACCCTGCACCCACAACCTTGGCAAATGTTTTGTCTCTCCAACTCTTCCCATTTTTGTCACGCACGGAGAACATCATCCGCCATGCCTGAACCTAACGCCTCAAGAAACCACTCCGGCTTGAGAAGAGAGCAGAGGCGGCTACCCCCGAAGAGGGGCATCATCAAGAAGAGGATCATTGCTTCCATTGCGAAGCTTTTCAAGAGAAACAGGAGAGAGGAAGGAGCGGAGGACGGCGACGGCAGCGAGAATTGCAACCTGCAAAATGGCTCAGCCCAAACACATATGTAACCTAGCGAGAGGATGAATCTTCCTTAGCATTGGCTCCGTAGACTTCTTCCTCGTACTCTCCTAGAGCCTTTGTCTTCTGATGCCGCAGATCAAGATTCTTAGGCATGTGTATCACCCCCTCATTCTCAATAATAAAAGGCTATGGTGTTCTGGGCTCACACGAAACTCGGTGCATCCGGTTACAACTTGCGCGCCGGACTAGCTCCGGATATGGCAGTCGAGGGGATAGGTGTGAAGTACTATGGACTGCATAAAAGGGAGGGAAAAGACCAGTCATCTCTAGCTTGGTTTTGCTTGGTTGATTCCATTAAGGTAGGACTAAAACCCTAGGGCGTTCGAACACATGCATGCACGTATATTGCAATTCGTAGAGGGCGTACTTAGAATGGGAATCTTTCGGCAATCTATACACTGCATTTCCCGTTAAGAGGATCAAGATGAAGCATCATCCTAATCACGATGGCATCTGGGATCGCTCTCGTCTATTTATCTATTTCCCTTGATCCCGGTTTGAGCTTTTTCATCAACTTGAGCTACCTATCGTTTTGAGTTGTCTCCCTCGTGAACTGCCTTTGGGAAAAGAAGGACCGAAGCCCCATTCACAGCTTTCTCGATCTATCTAAGCTACTATGTCCCATTTGTGATTCAGTCGATACTAATTCGGCTATTAACGTAAGGTTGGCGTGGAGCTGGCTACAGTTTATGGCCTTTTTTTGCCCGGTCTTTCATTTTCCTCGAGGTCGGGTGTGGGATCGATTTAAATAAATAGCTGGAGCAAATGCATACACATTAAAAAACGATAGGTGACTTAGTTAACTTTAAATACCGAACGTGAATCGACGCGGATTTGGATCCCCTGACATAATGTTAGGGGTGACATTATGCAATCCAGGCCGTCTAATTCAAAATGGACGGCCCAGATTGATCCACATCAACTTTTTAAAGTGAGAGAAAAATTTCGGCGGGAATTTTAAAATTTTGAATTAATCAATTTAGGCCGTCTATTTTTGAATTGGATGGCCCAAATCGTTTATGTCACCCATGATATAGTTTCACTATGTCGGGGGATCCAGATCCGAATCGACGCTGCTTGAGATAAGGGCCGTTCATTTGAGTTGTCAACTTGGATAATTCCAACAAGAAATGCGTAAAGTCTTTCTTTATTGGCAATGGCACAAGATACGGAAGGTAATTCAAAAAGTCTTATATTTGTTTGGGTTTTTGTACAATTTATATGGTGGATATTATGCGGGTACATGGATTCAAATTCCTAGCAGACACTACCAATTGGGGGACTTGACCAAAAAATTCGAAGAGAATTTGATCGATCTTTTTTTTTCTTCTGTCGTTAAGGTGGAAAACTTCAAAAAAAAAAAAGATATGGGAATTTTCTAGACGAACCGGTTACTGTAAGACCTATGGAAACACATATGCGTTTGAGTAAAGGATCTCCCAAAAATTGTTATGGATTAAATTATAAGAAACATTTCTAGTATCAATACTCATTTCGAGGTAAAATGCCTATAATTCAAAAGAATTCGCTTTCTAGACGATCCAAGCATGCCTATACTTCTTGGTTTCAATAGGACTCCCTACGAGCACATTTCTCGAAAGAAGTTTTTATGGGATCCCTAAAAGTCACCGAATGGGTAAGTCGCCGCCACCGCTCCGGCCTCCGAGCTCATTCTACCATAGTAGAGATGGAATTAAGAAAGAACCATCAACTATAACCCCAGGAATCCTTCCAATAGTATCAGCCATTTATCTCGCCAACAAAAGTTTCATAAAGAGACTGATGCAGGCTACCATGAGGTAAAAAAAAGCCGTATGCAATGAAAAATGCAGGCACATCCAAATAAAACACTCGATTTTATACAAATTATGAAAATGTGATTGAAAATTATCCACGTCACCATCAGCCGTGTCACTTAGGACTGCCGGCATCCACTTCAAAGATTTTCGGCCAAAATTAACCGGATGGACTCAATTAATAAAAGATGAAAATGTTTATAACTGAACTGACAATGATATAATAAATTTAAAACTTTTTAGATGATTTTCCCTGCACCAATTAGACGCCGAGCCAAATAGCTTTTGGCGCTGTGTAATATTTGAGCCACGGAACCCTGTTATATAATCTGTACGATGTTCATCATCATGGCAGACCAAGAACTTTATAAACATGTTATCTGGTCTTCAATGTGCAATGTTTGATCTGTCATTATCATGGCAGGCGAACAATGTAAGAATTTATTTAGGTATTTACTGTTATATTTGCTTGGGTTTTGTTTGATAACTGGGAGTCCCTAAAGATTTGGCCAAAGAGACTATAAATTCCCGAGAAATGTCGATAAAAATGATATTGCGAAGCGTTTTTATAAAAAAAGTCCTCCTCACATTGTCACTATCTTCAACAATGTTTTTTATGGGAAAAGTACAAAAAAAAAGAGTCACAAATACATTGCATCAATACAAATTTAATATTAAACCTTTCAATTAGACCAATTTAATCCTTAACCTTTTGAATTTGTACTAATTCGGTTCATTAGGCTAATTTTGATCGAATATCGTTGACGTGTATGCTGACCATTCCACATGACACGATCAGTGTTGACGTTGATCTTCTTCTTTTCTTTTTTTTTACGTTTTTGGAAAAATGAATTTTATTTTATTTCCTTTCATTTTGATTTGCATGGATAGGTCCAACAAGCCCTCACTAGCCATTGACGAGGGTTGTAGCCCTCACCCAAGCCCTCGCCAGATCTAGGCAAGGGCTACCTCGCCCATGACTAGGGAGGGAGAGGGCTCTGTCGTATCGTCGGCCAAAATGAAAGGGGAAAGTAGAAAGAACAAAAATTATAAAATATCTAAAATATTATTAAAAATGTCAACATGAACATCAATTGCGTTATATAGGATGGCCAACGTCCACGTTAGCAATTTGTAGGCAAAATTAACTAAATTGAGTTTGTGTAAATGTAAAAAGTTTAGGAATAAATTGATCCAATTAAAAAGTTTAGGACTGAATTGGTATTACTGCAATTAACAAATGACACTTTTGATATTTTTCCCTTTTTTGAGGGACTTGACCTATTTGTAGATTTGTTAGACTATTGCAAACCGAGATCTGAGTCCCATTCCTTATTGAGAAAGATAAGGTATGGTACCTGTATGATATGACTATGCTATCTTGCTTCTTGATATTTGACATATTCCTTTATCGACAATTTTTATCGAATGATAAGGTATAAAACCCATTCTTAAAAATGATTGATTGTATCGGTTACAAAAAAAAAATGAACGAAAAATAATTTCATAATTAACAAAAAAAATTAGACATGTAAATTGTTAACAGTAATGAAAATATTTTCATTGACTTAACATTTCGATCGATATAAGCATTTCTTTCTAAGATTATTTTTAGGGAAAATGTTTAAAACAAGCACACATTCTTGTATCACGGTCCGGCAAAATTCTCATACGAGGATGAACCGTGATATGACCAACCCACCCCAGCATGATGCATTCAACAAATCAATTCATGATCGGGCAAAAGGATCGATTGGCATCGATCCAACTCGGCCGAGCATCAACCAAGATTGTCTACCGGGTGAATCAACGAACGAGTCAGCACACGAATCGTCACATGAACTGGCGTTCGATCTGCATGATCCAACTGCATCGAGCGAGTTGAATCAATGCGTCGACCAGTGAGTGATCCACATGGAATCCTAAACCATGCGACGAACCACCTGACGAGCGAGCGGGCAGATGAAGAGGCACAATGATTCGTTCGACTCCCCTAACCTTCTAGAACGTCCATGGGGGCAGCCCACACAATGATCGATTCATGAGGGGGCCGAGAAGACTCACAATGGGATGAAACATGTAGGATAAAGCATGAGGAACTCAAACGATCAAGATGAGGAGAATAAGACGAATAGCAAAAGATAAAACAGAGGAGCCCAAGAGACCATTCGAAAACTGCTGTTGTATTATAAATAGTGGTGAACCCCCAACATCGTAACTCACCTCGTACACGTCAATTACTGCAATAGACCCACATTTCTCCTCGACAACTCTCTCTTCCTCTCTCGGTTCCCTCTCTTCTCTCTACGATTCGAGTGTGCGTGAGCGAGTGAACGATTGTCGGGCCAAGGCTTGACTCGAGCAAAACATCACCCAAATAGCCCCGAGCCGCCGCACGGTCATTCAAACGCCGGTCCGGGACCCTTGCCTAATTGCTCCCGATGAAGTAGTGACGTCTCGAGATGGCGAAACGCACGCGTATTGCTGCCGCTCCGCGCGGAGAGTGGACACAAGAGGATAAGAGTGCCGTCGGTGGCGGACAAGACAGGATCTGACACATTCCCCCGTTCGTTTCCTCCCCCGCTAACACCGCCCCCTGTTGAAACCCACCTCCTGCTCTTTCCTAGCCTTTTGATTTCACAGAGGACAATTGATTTTAAAAGTACATATGTTTTTAAAAATTTATTATCAATGAGTCAACGTAAATATTTCTGTTGTGGATCTCGATCACGGACGACTCAACCCTAAATCCATTGTAAGGACGTCATTTCGAATAAAGTTGTCCACGTCAATGTGTCACACAAGAGGATTGGTGATCACTGACCACCACAGAAGCACTTGACTTAAGAATTATGTTGACAAAATTGATAATTTTAAGGCTGAATTGACATCCGCACTGCAAGATTATATGAACCACTATTAACTATTTTAAAAAAACTTAAATTATTAGATGAAGGTGTGGTTTATGTTTTAAACATTTAACACTTACCGTCGTGTGTATGTTGGTCTTTGGCCTTTAGCTTGAAGCGTGGGAATATGAAATTGAAAAGGTAAATAGGAGCCTGGAATATTTGAATTCACGAGCTCATACTTTGATATCACATGATTTTTTGTGAGGCTGTTGTTAAATAAAGGCGTAATTTATTATTTAAAAAATTTGACATGTGCATTAAATTTAAGATAGAATAGGCAACTATCCATGTATTTAAGATTGGATAGGTGGCTCAAATGGCCCATGGCACAAGGTACAAGTACAGAGAGCAAAGTGCAATTGGATCATGTTTTCGTGTTGTCCCATGGCCATGCCGGTTGAATTTGGTGTCGGACAGACTTGATTATAAAATCTGTAAAATCATAAAGGCAATTTTTTACAAATTAAAAGTAAATGAACTTGATAGGAGAACACACGAAAGTATAAGGACGAAAAGTTGAATAGAAAGATCATAATTAATAGCAAAGGGGTTTAGGGTTTTAGGGTTTAGTTTTCATGATCCTTGATATTATTGTTGGACGAAGGTGTCTTGTAAGCGCCTCAAACTTTATTAGGACAAAAACTACTATTTTATCCTCATCAAATCTTTGATGGCGACAAAGAGAGACGCTTGCCTTTCAAATTGAAAATTTACCATTAATAATTCTTAAACTTTTGCCCAATGTATAATATCATCTTTTTTTACTTTTAATTCGTTTAATATGGTCTTAAAAATATTCTCAAATGTTCAATCTGATTCTTAAATTTTAATTTATCTGGTCAAATCCCTTAACTTTTCGTAATGAAGTCAATTCATTCATTCGATACTACTCACAAGTTTTTATAACTACACAATTACTCTGATTTAATAACATCTATTCATTTCAATTATTTTCCTAAATCAACAAAGCAATTTGCTATCTTTTCATCACCTTTTTACTTTTGGTTTATACGAATAGGGAAATACTTCCAAACCAGAACTGTAAGAGACGGTATAATCTCAGTCGTAAATTCACACACCATCACCGCGTGTTTTGCATAAAACACTCATTGATTGAGAGATCGTGTGGGTATAAATGACTGATAGCACTATCTAACTGTTAGGCTGGCAGTTTCCATATGGATACTATTCAATTAAAGTAAATTTTAGCTTATGATCTTAATAACGGTGAAAGCAGAAACTTATTTAGATTTGCATCGGGTCGATATTCCTATTTTTAGTCTAAGCGCTTTCATAATGATATCCAGAAGAGATTAGATACCTCACCATAGGCCTATCCTGTAATGCGGCAACATTTATAATTTTTTTTTGTCCGATTCTTTCTTATCCTATCTATTTTTTTTTTGTCAATATACTATTCTACAAGGCTGTCCTATAAATTTTTTTTGATCTGGTTCTATCTTATTCTATTATATATTTTTTTGTCAAAATCCTATTCTACAAGGCTATCCTATAATTTTATTGTTTGATTTGCACCTATTTTATCTTATCCTATTTTACAAGCCACACTGTGTACGCTATATATTATATGTAAGTTGCGAAATTTTGCTCCCTCGCTCATGCATTCCCATCCCAACTCTCTAAGAATCGAATCCCTACTTCTCCCTTCTCAAATGAAAAGAGTGGCCACTAGGGCAAGCCAAAGTGAAATGAAGATTACATAGCTCAACGCTCATAATATTTTCTCCGGACAAAGAAAACAGTGTCAGATCAAACCTTCTCAAGGTGGCGCAACTCCCAACTCGACCGTGACGTTTTAGAGCTACATATCAGAAAAAGAATGTTGTTCCATTGATGACGCAGCTCAGGCTCACGCACAGACGTGTAGCTAGTTCCATTTTATCTTCGTCTTCTTCGGTAAATCGCCGCGAGCATTTCAGGCGGCACACAACACACTTTCATGGGCTCGCAGCTGATGTGGTTCCTTTGCATGAAGTGCAGAAACGCCTGGCATGGCAATACTACTCTTCTGTTTTTCCCGTGTTCTTCTGTGTTTCCCGGTGATGTGAAGCTCATCATTTCATCTGATTGAGCATGCATACCGTAGACAGAAGCCCAAATCATCACTATCTTAAGGCACCAACTGAGAAAGTGATGTCGAGGAGGGATTCAAGACAAATGATCTGAGCCAAGGAGAAGTCAGGTCCTCCAATGGGAACTGACTTAAAGAAAACCGAGCGGCCTTCTTCTCGAAAAGGTCGCGGCATCCTTGACAGGTTGAAGCCTGGATAGTCGGTCTACTTGTTCTGCGAATGATCAAGGAAAACTATAGTCTGGGTGTGAGCGAACTACCTTCCTTGATACTGTTGGTGTTTTTTTGTAAAACAAATAAATAAGGCAATATTCTTATCTCATATAGGAGAGATGAGAGAGCGCAAAACACTTTAAATATGAAAAGGCTATTGTAATCTTTTAAATGGAGAAATGAGTGGATGGGCTAGACCTCACCATACCCACGTGTGGGTGCGCGATTATTAGGCGCAATTAGCACTTGTCAGATTAATTATTTTATAATTAATTATTTTTTTTAATTGTGACGGTTCGAACATGAATGGTTGTGTCCGAATGGCAGTTGTCAGATTTGAACAGTAATGTCCGAACGGTTATGAAAGAACAGTAATTATTTTACACAAACAGTTGCTTCTGAACGGACACGTCCGAATTGCAATTTTCGAACATGAATAGGTGCGTTCGTATGAGCAGTTCAAACACAAAGATGTGCGTTCTTTATATATAATGGACATCTCTGTTCAAGTTAAGAACACACTTAATTTTCTCATTTCCATCAAAAGAGAGACAGCTATCTTTCATTGTTTCGCAGAGAGTTTTGGGAGAAATACTGAAATTGCTATCCAATATTCTCACTGTGACTTTGTTGTATCCTGAAGGGAATTTGCCAGAAACCTATAGCAACTCTGTGGGGCAAATTGATCCTAAAAGAGAGTGATTACACGCCTCAAAGTTCGACTACATTGTTATTCCTTTAATTCGATATATTTTCCAACAGATACTTCTTTAAAAAAAGAAAATACTTCCCTGATAGTACCGTCAAAAACGGTTAACTCTCAACCATAAATCCACACACTGTCACGAATGTTTTGCGTAAATCATTCATTGATTGGGAAATCCTGTGATCATAAATAATTGATAATATTATCAAACTGACATGTTAGCAGTTTCCTCTAACAGACTCTATGGAAGGATGTGTTCTGCTTTTGTGGAGTTATGCAAGACTTTTACTGCGGATCGGCTTCGGGAATATGAACATGTTTGGCTTCTCTATTTATGATATGATAAGAGTCCAATTGATCCAACTAGTCGAAAAGGTGACGTGGATTCCGAAGAGAGAATATATGTGTCATAGCCTATAGGCTACAACAAATGCTCAGGCATTTGACGAAGTAAAAATCTCAAGCCTCAACTTAAGCTGATTTGGCCATCGGACATTGTTGTCGAATGATATGGATAAAATTTAGCCAAGGTGAACATCCATGTTGGAAATAGATGTTGTTTATGTCGGTTAAGATTTTCCATGCAGATCCACGTCGGCACTCGAATGTGTTTTTTTTTTTTTTGGGATCATATTTTGGTGGATGGATTTGGTGTCCGAGGGACTTGATAAGAATGTTTTTCAAAATGGATTTGTTTAATTGGACAAATTAAAAGTGTATAGGCCTGATTAGAAAAGGCGCGAAAGCACGTGGACCTAAAAGTAGAATTGGTAGATCATATTTAGTAGCAAATAAATAGTAATTTTGTAGATTAAGAAAGCGGCTTAAAACTTTATCAGTACAATTACTATTTTATCCCCTCGAGTAATCAAAATCTTCGCCAGTGGCAAAAAGAAAGAACTGCCTTTCAAATTCGATCCGCAATGCCCAAAGAAGTTTCGAAAGCGCGCATCGCCAACCACCGGAAAACGGTTGGCTTAGAATGAGAGCGCTCGTCATCCTCGGCTCCGCCGCCGCTGCCGCCCCCCTATCTTCACCTCCTCCCTATCACCACCACCGGTCCACCAGGCCTCTCTTTCTGTCCCGAACACCACCTCCCTCGATCTCCACCGTCCACTCCCTCCCCGTCTCCCTCTCCCCCCTCCGATGCGACCCCAAGCCCCAGCCCCGCACCCTGGCGGACCTCGCCTCCGGCCTCGCCGGCGAAGGCCGCCTCGACGACTTCGTTGCGGTGGCAGATCACGTGGTAGCCTCCGGTGCCGAGGTTTCGCTGTTCGTGGCGGAGCTGGATGTCGAGCTCGTGGGGAAGGGGTTGGCTCGAGGCCTCAGGGAAGGGAGGCTGCCGAGCTTCGTCGAGGCGCTGCGGATGGTGGGGAAGCTGGGGATTGCGCCGGAAAAGGTTGTTGACGGCGAGGCCATGAATTTGCTGGGGAAGGAGTGCCAGCGGTTGATGGACTGCAGCGATGTGAAGTCATTGGTTCAGGTGATGGAGATTCTCGCAGGTGATAAATTAGGTCGTCACGACTCGTTTCTGTTAATTGTGAAATGTGGATTTGAAATGAATTAGCTTTAAGGTAGTAAAATCATTACTAGCCTCTGCAGAGGCGAACTATAAATGTTGATAAATTGGATTTGGGAAGCCGTAGTTTCTGATACTAATTGAGACGGAGAAATAGTGTTGGGGGAAAGAGAGCGCGATTGAACGGAGTAAACTCAGAGAAATTGCCTGCACATGAAAAATTCTCTGCGACTTATGATTCTGGTGGCTAATTTTCTGTAAAGTTGTGCTCTTGTTACCAAGTGACTGATGTTTCTTCGCTCACTGTTAGGTTTCAAATTTTCAGTCAGAGAATTAGTGAATCCCACTGATGTAATCAGAGCATTAATTGATCAACGGAGTCCGAATTTGGCCATTAGGTATGATATGTAGTACATTCCACACCAGTGGCTCTTCTGAGGTTCTTGGTGTTGGCTTTTACTCTTGAATATGTTGTTTGAGTGTTGGCTGAAATTTTCTTGCTTCGGTTCTTGGTGGGCGACTCTGATTATAACTCAAGTTGTCGGTCTGATGCTTCAGCCACTGCCATTTTGCAGGTATGCATGCGTCTTTCCACATGCACAAATATTGTTCTGCACTATCATACATGAATTTGGGAAGAAAGGGGATCTAGTATCCGCATTGAAAGCCTATGAAGCCTGCAAGAAAAGCTTGAACGGCCCTAATATGTTTGTCTACCGCAAGATAATTGATGTTTGCGGTCTATGTGGTGATGCTGAGGAATCCAGGCACATTTGTGAGGTAACCGATTTGCCTTACCCTATGAAATTTAACTTAACATGACGTGTGCTGCGAAACTCTTGTTTGCAGTTCTTCTTATTCGTGATCTATATCTTCTTAAATGACATAAACTGTAACGCTTTAAGCGTTTTGAGCTTTTTATTCGATAAGATATAGACTGAGGCAAAGACTCTTTCAAAAGCCACCTGAGGAGTTTTTGCTCGTTGATAATAGGATTTTTGTTTATCCCAGATCCCGAAAGGATATCAAGGGCTTTGAGAATCATAGGAATGCAGAAGATGAGCAAAGTTCCTAAGATAGCGACAGTAGTCATGGTGACATGAGTCACGGAAAAAACTATGGAGTTGACCATAGGAAAGTTGATCATTTATCATATGACAGCTAGAGCAACCTTTTCTGTAGTTGTTAATGGTGTTACATAACTACCAAAGCTGATGAGCACAACCCAAAATGACCAAGGCAATTGATTTAAGGGTTCGAGTATTTTTCAGAGTAATGCAAGTGCATTTGGAAAATTGCAAGTTTGCTCAAGGTTTCGCTGTATGATCTTTTAAGTTGTAATTCCCCAAACACATCCAGGCTCGGATCTGTGCTCCATGAATCACGGCTTTCTCATGCTTGCCATGCTGCTGCAGGACTTGCTTAATCAGGGTATCATTCCAAATATCTATGTTTTCAACAGCTTAATGAATGTCAATGCCCATGATTTGAGCTACACATTGCACATATACAAGACTATGCAGGTAAATCAGCTCTCTCTCAATTTATTAGAGAGGTATTTTTTCTTTAATTAAGTCGACAAGAAATTTATTGGTCATACCAACGGAAAATCCTACCGACCAAATTTATTAGCGCAGAACCTTGGTGTCGCTCCAGACATGGCAACCTATAATATCCTTTTGAAGGCCTGCTGCCTGGCTGGAAGAGTTGATTTGGCCAAAGAAATATATCAGGAAGTGCGTGACCTAGAATCAACGAGGGCATTAAAGTTGGACGTATTCACATACAGCACGATTATTAAGGTCCATTTTCTCAAGTGACTGAAGGTTCCCAGCCATTAAAAGTGAGATTTGTCCTGGTCGATTCTCCTTTAAGTACCTGATATTTGGATTATATAAATTTTCAGGTATTTGCAGATGCAAAACTGTGGCAGATGGCTCTACAGATTAAGGATGACATGCTTTGTGCTGGCGTTACTCCTAATACAGTCACGTGGTCATCGCTGATTAGTGCCTGTGCAAAAGCAGGTCTGGTAGAGCAGTCAATTCAGTTGTTCGAGGAAATGCTTCTGGCTGGTTGTGAACCAAATTCACAGTGTTGCAACATCCTCTTACATGCTTGTGTTGAGGCATGCCAGTATGATAGGGCTTTCCGTCTGTTCCAGGCCTGGAAGGACGGGAAAGTGGCAAAGACTTCAAGTAGAGACCGTGGAAGCAGAAAACAGAGCCTGTTGAGCATGGTTCGCCAGAAAGAAATTTCTAGTCATGCACTGGACAATGCATCCAAAACACATCACCCAAGGGTTGTTAAGAGATATCCCTTTTCACCTACAACCACCACCTATAATATATTGATGAAAGCATGTGGAACTGACTATCGCCGTGCAAAAGCTCTGATGGAGGAAATGACGGCAGCTGGACTTACTCCTAATCACATAAGCTGGTCAATTTTGATTGATCTATGTGGAGGCGCAGGGAACGTGGGGGGTGCACTGCAGGTAGAGAATCATTTCATCTGATATACTCAGTGCTGATGCATCATCTTTCGCATAGCTGACAGGGTACAAATATTAGGTAGGGACTAGAATTGAACATTAACGAGCCCATTAACCTCTTGTCGTGTGTCTATTTTATTAAATGTTGCATATTAATGCTAATTGGGTTCAACAGATGTTCCAATCAATCTTCTATCATAATGTTGATCAAATGTTAAAGACTAATTTTTTTCTGTTTATTAAGTCGACACTGATATGATTCACATACTTATAGTGACAACAAATGTCTTATACATATGATGCAGCTCTTGAAAATGATGCGTGCTGCCAAGATCCAACCTGATGTAATTGCCTATACAACAGCTATTAAGGTTAGTCTTTTCACCGTTTATGTTTAAACTGTTGTACTTAATAGGTTTGCACCTTGAAGTGCTCTATTTGATTTTGAATCCCCAGACTTTGATGCATCACATTCCACAGATTTGCGTGAATGGCAGACAGGTAAAGCTGGCATTCTCTTTGTATGAAGAGATGAAAAGTTATCAAGTTGAGCCAAATTTGGTAAGTGGCTTTATGCTGGTGGATGATAACTTGAGGCGTGTCTTTTCTCAACTTTCAGATGATTCTGAAAACTGATCTGATTGAGCACGCCTAAGGAGAGATAAGATACTTCAAGACTAGCTGTCCTATAATGCTGCAAGATTAACCATTGAAATGAAAATCAATATCTCAATGCTTATATCATTTTCTCCAGATGTGTCGATGGAAATGAGGACTCCATTGAATCAATCATTGGCACAGGAAACAGTTTCAAAGCAATCTTCTAGATGTGGCACAACTCCCAACTTGATCGTAATGTTTTGGAGCTACATATTACAATAAGCATGTTCAATTAATAGTGCAGCTCAGTCTCACATGTACTTCTAGAGCTAGTTCCTACTATTTTTGTCTTGTTAGGTAAATTGCTGTGAGCTTTTCAGGTGACATATAACACACTTTTGAGGGCTCGCAGTAGATATGGTTCCTTGCATGAAGTGCAGCAATGCCTGGCAATATATCAGGATATGAGAAAAGCAGGGTATGTTCTTCTGTTTTTTCCCAGTACATGAAAATCATTATTTCATCTAATTGAATATTCATACCGTAGCTACAAGCCCAATGATCACTATCTTAAGGCACTAATTGAGGAGTGGTGTGAAGGAGTGATCCAAGACAATGATTTGAACCAAGGAGAAATCATTTCCTTCAATGGAACTGACTTAAGTAAACCGAACAGTCTTCTTCTTGAAAAGGTTGCAGTATACCTGCGGCGGAGCATTGCTGAAACCTTAGCAATTGATCTCCAGGGACTTTCACAGGTACAAACTAAAACTGCCAACCACAAAACTCATAGCAATATTCTTTTTTTTTTCTTTGGCAAATTCAAGCATTGGCTAATAGTAGTTTTCGTTTGAAGCATATGAGAATCAAGCGGTACTAATCTCTACTCCGGTACAACTAGAATTAGCTTCTAATGATTCAGTTACTTTCTTTGCTTGGACTGATTACTCGGTCAACAAGGAGAAGTGGCCTCTGTAGTTTCCTCACCAAAGTGTGGAATAATTTTCAACAGGTTGAAGCCCGGATAGTCATTCTAGCTGTTCTCCGAATGATCAAGGAAAACTACAGCCTTGGTATGAGCCAACTACTTCCTTAAAACTTCTTTAGAAAGTACCTTAGTTTAATGAGATCGGGTATTTCAGCAGAACCAATACCGGGTATCCATCCCTTTAGCAGTTTAACTATCCTGAGCCTTCTTCAACTTCGAAATCATGGTTACAGGAAATGAAGTCAATGATGACGTTTTGATCATCTTAGGAGTCAGTGAGATAAATGCAAAGCCAACCGATCAAAGATCTGAGGTCAAAGATGCAATTGTCAAATTACTGAAGAACGAGTTGGGGATTGATGTTCTCTTGATAGAACCCAGGTCAGGCAGGACTCCTCCCAGGGAGTCGGAAACCTCCACTAGGAGACCAGTCGTTCTCCAAAGACTAAAGTTGACCAGAAAGTCATTGCATGACTGGTTGTGTGGGCGAGCAGTAGCCACTAGCAAGTAAGATGTATTCTTTGTAGCATCGTGAATTTTGGTGCATCATATTCGTGTCAACTACATCTGTCCTGTGCCTTTTTTGTGAGTGACCAGGATGAAATAGCAATAACAGCGTAGCTCCCAAAATATGCAATAAAAAAGATCCCCTTCTATTCAAACATTTCCTGCTTATTTCCATTTATTCAGTTACTTTTTAGCTGTAAGCATCAGACTTACCATTACAGTTCACCAGCGTTTGTCTATGCTGAAAATGAACTTTTAAAACCTCATTCACCTGACCCGGCTGCATAGGCGCGTGGGGGGCATTGCTCATACTCACAATCGAACACTTCACAAAAAGGTTGTGGTATTTGTGGCTTACCAAAAGAGAGGGTTCAACAACACATTTCCATAGACTCAAAAGAAGTTGCCAAGCTTCCAATTGATTTTCTCCTCCCATTCCAGTCAAACTAAACACAGTACCGGGAAATCAAGTTCAATTCTCTAACAGACATACAGAAGATAAGCCTCTCAACAAGACAACGCTTTTTCCATAAGCAAACACTATAATTACCAGAGCAAATGAGAATTGATCTCACTATCCTCAGAGCCAGTCCTGCTGCTGAAGCTTGAGGGGCAAATACACCTCGGACAGATACTGAAACCCGAAAGTGCTCAGAGCCTGAATCTCTGCCTTCTGCTTCGTCTTTACCATCAAGCTCAGCTCCTCGACCCAACCAGGGTTCTTCTTCACGAAATCCTCCTCCAACAAGTCCTTCCCCGTCTTTATATCCTGCTCTGTCATGGGCAACCTACACTGCTCCGGTATCTTATACTTATCCAGGTCGCTCGGCCTTATCCCCAACCATTTGATGTCAGGGGTCGTCAGGTTGGCGCTGTCGTACGACATGTTCTTCGACCCGCACCCATAAACCGACAAAATCTTCAATCCATAAGGGTCACTGTCCACAAGGGCGAGCACAGGCAGCTTCAGCTCCTTCTTCATCTTCCTCAAGAACAGCCTCGTGGCCACATCCGGTTGGCCCTTAGCCGTGACAATGATGCACGGAAACCTGTTGTAGAACCGATCCTCTGCCAATCGGATGTAGGCAGCGTCCTTCTCCACCAAGAGTATGAACAACGCATCGCTCTGCATATCACCAACTCGATCGATGTTCGGGGGTATTGCCTTCCCTCCCATCCCCATCTTCGTGCAATCGATCATGTCGCCGTTGTCGCTGAAAATGAGCCGGCCCACAACGACTCCCTTCTCGGCAGCAATCACATTGAGGCTCGACCGAGTGCACCCCAGCATACAGGACACGTCGTCCAGGACCGAATCGGATTGTGATTGGTCCTGAAAGAGCTTGACGTCGGTGTAGAAGAGGTCACGCTTGGTGACGTGGATGCTCTTGGCGCAGAGCTGGTGGATGAGCTGAAGGATGCGGGCGGTGATGGTGGATTTGCGGACGCTAGAGACGTTGGCGAAGGGACGGAGGGTGTTCTTGTCCTTGAGCACGATGCGGTCGAGCTCGGGGACGTAGAGCTGGTTCGCCGAGGAGCGGGAGGGGACGTCGAAGGCGAAGCCATCGCCGCCGAGAATGGAGCGGGCAATGCGGAGAATGAGGAACTCGATGGAGGACTGCACGGAGGAGAGGGAGAGGTCCGCGACCTCGCGGCAGGTGGAAGAGAGGGCGAGGTCGGCGAGGGTTAGGGTTTTGGAGCCGGAGGAGGAGGAGGACGCAGCGGCGGCGGAGGCAGTGAGGGACCGGAGTGTCTGGAGGATGACGGAGTCGGGCTTGAGCCGGTTCTTGAAGGGGAGATCGTCGTCATCGGCGTCGGCGTCGGCGCGGCGGCGTTTCTTTTTCTCGGCCATTTGGCGCGGCGGCGCAGAAGGAGTGGAGGGAAAATGAGTGGAGTTCGCGGTTAGGGGAGGACCTCTGCGGTCGGACAAGGGACAATTAGAAATAGTCCCTCAATCGTGGTGTAACGTATAATTAGGTTCTTAAATTTTTAATTTATTTGTTCTTCTCTGAATTTTAATCTAACACTCAAGGTGTTTTTTTAATTTTTTTATTTATTTAATATAATCCTTGAAATTTTAGTATGTGTTTAATATATTCTTTGAATCTTGACTATTTAATTAGTTTGTGCTCACCCGCATGAAACGGGTTTTGCATAATTGATGTATAAAGGTTCTTCGAGTCGAAATATTTCAAGACTCTGTTCCTTTAAGAATCTCTGTTTGGTGCGGGAGAAGTTTGGCTAATAGTTGACAGTGTCTTTCTTTCTGCGATCAATCTTCTTGAATTTTTTTTTCGTGATTCACGTCTAGTTTGTGCTTGCTGTTCACAATAAATGCAATTGCGTATTCTTCAGCTCTCTTTGCAGGTACCTGCTTCAGAAATCAGTGAATTCAAGAAGAAGTTTACGGGAAAAAAAAAAAGAAATTACAAAGAAATGAGGCAAGAAGAAGTGGATCGATGCCGGATCCAAGAGTGGCATCATGAATTCAAGTACGTGTCGATCAAAACACATGCATATTCATTGGCTTCTGGAGTCCTTCACAAGTGAAGATGCCCTTCCAAATAGGGTTCATAATCCTGTGGACGCGATCTTGCGGGTTCCAACCGATGTGAGATTTCTTATGATATATTCATAACCTCTTATACCGGATAAAGCTTCGTTTTTTGGCGAAAAATGAATGATTTGAAAAATGTTTTCCTAAAAATAACCGCTTGTATCGCTCGAACTATTTAGGCAATTGAAAATTACTTTTTATTCTCCACAATAATTTATGTTTAAATAACTTCGTGGATGAAGAAAATATTTTTTGCTTATTCATTTTAATAAGCAATATAAGCGATCCTTTATAGGGACATATTTTTCGTATCCTAGATTTTCCAAAAAAAAAAAAAACAGATCTAAGGATTCGTTCGTTTCGCGAAAAATGAATGGTTTGTTTTTTATTCCCTAAAAATAATTTCTTATATCGCTTACAAAAATAAACAAAATAAAAGTGTTTTTTTCGCCTCCAAAAGTATTTGAACATAAATTATTGCTGATTATGAAAATATTTATCGTTGACTAATTATTTTAATCTATACATATGATATTTTTAGAAAAATGACTTTCAAATCATTGCTTCAATAACCACTCTTCTCGTTTGGGAAGAGGGATGTGAGGGGTTCAAATCTCCACCTTCGGGGTGAGTCGGTTGGGGACATGTGAGAAAAGAGTAGGGTTTGCAACTTTCACATGGCACATAGCCCACACGGTATAATTTGTATAGTAAAATATGATAAGATAGAATCAAGGGAAAAAAAAAGGGGGGGACCCGTGTTAGCCTAAGGCTCCCCTCTCATGCGATTAGTATCGGCCTTATTAAGGCAGTGCGTGGGCTTCATGAAGAGCCCAAATCCGAACCACCAAAGCCCAAAACATCCAAGGCCCAATCGGGAAAGAGGCCTAAACAGGCATGTCCTGTTGTCCACCACCCACGCGCACACTTGCACATATCGTCGTTGATGAGCCTGTGCTGTGATAGGGGTTAGGGTTTCTCGTCGCTGCTGCCCCTACGTCTTCAGCCTGTCGAGATTCCGCCACAGCCGCGCACCGTTTACTCGGTACTATACTGTGACTCTGCCTTCTCTCGTCTTTGAAATTGTTCTAGTTCTTGATTGTCGAACGTGTGTTCCGTGGTTCCTGCGGTTTGCGTTCTCGTTTCAGATTGAGAGCTGGATATGTGTTGATGTCGTCTTTAGAGTAGCAGAAGATTCGAGGTTGCTTGATGTTGTGATGTCTTTGAGCGAATAGAAAGCAACGGTGTGAGATAACCGAAGTCTAGCCCTCCACCTGACTTTGGCCTGCGTCAATAATCTGGGCAGATTACATGTTAATGTTGAATTTGAAATTTACATCTTTGTTATTGAGTTTTTCCCAGTATCACAACGGCTAAATAACTATGAGCACCTCGATAATTTTCCGAAAGTTGGGTCTTCTCTCTCCTTTTTTTTTTTTTTTGGTTCTTCAGCATTTGTCGACTCTGCTAATCTTGATTGTCTACTGAGTGCAAACTTAGTTTTCGGGTGCTTTTACTTCTGCCGTACGGTCATGGTTTTCAGAGTTTTATCTTCTGAAATTCTTGTGACGATGCGCTTAGGGTTTTGGGTTACAAATTTGCACTTTTAATCTGTAAAGCCATACAATATTACCTCTACTGCTTTGGAACATCATGTTACATTTGTATTTTCTGTACATTCGTTTACGCCCTACGATAGCGATGCTAAGCAGATTTTAAGCGGGAACACAATAATTAGAGTTTGTTAATGACTTTGTTTCTTTAGGAGGAGGAGATGTTGGACTAACAATGTCGTTCTTTCTGCGATGAATCTGCTTGATTTTTTTTTTGGTTGGTATTTCATATCTAATTTGTGCTTGCTGGTAGTAATCAATGCGATTGCATATTCTTCAGGCTCCTGCAGGCATCTGCTTCGGAAATCAGTGAATTGGCCTAGTACTTGTTCCTTTTTGTCCAGCCGTTGGAACGAGCTTTTTTTGAAAGTTACAAAGCAATGAGGCAAGAAGAAGTGGATCGATGCCAGATCCAAGAGTGGTATCCTAAATTCAAGTCTTTGTCCATCAAAACGCATATTCATCAGCTTCCGGAGTCCTTTGTCGAGTACCTTCTTGGTGACTCTGGACCATTTGTTCTACCAAATTCCGTCACAGGTGAAGATGCCCTTCCCAACAGGGTTTGCAACCCCATGGACGAAGATTATCTTGCAGTTCCAGAAGGATCTGGAGATGAATCTGAGGAATTCCCGGCTCCTTCTTTTCCAGAACTCGAGTTGGAGGTCAAAGAGTCAATTGAATCGCTTGGGGGCGCTGTTTTCCCTAAGCTAAATTGGAGCTCGCCAAAAGATGCTGCTTGGATTAGTGGCAGCGGGAATCTTCGGTGCACATCGCTTAGTGAGATTGCCCTCCTGCTACGCGCATCCGATTCGTCGACTCACGATCTTTGTCATGCGTATGATTCTTGCAGCAACAAGTCCTTGTCGAGGCCACAGAGCTTTTTCCTTGCACTACGGAAGTGGCAGCCAGCGCTTCGACCGGAGATGGAATTCCGTTGTTTCGTAAGGAACAAGCATCTGTTTGGCATCTGCCAACGTGAGGTTACCACATTTTACCCTGTCCTCCTTGAGAAGAAGGAGCAGCTTAAGGTTTTGATCGAGGATTTCTTTAAAAGCGAAGTGTGTCCGAACTTTGAATCAGATAATTACACGCTTGATGTTTATATCACTAAGGATGGGAGGGTTAAGGTACTGGATTTCAACCCTTGGGGGGCGTTTACGCTGCCACTCCTCTTTTCATGGGATGAATTGAGCGAAGGGGACAATGAAGAAGTGGATTTCAGAATTGTAGAGAGTCGGTGCGCGGTCCGACCAGGTTTGAAAACGGCTGTGCCGTACGATTACTTGGATACGAGTCCTGGGAGCGGTTGGGACCAGTCCCTAAGAAATGCTGATGTGGAGCTAAGGAGACAAACTGAGGAGTCTCCGGAAGCGGGCGCTTAGCGACTGAATTTCGGTCAGTTTGAATGCACAGACTTGTTGGCCATGTTTTCTGTAATGCCCTGAGGTTTGAAGCCGTTCGTTTTCGTGTTCAAGTTTTGATATTGTAAATTCTTCTCCGCTGCTTCCTCCTTGCCCTAATCAGGGGAATACACCGTCAAATGTAGCGAGTAGGTGTGTCTACATGAACTCGCAAGCCTAGTCATCCAAAAGCCCAAGGAAAATGATTTTGACTATGTTTTAATTTTTAAATGATTGCTTGTATTATCCTGGGTGCCATGTTTAGTCCTTTTTTATTTTTTATTTATTTATTTTTGGATATTTATATTTATATTTTTATCATAATATATTTTAGGCTTTTCGCTTCGGTTCATTGACTGCTGACTTCAATTGGTTTGGGATAAATGTGGTGGCGATATTGATGTTGATGCTTGTATTATCTAGGAAAATTAGTATGAAGAAAATGCTTTCCATCGTTAACATTTGTTAACATTTGTTCTTTATAGACATTTTCGTTGATGACTTAACTAATGAACGAGACGAGGATGGATTCCAGATTGGTGGTTTTTCGCGAATTTATTACATCCTTATGTTTTAGTGCGCTCTTTTATGCTTCTGGTGCAAATGGACAAGTAATGGACAAGCAGATCCATCTGTTTTAAATTTGGATGAGACGACGTCGTTAGCATTGTTGGTTTATCGCACGGTGGAATCCACGTGTATAAGTCGGTTGTGCCACGTCAGTTCTGTATAAGTAGGTTGTGCCACGTCAGCTCAATCCCTTGAAGCCAAGAAAATATTCAGTGATTTTTAGCAATCAAGCAGCGGTAGTTTGAATCACTGAACATTTAATTTCTACTTAAAGCCAATTCAAAAGGATGAACCAAGGCTCGCTAACGGACATGAAAACCAGAACATCCGACACAAATTATTGATGCATGTCGATGGAAAGACTACTGGTCATGTGATGCAAGTCGTTATATAAATGTTTTTTTTTATTCCTTATGGTGACCAAAGTTCGGATCCCGTCTTATGGATTACAGTTCTATACATCCAATGCGAGATTCCTTGTGATATATTCATAACCTCGTACATCAGTTAAAGATCCGTTTATCTCGCAAACAATGAATGGTCTAAAAAATATTTTCCTTAAACGACTGCTTATATCGCTCGGAATATTTAGTCAGTTGAAAATTATTTTCATTATCGATAATAATTTATATATGAATAGCTTCTTTGTTTATTCATTCTAATAAGCAAAATAAGCAAATATTCTTAGGGAAAATATTTTTCATTTCTTATATTTTCTGCGGAACAAACATATCTAATAGGGCATTTGTTTCACAAAAAAAATGCATGACTTCAAAAATATCTTCTAAAAATAATCATTTGTATTGCTTACAAAAATAAATAAACTGAAAATATTATTATCATGCACGAAATATTTGGACATAAATTACTATCATTTATGAAAATATTTGTTATTAGTTAACTATTTCAATCGATATAAATAATTATTTTTAAAAATTAATTTTTATATTATTTATTTTTCGCGAAACAAACGCGTATCAAGATAGGAACCGAAGCTCGGGCAAGAGGAACGGCCCGCCCATGGTAAGCGGACGCTCCCCACCTCTTATGCAATTAGTATTGGCCTTGTTGGGGCGGCGGCGCGTGGGCTTCATGAAGAGCCCAAACCCCAACCACCAAAGCCTAAAAAATCCAAGGCCCGAACAAGCGCGATCACCCCGCACGCGCACACATATATATCGTCGTCGATGTGCGTCTGATAGGCGCTAGGGTTTCTTGTCGCTGTGGCCACTGCGTCTTCAGCCTCTCGAGCTTCCGCCAGAGCCGCGCAACGCCTACTCCGTCGCCATGGGGTACTATACTGTGACTCTACCTTCTCTCGTCTTTGAGATTGTTCGAGTTTTCGATTGTGGAACGTGGGGTTCGAGTTCCTGCGGTTTTGCGTTCCCGTTTTAGATCGAGAGCTAGATATGTGTTAATGTCGTCTTTAGAATAGTAGAAGATTCCAGGTTACTTGAGATTGTGTTGTTCTGAAGCAGATGGTGAAATGGAGGCGCTGCTGCTTCTTTTTTTTTTTTTTTCTCTCTTCGTTCTTTTTGTCTCTTTGAGCGAAGAAAAAAGAAACAGTACTTGATAACTGCAGTCTATCCCTCCTTCTGATTTTGGCCTGCGTCAGTGAACTGGACAGATTTTGTTCATGTCGAATTTCAATTTTACATCTTTGTAAATGAGTTTGTCTCGTTATGGCAGTGGCTAAATAACTATGAGCAGCTAGTAATTTCCGAAAATTGGGTGTCTTCTTTCGGTTCTTCAGCATTCGTCGACTCTGATAACCCTCTTAACTACGTAATAAGAAGCTCTTGCTTGATTGTATACTGATGCGAACTTATTTTTCGGGTGTATCTTTACCTCTGCCGTACTGTCGTGGTTTTCAGAGTTTTATCTTCTGAAATTCTTGTGCCCGGGTTTTGGGGTATAAATGTGCAATTTTAATAAGTAAAGCCATATGAGATTACCTCTACTGTTTTGGGACACTATGCTACATTTTTTAATCTTCTGTATAGTCTTGTGCGCCGCCCTCCAATAGCAATGCTAGGCAAGTTTTAAGCCGGAACTCAATAATTAGAGTTTGTTAATGGCTTTGTGTTTCGTGAAGCAGTAGCCTCCGTTGGCTTCAAAGAGGAGTAGTCATTGACGGTGGATAGAGGAGGTGAAAGTAATTAGAACAAAATATGGTCGGCACAGCGTGATCGGATGTGTCTTCTTCAACTGATGAAATAGTAGTAGCTTCTCTGTCCTAAAAATTGTGCTGCAATACTTTTGAGGATCGGTTGAATTATGAGGAGATAGCTAGTCAATGTCTTCCGGCGATAGTGATAAGCTTCTTTCTGCTATTTTTCATTAGAGATTGGCTACATTGTGAAATCTAGGTGACCTGTGTCAGTATTCTAAGGTGTCGTGGGAGACATGGTTATTAGATGCTAAGCAGAAATTTCCTTGCAGGAAGACACGTGGTATGGGATCTGGTCGCAAATTGAAGTCTCACAGGAGGAGACAGAGATGGGCTGACAAGTCGTACAAGAAATCCCATCTTGGCAACGAGTGGAAGAAGCCATTTGCTGGGTCTTCTCACGCCAAGGGCATTGTCCTTGAGAAGATGTAAGATGTTGTCTCTCAAGACAAAACCTACTGATTTTTTATCAATTAAACTGTCTAGAATGTGCTAAATGATAATTACTTAATGTGCAGAGGTATTGAGGCTAAGCAACCTAACTCTGCCATTAGAAAATGTGCCAGAGTTCAGCTCATAAAAAATGGGAAGAAGATAGCTGCTTTCGTGCCCAACGATGGTTGCCTCAACTACATCGAGGAAAATGTAAGAGCTTCCATAGCGTATTGTCAAGTATTCGACCGATTTTCTCCTCCTTGTTGCCTTCTGGTTTCTGACTATGACTGCCATTGCGAAACCAGGATGAAGTTTTGATTGCCGGTTTTGGACGAAAGGGTCATGCTGTGGGAGATATTCCTGGAGTCAGGTTCAAGGTCGTGAAGGTCTCTGGTGTGTCCCTCCTGGCCCTCTTCAAGGAAAAGAAGGAGAAGCCTCGGTCTTAAGTTTGAATGATGGCTTTTGCCCGTGATGTCAGTTTAGAAGCTTTTATCACATTTTTGGATGCTGAATTCTGATTTTGGCCCTTTCGATCAATCCATGATGATTTGTCTAGCTTTTCGTACCGGTTTCACTTCAAGTGACTTGAGTTGGAGCTCTTTCTCTATAAATTTATCGATTACTCAGTTTTCTTTGGAATCATATGATTCTAGATCATCTATAAGAATGTGTATTGCTTTCATAATCCGAAGTGCTCTCTATATAATAAGGAAAAATCGCAACTCAGACGAATTTCAAAGTCTGAAATCACTAATTCCCAACTCCCCCACAAGGAAAGAGTAGAATTTCTGCACGAGTATACTCTTCCAAATTTCCCCTTTGCTTCTATCTTGAAAGAAAAGAGAAATTAGTCCCCTCTTCTATCTCGGACGTGTTGGAAGGGCCTGCCAAACTCGACCTTGGATAATGCTCTGCCCTACAATCGCACGTATATAGCAATCCCTCCCTCATTTCTCAGCCAATCCAGTGCACCAACTTCATTGCTGGCTGCCATGGCTACTCAATGCGAAAGACGCGACATCTTCATTTACACTTTACGGCGATTGTTGGTTTCATAATCGGTCCAATTGCTCCAATGCATGTACTTTGTTAGAAACACTTAGTTTGAAATGGATAAGATCCACAAACCTCATGTTCTTTTCCTTTTTCTTCTGTTCTAGGATAAGGCCTTGAGTCATGTCGCCTTGTTTTTTTCATAAAAGGAGATGCATATGAAAAATCCTAACCTAGCATATAAAGTTGCCTAGCATTGACACATATCAGTGGTCATTTAGATTGTAGTGACCTGCATTATTTCAGTAAAATTCCGATGCTTGATATGTATTCGATAGCTTACAGGAGAGCTGCAAAACCTCAGTTATGTACATCATAGTTTAGAAACAAGGTGTAAAACTGAGAGGCATTCGAGATTATTCTGTATCATTGCAAGTTTCACCAACGCTGTGGTTCCTAACTCTTTTTTCGTCCAAGGTGTAGAATCTGTCAGCGTTTCTACAGAAGACAGAAAGCTTCTAGTAATATAAGATGACGTTGGATATATGCCAAATTTCCCTCTTTGAGAGACTGCTTGTATACTGCTGTTCGATTTCGAAGGCTGAGCATTACTAT
This sequence comes from Psidium guajava, assembly GCA_016432845.1. NCBI lineage: Eukaryota > Viridiplantae > Streptophyta > Magnoliopsida > Myrtales > Myrtaceae > Psidium > Psidium guajava. The sequence goes on from CM028224.1 coordinate 37,834,873, forward strand.
TTCTGGAAGCTTGAAGCAGAATGGAATGGCTTAGATAGAGGAGGGTACATGCCTCAGGGTCAGAGAGACATCATTGATAGTAAGAATACGCCTTTCTGTTTAGGAGCAACACGCTCTCATGATTTCTTCAATGGGTGGGTCGTCCCCTGCCTCTTTATCCTACTCATGATACAACATACAAAACGATATTACTAAGTCAGAATCAGATGAAACTTTGCAAGTACTACCAGTATCTGGAATTCGTGATCTTACTTCACTAACTATGAATTGATTACCCTTTATCACCTATGAAGGGCATTCTATTTATCCTTTGTGGTTAGCAGAGAGCCGAATTAGCACCGCTGTAACTAAATCACAGGCATGTTGATATGCATTGTGCATTTGAGGTCACAGCAATAAGGATGAGGCTACGCACAAAGATCTTAAGCTGGATGAGAATTTACTCGAGTATATACTGGAATTTCTGATGAAATTACATGCAAAAAAGGACAAGGATCTGATAGTTCTGACCTTGTGTATATAAGAGATGTTTTTTTTCCCAGGACCTGCAACAATAATACCACCTTGTTGCCTACAAAGTCACGATAAAAGCTCAATTGTCAATGCCAAGGAAAGAATAAGCTTGCTAACTCATGAAAGCTGAGAATGCATGATCAGACATGGACAAAGGATGCTAGGACACTAAAGACATGCACGTGTATTGCCTGATGACAAGATTTGCCAGCATTGAACATTAGCTCAGAAGAGAAAGATGCCTCAACTTACATTATGAACTTTGGTAATTAAAACTAAAGTACATATAATGGCACACGTTGCGGATAGCATTGAGACAACCATTTATATTGAGGTACTAAATTGGGAGATCCCATGAGCATTAACATCTGAGAGATCAAATGATAAATGTAAAACTGTTTATCCAACATACCAGCCTCCTCTAGACACAGTATCCTTCTCTGAAGAAAGCTTCCAGTCCTGTCGATAACCTTCCATGTATGACTGGATTATCTTGAGACCAGCCTAGAGTTATGCGCAAGTAATTAGAGCCATTCATTTCCATTAGCACATGCAAGTGCATTTGCATCCCAGATGCATTAAAATGCAGTAGCAGAAGCAAATCGGGAAATCAGATAAATAAATATGATCCTGTACATACCCCAGGAGTAAATGTTGTTGTGACCCCGGAGACAAATCTTAATGCCTCGTACGACGAATGGCTAGGGTCTGCATACACTTCTAAAGGAAATGAAAGTTTTTACCTTATAAGATGAACCAAAGAAAGGCATAGTATCTAGCTACATGAAAACAAAGATAGCAAACTGAAAGGATGTCCAACAAGAGAACATCTCAAGACAAATTACAGATGCATACTGATAAAACTTTCTAACAGGAAATCGTCTCTTTTTGCGTACTGTTGGAGCAAAAAATGATTACCAAATGCTCTTTAGCTTATTCTGCATTAAGCACTTCATATAATATTCCCTTCAAGAGAATGCCCTTCACCATCTTATTCCCTAGGATTTCTACTAATGATTCTCCATTCCTACACGTTTCTTTTTTTTTTTTTTCTGACGAACTTCATCCTACACTATGCATTTAACGTCTGAAGCATTTCAATGGCATTTTGACCATTTTTCTGAGAGCTGGAGAATATCCTCATACCTTGCCTCAAGGAAAATGAATACTCATGCATGCCTTTTAAATTCTCAAAGAAATAATGCATTTTCTTGGCACTAGATCTCATTACACTATTCCAATTTCTACAATTTACAATGAATGATGATTTTCTAGCATAACTTCCTCTAACAATAACAGCAATGTTTTAATCATCTGCCCTTTCTCTAGAATAGCCAAAAAAAGTATCTATTTCAGATATACTATGTTCACTACTGCATTTCTAGTTAAATCTTCATAGGTCAAGAGAAAATTAAATGCGGCATCTCCTTTTTTAACAATCTCTTCACAATTTCATTTTTTTTTTTCACCACAGTCTGCTACACTTTTATTAGTGCTAAAACTACTTCATTCATCATACATGCACATTTATCCAAACCACTGACACAGACTGCAGCTGACAAATGCAGGCACAACATAAACTACTCTAGCTTCTTTGAATCTCACCTCCTTGAAATTTTGTTTGCTCCGAGAAAGCTTTTGCCTGCAGTATATTAAGCCAATGGTCAGCCAATGTCTAGCATAAGGAAACACAGAGGCATCATTAAAAGTAAGTTGCAGCAGAAGCCCACCAGTTTAAAGAACAGGGAAAAAAAAAATGTCGACAGTTTTGTATAATAGATTACAACGAAGTGCATTTTCAATTTTTGTAATCAGATGAACAAACATTGCACTGGCATTGGCATCATGTGTAGAAGAACAATTTTAACTCAATAAGCCCTGAGACCATTAGCTGCATCGTTGTCCAGACAGATAACATAAGAAACAGATTTGCAGAAGGAATTCAAAAGCTGAAAGAGAGAACTAGGCATAATCAGCACATGCATTACTGACAGTTGCTTGACTGCGTATAATCCAGCCTAACCAAATTCTTTTGCTAGAAGTACCTGCTCAACTTTTCCTGGTCCAATCAGCACAAGTGCCACGCCAGATGCATCCATTATATCCTGTTAGTATATTAGAACATTCTTATTGAGAAACAAACAATCATAAGAAGCAATTTCAGCATAATGACGAGGAAAAATTGGAGTGCGTTTCTCCAACATAAGCAATTATAAGAGGGGAATCATGTGCAGAAAACACAAGCTAGCAGAGTCATATTGATCAGCCAGCATCTTCTTTCCAAAGAGCAGTTACATCACGTTTCCCTTACAGATACCCATACCTCAAATAAATCAGGGAATTTACTTGAGACTGGGTACTGTTCAAAATTAGAAAATTAAATGCATCGTCGGGAAAAAGGAAAGCCTTTCTAATTCATGCATCCCTCAGGTATTTACGGGTTTCAGGTGGTGGAAAGGGGCCGCAAATCCCTCAGCAAACAGTAACTGTGGTACTACAGAGCTTGCAATGCTATTCTCCAACTCCTGTCTCCATGTAATTAGGCCATAGGACTTATTTTCAGAACAGATGAATATTTAACTACGAATATTCATATCATGTTAAGCTTTCAGATATCCAAACAATTAGCACTTTTAAGTAATACCTTAACTTGAAATGAATGAGAGCCATAGCCGAATAAGAAGAATAAGATCATCTCACCAACTAATAACCAGACACAGCAGAAACATGCCTGGTAAATCAAATCAGCGCATTATGCAGATGTGAAGAATTTACTGATTTAATCAAGCCTTGAAGCAAGCAACTTTTTTCTTTTTCCGCTTTTGGTTTCTTTGCCTAGAAGCTTCACGCAATTAGTATCAGCAATTAGAATACACCTCACCTTCTTAGCGGCTAGATAATCAGCACGTTTCCGGCAGAGCACGCACCTGAAAGCAAATGCCGAATAATGATAACACAATGAAATTTTCGCGGGAACTCAATACCTAATCCCAAAGCACGAGCTGGGGGTACAATCTGCTTCACAGATGAATGGGAACTCAATTCATCCAGAGACTGAACAGGGAAAAAAGATGAAATCACCCGAAATGGCGAGCGAATGCAATCACGGCCTTCCTTTCTTTCCACAGATCAGAGATCGGAATGGCGTTACCGCTCAAATCAAACACCAGTACATCATCCAATGAATCTACCATATCTTCGCCGGCCGCCGAGGCTTCCACACCTGTTAGCCAACAGCGGAAGGCACACCGGAAAACACTTTCATCCAGAAATTCAAAAAAAAAGAAAAAATAAAAGAGAGACAACAACAACAACCCGAACCTCTTGGTACGTACTACGTACGTACCAGTAGCTTGCCTATGTGGCTCAAACGAAATGAAATCGCTTGGAAAACTCACCAGCAGAGCCAGAAACGGCAGAAGCGGTGACGCGGCTCCTCCACCACGACAGCCCGAGATATTCCCTCGAGCTCCGGAGATTGCGACCGGCTCGGAGGGAGCGATTCTCGGATTGCCGAGGGATCGAAAGAGCGGAAGCGCGGTTGGCCGTTCGGCTGTGTTGGAGAGGGTCGAACAGGAGCGTCGAACCGACGGAAGCCGCCATGGATGCTCTGTGGAAGTGACAAAAGCGGAAGCCGCCGGTGAATGTAGGAGGACTGAAAAGGCCGGGGAGCCTCTTCCGATCGGCGAGGAGCCAACGGGCGCAACTGTTTCTGTGGGACGCGGGCCTTCCACGTGTCCAGCGACGTGTCTCGAGCCTCTTCTGCTTGGGTCAGCAAGTGTTTCGTACTATGTTCCGCATCACGTGCATTCAAGACTATCCACGGAAAATGACTTAAGTAACATAAAATATGCGCATGAAATTAAGAAAGTGGATTTTTCAAATATAAAAAGGTAAAAATATTTTCCGAAATCACAAATTTCGAATTGTTTCATTAAAAAAAAATTTGTTCTAATATCTTATTTATTTTGTTTTTATTCTTTCTCCCGCCATTGTCGGGCCTCGTCATGTCCAGTGATTGCCTAATCGACCATGCAAGGTCGAGTCTCACCGTCTCTAACGAGCTTGAGCTCACCAGATCTTGGGATAGCCAAGATACTAACAAGAGCATGTATAGATTAACGGTTCATTTATTTCGAAAAAAAATAAATAATTTAAATAATATTTTAAAAAAATTACTCATACCATTTAAAATAAATGGGTCAATATTGTCATTATTGATAATAGTTTATAGCCAAACATTTTTGTGGATGATAAAAATATTTATTATTTATTTATTCTCATAAGCATATAAACAATTATTTTTTAAAATATTTTTTAATCATTCGTTTTATAAGAAATAATGCACGTTGATCTAACATTTGATTTCGAATCACTTTATTATTGTTCCTAGCGGATGTAGGTCAGTGTTTAATGTCGTGCTATACACGATCCCCACGCCACGCCATACGATGCGAAACATGAATGGCACGAACGGGGCTGGGGTACTCTCAAAGTCGAAAGAGGAAAAAGTCTCTTGCTCGGAGCCAGCCAGGTTCAAAATACACGAACCCTTCGAATCGGCAGAAGCCAGGTCTCTGTGCTATTGCTGTCGGCTTAGAGACAAATCATTTCTCGACTACTACTGGCTGATCGAGATGCTCATCGACTTTTCTCAATCCATTTTCTTTCCACCACCTCTCGCTTGCTTCATTCTACTTGTGGCCTCGACTTCATCACGGTGGCGGCGGCGGCGGACACCGTCGTATGATCGAATCGATTGAAAAAAGTTTATAATTACGTTTATATTTTATGATGAATTTTAAGGTTTAAACCTATGATTAAAACTAAAAGGCCCCAGAAGAGAGAGCTCCAGACGCTTTTACTGCTAGGGTTCTGCTCCCCCTTCCTCTTCCTCTCTCCAGTGTCAAAGCTTCCTGCTGCTGCCTCCTCCTCCCCTGCGCTCTTTCTCCTCTCTCTATTCCCTCCTCCAATGGCGGCGTCGATCCGCCTCTCCTCGAGGCCATCCCTCTCCGGCGTCGCACGCGTCGCCCGATGCTTCGCCTCAGCTTCCTCATCCCTACCCACACCTTCCTCCCCCTCTTCCTCCTCTCCGCTGTTCGCCCAGCACAGGAACGTGCAGTGGGTGTTCCTCGGCTGCCCCGGCGTCGGCAAGGGCACCTACGCCAGCCGCCTCTCTACTCTCCTCGGCGTCCCCCACATCGCCACGGGCGATCTCGTCCGCGAGGAGCTCTCCTCCTCGGGCCCTCTCTCTCATCAGGTCCCTCCTCTCTCTCCGTCCTTTCTCTGTCTGATCTTCTGTTTATAGTTTCGTACTAGCATTTGTGTCTTTTTCTGTAGTATTTGAATTTGGAGTTGTTTGGTTATCCTAGCTGCAGTGGCCGGTTGAGTCCTGCAGTAGGAACTTCTTTTTGGTTTGATTTTGTTGTGAGCGTGATTGTTCGTGCGTATTTTCTGGTGGCATTCTTTCTCTGGTCTCTTCTTGTGGAAATTTTTGCCTTTTTTTTTCTTTCAGCATGATTTACATAATCGACTAGTTTTTAGCATCGAAGCTATGCCCGTTATTGTATAGCTATCGCTTTCGAAGTGAAGGCGCATCTCTAATTGTTTTGCTTGATAAGAGTGGATATAGAGGTAAGAAGACAGGATTATGAATTGGCGAGGGAGTTGGACGTGCTTGGGAAAATCAACGTTTCTCTTTCATTCTTTCAATTGGTCATGTCAAATCATACTGTGAGATGCTGTATCGTTACTTATCAGGTATTGAGAGGTGCAGTGATGATGAGATTATCTATCTCGTTAATCTGAACTTAACCTGAGGACAAAAAGTCTTCCATTCATACTCATTCTGAGCACCTCCCTCCTCTTTGTTTGCGCAGGAAAATGCCTGAACTTTGCGAGATTTTCTCTCCTTTTTAAATTTATCTTTGTGTTTTGGCCCGTCTCTAATCACGCATAATCATTAGAAATGAGGTTTTAGTGTTTCCCATTTTTCTCTATCTGTACTTGTTAGTTGCTATTGACATATTGCTGTGGCGGATCATCTAGTGGATTTAATTAGCTTCGGGTGGCTGTGGTCATTATAGTTCTACAGTGGGTATTTACTGTGTTGGTCTTTGGGCAGAATGCTAGACTAAATTATATACTTGTAGATAGTTGCCATCTTATCATCTATTCTCTGCCGCTCCTCTACAGACACATCACTTCCCTACCTATTCTTGCAGCTGAAGGAGATTGTGAATCAAGGTAAATTGGTATCTGATGAAATAATCATGAGCTTATTGTCCAAGAGGCTTGAGGCTGGAGAAGCTCAAGGTGAATCAGGATTTATTCTTGATGGGTTCCCACGCACAACAAAGCAAGCGGTAAGCTCCATGGTTCTTGAAGAAAAAGGGAAAGAAAATGTTTTACTGCCCTTTATGTTTCCTTGACTTGAGTTTGCATTTTCTACAGAACTTGCGATGTGAGATTTACTGTTGGTTAGCTTGTATATCTGATATTATTTAAACAGACTCTTTGGAGCGTGTATATGATATGTTGACTAGATCTTGTGGTTAATTTGAATTGCCCTTTATCAAAATATCCAAATTGAGGGTGATCAAAGAGTAGTCATAAGTCCTGATGTGTATGTATTTTGGTTTTCTGGTAGTATTATTTACCCGTCTTTCTGACTTGTTGCAGGAAATACTGGAAAGGGTGACAGACATTGACTTGGTGGTCAATTTGAAACTCCGTGAAGATGTCTTAATGGAGAAATGCCTTGGAAGAAGAATATGTAGTCAGTGTAGCAAGAATTTTAATGTGGCCAGCATTAATGTCAAGGGTGAGAATGGGAATCCTGGAATTAGCATGGATCCTCTCCTACCTCCTCCACATTGCATGACAAAGCTCATTACTCGGGCTGACGACACGGAGGAAGTAGTGAAAGAACGGCTTAGGATCTATTGGGAAAAGGTATCTATTATTGCCTTTTCTTTATTCTCCTTACACAAGGAATCTGAATGTGGGGAAGCTTTAGGGACTTCCTCTTTGATATCTTATTTTCTAGCTCTTTCTTTGGATATCTCCACCACGAAAAAGAAAAAAGCAAACTGAAAAAGTCATATTAACGGCTGAGATCTGTTTCATATGGCATTTGAAATTTTTTTTTTCCATAGTTGGATTCTCCATTTTTTCTCTCTTATGAACTTGCTAGAAAAGTTTGTGGTTAGTGGGTGGATGGTAAAATGCTTTTGATTTTATTTGTTTTGTTTCAGTTTTCACAAACTTTCTATCTATTTGTACTAGAGTTGTTTTGGCATTTGTTGGGACGAGTTTTAGTGAGGGGGAGGCCAACTACTTCTTGGATGCCCTTTCTGGAGTAGTTTTCAGCTGGTTATGGTCCATAAGTAACTAGCTCGCATGTAATTGGTGTGTGCAGAGTCAACCTGTAGAAGATTTCTATCGGAGGCGAGGAAAGCTTATGGAGTTTGACCTGCCAGGCGGGATTCCAGAATCATGGCCAAAGTTGCTGGAAGCTCTTAATCTTGATGATTTTGAGGAAAAGCAGTCTGCTGCGGCATGAGTATGTTGTGCGCTTAAATAGTCGAAGTATCATTCTTTGCACAGATATTTGTGCATGTCAAGCAATTTTACATTGGGAGGTATTTTCCCTTATTTTTTTTCTTTGGAATAAATGAACTTAGAAATTTCACCTGTTCATTTTTTTAAATGATGACCGGTGCCTTATTAGGTCTGGATTTTGTAGGGATGGTTTTTGTCCTGTCTTTTTCCAAGAGAGAGGAGAGAGAAGCTGGAACTTAAGTTTTTTGTTTTTTTGTTTTTGGTTGACTTTGAGAGGTTAGTAAGGATCTATGAAGGTAAGTCATACCTTAGAAAGGTGGAAGCTATGTAATCTCTTCATATTTCTTTTTCATTACAACGGAATATCAAGACATGCAATATGATGTCTAGTTGTAAGAACAAAAAAAGCAGTAGCATGCAGGTTGTTGGACCCATTGCTCTTTGTTTTTGCATCTTTCGTAACAATTGCTATAAGCAATTGTTCTTAATGGTAATGATTGTTCTCTCATAGATGCGTAGTCTCAAATGTGATAATCATTGCTATCAAAATGTTTCCTTCTAGACAGTGCCGTGATTTCTTTTTTCGGCTTTTATGTTATCCTATGGTATGCTGCTAATGGATAAAGTAAAATGAAGAGATTGTAGATCAGTTACGGCATTTTTCTGTGGTGTTTCCACTTCTTTTGGCTATATTAAATTCACCACCACCCCACCCGAACTATCCCATTATAGCACTTTGCTTGATGAAGCATATACCTTGCAGCTGCTTAGTGTCCTGGGAGGAGTACACAGCTAAGGGAGTGGGGGACATTGCAGCTGGCCGAGCTGGTTGGCCCTAGTATGGCCAGGCAGTAAGTTCATACAGCTGCATAAATCTATGGGCACATATACCAGCTCTTCACTGCAAGAGTACGGGCAGTGCAAAGATAGATGGTGCCTTACACTACCGCAAAATACTTGCAAGGATCTTGTCCATGGTGAGCCGGGTTAGTCGGAACCATTGATCACGATTGTTTCCATGTGAACTTCATATGATCAATGGTTGTGATTGACTCGATCTATGGTGGATTAGGTCCTTCAAAGAATTTCCCCCTACACCACATATTTACTAGAATGTTTATTGACCTTCGCATTTGCAGAGCTTGTAGAGTTACGGGGTCAAATTTGCTTTCCTAGGTAGGGTCACAATAATATCACGTGGTCACTGGTCAGGTCCCTTCGCGGGAATGTCTAGGGGTCAGGGTTCTTGTTTTTCTAGCAAGTCGCAGTTGTCCAACTACGATAGATCCACAAAATGCTAAGGGTGGGCAAGTTGGACTCACCAAATCGAGATCGGATCGGTGTCTGGTTCCTCGTTCCAAAAGGTGGCGGTCTAGTTCTTGGTCTCTAAAATTGAAACCGGTGGCCGGGCGGTTTGGTTCCTGTCCGGTCAATTTTATTTTATTTTATTTTTTGAAAAATTTTGGATTTTGTTTTGTTGTTATCTTGTTCTTTCTCTTTATTCAATTGTTGCTCCTATGATTTCTCTACTCACATTGCGATACTATCATTCACAAATCACCACGTGGTGAGGTCAAATGGAAGGAGATGGTATGGAAATTGGGCTTATTACTTCATTTGGTGTTCTTTTTCCTTGATTATTGGATATTTTACCGATTTCATTGACCTCCCAAGAACTAGACCGGTCGGTCTGAATCTCGAGACCGTTGGTTCAGTCCCAAGTTCTGGAAATGTTGATGGAGTAAGCGGATGCAATTTATATTGGGTATCTTGCATTTAGAATTGTAGTTAGCTATTTATGCTAATAAAAATTATAATTATTTTTTTTTTTTTTGCGTATTTTACAATTTAAATGGATTCTCAATTTGTTCTTCATGAATTTGATATTTTGACTCGTGATGCATATATCGATTTAATGACTATACTATGCACATTTGCATAAATTTTTCCGGTGTCCCCCTAAATAAAAATGTCGTTCTTTTTTTAAAGAATTGCCCATCCTCAATTCTAGAATGCCCTCACCAACGCAAAACATTTAAACTAACCGCTCCAAGCAATTCAAACTCCAACGAGATGCGATGATAAATTTGCAGTGCGGAGCAAAAGTATTAAAAAATTATTCAAGAAGTTATAAATTTTAGGATTAATACCACGAAAAATCTCAAATTGGTATGTCTGTGATAAATTTACCTCAAATTTTTTTTTTATCACGAAAAATCTCAAATTGACATATGTGACAAATTTACTTCAGATTATTTTTTTATTACAAAAAATTTCAAACTGATACATTCGTGACAAATTTATCCTAAATTATTTTTTTGACAATAAAAAATCCCAAACTAGTACATTTATGACAAATTTACTCTCAGACTAATTTTTTTTACCACGAAAAATCCCAAACTATTATACTTATGACAAATTTATTCTTTATTAAATTACATCAGTACCATGAAAAATCCTAAATTGATAAACCTATGGTAAACTAAGGGTAAAAATCCTAAATCGGTATACACGTGAAGTGTCACATGCCATCCAACTAAGTAATTTAACGTTAAATTTAACGAAAATTAACGGAAGGTGAATTTGTCGCAAATATATCAGTTTAGGGTAAATTTGTCACAAATGTATCATTTTGGGGTTTTTTGAGGTTAAAAAAATAATTTGGGGCAAATTTGTCACATGTGTACCAGTCTGAAATTTTTCGTGATAAAAAAAAAATAATTTGGGATAAATTTGTTACAGACGTACTAGTCAGTTTGGGGTTCTTCGTGATATTAACCCTACATTTTAGTTAGCGGTAAATTTTTTGACGATTTGTCGACGTAATCTTTTCAGCTAAATTTAGTTGGAAAACCTCTGACGTCAGTGCTGATGATTTTACATGGCAAAGGACAGCGGAATGTGATGTGGACAAATCGAATCAAAACGAGTACTTGGCACGACTGGAATGTCATTTTGATTTCTTCTTTCCTTTCCTTGGTTTTTACCTTTGTGTCTGCGGTTCATCATCTCCATTTCATGCTTTCCCCTTCAACCTCTCAGAAAAGTTTGGCTTCTGAATTTTGTCGGACTCAATCTAGGATCTGGTTGCACCAAACCAGAAAATGCGGACTTCTTGCTGTGCCAAACAGTGCTTTTGCGTCAGATTGTCTAGCATAAAAATGGTCAATTTTTTTTTTCGCGATTCAACTTGAAGGCCATTAAGCCAAGCGGAAAAAAAAGAACTTCCCCTCGATTGGCTGTTTCCTCCTTTGAAATTTAAGTTGGATATTTTAATTTCTGATGTTAATAAGTTTCTATTTAGTTAAAGAGAAGAGAGTTAAAGATAGGACAGACAAAAAAAAAATTGAAAGCAATAAAAAGTAAATACTTGAGTTGATTTTCAAGAGCATGCGATGTAGAGCAGGCTTAGGTGTTGGTCGTATTACACGTTGGGCTGAAATTTACTCATGAAAATGGGAAAAATGAAATAATAGAAGAAAGGAAATTGCGGCTTGATTTTCGGGAACACGATGGATTTACAATATATCGATCGGAACACCCAAATCATTTCAGAGGCCTTTTTTTTTTTTCCCTTCTTGTCGAAATTTCGGGGAGCCCAATGGCTTAACCTAAATCGAGGTTGACGCGCGGCGGCGGAGCGTGCAGATTATCCGGCATGGTCGAGATCTCGAAGACGCCGAGCTCGACGGCATTTTCCAGGCAAGGATGGAGGACGGAGTAAGAAGAAGGTTGGTTGGCTTTTTAGCTTCGACATTCGGAAATGTCTTCCTTTTTCATTCCCTCGGCTAGCGGTTTTTATTATTGTTTTTTTCCGGACAGGACATGTTCTCCTCAAAATGCAGTTATGGCTGCGGCGTTCGACAATCTCCATCCCACGGAGGGTTGGCCAACCGTCAATATATTCTCAGCCGAATCATTGTCCGGAAGAACTCTGGATACCCATCTTCTTCCCACAGCATTTTGACCGAGATACGCGGCGGCCGGTCGAAAGCGACGGGCCGCCGGGAGCGGAAGGTCTTCGTCGGCGAAGGAGAGTCATAACAACCCTCCTTGTCAATCCTCAACTCCCAACGGCCGAACTTGAATATTTCCAAATGGGGGGGGGGGGGGGGGGGTCAGAACTTCCCTAGTTTCGCAGCCACATGTTATTGTTGTTGGGGGGGGATCCAACTACCATTCCCGGTCCTTGGGCGAGACATTGTCGCTCTGTACTTACCTTATTAAAATGACACTGTCGACCAAAAAAAAAAAATTTCCTGTCGTCAGTGGAGAAATGAATTGGTTACAGAAAATTAAAAAAAAAGAAGACGAAGAAAGGATATGAATTTTTTATTTTATTTTTTTATTATATATTTTGCCTTACGTGTGCACGGACCGACGTTCCCAAACCCAACAACCCTTCCCACGTCCACACGTATTTCAACCCTAAAAATCTGCGAGTTTTAGTTATCTTCTTTCCTTTTCTTTTGGGTGAAAGTCACCGGAAACCCAAACTGTACTCGTTAGCACACATTTACCCTCAACTTTTTTTTTTTTACAACACAAAAATCCTAAATTTATACGGTTATACATGCATTTACTCTAAATTTATAATGGTGTGACACATTTACCCTAATTTTTTTTTCTCGTGCTACCAAAAACCCTAGATTTTTATCTGTACGACACATTCACCTTGAAATTTAAGGTAACTTTTACCACAAATCCTTCGATCTCGACATGGGGCAACAATTGGGACAACTACGACAGACCGATAGGTCGGCTCATGGGTGGTGATTATGTTGGGGTGTAGTTTGTACTTCCCATCAATAGATAGTGTCCACGAGCCACTAAATAGCTTTTATAATTTGAGCCCATATTTTTTTTATTGATAATTGAGATTTGCATTTATAAATAGCTATTGCTTTATAAGATATCTATGCAATGAAAAGTACGAGACGCTAATTATAATAAAATTTTCTACTAAATATAACCTTAATTTAAAGATGAATCAAGAATTTTATTTTTTTTATAATTATGCGTCGAATCTTAATATATTAGACCGCTGTGTCCTCCAAAGTAAGGTAGACTTATGCTCCGTTTGTTTCACGGAAATTGACTTCCTGGAAAATGTTTTTCCGGGTTTTTTGGCGTTTGGGGAGCGGAAAATAGGCTAATCCTGGAAAACATTTTCCTATCATGGAAAAATCTCTTTGAAAAATGTGGAAAACTATTTCCTCTTTTCAAAAAGAGGAAATCATTTTTCGTCGATTGCTGCCGCCGCTGGCCGCCGAAAAATCAATTACTTGCCAAACGACGGAAATTGTTTTCTAGTTCATTCTTAAATATTAGTCAAACACCGAAAAAGTGCCTCATTTTTTTGGAAAATGACTTCCTGAAAAATATTTTTCCCCAAGAGGCCATTTTCCGTGAAACAAACGGAGCCAAAATGTGTACTTTTTAGAGGGGTGACATGCCATTTCCTGGAATTGTTTAAACATCAAAAACTTTCATAATACATACGAATGCCGACGCATTAATTCGAATACTATTACCTTTATTATTATTTAGATTATGAATTACACTTAAGATTTTGATGAGAAAGTAAAATAAGAACTGTTTATTACTTTTTTTTCCCAAAAAAAAAAAAAAACAAACTCTATGCACGGAGTCACCTTCGGATGGAAGTCTTCTAAGGTGCATACGGATTGGGCAATTTGCGCGCGTGGGCCTATAGTACCAATTGAGCGGACACCACCCATATCTTAGAATAGATCTCTAATGTCTTGTCAATAAAAAAAGACAGAAATCGCTGTCGATCAGTACATCACAAGATCGATTCTTTCGATTTTCGAATTATCGATCGTTAAATTCAACACGTTAAATTCAACAAGTTGAAAATCGGAAACTTTTTTAAGAAGTGTTCGTGCCATTCATTAGCCTAAATCCTATTTAAACTTTTGTGGATTGGAACCCACCCATCCGTGGCTCAGCTGATTTGCGTCTCGCTGGGTGCCGGAGATTTAAGCGGAGGGTCGTGGCGATGGGATGCTGCGCTAGTCCTCCCGGAGAATTAGTCGAGGTGCGCGATCCGTACGGACGCTGGCACGAACACCTTCGATACAAAAAAAAAAAAACTTTTGTGGATTGGAACTTGCACACGGGTCTCGACCCTTGACCAGAGCAGAGCTCGCTTTCATTCGAACACCAAAAGGACTGCATTTTCGGAAAGCAAGTTTCAATTGGCCTCTTGTAGGGCTCGACGATGCTAGTGGCGGTGCACCCGAGGGCGGCGGGCCGGTCCCGGGCCGTGGCCGCCCTCTGTCCCATGCCGAAGTAACGTCACCGTCGATGGCGTGACCACGGTCCAGCGAGGGTGGCTGGTGGGGAATCGAGCGACTCCTGTCCAGTCACGCCGCGACGCGGCATACCCTTGACTGCGTGGAGACAGCAAACACGCGTCGCTCTAGAGTAAGCTCCTTGAAATCGAGGATAAGAGAGAAACGGCGTCGTCAGCAATAATTGCATGGCAAAACGATGAAACGAGGGCAAAGGGGTCGTGAAGGAGCCATCAATGTGGGGGGCTCAAGCCTCGGGGATAGAGATCCACAGAGGAAATCCCAGCCCTATCGTGTTCTTAAAATTCTCTCTCTCTCTTTTTTTTTTTCTCTCTCTATCTCTAAAGGGAAAGTTCTAGAACTAGTCCTGATGATATATTTGAGCCTTGAAATTTCATTTCGCGCATCTGAATACCAAGCCCGGGGTTTTAAGTGAATGAAAAATGCCACGTGGCCTTTTTTTTTATTACGAGCCATGCGGCAATCTTTTGTACGCTACCATCTAACGGACCTAAAGTACCCGATTATAGCAGTGTGCATTGGTCCGATCCAATTTGGGAATCGGATTGGGCCATAATACTTTAATTTTTAAAATTTTAAAGCAAGCTCTAAAATGCGTTTCACTTTTCACTGTTCAAATATACGGAAGCAGACCCCAACGTATTTCTCCATGAATTTGTCTGTCCGTATAATTCGTGTTGATACGATGATGCCGACGCAATGGAGTAATTGATTGCAAAATTTAATGGATGACTAGGTGATCTCTGAACTTTTAATTTGATCAATATGGCCTATAAACTTTTGAAACATATTCATCTTAGTCCCTGAGCTTGAATCAATAAGAGGGCTGCATTGAACATCTTCCTATAGTTCATGGATTAAATTGAACACGTGTCAAATTATTAAGAATCATATCCATTAAATTAAAAGTTCACGGATCATATTGAACTTTGAGTTAAAATTCGAGAATAATATTTATCAAACTAAAAGATCATAGATTGTATTACAGATTAAATCAAAGTTCATGAGCCATTTTGCTGATGGGAATCGATCCAAACGGAAATCAAAATATCCCCCATACGGTTGTGAGAAGTTTGAGGGTTTAAATCCACGACATGATTTAAGGAGGCATAATTTATAGTTTCGACAAGTTTGCCAAAATGGCTGGGGTCCATTGTGGTGGACCTTGCGGTACTTAGATCATCAAACCATTTAGATAGAAAGAAAAATAGAAAGAAAGAGAGAAAAGAAAAAGAAACTCAAACAGTTGTCTTCTTCTCCTCCTCCTTAGTTCCTCGGCATCGGAGAGTCAAACCACAGAAGTCGACACAGAGACAGTTAGTTGGACTCGGTTGGTTCCGTAGCACCAGGCCCAGGACCAAAAACAGGCGCCATGGCCGTCGCTATTACCCCTTCTTCGTCCCCTCATTGTCATCCCCTCCCGATAAGCTCTGACTCTTGAGCAAGACGATTCAGGACCTCCATGTCCACGAACCTTTGCCTGGGGGAAGAAAGCAGCTTGAAAAACAAGGGGGCAGTCGCTCCGATTTCGTCGATTCTTTCTTTCTTGGCTTTTCTTCTCTCGAGGTGTGAACTCTCTCTCTCTCTCTCTCTCTCTCTCTCTCTCTCTCTCTGGTTTGGCTTTTGGGGCTTTGGGAAACGGCGCTCAGATTCAGAAGTTCGCTGTTCAAGGAAGGCATCGGAGCTCCGGACCAGTTAAAACCTCTCTGTACGAGTTGTCTTTGTTTTAGTCTTACGAAGAGACAAATTTGTCGGTTTTTTCTTTTTTTGGGTTTCTTTTTGCACTTCTACCTAATTTTCACGAGCTTCGCATTCGTGCGTGAAATGAGCTCGCGTTTCTTGTCTATCCGAGGTTAAGTTTTATTTTTTTTTCACGCTTTCTGACTCTCGTAAACACCAGATTTCTTCTCTTTTCTTTTTTTCTTGTCTTTTTTGGTGTCTGGGTTTCCAGGTTTTTTACTTGTCTCTGGTTTTCAATGCTGTGTTGGTTTGCAATGCAGATTAAGACGGACTCGTAGTTAGTTGCTGGAATGTTGTGGAGGTTGAGCAATTCCATTCATGCTCGTTGCGACTAACATTCTGATTAGGTGCTTACGTTTTCCTGTGTTTTCTTGTGCCATGATGATTCCTGAACTAGTTTGCTTCATTTGGTGTTCTTGTTTCTCTAATGATTTTGTTCGTGGTTCTATGTTTGTTTCATTTGGCGCATCTTGTGGATTGTTGGGTATCCAGGAAGTCGAAATTGGGCTTGCTGCGCGCCTCTCTGACACTGACTGATTACTTAGGATGCATTGTGATGCTTTAGTTTACTCTTATGGAATTGGAAATGCCAATAGTGGAATAAAGAGCATTCTATTTTCTGTGATTACGTTTACGGCAGAGAATCAGTTTCTCTGAGATTAAACGGGTGGACCGGGAGATTTTTTTTTTTTTTTTTTGGATATGAAATTTTCGGTTGGGCTTAGTAAGGGCGATGATGCAGGGGGAAGATTTGATGATTATAGGGGGATATTTTCTAATCCGCCCAAATCATAAGCTATTAGAGTGTCTGTTGCAGCCACACGTATTTATGTTTCCAGAGTAATTGGGTTCTCAGTTTAGAAACTGTCATCTGAAGCTGCTAGCTAGAGCTGTAATTCACATCAGGTGTGGTTCAAAGAAATGGATTCAATGTCTTCCATGATGTTTGTTGGTGAAAAACTAAGACTCTTGGAACGGAAGAATGTCTGTCCTTACAATAACTGAGTCAATGTCCACTCTTTGATCGAGGTGGGTTGGAAGATCTGATTTGTTAGTTCACAGCCTACAGGCAAATGCAGTCTGGCTCCTATATGTTGTCTTTAACAAGCAATTTGGTGATAAAAAAAAAATGGAAATGAGATTGTTCTTTCGTTTCACTAATCTTTCTGATAACAGTAGTGAAGAATATGATCAAATGAAGCTGCGTGCAGTGCTCGAGTAGAGAACTCAAAATTCACACAGAATTATTTATTTTGCTCTCTTTGCTTTTTGTCTGCTGCAATGTTACTTGGTTGACCACCTGACTCCTCGTACTTCGGCTTCACATATGATATTAAATGTATTAGGGTTTGAAAGAATTGACAAATGAGGAACAAGATTGACAAGAACCCAATGCTAAACAGAACATTAATGGGGCATGAACAAGTGAAACTTGATTTTCATACAATGTTTGAATTTCCAACTCAACAGTTTTAAGTTATTGGATGGAGGGAGACCACGGTATGAGGCTTAGTCAAACCTTGCAGAAGGAAAATGGGGTCTAGTTTTACAATGCATTTGAAAATGTTGCGGTATATTTGTTAACCAATCTTTTGTGGCGCACATTTATGCATCTAATTTTGGAATCGGGGCGGCTTAATCTTTTTGTTTTTGGTTCGATAGATCGTGATAGGATGGTGGTGACTTAATATCTCAACAAGTTTTAATGTACCATTAGTTGCTGTTTGTGCAGCGTCATTCTCATCCCTTAGTAGGCCCTGACTCATGATGTATATTTGGAATTTGTGTTTTTTGGGATCTGCATTTCTTCTCGACTGTATGATAGTTGTTTGTTTAGATATTCTTAAAGTTGCTGCATGACCATTTCTTCTGTAAATCAAACGAAAGACCAGTACTGCAACAAAAGTTAAGTGTGCAACCATTTGTTCTGAAAGTTTTAGCCGTTAGAAAATGATTCCCATTATATTTTACATATGCTAACATATATAAAATGAACCTCTTCAACCTAATACCAGTGACAATGCCTTGTCTAATTGGCACATTCTGAGAATCTCCTGATAGTGGTTTTATATCTATTAAACTATTCTCGACATTTTTTTTCGCTTGCTGCAACTTTCTATTGTGGCCTCTGTTTGTTGAAGAAGCTCTTGTGAGTTTGAGATTTGTTGCTTTTTTTTCTCTTGCGTGGGATCTCACTTGTTTGAGCAATTGAATCCACATGTGCAATTTACTTTATCATTCTAATATGCAACATGACTGCGTGAGCTCCACTTTTTCTTCTCCTCTTTTAAGGGAAAAATACAATGTACTTACTATTTTGAATATTATGCAGGTTAGAGGAAGTTCTAATGCGCTTACTAAGCTCAAGCTAGTTGGTTGAGTGCGGAGGCTCTCGAAGAATTGTTTCTGCCCCTCCAGTCGCATTGACTAGACTTCTGCCACCTGAATCTAAGACTCTAGAGCGTTCTGGGCACAAGATAGATTAGAGTACCTAATCATCCTGAATCTTGAACAAGCTAGCCATGCATTGAGTGAATACGATATTTATTGACTATACAAGTACGAATGGAGACTAAAGAGGCAGAGAGAGCAGTGATCGCAAAACCAGTTGCATCGAGGCCTACCTTTTCCACTTTCAGGTCTTTCTCGGAGCTCCTTGCAGGTGCAATCAATGATTCGACCCCTAAAATAGGTTCTGAAAGTGGTGTTGCCCCGATTAAACCCAAGACAGTGAGGTTCAAGCCCGCGCTGAATCGCACTTCAGCTGCCATATTCTCATCCCAGGTGACTCCGCGACTCATTTTCTTATTTAAACCTTTTTCGATCTTTTCCCATCTAATATTTAGTGTGCTGGACAAATTCAGTCTGAGATCTCTGGAACAGCAATCTGCAATTCAGTGGATACCCTTTCGTATTCGGACAGTCAGCGGGCTGTAGTATATAAACCTTTGGCAAAGCCGGTCTCAAAAGCTGCTGCTTCACTCTTGGCTAATATAGTAAGTTTTCAGCCTATGTGATTGCTGTTTCTTGCTTATGGTTTCCCTTCCAGTAACATCGTATAGTACTAGTAAGTAACGTGCCCGAATACAGGCAACTCTTTTGTCTGATATTTTGTTCCAATCTCCAGTTACATCCGTGAAAAAGAAATTCTCTATTTTCAACAGGGGAACTTCAATGCTACTCAACCAGTGATACAACCATCTGAAAGTCCGACCCCAGAAAAACGCCATGTGAAATCAAAAAGGAGCTTAAATCTTCGTCAAATTATACCACGTGCGGCAGAGACCGAACAGACAAGCGAACCCTTGAAATTGGCAGCTCAGGAAATTGAGGAGGACCCAAAAGCTTTACCATCCCCAGCTAGTGTGGATCGTCCTTCCTATGATGGGTATAACTGGAGAAAATATGGACAGAAGCAGGTAAAGGGGAGTGAGTACCCACGAAGTTATTACAAGTGCACTCACCCAAACTGTCCGGTGAAGAAGAAGGTTGAGCGATCACTCGATGGACAGATAGCAGAAATAGTCTACAAGGGTGAGCACAACCATTCAAAGCCTCAGCCTCCTAAACGCAGTTCATCAGGGATGCAAGGGCTTGGGACCATACCTGATGGAACAGAACAAGACAAAAGCAACCCGTTATGGAGTACAAAACTAGGCGAAAAGAATGAAGGTTCTATAGGTAGAGTAGAAAATCAGACTGAGGTAGGATTAGCTGCAAATACGTCTTCTCAGGGCAAGGGCCTGATAGTTCATGACCCAGCTGCTGCAAATGAAGCATTTGGTCCTTCTGGTGGGACTCCTGACAGTTCGTGTAATATTAGTGGGGCAGAGGACGGAAGCAAGGGAAAGGAACTGGGTAATGATGAACCAAGGAGTAAGAGAAGGTGAGAGACCAGTACTATACAATCAGATATTGCTAGCATTTAGGTCACTCAGAACTTGGGTACCTCAGGTTTTCGTCATTTTAGTAAGTAGCGTTGCAATGAGAAACTTGAATGACCGTAACATTACCAACTGCTAATATCCTTTCATTATTTGTTAATGCTTATTTACGTTTGCCCTAGCAAAATGGAGAGCAACTGTTGTTGATGTGTGAACACACCGCGATTTCTGAAATCACGCGTGATTTCTCTTCCAGGAGAACTGGAAGTGGACCCGGTGAAGCGGGCATCGTTGCTGACGGGGTACAAGAGCCCTGCGCTGATCGGCAAAATTCAGCCGAGCCTGAGATTCTGGGTGATGGCTTTCGCTGGAGGAAATATGGCCAGAAGGTTGTCAAGGGAAACTCTCATCCCAGGTGAGACTTGTTTCCAACCCAATAGCTTCTTAAGTGGTTGGGTAGAAAAGAACTTTTTGAATTTTAGTTAAACCATATTAGTAAGGGATGTCAGAAACTCAACACTTTCATGTTCAAGTGGGAAAAACCTACAAAAAAATCTTGCACGTTGATCATTCAAGGGCGGCTTAGATGAACAGAACCCCAAACGCAGTGGATAATTGAATAGTGATTAACCACTCTCTAACGAGAAAGCAACCTCGCATACTGCTTTATAAGGGAGAGATAGTGAGCAACATGCACAGTGTTTTCCCCCGAATCTCTCATACTTGAGGTTTAACATGTTCTGCAGGAGTTACTATAGATGCACGAGTCTCAAGTGCAGCGTGCGTAAGTATGTGGAAAGAGCAATGGATGATCCCAAATCTTTCATAACAACATATGAAGGGAAGCATAACCATGAAATGCCCATCAAGAGCTCAAATCCATCTGATCACCAAGCCAACAAATAAGCCAAGGCAAAGGCATGATGTGTCGATGCGTGATTTGCCTGCCTTCTAGCCGATCTGACTGGAAATCAACGGATTCAAGACCGTGTGACCTCCATTTCGTCTCATCATTAAGAACACGGTATTTCGCAGGTTAATTCCATCGCTTCATGGGAGCCACACTGCTACCATTGGACAGGGTTAACTGTTCCCCTTTTCAGTATGATCGACGGACTAGGGACACTGATTGTAGTAACATGTGCACTCGCAACTTCTTCAAAGTTTAGGTGAAATTTTGTCTGCTGCCGTACATAGCACAGAAAATTCATCCGACTCCGATGCAGTACAAGATTGATGGCGCCCCCCCTCCCCTCCTTTCCGTTTATTCTTGCCTGAGAACACTCTATTCCAAGCAACTTGCGCAGCGCGATCCTGTCAACTCTCGCTGAACTCATAACTATATCGCGCATTCGCCCTGAATGTTGTGCTTCTATGGTATCCCAGGGTCGAAACACACGCTGTAAGTTATACGGCGTATGCATGCAGAAGCGAATTAGACTGGAGTTAGACGCGACTGAACTTATGGCACAGGAAATCTTGTTCACGTAAGGTGCATTCGCCAACCTCAAAGCAATCATTGCCCATGCGTAAACAATGCACCATGAAAGCTTCATCCTTTTCCATAAAACACTTTCTTTCCGTTCTTTTTAAGGGTAGGTTGGTCGAAGGCATTGATCAGGTGGGGCTCTGTTTCGAATGTCGTTTCGAATCCCTATGAACTTTTTGCGTGGTGGGTAGAACAGGCTCTCGCAAGTCAGTCTCGTCACCTGCTCATCTCCGCGTCGGACGGATTGGTGAACGCCCACGCGTCGTTCGTAGAATTGCGTCGGCGGTCCCCGATCCTGACCGCTTCGTCGCTGTTTGATAGAGCCTTCTGGGTTTGCTTGACCGTGGTCAGCGATTCGCGAGATCTAGTTAATTCGCAGGTCGCAGTCGAGAGAAGCAGAGGAGCACGTTGACCGTTTACACGGTTCCCCTGCGTGAGTGTCGCGTTGAAGAAGCTTGATCACAGTTCATGGCCACAAAGAGCAGTGAATGGATGTTGCAGGAATTGGGATTTTGGGTGTGTGATTTGATCTGCATCCGGAAGAACAGTCGTAAAAAAGACGGCAGGTTCGGTCCAGGCGGTCACCGGTTCGATTAGTCCATTATGTTTAACCCGTTTTTGAAAATCATAGCTGCGAGGTACTCATGGAGGAAATTTTCTTAGCATTAAATTACGACAAACAAATTCTAGACTTGGCTAGTTGGAAATTTCTTTTTTTTGTTCGGAAGCTATAGTTGGATATTAAAGATATAAGTCCACATATATAATAATTGAAGTAACTAATAGTTTATTTATTTTTATATATCTCGAACCGACCACAAATTAAACACAATTGCATGGTTTATTAATGGTGTCATTACTCATCATATCACCAACGGCAGCGGTTGGTTAAAAAAGAGGGACAAAACGGTGGGGCCAAATGGCACGCCAAAGGATTCCCGTCTTTTCGAGCACCTTGCTGGCGTGGCAATAAAAGAAATTATTAAATAATACAAAAGAGGCAGGGGAGGAAAAAAAAGAGAGGGAGAGATTCGGTCTCAAGAGCACAGGACAATCTCTCAGAATCTCAGATCACCACCACCCACGTGGCCCCCCGCGGAGACGAGAAATCACAGTCGTCCGTTTTCCTTGAACGAGTCTCTATTCGACGTTATCGTCCACCGACGTGCACACGATCACCTTCTCCCGCCCCCACCGCGTAAAATTATCATACTCGGTCAAAGCTTTAGGGTTATTAAAATGAACAGTGCGACGATCCCCGACACGACATCGTTTGTCCGCCCGTGGGGTCGAAAACGACACCGTGTTCTTGTCCGCTTCCGCACTTTCCATTATTCCGGCCCGTTTCGCTGCACGATTCCTGCGTGGAAGGAGGAGGAGGAGAAGAAAGAATTAGAGAGGAGGAGGAAAGAGTTCGCAGGAAACACAGAAAAGCAGGAGCTCACTAGAGCACACTCCCTCTCTTCCCCCCGCGTCAGCGATTCGAGATTGTTCGGGACGCGCGGTGGTTCTGGTTGGAGCTGAAGAGCGGAGCAATTTGGCCGGTTCGGTGCATCTGTTCGAGCGGCGGAGGTGCAGAGGAGGGAGCGATGGGTTGGATTCCGTGCTCTGGCATTTCGAAGTCGAAGAAGAAGCAGATGAGCCAGCGGAACCGGCCGCTCGATCATCACGGCAAATCTTCCTCAGGTACGCGCGATCGTCTACTGGTGGAACGCATGAAGCACATTTCCAACAGTGTCGCGAGGATTTTGGCGGGCGTGGTTTCGCCGTCAAGAGAACCTGTCTTGTTTCTGGTCAAATGAAGCCTAGGTCCAGGACCGGTTGTGGATTCGCCTGCTTTTTGTGCTGCGCCATTTGTTAAAGGCCTGCTTACGTGTGTGTACTTGAAGCTCGTTTTTTGTCGGTGGACGTCATAGAAAGGCGCGCGTTAACGAGGATATTGACAAAAAGATTGAGTAAAGTTACTTATCGATGCAAATTTAGTGACGAAATGTGGAGTTGGTGGTAGAATTTCACTTCTTACAGTGGATTGCTAGTGCTCTGTCATTTGCGTTTGGTCCTGCTTAACCTCATGTGATTAATTTCATTTCCGCAGTCCGTTTTGTATCGTAATTTCTCCGATTCCTGATGTGGTGACTGTCATCTGTGTTGTTCAGAGAAATTGAAATCGAATTATTCACTGAGCGGAACGGAGGCCTCGCGAGGGGGCGGGCCTGACCAGATTGCAGCGCAGACTTTTATCTTCCGAGACCTAGCGGTTGCAACTGGGAATTTCAGAGCAGACAGTCTTCTGGGCGAGGGAGGTTTTGGTAGAGTTTATAGAGGCCGTTTGGATACTAACCAGGTAGATTGAAGTGAACTCGATGTCAAGTGTTTATTCCAAAATTTCCATGTTGAGGAGTCGGTGTAAAAACACAGTTTTGTTTGCGAGCTTGGTCCTTTCCTGATGTTAGTAGTACGGCGCTTGTAGTGCAAAGCTTGATTTTCTCCGCCTTTTGCTTTCCTATTTTCTTCAGATTTTTTATTTCTTGTGATGATCACTTGACGCAGGAATCTTGCATTCCGAAGAGTTTCACCCTTTGCATTATCTGTGTTCATTTAGCAGCTACAAAAACAAACCTTGAATTAACTTGAAATATATCATTTTACAGGAAGCCTAGATATAAGTACTTTCTACTAACTGAAGACTTGTAACTCTTGACACCTGCACTGCGAGGCAATTTGAACCGTCTTTTGTTTAATGTAGGTTGTGGCTATTAAGCAACTTGATCGAAATGGATTGCAGGGGAACAGGGAGTTCCTTGTTGAAGTATTGATGTTGAGTCTGCTTCACCATCCTAACCTTGTCAACCTCATAGGCTACTGTGCAGATGGGGATCAGAGGCTTCTGGTCTATGAATACATGCCATTGGGATCTTTGGAAGACCATCTCCAGGGTATAGACACATGCATCACAAATATGTCTACATATATGGGCATAATCTCATTTTAAGTTTACCATATCAATGAGTCAGCTCCTGCTGGTTATGTTCTCTCAAATGCTTGGCTATCTCTCACTTCTCACGTTTTTCCTTGCAGACAATTCACCTGATAAGAAACAACTTGACTGGAATACTAGAATGAAAGTAGCAGCTGGGGCAGCGAAAGGTTTGGAATACTTGCATGACAGAGCTAGCCCTCCTGTGATCTACCGAGACCTTAAATGTTCCAACATTTTGCTTGATGAGGGATTTCATCCCAAGCTTTCTGATTTCGGCTTAGCCAAACTTGGGCCGGTAGGGGATAACACTCATGTATCTACCAGGGTTATGGGCACCTATGGATATTGCGCTCCAGAGTATGCTATGACTGGTCAGCTGACACTCAAATCAGATGTCTATAGCTTCGGTGTCGTCCTCTTGGAAATTATAACTGGCAGGAAAGCAATCGACAATTCAAGAGCTGCGGGAGAACAAAACCTGGTTGCATGGGTAAGAGATGCTATAGTTGACACCTATATTTTTCTGTCAAACTGCAGAATGATGTTCCCATGTATCGAAGTCTATTGAAAATCTTCCATTTGGTGAACTTTTAAGTAAAGGGCGTCTCTAATGTCTGCAGACATAATTACAAGTTCAATGACATGCGGAAGCAGTAAAGTGACATGCATACAAATGTGTTTGGTACAACTGGTGTTGTGCTGTGATTATGTTGTAGCAGCGTATTTGCTTGGCAACACGTTGCATAAAGGTGGTGTCCCGTGATGATTAATGCGTTTGACAAAAACTGTTGCGAGGTTGTTGAAGTTCTAATTATAATGTCAATAGAAATAATGATAATAGAAGCATCATATATTATGATAATTGCTATTGATATTTTGTTACTGTAACAATTATTTTTTTATGTCATTATTAATGTGTATCACTGTAAATTATCTTGGTAATTTTAGAACTTTTGTGATTGGATATTTCCAGAAAAATTGCTATTATTCTCAGCATCTCAAAGCTATCAGGAGTAGCTCTGTGGAAGCTGTTGTGGAAGCTTATGCAATTTTCTCTTTATTACACCCAGAAAACTGCTTGTTGGATTAGTCTAATGCATTTTCATGTGAAAACTGCAGGCAAGGCCATTGTTCAATGACCGAAAAAAGTTTATGCTTATGGCTGACCCTACGCTCCAAGGTCATTACCCACCAAGGGGGTTGTACCAAGCTCTTGCAATTGCAGCAATGTGTGTCCAGGAGCAGCCTAATTTGCGTCCAGTCATTGCTGATGTCGTCACGGCTCTGACATATCTTGCTTCCCAAAAATACAATCCTGATACTCAATCAGCCCTGAGCAATTCCTTTGCTCCTCTTACCCCTCCCAGAGTAAAGAAAGAGAGTTTCAAGAAGCTCAATGGTGTTAAATTCTCAGATACAGAGAAAACCAAGAAGATTAAGTGAGTCCTATGGTACCTGGTTTAGGACAGAACTTTTTGGGGTATTCGGTGCCTGAGGGTCACTCTTTTACCCAGCCAATGCAGCTGCTGGTCTGGAGCGCTCTGTTTTACTTTCGAAGCGATTACACTACAGATTACATTCTATCGATCAAAGCTATCTTCTTTTTTATGTGACGCCATCCATCAGATTCTTTATGGTTTTCTTGTAGGGGTGGCGTCCAAACTTCCCCTGCCATAAGGCATAAGTGTAGGCGAATAGTCCTGTAAATAAGTTTCACCACATTCTCGGCCCTTCTGGCTCTCCGCCTGTGTCATAGCCTACCTATTTCTTTGTGGCTTTCTCATAGATCTGCTGTTCTTCCTTTTGCTGTGGTGTGGTTTTGACCCTGATCTTACTTCATACAACATATGTTTCGATGGCGCTAGAGTGAAATATAGACCTGTATTTTAGTATAATATCTTCTTTTTGGCTTCATTCGGTTCCAACGTGTCTACGGTCGGTTTTTGCTTATATGGCTTGAACACCATTTCATATTCAGCAACAGTTGCTCTTCATGATTATCCTCGCATTTAGATTGGAATTTGCCCTAGCTGTTTTGTATTTCTGAGCGTGTTACGCGGACTAACTTGAGTTCTAAAGTGATCAATCTTCTCCTCGCTGTCTTTGTTCCTAAAGTGATCAGTCATTCCCTAGTAATCATTCTCCTTCTTTTGCTTTCCTCCTGCAATGTATTCATGTGGAAGATGGAAACCATTGCAGCCTTGTTGTGCTGGTGTTCGGGATAGAAAAGATGATAATCAAATTAAAGGAGAAGGAATGATGATACAATTTCTAAAGTCTTTGATTTTATACATGCGTAGGTTAAAGCAAAAGTGTACTTATACAGTACACCGATTATTTATCCAAACGTTATTCAAGGGAGTAAGAATGCAATAAAACGTACGGAACCGAGATTTGGCCTCGGTAAAAGGTACAGCGGCATCTCGACATAGTCGAAACTCACACACCCACCAGACAGAAAAGTTACGGCTGCTATGCTTACGTCTCAATGCTTCACCTGCAAAGTAAAGTTCTCGTGAGAAGTAGACACACGAGTTGCTCAATTTCCGACAGGAAAGGATGTCGGCAAATGTGGGTGTCTGAGAAGGAAGGGTACCAAGAAGCGTGTCTTCATATACGCAAGGATGTCCCGGGGATCATATTTGGTCTGGGTGTAAGCCTCGATCTTGTTCATCTCCTGCACAAAATCACTTGGTTTGGTAAGAATCTCTCAGCTTATTAAGTTGAGCACATCGTCCATGTATGAGTGCGAGCAGTCACACGTTCAAATCGGTGAGCGGATGAATAGCAGCATACAAGAAAGGTGAATATGAACATCGAAGGCTATGACAACTTGTTGCGATGTGGCTGAGTTCGGCTTTCGGGACTACTTAAAGCCTGCTCCTTTCTGGTTTGAGGGCTGCTCGCCTTTTTGAATAGGAGGAAGTCGTATGTGTACCGAGTACGTAAAATTCATTCAAACAAGAGTCGGCGAATATTCACCTCTATCCACGAAGCTAAGTTCGGCCTCCCCGACGTGATGTCATGCTTCCATACGTCTGATAAGAGTAACTGGATTCTTTCGACTAACGGGATGAAAGCTATGTCCACCTATATCGTGAATCAGTTGTGGGGATAAGGATACAATTTGGTTGGCAAAAAAGCATATGTATGCGAGGCATCATAATGTGAAGCAACAATTTGCAAGATGGATGGGTACTCTGCCGTAACCAATTGTTTAATCGTTTTGGTTGCGATTAGATCTCTTAAGAAGGTGGCTTACCAAACTGAACTGGCCGAGGAAGAATGGCCCGTCGTCGAATTGTTGGAGGGCACAGTCTAAGTGATCGAGAGGAGGACCTGACATGAAATTGATCATCAGTATCATCTGAAAATGGACTCTCTTCGACGCATGTACGCATGTTAGTCTGGAGTTCTCTTGAGCTCCTCAGCAAAGACGGTTTTTGTTCTTAATCTTACCCAGTTCTTTGACTGTTTCTCCTTTCAACGAGGAATACATCATTTCAATGAATTCGAGGGAGAAAGACCATAACTCTTCGCCATGATCTCTTTTCGCAGGATCCTGCGGAACCAAATTGGAGAAAATAAAATGCGGGTTTAACTCGTCCATACGTTTTTAGCACACCCCCCCACCACAAAAAAAGAAATTGTGAATGGACTTACAGTGGGGTAAAGAGGTGGCCCTTCAAATTTACTATCTATGTACTTCATCAGATCGAGAGACTCTCCCATGACCTCGTTCTCATGCTCCAGAGATGGCACCTAATGCAATTAATTCAAGAGAAGAAATATGTCATCTGAGCAACGGAAATGCAATCACCAACTCGTTATATTTAAAGACATGCTCGTCGAATATGGCTAGATCCCTTTCATTGCTTCTTTATTTATCTTCTGCGGAATGCTGTGGTGTCCAATGCAATCGCATGTTGCGTGATGAATGTGAGGGGACCGTGGAACAGTGCGTGCCACGACGACGCGAAATCTCTTCGTTCAATTTTCGAACGGAATTCTGAAACAGAGTTCATCAAATGACGCAGAGCTCCATACAGGAAAACTCGACGACAGAGAAGGGGAGAGAGGAGTTGCCTTGTCGACGGAGTAAACTTTCTCTCTGTACCAAGCCGGCTTGTCGTGGAGAGAGAGGGGGACCAACTTGATCTTGTCTTGCAGTCCCTGCACCGACTCAACAATAGAACTAAGAACCATGCACAAGTTACGGAATACAGGACAGAGGATCAGAAGAAAAGCAATAGGAGAGAGAGAGAGAGAGAGAGAGAGAGAGAGAGAGAGAGAGAGAGAGAGAGAGAGAAGGAGAGAGACCTTGCAATTCCTAGTGATCCATACACGCTGGGCAAAAGGGCTTCTATAAGTTATATACAACCTACAAGACAAGGAGCAAGTTTTTAAAATCTTATTTGTCAAATGGCGGGGTGTTCTACAGTACACCGCAAACAAAGCTGCAGATATACTACATAAAATGTAATCACTCAAGAGAACAATTTTTGAGCTTGATGTGATGTGGATGAGAGCCAGCTGAACAAGAGTAAGGAAGGAAAGATGGGACATGTTAAGAGTTACCTGGTGGTCCCATCAAAAAGAGGAGGGGGGCTCGAAGTAGAATCCAGTGGTTGAGGGAGAGTCTCTCTCGCTTTTCTGCATTAAGCAAGGCAACAAGAGTCATGAGAAAAGAATGAGGCACAAGCTCATGTTGCTAAACCAAAGCCATAAAGTAAAGTAAAACAGGACGAAAGAGGTAAATAGGGGAGATGAAGATGGGGTTATCTTACGGATCAGTGGCCATTTGAGCACTGTTGGCCTAGTTTCTTGTGAAATTCGAGCGAAAGCCGTAGGGCCTAGTATCAATGGAGAATATTGATATATTAGTTGCAATTCAAGATCATTTGCGAGGTCGTCCGCATGCAAATTTATACACCGCATGATGTAGTGTTCGGATTGGTCTTTCCCTTTGATGATGTACGACCATGGAGAGTTGGTCAGCAATGAGGTCAGGTGCGTTCTGTTTCCGAGACATTATCACCCGCACCCGAGTGGATACCGTTCAATCTAAACCGGTATCCTCAACAGTTCGATGCCCTCAGAGGGCATACACTCGGTCCACGTATAATGGAATTTTACCTTCGACCCCGCCGCACGTCCGAGCTAAAAGTATGAACAATCGTTGTCAAGACTTGTTTTACCGGATCAAATTTATCGCATATCGAGATTCCGTCGTAATTTTATACCGTATCCTACTGAAAAATAAAAGGCTTTCGTATGGTCGCACAGTTCATACACCGGGAATATGTTCACCACATTACCATTTCAATGACTTTTACGCGATTGGAAGTAATCAAAACTCCAAGCAGGCAGTCTTCACGGTTTTCCATTCAAGGACGTAAAAAACTTTCATCGCTTTTTTTTTTTTTTTGCCCTTTTCTGCTCGGAAGTCAGGGCTGCTTTAGATTTAATATAAACGTGGAGTAGATGCTGCAGATTTCATCAGTGGTGACGCACACAATGCCCACGGCTTTCAAGTCAAATGGAAACTCCACGAACCCATGCTGACGTTTCAACGTTCGACCATATGCGGTTTAACACTTCTCCTCTGGCCAAAAAGTTTTAACCTGCCCTCAATATAAATTGAGTGTAAGCAAATGCATGACAATTTTTCCAAAGCAATTAGGCTTCACCAGAGTGGAAGAAAGTTAAGTAACCTCAACAGCTCAAGCCACGGACAAAGGGGGATTGTCTTCGATAGGGATGAGCCAAAAAATCACGATCCACCTAAATCGAACTAGACCGTACTCAAGCAGTTGATTTTAAATGAAACCGGTGGGTACCAATCCGATTCCCGATTTCAATTTTCTAGAATCAACGGGTACCGATTCGATTCACAGTTTCAAATAGGAGTCATCCAACCAGCTCAATCGAACCGTTCATTTTATATAATACAAATGTATATCCCTCAAAGGTCTAGATCCAGATCCATCCCCCCGCCCCCCCACTCCAAAATTCGATCGGACCTACACTTTAGTGCTAACCACAATTCATCCAGATATGGACCTAATCGAATAAGATATTTTCCCTAGGGATCGTATTGCACATATATGAAAATGGAGACTATTTCATAAAGGAATGAAATTTAAACCTAGCAAAAGCTCTATAAATACAACCTTGTATCACATTTCAGGGTCGGTAATTCCCATGCAAAACATACATAGAGAAAACGCATGAGTGAATAGAAAGGAAAAGGGGAGAGAGAGAGCTTGCATCCGAGTTCTCCTCTTAGTTCCACCTCCTCTTTGCAGTCATGGACTGCGACCCCTCTATTAAACCTTAGGCCCTCTACATTGGTATGGCACGAGAGAACAAGAGAGAGAACTTGATTTCATTTTTCTTTTTAATTGATTTTGATACTCGGTAGGACTGAAATCGAGATCGGACCATAACCGATATCCACCCAGAACCCAGGCCAGTGATTCTGTTCTCAAATGGACCATGGAACAAGCGAATGATTCATAATTCGCATTTTGTGAAACTAATCCCTAGCGGGTCTTGATTTTAAAGTGGGAACCACCCATCCTAAAACCGATCATTCCTAGTTCTCCAGGTTCCACGGTATCACGAACATCTTTGTCGTGATTCCTATCAAAAGTTTCGCACAAGGTTTATGATCAACGGATGAGAATCTCTAGTTTGATCCAATGGGCACCGCCTCTCCGAGGACTAAATCAACCCGCTTCTAAACAAAGAAACGTCTCAAATTTTTTCCTCGAGGAAGTGTTCCCTGAACTTGGGTTCACCATAAAGCAAAGCAACAAATTTCTTGGCATCAACACTAAAAAAGAATTGCACGGGCAGTACACACAGTTCTTTGGACATCTTATCCAAATACCTGAACAGTAACCAAGAAACACATTGGATCAGTGAAGGCATCATGTATGCTTCACCAATGAGTGTAAAAACGCTCTTGCACTTTGAAGCATTGAGCCAGTGAGCCAGTTACACAAGTGAATTCAACCTATCGACTATGTTTTCTACCTTCACTTCCTCGCTTATTCTCCCTTTTGGAAGGGCAAAAGGAGCTCCTGGCAATCTGTGGACATCTGGTGGTACTGACACGATTATGTATTCATAATGCAGGGTCATGTAACTCTGAAAATTCCTCCCAAATATATACCACCGTTTCCAGAGGAGCTCAAGAATGTTGGAGAGCCACTGCACCGCACAAAAAACCTAAAGACAAGCATGTTATCACTATCATGTTCATGAGAAACAATAGTGGACATATAGCAAATAAGCTGGAGATGAGGCTGGAAAGTCTCCTAGCCACTATCTATGGGCATCTTACCTCCAAAAGGTGAAGAATGTGGGGGAAAGTATTTTTCTTTCAAAATAATCTTGCTCTGCAATGACCGAAGGTAATCCGTTCTTCGGCAATAATCATCACAGTTTTGGAGATCACAACTCTCATGTCATGATGAAAAAAGGATGGCTAGATGTGTGAAATGAAGGAGCACTGCTTACTGAGATGCAATGTCAAGAAGCAGATTTCTCACCTAAGGCAGCTGTATGCTTAAACTGCATGTTTGGCTAATCAGAATTCTTGAGAAGACTTAACACCACTCCAGCACTTAAGCATGTTGCTACAACACCAAGAGAAGTCTCTGTTGAAACATGGAAACCTGCCATGGAAACCATTTAGCTATTCCTCCTAATAGCAGGCATTGCATGGAAAACAAAACAGAAGCCCAAAAAGGCTTACCAAAATAATCAAGGATCATTTTACTCCCGATGAAGCCCAGCACAACAGCAATGGATGGCTGAAAAAAACAATAAACCAATTCAAAAGAAACCCAAATGAACCAACTCAAAGAGCACACATAGAAACTCATTGATCGTAGGAAATAGAGCTGTCAAGGAAACACAATATCAAGCTGGAAATTTCGCGGAACATGGATGCCATGCATTCTTCCTAACATTACTGCAAACCACCAATATCATAATATTAATATGTTAGGGACATTGTGAGAGTGCTATCATTCTAGATAATGACATCCATTTTAACTATGCAATTATCACACTATATAAGTGGCCCAAAAAATGGTCAAAAGGGAAGCACAAAGAACAACTTGATGAGAAAAATGAAGGAGAATAACCAAGTCATATGCACTCCTTTTTTTTAGCTAGAACAGATTTAGTTATAAGGCAGCAGATTTAGTTCTCTATCCTAGGTGTCCCTTACAGAAACTTTTAAGCCTATGGCGCAGTCTGGGCCCCAATGAATAAACGGAACTCGAACAAGGTGATATCTCACACCAGGAAAATCCTTACATTTTCACCATTATTTTGTTTTGGATCCTATCTTGATTATGTCCGATTACCTTTTTTTGTTCGAAAAAACATGAAATATTAATTGAGTTATTCTTAAAAAAGAAACAAATTGTCCCCAGTCTTGCTAATCCAATGGTGGACACTTCTTGTGAAATGAGGATGGCATGGATTAGTACCCCAGAAGTCTTAACACTTTATGTAATTCCCTTTATTTTATACTAATTTCATATTACTCTTTCGAAATGCCTAAAGCTTTTCAGCAGAGCAGTTAACTGCAAAATCTTTTAACATGTTTTCAATTAATGCCTGTTAAAAATCTAATACAAATCCTGACTCTGGCATTGCAGTGCACAGCCATGTATGATTCACTCAAGTTTAATAGACAGACTTGAAAAATTGAAATAGTTTTAGGAATTGATTGGTCCATTTAAAAGTTTGAAGGCTGAATTGCTTTCTGTCATGCACAAGTTTTAGAATTCTTAGTATTCTTACTTTAGATTATACTTAGGTGTCTTCAAAGGAAGCATCACACACACACAAGCGCGACTTACATCCTGATAAATGTGTAGGACATGAAGTAGTGAGAAAAACTTCGCAAATATCACTAAATCCAAACAGACGAGTGACTTCTCTTTACCTGTAAATATTCCAAGTCTGACATACCCTCAGAAATGAGTCTGTAAAGTGACCTTAAACCTACAATTGATAAAAACATAAATTATTCTCCCAGCTGTAAAATTCAATATAGGAGTTCATTCCAAGAACATTGCACTGTGTTATCCTCCTTTCCCATCCAGTCAGCAGTAGAGAAAACTTTAAGCGTGCTTTTCCACGTATGTATACATCAAACTGCTTGCTGTAATATCCTTGCTCAAAAGTAAACATGCTACCTATTGGAGCTAAGATAATCAACCTTGAGTAAATGCTCTCATCAACAAAAAGTCCATACTGTTAGAATTACCTAATATGGCAAACAGATTAGATGTGAACACAATGAAAGGATCCCGTGTAACACCAAAAACTGCCGGTATTGAGTCAACCTAAAAGAGAGTTAAATCCATCAACGCTTTCACAAAAGATTTAGTGGAAAAACCCATCCATGCAAGTGTGCATACAATCTGCACTACCAGCTGCATGCATATACATTATTTGAGGATATAGCCATGTCAAAATATGCATGTCTACTAAGAAAGACAGAGAAGGAAACATACTGCAAATGCTATGTCACTAAGCTCAATGACTGCTACTGTGAGAAGCAAAGGAGTGGCCTGCCCAAAATGTGTGATGCCTGTTATTAATAGAATCCAGATTAAAAAATACTGTGAAATATCTATAAATGTTTTAGAGATGCCGCAGAGATATATTTTTTAAAGAAGTGTTTATGCAGACCATGCAGTTCAAGAATGGAATGTTCCATAGCAAGTACTGGCATAGTTACCTGTTAGAATATCAAATATTAAACTACGCTTTCATCTAACAGCTTAAGCTTTTAGAACAGTTGGCAGCAGTCCTACAAAATCTAACATGGTATTAGAGCAAGAGGTCTTGAGTTCAAGTCTTTCTAGGCCCCTATTTGCCTTCCCAATTACAAATTTCCGCGCTTAGTATAAAGCAAAAAGACCAAGCCAAGCATGAGGGGGAGTGTAAGAATATCAAAAATTAAACTACACCTTCATCTAACAACTTAAACTTTTAGAACAGTTGGCAGTAGTCCCATAAAATCTAACATTATTACATGAAACCAACGAAAAACTAAAAGCTAGTAACTGCGGATTTTCTGCGGATTTTATGAAGACTTACTTTCCACAAGCCATTCTGATTTGTTATAAATCGGTCACCGTCATAGCTACCTGCAAGAGGAAACGAAAATTTGAGCTCCTCTTCAAGCAAATATAGCAAAATAATCCATCAAAGAGACAAAACTAAAACTAGCTTAAAAAGTTCACTAAAAATCTCCAAATATACGCTCTATTAAGAAATAAAATAGTCTTCTGCAGATTTGCATCTCTTACTTTATTGTGCAAGATAATGATGACCGTTGATTTTTATAGAAATGTCTTCTTCAGATAGAGAAATGTATTGATGATCTTTCATTAGAGACTGGTAAACTAAATAGACTGTGGATCATGATCGATTACCAAAGGAAAAGAGAGACTTCATATACACCGGCAAATTAAAATTCAGCCAAAATGCAAGATCATTCCTGACCTACAAGGTCTGTCACATTCCAGCCCTAAAGTTCAGAGAGTGAGACTTTTCTTAATGATAAATATGATTTCATTAAGAAGGTACCACCAAGAAGGTACTAAGGGTGTCCCAGCCCTATATAAAATACTTCAGGTTGAAACTACGCATTTATAGAATTATACACAAAATACAATTTCTAACATTTTCAACAAACTAGATGTGACAAGCTGAACTTTCCTGCCATACCAAAAGTGAGGAGACTAAAACCAAATATCACTACAACAATCCCAAGAGGATTCAACTCCTTGAAATGCCCTTTTGTTCCTCTCTCAAAATGAATCAAAAAACAAGGAGAAGAATCATCTCGGTAATCTCTTTCTTTCCAATTCACAAACCGATAGTCCCTCTTTGGGTCGCACTGAGCCTGAGGTCACTGAATTCACTCCTAAAATTTCGTGAACTGTAGTGCCAATCTTTCTGGTCTAGCTACAATGAAAAAGTAAGTGACTCACTCTCTTATTCAGTCTTGCAAAGTAAACACCTAATAGCCAGTATTATTTCCTCTCTTCTTAAGATTACCCAACGTAAGAAAACGTCCCCAAGCAGCTTCCCAAGTGAAAAAAGAACCTTCTACAGAAACTGGACTAGACTTTCAAAAAGTAAAACTTCACTAACCTAGACTTCCATATCCATGGGTTAGTGTGGTCTATCAGCTATTTGGTCAACATTCATGATACAACAATGGTTAGGTCCAATCTTACTGCTCCCAAATTTTGAAATTTTGGCAATTGAGTCTCTAACAATATATTTGCTCAGTTGAATTGTTCAAAAACTAGCCATTAATAACACTGTCAAATTTTGGATGTGACATTGCTGACAAACATAACAAAAGATTTCCCGGTGGATATCAGAAAATTGAAAATGATGTTTAAAAAGAAAAAAAAAAACAAAACCAATAGAGGGGCTGATGGCAAACTAACTGTCCCCCAGCTACCAGCAAGAGGATTGACCCTAAGTGACAGACTCAGGTGAGGTTCAAGTATCCTCACCCAATCTCTCCGTCTCCTCTTTTTTTTTTTTTTTTTTTGCTTTTCTATTGCTCTGTGCTTTGCTAACACGGTGCCTCAACTTCACTGACAATTTGGACATGTCAGAGACTGCATGTCGATGAACATCAACGGAAGGACTAAATTGCATGAATAAGTAGTCCTAGAAGACTTAATATCCAAACAAAACAAAGAAAGAGGATAAATTATCAGGAGTAAGACTAAGGGGAAAAAAGGAAATTATCTGATAGGCAAAACATTACTTGTGACTGGGATAAATTTCTGGCATGTCTTCACTATAAAGTTGTCCGATAGGTCGCTGTCATCTTCTTCACTGGTGAACAACTATCATGGAAGAGAGAAATTTCTATTTGGTTAGACAACCGAGAATGAAAAATTTTAAGTACAAACACACTAAAAGATAAGTGTGAAAGGAATTATATAATAGCACAAGATCAGGCAGAGACTGTACAGCAAAAAACCAGAAAATAAAATGATCATTTTATTAACCGATTAAAAGAAATGAGACATCTATTGCCCTTTTTCCTAAGAAAGACTGTAATTGTCACCAAGGTTCTGCAGATA
The DNA here is from genome assembly GCA_016432845.1 of Psidium guajava. Lineage (NCBI taxonomy): Eukaryota > Viridiplantae > Streptophyta > Magnoliopsida > Myrtales > Myrtaceae > Psidium > Psidium guajava. The sequence goes on from CM028224.1 coordinate 37,871,532, forward strand.
TTTTTTTCAAACAACATCCCAAATTGGTTCTCTTGCTTAATCCTAACCTAAAAGAGAAATAGTTGAGCTCTCATTCAGCCTTGACAAGAACCTAAAGAATTTATTACTGTGAGCTGCGCTCTTTTTTGTTCAGATAAAAAACCAACATGGATCATCATCAGTTGTGACAGAAAGTGGAATAGACATTTCATAATAACATTGCAAGATTGTTCAAGAAGAGCAAGGCACCTTAAATGACGAGTACAGAAGTATTGCAGCCAGAAGTAAGTTTACTTCCTCAAACCTCTGGAACAACAATGTAGAGGATAAGTAATCATCCCAATAAGAATCTTGTCAACTAACAAAAGTCACATGCAGACCCAAGTATTGCACCAATAAATATTTACCTGTAAGGTCGCTGACCCAAGTAATATTAATGTCAGACGAAAAATTATTGCCCCAGCAATGCCATAAGAAAGTACCCTGTTCTGCTTTCATTAATGCAGGTCAAACGATGAGACGATCAGGGTAACGAACAATAGTGAGTAACGTAATACACAGTTAAATCATATGTAGTATGAGAATGCAAATGGGTAAGAGGTTAACAAAGCACCTGATACATGACTGGCACCTTGAAGTACTTGAAAACAAGAACAAAGACAAACAGATTGTCTACAGACAAACTCTGCTCCAATATGTACCTGAAAGCAGTGCGTCCATGTCACCAAGGTGGAGAAAATTCAGAAATTTAGACAAAATTAGTTGAACCAGCAGAATGTGTACTTAGACCGTGATTTGTGACGATACTTTGAGGGACACATAAATTCAACAGATTGACAGAGTCAACAAAAGGTAACAACAGACCAACATTACAAAATCATAATGCAGTCTCTTCAATCTCGGTGTCATTAATTCAGAAGTACGCCAATGTCATCCAAACAATAAGTCTTCAAAGCAAGAGGAAAAACATGAGGACTGTGGCAGTGAAGTGAATAAAAAGGAATAACAAAATTGAAAAAGAGGAGAAAATGCTTGGAAGCCTGAGTTCGGAAGTAATCAACAATAAAGAGGAAATCACTCTTGCTTTGCACAGTATTTCTTCTAGATGCTAATGGGGTACCTGTCGATGTACTTTTATGTGCAATGCCCTAAATCGGTCCAACTTTGGACAGGCTACAAAAAAACTACTCTTGTCAAATGTATCCTTGTGCATACCCAGCAAAAAATTCAGATGCCTTGCCAACACCATCCTTCAAGCCTAGACCAACCCCAAAAGCCACTGCAGTGCTTACCTGTAGAATGCATATCATGAATTGAGCGAAGAATCCGCAGAAGCGTAAACTGACTATGAAACGAAAGTGAATTGAACTCACGCATAGAGCAACAGTTCTAACAGACGAGACATAGTTTTCCTTCTCCTGATCCCTTTTTTTTGGCAATTGACGCTGGTCGACATACAACTTGCTCTTTTTTGCATCTCCTGCACCAATCAAAGAAAGGAAATTGCTAATTAGGAATAAAAGCTTACTACACTGACTACAAATGCATGACTTGGTGACGGGACATTGAACAAATCAGCTTTGCTAGAAGAATCCAGCCAAGCTTCCTTCATAACAAAGAGCTCCAAAAAAATATAATATTAACATCTAATAGCATCATATAGCCTTGAAATGTCTCTAGTGCAAGGAGTAAGCACTATAGAGGTAATCAAACAATATATTGAAAGGGTCCATTTCTGCAGCCACTTTGTAGCAACCTGCTCAGTTCCATGTAGGCGAAGCCCCAACAAATACTCGGGAAATGACCATTTAGAAGGGGGTATCCAAAGGGAACTTGGGGTGTTGCATAATTCTTCCATAATCTGACACACGACACGTCCAATTCACAATACGAGTTTAGCAGAAGGTACTGCCGGTCATATTCTCAAGTCGGACAGTTCAACGCCATTGTCATCTACGGTGCTTATCAACATAGGTATACAGAACATGCACACACGAGTGAAACCAGGCGCCAGTGCCACAACGCCAACATCTTACCAGAGGTTGATAAATCGTCCTCCTGCTCAGTCTTTCTCAAGCAAGAGACAGGAGCGCAGTGGCCACGGCGGGCTCGATTATCTGCAAAACCAAGAAAAAAGATCAATTATACCCACTCCAGACCACTTAAAGAAAGCTAAAGCAGTGGGGTGGGTAGCGATGAAGGAGATACCTGCGATCAGAGAGGGAATGCAAGCGCAGGCGGACCGAGATGAGAGCTGAAGCAACGGCGACGGCGACGGATGTGAAGTCCCGCGCGGCAGTGGAGAGAAGAGACGAGGGCATCGCGCGCAACTCTGAAAGGCCGAAGCGAATCCCATGGCTTCCGATCGAGGTTCGTCGTCAGAGTTTCAATGGCGAGAAGGTGAAGGCGCCTCGGAATCCATTCTTATCCATCTACTTGCCAGGGAAGAGCGACGGGAGATGCTGTGTAGGTTGTGGTTCCAGGGCGGCGCGTCGCCGGGTCCAGTTGCCACCACGGGAAGCTCTGTCCTGTTGTGGCCAAAAGAGAACTGAACGAGGACGACCGTTCATATTCTAAAGTTTATCGAGAATTATATTTATTGAAGGCACCTTAAAAATTTCAAAAAATTAGCAATTAAATTCTAAAATATGTCAATTGCATGTAATTAAATTTTAAAACTTTCAAATTTTAAAATATAACAAATTGGAACAATCGAGATCTTTCGTTAATGTGATCGATTTTCCTAACGGAAAAAAGCCGATGTGAAATTTTAAATTAGTATCTCTATTTTACGTGGTATTTTTCTAATTTTCTTCTTCAAATCTTATTTAAACTATATTTAAAAACTAAAATTTTATTTAAAAAACATAGCTGGAAAAAATAAAAGAATAACAAGGCCTTGCTAGTACAACATTGTTGCTACCGCCTATCGCCAAAGGGGTTGGCTTGAGAAGGGTCGGTTGGCTCTCACCAATCCCAAGGGAAACTTGATGAGCCTTACTTAAATTTTGGATACACAAGCCCTTACCTAGGCCTAGCGGGGGCTATTGATCCTAGGTAAGGGTTGGCGTCGCCCAAACTGGGGCACCCTCAACCCATATTTAGGTAAGGGTAGGCAAGGCCTCACTCTGGCTTGACAAGGGCCTGCCACCATTGCCATAGATTGGCGACGGCTATCGACACCCATCGTTGAGGTCCTGCCATTTTTTCTAGTGTTTTTTCTTTAAAAATAGCTTTTGAAGTTTTTAATCTAGTTTTAAGTAAGGTTGGAAGAAGAAAATAATAACAAATAATATCATGTAGGAGAGAGAAATTAATTTAAGAATGTCAAGTTAGTATTTTCCAAAAAGAACATTTTGACAAATTGGCGATTTTAATAAGATGACTTGAGTGCATAAATTTAATAAGTTTTAAAAGTTGATTGTACGTTTTAAAAGTTTTCAAACACCATTGCATTGTCATAATAAGTTTTAAAACTTCTAGTGTACTTTTCTCTTTATGAAAAATCCTTCTATACTCAATTCAACGCATAGGAAGTAATATTTGAAGTATCATGCAATTTCAGAAATAGAAGAATTATTGTACTGAAACAATAGAAATCATTTTGATAGATGATTAAATATGGTGGGTTTCTTTCGTTTAAATTCAAAATCACTATTTACTTATTGACAATTTTATATTTCGCGATCTATTAAAATTGAATTAATCATGGGCTCTCTTTTTTTTACCCCTTTTTAACTTGACATGATTGAATGGTAATTTTCTTAGTAGCATTTACTCTGATCTTGAGTTTTGCCACGTGTTATGTCAGATAGAATCAAAAGTAATTTAATTCGTTATGTTACAGTATTATTCATGCTAGTAATTACGGGTATATTTTCTCCATCATCATTTTTTTTTTTTGGTCGGGACTCCATCGTTATTGAAACGTGCGTATTATTGAGGTCTTTTAGTTATTGATATTCTTTCTATAGACTAAAGTTTAAAAAAGGCATTTCCTTGTCACGTAAGTATCAACTTTGGTCACGTTTTCAATTATTTCCCTTTTACTTTGACATAGATCATTAACATCATTAGTTTAGACTGTCGTCAAAATTCACGATAAAAATGATCGTCTAGAATCATTCACTACCGGGATGGATTAAACTAAATATGTATGGAGCGTCTAAAGGTAATCATGGATTTGCATGAGTTGGAGGATTATTCCGAAATAAAGGAGGTGACTTGTTTCGCGGTTTTATCTCATTTCTTGAATACATTCGTATTCACAAACTAAATTATGGGCACTATTGTTGGGACTCACCATAGCAAAAAAACATAGTATTGAGATGGACTCTAAAATGATCACCGAACTTGTTAGTCAAGAGAGCATAGTTAATACCGCAGGACCAAGGCTACTCGAAGATATTAGAAGACTCACCAGCTCTCTTTTTTGAGTTCAAAATTTGTCATATTTTTTAGGAAGGCAATCGACTCATGAATATGCTTGCCGATATTGATATAGTGAAGCGGTGATATACTATGTTCTACTTGCAGTCTCCTAGGGAAATAGCCCATGTTTTGTTTAGTAATAAAGTTATAATTATAGATTCCAGATTGTAATTTATTTTGTATGTACCTTATGTTTAAAAAAAATCACTGTAAAAAAAGGAAAAAAAAAGAAAGAAAAAAGGACATATTAAAAGTATTCCATGAGCAAAGTTCATTTTTAATTAACAAATGAAAAGAATAGGAGGTGTGGCCTTCTTCCTTTTCATGGACTAATTCACAAACTATAATTCCTCAAAATGACGGTCCGCATCGTATATAATATGAATGAACGAAAAAAAATTCCATCACCTATGAAAATTGTTTGGACATAAATCATTATCGGTGATTAAAGTATTATATTGACTAATTATTTCAAGTGATCATTTTTAGGAAACTAATTTTCGAATCATACATTTTGTTTGTTCAAGTGCTTTTTTTTTTATGTGGACTTGGGCAGAAAGTATAGTCATTTTCCTAAAAAATAGCCTCCTTCAGAATATTTTTTAGAAATTTCACTTTTTTGAGAAACAAATGAAGCCTTAATTAACATCTATTTGACATTGCAAAAGTCATAAAAACTGAACATTTAGAGTGTGTGTTATAGACTAAGATTGTTCACCCCAAATCATAATTAGCTTGAAAATAAAGTAGAGATTCCGAACCTCGGGGGGTCAACAGTGCCGTATGAAGGGGGCCACTATTCGACCCCAAAAAGACAAAGAAGAGGAGAAAAGGGGGGGGGGGGGGTTGGGTAATTAAGATTGTCGTGATTTGATGATAACATTGCAAACTATTTACAAGAAATTGAAAAACAATTTATAACGACGTATCACTACCTCATATCTAAATCTAGTAATTTTTGTACCTCTGGCGCTTGCAGTTTCAAAACTGCTACTATAAGCAAACATATGTCTCACATCGATTGTGGAATAAGATGGCGATTGATTTATAAGTATGAAGAAAAGTCCTAACTTTTAAGCTAACTTTTATGATGAAAGTGACCCAAGACCACAAAACACCTGTAGAGTTATGGGTTGTTGCAACTCCGACCCAAGGCCCAATATGTGAGGGAGAGAATGTTGGGATTAGCTTACATCCCTGGTGAAAGGGATTGGTGTTCTCTTTATAAGTGCGAGGGAAAGTCCCACCCAAGACTACCTAACACAATAGTAGACCAAGGGGGAATACATAATCAACATGTAATATGATAGACATTATTGCAACAATACATGCATCTCATGAGTCCGCTTAAGACTCACTTGAGTCGCTTGGGCCCAATCATTTTGGGAAGCAATTTATTTATTTACATATGTATATGATTTCACGAAAAGTGAGCAATTTGAAAAATATTTTTCAGAAGAACTTTTATGCTCTGTTTATTTCACGAAAAGTGAGCAATTTGAAAAATATTTTTCAAAAAATAATTGCTTATGTAGTTTAAAAAAATGAATAAATGAAACTTCTTTCATCACTTATGAAAATAGTTAGGCATAGATTGTTTTTTATGATGAAAACATTTTTCATTGACTAAATTTTTAAAATGATACAAGGAATCACTTTTCAAAAAATATTCTCGAAATCGTTTATTTTTCGTGAAACAAACGGAGTTTTATAGTACAAATTTTACCACAAATACATTTTCATGCATGCCTTAATCATGTTTCAATTGAAAGTGTACTAACATATAAATCCATTAAAAATTACTTCTTCTTCATTCTTTTCGTATTGATTGTACTCATTTCTTTTTCACAGGCCTGTATATTTGAAATTATTGAAAGGAAAAAACGATTTTTTTTCTTTTCAAGTCAAAATATAAAAGGTCCTAAATTTTCCTTAATTGTTAGATACATTTTATGAAAATTCAAGTATTTTTTTTTAAAGAAAAGATATTCGAGCCACGAGATTTTAATTAAGTGAAAAATAAAAGATCGGAATTTTTATTTTTGATCGAATAAAGATCGGATTCGAAGGGTCCCCGGCGAACGGAGAAGAGGTCCTCTGCTGGTTCTGCCCTCGTGTTTCCGGTTTCTCCTCCGAGCCGAAGCTCGATCGCCCAAGTTCGTCTCCTCCGAATCCTTCAAAATGGCGACCAAGCCAATCATCAACCTCAACGAGAAAATCCCCTCCGAAGGAGAAGAGCCGGAGAGCCCCACACAAACCCTAGGCTCCGTTGGCCCGTCCCCGACCTCAGAGCCCGACTGGCAGTCCTCTTCTTCGGCGGCCGATCCGGATTCCGGGAAATCGCGCAAGGAAGGCGAGGAAGGACTGGCGAAGGGCACGACCGCGACGGTCGTCTCGAGCGGCACCGGTCCCGTGAACGACATCTACAGGAGGATTCGACGCGCTGAGCGGTTCGGGATGCCGGTTCAACTGTCCGAGGAAGAGAAGCGCTATTCTCGCGCTGAGAGGTAGGCATTCCTGCGATGCGCGCTCGTACTCCGTGTGGTCATGTTGCGCGGGCGTTGCTCTTCATTTGTCGATGCAGTTTCTGCTTATCTTTTGTTCTGGGAGAGTGTAGGAAAGCGAGAACTGCTTGAAGATTGTTATCTATAGGCAGGTGAAGAAACGCCCGAAATTATTAGAGTTTGAATCTGTGCATTTCTTTTGGGACAAGGCAAGATGTAGAAGGTAGGTAGTTGATATTTGCTTGAAACTGTAAGATGCAGGACACAGAACCGACATGCGATCTGGTGAATTTTTAAGATAAGTCTGCATAGGCATGTTTATCATTGGCACATTGTTGAGGAAATTTCAGATTGATTGTGATAATTTCCAACGACATGAACTTTATGGTGCCTTTTTCTGGGGGGGTTGATACTATAATTCGAAACTCACAACAGCATCTCACGTTTTATGGAAGTTCTGCAGTGTGCGAGAAATTCAGGATTTAGTCTTCTGAGTTGGAACGTAATGTGGCTTTGCAATTAGCATGGTAAATCTTGGATGATATCACTGTAGGTTTGGCACTGGATCTGTTCTGAACAAGTCAGAAGCTTGTGGTGAATCAGAGGCGCTGAAGAGAAAAGCTAGAGCAGAGAGGTGTGCTTTCTGCACTTGCTAGTGTCTGTTTGATTGTGGGTGCTTCGTTTGATGAATTCAATGTTTGATCTGCATATCTTCCCCTGTTTCTCAGGTTTGGTACTTCGGTTTCATCACTGATCACAGAGGAGGAGGCAAAAAAGAAAGCTCGGCTTGCTAAATTTGGGTCGGGTTCCAAACCCGTTGCTCACGAGGAAGATAAAAGGAAAGCAAGGGCAGTCAGGTTTTTCATCTTGTTCCTCTTCTGGCAATAAAAAATAAACCTAAATGACTAAGCCAATTGTAATGAAAGACACCAGTTGATAAGGTGTGTGACTACTGGAAGGAGCCGAGATTTGACGTACCTTTCTGCTGTTCCCTAGGTTCTCTAATCTTCCAGCAAGTTCCCTGTCCCAAGTCAATGGCAAGGCAGTGATTGCAGGCAAGGCCACAGGAGGAGCATGAGGAAAGACGGCAACGGCACCTTTGCCTTCTGTTGCCAACCAGGTCATGCAGTATTTATTGCTTTTGTCGGATTGCCCATCATATATCCTTATTCTTCACTGAACATGCTTCTCTCGTTCTCATTCCTTTTCTTATTTCAAAAAGTGAGTTATGATAGTTAATGATCTCATTTATTTTTTTTTCCCAATTTGCCAGGTGTAGAGTTCACAAACTTAGTTGCATCCGACATTTGAAGTGGCGCCCAGTTTTGCTAACGAATTCCAGATCCAATACTCCCTTATCCTCGAACAGCTATAGTGTGGCGGCATAACGAGGTTTCTGCGGGTGAAAGGAAGTTCCTTTTTTCCTAAGTCTCGATCGTTTTACTCGCTTACCCATTGACGCCAGTGGAATCACGAAGCTTCCCTCTGTGTCAACTTATCGTCCGATCTTCTGAAAATATCTGAAGTTCCTATTTACAAGCACATTCACTTTCATCTTGAAGGTTTTTAATAGACTGGCACCAGTGGAAAATAGGCTATAGGCTATTATAAACGTTTTCTTTCAAAAGATAAAGACCAACTTGTTCCACTCATGAACTAGTGTAGGATGGGTAGCCTCTCATATCCAAACTTACTATGGCACTAAGTGTGAAGCTTCAGAATCAGCTAATTTCTTTTATCTTATGGAATTGCCATTTTTCTCCTGTATTGAGGTACTTTTTCTCTTAAGAGTTAATGCACATTTCTATTGCCAGTGGTGATAGAGAAGGCATTCATTTTCAAATCTAAAATTTCTGGGGCCGCCTCAAAGCATCTAAACGTCCTTAAAAGTTCAGTTAGATAAAAATTCTGGATTCATTATCTTCTGCATTTTCAGTGTTCTCGTTCTCATGCTCAGGTTTGCCTAGTTTTGAGCATTTGGAGATGCTCAATCTTTAGAATCATCGTGCATGCAGCTGATGAAATTTGGTTCATGGATCACCTTTCCTAGTTGATTGGATTGCCCTTGCTATAGCTTTGTTTTTGTCATCTGAAGTGGGAGACACTCATTCATGGTGCTTGGTGAATGATGCATCGCATACTTAGATGCCATGTAGAATGTCTTTTCAAACTTGAGTTCTCAGGGTATAATCGAAATGAGCCTGTGCATTTGAAGTAATCAAAATCTCTATAAGCATGCCCACTCTTCTTTTTTGCTTAAGGTAAAGGTTGTTCATCTTTTTTTGTTGGAAGTCCTGATCTGCTGTCATTGGACTATGAGGCGCACGCCCAGTATGAGTGGAATAAGCTGAAGGTAAAGCTGATAAGTGAATTTTGTCCTTCGGTCTGAGACGTTTATGAAGTTGTCCATGTTTCCTGGTTTTGTAACGTATTAGAATAGTTAATTCAGATAAGTTGGCACTTGGGAGGATTTTGTTGATACTGCAGTGTCGATGGGTGATTTGCAGATTCAGCCAGGTAAGATTTGGGCAATAGAATGGCACGCAGTTTCCTTTTCGCCAAGTAGGTTTTAGTTTGAAGCAGTTTGTTTCCCTTGTGGTGTATTACTTGAAAAAGATCCTTGTCATGTATACTGTTACCGAGCTTCTAATTTTAGATGTTTTGTGGGATAGGGCAACTAACGTGCACTTTGTTAGAGTTCTGATGGAAACAGAGCTAAGTAGCTGGCTCTATCTCTCTGTCTCTGTCTCTCTCTCACCTTTGGTTGAGAAACATAGAGAATATTTCGTCAACCATCCTCACGTTTGGGTTCACACATCAATTGGCACGCTTAGTTTTATAAACCTACAATTAATATTCTTTACTTCCGTAGTTTCAATTTCAAGTTGCTTCTACCGTTTGGTCCTATTTACCGATTAGTTCCTTTTTTCCACATATTCACGGATTTGTTAATCCGGTCTGGCTTTGCCCATTGCAAGATGAATTCACACATATGGTCCTAAATGTGTTGCAATTGGTAGATCTTCAAAATCACGATGTGTATCGATATGGGGATGAGAACTAGAGATTGTCCTTGAAATTCTCCCAAACAGAATATTTGGAAAACGTCGTATACAAACGTTTCTGATGCAAGATGCTACTTTTGCCTTGGCATATAGTTGACTCATTGACCGCAACCTCTATGCTTGTGACACTTTTTTTTTGGGAAAAGGAAAAAAAAAAGAAAAAAGGGGGGGGGGTGTTGCGCTGGTGGCAACCGACGAGTGTTCATAGATTTTGCTATTGGTAGGTAAATTAAAGCTAAAAATGGATATGAATCATGCTAACAAGAGTATAAGAAATCTATCAACTATACTTTATTTCCTCTATTTCTACTGAAAGTTGACTATAAAATTGAAACAGAAGAATTATTCATCGCCTAAACTCTGTAATCCCTGATGAAAAATGGTGGAGAGGGACGGACCAGTTCACATAAACAATGCGAAAATGAGTTATTGACTAGGGGATAAGCTCAACGAATGATCTATAGATACGGAAATCCCGAGCTTTCAAAATAATATTGAATAACGTATACAACAAGAATTACAAAGAATTATATAGGGTTTTAAGTTTGATTGCTTGATAAATAATTTAAAAGAATTACAATATTTAAATGTCACGTAGGCAATTTTGGATATCGTGTATTTGCAGGACTTGATTGCAATTTTAAAAAAAAATTAGGACTTGATTAAAGCAATTGAAATATTGAAAATTTGATTTCGTTCGATAGACAATATTTAAAGAGTTGTTCTCGAGCATTTTTTTTTTCATGCTTTACAATAGCTACTTATGTATATATGTATGTATGGATTTTGGGCTAAGCAAGTTTAAGATGCCATTTACTTTTTCTTGAGAAAATTATCAAAAAAATTGTAAAACTATTACAACCGTACAAAGTCAATTCTAAATCTTTTTTTTTTTAAATTTGGTCACAAGTTTTTTGCATTTGTGTTGATTAAGTTCATTTGATCAATATTTTGATCAAAAATTTGTTGACATGAACACCGGCTAGCCTACATGGTATTGCCGGTGCCGGCTTGTATATTATTTATTATTTTGTCATTTTTATAAATTTTTTAATAATTTTTTCTCTTTTTTTCTTTGCTTCTTCCTACCTTGTTGCCAACCTCTTCGATGGCTGGCAATTAGCAACAAGCAAGGGTTGACCTTGCCTGCCAAGTGAGGCTCACCCTCACCAGAGGTCGACGAGGTTTGACCTCACTATCTTCAGGCGAGGCTCGACATAGGTGCTCTATTGAGTGAGGCCGATAAGCAAAGGGTCCTTTGTTGAGCCTCACTGAAGTTGGTGAGGTTGACCCTCGCTTGAAGTTGGCGATCCTTGGCCCCTTCGAGGGTGAGCCTTGCTCGGTGGGCGAGCCTTGTCGGCCCTTACTTGTTGCCGGTCGCTAGGCATTAAGGGATTGACATCTAGGAAGGAAGAAAGCAAAAACTAAAATAAAAAATTACAAGAAAAATTACAAAAATTGTGATCAATTGGTGTCCACGTTTGCAATTTCTGGTCAAAATAAATCAGATGAATTGAATTGACACAAATAAAAAATATTTAAGATTAAATTGATAAAAAAAAGTACTTTAGGTTAAATTGACATAATTACAATAAATTTATAATTTTTTTTGGGTAATTTCCCTTCTTCTTCTTTTTTTACCTTTCCTTGGTAAGAAAGTTTAGGCTGCGTATGGTAACCATTCTCATTCTCTGATTCTGTTTCCTGGAACAGTAAAGAATGAGAATCATGTTTGGTAACCCAAATAATTCTGATTCTGATTCTGATTCTGTTCCCAGAATCAGTTTTAGAGAATCAGAATCAATTTTAGAGTAAAATCCACAACAAAAAAAAGTTGGTTCTGAAAAAAGAATCACTTTTGACAATCACAAAACATAATGAAATCTCATATATTTCACTTTTCCCTTTCAGTTTTCTCGTCACTTTTCTTTCAAGCTAATAAAAATAATTTTAAAAAAATTAGAAATTTTTTTAAAAATCACAAAAAATTTAGAAATTTCCTAAAAATAGAAAAAGCTTAAATTTTGCTAGTTTGACCTCATTTTCATAAATTGAGGCCTAAATTTCACTTTTCTACAAAAAAATATTGCAAAAGATGAGGGCATCCAATATGCGGATGGTAACATATATAATCGTAGTTGTGTATCACAAAATGTGGCCATCTACACGTAGAATTGGAGCCAAATACCCATTTGGATTTAAGACAGAAATTGCAAAATGATAGTGAAGGACTCGTACTTCATATGAAAGAGGACAATTTGGTCTTTTTTTTTCAGTAGATAATTTGTTATTTGGTTATTATGTTTGTATGTATTTGCACAACGCAACATTTAAAGAAAAAATGAGTCCTTAATATGGAAACGTGTCTCACGCTTCAATCAAACTTCAAACATCATGTATTAAAATTTGTGTGTCATTTATGATATGCTAAAAAAATAAATGTATTTTAAATTATTTTTGTGTGCAGTGGAAATTAGCCTTCATTTAGGATGAAATTTTACAAAGTAACTACACAGTTATTTGACTTAAATGAAAAAAAAAAACTAGAAAGAGAAACAATTTTTTGAAATAAATTTTGTGTAGTTATCAAACGCATTTCTGGTTCTTCAAAACTCATCCAGAAACAGAATAAAAAAAAGTCATTTTAATCAAAATTAGTTTTTGGGATCAGAATCGGTGCCATACATAGCCTTAAGGTGCAATTTAACAAGTGGTCCCCCAAGGCATAGATATGCGGGGAACTCACGCGTCAAGCTTTACGGTTTGCGTGGATTCACTGGTGAAAAACATTTCTCGTTCCCCGAAAGAAAACTGAGATTCCTCCTTGGCGCTCTGCAGAGGAATGAACAATGTTTTGCGCAAGAAGATAGCTTGTCGCAAAATCTACCGTCGCTTAACGTCGACACGGTTTCAGTTCAGGCATTTCTCCTCCCGCAAACTGACGCGGCATCATCCCTCACAAAGCAGGAGACTGGACAAAGCCCTCAGAATCGTGAGCCTGGTAGCTCCCAAAACCAGTGGGAACTCCAGTCGCCGGAACCACCTTCGACTCATCGAGGACTTCTTGGACACGAGTTCAAATGCTCAGAAACTCGCTAACGGTTTCAATTCTTTGGGTTCATCTAGTGCTGCTGTCCGTAATGTGTTCGAAGAAATGCTTGAATCCGCTGTATCTAACAAGAAAGGTCCCGTTTACGTTGAGTGTTCGTCCAAAGAGGAAAGGGTCGGAGATAGTGCGGTTGGTTTGTCACATGCTTTGAGTTCATGTGGGTCCGCGCGTGATCTTGAAGGTGGCGTTCAATTCCATTGTTTGGCGATGACAACTGGGTTTCTTGCCAATGTTTATGTGGGGAGTTCTCTGATAACCTTGTACGGTAGGTGTGGTGAGCTGGGGAATGCTCATAAGGTGTTTGAAGAAATGTCTGTGAAGAATGTAGTGTCTTGGACGGCCATTATAGCTGGCTTTGCACGAGAGTGGCAGGTTGATGAGTGCTTGGAGCTGTATCATTCGATGAGGTATTCAGCTTCAAAACCCAATGATTTCACGTTTACGAGTCTTTTGAGTGCTTGCACAGGTAGTGGAGCTCTTGGACAGGGCAGGAGTGCCCATTGCCAGGCCATCCAATTGGGTTTTGCTTCGTACATTCACGTTGCCAATTCTCTTATTTCCATGTACTGCAAGTGTGGATGCATGGACGATGCACTGTGTGTATTTCACGAGCTGCCCAAGAGAGATCCTGTATCCTGGAACTCAATGATTGCTGGCTATGCTCAATATGGGCTTGCACATGAGGCAATTGATCTTTTCGAGGAGATGATGCTGCAAAAAGTGAAGCCAGATGCTATTACTTTCCTTGGGGTCCTGTCTTCATGCCGTCATGCTGGTCTTGTCGAACAAGGGCAGCTTTACTTTGACTCAATGGCTGATCACGGGTTGATGCCAGACCTAGACCATTATGCATGTGTTGTGGATCTCCTTGGTCGCAGTGGTAAGCTGGAAGAGGCTCGTAATTTCATAAAAAGAATGCCTGTTCAGCCCAATGCAGTGATATGGGGCTCATTGCTTTCTTCCTGCCGTCTTCATGGGAGTATTTGGTTTGGTATTCAGGCTGCAGAGAGTAGGTTGGTGCAGGAACCACGATGTGCAGCTACACATGTTCAATTGGCAAATCTTTATGCCAGTACTGGTCTCTGGGATCAAGCAGCACGAGTGCGGAAATTGATGAAGGATAAATGCCTTAAGACTTATCCTGGATATAGTTGGATTGAGATCAGTAATGTAGTTCACCGATTTAGAGCAGAGGACTGGTGCAATGACCAAGTTACTCAGATTCTTGGCGTCCTTGATTGTTTGATGGATCATATGGGAAATCATGGTTATGAGCCTGAGGTACACGAGGAGGAGGAATCATCATGTGCAGCCCTGTAGTAAAACACGAGGCTTATGCATTATTCTCTAGTACGAGGAACAATCACTTTTGGGGATCACATACAGGAAAAGTGCTGTGTGTTCTCAAGGAGAAACCTCTTCCTAAGAGAAACTTATGGAGCCTCCCTGGGTGAATGATAGATTGGGTGAACTATTTGCGTCCTTTTCGAGTCTGGAATGGTCCTACTCCGTCAAGGAAAAGATCAGAAGAGGCGTCTGTTTCGTGCCGATAGACAAGTGATTGCATTCTGGAAGCTAATCTAAATGACTTTTATCCCTTTTCAGAGAGAAAGCAACAATGAGCTCAGTCAAATTACTCAGTTACGCTGCAAACGGTCTGAAGTTGAGGGCTACGGCACATGGACTAGCGGATGCAGAGTGACCATGGATTTACTGAGTTACACGCGTACACTGCAAATGATCTGACGCCAGAAAGTTTGTTCACTCATCTACAATGCAGCGTGAAGTTGTTACTTAAACATGCTGCAAATGGTCTGAAGTTGAGGACTATTTATTGGAAATTTTTTAGTGTTTGTGTGGTACGCCACTTTGAATAGGATTTATAGTGAAACGAAGTCAAGTATGATGAGCGCGACCGGGGATTGATCCCTCGAGGGCCATAGGGCCTGGAGGACTGTTGACAATCAAGGACTACTTTTATAAACAACTTCTTTCATTTTCTTGATCAAGTCCTTCCATCGAGGCTTACCACACATCCAGCAGGAACACCTTGATCATGCCATACTCACTTAAAGCAGGGAATTCGGAGAATTAAATTATGGAGTACCCAAAACCCTCTCTACTTTGCTCCTCAATTTGACTTTGCATCCTATATTTCTAGAATCATAAGTTTGCATCATAACTAGTCAAGATAGATGTTTTTTCTTTTAGGCGGAAAGTCGATAGATGTTGAATTGCACCTTCTGTTAATGTGTAATATTATTTGCAAAATTGATTTTGGCTTTCCAAATTACGTCTATCACAGTTTCTAAAGACCCCCGTCCACTGAACATCATCAAATCATGAAAAATCCTAGTGTAGCTGTATCCCCAGCTGCTCCCCCCTGTTGCTGCTATTACCAACCTTCATATTGTGCCTCTCTGTTCACCATTCGACCTGGTTGTGTCCTATCGGTTTCTTGCATTTTCTTGGGAGTACTCAACAGACAAGACATCGGAATGACGTGCTTTCTTTCGAATAAAGTTACGAAGAGCACAACATGGTAAATGTATAACCCTTTCTTAGTGAATGATCAGGCAGCATTCTTAGAAATCAGAAAATCTTACCTGGGATATACACTTTCTATCACTTTGGGTGTGATACTTGCTTCTTCAATCGCCCCTACTTCTGAAAATCCTTTAAATGGTAATGTTCACTTTTGATATGGAGCCAATCTACTATAGAGTCTACACCACACCGACAGCATAAATTCATCTGCAATATGGAAAAAATATATTAATCTAACTAAATTTCATTAAGCACGTGTAGATTTCAAAATTATCGGCACATACCCTTGGTTGATAATTGGAATTTAATCAATCTTTTAGATCTAGCAACTAGCACATATGAAAATTCTCCAACCATTCGTCGTTTTTTTCCTGACCATCACCCATAAAAGTGATAATTAAGCGGTGTGAACAAACTGTCAATATACTTCCAGTAAGGCCTAAGCCTAATCCCTTTAGAAAAAAAAAACCTCTAACTTTTAGTCAAATTCTAATAATGCATCGATTTTTGCTTTCTAAAAAAAAATTCAAGAACTTTTACTTTAGTCTCAAAATTTGTCCATGCATCCAAAAATCATCAATTGAATGTGCCAATTTTTTAATTTCTCAGATTTTTTAAAATCTTTTTGGATTTTTAAAACGATTTGCCCATAGGAGGGAAAAATGATTGTTTTGAGAAAGATCAGAAATGCAAATCACAAAAGACGGGCTTGGCCAGTCAAATTTGATTATTTCTCATTTTCTATGATTTTTGAAATCTTTTCTGAAAGTTTTCAAGACGATTTGCCAATAAGAGATAAAATCATCATTTTTGAAGAAAAAAGGATAAAATTATCAAAAATAGGATTGATCAATTGAATGGACTCATTTCGTAATTTTTGAGATTTTTTTAGGATTTTTTTCCAATTATTTTAGATTTTTTTTATGAATTTCCCATTATTTTTTGGTTTTAAATTATTTTCTGATTTTTTTTTATTTTTAGAAAAAATTTATTATTAAAAGAAGCATCTTGATTGGATTGAGAAATATAAAATATGAAAAGAGAGAGCTAAAAGAAAAAAAATGACTTTTAATAATAAGAACTAACTTTTTTTACTTCTCAAAAAAATTTTAAATATAATTTTTAAAGTAAAATTTATTTCAAAAATAAAAATATATAATTACCAGTAAAATGAATTTTTATTTTAAAAATTACGTTATTAAATAAATTTTTACTTCAAAAATATTTTTGAAGCAAAAATTCTATCTTAAAAAAGGTTACCACGCCCTTAAAACCTCCAGCCTATTTATTGTATTCCTCTCCGGTCCCCGCAAACTCTTCTGTTACACAGAGTGACGACAATGGCGATCGCGCAACTTCCACAGTCCCCGGAAATTCATAAGCTCCCTCTGCACAAGTACGTCGACGCCGTGCGGTGGCTCCCTTCCATCTCCGCCTTGGGCCGCTACGCCGTCCTTGCGTCCTTCGACTCCGACTCCGACTCGCCATCCATCGAAATCCACTCCATAAGCCCCTCCAAAACCCTGGCACTCGCTTCCACATACGCGCCACTATCGTCTCGGATTTCTTCGCTCAAATCCACGCGCTTCGCCGACAGACCCATCATCGCCGCTTCGACTCACCTGGGATCGTTCCACATCATGACCGTGAATCCGATGGACTTGTCGATCGAGTCAGTGGCGGAGGAGGAGCTGCATTTGGGCGGAGCCTCGTGCGTGGACTTGGTGGACGGTGGAGTGGACTGCGTGAGTGTAGGGGAGGATGGGAGGGTGAATTTGGTGAGTCTTGGGGAAGCTCAGCTCAAGAAAGCTAGGGTTTTTGATGCGAATGGGTTGGTTTCGTACACCGCTGCGAAATGGGCTTCGCCAAGCGAGTTCGCGACGGGCGGTTATGGGTTTGGTCTTCACTGGTGGGATCGGAGGAAGCCCGGGGGGCCGGTGTCGCAGTTCAAGTGTGACCGGTGAGAGATTTTGTGAACTTTATGTCTATAGACTATAGAGGATAGAAATTGTCATTGTTGTTTACCCGGTGGTTTGTTCTTTTTTTTCTTTTGTTAGTTCAATGTTTGAGATGAGAGGAGAGAGGAGTCTGGTTTAGATGTCTTGGCATGTCTTACTAATTCATGTGCTGTGTTTGAGTTAAGAGAATCTGCCACACAGTCTGTGCATGTGGCGGTCGTGAATTGCTTAATTGAGCATCAGAAAATTGACTTTTGTTGCTCCCATGCTTGTTTCATCCTTCGCTTTCTGGTTTCTCAATTTGGTGGTTTGAATCTTGGCAGAAATGTTTAATATTGTCTCAAAGTATTGTAACATTGGATGATCCGAGTCGACTAGTAGAGAAAAACACACAGGACCCAAAACCTAACGATGGTTAGCTAATTCGGAGAGCATGCCTGTAAAACTTCAGATTCTTAAGTTGAACAATAGCTGATTTGAATTTTGCTGACAAACTGAGAACTCAGCAGGACTGGATAATCTAACCACACCTTCAACTCCCGAAAGGCACAATGAAGGTCCTGTTTAGTTCAGCTTTGCGGGAATATCGTTGGGACGATGCAAAAGCCTTTGGGCTAAAGGGGTTTTGGAAACGCGAGTAGTGTTTGGTAAGTGTATTTTAGAAACACAATGGGAAGCAACTTTGACCTAAATGGCATTGGTAAAAACTACACTCCAAAGGGACACTTAAACTGAAATTAGTGTTGCAACATTACTGGGATTCATCCCAAAGTACTTTGCTGTTGTCTTCTTTTGTGATGGAACGCTTCTTTCAAAGTGGGGTCATGTCATCCACTCATGCCGCGTATATCTTAAATATTGAATGTTGCTCTTGGGTGTGTAGAAGTATGCTAGGACTTTGGTTAAAAGTAGGGGAAATGAACAATGATTATTAGTAGAAGATTGATTAATTTCTACCAAATTGCAGCTTGTTGTTAGTTGATACTCTAGATCGTTTGGTGCTGGTTTCTAACAGGCAGGTTTTTTTGGTGAAACTTTGCAGCGTCCAAGAGAAGGCTTCTGGGATAGTGCATTCAATTGATATTCATCCATCTCGAAAGCACACTTGTCTGGTATGATGGATTGTGCATTGATTCACATTCATATCCTATTCCATTACAAGGATGACCCTTCATTTTTATTTCATCAAGCACAAAAAAGGCTTACGATTCTTCTCCTAGTGTCCAGCTGTATATGATGGGCGGCTAGACCAAGTGGAGACTAAGATTACATTCGTTTTGGGAAGAAAATGGATCGACAGTTTATAGCATCCTCTGGCTTCAACCTCCACTTGTCTTACTCAATAATATCTAGACTATTATGTAGCAATAATCATGTTAAGGCTCTGTGCTGCTGAAAGAAGGATATAGCTTTTTTCTGGTCTGTTTGATGGAATGGCAAAGGAATTAGCCTGGCACTAGGTCAATTCTATGTTCCTTGCTATCCATCAGATGATGCATATTGCTTGTAGATAAGTCAGGAACTGAGCTTTGGGGGAAAACAATTAAGCAAAAAACTATTGGATGTATATTCGTTATTATTATATCTTGTCTTGTTATAGTTGTTTTTGCTTGCAGGCATTGTTATATCTGGAGGTTTGTATAAAATTTTCTTCAAGACTAGTTTTTTTGACTTGCATGTAATGTGGCGCAACTTATAATCAATGGCTTTTTCACTAATCTTCTTTAATTGTAGGCCGGTGGATCATCAGGAACTATATTTGCCTGGGATTTGCGGCGGCAACAACAGCCAATTATACTATCTGGAGTCAGGATGGGTGAGGGAGTGAGTAGTTCAGTGTCTGAGAGTGAGATTTGGGAGATTCAATACGATCGCAGTATAAGGCCTTCGAATGTTGGCTCACGAATTTTACCTGTCATGATCTGCTCAGAAGATGGGATCCTAGCTGTTGTTGAAGAAGGTAGGAGTTGTCCACCCACGATTAAAATGATTGACCTTGCTAGGATGATTGCTTGTGGAACTAATATGACGGGATTTAAGGGAATGCTTCTGTCAATTTCTGAGTCTGAGGACTACATCCAACAGTATACCCAGTTTTAGTTAAATGATAGTAGGTCTTTGTCTAGCCGAAAGGTCTTTAATATTTGCTGAAAAAGCACTGAATAGGTCTTTCACTGTTGAATAATCAAAAGCACTTGAGCCTTGTGCACTAATGGTACCATTTTTGTTGATGACTTCTCAGGCGAAGAACCAGTGGAGCTCTTGGCTGAACCCTGTGCCATCAATTGTTTCGACATTGACAGGCAAAACCCCTCCGTATGTGCTTTCCCCTGAATAGTAAGTATGTAGTTTTTTTTGTTCAATCTGTGCATCTAATACTTGTTTTTTCTCATCAATTAGGAGGTAATCTGTAGTTTGGAGTGGGAAGCGATAGCCATCTTGTCAAGGCCACGGTAAGCTGAAGTAACAAATAGACACTAGTTTCAGCGTGGAAATTCTAGTCCATTGTCAGATACTTCAATTCGCTATTAAAGAAAGGAGCTTACACGCTCTAGGCCACAGAGTAGCATCAGGAGCAACACCAGCTAACAAATCGATTTTGACTTTTGAGAAGAGTATGAGATGTATTCTTGCTTAAATGTTCCATATATGCTGAACTGATTCAGATCAAGATTTTTGAACCAGTGCGTCGTTTTACTATGGATTCAGAGATCCAGTGCTGTTATGTCTTAAGACAGCTGCTGTCTTAAGGGACACTGAAGAATGATTTTCTCACTGTGAACCTGTGAAAGTATTTTCTGTGAAGAAATTTCAAGATTGTTGTGGATTCAAGAGTTATGGTGCCTATCACCTATGGCCCTCTGGAAAAAGATAAAGAACAATGTCTACATGGGACTCCCTCCTCAGTAATAATCAATTATCATAGTGTTGAGAAGAAACTTCGAGCGATTATCATCTTAACCATAGGATAGGAGCACCAGCGGTTATTTTCGGTGTGGCCTTAAGATCCCCCCTTGCTGATGGTAAAAGAATGGTTACTCGACCTTTATGCTTTCGTGATCATGCCCTTTCCTGGACGCTTACCATTTTGTGAGAGCACTCTCCAACTGGATCTGTGGCATACCTGGACATCTACCTCTGCTATTCCGGCTAAAGCCGGGTTAACTAGGGACATATCGATTAGTGTCAGCAACATCATGGTGACTATGTCGTAATGGTTCGGCCTTCGTTTTCTGGCTCGACCAACAAATTTCACATTTAAAACTTTCCCGTCATTTCACATGTCATCCTAGGCTCATGTTTGAGTCACAAGCAGCAGCTGACTACCTCCTTTCATTAAAACTTCATAAATACACTGACCAGCGAAATCGCAAGAAGGCAAAAGAAAAAAAAAAAGAGTAAGGTCTGGGTTCTAAATCATTGCGTCCCGGAAAAACCAACTCCAGTTTTAGCATAATGACAGGTTTCTTCAAGCACAATTTGGAACAACTTATTGCCAAACTTGTCCTCCTAAAGGGACATTTAAAAAAAAAAAAAAGAGGAGAAAGATGTCACTAGTGTCAGCCATTAGGAATTAACAGATCAGAGCATTGACCATATGCCTTCTTTCCATTGAGCTCTGACTCTTTTCTCTGGCATGGATCAGGGGATCAAGGGCTTGGCTTGTGATTTTCCTTGTTATCTTCATCTCTCTGGGCTGAGGTTTCGCTGGAAGCCAGATTGGGACCAGTGTCTGTGAGCTGTGAGCTTCCTTGTAGATGTCACTCTGCGTTTCTGGCTCCACCACAGAAGCTTTCGACATAGAAGAACTGGAAAAGGAAACATTAGACATTGAATTAATTAACCCAGTTGACTGCATAACATTGAATACATCTGACCTATGATCACACTTCCTATGAATTAAATCAGCATTACTCAACATGGCTTCTTAATTTTTTTTTATCAATAGGAAGATATGCAGTAATAATCAGTACTTCCACACAAAATTTTCTCAGCCACTGGAATTGCATGCAGCAGTGCAACAGAAGTGATATTATTAGGAAAGTTGAGAACAGGATCGGTTAGAACCTGTGCCTGGGATCATCAATCTTGGACTCTCCATCAACCTCAGTGATTTGCTCGCCAGATTTTTCAGCAGGAAAATCACCAGTTCCCCAATCAAGAATAGCTTCATAGGTGCGAGAGTGATCACTTGACTTGGGCTGGTTTGAAGAACCGATTTTCGAGTTTTGGGAAGTCTCTCGCTCGGTGATCTGGCACTTGGCTCTTCCTAATTGCGCGCCTTCGGGGCCTGAAGTAATGGGTGATCTGCGAGACTCTTCTGATTCCTCCAACGTCGGCAAAAATGGGATGTTCATGGTTTCGAGCTTTCCCTTGAGGAATTTAAGCCTCTTCTCGGCCTTGTCCCTCAATCTGATCTCTTCTATCAGCTTCTTCTCCAGCTCTGTCAACTTCACAAACATCAAATGCAGAAGAAAGAAGGAAAGAGGCGTCACATTAGGAGATATGCACCATTACGAGCCACATTAGAAGGCGAAACTCGCTTCAGTTGTCATACAAAGACGGGGGCTAAAAACCCTACTCTTTTAAATGTACCCATTTATAGGAATGAGATTTGCGTAGAGAGACGAAAAGAATACAATCCCCGGAAGAGATCAAACCTTTTGAACCATGAACTCTGCATCATCTTTAGCAGATCTAGAGGCCTGTCTCTCTGCCAGCAACCTTCCTCTCAGGCACTCTATGAGACTCGCGCCGCCACCGCCGCTGTCGCCGCCGTCGTCCTCGGTTTTCTCGACACTGGCCACTCCAATGCCAGTGCACTCTAAAGATTAGACTGATGAATCGACAAGAAGAAAAAGGAAGGGGGGGATGGAAGATGAAAAGCCCACCTGCACATTCTCTCGTCGAGACGGCTAATCGCCATTCCTGTTGTATCCATGCACATGCCGCAAACGCCTACTGATGACTTGAGAGGAAAAAGATTGAGCACTTCTATGTCAGTACGAGAGGGAGGAGAATCAGAGTTTCAAAGATCCAGAGCCTCTCAAGATTCGGAGAAGCTCTTTAAGATCAACACTTTCTTTCTCTTCTTTTTCTTGGCCTTTTTGGGGGTTATGTTTTGATTTGTTTTAGGGAGGGAAGCGGGGTTGGTTTGGTGAAGGGACAGAGGACACGTAAGTTCTGAGCCATGTGAGTGTTATTTGTACTGTTACCGCAGTGATGTGTCCAAAGCTATGAGTTAAAAGAGCCGCTTTAATAATTTTTCTTGGTGATTTTCGGTGGCCTCGTGGTCCTCCTCAACATGTCTCGTTTCTATTTATGACCACCTCAAATATCTCTCTCTCTCTCTCTCTCTCTCTCTCTGTGAATTATCCATGTTGCTTCACCCGAACACTAAGTCCTACTTATGACTTTTTAAGTGATGCAGGATTAATGAATGTGTAGTTGCTTATTTACACAGGCTCAGCTCTCAACTTCCTCATAAATCTGAAAGGAAGACGATATCTTTTCGATTCTCGAGATATCGAGTATAACATGATTTGACCCAATACACGCACGGGAAAGTGCAGATTTTCTTCGATTTTATTGCTCGATAGGCGTCGAGACGCTAGTTAACAAAATCGAAAAACACT
This sequence comes from Psidium guajava, assembly GCA_016432845.1. Classification (NCBI taxonomy): domain Eukaryota; kingdom Viridiplantae; phylum Streptophyta; class Magnoliopsida; order Myrtales; family Myrtaceae; genus Psidium; species Psidium guajava. The sequence goes on from CM028224.1 coordinate 37,894,761, forward strand.
AAAGTGGCGACACGTACACCGAGCTGGATTTAATTATCCAATTACCTACCCCATCCCCGACAGACACCACGCACGAAAAGAGAGGCGTGTAAATTCTGGGCATTGATGTCACGTGATGCCCCCCCTGAACCGTCCCTTTCCCCTATCGTCTCCTTAATCGTCTGAATTCATATTTTGGAGAGATTAAAGGAGAACGTGCAAAATGGCCAATACAAGAGACTCCCGAAAGGAGAATTAAGGACCCCACTCAACTGTACTGCATTCCCAACCGACCAAGACCTCTGTACTAGACCAAGAACACTTTCTCTTACCATTTGTCGTTGCTTGACAGATCACGGAAATAACTTCAAAAAACAAATGAAAAGGAAAGAGACAACCATTGCAAAATAACATCGCATCATAACATCATCACCGATCGTGTATTTTGTTATATGTCGCGATTAATCATTTGACTCTCATCATTCTCGAAGTGTCATCATACTGCCAATTGATTGAGAACTTATGTATCCCAGTTAAAAGACAACCTTGCGCTTCACTCTAAGAAACCACCAAGCAACCCTCTAAGATTTTGAACAATCAATGCGTCCAACCACCGAAGCTGCTTAAATCATGAACTACAAATTGGAGCAGCGAGAGTACTCCAGTCCAGATAATACTTCTAAAGGAGCTTTTCGTTATTTACTGGAGCAGCTGCTAGTAGGGCCAAATGGGCACCATCAACTGCTTGAAGAGATGCAAGTGCTCGCACGCTCTGTCATGCTTTCTATATGCATTCAGAGAACTCTTACCACATAATAGATTTTCAAAATGTGACCAGGAGAGGTAAGTGTTCTCTTCTCGCTCCAGAGGCAAGCACATCCAAGCTACAGCAAGGTAAAACAATTGATCTGGGATCAATCATACCGGATCATGCTATCAGGTAAACCATGTGGCATCACTAGTCATTTATCTCCAAATCGTGCAGGAATTTCCACCGCATAAAGCACACCTCCTAATCTAAAGGAAGCAGACTTAAAAGACTGTAAAAGGAGAGTGAGAGGAGGATTATAACAATATTTCTATCTGACAGAGAAAACAGATTTCCTCAATAGGAAAGGCCAATGTGGCCTGAATCTCATTAAGACAACTAGCACTTGAATGGACGCTCTTAAGGGTAAAATGGGTGAAAAAGCTCCTGACCAAAGAAAAGAAGCCAAAGCGAACAAGCAGCGTTTTTGATACCCCAGTCCTTTAAACTACATCTAAAACCATTGTGGACAGATTGGAAAAGGGAACTTGTAGAGGAACTCCTCTACTGCAGAACTCGTAACAAAACCTGACTATTTTGGCAGAAACCTCTATTCTTGGTGATGAAAGCATTTGTTGCTTCAATCTGCGAGGGGAAGCTCACAGTTGCCATCTTAATTGGATCCGGGAATGCTGGCCTGCAAATGCATTAGATTAACATGAGGAGGGACATAAGACCAACGCTTCTGGAAAATTTCAGCCACGCTTCGTTACTACTTAGAAGCATATGCTTATAAGCTGCTTTACAATGTCACTATTTCATGACTTTTATTTTTAGACATATAGTCTCATCTTTAGGTTTTTCAAAACCCTTTCATTCACCTTTAAAATGTTCATGCAATTCACCACAATAAAGAAGATGAACTCTTTCATTTAGGATGTCTCTTGTACTTTATATGATGGCAATTCTTGGTCAGTCTGTCGCCATCATTAGCGCATTTTTGTTCATGCCAGGCTAAAATCTAAATACTACTTTAGCCTTGCAGCCTTAGGAGTGAAAAGAAGACTGCATCTTGTAATTGCTAATTAGCCCCAGAGTTCTTTGCAAGGATACTCCCATCTTTCTCATCACCCATGAGTAGGTGCAGCCAGATATCATGACCATGCTTCTAGCCTACATAGCTCAGATTTACTTGGATCCAAAGGCATAACAACGCCATTCAACGGACAGTTATGGCAAGAGCAAGACAAAGGACTGAATCTTTGGGGAATGGTGCCAAAAGACATGTCATTGTTTGGCATTTGGTTTTCACACCTTCAATTGAAATTTAATTCGCTGAAGTGACAAATGAAGGTTCAGATCAAAATCACTCCGAAATAAATTTTCATCCCAATTAGGTGCAGCATGTTTTGTAAGTCAATAGTTGTTTGAACAAGGATTGGTTCACACAACATCTACACAATTACAATTATCAATAGAAACATTATGACTGTCAAACAAAGTTTTACCTTTCTATCAAGCAAAATACTTTACGGAAAGCTACTTGGCTAACCTGACCATCATCTGAATGGAGGATGCCTCATATTGACATCCAGACAAAAACCGTTCCACATCATTTGGAGTGGCAGAGAAAGGGATACCTTGCAGTAAAAGCTGACAAAGGCAAATCAAATCAGCCCATATCAATTCTAACATGTTTTCAAGTCAAAGCTGATTAACCATACAAAGAGAGTAAATCTCCAGCAAACAAAATGCATGAACAAACTAAGGCAAGCAATGCTTTTTACCAGGGAAATTGGAAGTCCCAAAGAGAACTTATTCAACATTCCAGCACCAAACCACTCGGAAATAACGACCCATCGATTCACTCACTGGACATTTATGCACAAAGGATGATAACCGAGTGTAACAAATTTATCCAATGGACATTATTTGATGAATCCCTAGAAGCTCTGGATGCTATTTTGAGTTTTGACTAGCTCTCATACATATGTCTTTGCACAACATGTCTACCGATCATAAATAACAAAGAATTAAGCAAGTTCTCATTTCAATGACTACATATACAGACATAAGGAAAACTCAAAACAAATTGCAAAGAATTAATTGAGTGCACATACTAAATAAATATAATTCTAGGATTGAAGAACAAACAGTAGAATTTTATTATTATTATTATTTTATTCTTTTATTTTATTTTTCATTATTATTATTATTATTTTTTGGTACCCATATTTTTGCTTTTTTTAGTATATTTTAAGCTTTTCACTTCGGGTTCATCGACCACCGACCCCAATTAGTTTGGGATAAAGGTGATGTTAATGTTAATGTTAATGTTAATGTTAATGTAGAGAGAGCTACAAGACGAGCTCACCTGCATGACAATCATGATGAGCAACATACAATGATAAAGCAAACAATAGCTACTTAATCAAAGGAGGAAGACTAGAGCCTTAAAGTATCAAACGAATTCTATCAGTACATTTGTTTGCCTCAGCATCGGACAGGAGAATGCAAAATTTTTAATTCAAGTACACAGAAAATTTAAAAAAACATTCAGCTAAACTGGATTTTCAAAGAGTAGGATTTTTTACATCGTCAAAATTGATGACCTCTTTTCCAAAGAGCTTAGATTATCTACTTAAGTACACAAGGCACAAAGTAATCGAATTTGCCCCTTCCATACGCGCATGAGATTTAATAGTTGTACTCATCTCTCAATAGTATAATACGAAGAATATGAATATGTTCTTGGAGTGACATATGTCAGCTTATGAGATGAAACAGTAAGGAATGGTATCTATAAGACTTTGTACTTCATTTATTAATTTTTATTTTTGCTTTTATGTTTTATTCTACGTTGTGTTTTTTCCACCTAATTAAGAAATGATTTTCGAGTAGTGACAGACGTAAAAATTATAATTAAAAAACCTTGGGGATAATAAACTTTTTTTTTTTTTTTGGTTTGAAGCTATCTCTTGAAAGTTTGTTGGAAATAAAATGAAGGGGAAAAAGTTAAAAGTAGGAAGATGTGTCACTCAATAAGGGCCAAATGTCAACTTCCTGATAACCTTCTCCTATGCGCACCATAATAGGCATGTTTAATTACATGTCTCTTATCAACCAAATATAATATATTATAAATATTACATGTCTCTTTCTCCAGTTTCTAAATTTAAGCTTCAGCTTACCGCTTTCCCCCCATAATTCGTGAGAAGATCCCACTGCGAACGATCAGCCTGAGAGGCAAGGGTCATCAATTAACCACAATGTCAAATGATACAAAATTTAAGGAAACTTGGAAAACTGGTGTTGATGAGAAGAATTACCCTCTCCAATCTATACAAGCGACCCTTCTTACCAATCACCCTAAAAGCCTGATCAAATTCAAACCGGGAAGAAAACTGCACCATCCTGAAGGCAAAAATGATATATATGAGGATCAACAGTTGAAGGTTTGATATATAATCCCCTCAAACAAAATGAAAGAAACAATGTACCCATTGGACCTCTTGTGGAATCACTCAAGCTGCAAGAGAGGTGGTAGAGTTCAAAAAAGTTCCCGTTCTACCCCGCATACATCCAAATTAACCTAAATGAGGTGTTTGACTAACCAGTGTGCAACAGAAAATAACAAGGTTTTGTGCATCGTACCAAAACTAAAAGTATGGTTTGGGATAAAGGTAATGTTGATGTTGACCAAAACCAAAAGTATAAGTACAACAGAAAGACATATTACATTCCCGTTGGCACAAACATCCGGTTGTAGTGGAATCTGACATCATCCTGGGTCAGGTTACAACCTTCAAGCAGGTTCACAATATCAGTCTTCAAGGTGTGCTTCGACACTCCAAACAACTTTGCATAAACTAGACCTGAGGGAGGGAGCACCAAGCATTAGTAGAATGAACCAAAGACACCAATCAGTAGCATTCCTAGGTTTAAAGTACGCCGAAATGATACACAGATGAGAGGAACAATGAACTTAAACATTGAACATCCAGTTTCTCTCAGAGATTCAGAGACACTGTGCTGGGAACGATTTTCAATAAACAAGCCAAATCTAGGAAAGTCTCCATGTGTTTATCAAAATAAACTAGGCCACTCGGCATTTTACCCTCGTGAATACACTCTTTTCCCTTCTAACAACCAAGGAATTAAAACCACCAATTTCGATGCGAGAACATGTCAGACTAATCAACACAAATCGAAACGCTTGGATAAAGGAGGCCATTATCAAACAGCTGTCCAAATAGATGAGAAGGCAACATGGAAATCGTACGAGCGTAACTTGATCACTCCATCTCATCGACTTCTAAAACAGAAAGCTAAGAATTGCTCGAATACGCTCTGTCTCCGCTTCATTTTTGCGTTCAAACACTATGCGCGCAATGCCACCCAGGCAATGGAAGCATAAACCCTAACACTAACGGTCGAAAGCAGAGAAAAGAGAATCAACGACGAATCAAATGATCGATACGCAATCGAAGATAAAAGGCACGTGAAGCCACCAGTGTTCGGAGTTCGAAGAAACGGATCGGCGGACGAGTCCTCCGGTTGGGCCGGCTGCTCTGGTTCCGTCGAGAAAGGTCGCGGCACGTCTCGGAGAAGCGGAGAGAGGCCTCGAGCAGTGGGGACGCTACTCCGGAGGGCGAAGGCCGACCTGATTGCGTGCCGAAGCTGGCTCATGCTCGGCGTTTCGGCGGGGAATCGAATCAAACGGAGGTCGCTTCGTGTTCGAAGGCGAAGAAGACGGTATTCATGAGAGATCGAAGTAAGTACGCTGGTGAAGCAGCTGGACGTTGCTGCTAGCCCGCTAGAGAGGGTTCGAATGCAGAAACGGAACTGGCGGGTCGGGTCGGTCGGATTCTCTTTTGGGTCCAAGCCCAATTATTTTAACGACATCCGCTGTCGAAACTGTCTCCATTTTTTCACTTGTGAGTGATTTATCAAGAGGGATAATGCTGACATGTCACCTTGTGGCAATTTTCATGTAAAAAAGTGTTTTCAAAATTTCAGAAGAATAAATATGCGAACAACATAATGTAAGCTCTTCGATTATATCGATGACCGAATTATTGTTATGAACAAATCGATAGCTAAGACTAAAGCAAAGGAAAAAGCTCGTGGCAATGCCGCCCAAAAAAGAGCAGAACCCTCGCGTCAATGTGCTTAGATCTTGAACAGTCGAGCATCGAGGCATATAAGAATCGTCATTACGCGACGTGGGATAATATTTCAACACTCCTCCCGACGTGCAAGCGTAAGGTGAAATCTGATTTGAGGGGTGGATGCGTATACACGAAAAGAAATAAAACCGATTCTAATACCATAATATTAGAAGCATAATTCAAAAACCCCGTTGTTAAACGAGGTGGAACAATATTTGCTATTGGCCCTGGGATCTAACTTGAACCGGGCCTCCCATTTTCATGGGTTGAGCCCAAGCTGGGCTAGGGCCTTCTTAGGCGTTGATGACTTGATGGGGGTAGGTTAGTCCGTGAGCCTCATGCCAGTGAGAAGTGAGAACCGCATTGTTCTGGCATACTCAAAAGATGGTCAAACCGGACCCCAGAAATGATCCGGCAGATTTTACAAGGATGGTCACATTGATTTGCGTATCAGGGCAATTAGCTCGGCTTAATCCTAAAGTGTTGTATTTTCCCTCCAACCATCTATCTGGTTGGTAGGTTACGAGCTCCGAATCTCGCCCGCTTGCGAAGTCGATTGAATGTAAACATGGGCGATGATGTCCGTGATTGTAAACCTACCAATTATGAAGATGGATGCAGTTCATATGATCTATGAACCTTATGGTGTGTTTTCCTCGCTCTCGATATCTCACTTAAGGGAATTTCCGATGGAGAAACGCCAGCCTCATTGGATAGAAATAGCCAAAATTGTCGAATCAACGACTGAAAAAAAAAAGTGAGAAATGTGTCAATACTTGTGTTAAGTTTGTGGCTCAAGTTCTTGTCAGATCAAAGATGGATGGAAGCCCGGAGATTAAGATGAGTCAAGAATGTGTCTGGACTGAGTTGGAGATGCGCTGAAACAGGATACCGGACCGGGTGCCCAGGACAAGGGCTCGAGAGCTCGGCCAGATGGGCCCGATAGCATGCTGCTACTGGGCATGGATCGGTCAACCGACGGTTCGGGTCGCTCAACCAACCCGCCTCGACGGGACATCTCGAGAGCTTGCCTGGAGAGACCAGCTCAATACTGGCCATGTTCCAAGCATCCGACTCATTTCAAGCGAGCAACTCTACCTCGTGCCAACCCTCGAAAGCCTGCGGTCAGAAGCACGAACACAACTTTGCAAGACTTTGACTATGTTGATAATCACTATTTAATCACGCCTTCAAGCGTTTAGAACATTTAGCACTTAATTCTATGTAGAAACTTCTATATAAGAGTTTGTATTATCAGGGTTAACTGTTTTAAAAGTTTGAGTTGTTAAGTCAAGGCGTTGCTTGATATTGAAATATCTCAAATGGAGTATTACGGCTTAAAGAAACACACGAGCGATTGAGCGTTTGATTGCAGTCATGTAACTCGGTAGTTAATTCTCTGAGGCTGGCCTAGACGTGGAGCAACTACCGGCACTTGGACGGAACTGCACAAACCTCTAGTGCTATTTATCCTTCCTAATTTATATTCTTAATTTCATCCTCTCGAGTTTGATATTTTATTGCAAGATAAGTCACCTTGCGCATTAGAATTTGGTTTGTATATTAACTGATTGCGAAGATAATAAGATACTCCACGAGCTCGGAATTTACCTATTTAATATGACTTTTTTTTCACAATAGAAAAATGTAACCGCGTATTAAGAACTTACTTTCTTAGGGAAAAAACCCAAATTAAACATGATGTCCTCTTAGGCTATGTTTGGTGGTAAGGACTAAAACTAAGATATGATGGACTTTATCCTATCTTTTGTTTGATTGCTGCCCCCCAAGAGAAGATAAGGCCAAATAAAAGAGGGTCATAGTCTGGATTTATAAAAAAAAAAAAAAAGGAGCGATTTTAGGAGTGGCATAAAAATGGATAGGATTGCTCATATCCATGGTGTACATTAACCACCGCAATAGCCGGTTGTCATCACCAGCCAAATGACTGTCATCTCTGGCCAATAGATCGTGCTCCCCAGCCGGAGCTTCCGGATTGACGTCTAGCTTGACCCAAATCTAGAGTGATGGTAGAGCTTTTTTTTCACCGCCCCTCCTCATCCACAACTCGCTCGTCCTCTCGGTTACATAGACACTCCGTTTGCAAGGAAAAGTTTTCAACTTTTCGCAGTTTCTCACTCGATAATGCATTGTCCATGTGGGAATCGAGCCACACATTCCATCTTCAGCCTCCATTTAACAATGAAAGTATGACAATCTCATGAGCTCCGACCTTATTATAGCCTTACAAAATGTTCGGATGATCAAACACAGCGTTAATCTTTCCAACAATGTAGAAATTGGCATGGGGTGAGATTAAAGTCTCTCTCTCTCTCTTCCTTTGCGGGTCAATTAGCCCTGACCTTGCTTCAACTTCTATTGGAAAACATTAAAGAGGAGGGCATTCAGTCAATTGATACATCACATTCCATCAATGTGATACTGCAAAACAGAGCAAGTTTATATGCTTTCCTTTTTTTTGTGGTCGGATGCTATGCATTGTTTATTTGTGTGATTTTGTGGGTGTTTGGTGATCAGTTTTGGCTTTTTATATATGTCTGTCCTCTCCATCAAACGTGGCTGATCATATGTCTTCTTCCCGGGGAGGCGAGGCGTTCTCTCTCCGAATCTCCGTACATGGGGGCCGGTGCGATCGCTTTTCCTTTGATCCACGGAGAGCGCGAGTAGCATTTGTGATTTACTCGCGCGCGTGGGGTGTGTGCGTGCTCCGGGTCTGCTGCGGGAAACCATACCATGAGAGAAGGGGGAGAGGGATGAGTTGACTTGTTTTCGTGATTTTTTAAGGGGAAAAGCCATAGAAAATTTTCAAATTATATCCGGTAGGACACATTTATCCTGAAATCTGAAGCTACGGCCGTCGAGACATATTTACTTTGGTAACTTTTTTTTTTGTGATATAAAAACTCAAAACTTGTATCGATATAACTCATTTACTCTTCGTCAAGATTCCGTGAGATGATCACAATTACAAAAGATTTAGTACTAAATTGATATAAATACAAAAAGTTTAGGATTAAATTGGCAAAATTAAAAGGTTTATGACTAAATTGGCAAAAGTGTAATATGTTTAAGATTTTTTTTTTACAATCTTCCCGATAATTCGCAGATGCCAAATAATATAATTCCATTTATTGGATGATTATATTCCTGTTTATATAATATTACGATAGATATTGTGTGGGCAAAAGGAATCCCAGAACGGCAACACCTACCGATAAGGATAATAATTTTATATTTCATTTGTTTCGTGAAAAACTAATGATTCGAAAAAAAAATATTTTCCTAGAAAATGATCGTTTTTGTATCGTTTGAAATAATTAGTCGATGAAAAATATTTTCATTACATGGTTAAAAAAAAAACTATTTACGTCAGTCCAGTCGTGCCGCACAAGACCACCATCATCCACGTGAGTAATTTTCGACATAAATTGTTCGGATCGACTGAATTATTACCAATATAAAAATGTTTATCGTTGTATTGATATACCAAATGCAATATGTGTGGAATTCTTTCGATGCTTTTTCCCGGTCAAGCGGCTTCGCGTTTCGACCAGCTCCAACGTTTTAAGTTTCAACCCCATCCAGTGTAGGAGCCTGCTGGGCTAACTCATCCGTCCTAGGTTTGGACCATTTCAACAAGTGAACAATAATTTACAACGCATTAAAAAAATAATAATAAAAATAAAAAGCGGTTTGTAACATCAAATTTAAGGTTCGAGGAAAGCCGCGTGATTAGGACGTGATTAATTGGTTGTCGTCATTCATTATTGCGTGCTTAATCGGTTTTAGTAAAACGTGGAACGGTGCGGAGGGTGTTATATAGGGAGGGGACGGGTCTTTACTTGGTAGCCCCGCTTTTCCTTTTTCTTAACAACCTTCATGCATGGCTTTACTTGATTAACACTTCTCTTCCGCGCTAATTAATCACTAAGTCGCGAAAAGGCAAACATACATCCCAACTTGTGGGCGGCAGATCTCCTCAGAGATTCGGATCTTTTTCAAACCTTGTACCCGGAATTTTTTTTTTTTGGCTGAAATTATCCGGAAGCGGTTGATGGGTGATACATGTTAAAAAAAGGTTAAAAGTCGCTGGAAATTCTAAATCGTGTCAATTGTGACACGTTCACCCTAAATTTTTTCGTTAAACATTACAAAGCTACTATCCGGCAAGGTTCCGTCAAAGATCACCGTAGAAAATTTAGTTATATGAATACTAAGAAGCAAACGATATTGATATAATATCCACGTAACACAAAAACGACGTAGTCCATCCGGTGAATTTTAGCGAGTCGGCAGTGACGTGAATGTCGATCGGCCGGCGACCTCATATTTTCTTTTCTTTTCTTTTTTCCTCCTTCCATCTTCTTCCTTTGCTTCAGTCATCTTCTTCCTCTATTTCACTTGCCATGGCTGGGTGAGCCTTGACCTCATCGTGGCTGGGCGAGACAGCTAGGCGAGGCTCGCCGCACCAATCCAAATCTGGGCGAGGAGGAGCCTCTAGTTCGTCGCCATGGTCGGGCGAGGCCCAACCTCGTCGTGGTTGTGCGAGGCCGAGCCTCGCAACGGCTCGCCTCACCGAGCTAGATTTAGGTGAGGTCGATCCTCACTATCCTAGATCTAGGCAAGATCGAGTCTCACCCAGCTATGGCGAGGCTTGGGACGGCCAACGACAGAGTGATATATAGATGAGCATTGAGCAAAGGCTTGTCGCCGTCTTCACACTTGTTGACACTTGATTTTTAATTATCTTTTCTGTTTTAAAATTAATAAATTTTTTTTTTATAAAAACTCATAAAATTGAAAAATCAACTTTAGGGACCTTGGCTAAGCCTAAAGAACCAATTTTGATCAAAAAATGATTTTCCATATTTTTCGGTATTTTTTATTTATTTATTTTCGAAAATTAATAGAAAATTCATAAAAATTCATAAAATTGAAAAATCAACTTTGGAAGCCTTGGCCAAGCCTAGGCAACCATTTTTGAACAAAAAATAAATTTTCATATTATATATATTTAATATTTAAAAAAACAAAATAATACAAAAATACTTGAAAATTTAGGAAAATTAACATTTGAGGCCAAAAAAATACACAAAGATAGTTAATATTTTTATTTTAAATCTATTTTCATATTGGCCATCGCAAATTCAGAAAAATCCAATTCGAGTCACGTGTTCCTTCACGAGTATAATCTCGAATCGGGCCTAAAAAAATTTAATTTGAGCCAACTTATTTTTAATTTTCACTTTTTATGAGTTGTGACATTGTCTTCTAATATTTTAAATTTTCATCTTGGCTCAATTATACCCAGAATGACTCAATTTTGCAAAAGGGCTTTAATTAAATTCTGCATTATTTTCAGCGACAAGAAATGAGCTTAAATTTGACATGTGGTAAATTTTGGTGTGTCAAAAATTGTGAGGAGATTTGGACTTAAAGAAATATATTTTTTCATGGACTGAATTGTAAATACTTAAAATTCAAGGACTAGAGTGCAAATACCTAACTCTTGAATGATTATTTTACAAATAACAAAAAGAAGAGTTAGTGGATAAATTAGACTAGAGAAGGGAAGATGGAGAAGAGGAGATGAAGAAGAGAAGTTGGAGAAGGATGGATGAAGAAAATAAGATAAGAATAGAGAAGGGAAGATGGAGATGAAGAAGAGTTAGTGGAGAAATTAGAATGGAAGATAAGAATAGAGAATGGAAGATGGAGATGAAGAAGAGTTAGTGGAGAAATTAAAATGGGAGATAAATATGGAGAAGGGAAGATGAAGATGAAGATGAAGAAGAGTTAGTGGAGAAATTAGAATGTGAGATAGAGTTAGTGGAAAAATTAGAATGGGAGCTAGATGAGTAGATTATAAAAGGAGGAAGAAGTGAGCTTGAGAGAGGGATATTTTTTGGAGAGAAAATTTGAAGTGTTTGAGGGATTTTTTTTTTTGAGAGAAAATTTTGGATGTTTGAGAGAGTTTTGGGAGATTGAAGAAAAATTTGAAAGAAAGAAAATACCAAAAGAGAGAGAATTTTGAAGATGATGGAAGTTTAAAGCTAGGGGTTATCATCACAAATTCCTTCATCGATCAATATAAATCAAGAGTTCTTCCTCGTCAACGAGCAAGCAAATTCGAGCTAAGTGTTTTTATTTATTCATTTGTTTATGGTTTTACTTGCAAATTAGCACAAATTGTATACACTTTCTCCATCTCCTCTTTTTTTTTTTTCATATTTTATGTCAGGAGAAGGATATCTCTACGTCAACAGCAAAAATCTCGTAGAGATGCAAAAATCGGCCCAGACAAGCTCCTAAGCTGTCCACCGATTTCTCAACTGATCTGTGACTAAAAGTCCCTCTTAATTTAAAAGAAACTCTCTATATTGGGAACATAGAGAGCGAAAATCAATTATAGAAATCCCTCCCAAAAAAATGGGAGATAAGTACTCTTTCCACTCTTCTGGTTTTAGGTGCAGATTAGCACATATTTTGTATACTGACATTTCACTCTATTTTATGTCAGGAAGCCGCAGCTTTATGTCAATGGTCAACCTTATGGAAGCACAAAATCGGTTTGGAGGAGTCCTTAAGCGCGCACAAATTTCAAATTGTTGAATCAATTCGTTGTATTTTATTTTAAAGAATTCATACCCCAAAATGGAGAGGACAAAGTCCATCCGCAATTTAAATACATGCACCATAAATCCCAAAGGGAAGAGCCAAGCCAATGCTTAGCCTCCCATTGGAGGTTTTTACTTACAGTAGTTAAATACATGCAACTTAAATACCTGTACCTTAAATCCCAAAGGGAAGAGCCAAACCAATGCTTAGCCTCCCATTGGAGGTTTTTACTTACAGTAGTTAAATACCTGCAACTTAAATACCTATACCTTAAATTCCAAAGAGAAGAGCCAAGCCAATGCTTAGCCTCCCATTGGAGGTTTTTACTTACAGTAGTTAAATACCTGCAACTTAAATACATGTACCTTAAATCCCAAAGGGAAGAGCCAAGCCAATGCTTAGCCTCCCATTGGAGGTTTTTACTTACAGTAGTTAAATACCTGCAACTTAAATACCTGTACCTTAAATCCCAAAGGGAAGAGCCAAGCCAATGCTTAGCCTCCCATTGGAGGTTTTTACTTACAGTAGTTTAAATACTTGCAACTTAAATACCTGTACCTTAAATCCCAAAGGGAAGAGCCAAGCCAATGCTAGGCCTCCCATTGGAGGTGTTTATTCACTGTCATGTACTTCCTATAATTTAATTTTTGAATTATCAGACCCAAAAGATAAGTAGGTCGTAATACTGCACAGAAGTCGTTAACACACTCCCTCTTTCGGCTTCAGGGAATCTTTAACACTTAAAAAAATATAACAAATAAAAATATATACCATCCATGCATCCTATTTAAAAAGTGAAAACACAAAAGAGAATACCCTACTAGAGCCTTAGGAATAAACCAAGTCTAAGTTGCCGAATTAGGATATCCATGAAATTAAGGTACCGAAAGGGCATTAGTTTTAATTAACTAGTGTAACCAAGTCCCCGAGCTCCTAATCTCTGGTTCGCAGGAATAAATTAGTTCTCCCGCTAATTTATTTAGGTTTCTAATCGACCTACCAAGAACAATTAGTGGCGACTCCAAATTTCAAAATCATTTAAACAAAAACCAAAGTTGCGATTCGGTAAGGCTTGGGAGGGTCCGCGTTAGGTTAGTCAAATCTAATTAACCTAATAATCCGTTAACCCCTAGAAATAATAAAAATATTTTTAGAGGGTTGCGACAGACTGGCGACTCCACTGGGGACGGGATTTTTAAATTTTCAAAAAAAGATACCAATTGGAATACTTGAATTTTTTCGAAATTTTAAAAGTCTTAGTGGACTTAGGCCAATGAAAATTTCATGGATATCTCGCTTCTGGCGATCTTGTTTGGGACTCATTCTATAGGTGTTATATGTTTTTGCAGGATGGGAGTTATAAGGGGCGGAGTGTTTGGCTAACCCCTTTGTTTTGCAGGCTTGGTGTTGGGTTTATTTGTTTAATTTCGCACATTTTTAGAAGCGCTGTTTTGATATTAATTTTTGTGCATGTCTTGGATACTCTGAGGATCACGACACCTGCACACACAAGCGTCTAAACCCAAGTCGCGAAATTCTTCCTAGAAAACCATAGATAGGGATCGAATATGCAAAGCTCTTGCGTCGATTGCGCTCGGGTTGACCATATTTTATCCCGCTCATTATCTGAATTGACAATTCTTCCCATTGTGATTTAATTGCGCGGAGGGTAAGGTTGTCAATCTCCTTCTTTTATTTTCTAGAGTCCACTCCTCACTTGAGTCATGCGCATGACTATGTGATTGACATTTCTCCAAGGTAAAAGTAAGTTCTCTAATTTTATCTTGTATTTATTTTCGGTCGGTCTATGCTAGGTGTTAGTTAGTTTTTGAGCTTGATATTACGACCATTCTTTTAAAAGAAAATAAAAATTAAATTTGTCCCTCATTTCTTTTAAAAAAAATTTTGAAAAAATGATGTGAAAAAATCCATTCATGGGAATTTCATTAACCAATAAGGGATTTTTGTCATATTTTTATTGCTTCAATAAAAATGAAATTTTCCTGAAAAAATTTTCCTCTGAAAATTTATTTCAATAAAAAGAAAAATTCCTTAAAAAAAAAACTCTAGTAGACATCAAGTGATGTTATCACATTTTTCAAATTATAAAAATTTGCAAGAAAATTCTTCTCGAGAAATTCGCTCATGTTTTTTCTAAGAAAATTTTCTCTAAATAAAATTAGACTAATTGACCAATAAGAGATTTTTGTCATGTTTTTCTTGCTTCAATAAAAATGAAATTTTCCGGACAAATTTTCCTCTGAAAATTAATTTCGATAAAAAGAAACATTCCTTCAAAAAAAAAACATCAAGTGATTTTATCACATTCTTTCAAATTATAAAAACTTGCAACAAAAATTCTTTTCGAGAAATTCGCTCATGTTTTTCTAAGAAAATTTTCTCTAAATAAAATTAGACTAATGTCTCGGGGGAATTTTGTTAACCAATAAAGGATTTCTGTCAGGTCTTTCCTGCTTCAATAAAAATAAAATTTTCCTGACAAATTTACCGATGAAAATTTATTTTGATAAAAAGGAAATTCCTTCAAAAATTTTAGTAAACGTCAAGAGATTTTGTCATATTCCTTAAAAAAAAAAATAATAAAGAGTAATAAATCTGCAAAAAATTCTGTATCAGAAATTAACCCATTTCTTCCTAAGGAAATTTTTTTTTCTGATTTCTTTATAAAATAGAAAAAATCAAATTGGACTAATATAAGAGTCATGGACCGACATTCCTTGTGTCGCATACTAATTATATCCTTTTCTTTTGCAAGAAGATCCTAGATACCCCAGACGGGTGTAAAAATTAAGTTCAATAATATATCAAGAATCATCTTTAGAAATACCAAAAGACGAAAAACACCGAGGCTTCAACCGTTAATTCTGGGGGGCAAACGAACACTGTCCATCTTTGACAGACAAAGTTGTGTCAATCCGTAAACTTGTATGGGCAGTGTATTCTGATATGACGGTGGATTTATACTGATTAAACACGGGGGTATATTTAATGTATTGCAGAGGATCTCGCGTCTTTTGAAAGACAATATGGATTATATAATCAGAACCCATGAAACAAATACCTTTACCTGATTAAATCAACCAGAGACCGGTCTTAAAATTTCCTCTTATCTGAAACACGCGGAGGGCTTCAGAGGACCGAGGTTCTATTAATGAACGTAGCCCACAGGAATTTCTCCCGACGCTACAGGCGACCGACACGAGCAAGTAGACGCTGAAAGAAACAAAATATGGATAAAAGTGGGCACATAACAGGTGGCCGGATTTACTACCAGCGCACTGATCGAGTTGTCATAGCGTTATTGTTCGTGATCTCAAGATGGATAGTGGGGGCCACCGCCGAACTCATCATCAATGTTCTCGATATCATCGTCTGGAGCAATTAAACAAGAACATCAAGAAGAACATTAAGCCTCGACATCTTCCGTACCTCAAATCGTTCTGTTATGCTATGCGGAAGAAACGATAGCAGGAAAATTAAAAAAAAAAACAAAACAAAACACGTGAAGCTTTTCTTTCATTCCATTCATCAAAGAGTATTACAACAACTCACTGGGGAGGAAAGATAAAGCCAAACTGGGCCCTGATAACCATTACGAAAGAGCTCAACTGACTCTCCAAACAATTGATGCTCTGGATGCACCGGGCACTCTCGGGATCAAGCTCCGCGAGCCTAAAGAAGAGGCGATCACACTTCTCTTTAACCTGGGCCATAGTGGCCTCGTAATGCTCAACGGCAAACTCCAGGTCCGGAATCGCTGCCCTCTCAAAAGCAATGTCTGCCGTAATGTCATCAAGTCTCTCCTGCAGCCAACCGCATTTGCACCTCATCACAATATTGCCTGGCTCCTGTTCGGCGTAAGTTCGGACCAAGGCCAGACGGTCCACCAACTTTCCCCTCTCACGAACCAGCCACGAAAGCTGATCGTTGGCAAACTTGAGGGCCTTTTTGTGATTATCAGCCACAAACGTAACAGTTGCCAGACGCTCGTGCCGGTCTCGGTAACGGGCTTTCACGACGGCGGTCACAAGGACCGTCTCATAAGCGCGGTTATAGGCAGCTAGAAAATTGATGAAGAGGGTTGAGAAGTTCCGATACTCCTTTCCCAGTTGGGTACCCTCAACAGAAGCAGCGTCCACGGTCCTGAATAAACCGAGGATTTCAGCCTCAACGGTAGAGTTTTTGGCTACATGAGCGTAACCTCTACCAAGAAGATTGTAGAGTCTCTCCCACCCAGCCAGGACTTCGGTGGATAATGTGTGGTTAGGAGAATTGGCCATTTTTGAAAGCAGAATACGAAAGAAAGGGGGAGAGAGGTGAGGTAGATGAGCCGAATGCGAAGATGGTAAGCTGCTTCAATTTAAATACTGATTTCATAGGGGCAGTCCTTATAGGTTTTCCTATCTACCATTCTCTGTCGGCAACACCCCCGGTGGCTCAAATTCCAGCCAAGTGGCAACCTCGAGCCGAACAAACCCGACGTCTCTGTGGAAAAGTTGGACGGGACTCCATCGCTTTGAAAAAAAGAAAGAACGAAAAGACGAGCTGAGTGGGGGACAAAGAAATTTTCGGCAGAAAGAGAGATATTACTCATCTTCATTGGAGGACCCGCCAATAAATCGACTGTGGAAATCTTGACAGGAGCCCTCTACCGCGAAAAGAAAGAAGAAGACAAACTGAGCGATAAACGAGGATTTCCTCTTTGATCAAAAGCTGAATGTCAGATTTTCCCCTCGGTAAATCTAATAGCACTGCCCGTGAAGGGGGAAGTCGTTGCTATTTCCAGAGAGAGAATTTGTCCTCATTTGATAGTGAGGGTTCATCTGCACGAACTCGCAGGAGAAAGATAGAGAGGAAGGAGTCCTCGTGGGAGAGGAATTCAAAACCTTCACCATCAAAGCATTGGCTTTCAAAGCCTGTTACGAGAAGCCATCAACGATCCCGTGATCCCTCAAGTCCGAGAAGACATCCTGAGGCGGTCTCGAATCGGCAGTCCTAGATCCAGAAATATGTCAAGCATTAGGGGAACGGGCGCATGTTCAACCCTGGTCGAAGCTGATGAAGTTCCTTATCCTGAGGGTCTACTGGTCATGGCCATTGACGGTAATCCAGTCTCTCTGTCAATCCTTGTTACCGTATTAAGAAAATGCCGGTATAAGGTTGTAGCTCAAGCAAAGGCGACAGAGGTCTTAGAGATATTAAGGAGGAGTAGTGACCCGTTTGATATCGTCCTCACCGCCATGGTATGGATTGACATGGATGTTTTCACTCTCTTGGAAGTCATCAATTCTAAATTAAACATGCCAGTCCTCGTAATATCGGCAAGCGATGATCAGCAAGCCATAATGAAGGCTGTCTTAAATGGGGCCCAAGACGTCGTAACGAAACCAGTTAGGGTTCAGATGCTTCAAAACATATGGTAGCACGTGGTAAGGAAGCAATTGCACGACCATGAGAACAAGCATCAAACCTTCAATTTTGTTCCAAGCAACTGGAGAAAGAAGATGAGTTGGTCTCCCGAGCTGCATCGTATGTTTGTTAATGCAGTTCAGCAGCTAGGAATCGATTCGGCACGGCCGCAACATATACTGGAAATTATGAAGGTAGAGGGACTCACTAAAGCAAATGTTTCGAGTCATCTTCAGAAGTACAGAAAAAGGGTGAGAGAACATAATGCAGCTCAGAATCAAGAAAACCAAGGCGGGACTGATCCAAGCCTGAACGTCGAGCCTCCTCGCCACCATAAGTTCCGCAGGTTAGCATGGGGGGAGCCACTTCCCATTATCAACCAAGCCAGTAGCCGCACCATCAATCCTCCAGGCGTTAATCAAAGTATCCCCCAGAATCACCCTAATGCTCTTCAAGAGTATAGACCGCAGGGGCAGTGTATTCAGACTCCTTGGTTTGAGCACCAACCCGTGGCTATAATTCATCCCATGATCAGCGCGCCTGCGCAGCCAGAGAATCAGACAAGAAGTTATCCTGAGCACTTCCACTTCTCTAATCCTCAAATGGAAGGAGTTTTTAGCAGCATGACAGTTGGTGATCCCCACACTTTCTCGAGTAATGATGAAGGCTCCAGCACGAGAAGTCAAATTGCTCATGGCGATGACAGAATGAGAAATCTACCGCCAGCATTTGCCAATAACAATGCCCAATTCGAGTATCAGTTGCTGGAAGGTTCAAGAGATTACCCAGATGATGAGCTTACTGCCCTGGTCAACCAGTTTAGGGTTGACAGACGTCCCAAGCCGCGATCAGGAGCTAGTGAGTAAGGACTCTCAAACATCGGTCATCCACACCCGAACCAACACGAGACTAGCTGATTATCGAAGAGCCACAGGAGAGGCAGAACTGACCTTGAATAAGTGCACCTTTCATTTCATGCTTAATTCCCCTGCGTATGATATTTCCAGCTTTCTAGGTGACTAGATTTAATTCAGGGGCAATGGGGTAATTTGTTTTTTTTATCTTGTCGAATGCGTGAATCCCTTTTTTATGCTAGATTTAGGGCGGATCAATTTATGGTAACGTCGCTTACTGCCATAATGAGAAATGTTGAATGGCCTCACGTAGGGGAATTTCAAGTGAAAAGCCCAGGCGACCTCGAAGACGGGTAACTGTGTGTCATTTCAATTTACCCTCAATCGTTACAAAATGCTAAATTGGATTTGTTCCATTCTCACCCAGGGGATTGCAAAGTGCCTGAAGAGTGTCGCAAAATGAAATGACCCAATGGAATGCGATAGGACTCATTCGCCTTCAAGGTAACCTTCAAATTAAAGGAGCCCTCCGGTCCACGGACCCGATGGCATGGAAAATGATGATGGTCCAAGGTAACCCGAAAGAAAACAAGGCCCAACTAAGCAAAGCACATATATGGCAAGCTCAAAGTGAAGGGCAACTCGGGACATACAATTCAATCCAATCCAAATGAAGGAAATTCCTCAATTCAAATTCAATGGAAGTATACACAAGGGTAAAACAGTATCGTTCCAATTTTTCTAGAATATGAAGAACATATACTGCCGCATTCTCTTTCATTTTTGCAGGGGAAGTCTCTACTGGCCAGATTTTCCTGTCTACCATTCCCTATCAGTATCACCTCCGCTACTCGTCTCCAATCTCGAGCCAAGCAAATTCGACGTCTCTACGGAAAAGTTGGACGGGACGCCACTACTTTGAAAAAGAAAGGATAAAAAATAAGTTGAGTGGGAGACAAAGACATTTTCGGCAGAAAAGAGATACGACTCGTCTTTATTAAAGAACTCGCCAGCAAATTGACGGTGGAGACAGCAACAAGGGGCCCCCTTCCACGGAAAGATGGAAGGAGACGAGCTGGGTAGGAGATACGATGAAAAGAAAATCGAGAAAGCCAGAACACTCGAGAGAGGCAATACAGTTGCTAAACCCACGTCTAATTTTAAAGGAGGTATCTTGTTGATAATTCTCATTCGTGCTTGAAAGAGAGACTCTTAAAGCATACGCAGTCTCCCAGAAAAATCCAGAGAGTGAAAATACAAGAAGAGATATCAAACTTTGAGAAATCGTTAACCAAATCGAAGATGTCTCAACCCAACACACTTGAAAGTTATCGTTACTTGCTGAATATGGGAGAGGAAGAGTTCGAAGCCATATTTGGATCGAGCCTATGGAGCCCGGCCCTTCCTCCGACGACGTCCAAGAGCCCGGTAAGGACAATGACAACAACGGTAAAGGTCAAAAGAAGCGTTACCGTCGCCATACTGAGGAGCAAGTACGAAAGCTTGAAGCTTTCTTCAGAACGTGCCCTATGCCAGACGGCAAACAAAAAATGGAACTGAGTCAAGAGCTAGGACTTGAACCTTCGCAAATCAAGTTCTGGTTTCAAAATAGACGAACCCGAATGAAGACTCGTCATGAGCACAACGAAGCCGAGTTTCTAAGAGTTGAAAATGAAAACCTCCGGGTGGAAAACAAGATGTATAAAGAGACTTTTGACTCCGCCACCTGCCCCAACTGCAATAGCCTCCTCCTCACCCTCGATGAAATGTATGATCTGAGGATCGAAAATGCACGTTTAAGAGGTGAGTTAGACCAATTTATAACGGGATCGAGTTCTGTTGGAGCAGGGTACAAAAGGACCAATGATACTGGATCAGTATCAATACCTCCTGAGGAAGAAGGGACAGATCACCACCAAGCGGACATTGACGATGATCTTTTCGCCATAATCAACCAGTTTGATATCGGTAAAGCATCGGGACTGTGATGCACTTGTTCAGCCAGTGACCACCAGACCTTCGATATGGCCGATGCATACCTAATTTGGGATGAAGCCAGCTGATCATGGGAGAGCCTGTAGAGGAAGCAGAACTGATCTTGAATGAGGGAATGTGTTTTATTTCCTTTCGTGATATGTTTTTCTGCTTTTGTGAATGTGTAAAACCAAGGAGTAATAATCCGACTTCCCCCTATTAAATGCTCGAATCCGCCACCTCACCAACCTCGCGACGAATTGATGGCGAGTAAAAATCTGCATAAACCTTAAGGGTAACTCCGTATCGTTTCAATTTACCCTCAGTTGCTCCAAGTTTTAAAATTAAGCCCCTTCTATTCTCAGGAAATTACAAATCGACCCGAGAACGCAATCATATCCGAATACAAGTTGAACAAAATTTGGGGGCAAATCGACTCATGGGCATTACCACGGGATGGACAGCTTCGGACAAAGGAAAGTACAAGCGAAAGACGCGAACAATCTCAGAAATGGGTAATTCTGTATCGTTCTAATGTGCACATAATCATCTCAAGTCTTGAATTGTCTTATTTCATTCTTAACAGGGATTGCAAATTACCTCGAGAAATACCGTAACATGGCCCAAGGTGATACAACAAGGCTGCTTTATCCCTAAAGATTAACCTTTGAAAGGATAGCCCCATTGACACCTATGGTCCAATGGACCGAATGGTATGGCGGATGACAGTAGGTCCGAAATATCCCGAGTTCGATCCCCGAGGGTGGGGAATGTTCTATGTATTATAAATAAATGAAACAACTTTTTGTGCATTTCTTTTTGCAAGCAGGAATACTCGACGAGTAATAACGAAGTCAATATTTTGCCATATTCTCGGCTTAATGGTGAAGCATCCAACAAAAGTCGAAGAAAACTCAATCCAGCAAAATTGGTAAAAGACTTGTCCAAGGTATTCAAGATGAAGGGTAAATTAGTATCGTTTCCAATTTATCCCTTTTAATACTGGTTGACATGTCTCCTTTTCTTTTCACAGGAAATATTTATACTAACATTTAACATGTTGAAGGAGACAAATCCAAAAGAAAATTATGATCACCTGACAAGATCTATTCTGGTGAAAAATGGGGCAAATTGATCGCAAGCTCTGAAACAAAAAAGCAAATATGTCTTCCTTATCTCGTTTGATTTCAAGAATAATTTCTCTGCTTCTTGCGGGGGCATTAAACAAACCAAAATGCTCCCTCGCCCATATGCTTCATCGCGCAGGGGTAAAGTTTGAGACAAACCACCCCTCGACATAAGGAGTAGGCTTCCCAATTTGTTCGGTCCGCCCACATACCAGGGGCAATGTAAATCCGCCCATATTTGCACATTATATAAACACACGTGATGCTAAAAAATTGTCACATCTGCATTGTGCTTACACAGTTCATGAATTATGTATGACTATTCCGTGTGTTTAACTTACCAACTCCAACTTATAGCATAAACTGCACAGGAGATATCAAATGTGCAGAATGGGGCATGACAGGATGAGGAAAGGCAAACCATTTCCACACAGGTCTAACATTTTGATCTACAGATAAACAGCCTTTCTCCAGAGTGAGAAAAAGCCCTTTCGGAATGAAGTCTCCCATTCAGATTACATTCGAGGTGTTCATACTATAAGAACCTCCTTAAACAGAAGTGGTAATGCAATACATGATCTATATGTTGATCGATTGCATCATGAGTTATTACATAGACTGCCTTTAATCATGGCAAACTTAGCTGAACAATTTTGTATGAACCAATGAACGCATTGATGAAAATGCTTGCACATGTTAGCTCTGACATTGCCCGACAGGCAACACATTCCCGGTGTTTGAGTTACCTTCCAAAGTCTTGAAATTCATTCCGCGATTATTGAATGAACAAGTCTGGTTGTCGAGAAGCCACCAAGCATTTCTTCCAAATTCTCAGGTAAGTATATCTTCAACCAGAACCTTTCAATAGAATGAATTCTGACGATTGTTGGGATACTCGAATCCATTGCGGTATATACATGTATCCACATTCTTCAATAAAGCATGATTTGTCTCAAGGACAGAAATGTTCGAGACCTTTTGATCTCTGCCTCTTTGGTTTATTCCTAAACGACAGGAGAATATAATTTGGGTTTGAGCTTCTGCAGGATTCCTAGTCTCCCCAGATTTTAGAATGGCACCCTTTGAGGTACATAAAGTCCTTCTTACATGCAAATCAAGTCCTTCTTACAGGCAAATCAAGTCCTTCTTACAGGCATAAAGTCCTTCTTACAGGCAAACCAAGTCCTTCTTATAGGCAAATCAAGTCCTTCTTACAGGCAAACCAAGTCCTTCTTACAGGCACCAAGTCCTTCTTACAGGCAAACCAAGTCCTTCTTACAGGCAAATCAAGTCATTCTTACAAGCAAACCAAATCCTTCTTATAGGCATAAAGTCCTTCTTACAGGCAAAGTAAGTCCTTTTTACAGGCAAATCAAGTCCTTCTTACAGGCACAAAGTCCTTCTTATAGGCAAATCAAGTCCTTTTTACAGGCAAACTAAGTCCTTTTTACAGGCAAACAAAGTCCTTCTTACAGGCACAAAGTCCTTCTTACAGGCACAAAGTCCTTCTTACAGGCAAACCAAGTCCTTCTTACAGGCAAATCAAGTCCTACTTACAGGCAAATAAAGTCCTTCTTACAGGCAAAGCAAGTCCTTCTTACAGGCAAATCAAGTCCTTCTTACAGGCACAAAGTCCTTCTTACAGGCAAACAAAGTCCTTCTTACAGGCAAAGCAAGTCCTTCTTACAGGCAAATCAAGTCCTTCTTACAGGCAAAGCAAGTCCTTCTTACAGGCAAATCAAGTCCTTCTTACAGGCAAAGCAAGTCTTTCTTACAGGCACAAAGTCCTTCTTATAGGCAAAGTAAGTCCTTCTTACAGGCAAATTAAGTCCTTTTTACAGGCAAATCAAATCCTTCTTACATGCAAATTAAGTCATTTTACATGGCATAAAGTCCTTTTTACAGGCACCAAAGTCCTTTTTACAGGCACTAAGTCCTTTCTACAAGCGCAAAGTCCTTCTTACAGGCAGTTTCATGGGATAACCTACTATACAGGTCAAATTTCAATCAAATTTTAATCAGTAGAATCGTTTCATTAGGAATCTACCATGGGGTGACCTACCATACGGGTCAAAATTTAAATCAGTAGAATCCTTTTATTAGGAATCTACCATGGTACGACCCACCATACGGGTCATATTTTAATTCAATTTTTAATCAGTAGAATCCTTTTATTAGGAATATACCATGGGTTAACCTACCAGACGGGTTCAAGTTCAACTACTCTAAGGTTTTCTTATAACGAATCTTTAGGTTCTCATTTCATTTTTAGTGGAACATTCATGTCACGACTCTTTTTATTTTATTGTGTTGAGTTTATTAGAACTTAGGTGTCATCTCGTCTTTGAAATGAACCTCTACCGAGCTTCCTTTCAAAGAGGGGCAGCTGTTGACACCTGATTTTTAATCATCCTTTCTGTTTTAAAATTAATAAAAATTTTTTTTTATAAAAACTCATAAAATTGAAAAATCAACTTTAGGGACCTTGGCTAAGCCTAAAGAACCAATTTTGATCAAAAAATGATTTTCCATATTTTTCGTATTTTTCGGTATTTTTTATTTATTTATTTTCGAAAATTAATAGAAAATTCATAAAAATTCATAAAATTGAAAAATCAACTTTGGAAGCCTTGGCCAAGCCTAGGCAACCATTTTTGAACAAAAAATAAATTTTCATATTATATATATTTAATTTTTTTAAAAACAAATAATACAAAAATACTTGAAAATTTAGGAAAATTAACATTTGAGGCCAAAAAAATACACAAAGATAGTTAATATTTTTATTTTAAATCTATTTTCATATTGGCCATCGCAAATTCAGAAAAATTCAATTCGAGTCACGTGTTCCTTCACGAGTATAATCTCGAATCGGGCCTAAAAAAATTTAATTTGAGCCAACTTATTTTTAATTTTCACTTTTTATGAGTTGTGACATTGTCTTCTAATATTTTAAATTTTCATCTTGGCTCAATTATACCCAGAATGACTCAATTTTGCAAAAGGGATTTAATTAAATTATGCATTATTTTCAGCGACAAGAATTGAGCTTAAATTTGACATGTGGTAAATTTTGGTGTGTCAAAAATTGTGAGGAGATTTGGACTTAAAGAAATATATTTTTTCATGGACTGAATTGTAAATACTTAAAATTCAAGGACTAGAGTGCAAATACCTAACTCTTGAATGATTATTTTACAAATAACAAAAAGAAGAGTTAGTGGATAAATTAGACTAGAGAAGGGAAGATGGAGAAGAGGAGATGAAGAAGAGAAGTTGGAGAAGGATGGATGGAGAAAATAAGATAAGAATAGAGAATGGAAGATGGAGATGAAGAAGAGTTAGTGGAGAAATTAGAATGGAAGATAAGAATAGAGAATGGAAGATGGAGATGAAGAAGAGTTAGTGGAAAAATTAGAATGGGAGATAAATATGGAGAAGGGAAGATGAAGATGAAGAAGAGTTAGTGGAGAAATTAGAATGGGAGATAGAGTTAGTGGAAAAATTAGAATGGGAGATAGATGAGTAGATTATAAAAGGAGGAAGAAGTGAGCTTGAGAGGGGGATATTTTTTGGAGAGAAAATTTGAAGTGTTTGAGGGATTTTTTTTTTTGAGAGAAAATTTTGGATGTTTGAGAGAGTTTTGGGAGATAGAAGAAAAATTTGAGAGAAAGAAAATATCAAAAGAGAGAGAATTTTGAAGATGATGGAAATTTAAAGCTAGGGGTTATCATCACAAATTCCTTCATCGATCAATATAAATCAAGAGTTCTTCCTCGTCAACGAGCAAGCAAATTCGAGCTAAGTGTTTTTATTTATTCATTTGTTTATGGTTTTACTTGCAAATTAGCACAAATTGTATACACTTTCTCCATCTCCTCTTTTTTTTTTCATATTTTATGTCAGGAGAAGGATATCTCTACGTCAACAGCAAAAATCTCGTAGAGATGCAAAAATCGGCCCAGACAAGCTCCTAAGCTGTCCACCGATTTCTCAACTGATCTGTGACTAAAAGTCCCTCTTAATTCAAAAGAAACTCTCTATATTGGGAACATAGAGAGCGAAAATCAATTATAGAAATCCCTCCCAAAAAATGGGAGATAAGTACTCTTTCCACTCTTCTGGTTTTAGGTGCAGATTAGCACATATTTTGTATACTGACATTTCACTCTATTTTATGTCAGGAAGCCGCAGCTTTATATCAATGGTCAACCCTATGGAAGCACAAAATCGGCTTGGAGGAGTCCTTAAGCGCGCACAAATTTCAAATTGTTGAATCAATTCGTTGTATTTTATTTTAAAGAATTCATACCCGAAAATGGAGAGGACAAAGTCCATCCGCAATTTAAATACCTGCACCATAAATCCCAAAGGGAAGAGCCAAGCAGCCTCCCATTGGAGGTTTTTACTT
This sequence comes from Psidium guajava, assembly GCA_016432845.1. Classification (NCBI taxonomy): domain Eukaryota; kingdom Viridiplantae; phylum Streptophyta; class Magnoliopsida; order Myrtales; family Myrtaceae; genus Psidium; species Psidium guajava. The sequence goes on from CM028224.1 coordinate 37,921,094, forward strand.
ACAGTAGTTAAATACTTGCAATTTAAATACCTGTACCTTAAATTCCAAAGGAAAGAGCCAAACCAATGCTTAGCCTCCCATTGGAGGTTTTTACTTATAGTAGTTAAATACCTGCAACTTAAATACCTATACCTTAAATTCCAAAGGGAAGAGCCAAGCCAATGCTTAGCCTCCCATTGGAGGTTTTTACTTACAGTAGTTAAATACCTGCAACTTAAATACATGTACATTAAATCCCAAAGGGAAGAGCCAAGCCAATGTTTAGCCTCCCATTGGAGGTTTTTACTTACAGTAGTTAAATACCTGCAACTTAAATACCTGTACCTTAAATCGCAAAGGGAAGAGCCAAGCAAATGCTTAGCCTCCCATTGGAGGTTTTTACTTACAGTAGTTTAAATACTTGCAACTTAAATACCTGTACCTTAAATCCCAAAGGGAAGAGCCAAGCCAATGCTAGGCCTCCCATTGGAGGTGTTTATTCACTGTCATGTACTTCCTATAATTTAATTTTTGAATCATCAGACCCAAAAGATAAGTAGGTCGTAATACTGCACAGAAGTCGTTAACACACTCCCTCTTTCGGCTTCAGGGAATCTTTAACACTTAAAAAAATATAACAAATAAAAATATATACCATCCATGCATCCTATTTAAAAAGTGAAAACACAAAAGAGAATACCCTACTAGAGCCTTAGGAATAAACCATGTCTGAGTTGCCGAATTCGGATATCCATGAAATTAAGGTACCGAAAGGGCATTAGTTTTAATTAACTAGTGTAACCAAGTCCCCGAGCTCCTAATCTCTGGTTCGCAGGAATAAATTAGTTCTCCCGCTAATTTATTTATGTTTCTAATCGACCTACCAAGAACGATTAGTGGCGACTCCAAATTTCAAAATCATTTAAACAAAAACCAAAGTTGCGATTCGGTAGAGCTTGGGAGGGTCCGCGTTAGGTTAGTCAAATCTAATTAACCTAATAATCCGTTAACCCCTAGAAATAATAAAAATATTTTTAGAGAGTCGCGACAACACTCCATAATCTTCAACCACCATCTATACCAGGAAATCCTCTAGCTTCCTAGCTCTCTAAAGCACGCTCATGGTCTCAAATCTAGGTTGGCGAGGAGAGCCTTCCCCAATGGCTACCTCTCCTAGCCATGGTGAGGTTGGGCCTCACCCAGCCGTGGTGAGGCCGGCGAGCCTATCGATCGCCGAAATGGAGGAAAAAGATGGGCGAGAGGACGAAGAGGAGAGGAGGAAAAAGGAAAAGAAAAAAAGAAAGAAATTATTTTAAAAACATATTAAATATTCAAAAATATTATGTTATTGATCGGCTGGCTCTACGTCAGAGCCGGCCGGCAAATATTTATCGGATGAACTGAATTGATATAATTATAAAATGTTTATGATTGAATTGGCGGAAAAAAAATTTAGAATTGAATTGACACAAATATAAAAAGTTTATGACTAAATTGGTAAAATTAAAAATTTTAAAATTGAATTGATAAAAGTGCAATAAATTAAAAAAAAAATTTCACAAGTTTACCAATCATTCTCCGGATGCACATGAGGGAGTCATTAACCATTCACTCCTTCGAGGAAAGAGATATCTCCCAAGGTTACCTAAAAGAGAGGTACAAAGGTACGCCATCCGTAGTACTTTAATATGTTCCACCATGTGCATTTATGTATAATTTATTTAGATTTTGAATTGTAAAACATTACGTTGATGTTGCTATGGCTCTGGTTCTTCATCTACCGGTCCAGGGTTGGACGCGGGCAGTTTGATTATAGCGTTCCTTCTAAGATATGCGCAAGAGCATAACGTGCAGTTTCAGACTACCAAAAAGAAAGCACGACTTAAAAAAAAAATTTTAACGCTCCATTTATTTCGCCAAAAGCGTGACATTTTTGAAAAATATTTTCAAAAACGTATTTTCCAAAAAAAAATGAATATATTTTTTGGTATTTGGTTGGGACTTGAAAGTAAACTGAAAAATACTTTTTTGGTTTATTTGGTGAGAAAAATTTAATTTGATTTTTCGCTTCGTCGTTTAACCTGAAATTGACGATGTGTATGCCAGGCGTCTTATTTGGCTTGATTGGCGCTGCGGTCGATAATTTTCATTATTTTTTTAATCTTGTAGACTTTCCTAAATTTTTTTCATTAGATTGTCTATTTTTATTTTATTTTGTTCTGTTTTGTTGTTTCTTTTATTTTATTTTTGTATTCCTCTTGCTTGGTCATGTGTTAATCTGTTTTGAGATCTACTGCGCATCTTTTGGGTGCGTGGCTTTGGTGCTGTCCTCTTCTTTCTCTTTGTCGTTCTCTCCGTCAATGTGATTGTCTTCTTCCGGGGGAGGCGAGGCGCTAGCCCCATGTCATCCTAGGCGTTGGGCCCACCTTTTGTGGAATCATTTATATATAGCAAACAAGCAGGACCTTTTAAGGAATGGACGAAAATACCCTCCAATATAGTTTATGGTTAATACCATAAAAAATTCCAAATAGGTTCGAACCACGTATATTATAATATAACTTTTACAAAACCTAGTTCACTCGTCGATTTTTTTCACATCTATGACTGAATGGTTAAAACATCCCAACCTATACCACCCTAATGAAGAGGCAAATTCGTAGTAAAAACTTAAATCACATGCAGAGTGGGACCCCAAGAGCATAGTCTATACGGCCATCCCTAGTGAATCGCCGTCCCCAGATGACACACAAGGAGGAATATTGACTATTAAGTTTTAATTTTTTTTAAAATCTATTTTTTTTTTTTTTGCGTGTCGAAATGGCCGAAACACGGGTAGGACAGATGAGTCTGAAAGTCGGCGATCCCGACACCCTAGGACCTCCGTAGTCGTATTCTAACAACAAAATAACCATAAGATCGTGCTTGCGTACCTGATTTAGCATCCATCTTCGCGCGGCGCGGAAAACCGACGAACGGGCCTTGGAATCTTAGTGAGACGGGCTCGGAACTTCCCCTTTATGCCCTCGGAGTCGCCTGGCGTCGATGGAACGACCTCAACCTCGTGGCTCTCTCTCCCACAAGCCGTATGGAGAAGAGGAAGAGGAGAAATGGCATTCGTTCGGGCTAAAGGGGGGTCCTTGCCTTATATTAACTTCCAGCTGGGCCCTTCCATCACGGGCCGGGCCGGAATTCGGCCCACACTAGCCAGGCCCATATACGGCCCATTAAGAATCCTTAAATCCTACTTTATTAAACCAATACCGTATACGGTAAATTAATACCGCATACGATCAATTACAATTACAATTAAGGCGAGCCCACATATAGAAAACTCTAACAGAGTCATCCCAGGAGGCTCTTCCCCCGGTCGGAATTCTATGCCACCGCGACCCTTGTTAAATAATTTATTATCAGTATGCCTTTTCACGGAGAAAAAAAAAGAAGAGTTAAAGCTGAATACAAAAATTTGAGGTCCCAAATCCATTATTCCCATTTTATCACGTAACAACATATGAAGTAACGCTGTAGCAAAGAACATAGCGTCCGAATGCTTGTCGATTCCTAGATTAACAAGCCAATCGGCAGGATGATTTTCCTTTCCCGAAAGTGGCGTTGCACTTTGAACCAAACCGTGATCTTATCAACACCAAGTTGTTTTGTGAAGTCGAATCCGAGTCACATTGCTCGAGATTTTGTTTGCACCGATGAATGTGTTCATACGAATGTATTAAAAACCACCAAGCCACTCGCCCACATCGTTTCCAAGCAAAAATCCTGCACCCGCAAATTCTATATTGCCTTTAAAGGCCTCATCTATACTCAGTTTAATTGGAAAATCTTATATGATCAAAATCGAAAAAGTGGATATGACTTTTTATTATTGCTCGCAGTTAATTTTTGGGAAATCAAAACCCGAAACATATGAACGCGCATATTGTCTGGGATCTGCGAATTAATACCTAAATACAAAGAAAGCCACGATTACACAGCGAAATACAACGAAAAAGAAGCCACGGTTTTGGAAGCAGGAGTACGCAACACATGCTGGATTTTGAGATCCGATTTGACATCATGAACAGACCGAATGTGCACCAGATCTGAAGATTAGCTTAGTATAAATCTGTGTTAACTAGGCTCTCGAATCATGTTGTCGGTCTTGGGAACGTGGCTTGCGTTAGAAGTGTGCAACCAATGAGTTATAGGTCGAATTGGATATATATTAACTGTTTCGCATCACATCGATTTTTCATTGTGGGATTTCTCTAACATTATTTACATGCGCAACACGATAATCTCTTCCTCGCGTGTGATTAGTTTTGCTCTCCTTCTATTCCCTGTATCCTTCTCGATTAATATATCTTAGCTTGAATCTCCATCAATGTCCAACTTTATCTCTAGCCTCTTTCTCCATACCAAACCATGAAGTCTATCATCTTCATATGATTACTTCCAAGTAGTCTCATATAAAAGCGATTCGGGCCTAAAGTGAGACATCGAAGCTTCAGCTCTTGCGTTGTCGGCCTATGTTTCACACATTTCTTGAAAATCAGTTTGCTAGCAACGTACCATCGAGCCCGCATTGCTACGCTACATCGCCCATTGCTCGAAAATTAGGTTGGTCACCAAATTCTTTCGTTAAAATATTCACCAAACACAGGAGCATAATGAGGACCCACTAATCTACCATTGCATCATTCACCAGAGGTGAGCAGTAGAAGCTCGTTGCCTTCACCTTGAGAGATCGCTAAGAGAGAATCAATGTCTAGCCAACTTAAACATATTGACTGCTTCGCACCATATCAATTTTTCACATTTTCGATGTGAGACTTTTCTGATATAACTTACATGTGCATCCTAATAGGTCGATATATGCACGACGGACTAGATAGATCTCTTCTTTCTACTTCTATTTAGTCCGCTTTATTCATTGAAAAAGTCTATTATGAGGGTACGAGGGTTCCAGCACAAAAGACATTACCCATGATATGCTTTGTGGCGATAAAGGCAATGAAATATGCTCGATGGAACTTTATATGCTCATAGTGTTGTGTAACTTTATATGAGATTCAATGATGGGGGTGAGCATGGTTCCAGCTTTTAGGGCACGTAGGTTTCAAGTTCCACGCGTGGAATCTAGAGCAGGTCTTTGTATTATACTTGTTTTATTTTATTTTGTTCTCTTTTATTGTTTCTTTCCTTTTCCTTTTTTTGTTTTTTTGTTTTTACTTTTTTGTATTCCTTTTGCTTGGCCATGTAGGTTTCAAGTTCCACGTGTGGGTGTGGTTTTGGTGGTGTTTACTGTTTGATAATCGATCTGCCTTATATGTATCTGTGCTCTTCTTCCTCTCTGTCGTTCTCTCCATCAATATGGCTGTCTTCTTCCGGGGGAGGCGAGGCGCTAGCTCTATATCATCGTACCGGTTGGGCCCACCTTTTGTGGAATCATATTATTTGTAACAAAGAAGTAGGATCCTTTTAGGAAATGGACGAAAATACCCCTTCAATATACTTTATGATTAGTATCACCAAAAATTTCGAATTAGTACATTCGAACCACATGTACCATGATCTAACTTTTACAAAACCTAGTTCACTCGCCGATTCTTTTTGCATCTATGGCTGAATGGTTAAAGCGCCCAACCTATACCAACTTAATGAAGAGGCAAATTCGTAGGTTGTTCGGCAAGTTCATCAACATCTTGCACACGTGCACCATAGCATTCTCACCCCTTTTCTTAGCTTCTAGTAGTTAGCCAGCATTTTGGACCTAACGCTCCTATGTACGCTAGCTCGAGCTGGCCAAATCAACCTTTCAATGCTCTCCCATCTCATGACTTGACCAGTCATTCGGATTCGTATTAAAAGATCATCTCACCTGTGGTCGACATTCCATTCCCCTTAGTCAGAGATACTCATTCTGATTTTTCACTAAAGGCTAGTGCGCAAAGTAAGCTTTTAGACCTATGATCAAATAGACAAGATTGGGGGTGGAGTAAGCCTAGAGTAGACGGCAGACCCGACGCGATTGATAGATAAGCCGACTTTAATAGCAAGCCTAATTCTGCAATCTAAAATGAATAAGAGATCTATCGGTATGCCATCCACTCCATATCTTTCATAGTTTAGGAAGAAACCGTCTCCTTACACCCTTATGCTCAAGGCGTTGCTCAAACAGCTGATAGCCAATGGTTTATTGCACGTTGACAACTGAAAGTACTAAGCTAGCCACCATATTTCAGGGCACGTACCCTAATCTAACTTTTACATTGCAAAATGAAAATCCAAATTGGCATACATGTGTTGCATTTGTCCTCAATTAATTTATGTGTCCTAATGATCACAAACTAATATACTCGTATCATATTTGCTCAAAACATGTCATTCGCGTTCCATTCGTACACGATTTCTCCACAACTCCAGTCAATGCTAACATCAATTTTCATTTCATTTCAAGACGCTTCATTTTAAAGTGCTTACTAAAAGCTGAATTATGCCATTCTAAAAAAAAAAAAAGCCGACAATAAGGCTCATCCTTTCGCCAAGGGAGGAAATATTGTGGTTCTTCAAACGACTAATCTTGATTTGGGTTCACCGATTGAAATAGAAAGTCGATCTTCCTCAATGCTGACCGAGGTGGAGTTCATCGAGCTCCTGAACTTGAACTCGATAACCATCGCTGAAGTGCCGGAAAGAGAAAAAGCTCACGAGCTGCTCGAGATCATGAAGATTTGCGTGATTAAGAAAGCAATTGTGACGGGACGATCCTAATCTTTCATGAAAGTTTAGCACATAAAGAGAAGATATAGGGTAGATTTGTTACGGACATATCAAAATTGACAATTTTTTAATACAAATTAGTTTAGAGTAAATATAATATGGATGTATCGGCTTAGAATTTTTGACAAATATAAACCCCTAAATAAATCTCACCTAACAATTCTTAGTGCCCGGTAATTCTTCTTGGTTATGTAATTTCGTTCTAATTTTTATTAAAGATTTGCTCTTCTTCTTTTTTTAATCGATTCCCTCATCAACTGCCTCCAAATTATATCGTTAGAGAAAGACCTGAATCTCTCGGGGTTTTTCCTGCCGATAAGTTGGTATGTATGTCTGCTCTTAGCTACCTGTTTGAACTGACAATTAGTGATTAATTATTGTGGGACCACAAGAGCATAGTCTATACGATCATTCCTAGTGAATTGCTGTCCCCAGATAACACATAAGGATGAATGTCGACAACTAATTTTTAATGTTTATCAGTCTATTAATTTTTAATTTTTTTGCTTATGTTATTTTATTTTATTTTTTTGTGCGTTTTTTGTTTTTTTTTTGTTCCGGGATTTTTTGCGTGTTGAAATGGTCGAAATATAGGTAGGACAGATGAGTCATCACAGTAGGCTCTTTGCTATGGATGGGATTGAAACTTCAATCACGAGATCCGGTGAAAAACGTGAAGGGACTTGGCTGGATTCAACCAGCCAGGCAATATCTGATCACGTGAATCCCAATCATGTGCGGATATTCCTTTGTTCAATTCCGTATGATTTCATTGATTTAATTAATTGAAGAACCCGTTTTGATTAAGATACTTCTCCCAATTGAAAGATATTGACCCGTTCACGAATTTCGTGTCACCACGACACTTGTTAAATAGCTTGTCATCGATAAGTCTTTTCATGAAAAAAAGGGTTAAATTCGAATACAAAAAAATTTAATATCGTAAATCTATTATCCCCATTTCATTGCCTGCAAAATATGAAGTAACACTATAAGAGGCGATGCAAAGAACGTAGTGTCCAAACGCCTGTCGACTCTTAAATTAACAAGCCAGTCAACAGGGCAATTTCCTTTTTTGAAAGTGACGTTGCACTTTGAACTAAACCATGATCTTATGAAGACCAAGTTTTGCAAGGTTGAATCCTAACCACAATACCCAATATTTTGTTTGCATCGATGAATTTGTTCACATGAATGTAATAAAAATTACTAATCCACTCATTTCCTTCACCTATGAATAAAAATCCTACACCAGTAAATCTTAGATTGCCTTTAGAAGCATCATCTATATTCAGTTTAATCGGAGAATCTTATTTATCTGATTAAAATCGAGAAAAGTGGGTATGACTTTTCATTATTATTTGCTGTTAATTTTTGGGAAATCAAACCGAAAGCATATGAACGCTCATATATGGCATCTGCGAATTAATATCTAAACACAAAGAAAGTCATAATTGTTCATCTCGATCGATGAAAGACACATCTCCCAATGTCAAAAAGAGGCAAAGGTACCATGTACCATCATGGGCATATATGCGTAATCAATTGATGTTCATAAGGCGTCTTTTTCCTAATAACTTTGTCTTATTTTATTTTTATTTTTATTTTAGAGGAACAGTTCTGTTGCTTCCTGTTCTTCATGGTTGGTTGATTATGGCATTCGCTGCCACGAATTACACGACGGAATACAATGAAAAAGAAGCCGTGGTTTTAGAAGCTGGAGCACACAACACATGCCGGATTTTGAGATCCGATTTGACACAATGAACAGACCGAATGTGCACCAGATCCGAAGATTAGCTTAGCATAAAACTGAGTTAACTGGGTTATTGAATCATGTTGTCGGTCCTGGGAATGTGGCTTGTGTTAGTGGTGTGCAGCAACAAATGGGATATATATTAATTTTGATTCGCACCTATCAATCTTTCGTTATGACATTTCTCTAACACAACTTACATATGCAACACACTAATCTTTCTGTCACATGTGATTAGTTTCGCTCCCCGCAATCTCAGTATCCTTCTGGACTAATATATCTTAGCTTAAATCTCTATCAATGCTCATCCTCATCTTTAGTCTCTTTCTCTAGACCAAACCATACCCCTAATCTAAGTACCCTTCTAGATTAATATATCTTAACTTGAATGCCCATCAACGCCCAACTTTATCTCTAGTCTTTTTTTCTAGACCAAATATTGACATCTATCATCTTCGGATTACTATTTTCGGGTAGACTCGTATAATAGTGATCTGCGCCTAGAGTCAAACATCGGAGTTTCAGCTCCTACGTTGCCAACCTGTGCCTCACACATTGCTTGATAACCAACTTGCTACCAACATACCATCAAGCCCGCGTTGCTATGCTACATCGCCCATTGCTCGAAAATTAAGTTGGTAATTAGATTTTTTCATTAAGATATTCACTAAACACAAGAGGAGAATGAGGGCCCACTAATCTACCATCAGCATCATTCACTAGAGGTGAGCAGCGAAAGCTCATTACCTTCATCTTGAGAGATCACTAAGAGAGAATCAATGTCTGGCCAATTTAGACATATTAACTGCTTCATATCATATTAATTCTTTAATGTGAGACTTTTGTAACATAACTCACATGTGCATCCTAGTAAGCTGATCCTTTAATGTGCTCTCGATTAAAGAGCTAGACTTGATTCATGACTGTTGGATGGTATAGAATATATTAAAATTAGAGTATCTCAACTCCCTTGAAATCGATTGAGGTTTCTGCACTTGTGTATATATTGTCGCAGTGTCTAGTAGCAAGTTTGCGAATCATTTCAAGCTGCTTGACTAGGTAGATTTCTTCTTTCTACTTCCATTTAGTCCGCTTTATTCATTTAAAAGTCGATTATGAGGGTTCTAGCGCAAAAGACATTATCCATGATATGCTTCGTGGCAATAAAGGCAATGAAATATGCTCAATGGAACTTCATGCTTTTAGAGTTGTGTAACTTTATATAAGAGTCAATATTGATTCCAGATTTTAGAGTACATAGGTTTCAAGTTCCACGCTTGAAACCTAGAATAAGTCTTTGTATTGTACTTGTTCCATGTGTCTTCGAGCGATCCTGCAATATTTCATGGTATCCAATGATGAGTGTATAGTCTGGAACCAGTAGTTTGAACTTTCATTTCAAACGATGCCTAAGATCGAGAATTTTATTTTGTTAAAGTTTCATATTCTTCATGTATATAAATACAAGTTGTGATCAATAGATTGTAATATCAAATGGTGGTTATTAGAGGTAATGATTTACTCAACCGTGTAATTAGGAATATAAGTGGAACTTGGGTAAACCTTGAAATCGACTTTAAAATCTCTGACATAGTAGGTTTCATGTTTTAGGGTATGTAGGGTAGGTTCCATGTTTCAAAAATTAGATAACCGATTCCGACAGGTAGGTTTTAACTTATAAATGAAATCTGAACTGACCCTGAAATTCTTCATCCTAATTGGTGCAATCGTCATATTCAGCTATGGGACACTCGGTTTGTGTCTCTTATAATCGTGCCTTTCCTCATCCGTAGTTTATCTAATTTAGTTACTCGTGCGATCTTCCATTAATTTCCATTTTCATTAGGTCAATCATACAATTAGATGAATTAAAATGTGGACTATTGCTCGATGTATGCGGTGAGTCCAATCCTTCATAATTTAAAATTTGCGGACATTAGGTTAGGGGGTGTTGACACCTGATTTTTAATCATTTTTTCTATTGCTCAGTAATAAAAAATCCATAAAAATTCATAAAATTGAAAAATTAACTTTGGGGACCTTAGCCAAGCCTAGGGAACCAATTTTGACTAAAAAAAAGATTTTTCATATTTTCAGTATTTTTATGTATTTTTTATTTATTTATTTTCGAAAATTAATAGAAAATCCATAAAAATTCATAAAATTGAAAAATCAACTTTGGGAACCTTAGCCAAGCCTAGGGAACCAATTTTGACCAAAAAATAATTTTTCATATTTTCCATATTTTTCGATATTTTTATTTTCGAAAATTCATAAAACAAAAAATAAAGAAAAAATGAGAAAATTGCAAAATTAACTTTGGAAGCCTTGGCCAAGCCTAGGCAACCATTTTTGAAGAAAAAATAAATTTTCATATTTTATATATATTTTTTAATTTGTTTTTTAAAAAAAAATACAAAAATACTTGAAAATTTTGGAAAAATAACATTTGAGGCCAAAAAAATACACAAAGATAGTTAATATTTTTATTTTAAATCTATTTTCATATTGGCCATCGCAAATTTAGAAAAATCCAATTCGAGTCACGTGTTCCTTCACGAGTATAATCTCAAATCGGGCCTAAAAAATTTAATTTGAGTCAACTTATTTTTAATTTTCACTTTTTATGAGTTGTGACATTGTCTTCTAATATTTTAAATTTTCACCTTGGCCCAATTATACCCAGAATGACTTGATTTTGCAAAAGGGCTTTAATTAAATTCTGCATTATTTTCAGCGGCAAGAAATGAGCTTAAATTTGACATGTGGTAAATTTTGATGTGTCAAAAATTGTGAGGAGATTTGGACTTAAAGAAATATATTTTTTCAGGGACTGAATTGTAAATACTTAAAATTCAAGGACTAGAGTGCAAATACCTAACTCTTGAAGGATTATTTTACAAATAACAAAAAGAAGAGTTAGTGGATAAATTAGAATAGAGAAGGGAAGATGGAGAAGAGAAGTTGGAGAAGAATTGATGGAGAAAATAAAATAAGAATAGAGAAGGGAAGATGGAGATGAAGAAGAGTTAGTAAAGAAATTAGAATGTAAGATAAGAATAGAGAAGGGAAGATGGAGATGAAGAAGAGTTAGTGGAGAAATTAGAATGGGAGATAAATATGGAGAAGGGAAGATGAAGATGAAGAAGAGTTAGTGGAGAGATTAGAATGTGAGATAGAGATGGAGAATGGAAGATGAAAATGAAGAGGAGTTAGTGGAGAAATTAAAATGGGAGATAGAGTTAGTGGAAAAATTAGAATGTGAGATAGATGAGTAGATTATAAAAGGAGGAAGAAGTGAGCTTGAGAGGAGGATTTTTTTGGAGAGAAAATTTGAAGTGTTTGAGAGAATTTTTTTGGAGAGAAAATTTGAAGTGTTTGAGGAAATTTTTTTGGAGAGAAAATCTTGGATGCTTGAGAGAATTTTGAGAGATTGAAAGAAATTAGAGAGAAAGAAAAAAATAAAAAAAAGAGAGAGAATCCTTTTTTCCAAAAGAGAGTCTTGAAGATGGTGAGAGTTTAAATCTAGGTGTTACCATCACCAATTCCTCTACCGATCAACGCAAGTCACAAGTTCATCTCCATCGTTCGAGCCGCAATCTTGATCTATAAGGTGACACGAGATCCGAATTCGGCAATCAAATCTGTTAAATCAGGTAACGATCCTAACTATTAAAATCTTCGAGAATTTCCTTGCCCAAATAAATTAATTTAAATTTCGATTATGTCATGTCATACTCATATGTATCCATATCTACATGTCGCATTCATACTATAAATTCCTGCAATTTAATTCTTGCACCATAAATCCCAAAGGGAAGAGCCAAGCCAATGCTTAGCCTCCCATTGGAGGTTTTTACTTACAATAGTTAAATATCTGCAACTTAAATACCCGTACCTTAAATCCCAAAGGGAAGAGCCAAGCCAATGCTTAGCCTCCCATTGGTGGTTTTTACTTACAGTAGTTAAATACCTGCAACTTAAATACCTGTACCTTAAATCCCAAAGGGAAGAGCCAAGCCAATGCTTAGCCTCCCATTGGAGGTTTTTACTTACAGTAGTTAAATACCTGCAACTTAAATACCTGTGTCTTAAATCCCAAAGGAAAGAGCCAAGCCAATGCTTAGCCTCCCATTGGTGGTTTTTACTTACAGTAGTTAAATACCTGCAACTTAAATACCCGTACCTTAAATCCCAAAGGGAAGAGCCAAGCCAATGCTTAGCCTCCCATTGGTGGTTTTTACTTACAGTAGTTAAATACCTGCAACTTAAATACCCGTACCTTAAATCCCAAAGGGAAGAGCCAAACCAATGCTTAGCCTCCCATTGGTGGTTTTTACTTACAGTAGTTAAATATCTGCAACTTAAATACCCGTACCTTAAATCCCAAAGGGAAGAGCCAAGCTAATGCTTAGCCTCCCATTGGTGGTTTTTACTTACACTAGTTAAATACCTGCAACTTAAATACCTGTACCTTAAATCTCAAAGGGAAGAGCCAAGCCAATGCTTAGCCTCCCATTGGAGGTTTTTACTTACAGTAGTTAAATACCTGCAACTTAAATACCCGTGTCTTAAATCCCAAAGGGAAGAGCCAAGCTAATGCTTAGCCTCCCATTGGAGGTTTTTACTTACAGTAGTTAAATACTTGCAACTTAAATACCTGTACCTTAAATCCCAAATGGAAGAGCCAACCTAATGCTTAGCCTCCCATTGGAGGTTTTTACTTATAGTAGTTTAAATACTTGCAACTTAAATACTTGTACTTTAAATCTCAAAGGGAAGAGCCAAGCCAATGCTAGGCCTCCCATTGGAGGTGTTTATTCACTGTCATGTACTTCCTATAATTTAATTTTTGAATCATCAGACCCAAAAGATAAGTAGGTCGTAATACTGCACAGAAGTCGTTAACACACTCCCTCTTTCGGCTTCAGGGAATCTTTAACACTTAAAAAAATATAACAAATAAAAATATATACCATCCATGCATCCTATTTAAAAAGTGAAAACACAAAAGAGAATACCCTACTAGAGCCTTAGGAATAAACCAAGTTTGAGTTGCCGAATTAGGATATCCATGAAATTAAGGTACCAAAAGGGCATTAGTTTTAATTAACTAGTGTAACCAAGTCCCCGAGCTCCTAATCTCTGGTTCGCAGGAATAAATTAGTTCTCCCGCTAATTTATTTAGGTTTCTAATCGACCTGCCAAGAACGATTAGTGGCGACTCCAAATTTTAAAATCATTTAAACAAAAACCAAAGTTGCGATTCAGTAGGGCTTGGGAGGGTCCGCGTTAGGTTAGTTAAATCTAATTAACCTAATAATCCGTTAACCCTTTAAAATTTAAAATTTTTTTTAGAGGGTCGCGACAGACTGGCGACTCCACTGGGGACAGAGATTTTTAAATTTTCGAAAAAAGATACCAATTGGAATACTTAAATTTTTTCGAAATTTTAAAAGTCTTAGTGGACTTAGGCCAATGAAATTTCATGCATATCTCGCTTCTGGCGATATTGTTTGGGACTCATTCTATAGGTGTTATATGTTTTTGCAGGATGGGAGTTATAAGGGGCGGAGTGTTTGGCTAACCCATTTGTTTTGCAAGCTCGGTGTTGGATTTATTTGTTTAATTTCGCACATTTTTAGAAGCGATGTTTTGATATCAATTGTTGTGCATGTCTTGCATACTCTGAGGATCACGACACATGCACACACAAGCGTCTAAACCCAAGTCGCGAAATTCTTCCTAGAAAACCATAGATAGGGATCGAATATGCAAAACTCTTGCGTCGATTGCGCTCGGGTTGACCATATTTTATTCCGCTCATTATCTGAATTGACAATTCTTCCCATTGTGATTTGATTGCGCGGAGGGTAAGTTTGTCAATTCAGATAGTGGGAGCCTTTTTAGGTCCATACCTTGTCTCTCCTTCTTTTATTTTTTAGAGTCCACTCCTCACTTGAGTCATGCGCATGACTATGTGATTTGCATTTCTCCAAGGTAAAAGTAAGTTCTCTAATTTTATCTTGTATTTATTTTCGGTCGGTCCATGCTAGGTGTTAGTCAGTTTTTGAGCTTGATATTACGACTATTCTTTTTAAAAGAAAATAAAAATTAAATTTGTCCCTCATTTCTTTTATTTTTTTTTTGAAAAAATGATGTAAAAAAATCCCTTCATGGGAATTTTATTAACCAATATGGGATTTTTGTCATATTTTTATTGCTTCAATAAAAATGAAATTTTCCTGAAAAAATTTTCCTCTGAAAATTTATTTCAATAAAAATAAAAATTCCTTCAAAAAAAACTCTAGTAGACATCAAGTGATTTTATCACATTTTTCAAATTATTAAAACTTGCAAGAAAATTTTTCTCGAGAAATTCGCTCATGTCTTTCTAAGAAAATTTTCTCTAAATAAAATTAGACTAATTGACCAATAAGCGATTTTTGTCATGTTTTTCTTGCTTCAATAAAAATGAAATTTTCCTGACAAATTTTCCTCTGAAAATTTATTTCGATAAAAAGAAAAATTCCTTAAAAAAACATCAAGTGATTTTATCACATTCTTTCAAATTATAAAAACTTGCAACAAAAATTCTTTTCGAGAAACTCGCTCATGTTTTTCTAAGAAAAGTTTCTCTAAATAAAATTAGACTAATGTCTCGGGGGAATTTTGTTAACCAATAAAGGATTTCTGTCAGGTCTTTCCTCCTTCAATAAAAATAAAAATTTCCTGACAAATTTACCTCTGAAAATTTATTTTGATAAAAAGGAAATTCCTTCAAAAATTTTAGTAAACGTCAAGAGATTTTGTCACATTCCTTAAAAAAATAATAAAAAGAGTAATAAATCTGCAAAAAATTCTGTATCAGAAATTAACCCATTTTTTCCTAAGGAAATTTGTTTTTGATTTCTCTATAAAATAGAAAAAATCAAATTGGACTAACATAGGAGTCATGGACCGACATTCCTTGTGTCGCATACTAATTATTTCCTTTTCTTTTGCAGGAAGATCCCAGACGGGTGTAAAAATTAAGTTCAATAATATATCAAGAATCATCTTTAGAAATACCAAAAGACGAAAAACACCGAGGCTTCAACCGAGGACAGACAAAGTTGTGTCAATCCGTAAACTTGTATGGGCAGTGTATTCTGATATGACGGTGGATTTATACTGATTAAACACGGGGGTATATTTAATGTATTGCAGAGGATCTCGCGTCTTTTGAAAGACGATATGGATTATATAATCAGAACCCATGAAACAAATACCTTTACCTGATTAAATCAACCAGAGACCGGTCTTAAAATTTCCTCTTATCCGAAACACGCGGAGGGCTTCAGAGGACCGAGGTTCTATTAATGAACGTAGCCCACAGGAATTTCTCCCGACGCTACAGGCGACCGACACGAGCAAGTAGACGCCGAAAGAAACAAAATATGGATAAAAGTGGGCACACAACAGGTGGCCGGATTTACTACCAGCGCACTGATCGAGTTGTCATAGCGTTATTGTTCGTGATCTCAAGATGGATAGTGGGGGCCACCGCCGAACCCATCATCAATGTTCTCGATATCATCGTCTGGAGCAATTAAACAAGAACATCAAGAAGAACATTAAGCCTCGACATCTTCGGTACCTCAAATCGTTCTGTTATGCTATGCGGAAGAAACGATAGCAGGAAAATTAAAAAAAAAAAAACAAAACACGTGAAGCTTTTCTTTCATTCCATTCATCAAAGAGTATTACAACAACTCACTGGGGAGGAAAGGTAAAGCCAAACTGGGCCCTGATAACCATTACGAAAGAGCTCAACTGACTCTCCAAACAGTTGATGCTCTGGATGCACCGGGCACTCTCGGGATCAAGCTCCGCGAGCCTAAAGAAGAGGCGATCGCACTTCTCTTTAACCTGGGCCATAGTGGCCTCGTAATGCTCAACGGCAAACTCCAGGTCCGGAATTGCTGCCCTCTCAAAAGCAATGTCTGCCGTAATGTCATCAAGTCTCTCCTGCAGCCAACCGCATTTGCACCTCATCACAATATTGCCTGGCTCCTGTTCGGCGTAAGTTCGGACCAAGGCCAGACGGTCCACCAACTTTCCCCTCTCACGAACCAGCCACGAAAGCTGATCGTTGGCAAACTTGAGGGCCTTTTTGTGATTATCAGCCACAAACGTAACAGTTGCCAGACGCTCGTGCCGGTCTCGGTAACGGGCTTTCACGACGGCGGTCACAAGGACCGTCTCATAAGCGCGGTTATAGGCAGCTAGAAAATTGATGAAGAGGGTCGAGAAGTTCCGATACTCCTTTCCCAGTTGGCTACCCTCAACAGAAGCAGCGTCCACGGTCCTGAATAAACCGAGGATTTCAGCCTCAACGGTAGAGTTTTTGGCTACATGAGCGTAACCTCTACCAAGAAGATTGTAGAGTCTCTCCCACCCAGCCAGGACTTCAGTGGATAATGTGTGGTTAGGAGAATTGGCCATTTTTGAAAGCAGAATACGAAAGAAAGGGGGAGAGAGGTGAGGCAGATGAGCAGAATGCGAAGATGGTAAGCTGCTTCAATTTAAATACTGATTTCATAGGGGCAGTCCTTATAGGTTTTCCTATCTACCATTCTCTATCGGCAACACCCCCGGTGGCTCAAATTCCAGCCAAGTGGCAACCTCGAGCCGAACAAACCCGACGTCTCTGTGGAAAAGCTGGACGGGACTCCATCGCTTTGAAAAAAGAAAGAACGAAAAGACGAGCTGAGTGGGGGACAAAGAAATTTTCGGCAGAAAGAGAGATATTACTCGTCTTCATTGGAGGACCCGCCAGTAAATCGATTGTGGAAATCTTGACAGGGGCCCTCTACCGCGAAAAGAAAGAAGAAGACAAACTGAGCGATAAACGAGGATTTCCCCTTTAATCAAAAGCTGAATGTCAGATTTTCCCCTCGGTAAATCTAATAGCACTGCCCATGAATGGGGAAGTCGTTGTTATTGCCAGAGAGAGAATTTGTCCTCATTTGATAGTGAGGGTTCATCTGCACGAACTCGCAGGAGAAAGATAGAGAGGAAGGAGTTCTCGTGGGAGAAGAATTCAAAACCTTCACCATCAAAGCATTGTCTTTCAAAGCCTGTTACGAGAAGCAATCAACGATCCCGTGATCCCTCAAGTCCGAGAAGACATCCTGAGGCGGTCTCGAATCGGCAGTCCTAGATCCAGAAATATGTCGCGCATTAGGGGAACGGGCGCATGTTCAACCCTGGTCGAAGCTGATAAAGTTCCTTACCCTGAGGGTCTACTGGTCATGGCCATTGACGGTAATCCAGTCTCTCTGTCAATCCTTGTTACCGTATTAAGAAAATGCCGGTATAAGGTTGTACCTCAAGTAAAGGCGACAGAGGCCTTAGAGATATTAAGGAGGAGTAGTGACTCGTTTGATATCGTCCTCACCGCCATGGTAGGGATTGACATGGATGTTTTCACTCTCTTGGAAGTCATCAATTCTAAATTAAACATGCCAGTCCTCGTAATATCGGCAAGCGATGATCAGCAAGCCATAATGAAGGCTGTCTTAAATGGGGCCCAAGACGTCGTAACGAAACCAGTTATGGTTCAGATGCTTCAAAACATATGGCAGCACGTGGTAAGGAAGCAATTGCACGACCATGAGAACAAGCATCAAACCTTCAATTTTGTTCCAAGCAACTGGAGAAAGAAGATGAGTTGGTCTCCCGAGCTGCATCGTATGTTTGTTAATGCAGTTCAGCAGCTAGGAATCAATTCGGCACGGCCGCAACATATACTGGAAATTATTAAGGTAGAGGGACTCACTAAAGCAAATGTTTCGAGTCATCTTCAGAAGTACAGAAAAAGGGTGAGAGAACACAATGCAGCTCAGAATCAAGAAAACCAAGGCGGGACTGATCCAAGCCTGAACGTCGAGTCTCCTCGCCACCATAAGTTCCGCAGGTTAGCATGGGGCGAGCCACTTCCCATCATCAACCAAGCCAGTAGTCGTGCCATCAATCTTCCAGGCGTTAATCAAAGTATCCCCCAGAATCACCCTAATGCTCTTCAAGAGTATAGACCGCAGGGGCAGTGTATTCAGACTCCTTGGTTTGAGCACCAACCCGTGGCTATAATTCATCCCATGATCAGCGCGCCTGCGCAACCAGAGAATCAGACAAGAAGTTATCCTGAGCACTTCTACTTCTCTAATCCTCAAATGGAAGGAGTTTTTAGCAGCAGGACAGTTGGTGATCCCTACACTTTCTCGAGTAATGATGAAGGCTCCAGCACGAGAAGTCAAATTGCTCATGGCGATGAGAGAATGAGAAATCTACCGCCAGCATTTGCCAATAACAATGCCCAATTCGAGTATCAGTTGCTGGAAGGTTCAAGAGATTACCCAGATGATGAGCTTACTGCCCTGGTCAACCAGTTTAGGGTTGACAGACGTCCCAAGCCGCGATCAGGAGCTAGTGAGTAAGGACTCTCAAACATCGGTCATCCACACCCGAACCAACACGAGACTAGCTGATTATCGAAGAGCCACAGGAGAGGCAGAACTGACCTTGAATAAGTGCACCTTTCATTTCATGATTAATTCCCCTGCGTATGATATTTCCAGCTTTCTAGGTGACTAGATTTAATTCAGGGGCAAGGGGGTAATTTTTTTTTTATCTCGTCGAATGCGTGAATCCCTTTTTTATGCTAGATTTAGGGCGGATCAATTTGTGGCAACGTCGCTTACTGCCATAATGAGAAATGTTGAATGGCCTCACGTAGGGGAATTTCAAGTGAAAAGCCCAGGCGAGCTCGAAGACGGGTAACTGTGTGTCGTTCCAATTTACCCTCAATCGTTGCAAAATGCTAAATTGGATTTGTTCCATTCTCACCCAGGGGATTGCAAAGTGCCTCAAGAGTGTCGCAAAATGAAATGACCCAATGGAATGCGATAGGACTCATTCGCCTTCAAGGTAACCTTCAAATTAAAGGAGCCCTCCGGTCCACGGACCCGATGGCATGGAAAATGATGATGGTCCAAGACAACCCGAAAGAAAACAAGGCCCAACTAAGCAAAGCACATATGTGGCAAGCTCAAAGTGAAGGGCAACTCGGGACATACAATTCAATCCAATCCAAATGAAGGAACTTCCTCAATTCAAATTCAATGGAAGTATACACAAGGGTAAAACAATATCGTTCCAATTTTTCTAGAATATGAAGAACATATACTGCCGCATTCTCTTTCATTTTTGCAGGGGAAGTCTCTACTGGCCAGATTTTCCTGTCTACCATTCCCTATCAGTATCACCTCCGCTACTCGTCTCCAATCTCGAGCCAAGCAAATCCGACGTCTCTACGGAAAAGTTGGACGGGACGCCACTACTTTGAAAAAGAAAGGATAAAAAATAAGCTGAGTGGGAGACAAAGACATTTTCGGCAGAAAAGAGATACGACTCGTCTTTATTGAAGAACTCGCCAGCAAATTGACGGTGGAGACAGCAACAAGGGGCCCCCTTCCACGGAAAGATGGAAGGAGACGAACTGGGCGAGAGATACGATGAAAAGAAAATCGAGAAAGCCAGAACACTCGAGAGAGGCAATACAGTTGCTAAACCCACGTCTAATTTTATAGGAGGCATCTTCTTAATAATTCTCATTCGTGCTCGAAAGAGAGACTCTTAAAGCATACGCAGTCTCCCAGAAAAATCCAGAGAGTGAAAATACAAGAAGAGATATCAAACTTTGAGAAATCGTTAACCAAATCGAAGATGTCTCAACCCAACACACTTGAAAGTTATCGTTACTTGCTGAATATGAGAGAGGAAGAGTTCGAAACCATATTTGGGATCGAGCCTATGGAGCCCGGCCCTTCCACCGACGACGTCCAAGAGCCCGATAAGGACAATGACAACAACGGTAAAGGTCAAAAGAAGCGTTACCGTCGCCATACTGAGGAGCAAGTACAAAAGCTTGAAGCTTTCTTCAGAACGTGCCCTATGCCAGACGGCAAACAAAAAATGGAACTGAGTCAAGAGCTAGGACTTGAACCTTCGCAAATCAAGTTCTGGTTTCAAAATAGACGAACCCGAATGAAGACTCGTCATGAGCACAACGAAGCCGAGTTTCTAAGAGTTGAAAATGAAAACCTCCGGGGGGAAAACAAGATGTATAAAGAGACTTTTGACTCCGCCACCTGCCCCAACTGCAATAGCCTCCTCCTCACCCTCGATGAAATCTATGATCTGAGGATCGAAAATGCACGTTTAAGAGGTGAGTTAGACCAGTTTATAACAGGATCGAGTTCTGTTGGAGCAGGGTACAAAAGGACCAATGATACTGGATCAGTATCAATACCTCCCGAGGAAGAAGGGACAGATCACCACCAAGCGGACATTGACGATGATCTTTTCACCATAATCAACCAGTTTGATATCGGTAAAGCATCGGGACTGTGATGCACTTGTTCAGCTAGTGACCACCAGTCCTTCAATATGGCCGATGCATACCTAATTTGGGATGAAGCCAGCTGATCATGGGAGAGCCTGTAGAGGAAGCAGAACTGATCCTGAATGAGTAAATGTGTTTTATTTCCTTGCGTGATATGTTTTTCTGCTTTTGTGAATGTGTAAAAGCAAGGAGTAATAATCTGACTTCCCCCTATTAAATGCTCGTATTCGCCACCTCACCAACCTCGCGACGAATTGATGGCGAGTAAAAATCTGCATAAACCTTAAGGGTAACTTCGTATCGTTTCAATTTACTCTCAGTTGCTCCAAGTTTTAAAATTAAGCCCCTTCTATTCTCAGGAAATTGCAAATCGACCCGAGAACGCAATCATATCCGAATACAAGTTGAACAAAATTTGGGGGCAAATCGACTCATGGGCATTACCACGGGATGGACAGTTTCGGACAAAGGAAAGTACAAGCGAAAGACGCGAACAATCTCAGAAATGGGTAATTCTATATTGTTCTAATGTGCACATAATCATCTCAAGTCTTGAATTGTCTTATTCCATTCTTAACAGGGATTGCAAATTATCTCGAGAAATACCGTGACATGGCCTAAGGTGATACAACAAGGCTGCTTTATCCCTAAAGATTAACCTTTGAAAGGATAGCCCCATTGACACCTATGGTCCAATGGACCGAATGGTATGGGGGATGACAGTAGGTCCGAAATATCCCGAGTTCGATCCCCGAGGGTGGGGAATGTTGTATGTATTATAAATAAATGAAACAACTTTTTGTGCATTTCTTTTTGCAAGCAGGAATACTCGACAAGTAATACCGAAGTCAATATTTTGCCACATTCTCGGCTTAATGGTGAAGCATCCAACAAAAGTCGAAGAAAACTCAATCCAGCAAAATTGGTAAAAGACTTGTCCAAGGCATTCAAGATGAAGGGTAAATCAGTATCGTTTCCAATTTATCCCTTTTAATACTGGTTGACATGTCTCCTTTTCTTTTCACAGGAAATATTTATACTAACATTTAACATGTTGAAGGAGACAAATCCAAAAGAAAATTATGATCACCTGACAAGATCTATTCTGGTGAAAAATGGGGCAAATTGATCGCAAGCTCTGAAACGAAAAAGCAAATATGTCTTCCTTATCTCGTTTGATTTCAAGAATAATTTCTCTGCTTCTTGCAGGGGCATTAAACAAACCAAAATGCTCCCTCGCCCATATGCTTCATCGCGTAGGGGTAAAGTTTGAGACAAACCACCCCTCGACATAAGGAGTAGGCTTCCCAATTTGTTCGGTCCGCCCACATACCAGGGGCAATTTAAATCCGCCCATATTTGCACATTATATAAATACACGTGATGCTAAAAAATTGTCACATCTGCATTGTGCTTACACAGTTCATGAATTATGTATGACTATTCCGTGTGTTTAACTTACCAACTCCAACTTAGAGCATAAACTGCACAGGAGATATCAAATGTGCAGAATGGGGCATGACAGGATGAGGAAAGGCAAACCATTTCCACACAGGTCTAACATTTTAATTTACAGATAAACAGCCTTTCTCCAGAGTGAGAAAAAGCCCTTTCGGAATGAAGTCCCCCATTCAGATTACATTCGAGGTGTTCATACTATAAGAACCTCCTTAAACAGAAGTGGTAATGCAATACATGATCTATATGTTGATCGATTGCATCATGAGTTATTACATAGACTGCCTTTAATGATGGCAAACTTAGCTGAACAATTTTGTATGAACCAATGAACGCATTGATGAAAATGCTTGCACATGTTAGCTTTGACATTACCCGACAGACAACACATTCTCGGTGTTTGAGTTACCTTCCAAAGTCTTGAAATTCATTCGGCGATTATTGAATGAACAAGCCTGGTTGTCGAGAAGGCACTAAGCATTTCTTCCAAATTCTCAGGTAAGTATATCTTCAACCAGAACCTTTCAAGAGAATGAATTCTGACGGTTGTTGGGATACTCGAATCCATAGCGGTATATACAGGTATCCACATTCTTCAATAAAACATGATTTGTCTCAAGGACAGAAATGTTCGAGACCTTTTGATCTCTGCCTCTTTGGTTTATTCCTAAAACGACAGGAGAATATAATTTGGGTTTGAGCTTCTGCAGGATTCCTGGTCTCCCCAGATTTCAGAATGGCACCCTTTGAGGTACATAAAGTCCTTCTTACAGGCAAATCAAGTCCTGCTTACAGGCAAACAAAGTCCTTCTTACAGGCAAAGCAAGTCCTTCTTATAGGCAAATCAAGTCCTTCTTACAGGCACAAAGTCCTTCTTACAGGCAAATCAAGTCCTTCTTACAGGCATAAAGTCCTTCTTACAGGCAAACCAAGTCCTTCTTACAGGCAAACCAAGTCCTTCTTACAGGCAAACCAAGTCCTTCTTACAGGCAAACCAAGTCCTTCTTACAAGCAAATCAAGTCCTTCTTACAGGCAAACCAAGTCCTTCTTATAGGCACAAAGTCCTTCTTACAGGCAAAGTAAGTCCTTTTTACAGGCAAATCAAGTCCTTCTTACAGGCACAAAGTCCTTCTTACAGGCAAATCAAGTCCTTCTTACAGGCAAACTAAGTCCTTCTTACAGGCAAACAAAGTCCTTCTTACAGGCACAAAGTCCTTCTTACAGGCAAACCAAGTCCTTCTTACAGGCAAATCAAGTCCTGCTTACAGGCAAATAAAGTCCTTCTTACAGGCAAAGCAAGTCCTTTTTACAGGCACCAAAGTCCTTTTTAGAGGCACCAAGTCCTTTCTACAAGCGCAAAGTCCTTCTTACAGGCAGTTTCATGGGATAACCTACCATACATGTCAAATTTCAATCAAATTTTAATCAGTAGAATCCTTTCATTAGGAATCTACCATGGGGTGACCTACCATACTGGTCAAAATTTAAATCAGTAGAATCCTTTTATTAGGAATCTACCATGGTACGACCCACCATACGGGTCAAATTTTAATTCAATTTTTAATCAGTAGAATCCTTTTATTAGGAATATACCATGGGTTAACCTACCATTCGGGTTCAAATTCAACCACCCTAAGGTTTTCTTATAACGAATCCTTAGGTTCTCATTTCATTTTCAATGGAACATTCATGTCACGACTCTTTTTATTTCTTTGTATTGAGTCGATTAGAATTCAGGTGTCATCTCGTCTTTGAAATGAACCTCTACCGAGCTTCCTTTCAAAGAGGGGCAGCTGTTGACACCTGATTTTTAATCATTTTTTCTATTGCTCAAATAATAAAAAATCCATAAAAATTCATAAAATTGAAAAATCAACTTTGGGGACCTTAGCCAAGCCTAGGGAACCAATTTTGACTAAAAAAAAGATTTTTCATATTTTCAGTATTTTTACGTATTTTTTATTTATTTATTTTCGAAAATTAATAGAAAATCCATAAAAATTCATAAAATTGAAAAATCAACTTTGGGAACCTTAGCCAAGCCTAGGGAACCAATTTTGACCAAAAAATAATTTTTCATATTTTCCATATTTTTCGGTATTTTTATTTTCGAAAATTCATAAAACAAAAAATAAAGAAAAAATGAGAAAATTGCAAAATTAACTTTGGAAGCCTTGGCCAAGCCTAGGCAACCATTTTTGAACAAAAAATAAATTTTCATATTTTATATATATATTTTTTAATTTGTTTTTTTAAAAAAATACAAAAATACTTGAAAATTTTGGAAAAATAACATTTGAGGCCAAAAAAATACACAAAGATAGTTAATATTTTTATTTTAAATCTATTTTCATATTGGCCATCGCAAATTTAGAAAAATCCAATTCGAGTCACGTGTTCCTTCACGAGTATAATCTCGAATCGGGCCTAAAAAATTTAATTTGAGTCAACTTATTTTTAATTTTCACTTTTTATGAGTTGTGACATTGTCTTCTAATATTTTAAATTTTCACCTTGGCTCAATTATACCCAGAATGACTTGATTTTGCAAAAGGGCTTTAATTAAATTCTACATTATTTTCAACGACAAGAAATGAGCTTAAATTTGACATGTGGTAAATTTTGATGTGTAAAAAATTGTGAGGAGATTTGGACTTAAAGAAATATATTTTTTCAGGGACTGAATTGTAAATACTTAAAATTCAAGGACTAGAGTGCAAATACCTAACTCTTGAAGGATTATTTTACAAATAACAAAAAGAAGAGTTAGTGGATAAATTAGAATAGAGAATGGAAGATGGAGAAGAGGAGATGAAGAAGAGAAGTTGAAGAAGAATGGATGGAGAAAATAAGATAAGAATAGAGAAGGGAAGATGGAGATGAAGAAGAGTTAGTAGAGAAATTAGAATGGAAGATAAGAATAGAGAAGGGAAGATGGAGATGAAGAAGAGTTAATGGAGAAATTAGAATGGGAGATAAATATGGAGAAGGGAAGATGAAGAAGAGTTAGTGGAGATATTAGAATGTGAGATAGAGATGGAGAATGGAAGATGAAAATGAAGAAGAGTTAGTGGAGAAATTAGAATGGGAGATAGAGTTAGTGGAAAAATTAGAATGGGAGATAGATGAGTAGATTATAAAAGGAGGAAGAAGTGAGCTTGAGAGGAGGATTTTTTTGGAGAGAAAATTTGAAGTGTTTGAGAGAATTTTTTTGGAGAGAAAATTTGAAGTGTTTGAGGAAATTTTTTTGGAGAGAAAATCTTGGATGCTTGAAAGAATTTTGAGAGATTGAAAGAAATTAGAGAGAAAGAAAAAAATAAAAAAAAAGAGAGAGAATCCTTTTTTCCAAAAGAGAGTCTTGAAGATGGTGAGAGTTTCAATCTAGGTGTTACCATCACCAATTCCTCTACCGATCAACGCAAGTCACAAGTTAATCTCCATCGTTCGAGCCGCAATCTTGATCTATAAGGTGACACGATATCCGAATTCGGCAATCAAATCTGTTAAATCAGGTAACGATCCTAACTATTAAAATCTTCGAGAATTTCCTTGCCCAAATAAATTAATTTAAATTTCGATTATGTCATGTCATACTCATATGTATCCATATCTACATGTCGCATTCATACTATAAATTCCTGCAATTTAATTCTTGCTCCATAAATCCCGAAGGGAAGAGCCAAGCCAATGATTAGCCTCCCATTGAAGGTTTTTACTTACAATAGTTAAATATCTGCAACTTAAATACTCGTACCTTAAATCCCAAAGGGAAGAGCCAAGCCAATGCTTAGCCTCCCATTGGTGGTTTTTACTTACAGTAGTTAAATACCTGCAACTTAAATACCTGTGCCTTAAATCCCAAAGGGAAGAGCCAAGCCAATGCTTAGCCTCCCATTAGAGGTTTTTACTTACAGTAGTTAAATACCTGCAACTTAAATACCCGTACCTTAAATCCCAAAGGGAAGAGCCAAGCCAATGCTTAGCCTCCCATTGGTGGTTTTTACTTACAGTAGTTAAATATCTGCAACTTAAATACCCGTACCTGAAATCCCAAAGGGAAGAGCCAAGCCAATGCTTAGCCTCCCATTGGTAGTTTTACTTACAGTAGTTAAATACCTGCAACTTAAATACCCGTACCTGAAATCCCAAAGGGAAGAGCCAAGCCAATGCTTAGCCTCCCATTGGTGGTTTTTACTTACAGTAGTTAAATACCTGCAACTTAAATACCCGTACCTTAAATCCCAAAGGGAAGAGCCAAGCCAATGCTTAGCCTCCCATTGGTGGTTTTTACTTACAGTAGTTAAATACCTGCAACTTAAATACCCGTACCTTAAATCCCAAAGGGAAGAGCCAAGCCAATGCTTAGCCTCCCATTGGTGGTTTTTACTTACAGTAGTTAAATACCTGCAACTTAAATACCCGTACCTTAAATCCCAAAGGGAAGAGCCAAGCCAATGCTTAGCCTCCCATTGGAGGTTTTTACTTACAGTAGTTAAATACCTGCAACTTAAATACCTGTGCCTTAAATCCCAAAGGGAAGAGCCAAGCCAATGCTTAGCCTCCCATTGGAGGTTTTTACTTACAGTAGTTAAATACCTGCAACTTAAATACCTGTGCCTTAAATCCCAAAGGGAAGAGCCAAGCTAATGCTTAGCCTCCCATTGGAGGTTTTTACTTACAGTAGTTAAATACTTGCAACTTAAATACCTGTACCTTAAATCCCAAAGGGAAGAGCCAAGCTAATGCTTAGCCTCCCATTGGAGGTTTTTACTTATAGTAATTTAAATACTTGCAACTTAAATACCTGTACCTTAAATCTCAAAGGGAAGAGCCAAGCCAATGCTAGGCCTCCCATTGGAGGTGTTTATTCACTGTCATGTACTTCCTATAATTTAATTTTTGAATCATCAGACCCAAAAGATAAGTAGGTCGTAATACTGCACAGAAGTCGTTAGCACACTCCCTCTTTCGGCTTCAGGGAATCTTTAACACTTAAAAAAATATAACAAATAAAAATATATACCATCCATGCATCCTATTTAAAAAGTGAAAACACAAAAGAGAATACCCTACTAGAGCCTTAGGAATAAACCAAGTCTGAGTTGCCGAATTAGGATATCCATGAAATTAAGGTACCGAAAGGGCAATAGGTTTAATTAACTAGTGTAACCAAGTCCCCGAGCTCCTAATCTCTGGTTCGCAGGAATAAATTAGTTCTCCCGCTAATTTATTTAGGTTTCTAATCGACCTACCAAGAACGATTAGTGGCGACTCCAAATTTTAAAATCATTTAAACAAAAACCAAAGTTGCGATTCGGTAGGACTTGGGAGGGTCCGCGTTAGGTTAGTCAAATCTAATTAACCTAATAATCCGTTAAACCCTTTTAAAATTTAAAATTTTTTTTAGAGGGTCGCGACAGGGGATACCATGAATGCCCCCCATACCTTTAACCTTCTAGCGGGGGAAAAAAAAATCCATGGCCATGGTTATTATGGATTACACAGCTTTTTGGAGTGCGATTTGAGAAATCCAAAAGATGCCTTCTTATCAAGAAACGATGAACTAGTCATAAGCTTTCTAAATTCCAATCAAAGGCCGACCGCCCCACCCCGCGAGATATTGATTTGGTGCAATTTTCATAAATAGCGTCGTGCATTTTATAAAGTTTTTTTAGTAATGATTTATTGATTTACACCCTGTGATAAGTGTTCAATGTTCATAATCAACGTTTGTTGAGGAGAAAATTGTTAAAAAAGTCCTAAACATAATTATACAACAATCGACTTAGTCCTAAACTTTTTAATTTGATCACCTTAGTTCTATGCCTTTCGGTGATTTGTCAATATAGCCATTCCTACCAATTTTGGCAAAAAAAAAATGCTGACATTTGTGATTCTTGCAATTTTTTTAAAGTTATGAATAATTTATTTTCTTTCCTTTTTGGGTTAATATAACAAAAAACTCCAAACTGATACACTTATCGATAAATTTACCTAAAATTAATTTTTGTCGCCAAAAACTCCAAATTGGTAGATGTGGCAGATTTACCTCAATCAATTTTTTTACCATAAAAAATCCTAACTGATACACCGATGACAAATATTTTTGAAATTTTTTCCAAAAAATGACGATATTTTTTGCTATTTGGCCGAGACACAAAAATGAATTGGAAATCTTTTTTGTCGTTTGGTATGGAATATCGAATTTCATTTTCCTTTGTGAATTCTTTTTAATAATTTTATTTTTATTTTATTTCTATCTTCATTGTTTTTATTATTATTTATGTTTTCTTTTCCTTTTTTTATTTTTTTCTCGTTTCTATTCTATTCTTTTCTTTTCGTCTTTCCTTCGTTATAGCCATAGGTGAGCTCGAGCTCAAACTCGTTGGGCGTGCCTGTGGCCGACCATTGCTGAGACATGGCTCGGTGATCGACGAACAAAGAAAAGAAAAAGGAAAAAATAAAATAAAATAAAATAAAAAATTATTTAAAAAAATATAATTAAAAGTTCGAAGCATGTAGATAGAGAGATAATAGAGAGATTGGTCTCCACCGAATGATTTTCCCTTTTTCAAAAGAGAAAATTATTTCTCCTATTTTGGAGGACGTTTTTTCCGTTCACGGAAAATGTTTTCTTTGACCCGTTTATTTATTGCGAACTAAATGCTGTAAAATTCAAAAAAATATTTTCTTGAAAATTATTTTTCACAAAACATTCAGAGCTTAAATTGACTAAATTAAAAATAGTTAAGATTGAATTAAGCAACGATCGGTTTACAATTTCTCCAACAGTTATCCCAAATTACATGAGCTCGTCTTGTTACCGTTCACGTACAAACCTTTCTTCAGCAAACCTCGCAGAGACTCCATGTTACAGACATTAATCTCGCATTTACAATTGTAAGACCCATATTCGGAAAAAGAAAAAAGTCGTTGTCAAAGCCATTCTCGCGATGCCTCCACGACGTCGCTTCCTGTCGACATTACTTGTTATGACTCGAGATCAAAAAGGTTGCGGTCCACACGTCTGGATCGCAATTCCCATACCAATCGTGGTCCACATTGAATTGTCCGGATCGCAATCATTTTTTTTTTGTCAACAGAAAGATTCCATTCATCAATCAAACTAGTATTTGAAAGGTATACAGAAGACTTTCGAGCATTTATTTTGTCATGCATTAATTTGAAATTTATTAGACTGAAAAATTCAAATCGCAATTTGCTTTGCAAATCCTTAATTAGAAGGACGCCGCAGACAAGTCGGTTAAAGACGTTATGCGAAGCACAGATCAATAATGCAGGAACTGAAACTATAATGACTCACCCTAAACATGGTACTCTATCATATGACCCCCACCATATGACATCAATGTTTGGTCATCTGGATTTTTAACTAAAATAGGATATGTAATCTAGTAATTTTGCTATATTTGATTTACTACTTGGTGAATCTCAATAATAAAGTCGAATATTTTCACATCCATTTTTATCTATTGTTTGGTATGAACGACATATCAATGTGAATCAACCTATAAATTGTACAAATAGAGATGGTGGAGTCTCTCATTACACTCTCGCCTACTTCGTTTTTATTGCTTTTTTTTCTTCTCTTTTTTATTTATCTTTCCCCTTCCATCATTCTCAACAAAATTTTGTTAAATAGTAAACTATATTAATTTTTCTAAAATACTAAAATACCTAAAATATGTACTTAGATTATAAAAGCAAAGAAATAGGAATAAATAGTAAAGAAGTTGTTGTTATTCCTTTTTTGAATTTTTTACATTAGAATTCAAATATTATTTATATTCTAATACTATTTTAGTTTTCGTAATTTAAAAAACTTGTTATTTAGAAAAAATGACTTTTACATTGTGGATGTTAAAAATCTTACCCATTTTTATCCCACTTCCCCTATGAGATAATTTGCTATATCCCTATTATATCATACTTTATCCAGTCATGAGTATGCACCAAATATTGGATATTATAATTTTTACTCTATCATGAATTTTATCTTAACAACCCATCGTAGCCTTAGATAATGACAAAAGGAGTTAGCACCCATTGTTGCACCTACAATAATAGTAATAGTAATAATGGTGATGATGCTAATGACAATAATAACATAGATAAGCGAAATGATAGATGTGAATTGTGGCTTTCCTATGATCCTTCAAAGGGGAAAAGGATATTTTTAATTTCAAAAGCTGCGTACGGAGATTATTTTGATGCCAAAAATCTTCACCGGATCACTTTAGTGCCGAATTGAAGACAAAATGATCACTTTGGTGCCAAATCTGGCCAAAATTATGACGTGTCATTAATAAATATTTTTTTAATGTAAAATGACATTTTAAAAAAATAAATAAGTTAATGTGGACTTCTAAACTTCAAAATAAATTAAAATAAATCAAATTTGAATTTGAAAATTAGCTAAAAATAAATTCATTTTAAAATAAAAATTGCATTTAAAATAAAAATAAATTTTAATTTTAACAAAAAAATATTAAAATAAAATAAAATAATAAAAAAACGAAAAACCCTACTAGGCAATTAAGGGCTTTCATAAGCCCTCATTGCAGTCGCCCCTACCATCGTCAGCAATCACTATCGATGCTTGGTGACTCCCATCGAGCCTAGGTGATGGCCTACAAGCCATTGCCTAGATCGGGCGTGGGTTGCGAACGCCCGCTTGGGTTTGATCGAGACCCACGCTAGTGGTGGCCCTTGCCTGCCTCAAGTGGAGGTCGTTGGCCCTTGGCAAAGGGTTGGTGATCCCCTCTGGCCATGCCCCGCTCTTGCCTACTAGCGAGCGTTAGAGCAACCCATCATTGCCCTCATTGCCTATAAGATCTCCCTCTCCTTTTTTTAAAATTTTTTTACCTTTCTTTTTAATTTTTCAGTTTGTTTTTCAAATTATTTTAAATAAAAATTTAAATTTTTAAAAAATGCAACGGTGGATCTCCGGCAAGCCACGTCAGCCTCATATATTAATAAAATGAGGTCATGTCGGATTTTCCGGTGGACTAAATTAGACTTAGCATTAAAATGATCATTTTTTTCTAAAACTTGGCACTAAAGTGATTCGATTGAAATTTTTGGTACCAAAGTGATCTTTATACACAACTTTTGACACTAAAAGTATCATTTTTCCCTTCAAAGGATCACTATTCCTATCGTTTCTGAGATTTAGTTTTTTATCCTAACCTTCTCATAGAATGAAATGTTAACACCACAGAAAACCTCAAACTGTTATACATGTAACAAATTTATTATAAATAATTTTTTTATCACAAAAAATCTCAAATTGGTAGATTTATGATAAATGTATCCCAAACTCATGTGCTTGTGACAAATTTATAATTTGTTAATTTTTGTTAAATATAACCGTTAAATTACTGAGTGGGATGGTACGTTGCAATTCATGAGTGTATTAGTTTGGGATTTTAGCTATTTGTTTGTCACGAATGTGTCCATTTGAGATTTTTCTTAGTACTAACCTAATTTAACGGAGGGTAAAATTATTACATATATACTGATTTAGGATTTTTTTGATGTTTAAAAAATAATTTAGGATAAATTAATTACAGGTATACAGGTTTGGAGTTTTTTGTGATAAAAAAATAATTATGAGAAAATTTATTACGAGTGTACCAGTTTAGAGTTTTTTGTAACATTAACCTTAGAAGGAATGGGTATTCAATTATTGTTTAGTTTTGGCGTTAGAGTTAGGATTAATATCATGAAGAAGTCAAACTAATATATTTACGATAAATTTACTCAAAATTAATTCTTGGATCACAAAAAATCTCAAACTTATACAGACGTGGCGCATTTATCATTTGTTAGCTTTCATCGATTTTACCCTCAAATTGCTAAATCGGATGACACGTGTCAATAATTGAGCTGACCTAGCAAGTCCACAAGAAAATTCGAGATGAACATATAGATTTCCAAGCATATTTGAGTATACCTTCTACTTGTGGTGGAGCTTGGTTCATAAAGCCTGATGATCAAAAGATTGTCACTCTTCCTTCATTAAAAGTATATCTGAACATATAAATTTATCATTTTACTTGCCAGGTCAATTGAGTTATTGTCATGTGTCATCCAGTTCAATAATTTCATGGCAAAATTTGATGAAAGCTAGTGGACGATAAATACGTCATGCGCGTACTAATTTAAGATTTTTAGTGATCTAAAATTAATTTGAAATAAATTTATTATAAATATATTAATTTGAAATTTTTCGTTATATTTAGCCTTTAATGAATCACTCCGAAAATTCCTTCCACACGAGAAGTGCCGCCTCTGGAAAACACGGCACGAAACATTCATACGTTCGCCCGCGGCGTCAACGATCACGTGCTCTCGCGTGAAAAATGATTGTCCTCTCCACCAGGGCGACTGGCCTTTGGTGGACCCCGGGGGACTCAAGATGGGCCCACGGACGGCACTGGGGCAATGGCGCGTACCGAGACAAAACCTTCCGTGGCACGTTGACTCCCGGTTATCGTATCGGGTCGTACGTACGTTCCCGTAACGAGCGAGGTGACTCAGCTGTTTCCTCAAGTTGAAACCCCCCGAGTTGTTCCCCTAGCGCCAAACTCCATCTGGGGACGGTTCTCTCTCTCTCTCTCTCTCTCTGATTCTGACCACCATAAATTCCGTACAAGCCACCGCCCAGCGTCCTACTTCTCTCCCACCCATAGATTCCTTCTTCTTCTTCTTCTTCTTCTTCTTCACGAGGTCAAGAATCAAGAACAAGTTCTTGCGACAATGAAAATTGCGAGTGGAGCAGCGACGGGGTTGGGGTTGGGTTTGTTGGAGTGGGAGTGGGAGTTCGACATGGGGCAGCTGGGGTGGATGGTCGACTACCTCAAGGGGATGATGAAGCCGGTGATGGCGCTCGCGGTGGTCCTCATGGCGGTAGCCCTCTCCTACGCCCAGAGGCTCCGCCTGGAGCGAGAGATGCTTTACGCCATCTTCAGGGCTTTCCTTCAGCTCTCCGTCATTGGATTCGTCCTCCAGTTCATCTTCAACAGCCAGAACATCGGCTGGATCGTCCTCGCTTACCTTTTCATGGTATCTTCCCGCTCTCCCGTTCGCACTTTTGGCATCCCCGGTTTTTGTTTCGATACATAGTTTAGCAGAGAGAGATGCAGAGGATGTTTCTGCTTTCTTGTTGCTTCTTGTGAGTTCATCTGAAAAAGTTTCCCCTTTTTGATGTGTAAATTCATCAAAAGCATTCATGACCTCGATGATCTTGGACCATGACTTTCTCACAGAATTTTAGCTTTCCCCTGTTTTCTGGATTTTCTCCAGCTTCAGCTAATGCCTTCACAAAAATTTGCAAGAAATTGGAGGAAAACGTTCCTTCTTTTTCTTTCCCTTTTCAAATTCAAATTCAATTTTCAGACAAGCTATCCTCTCTATTTGTTCACCTTCAGACTTCAGTTGATTGTATTCACGGCTTTTCCAGAGAACGAGATACAGAGCAATATGCCTGAGACATGTTTGACCGGTTTTGGTTGGGTGATTGTTATAGCATCCGACCTCCTTCCTTGACGAGAATATAGGCTCTTTTGGGTAGTCTTAGGCTCAAGTTCTTGGCCGTCCTTTCGTTGACTTTGATTATTGAATCCTTTTAGGTCTCGGTTGCCGGTTACACGGCCGGTCAACGCGCCAAACATGTTCCGCGCGGCAAATACATAGCCGGAGCCTCGATCCTCGCCGGAACTGCGGTGACTTTGTTCTTGCTCGTCCTGCTCAATGTGTTCCCCTTCACTCCTCGGTACATCATCCCTGTCGCGGGGATGATGGTGGGAAATGCGATGGCGGTTACTGGCGTCACCATGAAAAGACTTCGGGATGATATCAGGACGCAAATGAACCTGGTAACTCTTTGATTTCAACCCGCTAATATTCCGCAATCCGCGAACAAAAGACCACTTTTGATTTGAACAATATGGAATACGGACGTCCCAAGTTCTGAAATTTGTGTG
Organism: Psidium guajava; assembly: GCA_016432845.1. Classification (NCBI taxonomy): domain Eukaryota; kingdom Viridiplantae; phylum Streptophyta; class Magnoliopsida; order Myrtales; family Myrtaceae; genus Psidium; species Psidium guajava. The sequence goes on from CM028224.1 coordinate 37,955,524, forward strand.
AATTTGTAATCTGTCTGTTGCAGGTGGAGACTGCATTGGCTCTCGGCGCAACCCCGCGCCAAGCGACATTCCAACAAGGGAAGAGGGCGTTGGTCATCGCGCTCTCCCCGGTGATCGACAATGCGAAAACAGTGGGCCTCATCTCGCTTCCAGGCGCGATGACAGGCTTGATAATGGGAGGGGCTTCTCCGCTTGAAGCCATCCAGCTGCAGATTGTGGTGATGAACATGCTAATCGGCGCGACCACCGTCAGCAGCATCATGTCCACGTTCCTGTGTTGGCCGGGATTCTTCACCAAGGCTTATCAGTTGGAAGCCAAGGTCTTCTCCTCCGAGTGACGTTCGATTTGAGCGTCCACGGAAATAACCCTAGCGCAACTCGAAACCAAGGCACGAACGGGATTAAGGAGGACATCAGAAGATGGAGTGCAGAAATTGTAGCACTTCAATTTTTTTGCACCATATTGAGTTATCAATCATTAGTCAAGTGGGAGCTTTTGACATTTTCGCTTTGATTGCCTGCCGAGAATCAACCTCCTATGTTGCTCGCTGGCTTCACACGACACGATCACAATCGGTCTCGGAAAACAGCAAAATGCAGCAGGAAAACACAAGAGCGACCGCAAGCTTTGACGAATAAAGCAGATGTTTAACCTCCAAATCGTCTGCAACTGATTCTTCTTTCTGTTTTTCCTTAGGAATAGGTCGATCCGGTTATAGGTAAGTACGTTGGACTCATGGTTTTCAGTTTGTAGAGAGATTGTTCTCACTTCTGGGGATCCTAAAATCTGTTCTTATGGTGCACATTTTCTGCCCTTTTCGGATTAATCATGGCTGTGCTCGGACAATAATACGATCCGGCCACAGCGTCCTCTACAGCGACAAAAAATCTAAACGCAACACGCTACTCGAAGACAAGCTGCTGCAACGAATGCATCGTGGATCGATTTCAACTCCGTCCCCGAAGCGGCCGGGCTTCTGTGATGCTTGGAAAGGAAAATAAAAATCAAATGGTATGTACATGTATACCCCAAGTCGGGTTTCGGGAAATAACAGGGACGCTTTGCTTTGGCATAAACGATGTCTAGGATCAACTAATGCCCGACTCCGTCTGCATCGGTTTCTTTCTCTAACTGGTTCGTCTGCCGCGCACTCGAAGAACAGAACACGGGCTCCCGCTCATCGGAGAAGAGACAGAACTACGTGTGGACGTCGAGTTCGAGCAAATGCAGGTCTAACGCCACAAGATGTCACTGGCCTAAGCACTAAGCGATACATCATCGTCGCGGGATCGAAATTAAGCAAAATGGTTTGGTACACAAAAGTAAAACCTCGGCCATCAAAACATACAGTATACCAAATCTTGCAAATGAGTTTCAGGTCATAGTACTAACGGAGGATCCTCATCATCCTCACGGGCCCACGTAGGTCGAGAACGGGCTCTCGTTCACGTAATTGCCGGGCGGGTCGTAGGAGCAGATGGCGTACATCCCCCCGTTGAGGCACGAGACCCAGGCGCAGCCCACGCGGGTGCTGTCCCGCCAAACGACCTGCGTGTAGTGCCCGCACATCTGGCCCTCCGCGCACGAGTTTTGCGTCGGGTCGTAGAACTGGTTCTCGCTGACCCACGAGTCCACGATCTGGGACGGGGACCACGCGGCCTGTGCCCCCCAGAAGATGTTCTCCCCGTAAGGCCCGTAGGAGTGGATCATCTTGCAGTCCGCGGCGCGCCTGGACGCGAACCGCCGCGAGTACTTGGCCAGGTTCTTGTCCCATCTCAGGGGCGGCTGGCCGAGCCCGAGCCTGACCTTGTTGTGGGCCTGGACGAACTCGCTGGCGCTGCAGATGGGGATCCCCGGCTTCGCGTCCTGGGGCCGCGGGTTCCGGGACAGGTCGGGGGTCGTGCCGATGATGGCATTGGCAGTGGCGTTGATGCCGGCACCGCCGCGGGAGGTAGCATTGCGCATCATCCTAGACAAAGGGGCGGCGACGCTCGGCAACCCGGTCGCTCCCGTCGGTTCATTGATGGGGACGGCAAGGACATGGGTCGACACGGCGAGGTGGGCGGCGACGACGGCAAGGAGGACGCATGGGGTGCTTGACATGGGGAAGGTCATGGTGTTTACGCTGCTCTCATGATCCGAGAGCAGCGGGGCTAAAGAAGGAGGAGGGGAGAGGGCCAAAAAAAGGGGATTTATGTGAAGTGTTCGTCCCTTTACACAATCTCCGTCATTATTTTTAGCTAAATCTCGTTACAGATTTCCGGGCCAATTTGAGCAACGAGGATTGATGGCGCAAGTCCGTTTCGCCGCCACCCTCGTTCGTCGAGTTAACCGTCGATGAAACAAATATAGACGTCATCATCGTCATCATCATAGCAGACGGCAAACTACGTGCTACGCCGTTACTCCATATTTCTTTTTCCCATGAACTTATCAATGAACATTGCATAAACATTCTCAACAACATTAAAAGAGCCTAGATTCCAGAGAAAATTACCAAAAAAAACCTCAAACATGTTACAATTATGTCGATTCAATCATAATTTTTTTTTATCAGTTAAGTCCTAAACCTTTTACATTTTTACGTATTTAGTCCATCCGACAAACTTTAGCTGGCTAGCGTTGACCTGGTAATTTCTAACGATATTTTGTATTTTTTGAAGCTATTTATTTTTTTTTCTTTTTTTTTCCCTTCATCTTCCTCCAACCCGACAACCTACCACTACCATAGGCGAGGGGCGGGTCCTCGCCTAGCCATGGCGAGGTCGAGCCTCGCCACCGGTTGGAAGAAGAAGAAAAAAAATAAAAAACCTAAAAAAAATAATTAAAATATGATTAATATTGTATGTCAGCATCGATCGGCTAAAGTTGACCGGATTAACTCAATTGGTGAAAACGGAAAAGGTTTAATATTGAATTAATGCATTTGTAATATGTTTAGAACCTTTTTGGTAATTTTTTTCCCTAGATTTTGCACGCCCCATTCCACCAAACTTCTTTCGTGCTTTTTTCATAAAAGGAATTTTCAGTTACGTTAGGTCTTTTTCGGCCGTCATTTTTTCGGTTTGTCCTCCAAGGCATTCTCCAACGTAGCCACCTAAGTAACTTTCCGCGATAAAGACCCAATTGAAACTTTGCGTGCATGGAAATAAATATGATTTGATCGCATTAAATTTAAAAATATTGAAGTTCGATAGAATTTTGTCCATTAAGTCGAGGCGGTGAATTTTGAAATGGTTAACTTGTTCATAGTCTATATATAAAATAAGTTATGATTTTTTTTTATTACAGTCTTTTAAAGTTTGTGGATGATATTAAAAATTTTAGTGAGAACCCTAATAAGTTACGTCCTCTTTTTTTTTTTTCAAGCAAGGCTAAGAAATAAATGAGCCCGATATTATGAAAAGGCGAAATCACAAAAAATGGTTCATAAACTTTGATCCGATGCGCAACGTAGTTCCTGAACTTTCAACTTCACTAATATGATCCTTGAACTGTAACCTAATTATATAATATGATTTATAAACTTTTAATTTAATAAATATGGTCCATGAAATTTCGGAACATGTTCGACTTAGCCCTTCGGCTTGAATCATTAGAATGACTACATTGAACATCTTCCTATAATTTAGGATCTAAATTGAATATGTTGCAATTTGGTTAAATTAAAAGTTTAGAGACCACTTCGCACATTATGCCAAAGTTCAAGGGCCGTTTGTATCATCATCCCTTATGAAAATGATTTCAATGTTTTTTTTTTCAGGGGTTTTAAATATTTTGATCCCGAGTAGAAGTTAATTTTTTTTTTTGGGGGTCAGGGAAGTTAAGGTTCAAGTGCTGCCAAAAAAAAAAAAAAGCAAAGCAAAGCATTTGGTTCCAAACTGAAAAAATCACTCCAAAAAGGATCATAAATGAAATGAAAACTAATCTGGAATCCGGAAGAGCCACGTCACCTCTGTTCCATCATCTCGGTCAGCTTCTTTACCTAAGCCTCCATCGCGCGCGCTCCGTTCAACCTCCATTTCTTGACCCCGAGAAGAAGCTTCGAGTCGTTCCTCGAACCGCCATCAAAGGAATTTCCGTCGAATCCCGTCGAGCCGTGCGCCCCAAGCCACTCGATACGCTCTTCGTCTTCTTTCAAGATTTACCCCGATTCTCCGGTTTCCGTCCGCCAGATAGGAAGCAGATACGACCACGAGCTCTCGACCCCTGCATCTTCTGCATATGACGATCTCGCGGGTTTCTGCTCCTTCTCTGTTCTGTTGGGTCTTTCTCAGCTTCTTTCCAGGTAAAGGAATCGGCCTCGGTCGTCAATTCGATCGGAAGCTGATTTTCTTTGTTTCGGGTTTGATTCGGCTTGTTCCTTCTGGATTGATCGCGGATCGCTGGTGCGCGGATTCGTTAGAGTAGACGCGATTAGTTGCTTGGCGAGGTCGTGTGATGGATAGTAGCTGCTGGGGATAGCTCCAGGCTAGAGAGAAAAGGGAAGAAAGAGAAGATGAAGAGTCCGCTTAAAGTAGTGAATTCTTTGAATTAGGACTTGGTGATGTCGCTTGTTGTCGGTTGAATCGGGGTTACAGATTCGATGCATTGAATTGCATCCTGCAGCTTGTTAGTGGTCTGTCCATTGTGGAAATGGTTTTCTCACTGCATCCCCTGTTTGCAGGGTACTTGCTTGCGGCAGTTGTCACGCTCGATTCTATCGAAATATATAGGACTCATGAGTGGTTCAAGGCTAAGCCAACGGTTTATTTCCGATGTAAGGGGGAGAACAATACTGTTTTGCCGGATGTGAAGGTAGCAAATGTGTCGTATTCGTTTAAAGGTCAAGAATCTTGGCAGGTATGAGTTCTTTCTATAACCTGACTACCGTAGGGCGATGTGTAATTGGCTGGAACTAGCTTGTAGGATCTATTAATAGAAAACTGTTTGGAGCTGGAAGTTTGCAACTGGAATTCCTATTAGGTATGAGGCTTGAGTTCTCCTTGTTTGATCTTGTGAGCTTTCACTACTTTACTAATTAGCAGCGACATTTCATTGGACAAGTTTCTTTTCTGTGATTCAGTACAGTTCATCATAGTGATAAGTAGTTTTGGTAAAATGTGAACTCTCTATTACTTGTCTTGAAAGTGCTGGTGTGGGCAGTTTCTAGGCAATTTAAGTGGATAGCATGTTGATCCTATAGTATTGACAGCTAATGCTTAAGTCATGATCTCCATTTTCTCAGCCTCTTACAGAATTTTCAAATGAAAAATGTAAGCGATGTGGGTTTTATGAGGAGGACACCCTAAAGTCAGATGATACCTTTGAAGAATGGGAGTTCTGTCCTTCAGATTTTAGCTCTTCGGATGGAAGATATACGAGAATCAAGGATAAGGAATTTACTGCTACTTTTCTATGTCCACAGTGTTTACCTATTAAGGCTGGTGAGATTACATGTTCCTCACTCTCTTTCTACTTTCAGCCTGTTAATGCAAGCAATTGTGTTCCACACGATTCAAAGTAATAATAGCCAATTTATACATCCAGTTCGTAAATACCAGTAAATTTTTTGTGATGAACTGCGAAAACTTCTCTGTGGATGTTGTGTGACCTCAATTGCTGTGGGATTGGGATATAGTTAATTGGTCTATCTCATAGTCTGTATGGAGAAGTCCATGTTCTAGGATGCCAGACTTTTGCCAATTGAGATAGGAAATTTGTGAGGGAAACTTACCGATATTTGTCAATTATGGGAACACTGCGTCTGTAGCTATTAGCCTGGAACAATTGGAGAAGTCATGATTCGTGATTTTGATCTTCGTCCTTTTTTTGTGATGGATCACAAGAGAATCTTCTTCACTATTTTTCATTTCCAATTGTCTTCAAGATCTTTTGTGATTAGAACAGTTTGTATTCAAAATAATAGAGAAAGTTTACCTTATTTTACATTACACTCGTTTATTGCTCATGGGCTGTTTATCATCGTGCTGATTTTGGTAATTGGTTCTTGTGTTTGTGCAGATATCGATACAGCCCCTGCTGCTCGTAGAAAAGGGAGGGGAATGCATGTTGCTCTTGTCATAATGATTAGTGTTCTAGTTTCGACTGTTCTACTTGTCGGGTTGGTAGCTGCTTACAAGTATTGGCAGAAAAAGAAGAGGGAGCATGAACAGGCTAGATTTCTGAAGCTATTTGAAGATGGCGATGACATCGAGGATGAGCTAGGACTGGGTACTGTTATATGACTTACGTATTCTGATGCATAACCTTATTGTACAGCAGCACATTCTTAATGGCGAAAATTTTTGCTTGTAAAATTGGACCTGAAATAGAGTACAGTACGAAACACGCTCCTCTGTTTGTATGTTACGTGCACCGTCTCAACAATCGCTGAAGGCAGCGGATGTAGCTTTGGTAAATATGTATGGAAAAGGAAAAACAGTCGGCTTTGGAAAAGAAAGATTGCCATACCTCAGCATTTAGCGATCATCCATACTAAACATCGATATATTCTTAATTGGAATCATACATCTTTGATTATGGAAGGCCACTGCCTGCTTTTGAACAACGAAAATAGTAAGGGAGGATTAAAATTGCCAGGAAATCTGTCTGAGATGGACTCCCGAAAGGTCACTGGCTCACTGTTAGCTATTCTGGCTCCGTAATGAAGCTCGTCCTTCGATCACCATAGAGTTTTCAGTTCTTCCTGAGACAAGCAGGGCCTGTAACCGAAGATACTCTCATAGAAAGCCATTTCAATAGAGGAACTCGTTGGCTCTTGCTGACCGATTTCAGGAGTGGTCTCTGCCCATATATGTTCCGGCCAATGTCCATATCCCAGCGCGGGATAATGTCCATCAGAAGATTGCATTTCCCTAATTTGGTAAAAATCGTGGCTTTGTTCTTCTTTAGGATACAGATTCTCCTGCTGTAAGCTGTTCCATTGTTTGCCGCCCTTGGAATCATCTTGAAGTGGGAAGAAATAACGTTCCCAGCAACTGCTGAAGCAGGACTCGTGATCGCTGGGCCAATCTCCATATTCGTGGTTAGGTAGTTCCTCTCGTTCATAAAAATTATCCTCGCGTCCATAACACTTGGTCTGAAATCCACCTGAGAAATCTTCCCGTGGAAAATAAGAGGGATTCGAACTACCATGGGGAAAACATATGGCGGATACAAATGAGAGAGAGTCTTCATAGGATCTGCCGCCAATGGCATCATAAAGCTCTCCATTTGAAGTCGGCCATATGGAGCAAATTGTGAGCGGTGACTCATAGGGACTAAGAACTGTGCAAGCCATGGTACTAAAGTCTGAGCTACAGGGTGTTGCCGGAAAATTTGTATTGCCTTGTTCCTGTTGTTTGACTCACTCAGGAAAGAACATATGCCAGCTTGAGGGCAACCTTATTCCAAACGAGCATTGAGAAAAGAGAGAGATAGAGGCTAAAACACTAAGTCCAGCGGAAAGAGAATTGGCTTTGCAGCAATGCTGTAGCAGAGGCTGGAGAGATCATATACTGATATAGTAGATAGTCACTGCATCGTGGCGACTTTTAATCATCCGGAATCAACTTTTTCCTGGCGAAAAAGGAGGGAGGAGATACTCATCTTTCGGCAGAAAGATGAGTCATGCTTGGTCACGGAAGCATCTGATTCTGCACTAACATGAAAATTTTTCAAGAGCAATGCGACTGCTTCCAGTTGCTGACAAGAAAGAAGCTCTCCTTTTCTTTTGGCTCTTGTACCACATCTCCTCTGTGGTCGGCGCAGGACCTTTCCTTTTGATAAAAGCGACTAACTATCGATGCGTGAGAATTGGAAATGGGAAACACGAAATATATTAGCAGCATCCTCTTATCTTCTCAAGAAATCTCATTTGGCAATAGGAAGTACAATGCTCTGGTGCTTTATTTGTGTCGTGTTGGATAGGGCTACAGTATCCTTTGGCTTGCTCATTAGTGAAGATCAACGTGTTTAATGGTTTTCACGAAGATGCCTTAGTGCCAAACTAACCAGCATGAGGCCATGGAGATCCCATCGAAATGAGAAAATAATCTCCAAAAGTTCGATTGATGTTTTGGTTTCACTTCCACGGTTAAGGCCGGCAAATAAGAAGCTATGCGGCACAAATTTTTCATTTATATTACGATTCCAAAGCAAAACGAGAACACCAGAAACATCGATACGAGAAGCGAGAGGAAGGACCAATAAAGAAAGAGATGCAGCATATTGCATATATACAGGCGTCTCCTTGAGGCATCAACTTAGTAAGCAGGAACAGTTGGAGAGCGAGAGACCGAAAGCGAAGTTGCCTCACTCTGCTTTTGGCTTCACGGGTTTTCGCCCCCTGGATCGTTGAAGCCTGTTCATACACCTCCCGACCAACTTCAACACCTCATCGATTAAGATCACCGGAAACGTGACCACGAGTACCAGAAGCCACTCATTGAAGCCAAGAGGCACGATGCCAAAAACCCGAGCGAGGAAAGGGACGTATAGGATTAGGAAGTGAAGCCCGAACGAGACGCTCATGGCCAACAAGAGCCACGGGTTGACCCAGGGGGGCATAGTCAGCAGGCTTGTGTCCTCGGAGATGGCGTTGAGAGAGTTGAACATCTCGATCGCGACCAACACCGAGAGAGACAAAGTCGTGGCCTTGACTTTCCCTCCATGGAAGTAGTCGCACGGGTTGCTGTCAAAGGTAAGGACCTGGCTTCCGGCGGTGAAGGGCGCGGCAGTGAAGTTCTTCCAGGTCGAGCACTGACCCCAGTTCGCGAGCTGAGTGTACGACACGAGCGTGCGTCCATCGCCACTGAGGTCAATGCCCAAGAAGGAGGCCTGTGTGTACCAAATGACGAACACGCCCACAGTTGCAATCCCTACATAGAGCCCGATGACCTGTCCAAAGCAATAAAGCTGTTCAATTCCCAAGTACAGTTTAGGAAGTGCTAGGAGGATTAAAGCCAGCGAATGATAACTACCAGATAGCGGAACAGAATCCACGTGCTGATGAGAGAATCGTCACTTTTACGCGGCGGCTTTTGCATTATGTCCTTATCTGGAGGATTGAATCCCAAGGCAGTCGCAGGCGGTCCATCCGTCACAAGATTGACCCACAGAAGCTGGACAGGTATCAGACCTTCGGGAATTCCTAGAGCTGCTGTCAAGAAGATGGATGCGACCTCGCCGATGTTTGAAGAGATCATGTACCTAAATTCAGAAAAAGCACATCAGCACTAACAATAATATGTCCACTGCTTGTTTATCAGGAACATGCACATCAGATGGGGCTCCGCAGCTCTTATGCATTAGAAAGCGAAGCTCAGATCGCTATTTCAGACAACAGCGGTCCAGTCATTTGCTAGTCACCAGGAATTATTAGCCTAAAACATGTTCAATAAATTATTCCATAGACGAGTTGCCCAAAGTAGTTGACAACAGAACATATGTTACAAACATTTGTGCTTCGGAACCAAGTAGGATTGAGAGAGACTAACCTGATGAAGGCCTTCATATTACTGTAGATAGATCTTCCCTCACCAACAGCCGCGACGATTGTACTGAAATTGTCATTAGACAAGACCATGTCAGAAGCTTCCTTTGCAACCTGGAGCAGACGAAAAATACCGTGATAATCAAGCATGACGAATAATTTATAGAATGCGCAATAGTAAGGGATTGGTAACCCTGAAAATGAAAGTAGGCCCAGCTTAGGATTCTTAAGCAAATAAAAGGAAAAAAGAAAATAAGAGAGAGAGAGTGAGCTGATGACTCTGCTGACTTTGATTAAACCAGGCAAATTTCATATGATCCTTTGACTTCCTTAGTTCAAGATTTACGGACTCTCGTACTATTTTATTGAGGTCCGAATCTTCAATTGCTTTCAGTTGGGTCCCTTCCACCTATTAACCGACTTCTTCCACCTGTTTCTCCTTGAAGCAGAAAACGCTGTAAACATAAGAGTACCTCGGTTCCGGCAATTCCCATTGCTATGCCAATATCGGCCAGTTTCAAGGCAGGTGCATCGTTCACTCCATCACCGGTCATGGCGACGACTTCACCATCTTCTTTGAGCAACCGAACTATCTCTTGTTTGTGCCTTGGTTCGGCCCTGGAGAACAGGAGGCCTCTGCTTTGCCTCAGGTAATCCTTCTTGTTCGGCAAATTCATGAACTCCTTTCCCGTCACGCTTTTGAAGCTGATGTCCTCATCGTGTTCGAAAACTCCTATTTCGCGACATATTGCTTCAGCTGTGTTCTTGTTGTCTCCGGTGATAACCATGACGCGGATTCCTGCTGCCCTGCAGTCCTGAATGGCTTGATAGACTTCTCCTCTGGGAGGATCCTACATGGAGTGCACGGAGACGCAGGATTAGCTCACGAAAGGAAGTGGGGAAAAAAATCACTTCGAACTAAACACAAACAGAACTCACTTGCAATCCCACCAAGCCAGCGAAGATCAATCCATTCTCTATAGTCGAATAATTAGACGGATTAAGCAGAATTTTATGAGCAGGATGGTCTTCGGAACCGTCGTAGCTCTCAAACTCAGGCAGCTCGTCTCTGAATGCAAAAGCCAGGCAGCGTAGTCCGCCAGTCGACATTTCATGGAGAGATTGCAAGATGGAGCTTCTCGAGTTCTGATCAAGTTCCACGACCGAGCCATCAAGCAATTGAATTTTGCTGCTTCTCTCTAATATACTTTCTACAGCTCCCTGTCAAAATCGCAGCAGCTCATTGGTTAGTCGCGTACGCATCAAAATAACATTTCAACTTCGACTTACAGAAAAAGAAGAAGAAACAGAGTGAAAGAGTGTCTGGATAATTATCGATCCAACAGCATTTTAACTAGAAAATATTGGATTGTTCGCGCATCGAAAGAGAATGCACCTTCACAAGCAGCAACTTCTTCCCAGAACCGGAACTCACAATAACTCCCATAGACTTCCTATCCCGGTCAAATTCCAGTGTCCCGATTCGACGCTCATATTCACTCCACCATTTGCAGCAACCTTCAGAAGCAAACAACAAAATGTTTGGTTGCTGCAAGATCTCTTGACCCTGATGATAGACGAAGAAACAGAGAATTGAAGCAGGTCGACAAATGCCTTACGCAGAAGTTCGTTGCTCTCAGAAGCTGCTTCCGGCATGCCCATCTTCTCGACCAAGACCTGATAGAACATGAAGAATGTCTGATCGATTTGAAGGTGCTCATTTGCATACCGCTGTTATACTAGCAAAGCTCACAAGAATGCAACGTGGAAACTTGCTAATCAGAACGCACGCTTACCCAAAAATCATCTGCCACGACTCGATAATAATAAAAGTTGCGTTTACCTTCAAAGCAGCTTCGGTTGGCATTCCGTGGGAAATGAACTTATGCTCCGACCGCGCAACACCAGCATCGTTGCATACGGCGGCGATTTGTGCTATCATTTGAAGATTAGCATCCATGTGGCCAGTCGGCCAGTCGTGAATTTTTCCATCAAACGGATTGTAAGTCGTCCCTTCGACCTCGAAGGTCCTTAACTGATCAGGTGACGAACCAACAGCAACCAGCTTCGCCACAGCCATTTGGTTAGTGGTCAATGTGCCGGTTTTATCTGAACAGATCACCGTCGTGCACCCCAACGTCTCGACGCTCGGGAGCTTCCGAACAAGGGCGTTCTTCTGCGCCATCTTCCTCGTCCCGAGCGCCAGGCAAGTCGTGATCACGGCAGGCAGACCTTCGGGAATGGCGGCCACAGCCAATGCCACAGCGATCTCAAAGTAATAGGTGGACTTCTCGAAGGAGAAGCTGAAATTCCTGGGCCACCCATCTACGTACTCCCAGGTTAGGAAGTGCTTGACGCTGATGAGCCAGACAAATGCACACATCACGCCGATTACTATCGTCAGGACCTCCCCGAACTCGTTCAGCTTCTTCTTCAACGGGGTGTCCTCCTCGCTCTGCGACGCCACGTGGATTTGCGTGTGCACTTTCCCAATCTCGGTCTCCATCCCGGTCTGAGTGACCAAGCAGATACAATTACCGTTCACCACGGTCGTCCCTGCGAAGACCATGCATCTCTTGCCCTGTATGTCGGCGTCCTCCGTGACGGCCTTGCTATTCTTGTTCACGGCCTCGCTCTCTCCGGTCAGCGAGCCCTGCTCCAACCGCAACGTGGAGCTAATCAACTCCAGGACGCGCATATCCGCAGGCACTTTGTCTCCGACCTTGAGCTCCACGATATCCCCTGGCACGAGCTCCCTCGCGGGCAAATTCAGAACCCTCTTCCCATCTCGCACCGCCGTCGCCTGCTCCGACTGAATCTCCTTCAGCGCCTCCAGGGCCTTCTCGGCATTGCTCTCCTGCCACACCCCGACGGTGGCGTTCAAGATCAGGATCAGGAATATCACCAGCGGCTCCACGAAGGCGGTGATCTCCTTGTTGGCGCCGCCTCCCTCGCCAGCGTACCAGGCGAGGATGAAGGAGACCACCGCGGCGCCGAGCAGGGTCCGGACGAGCGTATCGTTGAACTGCTCGAGGATAAGGCTGACGATCGAAACCCCCTCGTGGTGCTCCAGTTCGTTGGGGCCATACAGCTTACGCCTCCGCTCAACATCCTCGGACTTCAGCCCCGAGGCCCTGCTCGTGCGGTAGTGCTTCTCGCACTGGGCGACATCGCTCGCCCAAGCCGGGAATGACGACAACTTGCGGCCGTTCGACTTCTTCGAGACAGCTTCCAGGCTTTCGCAATCCTGTTTTCCTTGCCCCATCTCTGGTTACAGTCAATAGATTACGAGGAATCAAACTCGTGTCCATTTCCATAAGAATCTCGAACCGCAAGTTGCCCGACACAGATGAACCGTGAAACACAGAATTGGAAGTACAAGAAACGTTACGGAAGTATAAAACAAAAGTAGAGAGAGACCTTAATTTCATCAACTGGGTGTCTCTCCGACTTTGAGAACCGACTCACTGCGTCGCTCTCCGTCGCTTCGTCGAGGGTTGCTCTGTCGCTGCAGGAATCGCCAGGAAGGTGGAGGAGATTTAATCAAGACTTTAACCGTGTGATTAAACTAACCAAACCCGCGAAGCTTCTCCGCAGCTTCTTCCGTCGGCGTTCGCATTCAAGGGAGAATTCAAAAAAAAAAAAACTAGCTTGAAACTTTGACAGAGAAACTGGCCTGCGTGCGCGCGTGCGCCTTTCGAAAACCGACTCGCAGCGAACTGGCGGCGAAGCTTTCGGAGTTGTCCTTGTCGGAGGGTCAAATCAAATCTTGGATGTCCACGTCAATCACCTCGTATTGATCTGGCTCAACATCCTAAAGTACATTTTCTCTTCCACAAGTCAACGCGTCCACATTTTTCATTCTGGCATTATTTGAAGAGCATGATGATGGGCACACGTCTGTTGTCTGGTTAAGTTAAGCATCGCACTTTATCGTCTCCTACCCTTTCGTCTCATCTGTGATTCAACGTCAAAAAAATCATGCTATTGTTGAAATTCTCATAATTTTTATTAATTAGAGATGCCGAGACCCCGTGAAAACTGCCCTTTAGTCGGTGAATATGAATACAGATATCATATCGACCCACGTTTATATTTGTATATAAAAGGTGGGCCATGTTTTCCTCCATCCCTACTTGGAGAATAAGTTTCTCCAACTAGGTTTTCTTTTCTAGTTGATGAAATTATAAATACGAATGCCATCCACACTTATTTTCAGCTGAGTTTGCACGCGGTTGATGTCCCTATTTACAATCCATCAATTAGAACTCTACTCAGATGAAGTTTCCTATATATATTATACACAAATGGTTTTCAAATAGAATTGAAGATAAATGGATTTGATGGCATGAAACAAAGTTAAATTTTGATTGCTATGATCTTTTGAAGGATTTTTTTGACATAAATTAAAGCATTACTTACTTAAGAATTGATTTCATTCCATGCGAGTTGTCTTCAACTATTGATATTGATGATGAGACTACGGGAGCCATAAATTGCCAATTGTTCTAAAAACATCAACTTCCTAAATGAGGGGGAGACTTATGATTCAAACTGCTTAACTCTCTCCTCTCTGTCTTGGTAGAGAAATGAGTGGAACATGATAATGAAGAACGTTCATGGATATCAACTTTAAGCAATGGGTGAAAAAATTGCGAGAAACATTATTAACTTGTTAAATACTTAGCTCTATAGATTGAGGGGGGGACTTATTATTTATAAATTGTTAATTATCTTCCTTATGCATTACGAGGAAAGACAAATGAGCAGCATTGGAGATATTTTTAGTCCAAGAAATCATGTTACTATAGAAATCACGATAGCAATACCAACTCGTCTCGTAGATGATGTTGTGATTTCACATGTAAATGATCTTGAAATATTGGGCTTTTCGATGACGTCGATCGCCTGATGAATATAATTGACAAAGAAACAGAGATGATTGTTGAGAAAAACCAATATCAAGCAAGGCTATCCAACTTCAGATGATTAGAGTAACCAGAATCGTTTCGCGGTCCCACACTCAAATACAAAGTGTGGGAATCACGTTTATATAGAGTGATGATCCTAGTCAAATCTAATTTTGAGGGATTGTGAAGTACATTGAAATCAAAATTAGACAGAACGAAAATATATATATATATATAATTCAAAAGGTATGAGACGAAAGGAAATTTGAGGGTGTATTTGTTTTCATAAAAATGGTTTTCATAATATAATTTTCAAAACATTCATATGTTTGGCTCGTTGAAAGCGGTTAATTAATAGAAAAAGTTTTATGGTCGAGGTGAAACACCGTAATTAATATTGACGAAATTGATTTCTCCATCCTAAAAAGCTGAAGTCATTTTCCCAAGCTCCTTTTTCACGTGCTCGCTCATACAAAATGGAACATCATTCTCACATGAAGTTTTATGACCATCGACAGATTGAAATTATTTATTATTTGCACTTTCCATTTGTTATTTTGCATCATTTTTTAGGTTGCTTTATTTGATAAAAAAAATTATATTTTATATTTCAGATATGATAAATATCGTGTAAGCAAGGATTTCAGTATCATCTTACTATCTCACATTAGGAGCGACATATGTAGTTATGACATAGAGAATAACTTTTGAAAGTTTGATCTAATTATCGAAAAAAAAAATTCATAGTACTTCCATGTACACCACCAAATGTATGATAAGGACTCATCTTTCTTAAAAATTATATTCACGGAAAACATTTTTCTTCATTAAGAAGTAATGTGAAACAAACGCAAATTACTATCCCTTTGTTTGAAGGAAAATTTTTTTCAGGATTTTTTTTTTTCGATTTTCCAATATTTGGATAACGGAAGATTAATCGATCTATAGAAAATGTTTTCCATGGAATGAAAACAAGAAACTCCAATTGTGGGGGAAAACGAATTGTCATACTGGCAAAAAGGAAATCACTTTGCCTAAACCACCAACCAAATAAAAACTAAGCATTTTTCATTAAAATCATTTTTGTGGAATTTTTTTTATACTTTGTCGTAAAAATTCCGATAAAACAAACTACCCTTAGTGCTTGGTTTGTTTCATGAAAAATGTGACATTTCTGGAATATAGTTTTTGAAAAATCATTTTTTAGGAAAATGACAATATTTTTTAGTCTTTGGTTGTGATATAAAAATTGAAAACGATTTTTCATCATTTGGTAAGGAATTGATTTTCCTAAATAGAAATTATAATATTCGAGTGCTAGTAACTTGCACCCAAACGTGGATCCCATTGAGGTTGAGCCCAAGTTTGAGACACCCTTATGAAGAAGGTCAATCGAGGTTGGGCTAGGGTCCCTAGAGCCCGAGCCCTGGCCCTCAATAGCTAGGTCCAGGCATGGACATTTGGGTCTTGTGCCTAGCCTCTGTGGAATCCAGCTTGGGCACTATCGAGGTCCCAGGGCTAGCCTTGATGGAATTGAGGCCCAACGTCTCGAGCATGGGCATTAGTATAAAAGGTTATAGGCCCAACCTTGATGGAACTAAACGGGCATTGAGGACCTTCACCAGCCTTGATGGACCCAAACACGGTCATCAGGTTCTTACATACGATCTCGATGGACTCGGGTTTTGGAGCTAGGGACCTGGATGCGAGCGATGGGGTCCAAGGCTCGAGTGCGAGACTCAACCCCATTAGACCCAATTCCAGACACATAGGACTTGGTCTCGTGCACCCAAGGTCCGGGGCCCGGCCTTGATTGCCTTGGTGTTGGTAGCTGGGGTCTCGACATGGGCCCATGTACCAAGGATCCAAGCATTGGAACCGAGATCCTAGGAAAATCTCAATGGACCCGAGCTCAAGCACCGGAGTTTAGGCCCAGCATTGATGGACCAGGGTACAAGTGCAGGGGTTCAAATCTTGGCCTTGATAGACCTAGGCATGGGGCACCAAGGATCCGAGCTCTATTGATTTGGGCCTAGCCTCAATGGATCCAAGCATGGTGGTTGAGGTCCCCAAGGTTGGCTTTGATGGACTCTAGCTTGAGGGCGGTGACCTGGCCCCACCTCCAAGGGTTAGGGAACAAGCGTCGGAGTTTTTGTGCCCATACACAAAGTTTTTGGTTCAAAAGCTGATGAAATACATTTTTCACTAACTCGTTTTCCTAAACTATCCAAATGTCAGAAAATAAAATAAAATAAATCGAAAACGAAATAAATGGGGCCATATAATTTAAAGATTTCTCTGGTAGATATGTGTTTTGCAAGGGTGTCCTCCTCGTAGTTGAAATCCCAAGTTTCATAACATCACAATGAGTTCGTTCAACATTAGATTTTGGCACTTGCCCCACTCTCTATTTAACTTCCTCTATGTCCTTGTCCTCGGTTAACTTAGTCATTTTCTTGACCGACCTTTTACTCTTCCATCATGTCAAAATTCACAAGATGCCACCTAACTTTATCGCCCTCACTCAACGTGAGCCACGACAACCAGAATATATACCGTGGTCGAACCCTTCTTCTTGAAGGTCAACTATGAGTTAAGTACATTCCAATCTTCAAGCCATGAATAAACGTATCATCAAAGTGCACATCAATATAATGAGCTAGGCACAGACAATCAAGAAATTAGGTCACCAGTTATTTACCAGCTCCTTTGAAAATTTACTGAAACAGAAAAAAAAAAAACGTTGTTTTAACAAGAGCATAACAATCGGCCTAAAGTATGAAGATGATACATGAATTTATTCATCCCTCACGTGGAAACATGCTTATATCAATTTCTCAAATATAGCGCCGTCAAACATTATCACATCATCTTTATCTTACCCTTACCCAAAAAAAAAAAAACATTATCACACCGTCTTGAATCGATTGAAGATTTCAATCGCGGATTCGAAGGATTATACATGACGGATGATTTTATATGTACAAAGAGTATAAATTATCATCTCAAGAGAGAGTTCCTTATTAATTTTCGCGGGATAAGAATACCAATATTTATGCGAGTGTCATAACTTTTAAAAACATTTTTGAGTGTCGTAACTTTTAAAAAGCACTCACCGAGTACCAAAGATGCGACATGGCATACAATTTGTGGTGAACATTTCTAAAAATTTATTATACTCAAGTGATCAATTGAAAAGCTATATGGTACTCAAGTGATGCTAATAAAATAAAATAAAATAAAAGATACGACGTTTAGGTGATCGTTATACGAAAATTAGGACATGGGTACGATTGAGGGAAAAAAAATTATTGCACTCAAGTAAATGCCAATGAAAATTATTACGCTTTGTGACGTCTTTTCCCTAATTTTTTCAGTAATTTTGTTTTTTTTTATTATTATCTTAAACTTGGGGAAAAAATTTGTGGTCCATTGATGGGGCCTAGACCGGTGCATGCTTTGTATGGTTCATGTCTGTAATCATATTAGAAAAAGATTTGTCTGATATGATTGGTCCTGGGTTTCGAATTATTCTAAGACCTCAGCCCATATCTGAAGCTTTCCGCGAATGTTCCTCTTCCTAAAGGTTCGCTATCACCAAATAATTAAGGTCTTGTTAAATAAGCGTTTATTGGTGGTTTACTTCGAATTAAATAACTACAATTAAAGAAAGGCCTTGTTACCATGTTTCCATCAAAATATTCCAACCCAATAAAATAAAATTAGTTTAGTTTATGCAACCCGAGGGACATAAGTTTGAATCTTTAAACAAATGGAAATCTCGGACCGTATAGAGAATTTGTCCCCTCTGGCATTATAAAAAGGAACAATATCAAGAATATAAAATCGTCAATAGCACTAAAGTCGTTCATCAAGAGAGAAATTTCATGAGCGTCCATGTCCTCAACACGCCACCCGTCAGCTGTGATTGGTCATTTAGGCTCTGTCCATTTAACCAAAAATGAATGATATAAAAAAAAATATTTTCCTCAAAATAGACGGGGATTTATGTCTAGATATTTTCACTGATGATATAAACGGTTTTCATTTATTCATTTTTGTAAGCGATAATAAGTGATTATTTTTTGACAAAAAAAAATACTTTTCATAGTATTTATTTTTTTTGCGAAACATATGAAGTCTCGTTTGTTTATAAATAGCTCGAGTAAAAGTGGTGACAGATGAAATGGCAAGATTAAAGTTGGACCGCTTTTTAACTTGAAGCCTCCAACCTTTTTTGTAATATTTTTTATTTTCATTTCTTTATACAAATGTTTTCTTCTTTATTTTTTTAATCCGATCAAAGACAAATGTATCTATTTTTTTTTCCAGCTTATCATTTGAGTATGGGATTGCGATTGTTTTGTTGATGGACCCCAAAATCATCTCAATTGTCTTGAACGTACTTATTGTGTGACAAATCAACTTTAGGATAATAAAAATAGAATTCTTTAAAATTATTATCACAATAATATTCATCCTGATTAACCCATATTCCATTAACGGGTGTACACAGAAGGGGATACCACATATTCTCACACGTTAATTTTTTTTTTATTTCTCTCGACACCACTAACGATTAGGTGCTTGTTTGTTTTTTTTTATTATCATTATTGAGATAAGTGCGATGAAAGTTCTTTTGAGTCTTAAAACTTTCAAAAAGTTTAATCAAGTCTTAAAATTTGTGAAATTAGTGCAATTAAGTATTTGTTAATTCTGTCAAACTTGACTAACGAAAAAAGTGACGTGACTTTTGGTTATTATTTTTTCTCTCCTATGTAATTTTAACTTTCTTTTCTCTCCCCTACGCGGCTTTTTTGGGCCCAAACTCTATGTTTTCAATGTACATATTAGTTGAATTAGATTAACCAATAAAGGAAAAGGACATTAGAAATCCCAAAACTTGTCTTGAAAGTGCAATTGAGTCCTAAAAATTTCAAAAAATATATATAATAAAATCCTAAAACTTACTTATAAATTTGTGCAATTAAGTCTTTCTACTAACACCGTTAATTTGTCTAACGAAAATGATGACATAGTATTTTAAAATTATTTTTATTTCCATAATTTGTTTAACTTAAATTTAAAAAAAAACTAAAAAAAGGCTAGAATTTAAGTTTAAAAAGATAAAATTGGAAATAAAGTAAAAAGAAGAAGGACAAAGACTCATGAATGGGCCCGCAGGTCTAGGCGAGGCCGGCCCTCACTTGAGGCCATCGACCCTAGCTAGGCTAGGCAAGGCTCACCCGGATCTAGGTTATGGAAACTCATAACTGGGCGACTGTCGCGACCCTCTAAAAAAATTTTAAATTTTAAAAGGGGTTAACGGATTATTAGGTTAATTAGATTTGACTAACCTAACGCGGACCCTCCCAAGCCCTACCAAATTGCAACTTTGGTTTTTGTTTAAATGATTTTAAAATTTGGAGTCGCCACTAATCGTTCTTGGTAGGTCGATTAGAAACCTAAATAAATTAGCGGGAGAACTAATTTATTCCTGCGAACCAGAGATTAGGAGCTCGGGGACTTGGTTACACTAGTTAATTAAAACTAATGCCCTTTCGGTACCTTAATTTCATGGATATCCTAATTCGGCAACTCAGGCTTGGTTTATTCCTAAGGCTATAGTAGGGTATTCTCTTTTGTGTTTTCACTTTTTAAATAGGATGCATGGATGGTATATATTTTTATTTGTTATATTTTTTTAAGTGTTAAAGATTCCCTGAAGCCGAAAGAAGGAGTGTGTTAACGACTTCTGTGCAGTATTACAACCTACTTATCTTTTAGGTCTGATGATTCAAAAATTAAATTATAGGAAGTACATGACAGTGAATAAACACCTCCAATGGGAGGCCTAGCATTGGCTTGGCTCTTCCCTTTGGGATTTAAGGTACAGGTATTTAAGTTGCAAGTATTTAAACTACTGTAAGTAAAAACCTCCAATGGGAGGCTAAGCATTGGCTTGGCTCTTCCCTTTGGGATTTAAGGTACATGTATTTAAGTTGCAGGTATTTAACTACTGTAAGTAAAAACCTCCAATGGGAGGCTAAGCATTGGCTTGGCAACCCTTTGGGATTTAAGGTACATGTATTTAAGTTGCAAGTATTTAACTACTGTAAGTAAAAACCTCCAATGGGAGGCTAAGCATTGGCTTGGCTCTTCCCTTTGGGATTTAAGGTATAGGTATTTAAGTTGCAGGTATTTAACTACTGTAAGTAAAAACCTCCAATGGGAGGCTAAGCATTGGCTTGGCTCTTCCCTTTGGGATTTAAGGTACAGGTATTTAAGTTGCAGGTATTTAACTACTGTAAGTAAAAACCTCCAATGGGAGGCTAAGTATTGGCTTGGCTCTTCCCTTTGGGATTTATGGTGCAGGTATTTAAATTGCGGATGGACTTTGTCCTCTCCATTCTGGGGTATGAATTCTTTAAAATAAAATACAACGAATTGATTCAACAATTTGAAATTTGTGCGCGCTTGAGGACTCCTCCAAGCCGATTTTGTGCTTCCATAGGGTTGACCATTGATATAAAGCTGCGGCTTCCTGACATAAAATAGAGTGAAATGTCAGTATACAAAATATGTGCTAATCTGCACCTAAAACCAGAAGAGTGGAAAGAGTACTTATCTCCCATTTTTTTGGGAGGGATTTCTATAATTGATTTTCGCTCTCTATGTTCCCAATATAGAGAGTTTCTTTTGAATTAAGAGGGACTTTTAGTCACAGATCAGTTGAGAAATCGGTGGACAGCTTAGGAGCTTGTCTGGGCCGATTTTTGCATATCTACGAGATTTTTGCTGTTGACGTAGAGATATCCTTCTCCTGACATAAAATATGGAAAAAAAAAGAGGAGATGGAGAAAGTGTATACAATTTGTGCTAATTTGCAAGTAAAACCATAAACAAATGAATAAATAAAAACACTTAGCTCGAATTTGCTTGCTCGTTGACGAGGATGAACTCTTGATTTATATTGATCGATGAAGGAATTTGTGATGATAATCCCTAGCTTTGAACTCCCATCATCTTCAAAATTCTCTCTCTTTTGGTATTTTCTTTCTCTCAAATTTTTCTTCAATCTCCCAAAACTCTCTCAAACATCCAAAATTTTCTCTCCAAAAAAAATCCTCCCAAACACTTCAAATTTCCTCTCTCAAGAATCCTTTCTCAAGCTCACTTCTTCCTCCTTTTATAACCTACTCATCTATCTCCCATTCTAATTTTTCCACTAACTCTATCTCCCATTCTAATTTCTCCACTAACTCTTCTTCATTTTCATCTTCCATTCTCCATCTCTATCTCACATTCTAATCTCTCCACTAACTCTTCTTCATTTTCATCTTCCCTTCTCCATATTTATCTCCCATTCTAATTTCTCCACTAACTCTTCTTAATCTCCATCTTCCCCTCTCTATTCTTATCTTCCATTCTAATTTCTCTACTAACTCTTCTTCATCTCCATCTTCCCTTCTCTATTCTTATCTTATTTTCTCCATCCATTCTTCTCCAACTTCTCTTCTTCATCTCCTCTTCTTCATCTTCCCTTCTCTATTCTAATTTATCCACTAACTCTTCTTTTTATTATTTGTAAAATAATCCTTCAAGAGTTAGGTATTTGCACTCTAGTCCTTGAATTTTAAGTATTTACAATTCAGTCCCTGAAAAAAAAAATATATTTCTTTAAGTCCAAATCTCCTCATAATTTTTGACACACCAAAATTTACCACATGTCAAATTTAAGCTCATTTCTTGTCGCTGAAAATAATGCATAATTTAATTAAAGCCCTTTTGCAAAATTAAGTCATTCTGGGTATAATTGGGCCAAGATGAAAATTTAAAATATTAGAAGACAATGTCACAACTCATAAAAAGTGAAAGTTAAAAATAAGTTGACTCAAATTAAATTTTTTTAGGCCCGATTCGAGATTATACTCGTGAAGGAACACGTGACTCGAATTGGATTTTTCTGAATTTGCGATGGCCAATATGAAAATAGATTTAAAATAAAAATATTAACTATCTTTGTGTATTTTTTTGGCCTCAAATGTTATTTTTCCAAAATTTTCAAATATTTTTGTATTTTTTTAAAAAAAATTAAAATATATATAATATGAAAAATTATTTTTTGGTCAAAATTCGTTCCCTAGGCTTGGCTAAGGTTCCCAAAGTTGATTTTTCAATTTTATGAATTTTTATGGATTTTCTATTAATTTTCGAAAATAAATAAATAAAAAATACGTAAAAATACTGAAAATATGAAAAATCGTTTTTTGGTCAAAATTGGTTCCCTAGGCTTGGCTAAGGTCCCCAAAGTTGATTTTTCAATTTTATGAATTTTTATGGATTTTTTTATTACTTTAGCAATAGAAAAAATGATTAAAAATCAGGTGTCAACAGCTGCCCCTCTTTGAAAGGAAGCTCGGTAGAGGTTCATTTCAAAGACGAGATGACACCTGGATTCTTATCGACTCAATACAAGTAAATAAAAAGAGTCGTGACATGATTGTTCCACTGAAAATGAAATGAGAACCTAAGGATTCGTTATATAAAAAAACTTTAGGGTGGTTGAACTTGAACCCGTATGGTGGATCAACCCATGGTAGATTCCTAATAAAAGGATTCTACTGATTAAAAATTGAATTAAAATTTGACCCGTATGGTGGGTCATACCATTTGACCCGTATGGTGGGTCGTACCATGGTAGATTCCTAATAAAAGGATTCTACTGATTAAATTTTGATTGAGATTTGACCCGTATGGTAGGTCACCACATGGAGATACCTGTAAGAAGGACTTGGTGCCTGTAGAAAGGACTTGGTGCCAGTAAAAAGGACTTGGTGCTTTGCCTGTAAGAAGAACTTTGTGCCTGTAAGAAGGACTTGCTTTGCCTGTAAGAAGAACTTGATTTGCCTGTAAGAAGGACTTTGTTTGCCTGTAAGAAGGACTTTGTTTTGCCTGTAAGAAGGACTTACTTTACCTGTAAGAAGGACTTTGTGCCTGTAAGAAGGACTTTGTTTGCTTGTAAGAAGGACTTTATGCCTGTAAGAAGGACTTGATTTGCCTGTAAGAAGGACTTTATGCCTGTAAGAAGGACTTTGTGCCTGTAAGAAGGACTTGATTTGCCTGTAAGAAGGACTTTGTGCCTGTAAGAAGGACTTTGTGCCTGTAAGAAGGACTTGATTTGCCTGTAAGAAGGACTTTGTGCCTGTAAGAAGGACTTGGTTTGCCTGTAAGAAGGACTTAGTTTGCCTATAAGAAGGACTTGGTGCCTATAAGAAGGACTTGGTTTGCCTGTAAGAAGGACTTGGTTTGCCTGTAAGAAGGACTTTATGCCTGTAAGAAGAACTTGGTTTGCCTATAAGAAGGACTTTATGCCTGTAAGAAGGACTTGTTTTGCCTGTAAGAAGGACTTGATTTGCCTGTAAGAAGGACTTTGTGCCTGTAAGAAGGACTTGTTTTGCCTGTAAGAAGGACTTGGTTTGCCTGTAAGAAGGACTTGGTGCCTGTAAGAAGAACTTGGTTTGCCTATAAGAAGGACTTTGTGCCTGTAAGAAGGACTTGATTTGCCTGTAAGAAGGACTTGTTTTGCCTGTAAGAAGGACTTGATTTGCCTGTAAGAAGGACTTTGTGCCTGTAAGAAGGACTTGTTTTGCCTGTAAGAAGGACTTGATTTGCCTGTAAGAAGGACTTTGTGCCTGTAAGAAGGACTTTGTGCCTGTAAGAAGGACTTTGTGCCTGTAAGAAGGACTTGTTTTGCCTGTAAGAAGGACTTGATTTGCCTGTAAGAAGGACTTTGTGCCTATAAGAAGGACTTGATTTGCCTGTAATAAGGACTTGGTTTGCCTGTAAGAAGGACTTATTTTGCCTGTAAGAAGGACTTGGTGTACCTCAAAGGGTGCCATTCTGGAATCTGGAAAGATCAGGAATCCTGCAGAAGCTCAAACCCAAATTATATTATCCTGTCGCTTTAGGAATAAACCAAAGAGGCAGAGATCAAAAGATCTCGAACATTTCTGTCTTTGAGACAAATCATGCTTTATTGAAGAAGGTGGATACCTGTATGTACCGCAATGGATTCGAGTACCCCAACAACCGTCAGAATTCATTCTCTTGAAAGGTTCAGGTTGAAGATATACTTACCTGAGAATTTGGAAGAAATGCTTGGTGGCTTCTCGACAACCAGGCTTGTTCATTCAATAATCGCTGAATGAATTTCAAGACTTTGGAAGGTAGTTTGAACATTGGGAATGTGTTGCCTGTCAGGCAGTATCAGAGGTAACATGTGCAAGCATTTTCATCAATGAGTTGATCGGTTCATGTAAAACTATTCAACCAAGTCGGCAATGATTAGAAGTAGTCTGTGTGATAACTCATGATGCAATCAATCCAAATATGGATCATGCAAAACTATTCTGTCAAGCTTGCATTACCAATTCTGTTTAAGGAGGTTCTCATAGTATGAATGCCTCGAATGTAATCTGAATGGGGGACTTCAATCCGAAAGGGCCTTCTCTCACTCTGGGGAAAGGCTGTTTATCTGTAAATTAAAATGTTAGACTTGCGTGGAAATGGTTTGCCTTTCCTCATCCTGTCATGCCCCATTCTGCACATTTGATGTCTCCTGTGCAGTTTATGCTCAAAGTTGGAGTTGGTAAGTTAAACACACGGAATAGTCATACATAATTCATGAACTGTGTAAGCACAATGCAGATGTGACAATTTTTTAGCATTACGTGTGTTTATATAATGTGCAAATATGGGCAGATTTGAATTGCCCCTGGTATGTGGGCGGACCGAACAAATTGGGAAGCCTACTCCTTATGTCGAGGGGTGGTTCGTCTCAAACTTTGTCTCTACGTGATGAAGCATATGGGTGAGGGAGCATTTCGGTTTGTTTAATGACAGCGACCGCCACGGTTTAGCGGTTGAATGCCCCTGTAAAAAGCAGAGAAATTATTCTTGAAATCAAACGAGATAAGGTGTCGCGACCCTCTAAAAAAATTTTAAATTTTAAAGGGGGTTAACGGATTATTAGGTTAATTAGATTTGACTAACCTAACGCGGACCCTCCCAAGCCCTACCGAATCGTAACTTTGGTTTTTGTTTAAATGATTTTAAAATTTGGAGTCGCCACTAATCGTTCTTGGTAGGTCGATTAGAAACCTAAATAAATTAGCGGGAGAACTAATTTATTCCTGCGAACCAGAGATTAGGAGCTCGGGGACTTGGTTACACTAGTTAATTAAAACTAATGCCCTTTCGGTACCTTAATTTCATGGATATCCTAATTCGGCAACTCAGGCTTGGTTTATTCCTAAGGCTATAGTAGGGTATTCTCTTTTGTGTTTTCACTTTTTAAATAGGATGCATGGATGGTATATATTTTTATTTGTTATATTTTTTTAAGTGTTAAAGATTCCCTGAAGCCGAAAGAAGGAGTGTGTTAACGACTTCTGTGCAGTATTACAACCTACTTATCTTTTGGGTCTGATGATTCAAAAATTAAATTATAGGAAGTACATGACAGTGAATAAACACCTCCAATGGGAGGCCTAGCATTGGCTTGGCTCTTCCCTTTGGGATTTAAGGTAAATGTATTTAAGTTGCAAGTATTTAAACTACTGTAAGTAAAAACCTCCAATGGGAGGCTAAGCATTGGCTTGGCTCTTCCCTTTGGGATTTAAGGTACATGTATTTAAGTTGCAGGTATTTAACTACTGTAAGTAAAAACCTCCAATGGGAGGCTAAGCATTGGCTTGGCTCTTCCCTTTGGGATTTAAGGTACATGTATTTAAGTTGCAAGTATTTAACTACTGTAAGTAAAAACCTCCAATGGGAGGCTAAGCATTGGCTTGGCTCTTCCCTTTGGGATTTAAGGTACAGGTATTTAAGTTGCAGGTATTTAACTACTGTAAGTAAAAACCTCCAATGGGGGGCTAAGCATTGGCTTGGCTCTTCCCTTTGGGATTTAAGGTACATGTATTTAAGTTGCAAGTATTTAACTACTATAAGTAAAAACCTCCAATGGGAGGCTAAGCATTGGCTTGGCTCTTCCCTTTGGAATTTAAGGTACAGGTATTTAAGTTGCAGGTATTTAACTACTGTAAGTAAAAACCTCCAATGGGAGGCTAAGCATTGGCTTGGCTCTTCCCTTTGGGATTTATGGTGCAGGTATTTAAATTGCGGATGGACTTTGTCCTCTCCATTCTGGGGTATGAATTCTTTAAAATACAACGAATTGATTCAACAATTTGAAATTTGTGCGCGCTTGAGGACTCCTCCAAGCCGATTTTGTGCTTCCATAGGGTTGACCATTGATATAAAGCTGCGGCTTCCTGACATAAAATAGAGTGAAATGTCAGTATACAAAATATGTGCTAATCTGCACCTAAAACCAGAAGAGTGGAAAGAGTACTTATCTCCCATTTTTTTGGGAGGGATTTCTATAATTGATTTTCGCTCTCTATGTTCCCAATATAGAGAGTTTCTTTTGAATTAAGAGGGACTTTTAGTCACAGATCAGTTGAGAAATCGGTGGACAGCTTAGGAGCTTGTCTGGGCCGATTTTTGCATCTCTACGAGATTTTTGCTGTTGACGTAGAGATATCCTTCTTCTGACATAAAATATGGAAAAAAAAAAGAGATGGAGAAAATGTATACAATTTGTGCTAATTTGCAAGTAAAACCATAAACAAATGAATAAATAAAAACACTTAGCTCGAATTTGCTTACTCGTTGACGAGGATGAACTCTTGATTTATATTGATCAATGAAGGAATTTGTGATGATAATCCCTAGCTTTGAACTCCCATCATCTTCAAAATTCTCTCTCTTTTGGTATTTTCTTTCTCTCAAATTTTTCTTCAATCTCCAAAAACTCTCTCAAACATCCAAAATTTTCTCTCCAAAAAAAATCCTCCCAAACACTTCAAATTTTCTCTCCCAAGAATCCCCTCTCAAGCTCACTTCATCCTCCTTTTATAATCTACTCATCTATCTCCCATTCTAATTTTTCCACTAACTCTATCTCCCATTCTAATTTCTCCACTAACTCTTCTTCATTTTCATCTTCCATTCTCCATCTCTATCTCACATTCTAATCTCTCCACTAACTCTTCTTCATCTTCATCTTCCCTTCTCCATATTTATCTCCCATTCTAATTTCTCCACTAACTCTTCTTCATCTACATCTTCCCTTCTCTATTCTTATCTTCCATTCTAATTTCTCTACTAACTCTTCTTCATCTCTATCTTCCCTTCTCTATTCTTATCTTATTTTCTCCATCTATTCTTCTCCAACTTCTCTTCTTCATCTCCTCTTCTCCATCTTCCCTTCTCTATTCTAATTTATCCACTAACTCTTCTTTTTGTTATTTGTAAAATAATCCTTCAAGAGTTAAGTATTTGCACTCTAGTCCTTGAATTTTAAGTATTTACAATTTAGTCCCTGAAAAAATATATTTCTTTAAGTCCAAATCTCCTCACAATTTTTGACACACCAAAATTCACCACATGTCAAATTTAAGCTCATTTCTTGCCGTTGAAAATAATGCAGAATTTAATTAAAGCCCTTTTGCAAAATTAAGTCATTCTGGGTATAATTGGGCCAAGATGAAAATTTAAAATATTAGAAGACAATGTCACAACTCATAAAAAGTGAAAATTAAAAATAAGTTGACTCAAATTAAATTTTTTTAGGCCCGATTCAAGATTATACTCGTGAAGGAACACGTGACTCGAATTGGATTTTTCTGAATTTGCGATGGCCAATATGAAAATAGATTTAAAATAAAAATATTAACTATCTTTGTGTATTTTTTTGGCCTCAAATGTTATTTGTCCAAAATTTTCAAGTATTTTTGTATTTTTTTTTAAAAAAAATTAAAAAAAATATATATAATATGAAATTTTATTTTTTGTTCAAAAATGGTTGCCTAGGCTTGGCCAAGGCTTCCAAAGTTGATTTTTTCAATTTTCTCATTTTTTCTTCATTTTTTGTTTTATGAATTTTCGAAAATAAAAATACCGAAAAATACTGAAAATATGAAAAATCGTTTTTTGGTCAAAATTGGTTCCCTAGGCTTGGCTAAGGTCCCCAAAGTTGATTTTTCAATTTTATGAATTTTTATGGATTTTTTATTACTTTAGCAATAGAAAAAATGATTAAAAATCAGGTGTCAACAGCTGCCCCTCTTTGAAAGGAAGCTCGGTAGAGGTTCATTTCAAAGACGAGATGACACCTGAATTCTAATCGACTCAATACAAGGAAATAAAAAGAGTCGTGACATGAATGTTCCACTGAAAATGAAATGAGAACCTAAGGATTCGTTATATAAAAACACTTTAGGGTGGTTGAACTTGAACCCGTATGGTGGATCAACCCATGGTAGATTCCTAATAAAAGGATTCTACTGATTAAAAATTGAATTAAAATTTGACCCGTATGGTGGGTCATACCATTTAACCCGTATGGTGGGTCGTACCATGGTAGATTCCTAATAAAAGGATTCTACTGATTAAATTTTGATTGAGATTTGACCCGTATGGTAGGTCACCCCATGGAGATACCTGTAAGAAGGACTTGGTGCCTGTAGAAAGGACTTGGTGTCTGTAAAAAGGACTTGTGCCTGTAAGAAGGACTTGATTTGCGTGTAAGAAGGACTTGATTTGCCTGTAAGAAGGACTTACTTTGCCTGTAAGAAGGACTTTGTGCCTGTAAGAAGGACTTGCGTTGCCTGTAAGAAGGACTTTTTTTGCCTGTAAGAAGGACTTTGTTTGCCTGTAAGAAAGACTTGATTTGCCTGTAAGAAGGACTTTATGCCTGTAAGAAGGACTTGATTTGCCTGTAAGAAGGACTTTGTGCCTGTAAGAAGGACTTTGTGCCTGTAAGAAGGACTTGATTTGCCTATAAGAAGGACTTGGTTTGCCTGTAAGAAGGACTTAGTTTGCCTGTAAGAAGGACTTGATTTGCCTGTAAGAAGGACTTTGTGCCTGTAAGAAGGACTTGGTTTGCCTGTAAGAAGGACTTAGTTTGCCTGTAAGAAGGACTTGATTTGCCTATAAGAAGGACTTTATGCCTGTAAGAAGGACTTGATTTGCCTGTAAGAAGGACTTTGTGCCTGTAAAAAGGACTTTGTACCTGTAAGAAAGACTTGATTTGCCTGTAAGAAGGACTTGTTTTGCCTGTAAGAAGGACTTTGTTTGCCTGTAAGAAGGACTTGATTTGCCTGTAAGAAGGACTTTGTGCCTGTAAGAAGGACTTGGTTTGCCTGTAAGAAGGACTTAGTTTGCCAGTAGGAAGGACTTTATGCCTGTAAGAAGGACTTGGTTTGCCTGTAAGAAGGACTTAGTTTGCCTGTAAGAAAGGCTTGGTGTACCTCAAAGGGTGCCATTCTGAAATCTGGGGAGACCAGGAATCCTACGGGAGCTCAAACCCAAATTATATTCTCCTGTCGCTTTAGGAATAAACCAAAGAAGCAGAGATCAAAAGGTCTCGAACATTTCTGTCCTTAAGACAAATCATGCTTTATTGAAGAAGGTGGATACCTATATATACCGCAATGGATTCGAGTACCCCAACAACCGTCAGAATTCATTCTCTTGAAAGGTTCAGGTTGAAGATATACTTACCTGAGAATTTGGAAGAAATGCTTGGTGGCTTCTCGACAACCAGGCTTGTTCATTCAATAATCGCCAAATGAATTTCAAGACTTTGGAAGGTAACTCAAACACCGGGAATGTGTTGCCTGTCAGGCAATGTCAGAGCTAACATGTGCAAGCATTTTCATCAATGCGTTCATTGGTTCACACAAAATTGTTCAGCTAAGTTGGCAATGATTAGAAATAGTCTGTGTGATAACTCATGATGCAATCAATCAAAATGTGGATCATGCAAAACTATTCTGTCAAGTTTGCATTACCAATTCTATTTAAGGAGGTTCTCATAATATGAACGCCTCGAATGTAATCTGAATGGGGGACTTTAGTCCGAAGGGGCTTTCTCTCACTCTAGAGAAAGGGTGTTTATCTGTAGATTAAAATGTTAGACCCGTGTGTAGAAATGGTTTAACTTTCCTCATCCTGTTGTGCCCCATTTTGCACATTTGATGTCTCCTATGTAGTTTATGCTCTAAGTTGGAGTTGGTAAATTAAACATGCGGAATAATCATACATAATTCGTGAAATGTGTAAACACAATGCCGATGTGACAATTTTTAGCATCATGTGTATTTATATAATGTGCAAACATTGGCGGATTTGAATTGCCCCTGGTATGTGGGTGGATTGAACAAATTGGGAAGCCCACTCCTTATGTCGAGGAGCGGTTTGTCTCAAGTTTTGCCCCTGCACGATGAGGCATATGGGTGAGGGAGCATTTTGGTTTGTTTAGTGACAGCGACCGCCATGGTTTAGCAGTTAAATGCCCCCCATTTTTCACCAGAATAGATCTTGTCAAATGATCATCATTTTCTTTTGGATTTGTCTCCTCCAACATGTTACATGTTAGTATAAATATTTCCTGCAACAAGAAAAGGAGACATGTCAACCGGTATTAAAAGGGATAAATTGGAAACGATACTGATTTACCCTTCATCTTGAATGCCTTGGACAAGTCTTTTACCAATTTTGCTGGGTTGAGTTTTCTTCGACTTTTGTTGGATGCTTCACCATTAAGCCGAGAATGTGGCAAAATATTGACTTCGGTATTACTCGTCGAGTATTCCTGCATTCGGTCCATTGGACCATAGGTGTCCATGGGGTTTTCTTTTCAAAAGTTAATCCTTGGGGATAATGCGGCCCTGTTGTATCACCTTGGGCCTTGTTACGATATTTCTCGAGGTAATTTGCAATCCCTGTTAAGAATGGAATAAAAAAATTCAGGACTCGAGATGATTATGTGCAAATTAGAACGATACAGAATTACCCATGTCTGAGATTGTTCGGATCTTTCGCTTGTATTTTTCTTTAACCGAAGCTGTCCATCCCGTGGTAATGTCCATGAGTTGATTTGCCCCCAATTTAGCCCGACCAGGAAATTTGGTTTTTGGATACAACTGTATTCTCGAGTCGCTTTTGCAAATTCCTGAAAATAGAAGGGATCAAATTTAAAACCGGAGTAATTTAAGGGTAAATTGGAACGATACGGATTTACCCTTCAAATTTACGCAGATTTCGTCTCGATATTAATTTTTTCGAATTTGGTGCGGTTAACGGCTCCGAGCATTTAATAGGGGAAAAGGGAAATGATTACTTCTAGCTTGTGCATTAATTTTGGACATCGACAAAAGGCGAGAACGTGCGATGAAACTAAGTAGACGTATTCGTCTAGGTTTAATCTTCTTCATGATGCTCTCGCGGGTTGCGGTAGACGATGATATCAAGAACATTAGAGAGGCATTCAGTGTGGCTTTCCACCAGCCGCCTAGAGACCCGCGTTCAATCATGTAAATTAATAAAGCTACCACCACTAAATTAGTGTGCCAATAAATTCGGCCATTTGTTGCGTGCCCCACTTCAACCGTGTTTTGTTTCTTTCGGTGCCCACTTGCTCTTGTCGGGCGCCTGTAGCATTGGGAGAAATACTTGTGGGTCACATTCATTAATAGAACCTCGGTCCTCTAAAACCCTCCGCGTGTTTCGGATCCGAGGAAATTTTAAGACCGGTCTCTGGTTGATTTAATCAGGTTAAGGTACTTATTTCATGGTTTCTGATTATATAATCCATATTGTCTTTCAAAAGACGCGGGATCCTCTGTAATACATTAAATATGCCCCCGTGTTTAATTAGTATAAGTCCACCGTCATATCACAATACACTGCCCATACAAGTTTACGGATTGACACAACTCTATCTGTCAAAGATGGACAGTGTTCGTTTGCCTCCCTGAATTAACGGTTGAAGCCTTGGTGTTTTTCGTCTTTTGGTATTTCTGAAGATGATTCTTGATATATTATTGAACTTAATTTTTACACCCGTTTGGGGTATCTAGGATCTCCCTGCAAAAGAAAAGGATATAATTAGTATGCGACACAAGGAATGTCGGTCCATGACTCATATATTAGTCCAATTTTATTTTTTCTATTTTATAGAGAAATCAGAAAAAAAGAATTTCTTTAGGAAGAAATGGGTTAATTTCTGATACAGAATTTTTTTTTGCATATTTATTACTCTTTTTTTTATTATTTTTTTAAAGGAATGTGACAAAATCTCTTGATGTTTACTAAAATCTTTGAAGGAATTTCCTTTTTATCAAAATAAATTTTCAGAGGTAAATTTATCAGGAAAATTTTATTTTTATTGAAGCAGGAAAGACATAACAGAAATCCTTTATTGGTTAACAAAATTCCCCCGAGACATTAGTCTAATTTTATTTAGAGAAAATTTTCTTAGAAAAACATGAGCGAATTTCTCGAAAAGAATTTTTGTTGCAAATTTTTATAATTTGAAAGAATGTGATAAAATCACTTGATGTTTACCAAAGTTTTTTTTTTGAAGGAATTTTTCTTTTTATCGAAATAAATTTTCAGAGGAAAATTTGTCAGGAAAATTTCATTTTTATTGAAGCAAGAAAAACATGACAAAAATCTCTTATTGGTCAATACAACTCCCCCGAGACATTAGTCTAATTTTATTTAGAGAAACTTTTCTTAGAAAAACATGAGCGAATTTCTCGAGAAGAATTTTCTTGCAAGTTTTTATAATTTGAAAAATGTGATAAAATCACTTGATGTCTACTAGAGTTTTTTTTTTAAGGAATTTTTCTTTTTATTGAAATAAATTTTCAGAGGAAAATTTTTTCAGGAAAATTTCATTTTTATTGAAGTAATAAAAACATGACAAAAATCTCTTATTGGTTAATAAAATTCCCATGAAGGGATTTTTTCACATCATTTTTTCAAAAAAAAAAATAAAAAGAAATGAGGGACAAATTTAATTTTTATTTTCTTTTAAAAGAATGGTCGTAATATCAAGCTCAAAAACTGACTAACACCTAGCATGGACCGACCGAAAATAAATACAAGATAAAATTAGAGAACTTACTTTTACCTTGGAGAAATGCAAATCACATAGTCATGCGCATGACTCAAGTGAGGAGTGGACTCTAGAAAATAAAAGAAGGAGAGACAGGGTATGGACCTAAAAAGGCCCCCACTATCTGAATTGACAAACTTACCCTCCGCGCAATCAAATCACAATGGGAAGAATTGTCAATTCAGATAATGAGCGGGATAAAATATGGTCAACCCGAGCGTAATCGACGCAAGAGCTTTGCATATTCGATCCCTATCTATGGTTTTCTAGGAAGAATTTCGCGACTTGGGTTTAGACGCTTGTGTGTGCAGGTGTCGTGATCTTCAGAGTATGCAAGACATGCACAACAATTGATATCAAAACAGCGCTTCTAAAAATGTGCGAAATTAAATAAATAAACCCAACACCGAGCCTGCAAAACAAAGGGGTTAGCCAAACACTCCGCCCCTTATAACTCCCATCCTGCAAAAACATATAACACCTATAGAATGAGTCCCAAACAAGATCGCCAGAAGCGAGATATCCATGAAATTTTTATTGGCCTAAGTCCACTAAAACTTTTAAAATTTCGAAAAAATTCAAGTATTCCAATTGGTATCTTTTTTCGAAAATTTAAAAATCCCGTCCCCAGTGGAGTCGCCAGTCTGTCGCGACCCTCTAAAAAAAATTTAAAATTTTAAAAAGGGGGTTAACGGATTATTAGGTTAATTAGATTTGACTAACCTAACGCGGACCCTCCCAAGCCCTACCGAATCGTAACTTTGGTTTTTGTTTAAATGATTTTAAAATTTGGAGTCGCCACTAATCGTTCTTGGTAGGTCGATTAGAAACCTAAATAAATTAGCGGGAGAACTAATTTATTCCTGCGAACCAGAGATTAGGAGCTCGGGGACTTGGTTACACTAGTTAATTAAAACTAATGCCCTTTCGGTACCTTAATTTCATGGATATCCTAATTCGGCAACTCAGGCTTGGTTTATTCCTAAGGCTATAGTAGGGTATTCTCTTTTGTGTTTTCACTTTTTAAATAGGATGCATGGATGGTATATATTTTTATTTGTTATATTTTTTTAAGTGTTAAAGATTCCCTGAAGCCGAAAGAAGGAGTGTGTTAACGACTTCTGTGCAGTATTACAACCTACTTATCTTTTGGGTCTGATGATTCAAAAATTAAATTATAGGAAGTACATGACAGTGAATAAACACCTCCAATGGGAGGCCTAGCATTGGCTTGGCTCTTCCCTTTGGGATTTAAGGTAAATGTATTTAAGTTGCAAGTATTTAAACTACTGTAAGTAAAAACCTCCAATGGGAGGCTAAGCATTGGCTTGGCTCTTCCCTTTGGGATTTAAGGTACATGTATTTAAGTTGCAGGTATTTAACTACTGTAAGTAAAAACCTCCAATGGGAGGCTAAGCATTGGCTTGGCTCTTCCCTTTGGGATTTAAGGTACATGTATTTAAGTTGCAAGTATTTAACTACTGTAAGTAAAAACCTCCAATGGGAGGCTAAGCATTGGCTTGGCTCTTCCCTTTGGGATTTAAGGTACAGGTATTTAAGTTGCAGGTATTTAACTACTGTAAGTAAAAACCTCCAATGGGAGGCTAAGCATTGGCTTGGCTCTTCCCTTTGGGATTTAAGGTACATGTATTTAAGTTGCAAGTATTTAACTACTATAAGTAAAAACCTCCAATGGGAGGCTAAGCATTGGCTTGGCTCTTCCCTTTGGAATTTAAGGTACAGGTATTTAAGTTGCAGGTATTTAACTACTGTAAGTAAAAACCTCCAATGGGAGGCTAAGCATTGGCTTGGCTCTTCCCTTTGGGATTTATGGTGCAGGTATTTAAATTGCGGATGGACTTTGTCCTCTCCATTCTGGGGTATGAATTCTTTAAAATACAACGAATTGATTCAACAATTTGAAATTTGTGCGCGCTTGAGGACTCCTCCAAGCCGATTTTGTGCTTCCATAGGGTTGACCATTGATATAAAGCTGCGGCTTCCTGACATAAAATAGAGTGAAATGTCAGTATACAAAATATGTGCTAATCTGCACCTAAAACCAGAAGAGTGGAAAGAGTACTTATCTCCCATTTTTTTGGGAGGGATTTCTATAATTGATTTTCGCTCTCTATGTTCCCAATATAGAGAGTTTCTTTTGAATTAAGAGGGACTTTTAGTCACAGATCAGTTGAGAAATCGGTGGACAGCTTAGGAGCTTGTCTGGGCCGATTTTTGCATCTCTACGAGATTTTTGCTGTTGACGTAGAGATATCCTTCTTCTGACATAAAATATGGAAAAAAAAAGAGATGGAGAAAATGTATACAATTTGTGCTAATTTGCAAGTAAAACCATAAACAAATGAATAAATAAAAACACTTAGCTCGAATTTGCTTGCTCGTTGACGAGGATGAACTCTTGATTTATATTGATCAATGAAGGAATTTGTGATGATAATCCCTAGCTTTGAACTCCCATCATCTTCAAAATTCTCTCTCTTTTGGTATTTTCTTTCTCTCAAATTTTTCTTCAATCTCCAAAAACTCTCTCAAACATCCAAAATTTTCTCTCCAAAAAAAATCCTCCCAAACACTTCAAATTTTCTCTCCCAAGAATCCCCTCTCAAGCTCACTTCATCCTCCTTTTATAATCTACTCATCTATCTCCCATTCTAATTTTTCCACTAACTCTATCTCCCATTCTAATTTCTCCACTAACTCTTCTTCATTTTCATCTTCCATTCTCCATCTCTATCTCACATTCTAATCTCTCCACTAACTCTTCTTCATCTTCATCTTCCCTTCTTCATATTTATCTCCCATTCTAATTTCTCCACTAACTCTTCTTCATCTCCATCTTCCCTTCTCTATTCTTATCTTCCATTCTAATTTCTCTACTAACTCTTCTTCATCCCTATCTTCCCTTCTCTATTCTTATCTTATTTTCTCCATCTATTCTTCTCCAACTTCTCTTCTTCATCTCCTCTTCTCCATCTTCCCTTCTCTATTCTAATTTATCCACTAACTCTTCTTTTTGTTATTTGTAAAATAATCCTTCAAGAGTTAAGTATTTGCACTCTAGTCCTTGAATTTTAAGTATTTACAATTTAGTCCCTGAAAAAATATATTTCTTTAAGTCCAAATCTCCTCACAATTTTTGACACACCAAAATTCACCACATGTCAAATTTAAGCTCATTTCTTGCCGTTGAAAATAATGCAGAATTTAATTAAAGCCCTTTTGCAAAATTAAGTCATTCTGGGTATAATTGGGCTAAGATGAAAATTTAAAATATTAGAAGACAATGTCACAACTCATAAAAAGTGAAAATTAAAAATAAGTTGACTCAAATTAAATTTTTTTAGGCCCGATTCAAGATTATACTCGTGAAGGAACACGTGACTCGAATTGGATTTTTCTGAATTTGCGATGGCCAATATGAAAATAGATTTAAAATAAAAATATTAACTATCTTTGTGTATTTTTTTGGCCTCAAATGTTATTTGTCCAAAATTTTCAAGTATTTTTGTATTTTTTTAAAAAAAAAATTAAAAAATATATATAATATGAAATTTTATTTTTTGTTCAAAAATGGTTGCCTAGGCTTGGCCAAGGCTTCCAAAGTTGATTTTTTCAATTTTCTCATTTTTTCTTCATTTTTTGTTTTATGAATTTTCGAAAATAAAAATACCGAAAAATACTGAAAATATGAAAAATCGTTTTTTGGTCAAAATTGGTTCCCTAGGCTTGGCTAAGGTCCCCAAAGTTGATTTTTCAATTTTATGAATTTTTATGGATTTTTTATTACTTTAGCAATAGAAAAAATGATTAAAAATCAGGTGTCAACATAAGGAAGACATATTTGCTTTTTCGCTTCAGAGCTTGTGATCAATTTGCCCCATTTTTCACTAGAATAGATCTTGTCAGATGATCATAATTTTCTTTTGGATTTGTCTCCTTCAACATGTTAAATGTTAGTGTAAATATTTCCTGTAAAAAGAAAAAGAGACATATCAGCCAGTATTAAAAGGGGATAAATTGAAAACGATACTGATTTACCCTTCATCTTGAATGTCTTGCACGAGTCTTTTACCAGTTTTGTTGGATTGAATTTTCCTCGACTTTTGTTGGGCGCCTCACCATTATGGGAAGACTATGGTAAAATACTGACTTTGATATTACTCGTCGAGTATTCCTGTTTGTAAAAAAAAGAAATGCACAAAAAGTTGTTTCATTTATTTATAATACATACAACATTCCCCACCCTTGGGGATCGAACTCGGAATATTTCGGACCTACTGTCAGCCCCCATACCATTCGGTCCATTGGACCGTAGGTGTCCATGGGGCTTTCTTTTCAAGGGTTAATCATTGGGGATAACGCAGCCCTGTTGTATCACCTTGGGCCATGTTACGGTATTTCTCGAGGTAATTTGCAATCCCTGTTAAGAATGGAATAAGACAATTCAAGACTTGAGATAATTATGTGCACATTAGAACGATACAGAATTACCCATTTCTGAGATTGTTCGCGTCTTTCGCTTGTACTTTCCTTTGTCCGAAGCTGTCTATCCCGTGGTAATGCCCATGAGTTGATTTGCCCCCAAATTTTATCCAACCTGTATTCGGATATGATTGCGTTCTCGGGTCGATTTTCAATTTCCTGAGAATAGAAGGGGCTTAATTTTAAAACTTGGAGCAACTGAGGGTAAATTGAAACGATACGGAGTTACCCTTCAGGTTTATGCAGATTTTCACTCGCCATCAATTCGTCGCGAGGTTGGTGAGGTGGCGGATTCGAGCATTTAATAGGGGGAAGTCGGATTATTACTCCTTGCTTTTACACATTCATAAAAGCAGAAAAACACATCACGCAAGGAAATAAAACACATTCACTCATTCAGGATTAGTTCCGCTTCCTCTGCAGGCTCTCCCATGATCAGCTGGCTTCATCCCAAATTAGGTATGCATCGGCCATATAGAAGGTCTGGTGGTCACTGGCTGAACAAGTGCATCACAGTCCCGATACTTTACCGATATCAAACTGGTTGATTATGGCGAAAAGATCATCGTCAATGTCCGTTTGGTGGTGATCTGTCCCTTCTTCCTCGGGAGGTATTGATACTGATCCAGTATCATTGGTCCTTTTGTACTCTGCTCCAACAGAACTCGATCCTGTTATAAATTGGTCTAACTCACCTCTTAAACGTGCATTTTCGATCCTCAGATCATGCATTTCATCGAGGGTGAGGAGGAGGCTATTGCAGTTGGGGCAGGTGGCGGAGTCAAAAGTCTCTTTATACATCTTGTTTTCCGCTCGGAGGTTTTCATTTTCAACTCTTAGAAACTCGGCTTCGTTGTGCTTATAACGAGTCTTCATTCGGGTTCGTCTATTTTGAAACCAGAACTTGATTTGCGAAGGTTCAAGGCCTAGCTCTTGACTCAGTTCCATTTTTT
Source organism: Psidium guajava (assembly GCA_016432845.1). Classification (NCBI taxonomy): domain Eukaryota; kingdom Viridiplantae; phylum Streptophyta; class Magnoliopsida; order Myrtales; family Myrtaceae; genus Psidium; species Psidium guajava. Next base: position 37,994,399 of record CM028224.1, read on the forward strand.
GTTTGCCGTCTGGCATAGGGCACGTTTTGAAGAAAGCTTCAAGCTTTCGTACTTGCTCCTCAGTATGGCGACGGTAACGCTTCTTTTGACCTTTACCGTTGTTGTCATTGTCCTTACCGGGCTCTTGGACGTCGTCGGTGGAAGGGCCGGGCTCCATAGGCTCGATCCCAAATATGGCTTCGAACTCTTCCTCTCCCATATTCAGCAAGTAACGATAACTTTCAAGTGTGTTGGGTTGAGACATCTTCGATTTGGTTAACGATTTCTCAAAGTTTGATATCTCTTCTTGTATTTTCACTCTCTGGATTTTTCTGGGAGACTGCGTATGCTTTAAGAGTCTCTCTTTCGAGCACGAATGAGAATTATCAAGAAGATGCCTCCTTTAAAATTAGACGTGGGTTTAGCAACTGTATTGCCTCTCTCGAGTGTTCTGGCTTTCTCGATTTTCTTTTCATCGTATCTCTCGCCCAGCTCGTCTCCTTTCATCTTTCCGTGGAAGGGGGCCCCTTGTTGCTGTCTCCACCGTCAATTTGCTGGCGAGTTCTTCAATAAAGACGAGTCGTATCTCTTTTCTGCCGAAAATGTCTTTGTCTCCCACTCAGCTTATTTTTTATCCTTTCTTTTTCAAAGTAGTGGCGTCTCGTCCAACTTTTCCGTAGAGACGTCGGATTTGCTTGGCTCGAGATTGGAGACGAGTAGCGGAGGTGATACTGATAGGGAATGGTAGACAGGAAAATTTGGCCAGTAGAGACTTCCCCTGCAAAAATGAAAGAGAATGCGGCAGTATATGTTCTTCATATTCTAGAAAAATTGGAACGATACTGTTTTACCCTTGTGTATACTTCCATTGAATTTGAATTGAGGAAGTTCCTTCATTTGGATTGGATTGAATTGTATGTCCCGAGTTGCCCTTCACTTTGAGCTTGCCACATATGTGCTTTGCTTAGTTGGGCCTTGTTTTCTTTCGGGTTGCCTTGGACCATCATCATTTTCCATGCCATTGGGTCCGTGGACCGGAGGGCTCCTTTAATTTGAAGGTTACCTTGAAGGCGAATGAGTCCTATCGCATTCCATTGGGTCATTTCATTTTGCGACACTCTTGAGGCACTTTGCAATCCCCTGGGTGAGAATGGAACAAATCCAATTTAGCATTTTGCAACGATTGAGGGTAAATTGGAACGACACACAGTTACCCGTCTTCGAGCTCGCCTGGGCTTTTCACTTGAAATTTCCCTACGTGAGGCCATTCAACATTTCTCATTATGGCAGTCAGCGACGTTGCTACAAATTGATCCGCCCTAAATCTAGCATAAAAAGGGATTCACGCATTCGACGGGATAAATAAATTGCCCCCTTGTCCTTGAATTAAATCGAGACACCTAGAAAGCTGGAAAATATCATACGCAGGGGAATTAAGCATGAAATGAAAGGTGCACTTATTCAAGGTCAGTTCTGCCTCTCCTGTGGCTCTTCGATAATCAGCTAGTCTCGTGTTGGTTCGGGTGTGGATAACCGATGTTTAAGAGTCCCTACTCACTGGCTCCTGATCGCGGCTTGGGACGTCTGTCAACCCTAAACTGGTTGACCAGGGCAGTAAGCTCATCATCTGGGTAATCTCTTGAACCTTCCAGCAACTGATGCTCGAATTGGGCATTGTTGTTGGCAAATGCTGGCGGTAGATTTCTCATTCTGTCCTCGCCATGAGCAATTTGACTTCTCATGCTGGAGCCTTCATCATTACTCGAGAAAGTGTGGAGATCACCAACTGTCCTGCTGCCAAAAACTCCTTCCATTCGAGGATTAGAGAAGTGGAAGTGCTCAGGATAACTTCTTGTCTGATTCTCTAGCTGCGCAGGCGCGCTGATCATGGGATGAGTTCTAGCCACAGGTTGGTGCTCAAACCAAGGAATCTGAATACACTGCTCCTGCGGTCTATACTCTTGAAGAGCATTAGGGTGATTCTGGGGGATACTTTGATTAACGCCTAGGGGATTGATGGCATGGCTACTAGCTTGGTTGATGATGGGAAGTGGCTCGCCCCATGCTAACCTGGGGAACTTATGGTGGCGAGGAGACTCGACGTTCAGGCTTGGATCAGTCCCGCCTTGGTTTTCTTGATTCTAAGCTGCATTGTGTTCTCTCACCCTTTTTCTGTACTTCTGAAGATGACTCGAAACATTTGCTTTAGTGAGTCCCTCTACCTTCATAATTTCCAGTATATGTTGCGGCCGTGCCGAATCTATTCCTAGCTGCTGAACTGCATTAACAAACATACGATGCAGCTCGGGAGACCAACTCATCTTCTTTCTCCAGTTGCTTGGAACAAAATTGAAGGCTTGATGCTTGTTCTCATGGTCGTGCAATTGCTTCCTTACCACGTGCTGCCATATGTTTTGAAGCATCTGAACTCTAACTGGTTTCGTTACGACGTCTTGGGCCCCATTTAAGACAGCCTTCATTAGGGCTTGCTGATCATCGCTTGCCGATATTATGAGGACTGGCATGTTTAATTTAGAATTGATGACTTCGAAGAAAGTGAAAACATCCATGTCAATCCCTACCATGGCGGTGAGAACGATATCAAACGGGTCACTACTCCTCCTTAATATCTCTAAGGCCTCTGTCGCCTTTGCTTGAGCTACAACCTTATACCGGCATTTTCTTAATACGGTAACAAGGATTGACAGAGAGACTGGATTACCGTCAATGGCCATGACCAGTAGACCCTCAGGGTAAGGAACTTCATCAGCTTTGACCAGGGTTGAACATGCGCCCGTTCCCCTAATACTCGACATATTTCTGGATCTAGGACTGCCGATTCGAGACCGCCTCGGGATGTCTTCTCGGACTTGAGGGATCACGAGATCGTTGATGCCTTCTCGTAACAGGCTTTGAAAGCCGATGCTTTGATGGTGAAGGTTTTGAATTCCTCTCCCATGAGAACTCCTTCCTCTCTATCTTTCTCCTGCGAGTTCTTGCGAATGAACTCTGACTATCAAATGGGGACAAGTTCTCTCTCTGGCAATAGCAACGACTTCCCTCTTCACAGGCAGCGCTATTAGATTTTCCGAGGGAGAAAATCTGATATTCAGCTTTTGATCAAAGGGAAAATCCTTGTTTCTCGCTCAGTTTGTCTTCTTTTTTCTTTTCGTGATAGAGGGCCCCTGTCAAGATCTCCACCGTCGATTTACTGGCGGGTCCTCCAATGAAGACAAGTCGTATCTCCTTTTCGCTAACGTTTGCCGTGTCTTCCACTCAGCTCATCTTTCCGTCTTCTTTTTCAAAGTGGCGGTGTCTCGTCAAACTTTCTGCGGAGATTTCGGACTCGCTTAGCTCGCAGTCGCCATTTGATAGGAATTCGAGCCAACGAGGGTGGTGCCAATAGAGTTGACTGGTTGATACCGTCACTATGAAATCAATATTTACTTCAAAGCAGATTACCATCTTCGCATTCCGCTCATCTGCCTCACCTCTCTCCCCCTTTCTTTCGTATTCTGCTTTCAAAAATGGCCAATTCTCCTAACCATACCTTATCCGCCGAAGTCCTAGCTGGGTGGGAGAGACTCTATAATCTTCTTGGTAGAGGTTACGCTCATATAGCCAAAAACTCTACCGTTGAGGCTGAAATCCTCGGTTTATTTAGGACCGTGGACGCTGCTTCTGTTGAGGGTACCCAACTAGGGAAGGAGTACCGGAACTTCTCGACCCTCTTCATTAATTTTCTAGCTGCCTATAACCGTGCTTATGAGACGGTCCTTGTAACCGCCGTCGTGAAAGCCCGTTACCGAGACCGGCACGAGCGTCTGGCAACAGTTACGTTTGTGGCTGATAATCACAAAAAGGCCCTCAAGTTTGCCAACGATCAGCTTTCGTGGCTGGTTCGTGAGAGGGGAAAGTTGGTGGACCGTCTGGCCTTGGTCCGAACTTACGCCGAACAGGAGCCAGACAATATTGTGATGAGGTGTAAATGTGGTTGGCTGCAGGAGAGACTTGATGACATTACGGCAGACATTGCTTTCGAGAGGGCAGCGGTTCCGGACCTGGAGTTTGCCGTTGAGCATTACGAGGCCACTATGGCCCAGGTTAAAGAGAAGTGCGATCGCCTCTTCTTTAGGCTCGCGGAGCTTGATCCCGAGAACGCCCGGTGCATCCAGAGCATCAACTGTTTGGAAAGTCAGTTGAGCTCTTTCGTAATGGTCATCAGGGCCCAGTTTGGCTTTACCTTTCCTCCCCAGTGAGTTGTTGTAATACTCTTTAATGAATGGAATGAAAGAAAAGCTTCACGTGTTTTGTTTTGTTTTTTTTTTTTAAATTTTCCTGCTATCGTTTCTTCCGCATAGCATAACAGAACGATTTGAGGTACCGAAGATGTCGAGGCTTAATGTTCTTCTTGATGTTCTTGTTTAATTGCTCCAGACGATGATATCGAGAACATTGATGATGGGTTCGGCGGTGGCCCCCACTATCCATCTTGAGATCACGAACAATAACGCTATGACAACTCGATCAGTGCGCTGGTAGTAAATCCGGCCACCTGTTGTGTGTGCCCACTTTTATCCATATTTTGTTTCTTTCGGCGTCCACTTGCTCGTGTCGGTCGCCTGTAGCGTCGGGAGAAATTCCTGTGTGCCACGTTCATTAATAGAACCTCGGTCCTCTAAAGCCCTCCGCATGTTTCGGATAAGAGGAAATTTTAAGACCGGTCTCTGGTTGATTTGATCAGGTAAAGGTATTTGTTTCATGGGTTCTGATTATATAATCCATATTGTTTTTCAAAAGACGTGGGATCCTCTGCAATACATTAAATATGCCCCCATGTTTAATCAGTATAAATCCACCGTCATATCAGAATACACTGCCCATACAAGTTTACGGATTGACACAACTTTGTCTGTCAAAGATGGACAATGTTCGTTTGCCCCCCAGAATTAACGGTTGAAGCCTCGGTGTTTTTCGTCTTTTGGTATTTCTGAAGATGATTCTTGATATATTATTGAACTTAATTTTTACACCCGTCTGGGGTATCTAGGATCTCCCTGCAAAAGAAAAGGATATAATTAGTATGCGACACAAGAAATGTCGGTCCATGACTCCTATATTAGTCCAATTTGATTTTTTTCTATTTTATAGAGAAATCAGAAGAAAGAAAAAAAAATTTCCTTAGGAAGAAATGGGTTAATTTCTGATACAGAATTTTTTTCAGATTTATTATTCTTTTTTTTATTTTTTTAAAGGAATGTGACAAAGTCTCTTGACGTTTACTAAAATTTTTGAAGGAATTTCCTTTTTATCAAAATAAATTTTCAGAGGTAAATTTGTCAGGAAAATTTTATTTTTATTGAAGCAGGAAAGACATGACAGAAATCCTTTATTGGTTAACGAAATTCCCCCGAGACATTAGTCTAATTTTATTTAGAGAAACTTTTCTTAGAAAAACATGAGCGAATTTCTCGAAAAGAATTTTTGTTGCAAGTTTTTATAATTTGAAAGAATGTGATAAAATCACTTGATGTTTTTTTTAAAGGAATTTTTCTTTTTATCGAAATAAATTTTCAGAGGAAAATTTGTCGGGAAAATTTCATTTTTATTGGAGAGAAAAAAAACATGACAAAAATCTCTTATTGGTCAATTAGTCTAATTTTATTTAGAGAAAATTTTCTTAGAAAAACATGAGCGAATTTCTCGAGAAGAATTTTCTTGCAAGTTTTTATAATTTGAAAAATGTGATAAAATCACTTGATGTCTACTAGAGTTTTTTTTTTAAGGAATTTTTCTTTTTATTGAAATTTTCAGAGGAAAATTTTTTCAGGAAAATTTCATTTTTATTGAAGCAATAAAAATATGACAAAAATCCCTTATTGGTTAATAAAATTCCCATGAAGGGATTTTTTTACATCATTTTTTCAAAAAAAAAATTTAAAAGAAATGAGGGACAAATTTAATTTTTATTTTCTTTTAAAAAGAATGGTCGTAATATCAAGCTCAAAAACTGACTAACACCTAGCATGGACCGACCGAAAATAAATACAAGATAAAATTAGAGAACTTACTTTTACCTTGGAGAAATGCAAATCACATAGTCATGCGCATGACTCAAGTGAGGAGTGGACTCTAGAAAATAAAAGAAGGAGAGACAAGGTATGGACCTAAAAAGGCTCCCACTATCTGAATTGACAAACTTACCCTCCGCGCAATCAAATCACAATGGGAAGAATTGTCAATTCAGATAATGAGCGGAATAAAATATGGTCAACCCGAGCGCAATCGACGCAAGAGCTTTGCATATTCGATCCCTATCTATGGTTTTCTAAGAAGAATTTCGCGACTTAGGTTTAGACGCTTGTGTGTGCAGGTGTCGTGATCCTCAGAGTATGCAAGACATGCACAATAATTGATATCAAAACAGCGCTTCTAAAAATGTGCGAAATTAAACAAATAAACCCAACACCGAGCCTGCAAAACAAAGGGGTTAGCCAAACACTCCGCCCCTTATAACTCCCATCCTGCAAAAACATATAACACCTATAGAATGAGTCCCAAACAATATCGCCAGAAGTGAGATATGCATGAAATTTTCATTGGCCTAAGTCCACTAAGACTCTTAAAATTTCGAAAAAATTTAAGTATTCCAATTGGTATCTTTTTTCGAAAATTTAAAAATCTCTCTCCCCAGTGAAGTCGCCAGTCTGTCGCGACCCTCTAAAAAAATTTTAAATTTTAAAAGGGGTTAACGGATTATTAGGTTAATTAGATTTGACTAACCTAACGCGGACCCTCCCAAGCCCTACCGAATCGCAACTTTGGTTTTTGTTTAAATGATTTTAAAATTTGGAGTCGCCACTAATCGTTCTTGGTAGGTCGATTAGAAACCTAAATAAATTAGCGGGAGAACTAATTTATTCCTGCGAACCAGAGATTAGGAGCTCGGGGACTTGGTTACACTAGTTAATTAAAACTAATGTCCTTTCGGTACCTTAATTTCATGGATATCCTAATTCGGCAACTCAGGCTTGGTTTATTCCTAAGGCTATAGTAGGGTATTCTCTTTTGTGTTTTCACTTTTTAAATAGGATGCATGGATGGTATATATTTTTATTTGTTATATTTTTTTAAGTGTTAAAGATTCCCTGAAGCCGAAAGAAGGAGTGTGTTAACGACTTCTGTGCAGTATTACAACCTACTTATCTTTTGGGTCTGATGATTCAAAAATTAAATTATAGGAAGTACATGACAGTGAATAAACACCTCCAATGGGAGGCCTAGCATTGGCTTGGCTCTTCCCTTTGGGATTTAAGGTACAGGTATTTAAGTTGCAAGTATTTAAACTACTGTAAGTAAAAACCTCCAATGGGAGGCTAAGCATTGGCTTGGCTCTTCCCTTTGGGATTTAAGGTACATGTATTTAAGTTGCAGGTATTTAAACTACTGTAAGTAAAAACCTCCAATGGGAGGCTAAGCATTGGCTTGGCAACCCTTTGGGATTTAAGGTACATGTATTTAAGTTGCAAGTATTTAACTACTGTAAGTAAAAACCTCCAATGGGAGGCTAAGCATTGGCTTGGCTCTTCCCTTTGGGATTTAAGGTATAGGTATTTAAGTTGCAGGTATTTAACTACTGTAAGTAAAAACCTCCAATGGGAGGTTAAGCATTGGCTTGGCTCTTCCCTTTGGGATTTAAGGTACAGGTATTTAAGTTGCAGGTATTTAACTACTGTAAGTAAAAACCTCCAATGGGAGGCTAAGCATTGGCTTGGCTCTTCCCTTTGGGATTTATGGTGCAGGTATTTAAATTGCGGATGGAATTTGTCCTCTCCATTCTGGGGTATGAATTCTTTAAAATAAAATACAACGAATTGATTCAACAATTTGAAATTTGTGCGCGCTTGAGGACTCCTCCAAGCCGATTTTGTGCTTCCATAGGGTTGACCATTGATATAAAGCTGCGGCTTCCTGACATAAAATAGAGTGAAATGTCAGTATACAAAATATGTGCTAATCTGCACCTAAAACCAGAAGAGTGGAAAGAGTACTTATCTCCCATTTTTTTTGGAGGGATTTCTATAATTGATTTTCGCTCTCTATGTTCCCAATATAGAGAGTTTCTTTTGAATTAAGAGGGACTTTTAGTCACAGATCAGTTGAGAAATCGGTGGACAGCATAGGAGCTTGTCTGGGCCGATTTTTGCATATCTACGAGATTTTTGCTGTTGACGTAGAGATATCCTTCTCCTGACATAAAATATGGAAAAAAAAAAGAGGAGATGGAGAAAGTGTATACAATTTGTGCTAATTTGCAAGTAAAACCATAAACAAATGAATAAATAAAAACACTTAGCTCGAATTTGCTTGCTCGTTGACGAGGATGAACTCTTGATTTATATTGATCGATGAAGGAATTTGTGATGATAATCCCTAGCTTTGAACTCCCATCATCTTCAAAATTCTCTCTCTTTTGGTATTTTCTTTCTCTCAAATTTTTCTTCAATCTCCCAAAACTCTCTCAAACATCCAAAATTTTCTCTCCAAAAAAAATCCTCCCAAACACTTCAAATTTTCTCTCTCAAGAATCCTTTCTCAAGCTCACTTCTTCCTCCTTTTATAACCTACTCATCTATCTCCCATTCTAATTTTTCCACTAACTCTATCTCCCATTCTAATTTCTCCACTAACTCTTCTTCATTTTCATCTTCCATTCTCCATCTCTATCTCACATTCTAATCTCTCCACTAACTCTTCTTCATCTTCATCTTCCCTTCTCCATATTTATCTCCCATTCTAATTTCTCCACTAACTCTTCTTAATCTCCATCTTCCCCTCTCTATTCTTATCTTCCATTCTAATTTCTCTACTAACTCTTCTTCATCTCCATCTTCCCTTCTCTATTCTTATCTTATTTTCTCCATCCATTCTTCTCCAACTTCTCTTCTTCATCTCCTCTTCTTCATCTTCCCTTCTCTATTCTAATTTATCCACTAACTCTTCTTTTTATTATTTGTAAAATAATCCTTCAAGAGTTAGGTATTTGCACTCTAGTCCTTGAATTTTAAGTATTTACAATTCAGTCCCTGAAAAAAAAATATATTTCTTTAAGTCCAAATCTCCTCACAATTTTTGACACACCAAAATTTACCACATGTCAAATTTAAGCTCATTTCTTGTCGCTGAAAATAATGCATAATTTAATTAAAGCCCTTTTGCAAAATTAAGTCATTCTGGGTATAATTGGGCCAAGATGAAAATTTAAAATATTAGAAGACAATGTCACAACTCATAAAAAGTGAAAGTTAAAAATAAGTTGACTCAAATTAAATTTTTTTAGGCCCGATTCGAGATTATACTCGTGAAGGAACACGTGACTCGAATTGGATTTTTCTGAATTTGCGATGGCCAATATGAAAATAGATTTAAAATAAAAATATTAACTATCTTTGTGTATTTTTTGGCCTCAAATGTTATTTTTCCAAAATTTTCAAATATTTTTGTATTTTTTTAAAAAAAATTAAAATATATATAATATGAAAAATTATTTTTTGGTCAAAATTCGTTCCCTAGGCTTGGCTAAGGTTCCCAAAGTTGATTTTTCAATTTTATGAATTTTTATGGATTTTCTATTAATTTTCGAAAATAAATAAATAAAAAATACGTAAAAATACTGAAAATATGAAAATTCGTTTTTTGGTCAAAATTGGTTCCCTAGGCTTGGCTAAGGTCCCCAAAGTTGATTTTTCAATTTTATGAATTTTTATGGATTTTTTATTACTTTAGCAATAGAAAAAATGATTAAAAATCAGGTGTCAACAGCGACGCCAACCCTCCCTACGGCCAACGGCCCTAGCTAGGACACTAGAAAATCTTATTTGATATTATGCGACTGAAGCAGTGAAAAATTTCACGAACAAATTTTATTAATCTTTATTTTATTATCAAATATCCCGTGAATCTTTATTAATTATTTTTGAATTTTTTATTTACTGAGGATTTTTTTTAGATTAAATAAAAAGGAGAAAGCACACGGCCCGTCAGGGTGATGGCCCGTGCCTAGTCATCTCTTTCGGTCGAAGTAATGATAATTGAGAAATATAAATGATCATCCTGCAATGAAGTTCGATCTCCATATTTACTGTAACATGAGTTATCCTTTATTTTGCCAAGGTGTTGGACGCCGAGTCGCCTGAGTTGGTCCGGCGAAGACGACGTTCGAGCTGAGAGAGAAAGAGAGAGAGAGAGAGCGCGGGCGCGCTGTGGCTGAGGTCTCGCCGGTTTCGGACGTACTTCTTGGTTTGTCTGGCGAGTTTCGAACGTTCTTCGTGGTTCTTCGATCATGACACATTAAATTGATGTTTGGTGTCTAGGAAAATTATCCATGTGGTGATTAGAAAAAATGTCAAGTATTTATCTCACCATCCAATCATTGTTATCAATTTATTTATCAACTTATAATATCGGGTGAAAATGAAAAGTAATCGGCCGCGCACTATCTTACACTAAACTCAAAATGAGGCACACACTAGTTGTGATTTAAGGCTTGTTTGTTTTAATTTTTCAGAAATAAAAAAGTAAACTTTCTGCTTTTTCCGTCAAATCTTAAAACATGTTCCAAATGTTTCCAAAAAAATTACGAGTAAATCTATTTGCCAATATTTATGTACGATAAAATTTTCATGTGCTTAAAGATTAAGAGCACCGGAGCGTGTATGTCGTGAGAAACTATAGTGTGACATGTTATTAAGCCAAGCCAATGATATAACAAAAGACCTGTATGACTCCCTAGTAGGGAAAAGTGCCAAAAAAGTCTTAAACATATTGCATTTGGTTCTAAACTTTTCAATTGGACCAATTTAGTCTTAAACCTTTTTGCATTGGTACCAATTCAGTCCATCCGGCCAATTTTGGCCCGAAACCGCTCACGTGGATACCGATGATGCCATGTAAAATGATCGACGCTGACGTGAATATTTTTAATATTATTTTTTTCCCTTTTTCTGAAATTTTCCTTTGGCCGGCGAGGGCTCTAACGAACACAAGCGAGGGTCAACTAGCCCCCGCCAATCGCTGGCGAGGATCGGCGAGGCGGCAACCCCGGGTGACGGTCTTCGCGGTCTCGATGGTACCATGCGACTAGTTATCTCGATGGTACCTAATAGTATGCTTTTCACCAAACAATTAGGATAAGAAAAAAAACCTAAAAAGAGGATAGCAGACTCAGTGTTAATCATGCTTCATCATTCGCAGCATTCCACACACAACATGATCATCTCCCACTACAAAAAAACACCGGAGAGAGAGCGAGAGAGAGAGGGAGAGCCAACTCAATACTCACCACTTATCTTTCCTTGCACTTTAAGCCTCCCCCATTTTTAATAATACTACTTCATACAGAGACCCCAGGGAAGAAGAGGAAAACACAAGTACCCATCAGCCACCACTGCACACAAGCACACATCCACCCAAAAACGAAAGAACTCAAGGAAGAACAAAGCATGAGTTCGGTCTGCATATCGAGCTGCCTCAACGACGCGCGCGCCCTGCAGGCTCCGGTCCGGGCCACCTATGTGAACCTCTACAAGTGGCCCGAGTCCGACGCAGAGTTCGTGAGGTCGATGAGCTCCAACGGACGCGCAGGGGACAGCAGCGGCAGGACCGTCGATCACCACGTGGTCCGCACCAGGGTGGTGGACAGCATCTCCTGCAGGCAAATGTACCTAAGGAGCTACCCGCTTTCCAGAGAGGAGAACGCCTCGCCAAACAACGAGGCCCGGTGCTTCAGCCGTCGCCGCAGGGGCAAAGGAAGCGAAAGAGGCAATAAGAAGAGGAAGGAACGGAGTCGTAGAAGGAGGTGCTTGGCGTTGAGGAAAGTGAAGGAAGCCTCATGGACCGCTCTGTTCAGGATCTTCCACAGCCTGCTCTCTTGCTCCGCCAGTGTAGACGTTGCCGACTGAAAATCTTTGTTGTTTAATTGTCTTTGAGCTTTTCCGATAACATAAAAGCAGAGGGAGAACATATCTGTTTCGAGCTTTGAACGCTTTGAGTTCGTCTTTTCCCTCCGCGCCTTTCTTTTGTTGCTTCTTTGTTGAGTTTAATTTAAAGAAGTTAATTCGCTCCCTTCTTGTCTTTCCTTTTTTTTTCCTCTTTTGTCGTCTCCTTGTGGATGGACATCTGAAGGCGAGAGAAGGTATGATATATTAAACTTAAAGTTATGGAGGGAGAATTTGATGTGTAGATATTTCGCATTTGGGAGAGAACTTTTGTGGTGAAAAACTTAGAATTCCGTCTTTTGTTTTTCTCTTACTTCTGTGGCGTGAGCATAAGTGGCATGCGCGGGGAAAGAAGCGGCTTACGTTTGGTTGAGTTGACACGGTCAGAAAAATACCATGCAAGTTGTTGAAATTTGGACAAGTTGAGCTGACATAAAACGACAGGAATGAAGTAGATCTATAGAGAATGAAGTACTTGGGACCCTCGCTGATTGTCAGCACTTTTGAGAGTCCCAAGGCTTAATCAATAACCACAATAAACAATACAATTAGTTAAGTCCTGCGTAATTTCCGAGCGCCAGGCTGAAAGGAGAAAAAGCAGACACACCGATGAAACTTTAATGTTTGTTTGATCGACTGCGCACAAGCATGATGGAACCATAACCTACGATTCACAATGACTATATCATATTAGCAGTCAAGATTTAGGTTTTATTAGAAATTCTCGCCTCGTCCATCCTCTATGACGAGAAATTATATTATGTTTCGCCAGGGCGTAACATTCAGCAGGATCAAGGAAAAACAATGTGTACCCCCGCCTATTTATCGCGACATCATTACTTCGGACGCCTGTCCCAAGCCCATCGAAACGATCGTATCCAGTAGAACCTACCATATTTAACACGAGAGCATGCGAATTCAACCGCTCGAACGGAGGTTTTTCATCTCCCAGTCGATACCGAGCCGGACTTGCTTTGGATACCCTTTTCAGGAAATATATAAATGGGTTTTACGCAAATTGACTAAATGGTGGACGGAGAGGGAAAGGATGGATCATTAGGTAGAAGAAAATGGGCCAAGGGTGGAGCTGTAAAGCCTAAGGTCACGGAGTACAGCTCCACCATGACAGGCACGAGCCTTGATCCATTCCCGAAGCAATCTATGTGTTTTCTGTTAGACCGACTCGGAAAAATGAAAAGCTGAACCCCAATTCTGCTTTATTGATTCGCAAAAGTGTCAAGAGAGGTAATCATAAAAAGATGTCCAGCTTAGATGAATTAACTTGATTCCATCTATCACCCCGAGTTTCGGTTGGGTAACCATACAAATCTATAACAATCAAACCCAAAATGCATAAAATCCCCTCCCACCAGACACAAGTATGAGATTTGGAAACCGCCGAGGAAATTCTTTCTCATAAGGACATCACCAGTGCTATGTTTGAATGGCATCATCGCAAAGGGCTAATCGAATATAAATTTCCGTGATCCATGGACCAAAAGATATGAGTAGCTTTGCAAATACGAGCATTTCTATTTAACCATCAACAACGGAATACACAGACTTAAAATCACGTTTGCGTTCTACAACTATTAAACATCCATGAGTGTCCAGGGATCCTGGTGTCAACTCACTACTGCAACATAACAGCATATTTGTTGGTCGAGGAAGATTCTTGAACCTCCAAGTCCAAGTTAAGGAGATAATATGGTTTCCAGATTTTCCACATAAGACATCTGATCCAAACTAATGGAGAATGTAATCACACGAATTATGGTTTCGAACCAAGTAAACCTGTAGCCTGTCTCAAATTCGGCACTCCAATAATGAAGGTCAAGCTACTAAGCTTCCACAGGATGGAGACCGTAAAAATGCTCCACACTCCCAATACATATGACACCTAAGAGTATATAGTGCTTGCAAGTTGCCAATAAACTTCAGAATTGCTGAATTCCCAGCATATATCGAGAAAGAGGAGGATCATAGGTCTTCTTTCAGAAACAGACAAAAAGTACCGTTTTATCCATTATAAAGCATATCGTAATGACTACATTGTTGGAGCTAAACTAAAATTGTCCAGAAAAATCACCCTAAGAGACACAAACTTGCTCAGAGGAAGACTGAAACGTCCAGGTTAGGAGATAATTTGTTATCTATGTGCCTATGTTAATATTGTTCTAATCTAGAAGAATCAAGGGGGGATTTTGAAAACCATCATGGATTGTGAAATAGCCAGCCTAGAAATAACAAAATTCATCCAAACTCTCAGCAGCTAAGCTAAGGAACCTCGTTAAACTAACTTGTATGGCTCTAGTACTTCTGTAAAAAGACGGGCAAGTTTTGCCTTTTTGTTGTAGTTATCTATGTGAAGCTCAAGACTTCCACTCTTAAGTCCTCAATCAAAGCTGTCCCCTGCTACTGACGCAAGAGTTCAGAGAAGAGAGACACATTTCAATGAAGTAACCAGAAACACCATATGGGGTCAACAAATCACCATTCGGGAAATTGGTACTAAGGCAAATCTTGCCGCGGATACCAGTAAAAAAGAAATCAGTGTCATCTGATCATCATCTACAAGAGCATACCACTAAATCAACTCTAAGTAGATAATATCTCTTGATAAAGAACAAGGGCAATCTCCAAGCAGGATAGACTAATTACATGTCCACCAATGGTGCTTTCAGGCTAATCACTTTTTCAAAACAACATTGTGTCACACTTGTATAACGCTACTCTCTATTCTTCACAGCAAGTAGTCACACTGGAAAAGCAAACTGCGGAATTCTATAACTGCAGTCCGATCTAAGGAATTGCAGATATCAGCTCCAAGAACAATGTCCTAAAACAGGACGGGCCATTTAAGACATTTTGCACATCATCTTCATACCACCTCAATCCCACCTATCTATATGATCGTCTGGCCATATTTAGGAGCCTTGAGCAAAATTACTGTAAACAATCCCCGTTTACAATGATATCAACTTAATACCACCTCAATCCCACCTATCATTACTGAATGGATGAATCTTTTGGCAATATTTAGCAGCCTTAATCAACATTATTAGAATAATTGAACAGTAAAGAAATGGACTCAGAATCGGCTAGTTATGCAAAGCAAATCGTTTTCGAATAGATCCTTACTCTACTCTATTTAGTATCTCATCAAAGTTGAATTTCTTTCTAAGTTCATTAGAATAAGTTCTATTTTATCAAAAGATTGACCTCTATTTTTTGTTTGTTCACTACTTTAATATATGTAATAAATAGAAAAAAAAGAGTTCTAATAAACCTGGAAAAAAAATAGAAACTAAGGATAGCAACATTATCAGCATTGTGCTCAAACCACCCCTATCAACAAATGTTCAAATTTAAGATCGGTCCATTCCTCATTTTTGCAAAGCATTGGATGCATGAAAAGGAAACAGTAGAAAATCCAAAGACATTTCTTGCCTAATTCCCTGTAAGTTTGTCTTACATCAAGTACAAACAAGAAAACTCAAAACATGACCCGAGTGAATAAAGAACCAATTGAGCTCATTCCAAGAGAATAAACCACAGTGAGAACATGATCTCTATGTCTAGAGTCTAGATCTCATAAGGGAATGATGTGAACATTCCACCAGTTAGAGATCCAAGCAACTGTTGAATCCAATATACTTAAGCAGGAAAGTCAAAAGTGTAAAATGGAATAAAAAGGATTAACAGGAGCAGTAGCATCAGACCTCATGTTACGGTAATGGTCCAAAATTGAATCATCCAGTCCTCTACATGTCATGCCATTAGCATCAGCAGGTAAGAATCGTCCGACATTTTCAGTTCAAAGGTCGAACTCTTCATCGCGGAGAGCCATTTCTGCTTCCTTTTCCTCCTCCTCATCAAGAACAAAGTACTCATTCCTCTCCAGAGGCCTGAACATATAAAACATCACAGTATAGAATGCCAGGCTGGCAATCTCTTCGGCTGCATTGCTCACCCACTGATACTTATATGCGGCAATCGTCCTCAAGGCGAACACCACAATTCTCGTAAAATACAAGTATCCAATCACCACAACATAAAACTGCCTAAACAACTGTAGCTTCGCCAAGTTCCTAGCTGCCTTGCCATCAGTCTTTGAGGTCTCCCTCAACGACCTGATCGACCACACAATCGGGAAAATAATTGCGCAGCAGCAGATTATGTCCACCAGCAAGAACACCTGATTCCAAGTCACCCAATCCTTGATGAAAGGCCCCGTCTCTCCGATCACAACCGAGGCCAAATTTGCCAAAACCTGAAGGGGAATCACAATCATCAACACCTTCTTCTCCTTCTCTTGCAAGAAGGGCTTCAGAAACGACCAGCCCGTGCCGATCAACACTATCACGGTAAACAACAACACCACGCGAATGAACTGAAACATGTAGAACAACACGTCCCAACCGTGAGGCGTGCCTGTGACCTTAACATAATGCTTATCTTCGGCAGCACAAATCAGATTCAGCGCCTTCATCAAGAGCAACCCGGCCATCAAGAGATGGATCCGGTGCACCGATCGCTTATTATGATAGCAATAATAGATCCAAAAGCCCAGGAACCCGAAATAAGAAAGAGAGAACACTAGGTAAAGAGAAGGGAGCTGCGTCGAACCGGCGGAGAGGTAATCTTTGGAGCCATCGCTGTCGAGATTGAAGAGCTCGGTGCGGACGTTCATGGAGACGCTGGTGTCCGGGACGCAATTGGCGAAGTAGAGGGAGTATTCATTGGGAGAGACGACGGGGTAGGATTTGTTGAAGGAGGCGTGAGGCGGAGGAGAGAGGTCGCGGAAGTTGAAGAGAAAGAGGATGTACTGGGAGTCGAGGACGCAGAAGTTAGGGTTTTGCTGGAACTCGAGGACGATCTGGAGGAGGGATTCCTCGGAGAGGAGGAAGAAGCCGAGGCGGGAGGGGTCGGGGGTGGCGGCGGCGGCGGCGGAGGAGGAGGAGGAGGAGTAGGCGACGTTGACGGCGGAGACGGAGACGGATGCCTTGCCAGTGTAGGTGAAGCCGAACTTCTCGAGGAGGATCATGGAGCGAGAGTCGGAGGAGATGGTTAGGGTTTTGATCTCGGCGGTGGAGGGGGAGATGAGGAGGGAGGTGAGGACGAGGAGGAGAATCATGCCGTGTCGCTTCGCCATCGGAGAGATCCTTGGTGGTGGTGGTGGTGGTGGTGGTGGAGTGGCACAAAAAATGGTTAAATTTGGGGAGAAGGGAATCGATGTTTTCGCCGGGCGTGAAATGCAAGGCAGCGACTTGTCCGGCGGGGTGAGCTATGTTTGGCGAATTGCCGGAAATACCCCCCCTTCCGGAGTCTATTTACACTTTTTGCGATGGATCATCGCTTCTATTTGTCACACATATGCGAGAACGGCATTAAATGACACCGCACATTAATCTATACCATACAGCTTCATATCAAAACAATGTAAATTGAAACATGAAAATTTTTAAGAAAAATGAATGATTTATAAAATTTTTTTAAAATGATTTTTTTATAAAAATATGTGAACGAAAAATATTTTAATCTCGTCCTGAAAATATCGGCAATGAAAAAATATTTCATTAGCTCATAATTTCAAACAATACATGTGATTATTTTTTAAAATATATATATTTTAAATCATTTATTTTTCCTAAAATAAATGAATCTTCAATATTGAGTTCTTTTTCTTATTTTTTAGAAATCTCACGTGTATACCTCATTCGACAGAAAATTCATAAATCAACTTTCTTCTAAAAGATTTGACAAACTAAAAATTCCAAAAATCATTCCTACCAAAAAATAATCCAACTTTCCTTAAAAATTTTTAAAGAATTACAAGTCAACTAAATACTCTAATTATTCGACCGCTCGGCTTCTCCTCGCCCCATTCCTCGTTATCGCATTAAATTTAAAACTTACTAATATATTTATTCATTATCTTCTCTGTTTCTTTTGCGTGGAAGCTGCGATGACTTAGATCTTATTCTCCTAGTTAGAGAGTACGTGATTCTTTTATTCTACACAATAACTTAGGCACACAGGGCAGCCCTTATGCTCTAGAAATCAATTTCTAGTCAAGAGTTTTTTTGGTAAAGGCAAGAAATATATAGCTACTCAAAAAGCGCGATTACAAAAAAGAAATCATTATAGTTTTTTTTGTGATTCTTTTATTTATTTCTGATTTCGAGCATAAGTTAATTTTTTTACTTCTAAAAAGAAATAATTTTTTTATTTATTTATACTGTCAAACGGTTTTTTTCCTCCAAAATCACTTACAAAGCATAAATTTTAATCCAGAATTTGCTATCATGCACGCTATAGATTTCATTGCCATTGTCAATTCCTTGGATCACCTTTTATGATTAACAAAATTAGGCGAGACTAAGTCGGAGTGACCGCCCTACTGGACTCTATCTAATCGCGCTTCTTGCTTGTATGTGGGCCCCGGTAACCAAAAAGTCAACGGCATCCGTTGGTCAAATAACTCTCGTTAGGTTCTCTATTTAATCGCCTTGTGGGAAACTTTGACAAACGAGTTCCGACCTTCCATGAATACCAAATTATTGATGGAGGCATATCATGCCTATTAATGGCAATGCTCATTGAATAAATAAGAATTATTTTATGATTCTTTTCATATATCCACAATGACATGGATACTTTTTTTTAATTTACTATGAATCGAGTATTTGGATTTATTATTTATTTCATTTGATTCGCATTACATTAAAAATAGGGGGAGGAAAACGAAAAAATATACGGGGACTACTCTTTTATTTTATTTTATTTCACGAACCTAATTCAAGTTTTAAATAATAATTACAGATTTCGTGGATGATAGCAATTTCATAATCATATATTCGGTTTTTTAGTTTATTGCACGTACTAAACTAAATTTATAGAATTACATGTTAGTAACTTTTCTTATGAACTTAGGTATATGTTTGGACACTCTTAAATTTATGCATATCGAGGCTTGTAACAAGACTGTCATCTATGTGAGCTTGTATAAATCAAGAAAAATTATCAAAAAGGCCATAAGCTTATTGCAATTGTCTCGATTCAATTCAAAAAAATTTTAGCCGATTCAATTCTAAACATTTTTCATGTGTTCCAATTCATTCCTACATCTTTTTATTTTCAGTCAACTTTGGCTGACCAACGCTAAGGAAGAAGGAGGAGGAGGAGGAGGAAGATTTAGAACTTTTTGGATTGCCACATCAATGCCGGTTGACGTCAACATCAGCATCGACTCGCCAAAATTGATCAGATTGATTGAATTGGTACAAATTCAAAATATTTAGGACTGAATTAGCACAATTACGATAGATTTAGAACTTTTTGGTAATTTTTCCATTAAATCGTCTATCTATTGAACCGGACTATGGGTTTGTCCCCCATTTAAGGGCCCTCCAATTTTACAATTCGAAAAAAAAAAAAAACAAGCAAATTCTCATTTTGCAGAGTATTTTCCCTCTAACCGACTCACCATACGCCGTCGATGGTTATGTAGAATTTTCGTATCATCTCCGCTTCTAATCATTTTCAAGAAGATTTATAGCAGAATAGCCAAATTCATCAAGGCTCCGTTAATAATTTAAGAAAAATATAACAATATCTATAATGAAAAATATATTTCATCGATTAATCATTTCAAATAAGATCATTTTCTGAAAAGAAAATATTTTTTTAAAATTGTTTATTTTTCGCAAAATAAATATTACCAACTATTTGGTGGTCAAAACTTTTATCAACGCATTGCTTGCTTTTCCCTTGGTGTGCTTTGCCATATAATCTAGACTAAACGGAATCATATCCTCTTCAGAAATCAAGCTCTTTTTATGCCGGCCCTTCTCAAGCATCTTGTTAAGGTGGTAAGGGATAAAAACCTTACCTTCAATCGTGTGGAAGACACCCCTCGCAATAGAAGGATCCAAGTTAATTGAGGCATTTCTCTCTCGATTTTTGAGTGATTGCCTTGTTCTGTATTTCTTTTTGCTTTCGATTTATGTAGGCTGTTGTTTTGGCCTTTGTAATTAGTTGCACAATTGTTGCTACCCCGTCTTCGCTTAGCCGTAACACCTTTGCACCCGTCGTGACACCCCCATGTGTCGCCTCGGTATGTGATTCTTGTGTTCGGCCCCTCTCTTTGTATTTTGCGCCTTAAAAAATTAATATACTTAATATACTGCTTACTTTACCCTTAAAAAAAAAAAGGTCACCTAGTATTTTAAGTATCTTGAGCCTAACTCTAGGAACATCATTTGAGAGGGAAGGGACCACTCATTGACAGAAAAACTCTGCATCTCTTATTGTAGATCATCTCATCATCGACTTCCACAATCAACATCCTCTGCCAAGAAGCGGTAGAGAGCGGGTTATCCTACAAAGCCCGCGATTCATCGATAGAGAGCAGGTTACCTTCTACAATGCCTACGATTCATATGTACAGAAACGGTTCTACGTTAACATTCCCTATCTCCGGCGTCGGCATCGGACTCGTCAGCAGATTAATTCTCAGAGAGCATAAACTTTCTTAAACTCGCTGTTCAAAATTTCCGAATCCGACATCATCATCGACATCGACAATGACCTCGACCTGCTACTCATCGACGACCTCCGGATGCTCCTCAACTTATGAGCCTCTACCCGGTGCATTATCACCCAGTAGCACATCGTCCCTAAAGTGGTCATCATGATCACGGCTCCGATCACGGTCACTCCTGCTGCCAACGCCCAATCGCGCTTCCCCACCACCACGTAGCTCAGCGCGAGGAATGCCACCGACACCATCACGCACGCCAACCACATCAACTTGTTGATGACCGCCATCATTTGCTTCTTTGCTTTCCGCTCTATGACCACCACCGACGTCTGCACCACCACGACTGCCAGAGATATGAAGAGCGCGATGGCATCGAATATGAAGAAGACGAGGAATTCAGGTTTCGGAGCAATGTTTGCTTCTCCGACAGAGTGCTTGTACGGGACATCGTCAGGGTTATCGGCATACTGGCCTGGGACACTGAAGATAGCGGCAAAGGCCACTGTGGCAATCAGGACAGCCACGACCGTTGTGGAGTTGATGGCGTTGTTGAGGCCCTCCGAGTGCAGCTTGTTGAGCCGCTTGGCGATCCCCTGCACTCGTCTCCTCGTTTGTCTCGTGTGCTCCAGCTGGTCGTGGACCTCATGCTTTATGTCGCTAACGGTTTGGTTCAACTCCCGGGCCCCGGTCGGTGTTGGTGGATTGATAGATTTAGCACTAGGAACGCCCTGGTCCCGAAGGACAGCAGCAATTTCGGATTGGCCAGCTTTCTCGGCAGTGTCCAGGGCGGTCTCTCCAGATTTGTTAACCGCTGTTTTCTCAAGATCTGAGTGATTCAGAAGCTTAGAGAGAATCTGCAAGAGTAGCAGCAGCACATGAGTTGATATGATAAAACTCTACTGAGGCAATGGATCACATTATCCTGTCCATGCCATGCTTTTACGCTTTCTGAAAACCCAAAAACTAAAATAGTTTTATAGGTAGCCCGCCCAAAGCCAAGACGCTTATTTAACAGATCCTAGTCTCTCCATTGCTTCAAGATGGCAATCTACAGGAAAGGATCATACAAAAGCCAAACCCGTGCCAGCTTATGTTGCACAGAAGAAAGATTCTCCAAATAGCAATTATGGAGCATCTTCTATGCAATAAGGAATTTAATCAGCACAACCATGCCCATCCCATGAATTCCTAAAAGTCTGAGTTATGGTTTGTATCGTGCGAATGCTAAATTTTGATAAACACAACTCTTGAAATTCTGTACTTCGCAGAGATTTGCAGCTTCAAAGCATTGACACGAGCAGCTCCGCGATTATGGGCATGAGACAGAGACTATTTCTTTCCAAGACATCCATCCAAGTTCTACGAAAGCACTTTACTTGTAAACCATGGACAGCTATAAACCCCAAAGTAAGCCAGATGCACTTTATAGATAATTGACAAGGATCAGTTCCAAATTGCAGTCATTTGTAAAGCTACCGTCGCCAGTTCGAGGCACCAAAAGGATGGCACGTTTCTTTTCTTTTTGAGCGCCTTCAAGAGATCTGAGCAGTACATTCATCTAACTGCAGTTGCTTAGCATATTTTGGTTTGTTCTTTAAGTGAAATCGAATGAGGAAGAAAGAGAAGGCCAGAGTTTTTGTACCTGAGCTCGAGCCTTTCGTGTTGCTATATGCAATGCAGTATTCCCCTTATTATCAACCATGTTAAGTGGAGAAGGATCCAAATTCAAGAGCTCCTCGACAAGATCGGTACGCTGTCCCTTGACTGCCATGTGAAGAGCCGTTTGGCCCTTCTTATCGCACATGGTTGCTAACCCTGGTTCTTTGCTTAGAAGGGCCTTCACGACCTCCAAATGCCCATTTCTCGCTGCCGAATGCAAGGCCGTTTTCCCATTATTTCTTGTGATTGTGGCCAGGTTTCCACATTCCTCCAAGAGGAAATTCACCACTTCGAAGTGCCCTTGTGCGGCGGCAGTGTGCAGCGCCGTGGTATTAGCAGAGTCAGTTGTCATCGAAAGCTCGTGACTCTTCTCGATGAGAATCTTTAACACATCTGCGAGAGAAAGAAACCCAAAAGATCAATACCGAAGTTCTACCTCTATAAACTTGAACATCAGACGATGGTAAAGCAAAACAAATTCAATATGAACTACAAAGTCATTGCTTTTTATCTACGCTATTCCCTTGTTCATTTCCTTCAAATCCATTACACACAAGGACGACTAAACAACATTCATCAGACACTGCTGATGTTAAAACAGAACACATATTTTCCCTTCAAATCGTTGGCCTTCGGAACGGAGCTAACTGCAATCGATGCCAAAAAAATACAACAATCAATGACTAGAAGCACAGGCGATGAGAGCCTCACCCAAGTCTCCTTGCTTTGCAGCTATGTGAAAAGCATCATATCCACTCTTTGCCTTGATTCCAGCTGAACCGATATCGTAGTACCCCATCAACTCCCTCACCAGATCAACATGGCCACTCTCAGCCGCAACATATAATATGGTTTCACCAGATTGATTCTGCTTGGTCAACAAGCCGTTCAGCTCCTTCTCTCCAGACTCGGATAGTGCATTCAATAGGGACTCCGAATCCCCAGCTCTCGCCACTAAATGCAACGGGGTGTCGTCTCGCTTCGCCGTCAATTGCTTGGACATCTTCTTCCTGGGGAAGCTCTTTTGCCTCTCCAGTGCTGCCATCACAGATAGCGCTCTTGACACGGATGCAGCAACAGTGAAAACCAAGAAACTCTCCAACTATTTGTCAACCCCAGAGCAAATCACTTTTCGGTGCTTCTTTGTGGAGCAATTGATAAGACCAAATAGAGACCCGGGACTTGGATTCCTTGAACACCCCCCAAATGATGCCCTCGCGTATTCTGCACCCAAACGAAAAAAGAATTAAATTGATGAATACTCAAAATACATGCTTGTGAGAGATGGAACAAAGCAAGGGCAAACTCACCTCTATCTTGAGATGAGCTTGTTCGCTAAGTTAGTGTGTGGGGAGAGAGAGAGAGAGAGAGAAGATTGTAAATGACATGACCATTATGAAGTTGAACAAAGCAGCATGATGCGAATCGAAGGACAAAAATTAGACGGTCAAAGGTTCACCTGCGCTTTTGAAAACGGAAAGTCTCTTTCTTTCTCCCCCCTTATCTTCAATCCAGACGCTGAAGAAGTGGGTAGAAAGAGAAAAGCAAGAAACCGATGTTAATCATTGGGGGGTTGAAACCGAAGAACCCACCCAACTGTGGCGTCGAAGACTCTCTCAATCGGCTGGGGTAACAGAAGGGTAATAGAAAAAGCCCAGCGACTCGCGAGTAAGAGAGCTCAGTGAGGTCGAACAGCTATGAATTCATGAGGCTTTTTCAAATATTTGACGATGATTGAACAAGAAAGATGATGAAGAAGAGGAGGAGGAGAGAGGAAAATGAGAAGAGAAACAGAGAGACGCAAGCTGAAAACGTGCTCTTTGTCTCTTGCGGAATAAATTATAGCGCGGGTCACCCGTTGCCACGCCAGCTATCGGAGGGGCTGGGACCCACACGGTCCAATGATCCTTTGTGGGAGATCTAACGGTCGATTCTTTGCGGCACCGGTTGCTGGCCTGCCGCACGATCAAGATTCGCCAAATTAACGAAAGCTTGGCATCATCGAAATTTTTTAAGGTTTAGATTACAGGATTCACGTGCCATAATGTCGTAGCAGACGCTTTGAGATTTTCGACAGTTTGATATTTATGTGGATGAGCGTTTTCTTGTGGAGAAAAAAAAAAAACTCTCGGCAATCCTAATTTTTTCGTGGACGTACTGCATTCTGGGGGGAAAAAAGAAAATTTAGCAATTATCGTAACTCGTATCGCTCTCTCTTTCAAGTCGCGACGGTTGAGATCGTCCCTCCACCAAATTCGAAGCACGATCTTGAGGGGGGTCCATGAAAAGTAACGAATGCCCAAAAAAAAAAAAGTTGACTACATAGTAGGCACTCGACTTTCCGGTGGCGTGCGCTTTTTGACAAACCTATAGTTATTAAAGAAGATTCTTGGCGTGTACATGATAATTTAAATTTCGGTAATTGATCGTCGATGGTACTATTACGTTATAATAAATCTATTCTTGTAAAATGAGCGATTCTTCACAAACTGTACCAAAGTTCATTAATTTTTTAGATTTGCACTAGATCATATTTCGTTTTTGGCATTGATTTTGTCCTGGAATTATGTATTTCTCTTTCGTGTGAAATAAAAATTTTCCTTTCGATTAAAAAAAAAAGAGACCTCTCAGAATGAGGACATTTGGAAGGTGAACCAAAATAGCATTTAACAGTTAATTTTGATTGACTATACTCTCAACACACCCAAAGAAATATGTCGAATTTACTCTTCTTGACATTTCACATTTCACAAATGTCAGAAAGTAAATAACAAAGCAGGATTTGTAGCTAAAAGCACACTTCCATCCCTCAATTCCTTCGGAACACACGTGTCGCCATAAAAGATTTGCGGCTAATCAACGGATTTAATTATGAGCACAAGCCAAAACCTTTCACGCCATTTGCAACGGCTTACTATGCACGTCCAAGTTCAACATTACTATCGCCATCATTGTGCAGAGATATCAACACCAATATATTGAAAGAACATATGTCAAATACCCATAAGGAATTCTCAAATCTGCTTCGAGAGACTAAAACCCCTAGATCTTGATCTAAATCTATATCAAGAAAAGAGAGCAGCCTAATCTCGAAGAAGTTATGGAACCATGTTACGAACATCATCCTCGGTGGCTGTCAAATGGCCAAATTGGTCTTTACGTTCAATCAATATCAACTGCAGAAATTTATTTACACACACAAACTCACAAAACAGATCGAGAGAGAAAGAAAAGACGGTCGAGCAAAAAAAGCAAAGAAAATCAGAGACCGAAATATGAGGAACCACGAATGATTGATTATTTTCAGACCTGAGAAATAATGCGTAGGCATAGATAGAATGATCGAACATTAGCATTAGGCCTATCTTTATTGTGGCAATGTCAACCATCCGTGGAAAACTTATGTGCCATAAACATATAAAAATTTATTCAATTAGTGACCAATCTGTTGACATTCACTAATGACGAAATCCTTCTAATCAGTATGACAACGATACATAGTGCGGTGTTGATTAATTTTGTTATCAACAAGTGGTTATAAGAAGAAAAAGCCTGCCGATAAACACTAACATTAAAAGTTTTGACACGGCATGATGTAAAGATAGACGTCGAGCGATTAGATTATCGATAGGATATTGAGGGGCAATGAAACTGGTCGATGATTATGAATATCGATCGACAACCAAGTACCGTTATCGACATACGGTGACGATTGGTTGGCAATTGACAAGCTTAAGAGAATCATTCAAGTGTTAAAGAATGAAAGCCGAAAGCGATGAAAAATGCCAATTGAGAAGCTATCGAAAGTTTAAAGAGAAGATTAGCGTGCAATTGTGGATAGCAATTCTGGAGTCGAAGCTAAGCCTAGCGATAACCGAAGAATCATAATCGCTTGTGAATAAAGATAAGTGCACAATCATGCAGTATGATCGTGGAGCCGAAAATCAAGAACATGCGGTAGTAACTTCAAATTTCAATATTTAACCGCTTGGAAGCAATAACATTATGTAATATAAGCCGCCGTGTTGAATCATTAGTAGATACAAACATTGGATCTTTTCAATTTATCAATTTAACTTTCCAGTTGTTGTACTCACTTCTCCTTAGAGTAGTTTGCACTTGTTCTTGTTTTAGTTAAGCTTAATCCTTCATGTCCGAATAAGCTACGAAACCCAGAAGATCCAACCCCCCGGACATCATTCACCAGTTATTCTGCAAATTAAATTATTTTCTAAAAATAAATAAAAGAAAAGGTTAATATCATAAAAAAAAAATCTCAAATTCGTTTTGCAAAAATTTTACCTCGAATAATTTTTTTAACCACAAAAGGCTTTAAATAAGTACGTCTGTGATAAATTCATCCCTACCAAAAATCCCAAATCGATACTTCGCTAGTTTCTGTTAAAGTGGATAAATACCACAAAAAATTATAAACTAACATATTCGTAATAAATAGAGGGTAAAACCCTAAAATTTATACATCCGTCAACTGTTAGATATTATTTAATTCGATAATTTGATAGTAAATTTTAATGTGAATTAATATAAGGTAAATTACGATAAGTGTTTTTAACTTTAAGCTTTTTCGATGGTCGAAAAGTTTATTTTAGGGTATGGCGGTCCGATGGGTACCTGTCGGAAGGTTTTCGTGGTTAAGAAAGAAGGGTCCAACGCCACGCGTCTCTCGACAACGCCAAAGCGGGATGGCGATGCGTTGTGCGCCAAAGTCAGCAGTGGACGTCGCAGTCGTTCGTTGTGCTGGGGGAGTTGACAGCGACCTTGGTTTGACCGGAGAGGCGGGGGGGGGGAAGGCCCAGTCGAGCTCAGGCGGCCGTCGGCGAAAACGCTGGCCCCGCGACGAAAGGGGACAAAGCGCCGCGTTTCTTTAATGACCCCGTTCACACCGGAGACCGTCCGGGCCAGTGGAATCGCGGCCCCACGCGGTAAGCAGGCCCCACTGAAACTAGAAAAAAAAAATTTCAAAACAAACCAAGATCGAGTAGTACTTTTTTTTTTTTTCTAATCTTTGTTTTTAATTTTTTTTTTCTCGGGTTAGGTTTTGGGTTGGCTCTTTTTTCCTCGAGATAAAGGGAAAAGGACAAAATGGGAGATTCGACGTGCTTGGACTGGATTCAAAGAAGTTTACAATGGAGACTTCCGCGTGGGCTTCGCCCATAAACTTGGCTCGATTAACATGAGCATCCCGACGAGTCGCGAATTGCCAAGAAACTTTTATGGGAACCCTGATCTCCCACACGTCCGCCGTCGCTGGCCATCTCTCTCTCTCTCTCTTTCGAATGACCACAGCGACCTTGTCGTGGTCGTCTAAGATCTGAGCTTCCGTGGATGACATCAGTTTTTAAGGTCTTTCATGGCTTCTGCGACCTCGATCTTAGGATAGTGGGTTAGCTTTGAATGACCTCAATTTGAGGGTCGCAGACGATGCCCCATTCCCTCGAGGGAGGACGGAGAGGGATATCGGAGGTGTGGCTGGGGTGGCTGAAATAGGGTTTGCACATTGGCCATAAAGTTTCCAAGTGGTTGGATAACCATTTTTATTTTTTATTTTTTTATTTTATAAAAATAAATGATTGGAGAAAGTATTTTTTCGAGGACGTGTTAGGAGTATGCCCTAAAGCAATCACGTAACTATCACATATATGGGTATTTTTGTTGTACTTTCAATTATATTTAATGACAAGACGTGTTCATTTATCTTGTCACCTTATTTAGATAAATGAAGCCCATAGGATCAGTTGTGACTGAAACCTATTCTACAGATATCGAGAATACGTGTAACAGATTTTCAGTTGGTCTCTGATCCGTAAATTGTTCTTGGTCAAAGGATTGTTGGCTGGTCGTCGACTCGCCTCTGCACTCGATGGTCACAATTATTCATATACGAAATTACAAGCATGTGCAACAGTTTGGATCTGTCTCTTTGTTTGACAAGGTTGATGTCATATGCAATCTATTCATAACTGTGCATTAGAAAATCTCTAGCCATTGAGAAACTACTTGCAAGAATGCTAGTTAGATAGATTTTGGGCATATGATCGAATTAGTAGGTTTGACTGGTAAATCCATGACCTTCGTTTGATCGGGACATTGTAAGACAGAGGGATTGAATTATACTGCAACCAAAGCTGACAGGTTCACTTTGTCCTTGAACATTCACACAAACTGGGTAGCCATGACATATTACTAGATGTCGCTCATGGCTTGTGGAACTTAGAAATCGATTAGAGACAGCCGATTCTCTAAGATCGCACTAATTTGTTAGTATGTCTCAAACTGTCGATTCAGTGGTGAACCTAGGTAGCCATGATAAAACAGAGGGATTGAATTATATTGCAACCAAAACTGACAGGTTCACTTTGTCCTTGAACATTCACGCAAACTGGTTAGTCATGACATATTACTAGATGTCACTTATGGCTTGTGGAACCTAGAAATCGATTAAGAACGGTCGATTCTCTAAGATCGTACTAATTTATTAGTACGTTTCAAACTGCCGATTCAGTGGTGAACCTAGGGATGTTACACACCATAACCGATGCATGACGACGTTATATAGAAGACAAAATAGCAAATGTGTTTGCTATGGTGACTATTCAGATAGTCAAAGTAAAACTTGACCAAATTAGATTTGATTCTAATTTCTAATCACAAGCGAATAAGCATACGATGCAAGCATGATTTAAGCATGACGTCACATTGATGTGACATATGCACGCTTTACGAGATGATGACATTTGTCATCTAAAAGGATAAAATAAAATTTCTTATTCAAAGAAAAGTCAAAGGATAAGGTTTGTTATCTATTAGACAAAGCGATGAGATCGCGCAAACATGAAACCAGGATGAACATGATTTTGACAGGGCAGAACAGGGTGATCACGGGGCAGGCCAGGCTTGCGGCCAGACCACCTTTGACCAAGACAAAGGCAGTGGACTAGCCACCGCCCAAACCGCCCAACCCTAATAAATTGGGGTTGGGAACAAGCATAAAGAGGTTTTTGACTCTAAAAAATTTCAGCCCTATTCTCATCCGTCTGAGAGAGTTTTTCTCACCATTTCTTCGTGAACGCGCAAAACAGTTTCGCACAAACAGTTGAGGGTCGTGATTTGTCCGTGGACTCAAGAAAAGCTCGATTCGCCGCTTCTCAAGGATTGCTAGCACGATCAAGGAATGAGCGACAACGAGCTTCATCTTCCATTGTCGCGTAGTTAGTGGTGTGTCTGAACTAGAGGTTCGACACTTGACGAGCTATAAAAACATCTGAACGAATTCGGCTCAAGCTTACATTCCAGGTATTCCGATAAACCACTTTTAGATAGTTTAGATTTTCGATTGAAAATGTACGAGGAACCCTAAGGGATTAGGTGCACAGTTCGTTTCGCTTCCGCTGTTCTTGATTGTTTTGATTGTATACCGTGCACTACGCCTGAGGAAACCCAATAGAACAATCACTTATATGCTTACAAAAATGAATAAACGAATAATATTTCATCGTCAATGAAAATATTTAGAAATAAATTATTATCGATCATAAATTTTTTTTTATTAATTAATTATTTTAAGTAATGTAAATGATTATTTTTTAAAAAATTATTTTTCACATAATTAAAAAAAAATCAACGCATTCATTTGTCGTGAGATATATAGAGTGTTAATCATGCAATGGTCTCTAAACTAATAAATTCTGAAAAGGAAGAACGGGATATCCAAAGCTTAAAGATCATTTCGATGATCAAATTATTCATGAAATTCTCGTAATCCAAGTCAAATCCAAGAGTGCGGTGGATAAACTCTCTTGGACAAGGACCAAAGCAGGTAAGTACATAGTGAAGGGTGGCTCCAATCTACTCAGAGATGCTACTAAACGCGAGCTAAGATCTGGAAATGCCACTATGTCCTTCCAAACCCTCAGATCATTATGGAGAGCCATTTGGGACTTGTAGATAAGCTTTAAAGTAAAAAAAAAAAAAATTCTCTGGTCTGTTTGTCAAAATGCAATCTCATCGAAAGAAAACTTATGGAAGAGGAAGATTACAGCTAACGGCTAAACCGGTGTGCTCTATCTGTCGGCATGAAGTGGAATCGATAGAACACATTTTCTTGCTTTGGCCTTGGACCCATAGCGTCCAGTCTGACCTACATTGAATATCCAAGTCAATCATCAAAGCATCACTCGATTCGAAGTTTGGTTGATGAAATTCATGGGGAAAGAGGCCAACTTACCAACGCTAGAAACGGTGGTGTCGATTTTATGGAGTATTTGGAAATCTCGCAACAACTCTGCCTTCCGAGGATGCAAACTGGATGCCTTTGAAACAGTAGTCTCTGCAAAACTCCAATTAGACACTTTCAGAAAGTGAAACACCCAAGAAACAAAGAAAACACCCAGCACCTCTCTTGCTAGATCTGGAACCCTCCTAAAGAAGGATCCTTGAAAACTAACGTCGACGGCTTGCTAGAAGAATGGTCCTTTGAAGGCGCAATTGCGAGTATCTGCAAAGATTACTCAAGGACACTCATCACCGGCTTTGCAAGATTGGTGAAAGACTCACCCCCTGGCGTAGATCGAAGCCCTAGCAATTCCCCGAAGCCATTCTCTTCGCATCCAAAAATACCCTCTAGTTTAACTCATTTATCATCGTGTCTGACAGAAGTGATCTAGTACAAGCGTCGATGAGTGGAAGGACAAATCAGTCCAACTGAAAAGATAGGCTACTTATCATGAATCGACTCAAGCTCTTATCAACCTGTCTGGAAATCAGTCTAGCCCATTGTGTTAGGACCTCTAACACGGTTACAAACTGGGTCGCCAAATCTCATAGACTAAATAATCTTTCACAAAATTGTCTATCTTCCCCTCTCTGAGCCCTCTGGGCTCTACTTTGCTTGGATTCCCCCTTATTGGGACACTTTTATCTTGGCTAGTTAATGAAATAAATCTTTTTTCCGACCAAAAAAGAATCCTCTGTCCTCCCCTCCCCCGTAGATAATTGTCAAAGTCTTCTCCCATGCAGTGACAGTACTTCAATGAGCATCTTCATTGCTCATTACGGTCCAGTCGCTTTTTTCGTCAAAATCACAGTGGAGGGAACTTTTCTCTCGTTCCCCTGCTTCTTCATGTTCACACCTCTTGCCTAAAAAAACTGACGGTCGTTCTCATCCGGGAAAATTATACAACCAATCCTAAACCTATTATACATATTTTAGTTCGATCAAGAACTTTTTAATTTTATCAACTAAGTCTTAAGCATTTGCGAAAAATTTCACTATAGCCCTTCTAGCCAAATTCTTATAAGAAATCGTTGACGTGACGGTATGTCATGTAAGATGTCAGTGATGACTGAAATTTCACATCACCAATTTCCGAAGAAAATTGACCATAAATGCTTTTTTGGAATCTCTTGCAAAGTTTGGGATTGAATCGTCATCATCATAATATATCTAGGGCCGATTGAGTAACTTTTCCCAATCTCTTCGATTTCATTCATTTTAACACGTAGCTCCTTTTAAATCGTGGAAAATTAATGACTCAACAAAGATTTTTGTAATTTCGATCGTTTTTACCTCCTGAAAATTAAGTAAATAAAAAATATTTTTCAATATAAATATTTAGGTGTAAGTTGCTTTTATACCCAAATGTTTTTGTCTCATAAAAATACCTCAACGTTGGCATTTGTCGTAATTATATCTATTTTTTTAATCTCGTAAAAAATCTTCAACTTTTATTTTTTTCCTAATTCTACAGACCTAATACTAAAAAAAAACTCAAACTTTAGCATTTATCCTAATTATATCCAATTTTTTTTGTCTCATAAAAATCCCCCAACTCTGTTAGCCTTCCATCCATAGTCAATGTTAATTAATTTTACATGACTCGATTTTTCTCATCAAACTTATCAATGAATCTTCGAAATTTGGAAACGGCAAGTTTTATGGATGACAAGATTTGAGATTATTCATTCAAATAATTAAATCTCAAAATCTAGTCGTTTTTTGGGCTATTGAGTGCTAGGGAGAATCTAAAATGTGTCGTCTTATGTAACTCTGAATTTCTCTACAATGTGTAGGCGAAATAGACAACAGAAGAGATGTTTGAGGGTTTTCTTTTAATATCATCTTTGCTGAAGTATAATTTATTAACGACGTGAAAAGTCACGTACGATTAATTAATAATAATTACAAACGGAAAGCTAACGGTGTAGAATTGAGATAAAAGTAAAAGTCAGGGGTATTTATGAAACAAAAGGTTTTGAATATAATTGAAACATACGCTAAAGTTGAGGATTTTTTTTTTTTGGTATTAGACCGGTGGAATTGGAGACAAAAGTAAAAGTTTGGATTTTTTTGGGTATTAGACTAGTAGAATTAGAACAAAAGGAAAAGAAAGAAGTTTTGGATATAACTGAAACAAATTCTAAAGTTTTGATTTTTTTGCATATTGAGCCGGTTAAATATAATATGAGTATTTAATAGATCGTAAATAAGTTTACAACTTATTTAGACCCAGCACGCATTTATGACTATCTCTTTATTCTCTCTCTACATTTAACCTCCCGCTCCCTCGTTCGCTGGCTTTGCACTCTCACCTTAATTTGAATATGATTTTTTCTAAATTGAATTAAATATCTGAGAATTTTAGGAATACAGCTTAGGTATGTGTTGGATTTGACACAAATCATTAGATTTGCATTATAATAAATGTGTTATAAACGATTAAATGAGATAATTTGGGTCAAATTATTTATAACTCGTCTGAAACTCAACTTGACCTGCCCAGTTGACAATCGGCTTATACATAATCTTATGTGATTGTTCCTGTTGTCGCATTGAGAATGTTCTCGTAGAAATTAAGAAACAAGCGTCGACAATCTTACGTTGCGATCTGACTGGTAAAGTGAAACATTTCATAACCAATAAAAAAAAAAAGTGGGAATATCTTTCTTAACTAATTGCCAAAAGTTTCCACATGAAACGACTCTGCCTGCAAATGGTGACTTGGGCATCTTGGAAAATGCACAAGCTTTGTCAGATATGACGTCATAAACAGTTGAACAGCCAGCCATTCGCGTTGAAAGTCCGCTGGCATGATGCGACACCACTTGCGAGCCCCTTTGTTTTTTTTTTACTTTTGGAGATAAGCAATTTTTCTTTTTACTTTTTCAAGTGACTAAAAAAATACTTCTGTAGCAAAGAAATCCAAAGTAAATAAGTAAAATCGCGTGACCAAATGAATTTTCTGCTCTAAAAATTGAGTTATCAAACAAAATTTTTGCTCCAAAAACAATTGTGCAACATAAATTCTATTCCAAATGATGTTGTCATGCGCGCGCTCTTATTTTATGTGCCATCTACAATCATTTACCTCTTTTTGAGTTTAAAATTGCAAAAAACATATGGACAACATCTTCAGAAGTATTCTTAGATAAGACGGTTTATTTTGAAATTGAATTACAGTGATGCAAGGGAATTTTATTTATCTTATGATTAGATTTAAAGTAAAAGATAATAAGAGACATATTCTATAAGTACAATATTTGCACAGTTTGAATAATAGCTTACTTTGTTTTTTCCAAGTCTTGGAGGTATACCTTGCTTAATAACATATATGTGTTTTGCTTGATATAAATAAGTAATAGTCATGTTTAGATAATATAATAAAGTGAATTTCCGAACAAATTTTCACTAAGAATATTTTTAGCATTACGAAAAATGGCAGACACATTAACAGGACAAATACGCCTGTTTAGGGTGCGTTTAGTTAAGCTTTTTCAATAGGATTTAGAGAAGTGCATAATAGTTTAACCTAAAGAGCTTTGAGGAAATGCAAAGATCGTTTGGTAAATTTGCGTATTGAGAAACAACTTAAAGAGAAATAATGTTTGATAAAAAAAACATTTGAAAAAGCCTATTTGGGTAATTATTTAATTTATTTAATTTTTTATCCATTCGATACTAGAAAAAAAATTCTACAACTTTTCTAATTTATGTATTGACAACAATGTTAATGATATGTATAAACCGATTTAGTAGAAAGATCATATTGACAACTTTTCTAATTTATACATTGACAACTTTTCCAATTTACACTGCTAAGAGCTAAATCTGCCGCTTATCCTGTGTCGAGGAAGATCATACGCACTACTCAAATCAAACCATTTGGTCAAGTACGTAGCGTCTACGTCAATTGCCACGTGGCACCAGACTTCCCCTCAATGAGTTCTCGAATGCCACCAGCGAGGCGGAGGCGACGGCGACGGCGACGGCGAAGAAGCCGAAAATGCCGGCGACGGCCACAGCGATGGCGACGACTCGCTCCCTGAATATGACGATTCGGAAAAGAGACAGGCCAGGTAATACCCCACGTCTTCTGGGGCATACCTGATCGAGGTCGCCCCGCCGGTTTCGCCTCCGACGGTGAGCCAGTGCGCTTCATAGAACTCCCCGTACGCCCGGACCACCTTCCTCTCCAGTGACGCCCTCATCTCCTCTCGGAGCTTCAGGTCCGCCACGACCCTCGCGGCTTCCCTCCCGCAGGCCTCCTCGAACCTCGCGTTGAACCTCCTGAACCGTTCGCTCGCCTCCGCTGGCGAGATTGCCGCCCTCGGGTCCTCCGGCAGCGACGCCGCCACCTCGCCCCATGTGATCCGCTCGTGGTTCTCAGTGAACTGCCTCAGCTTCCTCACGTGTCTCGCGACCCACTCCTCGCCAAGCAAGTATCGCAAGTTCGACGCTTGCACCTTCGATATGATGCGTTGCAAATTGTTCGCGAGGAAGAGGTACGAGACGGAGACATCTCGGTAGTGCTCCGCCTTGCCGTCAAGCTTGCAGAGGAGGACAAGGATCAGCCATGCCATTTGCAGGGAGATCGGCGGTGCGGTTGCCTCGTCGGAGTCGGTTCCCTCGAAGTAATCTTCCGGCAGGGAGGGCTTCGCCGGCGGCGACCAGTCAGCGACGATGTCGGCGAGGGTGTTGCCGTAGGCGGCGAGGTGGCAGAGGTGGTCCATGGTGTAGACCGTCAAGCGGTGGACTCCTCCGCCTGCGACGATGGATTTGGAGGAGTCCTTGAGGATGGTCGACTTGAACTCGGTCAACATCGCACGCACTGACTCACCGAGCTGAACGAGCGATGCAAGAGCCTGCGACCGGACTCCAGAGGTCGAATCTAACGTGAACAACGATTCAATCTCCAGCCAGTGCTCGGAGATGGCCGCGTACATGTCGAGCAGGCAGAATATCTTCTCCGGCGACTTCTTGCTCCTCCTGGCGATGATTGCTGGGAATTTAAACAGACGAGCCACACCATCTCCGCATATTTCCGCGAAGCACAACTCCCCAATGGAATCGGAGGCGAAGAAAGAGTGGTCGCAGAGAATTCTCTCGCGGGCGAAGAGGCTGGTCATCGACACTTTCACCGCATCCAACCACAACTTCACCTTCACCTCCAGAACCTCCCAATCCATGGCGTTCACCTGCGAAGCACCGAATTTCTCGACCCCAAGACGACGAATCGCCCCGTCAACGATCGATTTCCGGACGACAGTGTATATGGCAATACACTCCTTGGCGTAGCCAGAAGAGATCATGCACTCCACAATGGATCTCAAATCCGTCACCGCCATGGACGGCGACAGCAGCCCTTCACTGCCAGAGTCGCCGTCGTCCTCGCAAATCGACCCACTCGGTCTCGCGGAAAAGGACTCGGGGTCCAAGCAGGCTCCATCCGCGGAGAGCACGTGGCACAGCTCCTTCTGGAGCCTCTTCATCGCAATCTGCATCGAGCACTGTCCCCGCAAGAGCATCTCGGAACCAGAGTCCTCGGACACCAGCGAGCGCATGGCCTTTCGGAGGTCGTGCACGCATTGCAGGAACTGCAGGGCCTCCGCTCGGTCCTCCAGGAAGATGGAGGCGACTCGGGCGCGAGGGGACGGCGACTCCGGGTCCCACTTCGCGATCGCCGCCGCGGAGGACTCAACGATGCGCTCGGAGGACGACGAGCCGGAGATCCCGCGAGGGGTTCCACGAGGAGGCGGGGGCGAGGGGGTTGGGGAGCGAAAGCAGAGACTCCTCATCGCCTTCGCGCAGATTCAGACCGTTCCAGTTCCAAGCAAAGCTTGTGAACTGTGTTCTGCTTCTGGGTCGGTCGGGAAAAGTCGCCCCGGAGAGAAGCCGCTACCGGCCATGGTCGGACTTTTCTTGGACTTGGAAAGATCGTCGGATTCATATTACTGTGGGGCCATCGACGAACCAACAAGGACGGCGTTGCCCGGGAAAATTCATATTTCTTTCTGTATTCAAACCGTCACGTCAGGTGGGCACGCCATGATTATTATTATTATTATTATTATTTTTAAAAGTCCCCGTGGACTTGGAGTCAACGGATGTATGAGAAGGATGTCTCCCGCGTTGACCCAAGGGGCACGCGAGATTGATGTTCAAACTCCAATGGAGAATGGACGAAAACAATACCCGGCGTCACTTTGGTCACAGAACTTACAGAATTGGAAAACCGGATTGAATCGAAATTTCTTGCATTTTCGATTCGATTCGATTCAAATGATGAAAGAAAAGAAAAACTTCTCTTTTTTCCTGATTCAGATTATTTCGGTGCGGTTCAGTTAACTGTTGAAATTTTCAATAAAAAAATGAATACCCACCTTATGGCGCATTTGTTTGAGGGAAAATGTTTTCCATAAATTAGTCTTTCAGACTTTCAAGCACAAATGACTGATCAACCAAAAGCATTTTTTGGGCAATGAAATATTCATACAATAAATTAGGAAAGTGAATTTCTAAATTTAAAGATGTGAAAACACTTTTCGAAACTACGCACATTTTAATATATTAACATATTAATATTTATTTATTCTTGCTTCTTCCACGATGGGTCATAGGCGAGGACGAGCTCGCCCAAGGCCGATGAAGCTTGGTCTTGCTAGCCTCGGGCGAGCTCATCCTCCGAGAAAGTTGGAAAACAAAAGAAAAAATAAAATAATAATTTAGGAGTTATATATATTTTTGCCTCCGGTAAAGTTATTAATTTGAAATCATCTTTCACATGAGATCCAATTAACAAACAATGTTTTTAGTCATATATCACCAAACGCAAGAGAACTAATCATTTTCTTGAAAAATGATTTCCCAAAAAGCACTTTTATTTATTATGGAGTTTTCCTCTAATGAAATGCACCCTAAAATTTCTTTTCTTTCTCACTCCTCTCAAAATCGTCCTAAACCCTAATCTTTGTCTCTCTTCTCCGTTCCGAAAACCCCAAACTTTCAATTCAGGTTATGATTCGATTTGGTTCGACTGCTCACTTTAGCGGTTTAGAATGAGCCATCATGCCTGTCGAATCCTATGCTAGAATGTATTTTCACCCCTGTTCTATGTTGTAAGACACAGTTAACAATATTTTCAATTAATGAACTTTTATTCTACAATACAACTTGGGGATAATAACACAAATGGTTCATAAACTTTGGCCAATGTTCAATGTGATACCAAACTATAAATGTTTCGTTGAATATGATCCATGAAATTTAGGTCAATGTATAATCTTGTCTATGAGTTTATAATTTGTTCGATGTGGTCCATAAACTTTTGGTATATGTTTAATTTAGTCTATGAGCTCTGTGAAAATGCTCAATATTGTCCATGAACTTCAATTAATAGAAAGACAATATTGAACATTTTTATACAGTACATGGACTAAATTAAATATATATCAAAAGTCCATAGATCATACTGAACAAATGAAAAGTCTAGGGGCAACATTGCACATTTGGCTAAAGTTCACGAAGTACCTTGAATAAATTTAAAGATCATGGATCATATTACACATTGGGTCAAAATTTAGGAACTATTTGTATAATTTACCCTATATTTGTATATAGCTAAATCGATTTGAAAAAATAATAATTGAGATTTGTTCGCCCCACTCCTCCCACCAACGCGTAAATAATTGTAATAAAATGACCTAAACATGTTAATTGAAGTGTTTGGAGATCGTAGGGGTAAAACGCATAAAGTAATTGTCGATTCAAATCAAAAGTAGGGGATAAAAGGTTGGATTTCAGATATTTCCGGTATTGGGTTTCCTCTAGAGAAATATACATTAAATCCTTTCAAACGGCATAGGAGATTATGATCAACTTTTGAATATCCCGGAATTAGTGTTAGGAACTCTAAACATCCATCGTGAACTCCATACAATAGTAATGAAACACGGAAAAAAAAAAAGTACACATGTCTAGATCGAGGTAAGGGAGTACGCGTTTCACCATACCATCGATGAAATGCCATTTACCAAACATCGTTTCTTCAATTTTATTAAGAAGAAACGGGTAAAACGGGTTCTGTGGTGATTTTGGACATGAGTCCCCCATAAATCATAAGAAAAAGATATACTTCATCACAGTTTAATCGGCGACGAAGTGCAAAATACTTTATCGGAATTGATGACAAAGAGAGAGAGACGCAACCCCGACATTCAATTGACGAAGAAGATCGGAAAATTACAAAAAAAAGTATGGCAATTGAAAGTTGCGAAAAAAATAAATTGTGGAAAATTAAAGGGAAAGATATATTTGCTAGAAAGTTGCTTGATTGATAGGAGACCCTCTTACAAAGAGTACATTTGGCTATTTAAAGTCTACAATCGACAATTACAATTAGATGTTACGCAACTCAAATAATGAATAACTTCCAAATCTCTTATTTTTCTAGCAACACTTGGGCCCAAAAATATTGCCAGTCATTACTCGTCATGTGATACGAATACTTCATCGTCAAATAATTGATATTTGCTTTCATCAGTTGCACGTCAATGTTGATATTATGATTTCATCACATATAATTGATATCGGGCAACAGTTGAGCCCGAAAATATCGTTGTTCATTAGTTACTTATCAGTTGCACGTCGATATCGATATCGATGACTTCATCCCATATGATATCTAGCAACACTTGAGCACAAAAATTTCGCTACACATCAACTACACGTCGATATAGAGGTCCAAGACTTACGCCGTTTTCGAGAATCTGCTACTATCGCCTAAGCCTATCACTTATTGATTACAACAAACAAATTGGTCATTTTAGAGAGGCCCATTATAGCAAATATACAATTCTAGGTAGCAAGTTTAGAGGCCTCACTTAGAGATAGTTTGTGTTGGATCTACATATCACTTATCCAAAGGTGAATGTATAGCTCAATTAGGACAGCGGCATTCGCAGTTGCCATGCGCGACATTCTTCCGGCCAGAAACGTCGCCATGGCTTGGATCATGCGGTGACGAACGGGTGCCGACTTTGCTCGACACAAGCAGATCACTCCATGTTGAGCATGACATGACAGTTCAGCTTTTGAAGACGATTAATGACTTTTCAATCGATATCGGCATGGGCTCGAGAAGGTGAGAATGAAGAGCGTTCGGAGCCAAGCCACGGTCTTCGGGGGCACTTAGTGACGGCGGTCGCCGGAGCCATGATCATGACACTAATCGAATGCCCCGGTTCTCGAACTATTTTGGACAAGAGGAGAAGGGACAGAGGGACAACCTCCAACGACATTCAAAATGCTGAGCGCTGATGGTGGCATCAGCCTCCCAGAATTCCACCAAGGATTCTCTCATGATCACAGGTGGATGCTTCAGCTGGGCTTTTGCTTCATGATTCTCCAAGTAACGAACCCATTTATGACCCCTACGTTTTAGCTTCTTTTTTTTTTTTTCCTGAAAACCCATTATGGCCGGTCCACGAAATTCGACGTGACCCATCTAATTAATACTCAGTCATTAAATAGGTTTTCAACCCATTTTGACAGATGTAAAATTGCTCACGAAAAATAACATCTCATCTTCTTGGCATGGACAGCATGGACGATATGCTGGATGGGCCGATAACCTTTTGTTCCTCCGCATCCATGTCGTCGTCAACGTTCTCTTCGAACAAGATCGCTACTTCTCATAAGGCTCCATTTATTTCGATGAAAATGATTAGTCAATAATCAATATTTTCAGTATTGATAACAGTAGATATCCAAATATTTTAGTGGACTATTTTATTTTATTTTTTGTTTATTCATTTTTTTCGAGCGATGTAAGTGATCATTTTTAGGAATATATTTTTCAAGTTATGTATTTTTCGCCAAACAAATGCGCCTTAAAAGCCGAGAAGCCTTCTCTTCCTCCCTTTTCTAGTGGATCATTCGTTGGGCTAAGCCCAGCCCATTTGTCTGTACTAATGTGGGCCAATAAAAATTATCAGCGAAGGAAGCTTCCAGAATGAAGTAGAAGTCTACGACATGTCCCACATCGGCCATGAAAACACGAGCACCTCGGTTTATATTGTCCAATGGAGACGGGAACACTTGTCTCTTCGGAGACATCCGATAAAATTGGAACGATACAGAGAAGATTAGCATGGCCCCTGCGCAAGGATGACACGCACAAATCGAGAAATGGTCCAAATTTTTTTGTTATTTTTTTTACCACTTTTTCCTTGATTAGTCCTAATGTACTCTCTAATTATGATTGTTGTTTATTAGGATTAATCCTGTGTCCCTAAATGTCCCACAAAAAAGATTGCGATGAGGTGTTATGTCATAGTAATACAGAGAGAGACGAACAGAGCATCTTCTGGACTTCAGGTAAGTGTCAAGATCAACAATGGAGCCACTGATGCTAGTTTTTCAACGGCCGTCCGTCACCTCAACCAAACCCCAGAGGATAAGAAGTCAATTTAGCCCAAAATATTCCAACCTTTTGCTTCGCATTAAAGTTCACGCATGCGCGCGGATCGACCCATCCACACGCACCGAGTACAGCTTCATCAATGGGATGGCAGACTGAGTGGTGGGATTTGCTTAAACGACGGCGAGTATTCTTTCCCATTCACAAAATATAAGGGCTTGATTCGACATCACATCGATCGACATAAAGCCTATTTCGTGATTTCGCCGCCGGGTTTTAGCCTTGCCGTTTATTCTTTCTGGAACAAATAGATGATTCGGAAGGCCTCCAAAAGAGGACCCAATTTATGTAAACAATGTCTCTGTATCGTGTGGTACAAGCAATCTCTTTGTACCGCAAGTCTGCAACCCTCTTTTTAAGTGCAGCTAGGATAGCATAAGGATCACATTCTTAAAGGAGCAGGCCAAAACAAAATGAAAAGGAAGAGAGAAGAAAGCCAATGCAAGCATCTGATTCCATAAGCCTGTGAAGGAGATGTATTCGGAGCCCTAGCTTATTAGGAGGAAAAGGAGAAGAAAGAAAAAGGAAGTGGGCTCTGTATCTTTGCCAATCCATTGAAAAGAAGAAAATTCTGCAGATGGCTCACTATCTGGCCAAATTATGTTCCATAAGAATATATCCCTGTCCTTCTCAAATCCACCTTTTCTTTTTGTTTGCACCCTTTTCAGAATTGGGTAGTTCTTTCTTTGGCCAAAAAAGAAGATTTTACAATTCTATCTTTACTGTGATTCTCCCATCAATGCTTTTGGACTTCTGCACTAGGATCTCCGCCTTTCTGTCTCCTTTCGGCTTCTTTAGTATAATGTGAGAACAGGGTAGTTCCCAGAGTTATATAATGGCTTATCGCTTGGGGGTCTAGGAGACTAGGACTAATCGCTGTTCGACCAAAAAGTAGGACTCGCTCCGAATCACACGACCTCATTACCGCGTTAACTGCGACTCGGGTCCTACCTAGGTAGTTCTATCAGGATGAGCAACAGGATTTTCGAGTACCCCCATGAGGAAAGAGATAAATAGAAGCCTTTTAAGCTTTGAAGCAGAAGGCCAAATCTTCATTTTAGTTCACTGGCTGTCCCTTTCCTCAATCCCTCGAGACATGATGGAAATACACAGCCTCCATGCATCCCAAGCTTCAACTTCCACGGCCACAATAATGGACAAATCCCCCTCTGTCGGACTCGGAGGCCGAGCCATCGACCGCCACAACCCAATCATCACCGATTCGAGGAGACCGGCCTCCAAACAGTTGCCTGCTTCCGCAGTACATGCGGCTTCTCATGATCCACCACTTCTACTAAAACCGCACAACCATCAACTTCAGAACATCAGCAAGAAAGGCTCTTCGAAGCCAACTCCTCGTGATGATAGCAAGATCTCTCCCAAATCGAGTGAAGGCCGGAAAGATTTTGTCAAGGACTCGTCTTTGAAAAAGAAGGATGTTATGCAAAAGACAGTTGCCCTTCCCAGTGACTTTTGCACCCCTCCTAGTTCCTCCAGATATCTGTTAAGTGACACCGTTTTAATCAACGACGACTCAGTTTTAGCTTCGGTTTTGGATGAGCACAAGAAGAGCCAGCCTTCGGATCGGTTTGACCGTTTCGGCAATTCCAATCCCTCGTCCTCTTCTCGCTCAAAACCCACTTCAGACCAGGTAATCTCTCTCTCTCTCTCTCTCTCTCTCTCGACATACATTTCCTGGAGACATGAAGTATCTTAAATGGACAGGAATGCAGTGGAAACAGAGCTTTAAGCATATTTGATGAGCAAGACCGTCGTTCCACCTTGTCATACTATCCTAAGACAATCTCGACCAACCGTAATCCATCGCAGTCACACATTAGATGGATTATTACGGTTCTCTTAAGAGCATAGCTTAGAAACTTATGAATTGGATTCCCTTTCACGACGTACTAACGAGAGGTGTGATGATCCACATTCGTAGGTTGTCGTATTGAGGGTCTCGCTGCACTGTCGAGGGTGTGAAGGAAAAGTTCGAAAACATCTGTCCAAGATGGCCGGTAAGAGCACGCATGGTTAATCCTCCAATTTTTGAGGAACACAGCCCTGTGTCATAGTTCTCTTATCAAGTCATTCTAACGCAATTGATTGAAAACTGCTCTTTGTAATGTGGAATTTTGCAGGAGTAACATCCTTCAACATAGATTCTGCAGCAAAGAAAGTGACGGTGGTAGGAGATGTGACGCCTCTGAGTGTCCTGGCAAGTGTTTCCAAGGTGAAAACCGCCAGGTTCTGGCCCTTTGCCCCGGCAGTTTCCTCAACCAATGGTTCAGACGGCAAAATCTGAAATCTGGACGGAATAACAGTGTCCCTACATCGTAAATTGCACAAAGCAAGTGCACCGTATATTGCGCTAAGCATAATGCACTCGCCCCATCTATTCTTGATGAAAGTCACCGGCGGCATCACTCGATTCGGGTGTTCTACAAAACAATTGGGGATTAATTCACTTGGTTTAGCACCAGGAGACTGATCCTACCCGGTTCTAATATTGATTCTCCTGGTTCAAAACCAAACCAAGCCAAAGG
Organism: Psidium guajava; assembly: GCA_016432845.1. Classification (NCBI taxonomy): domain Eukaryota; kingdom Viridiplantae; phylum Streptophyta; class Magnoliopsida; order Myrtales; family Myrtaceae; genus Psidium; species Psidium guajava. The sequence goes on from CM028224.1 coordinate 38,037,897, forward strand.
TTTCTGCAGACAAAAGACCATGCTGAAAGAATTCATTCGCTTGTCCATAGTGTGATTAAATGATTTGGTTATGCTTTATATCAGTCGATCATGTAATATGCTTTCTATTTAGGCAAACTGTTCTTCTGCTGGCTCCGCTAACTTCACAACCATACATTCATTTCTGATCCCTCGAGCATTGCTTGAAACATTTGACCTCCATTATCACGGCTTTTCACCTGTAGAGCTCCTCCCAAGTTACTTCACTAACCAACAGGAGGTATCTTTTAACATTCTATGCATCTCCTTACTTAAGCTTAGTCCAATTCCAAACAAAACAGGAAAAGATAATAGAAAATCTACCACTAATATTTTATATTCTGTCCAAGTTTGAGAATGTTCGAAATAAGCGGTTGCGCATGGGTTAAGGGCTTACAAATTTTTTGTTCACTTTATTATGGCGCGGAACGAGAGCTTGATCTGCATACATGGAAGTTCCTAACCTGATGAAGTTCTCTACATAGGCAGTACTTCAGCTACTAGATCATCTATCAGTAACCTCTCGACTTCCCTACCTATTGCATCTATATCATCTCCTAAGTTCAACCATGGTGATTCCCTTGCTAACAACTTATCGAGCACTCCTTTGCTGCCCTTCTTCCCCTGGCCTGTCAGAATTCGGATCAGACCGTCCCGGAGTGAGTCTTTATCCCACTTAAAATCAAACTTTGATGCCACCGGATGGACCCATGGGTGCGGATCCATGAGCTGCTGGTAAATTTCCACGAGAGCTGAATTAACACGGTCAAAGAGTAGCTTCCTCGCAGGCTTTGAGCAACTTTCTTCGCAGTACCTTTTCTCTAGCTCTTCGAACACCAGCGGATTCACAGGGCACTCAGGAGAGTGCCACTTTGCAATGAACATTTCGGGATCAGAATTGTCGTAACCTGAGCTTATTAAGACATTGGTAATATAGGAAGATTCCCAGCTTTCTCCAGTTCTGTACAGTCCTCTGTCTTCTGAGAAATGGATCGATCCTTCCCCAGCATCTTCATCACTTGAGATGAGCATTGATCCCTCAGTACATGCTTGAGATTCCAGTTTGAGTAGTTGCAGTTGCATGCGAAGCCCTTGAAAGGAGTAGACAATGGAAGGAAATAAGTGAAGATGAAGTTAAAAATAAGTCTAGCAATTTCTTGAATTATTTGATGGTTGAGGTCTATAATGTTTGTCCAGCAATTTAGCATTACAGCTGATAGCTGGAGGGAAAATATTTATTTAGTTATTAAAGAAGTAGCAAAACCAGGGAAAGTTCAATGCTGATCTCAAATATCAACTCTACCATTAAAAGCACTGGGCTAAAGCAATGGTGCATTTCTTCCAATCCAGCAACTCATAAATTTATTAAACGGAAGCAGCTGAAAGATAAATAATTTGAAACTGGAAAAAGTAGATAGCATCATAAACTCCTCAACTCTCAAATCAGTTTCACTTCTAGCGGTCGCCAAACCCAAGCGATTACTCTCACGCTGTCATGACAGCCTCTAAATAGGTCGAAAATAAAAGGAGAAATGCACATATTTCTCAGCTCAAAAATCCTACTCTTATAGGATTTCATTAGTACCGAGAACAGGGAAAAAGATAGTGGCTATTTCATTACCATGAAGGTCAGCACTGAGACTCTCAAAGCATTCAGAACCCGATGAGAGATCGTCCTTAAATGGAGCTTCCAAAATAGAAACTGGGCTGGGTTGATCTGCCTCCTTCGAACTTGCAGGAGATTCGGATTCAGGTACCAAATGAATTACAGGTTCTGGACTCCCTCTAGATGGATTGATAGATTGATCCTGGAACAATGAGAGACAACGAGCGTAATGATGATTCTAACGATTCCACCGCACTTTTCACCAGCAGAAAATGCAGTCATGGACAACATTTAGAATATCTAGGAGGTAAAGCAAAAACAATGCATTTGCAAAGCATCAATGTTCTGACTGATGCGCTGGTCTTAAATCAGAATACAGAAGTCAGGGTTTTAGAAAGATAACTGATGCCTACTTCACAATGATAAAAGTTGAAGACCAAATATGTAGCAAAATTCTCCAGCTAAATAAGCACTTTTCCTATTTATGACTACGAAGCCCACCGAAGAGATAAGCCTGGGCTTATGAACTCCAGTATTATGCAGCACCCTTGCTAATTCTCTGCACGCAATAATAGAAATAAGCATTCGTGGGTGAATGCATACAGGCATCAAGACCATGTACAGGAAAATGCAGGAAGACGTATATTCTTTGATGGATATTATAACAGAAGAAATTTGAGGAGACATGCAACAGAAAGTAGAAAAAATACATTTTGCATATCACAAAATGCATTTCTAGGAATGTTCCCTCCGAAAAAGGCGTTCTCACTTTAGAAATGGAGTATCAATCATACCTGGACATCATCTGGATAGGAGACAGCAGAGTTAACTTTAGTTGATGGATGCTCCGGATTTGAAGGTTCGGTAAGCGAGATTGCTGTCTTTGACCCCATATTGGCAACACCGCCATGAACCACACCCCCAAATGCCTCAGAAACAACAAGGCTCTGTTCAGGCTGATCAATCTCCTTGAGGCTACTTCTCCTTTTATGCTGAGTCAAATGATACTCTGATGAAGCATCACTGCTGTCACCACTGCTGCAGCGAGGAGGATGGCGCTCAACATGTCTTGATGTGAAATTTCTGTTGACGAAGCCGTCTCTGGCGTCAAAATTTTCCTTCACAGTCTTAATCTTGTCCCGTCTCACCATCTCTCTAGCCATCCGGTGCCTAGAATCAGAAGGAGCTTGACTTTTAGGACTGCCAAAGACTGCAGATGAAGCAGGAAGAGATCTAGATCTTGATAGCTTATTCACGCACACATCCTTCCACCCATCTCTGCTGCTGATGCCCAAAGGTTCAACACAGCTCGCAGATGCATCGACTCCAGCAAACTCCGTTTTGAATCCTTCTTGGACAATTTTTCGACCTGAATCTGCTCTCCTTGCTCGCTCATCAGGAATAGCAAGCATTTCAGCCAGTGTACTACCTCTGCTAATTTCTCCAATCTCTTGAGACTTGTGAGTCGATTTCCACCTCTCTGAGAGTCTCTTTTTTGCCTCCCTACTCACCGATGACTCGGCAGAAAATGATGCATGTTTATATCGGTTTTTACAGTTAACAGACTTTGTATTCGTTGATGCAGTTGCGCTCGTCAATGCAGTCGTATCTGATTCATAGGCAGAGTCGCTCAGAGACATGGTAGATGAGCTATCATCTCCAGCATAGCCTCTTGATTGGACAGGCGCTATATAGATTGAACCAGAACCATAATTGTTCCGCATTTTCCGAGTAATTCTTCTGGCAATTTCCCGTGAACCCTTGGACTTAAGCTCCATATCCGCAGGACCAAAATGGGTTTTGTTTCCTGATGGATCTTTATCTTCATTCCTATAACTTGCACACTCTAGATGATTCCTTGTGTCAGGAGAAAACGTAAGTGAATTCGGAGAAAGGCTAGTCTTGGTAGCACCATGTGCCTTCCCAAGGTTTGGCTTTAAAACAACAATCTGGGTAGGAAGAATATCTGAGTGCACTTGCCCCTCTAATTTAGACGATTTGAGAGTATTATGAGCCGTACTGCTGAGTGGCTTACCAATAAACTTGTCGTGATAAATCTTTGGCGATCTGCCACATTTTCTTGGGAGATTCTCTCGCCCTGGTATTGAATCTATACTCCTGGTTCTTTCTGGAACTTTTGAAGCAGTCATTGAACCAAAATGTGATTGAAACTGGGGACTTTGAAGATCATGCAGATGCTTCGTGAACAATGGATCTGGTTGCTGCAGAAATTTGAGAAGGAGATCTTTGTTTGAGTCGAGTACCTCTAGAGCATCATTAAACTCCTTTGAATCCTGAAGCTTATCATCAGTCGAAAGACGTTTTGCATCAACGAATTTCTGGCGAATAAATTCCATTTCAGCTTCAGTCGCGGTAGACCTCGCAGTCCCCCTTTGTAAGTAAGAATTAGGCTGTAATTTTGACATTTCACAAACTTCAAACACGTCTTTAAATTCTTCCTCCTCCTTTGAGCTTTTCCTAGATGATCGGCGGCTGGAACACGCACTACTCCTTTCAGCTTTCTCTACTTTTCTCCCGGACTGATGACCGTCCAAATGTCTCTTCTGTTGTTTATGACCAGGCTGCTGAAGTGGCAAGCCTTCAAAACCCATTAATCTTGCAATGACACTCGGTGACTGTCTCTTGGATCCATTTTCTTGCATCATCTCATTGGCTAATAGTTTCTTCATAGGAGTACCAGAAGTGGTGGCAGCTTTTCTGCTGGATCTCAAACGGAAATCCAGCATGATCTACAAACCCAGGTATATATGGTAAGAACAATTATCTTACAATATATAATGCATGATAATATGAATACGGCACTTCACCACGACAATTACTTAAATAGAACACAAAAATGCAGTCAGAAATTTGTTGTTTCTTAGATTCCCGTTCAAAATAATGATAACAAGAACAAGCGAGGTAGCCAACTCACCAAGTCTTCGCCTGAAGTACCACTGCTTTCAGAACTAGATTCAGAGGCCAATATAACAAAGTTTCTCTGTCTCTCAAACTGCCCGTTTCCTGGAATGAAGCCGTATAACATCAGAATTTACTAATTCAAGGCTGATAAATCGGTGAGTTAAGCTTGGGAGAAAAGAGCCATGCCTAGAAATTACCAGTCAGAGAGCAGAATATGAGCAACAGAGAAAGTCATGCCTTTATTAATCGGGCCACATAGAAAGAATAGAGAGGACAATATGGAAAGTATATGCTGAAGGAAAGAAATAAAAAGAAGATCCAAGAAGACTATGATAGGATGAAAGAGAAAAAAGCACTCGGCAATTATTAGTCAAACTAATGCAATTATTTCTCATCAAACCCGGAGCTCTCTACAAAAGCAAAGCTAAATCATGGCGACAGCACGAGAGAAAAGCGAGATATTTACTAAACAACCAGCTCTAACAGTGATGGACAAGCGAAGCCGAAGCTCGAAAGAAGCAGCTCAATTACGGCATTATGCAACTCACCCAAAGAGATCGCAAAAAATGTAGGAGCTAAAATCACAAAATTGTGCACAAAACAGAAGTAGAAAGCAAGAATCGGTCTGACAAGAAGCAGTTTAAACTCCACTTTCAACTCCGCTAACGCATTTTAGGAAAGAACAGGCCATGATACGAGCATCAAATTCCCTGTTCGAGTTTCGTCGCTTTCTCAGCACCCAAACAGATCGCGAAAACTTTGCGCCGTAGCTGGAGAGAATGCAACGACGATCCGCAGCAGGAAAGGGAGAAAACAGAAAGACGATCCACATTAAAACTCCGTGCAAGCCTCGTCCAAACGTTTTTCCTCAGCTATTATCGACTCATCGGTTTCGATTATAGTCGCTGTAGCCAAACACGACGACAGAGTCCGAACAGATGGCCATAGAGAGAGAGAGGCTCACCTCCGCGCGACGAAACTAAGCGGCCGGAGTTCCGATCAGCGACGCAAACCTTCGACCTCTTATGGCGAAATGCGGCCTCCATCGACGCTCATCGGAGAGAGAAGACGCCAAGACACGAGCTGTTTCCCTCAGCACTCGGGCTCGCGCAGCTCGAGAATCCGAGAGCGCATTTCACGGACTAAAAGCACTCTCCCGCTAGAGAGAGAGAGAGAGAGGTACGAGAGCCGCTAACTTTGCGGGAGCCGTGCCTTCAGGTTCGAAGAAAAAGTTGTTTTCTCTCGCTCGCCGAAGGATTTTCAAAAAACCAGATCTACGAATCGAACAGAGGAAAGGCGAGAGAGAGCAGAGAGCTTTTTGGTGCAGTGGAGGAGAGGGAAAAGAAAAGGTGGACAGACGAACGAAAATGAAATGAGGGAGGGAGGGAGGGAGGGAGGGACCGCGGACAGAGAGGAACCGAACCGGAAGAGTCGGCGGGCCTGGACCGGTCCGACCGGAATTGGCCGGACCGGTTGCGTGTGTTTTGAACTTTCAAATTAACCGTAGAGACTGACGGCGACGGGACCAGGGGGGAGCCTATCCGCGCGGGCAATGCAAGTTGGGAGAGTGTGTTTACGACAGTACGCGAATTAACCCAAAATAAAATAAAATAAAATAATAAAAGTCAAAAAGTAACAAAGTAAAAGTATGCCAAGATAAGTTTTAAATTACAAAAATTAAAAAAATTGATTTCGAACAGGCAAGTATCTTGGAACAAACTGTTACTGTTTTTTCGTTCTATCTTTTCGCGAATCCAGCGATATGCATGATGTCCGATCATAAGTATATAATATGAACCCATAAGTCTAAGGGCGCGTATGGTAACACTCCAGAAGTGATTTCTGGCAGAGAAATCAACTTCTAGCAGGGAAATCCGTTTGGTAAAATCACTTCTGAAGTAGAAATCCGTTTGATAAATTTTTTCACTTCTGGTAGACTTTTCTACTTCTGGTTGGATTTTCTACTTCTTGTTGGATTTTTTGGCCAACTTGAGAAGTAAAAAAAAATTACTTCTCAACTTCAAAAATCACTTCTAATCTTCGCAGCTACCGCCGGTTGCCGCCGCCGGCAAAGAGAAGCATTACCATGCGCGCTTCAAATGCATTTCTCTATCAAAAATCAACTTCTGATAAAGAAGTTGAAAATTCAACTTCTGCTTCTGGCGAGTAGTTGAAAAATTAACTTTTCTATCAGAAGTTAATTCTCGTAAAGAAGTCTTACCATGCGCGCCCAACTTTCATTTATGGCAATATCAATTGTTGAGATTTTTATAACTCGCCGGCATGGCTGGACACCCCGGTTATAAAAAAAAATTATTAGAATTTTTACTTTATTAATATTTCATATTCTTTTTTTTTTATAAGGCTTAATATTTCATATTCTTCATATATCTAAATATAAGTTGTGGTCAGTAAATTGTAAAAGCGAATGGCGGTAATCAAATACGATAATTCACCACAATCATTTAATTAATAATACAGGTGGAATCTAGAATTGATCCGGAAAACTTATGATAAGATAGGTTCCATGTCTCAAAGCATGCATGCTAAATTTCAGGTTTCAAATTTTTGATAATCAATTTCAAGTTCTATGCTATATTGATGGACAAATTATTTGGACACCGTCCCTTTTTTTTTTCTTTTTTTCTTTTTTTGGTGGGGGTGGGTGGGGTGGGATTCCATGGGGACACTATACCATAGAGAGTGAAATGTGTACTATGGAGAGTGAAATGGGTACACTGTTGGCCGACGACATGCATAATCACCAAGTAGTAAAATCCGACATCGGCGACGCGAATGTTCACTAATCTTAACTTCAATCCATCCACACGATAAAATAAAGATGGGCGCTCCAATTTCGTCAGCAGACCTAGTGATCATCGGCCTAAAAACATGGTTGGTCTTTTGTGGACCAGCGGCGGGCCGCGACGCTGCGGACACGTTCGATCTGCTGTTGGTTTTCGCAATTATTGGAGCTTCCGGCGCAGAGGAAGCAGAATATTAAAAATGGTGTTTTCTTGGGTTACGTTAACGAGCGAACCAGATCTGCGGTTTTGCTTCGTTTGCCTGAGAACGGGGTGTCGGATAAGACAAGGACGCCGGCCAAACGGGAAGCAGCAGAATCTTTGCTAGGTAAGGCTTTAAATTTGGCCTATATAGGTAGGTGTAGGTTGGGAAAAAAATAGCAAAGTCTTCTAGACTCGGTCGCGGTCTTTGTCTTGTAACCGGGAAGGAACAGCCGACGTAAAGACCTGGATTTTGGCTTGGAAGTATGGTCGAAACGGGATTCGCCTCGCCGGCGAATGAGGCCGTCGGTTTTTGTTCTTCCGGGAGGGCGGGAAGTCGGGAAGATTTTCTATATGAATACGACGTAACGAGCGTCTCGAAAATGATCTGGCTAGCTCGGGATGTGATATGAACGTGTGGTCCGATGAAAGATAATATGCCCGACTGAAGTTTATTGGCTCCTTGCCATGAGGTTCGAACTGATTTTCAAACGGCGAATAGAGGAGTTACGCAATTTCAAACATTCTGAAAATGAAAGAATTACCCACTTTAACGAGGTCATTTGCTTTTAACAATTTAAGCGTTATCCATGAATAGTGCGACAGCGATCAAGTTAGGTCGATAGCTTGATTATGTTTTTGGTTTCGTTGGAGGGTTACTTGGGTCATGTAAACCCGAAACGATTTTGCTCAAATTCTTCCGCAACCTTTTGCTTCTACTCTAAAAATGCTCGTTGGCAAAGATATAAAAAAAAAAACAACTCGTGAGAAAAGAACCCGAGGCTCACTTCGCGGTTTGAGCCCTCTTCCAGGTGCCCAATAATATCTATATATTTTTTTTTTTGGTCTAACTCAATAATATCGATAAATAAATAAATGAATAAATAAAATTTTCGGAATGTTGCCAAAAAGAATTTCTCTCCAAGAGAGTGTTAGACTTCAAGAGAGTGTTAGAAAATAAAAGGTGGTTTGCGATCGCCACGTCAGTTGCTGACTTGATGCGCCTCATTTATTCATGTCCAGTAATTGGTTGACATGTGTTTGTTGGGTGGAATTACAAAAATGTAATTTCTCTTTTCTTTTCTCCTCCACCACCCACTTTTTCAAGCATCTTTTTGGCCGGCTCTTGATGTCTGGCCGTCCATGGTTGATGCCGCTACCAAATAAAGCCTCCTTCGCTCGCGGCCATGCCGGCTTGGCTGGGACTTCTAGATCTGCAGCCATGGGCCGGTGACGGCGGCAAGACAGCAGATATAGGAGGGTTGGCTGCCAGGCACCGATTGCCTTAGATGCGGCTGGCGACTCCAACGGCGGTGGTGATGGCAGGGGAAGGCGCGGAGTCGGGCTCGATGTGGCCGTATAGATGGAGGACGGAAAAAATTGAGGTGGACGGAGACTTTCCATTTTGTTCGGCTAAATTCACATTTAGTATATACGTGTCAATCCGTGATTGGTGCAGAGTGCACAAATCCATGCCACGTCGCTAATTGACGTGGCGCCAGTAAATCACTGGAAATTTCTTTTTTTTTTTTTGCCCTTTTTTCGGGGGCGGGAGGGAACACGTCGCCCTCTCGTGCACGTAGGCTGCGTGATTGAAGCTTTTTTTCGGCTTGGATCGTCATCAATGGCGTGGGGACGAGGAAGTTTGTAGAAGAAGCAAATTCCCAAACGAAGCCCCAGCCCCAATCATGTCCGACGTTTGTTGTTCCGTCAATCCATCTGAAGGAGACAAAATTACCATGTGGGGGTCATGTCTCTTTTAACCTTTTTTTGACGGAGCAGCTTCATTACGTACCTAATTTCAACTGTGTGCGCATCAGTCGTGCCCGTGCCCGTGCCAAAGTTAACTGCGGTAAACCTCGCGTCCCATCCATCCTTGAAATTTCGGAAATTGGAAAGCACTAACGTATTTTTAAACGCGCTAGATTTTCATGTAAATAACTAGCTGAGCATTATTGTCGATTAAGGAGATAACACCAAATTCATTTCTTTTTTTTATATATAACGAGAAACATAAATTGTTGCACGTCATTACACGAAAGTCGATAAGAAGCGGAAAGCCCGAGCCTATTGAGATTTAGCTAATTAAGACACATTAGTTATTCTGTACCGTGCGAATTTTTCGATGTGACATTTTCCTATTGTAACTCTGACGTGCATTTCAATAATTTAATTTCTCTCCTGTACGTGTTTTCGGGGTAATTGTTTTCTTTCTTCGTTAGTGTTTTCTCCTTCTTCTAGAGAGAGGTCTCGTGGCTTTGCCGCTTTCTCCCAAAACCTCACAATACTCCCCGATTCGGATGAATCATTTCCTTTCATGAGTTGGGAATATTATTTCGTTTTATAATCCTTTTGAATTGTTTTTTTTTTAATTATTTTTTTCGCATTAATTAACCCTTTGAATATACGTAAAATGCGACCACTTTTTGTTACTTTACCTTTATGTTGTCGAGCCCCTTTTCCTTTTTCATTTAAGTAGCGTTTATCCTTTTTCTTATTAAAGTATATTCTTCAGTTATATTAAAGCGGCTGAAATCATCAAATTCTAGTAAGTTTTCGAGATTTGATATCATAATTAATATTTTTTTTTCAATTATTGGTATTTTTAGTTAATTTACTTATCTAATGATTTTCTATACTTTCTCATTTTTTTAGCGAATAGAAAATTCTAAAAAAAAAAAAAAGAAGAAGCGAAAATATGCTTTGCCTCTTCGAAAGCCATGTGCATTGCATGTATCGGCAAAATAAATAACTCGGGTTAACGGCCATATCAAAAAGAAGGTTCAGAAGAGTATCGTGTAACACGGTTGAAAAAAGTGAGGAGGCCAAATGTGCAGTACCTCGCCAATGGGCATGCGGCCCTGCTGGTAAGAGATCGAGAGAGCGCCGACGCCGATATCACACGTGCAGGGTTCGAGTCTCGAGCTCTGCAAAGAGGCAGAGCAAAAGCCAAAATAAATAAGAGTTAGAAACGGGACGGACAAAGCAAAAAAACGTATATCGCCTCCGATTGTAATGGGCGTCGCGAGGGATGTTGCTAATCCACGTTCCACTGCCATCTCTATAGTTTCCTCGATAATGGAATGGATGTCGAACCGGGTTGGTGGTCGCGGCATCAATGAACAGATCTAAGCGTTACACGCGTTAATACGAATTAGACCCGGGGCTTGAAAAAAAAAATTAAGTAGTGTCACCTACTGGCACATGATACATGCTTTTCCAGCGGGGCTTATTGACCATGGAATTTGCTACAATCATGTCGCATGCCATCATAAGGTGAACTCGCACTCGATTCGTTTGGTGTGTTGTGGGGGGGAGGCACCTTTGTTTCAGCAAACGATGGGGCCGAGGGAAAAGGCTTTTGGAACATCTCGGACATGAACGTCTGTCCCTCCAATCCCTAACACATAAAGTTGACGCCGAGAGCTCATGCATCTATCTAATGATGTTGCCATGTTCTGCGTCCTATGACTTTGACTTATCGTTTTCCTTCCCTTCTTCTTTTTTTTTTTTCCATTTGGAAAGGGTTTCATAGTCGCCAAAGAAGCATGTACGAATTCGCAGTAGCACCAGATAGATGAAAAGGGTCGTGAAATCGAGGCCCCGCCATGCCAAGGGCATGATGAATGCCGGATTAAATCGTCTATTTACTCATAAACTTTTCAATTTTGCTAAGTTAATCTTGAAAAATTTCAGTACAGTCCTTCTGATCAATTTCCGTCCAAAAACGCTAATATGCCGATGTGCCACGTAGGGCAGTTCGCAACGACTTACCGCCCTATCAGAGATTTCTTGAGTAATTGATCGGAAGAATTCTATTAGAATTTCGCGGAAAAATTTAGAACTAAAATGATAAAATTCAAAAAAAAAAAAATTACGAGCGCTTTTAACATTCGTACAATTGATTTTACGATTGACCGAGTAATTTTCCACTAGAATTGCGTTGTATTCCATTTCACCAACCAACCTCGTTTGCGGGTGATTGGATCCAGCGAGCAAATACATTTCGTTGGCATTTATTAATGTCCATGCGACCGACAGGGCCATTTGTAGCTTTATGTGAATTGTGGGTCATTCCTAGTTTAACGTGCCTAGCCATCCACCACATGACAAAAACACCCAAAAGGGTTTCTTTCAGATTTTGTGGCCAACAGGAATAAACAAGGCCCTGGCCTTTTGCAAACAGTTTTTTTTTTAAGGATAATTTCATGTGCTTGGATATGCATATGTGAAGAAATAAGACTTGGAACGTATGAAGCTCGGATACCAACCCAAACCCTAGATGGGAACTAGTCTTCCTTGCTCGTTATATATCTTACTCTACATGCGATCTCTAAAATTACTGTTTCAAAATAACGCGAAAGTCCAGACATAATCTTTTGCGCGGTAGGATTTTCGCACTCGTTTTGTCTTCTTCTTTTTTTACAAGATTGTGCGCGTGATACGAATGGGGATTGGATTTCGTACACGGGCTTGAAGACATAATTTAAAAATTAGAACGGACAAAGAATCTTTCGCTCCCACTCTGTTAAGTGTCTTGACAAGCCTATTCGCACCGATGAATGGCTCGGATGTATAAGGCATCAAACCGATCCCGCGGTCGGAAAGGATTTATCATTTCGAAATGTCGACGAGGCTCAAACAGAAAAGGGGGGGGGGGTGCTCCACTTAATTTCTGGAAATTCTTGGATGAAAATCCCTAAGCACATTATAAAGATTTTGTTGAGGCGTGCGTGCTATAAAAAAAACTAGCTAAGCGTGGATGAAATTGGAAATCAATTAGCGATACCGTTCAATAAACTAGCGTACCTAAATAAGGTTTTGGACATGGTAAATTTGTGTCGGTTCTAGATGCTTACCATCTACGCGAAATCGTCAAGTACCTTCAAGAGATTAGTGTCCGGAGGCTTTTGTGCATGTCATGGTTGTTGAGACTTAAATGAAAGTGAAAGACACTTTTTTTTTTTCTTTCCCGTTATAAATCACAAAATATAGATAATTATAAATAATTTTTTATAAATAAAAATATATAGATTATTATAAATGAAATTATATGCAAATTTACGTGTTATTATTTAATTATTGTGAAAGTTTCATAGTAAAAGAAGACATGAAGTGTGTGAATGAAAAAATTCGAATACAATAAAAGTGAAAAAATAAAGGTCAATCTAGACGTGACTATATGCCTAATTAGATCCCCAAGAAAAAGTACACCAAAACCCAACTTACCAGAAAAGTGCAATTCAATTCTAAAATTTACAAAATTTAAAACCAAGTTCGAATACATATCAAACTGATGAAACCAAGTATCTCCGTTAAACCCATTCAACTTGGTTAACAAAAAATGCTAACGTGATTTTTTTTTCTTTCTCATATATGGCAATAACGTGGCTAGAATATGAAATATAGAATTAAAATGACGTCGTTTTAGTTCAAATCTAATTTTTCTTACTAAATTGAAAGATAAGCTAAATTTGAAGAAAGAAAGGGGGGGGGGTATTTTATGAGGAACCAGCGGAGGGGCCGACAAGAGTAGCCGGCCATACCTCACGATCGTCGGCTCTTCTTGGCAATGGTGAGGCCTGCTTCCTCACACTCTTTTTTAATTAGCTTAGTTTTTTAATATAATTTAAAGAAAACTTGTATTAAAAATCAGATTTTTGATCAAAACGACATCGTTTTAGCCATGTCATTACGACGTCCACATTTTTTGTTAGCCAAGCTAGATGGAGTTAACGCAAGGACTCAACTGCACCAATTTGACAAGTTTTATGACTTGATTGTAATTTTATAAGTTCTAGGACTTAATTTCACTATCGTGACAAGTCTTAGAACTTATAATATGCTTATCCCGTGAATAAATAAGTGAAAGTTGCGTCTGGCTCAAGCATTTGGCCACTTTAAATATTGTTCTATTTTACCTTTTTACTCTATCCGCAGTTGGCGAAAATACGACTTTATTCTTCACTCGATTGAACAGCTGCAATCGAGTGAAGAATAAAGAAGGTCGTGACGTAGGTGGGGGAAAAAAAAAAAGGGTTTGGTCTGCCACAGGTGGGGGATGACATTGCTTAATCCAAATGGTTTTAGGTACAAATCCATGATTAAAGAGAAAGTCGCAAAGCAAGTCCGCTTTGTTTTTTACTAAAGCTTGGTGCTGCAGGCCTAGACCCATCGCGACTTTTGAACATGGCTTCTCTTCACTGGCTTCGCTCGGCAAAAATGACGTCGCAACTGTAGCTAAAGAGGCGTTGCGACAGAATAGCTTGGATAGGAAGTGTCGCGTGACTATTAAAGATTTATCAGGAGAAAGGAGGGATCACCACATTCATTCTCTCTCGAAAAACGGTCTATGAACTTTAACCTCACGTGCGATATCGTCCTTAAACTTTTAGTTTCTTCGATATGGCATGATCAATCTCTACAATGTGGTCCCTGAACTTACAATATCTATTGAATTTCCTAGGGATGAGGTTGGGCTAAAGTTCATAAAGCATATCGAACAAATTAAAAGTCCAAGAACGATATTACGCATTGAGCCAAAGTTTATTGGCCGTGTTTGTCATTTACCCAATTTTCTACCATCTATTTTCTTAGGTTCATTCACCATGCAGAGAAGATTGTGCTGGTCGAGTAAAATGAGCTGGTCCACCTTCATATCCCACTGAATGGCTATACAAGCCTTAAAAAGCAACTATCGCCACAGCCGTCAAAGCTTAGGGGATAATCTGTAACTTTTTTTTCAAAATTGGGTATTCCGAAACAGCGACTCTTCGAAATTCAGGAGCAATTACAAATTAGAATTGCTTTTCAAGTCTCTTTTTTATTTTTATTTTGGAATTCACCCTTATATTTTGCCCAAAAGTGGCAGTTAAAGTCAAGTCACGAGGCTCTATTCATTACTTCCAAAACGGAGAGAGCCCATCAAGTCCATGACGTGCCAAATATGTGTGAATGGCTCGTTTGGTCTGGACAAGCCCATCACTTTTGCTTCGTGAATTCCCAAAATTCCAAAGATCCATATATCATCTTTTGATTATTGGGCAAAATTGAGGTTCGGTCCTCAATTGGGCCTAACTTACTGTTCAAGTCTTTCCGACAAGAAGTTGCCCAATAATTTTGAGCTGGGCTAAGTCTGATTGAGACTAAACAAGCCCAGTTTCCTATTGGATGAATACTTCGGTCTTAAATTTTTAAATTTTGTCAATTTAATCCTAAACCTTTGCACGAAATTTCACTGTATTCCTTTCAGCCAATTTTTTTTTCTAGAGATCACTAACGTGGCGGTTTACCACATAGGACAGTTATCAATGACCAGACTGCCACATCAGCGATCTCTAGTAAAAATTGATCGGAATGATTGCATTGAAATTTCACGAAAATATTTAGGACTAAATTTGCAAGATTAAAAAGTTTATGATTGAATTTTCATTCATCCAATAGGTTTATGACTGATTGGATAATTTTCCTATTGAAAAAAGATGATAAAATGACAAGAGCACTTTTGCTCCTATCATTCAACCATCGACTCTTCCATTGTTATGGTAATGTGATTCTATGTCTCTGATAATTTGGCACAGCGAAAAGAGATGGGCAATAAGGGTGTGTTTTGCTACACAAAATTTTCATCATAAAGAAAAATATTTTTCACGAAAGACGACTAGTTTTCATCTATTTGAAGGTTTAGGGAAAGTGGTTTCCTTCTCATTAGAAGGAGTTTTTCCCAAATATAATCTGGTTGTTTTTTGCAATCAATGAGGAAAATTGTCAAAAAAATCTTGAACTTATTGCATTTTTGCCAATTCAATCTTAAAATTTTTGCATTTATGTTAATTCAATTCTAAATATTTTACATTTATATCAATTCAGCCCATCCGACCAACTTTGATTGGCCGATGTTGACGTGGACAGAATTTAATTTTAATATTTTTTAGAATTATTCTCTCTCTCTCTCTCTCTCTCTCTCTCTCTCTCTCTCTCTCTCTCTCTCTCTCTCTCTCTCTCTCTCTCTCTCTCTCTCTCTCTCTCTCTCTCTCTCTCTCTCTCTCTCTCTCTCTCATCGAAGTAGCAACCAACCAGAGGCTAAGGTCGATGAGGTTGGCCTTGTCCAGCCATGGCAATACGTGACCTCACCCAAATCTGCTACCAACCAGAGGCTAAGGTCGATGAGGTTGGCCTTGTCCAGCCATGGCAATACGTGACCTCACCCAAATCCGATTTGGGCGAGGTGACCCTTAGCTAGCGGCCTGTGAGGGTGAGCTTTACCTTCGGTCCGGAGGTCGATCTCATCGGCAGCAACTGGCTCGAGAAACAGAAAGAAAAGAAAAAAAAATGATTCAAAAAGCATTACAATATTATTAGAAACTATTCACGTCCACGTCGGTTGATGTCCATGTCGAGGTCACCTGTCAAAGTTGGTCGAATAGAATGAATCTACACAAATGCAAAAGGTTTAGGACTAAATTGGCACAAAAAAATTTCAGGACTGAATCATCATAATTAAAAGGTTTATGACTGAATAGGTTTAAGATCGTTTTGCCTGTTTTTCTTAATCCATGGAAAGCATTTTCGGTAGGTAGATGTTTTTTCCACCATCCAAATACCGAAAAGTCGAAGAACAATTTCTCGAAAACAATTTTCCTGCGAACGGGAGGACCCTATTTTTGAAATCGAGCAAACTTTGTGGGCTAAAAGGTGCAAACGACCATTTCAGGTTTCGTGGGCCTCAACACTTTCCGGGGGACCACGCAAAAAAACAAACGAACG
This sequence comes from Psidium guajava, assembly GCA_016432845.1. Lineage (NCBI taxonomy): Eukaryota > Viridiplantae > Streptophyta > Magnoliopsida > Myrtales > Myrtaceae > Psidium > Psidium guajava. Next base: position 38,054,214 of record CM028224.1, read on the forward strand.
CGAGCACGCAGACAAGGCGAAGATGGAGACAATTCTGCCTAAACAGCGCCCACTGCCGACTTCGCTCGCACGTCGTCTTTGGCTCCGTCCCGTAGCACGTGCACGAACGTGGGAGTGGAAACACCGGAAATGGCAGGACGAAAGGGAAAGGTCGCCCCATTCCGTAGTAACTTCAGACGTGTTTTTGCTTAGTTTGAATCGATGTACGGAGTCGACATTATGTGATGCCACGGATCATCGTCGAAAGCTTCCATCAATAATTGTCCTCGAGATGCAATGTCAAGCGATTGGTCAAGACGGCATAGTCGTTCTCAACGTGCGTATTGTTTTAGCCTCAAGAAATTGGATTTGGATCCCCTAACATAATTAGAGGTGACATTATTCAATCCGGGCCGTCCAATTCAAAATGAACAGGCCGGATTGATCCACGTCACCCTTTTTAAAAAAAGAGGGAAAAATTTTCGACAAAAATTTTAAAATTTTGAATAAATCAATCTGAGCCGTCCCTTTTTTAAGTGGATGGCCCGGATTTCTTATGTCACCATTGACATATTAGTTTTACTATGTCAGGGGATCCAGATACAGAAATTTCAGGGTTTGTACGATTTAGTCTTGAGTAATATATAGTGCCAGTGTAGCACCAACGTAACGTTAAATCGGCAAAAGAACACAATCGCATGACCCGATATAGATGAGAGGCTTCGATTGCATGAGATATTATCAAATTGCACGGGCCCCGGAACTTGAAGGACTAGCTGTACTTAATCGATTCTTAATGCACCGACCATCCTCGTGATCGCGCATCAAGGACGCGTTTGTATGAGCGAAAGTGTTTTTTTAGGAACCGATTTTCTAAAATTCCACTAGTTTGGTTCGTCGAAAATGATTTAGTTGATGAAAAAGCGCTTTCTGATGGAAAATTCATGAGCATAATTAAGGAAGTAAATTTAGAAATTTAAAGAGGTGAAAGCACTTTCCTCCTCTCGAATTTTTTTAATATCTTATATTTAGTTGAATAATACATTAATACATTATATATCTATTTCCTTCTTTTCTTTTATTCTTTTTCTTTCTCCTTCTCCTCAACCGTGGCCGACTAGTGACGAGCACAAGTGAACTCGAGCTTACTAGATTCGATGGCCTCAAGCTCGCGCGGCCTAGCAAGCTTGAGGAAGGCGGTCGTGGCGAAGGAAAAAAGGAAAAAAAAATAAATGAAAAATAAAAAAGTAAAAATACATATAAAAATGACATAATACATAATTAAACAAATGTTCAAAAAATTAATTACTTTTTTGCCTAAGATAAAGACATGGGATTGAAATCGTTTTCAAAATGAGATCTAAACACCAATAAACATTTTCTGTCACCTGTCACCAAACAAAATTTAAAAAAAAATCATTTTTTGAAAATCAATTTCTCTTTTTATGGAGTTTCTTTCCATATAAACACCGTGAAAATCAAATATTTTCCTAGACATTTCTAGTAGTAGAATAGGAAAAACCTTTGATCTTGTCCAGCATGGTGATCTTTTTTCTTTTTGTTTTCCATACATTATGCTTACTCGATTTAAATATCATTGGTGAGCAAGAGCAAGTCGTTATTCAGGAAGACATTTTAAATAAATTTTGCGTACGTGCAGCATTATACATGGCAAAAAGATATTTTATAAACGCCAATTCGATAGAGAGCCACAGCATTCGAACGAGGTTGCCCATTCCGACACGGGAACAACACTGGAGCGCCGCAGTCGGCGGCACACGTGTACGCCACCTCCGCACCGCCCGGCCCACTCCCCACGGTCCCCGCACACGCGCCCGCAGGACCGTGGCGCAACTCAGCACGCCTCCCGACGACTAACGAAGGGCGCCGCCGAAAACGACAACGTTTTCCCGAGGGCGCTCCTTGGTTGTTTTCTCCGACCCTCCTTTCAGCCTCTTCCCAATCGTCCCACGCATCGCAACTTGCATGACATCGAACGATACATTTCGCACGTTTCCAAAGGATCAGCGTTAGGGTTTTGCTGAGAGTAACAAAATAAACCGCAATTTTTTAAAAAATAATTGAATCAGTAATAATTTTTTTATATCAATTATTCAATTTTTTATGATGCAAAATATATTGTTAATAGTCACATAATCATTTTTTTAATAAAAAAATTAAGCTCAGAGAAGCTGCTAACTAATGGTATTATTAATTATTTTTAATCTCACAATTTTTCAATTGAACACTTTATATAAAATACGCAATAATGAATTTCGTGAATTTCGTGAATCATTGCCATAGTCTTAAACAGATGCCAGTGTTAAAAGAGACAATTACATAGACCTGTGTATTGACCATTAAGAAGGATCCGCCCGAACACACCTAAACATTGTCGAATAACATTTCATTATTGTACTCAATCGAACTTTGGGGACTAATATTTACATATATATATATATATATATATATATATATAGAACCAAAAAACGCGAATAGCTCCTTTTTTTTTTTTTTGCTTTTTTCTTTTTTTGTTGGTGAAGTTGGAAGAAGAGGTACAACAACGCATAACGAGGGGAACGACGAATCGCTGTCGGAGGGAGGAGAAACTGAAAAGCGAAGCTTAGAGACGCTGGGCTTCATGCAGTTTGGAGGCATCGGCGAGCATCTTCTGGATCCTCTTTCTTGTCTCCACTGGCGAGCCTCTCACCTCGCCTCTCGCGCTCCTCCCGTAGGCCTCGAAGAACTCCTTGTTCTCTTTCTCCAGCTCCTTCCACACTGCCAAAAAAACCCACGAAACGAGGACGACGAATCAGCGGCCGGATCGAGGTTTTCCCACGACCCCTTTTCCCATTGAGCTCTCTGATCTGTGGCTAGTTTCGTCGTCATGGTCTCGAACCAGTCGAGGATCATATCTCCAGTCTTTCGTACACACTCCAGTTGGCCGAGCACGATACAGAACAAAGGTGATAGAAAGGAAAGAAGGGAGAAAAAAAGAAAAAACCTGTGGAAGTGACGACGGGCTCGATGTTTGCATGCTTGGAGAGAGCCTCCATGCACTCTTCTTTGCTCATGTTGAAGAGTATACACTCCTCTATCAGGTGGTGCACCTGCACGCACCCACAGACATGTATATACACATCAGATCGGATCGCCTGCCTCGGATCAAAGTTTGAGCAACAGCTCCGACTGCTGACAGACATACCATTCGGACATATGAAGAAGAAGCGTCCCCCATGACGATCGACCAAGAATCACTAAAGGGGAGAAAGAGCTCGACCAGATTTTCCCGGGAAATTTATCTGCAGACAGGAAAGGGAGACGGACGATCGGAAAGGACGACTGGAACGGGGAAAAAGAGAGAAGAGGAAGGGGCCAGATCAAGGAAGCCGAACGATGGTCCGAAACACTATTAACATGTGACGACAGTGAGTTGCGCAATGGCAATACTTGTAACGTTTTGGCAACGTGGGTAGGTCAAAAGGCCCTGAATAAAAAAAACACTAATTTTTGGGAAGGGTGGGAGGGAAATGATGACGTCAGTGCAGCGGGGTGGGGCCCAGGCCCCCACGTGGGGCGACGGACATGATTGGTGGAGAGGGGATTAGAGGAGATTCTGTAAGCAACCCCGAAAGACTGTTTTTGCGCCTCACTGCAGACTGCACTGGGGCCCCGTGCCACGGTGGCAAGGTCCACGTGACGACCGCCTGGGCAGGTCCTCTAACGACTCGTCACGTGGCGGACCCGCAGTCCCCCAAATGGCACGGCGGGCCCCCACACGACCGTGGCCTAAAACGGCTTGCGGCTCGCTGGTACTTGGGTGGCGCCCCCATGTCGCCTTGCCTACTCCGCTTGGGGCAAGGAATAACGCGCCGGTAGATTTCACGGAGTGAATTCTATCTTTGAAATTTCATTTTTTTTTAATATTTCAAATAATTTTTCAGAGTAGGCTCCCGTATAATGTCGAACACCTTGATGTTCATAGTCGTTCTATTTCTAACCTCGTGCCAAACTAAAACATCATTCGTGATTAGTTATAGCAACCGATGAATATGACTATCGCGCTAATTTTAAGATATTGTAGTTGGACTGGACGTCGGCCCTTTCATCCAAATGGTCTAAGTAACCATATTGCCAAAAGAAGAATGGTAAAGAAGAAAAAGACGGCTATTAAAAGATTTCGATTTTCCTGAGCAATTATTCAATGATCTCGTACTTCTATGTAGAACGTATGGCACCTTAAAGTTCGTCATATTCTTATAATCACGTTAAAGATCGTTCTCATTCTTTTTTGATCGAGCATAGACGTAGCGTGTGCGAGAGAACTGGCCCTTAGTCCAACATTATGAAGTCTACAAACGGGAAGGTCTTTTTCATGCATCAAGAATTACCCGAAAGAACGACAAAAGCCCAGATCTTTGTACCCGAATCAATCAAATGTCATGTATGTCACAATTTTCTACAGAAAACAAACTTGTCTATATGTGTGCGTGTCTCATAGAGGATGGGGTTGATTTATTGTGATAAGTGCCTTGAAAGTCTTCAGACTTAATATGAATGTGCAATTGAATCTTAAAAACTTACGAAAAGTGCAATCAAATTTCAAAACTTATCAAATTAATACAGCTAAATCCTTATGTTAACTCCATCGGATTAGACTAACGAAAAATATTAACATATTGTCTCTCTTATACATATCTTTTCTAAAAAAATTTCTTTCTCCTATGTGGCATTACCTTGCTAAACATAAAATATAAGACTAAAATGATGTGATTTTAGCCTGAATCGCAATGGTTTTCTTTCTTTCTTTCTTTCTTTCTTTCTTGTTTTTTTTTAATGTATTTTCATTTATACATCTATTTTTTTTTTTGGGAAAGTTCATTTTTACATCTAATTTAATTATGGTTTTGAGTAAAAAACTATGATTTAGGTGAAAACGATGTCTTTCCAGCTTTATATTTCATGTTTTCATAACATAATGCTGCGTAGAATATAGAAGACATTAAGAATAGCCACATCAGTATTTTTTGTTAGTTTAATTCAACAGAGAGAGAGAATACACATAAGCTAATTAATGCCATGAATACCGAAATAATCAAATCAATAAACCATGAGAGAAAGCATGATCATTGACCTTTACTTATCCGAAAAGTAAGGTGTTTTGATTCTCCTCGCTTAAGCATGGACTAGAGAGTTACGGATGAGGATGACAAGGATGTGGTAGATTTTTTGTAAAATAACTTTATATTTCAGACATTACAAATTCTATCCATTTCTATCTCGCACTCTACCCGGCGATACTTTTAGCCAGGTTAATCTATCTTTTATTCGGTTTTTTCCTATCTCGGGCAGCAAACAGGCACTAGACATGAAAAGTCTAATGGTGGAATTCCGACGTGGGACGAGAATCCCACCTTTGGAGAGAAATTAAGTCGAAGTGTGAACTTTCTTTTCTTTTCTTTTTTTTTTTTACAGCGATTGAGCTTATATGTCCACGTTAATAATCATTATCTCGGAAGACTTTAGGCCGGCCCTCGCCATGGTGCGAATATAATATCGATTCGAGCCAAGAGGGCACGGCGACATCATCGTCTCAGGACAATGCGATAATAATTTTAAATTACCGCACTAAGCTCGGATTAGTTATAATAGTAGGAGGTGATGGTGCAATTACAGCTATAAATGACAATGACGTGGTCTTCTGTTGGCTCACGATCATCTAAGACGACGCGACGTGTAATAATTGCCAACGTCGGATGCATCAGCTTTTATCTTCTAGATGGGTTTCTTGCGAAGTAAAATCCAACGAGAGCTGATGCGTCTCATATGCTAAAGATTTCGAATTAACGTTCTAGATTCAACTGAATGTGTTGAGAGGCTTAAAAATTAAACATAAGTAGAGTAGTAATTGTGAATTATATGGCAAAAGGTGCTCCTCACGCAATTTCTTAACTAGTATGCATTGCTAACGAGTTCGAAAAATATTATGAAAAAAATTTCACGTTAACATTAGTTGTGCTATGTAGGACGGTTGACATCCACGTCGGCGATTTTCGCCTAAAATTAGTGAAATGAAATTCGTGTATAAATAAGGAAAAGGTCTAGTTGAATCATTAGTGAGGCAAGCATTTTGTAAAAATTTCCATGCAAGAGGGATTAATGAGCCGTTGAAATCTAATTTCTAGTGACGCCCAAAGCATTAATCCCAAGAATTGGACTGCAGAAATTCCCAAATGAAGTCCATCATGGAGTTTTTTTTTTTTGTCGGAAATAAGCAATTCATTGATCAAATATTAAAAGGATAACAGAGGTTATAGGCTTTAAAATATAAAAAAGTCCCATAATGGCATGGGTGGATTAGCCATTTATCGATAGAGAGGGTCTTAGTATGTTATGCTTTTTCTAGCCAATCGACAGTCTGATTTGCTTCACGAGGACTAAAGACCACTTCAATAAAGTTGTACCAGGCTAGCCTTTCCTTGCAATCATCTGTTACGGCTCGTAGCATCCACAGGGGCTTGGGTGGGGGCCCATAACCAACAAGATTGATAAGCTACGAGTGATAATCACTGCCTGTAGATCTCTCTCTTTCCATAGATTAGGATTTCTACTACAGAAATCAACTTATAGCAAGAAGGTAATTTTTCTATATCTACTGAAAAGTACTTCTGCTTCAAAAGTTAATTTTTAATCAGATAAATTCGTTTGGTAACAATTGAAAATTTTTACCATTATTAACACAGGACCTTCTATGAAAAATGATTGTTAGTGACAAAAAAATTTATACTTCATTTTTAAACTTTTTAGATTTCTTATTAAAAATATTATTTAATTTTTAAAAATAAAAAGTTATTATTTATTTTTTGATTCGATGGCTAGGGATGGCAACAGTAGTGGTCAAAGACGAAAGGTGGTAGTAGATTGTTGGTGGCGGTGATTAGGAGCCACCAACGGTGGTGGCAATGGGGGGTGATCATCGATCGATGGCTAGCAATGGGCGATAATCGACGATTGGTGGCGATCGAGGGCAGCGAAAGGTGGGCCGGCGGTTAGTAGCGGGGGACGGTGGTCAATGGTGGGTGACGATGGAGGCTGATGGCAAATTTGGTAGAAAAGAGGGTGATTGCATGATGAAAAGATGGTGATGCGAAAAGTATTTATTTAGTTGAAAAGTAAATTTTTTTAACTTTTCAAATTGAGGAAAAAATAACTTCATAAGTGAAAATTCACTTCAGAAATATAAATTTCTTCTAGAAATAAATTTTTTTACCAAATAAATTTTTGCTTCAAAAGTTAAACTACCAAATAGATTTTTGCTTTAAAAGTACTTTTAGAGCATAAATCCATTTTTCAGAAGTGTTATCACACGCCCCCTTAAGGCACGCATGGTAACATTTTTGAAGTAGAATTTCTGCTTTAAAAGTAATTTTGGAGCAGAAATCTGTTTGATAATGCAAATTTTGAAGCTGAAATCTATTTGGTTTATAATTGTATATTTCTATTTATGAAGCAACTTTTTAATTTAGAAGCTATTTTTGGAAAACTTTTGAGAAATAAAAAAAAAGATACTTCCAATCATCTTAAGTCATTTTTTTAGCCCTCCCTTTTCATATTTTTTTGTCTCTCTCTTTGCTCGTCTATCTCAATTCGATTTAGTCCGGATAATTCTTTTAATAATATTTTTTTAAAAATAATAAAACATCAAAAAATGATTAAAAATCAAAAAAATGGGAAATTCTAAAAATTTTGGAATCCAAAAATTTAGAAAAATCTTAAAAATAAGCAAATGGGTCCATTCAACTGTCCAGTCATATTTTTGATGATTTTCCTCTTTCTTTCTTCAAAAATGATGATTTGCCCTTTATTAAAAAATCATCTCAAAAAAATTCTAAAAATTTCAAAAAATAAGAGAAAATAGAAAATAGTCAAATTTGATTGGCCAAACCCATCTTCTATGTTTTTCACTTCCAATCTTTCCCAAAATGAATATTTTTCCCTCCTATGAGCAAATCGTTCTAAAAATCCAGAAAGAGTTCAGAAAATCTCAATTGAGAAATAGGCACATTCAACTAGTCAGCCATATTTCTGATGATTTTGATTTTAATTTTTTTTAAATGAAAAAATTTTCCCTTTGGACAAGTTACCTCCAAATGTCCCTAACTCATTCCAAACCTCCAAACATCAATTCTCTAAGCTTTTTGGACTTTATTTGGAATGCCACGCTTTGATTTAATGCATTTTATCTACATATTCCTTGTTTATTGATCTGTGCACATATTTTTATTGATTGTGATTGATAGATTAGATTTTTCTATTTGTATGAATTCTTAGTCCAATAATGGGTGCGCCTGCTTTAAAACACCCTTCTTTGATTTGATAGAGCCTATGATCATATGACCTTCATTTTTTTAATAAAAAAATTCAGAAAAATCAAAGTTGGGTTGAAAAAATAAAAATGATGACACCTCAATTTTTACATTTTGTCTTTTTACCTAGAGATGTCTTCATGCCAAAACAAACTTGTCATTGTTATAATTTTATGTCTCAAGTTCTCATTAATATCTAGGTAATCTTAGGGCACATATAACTGCTCCAAATTTGTACTTCTAAAGAAGGTTTAAGCACGAAAAAGTTTATATATTATGCCTATTATGATATAAACCATGCTAGAGACATAGGAAATGAATCTTTGAAATTACCCATGCTTTTAACGTTGATATATAAACTTGGCCATCGTATTCATTAATATAAATTTTTTTTTCATAATTTGGTCCATATTTACATAAGTAATTAAATGACGCATTATACGTAAATCTGTCAATATTTATATTTAAATTTTCTTAAATAATATGCATTTTATGTTAGGTTCAATAATTTCTTGTAAAATATTTTGTGTTAATAATGTTTTAAAAGTAAAAATTTTCAATCGTTACTAAATGAATTTATGTTCAAGAAGTAAAAATTTTATTTTATTATTAAATATTTTTTTTTTCTGATCAGAAAATTAACTTACCGTCAAAAATTAATATTTTTAGTTAATTTCTAAAGTGGAAGTATTATCACGCGCGCTCTTGGCTTCGAAGTCCACCGTGGAGTAGAGCAAAGGCCAAATCAGTCAACAGAACGACCGCCCTGGGAGAGAGGAGGAGCCGCCACAGCAGACAACCCCCAAGCGATCGCGAGCGAAGACATGGCCATCGCCGCCACCTCCACCACGACTTTTCCATCGAGCTCCGCTTCCCGCAATCCCTCAGCCTCCGTCAAACCCTTATCGTTCTTCTCGCCCTCGCCCTCTCCCGCTTCCTCCCTCCCTCAGTCCCGTCTCCTGCGCGCCAGAATCCCCGGGAACCCTCGGCTGTCGATCTCCCCCGCTGCCTCCATGAGCGTGCGGGCTCCGGAGAGGAGCTCGCCTCCGTCGTCCTTCCTCGACCGCCGGGAGAGCGGTTTCCTTCATTTTGTCAAGTACCACGGCCTCGGCAACGACTTCATCTTGGTTAGGTTTTTTATTCGGTGTCTCCAATGTTTTTCTTCTTAATTGTCGAAAATGCCGGAATGTCGGAGTCTCTTTGATTGCCTGGTTGAGCCGGAGTCGTTTGCACTTTAGCTGGTTCCTTTAGAGGTTGGGAAATGATATGCAGAGGAACGCTTGATCGTACCATTCAAATTCAACACACAATGCGCGGAGTTTCCTGTTTTTGCACTGTAGTAATAGTCGGACTTATCATATACTGAGTTTGGATAGACCAAAGTGTTTTCTTTGGGGGTACTCTTGTGTAGTATTGAGTAGTGATCCGTATTTTAGGTTGATAATAGGAACTCTTCGGAGCCTCGAGTTACTCCAGAGCAAGCGGTGAAGCTGTGCGATCGTAACTTTGGGATCGGTGCTGATGGAGTGATTTTCGCCATGCCTGGGATTAATGGCACCGACTATACTATGAGGATTTTCAATTCCGACGGCAGTGAGCCCGAGGTGATACTTTACTCTTTTGTGCTTCACCTTTACAAATTTCGGGATAATTTTTGAATTTACGTTCCCTTTCTCAAATTCTCCCAGATGTGTGGTAATGGAGTGCGATGCTTCGCTCGATTCATAGCTGAGCTTGAAAATTTAAGTGGAAGACAACGGTAATGGAAATTGCTTGTTGGTCTGCGGATACTTTTCCCGTGTATTTTCCCCTGCCATATGGAATTTTCATCTATCCGCTTATTTTTGACACTTCTTGATATTGCTCTGTGGCAAGTCCTATTACTAATTTACTGAAATGAACTTTTAATGAGTCATTGAGATGTTTTAATTGTAAGTGAGAATCAGTTCTTACCGAGGAATTAAGGGAAAGGGTGAGCTTTATTGGCTGTTATTTTGGATGAACCTTATTGAACTTTCTCTGGTATTCTGATTTTTAACTCATTTCGCTGTTTCTTTGCATTTGGCAGTTTTACGGTGCACACTGGTGCTGGTCTAATTGTTCCAGAGATTCAAGATGATGGGAAGGTAATTGATAGGATCAATTTTTCTTTGTGCCGCATCTTAGTACTTCATTGGTATTTCTTGACTGCTGTAAATGTTATCGCTTCAAAAGGATCCGGGGAATGGAATGAGGAAATATGTTATGCAGTTAGACTCGGATCAACAAAGTTCCTGTTGCAACTGTCTGCCCTTTGCAAATTGTACTGTGTGATGAGCGCCACTTTGGTATTTGGTTTTAATATGACCTTTTAAGTCCAGGTTACGGTTGATATGGGGGAACCAATACTCAAAGCATCTGATGTGCCCACAAAATTATTGCCAAACAAAGGCCACTCTGTGGTCAAATCGGAACTAAAAGTGGATGGGCTAACCTGGAATGTGACATGTGTTAGCATGGGAAATCCCCACTGTGTCACCTTTGGTGCCAAAGGAGAACAGGTGATTTTTCTGGACAAGATATTATGTTCCTCATCGTATTGGTAGTATTCTCTGGGGTCATATCTTAATTTGCGGTATAATAATTTCTGTGTGACACTCTTTGCTTGCAAGAACTATGTACTCAACATCATCCCTACGTCATCCCTATGTCATCCATAGCTAATCTTGGAGTATGTTGTTTGGCAGAATTTGCAGGTTGACAAACTAAACTTGGCTGAAATAGGTCCAAAATTTGAGCATCATGAGATGTTTCCAGCGAGAACGAACACAGGTTGCTTTCATCTTTTTGTAACATCAGAATTAACGCTGCCAATCCCCATTGCAGTTGGATACTTACCCTTATTCTTTCACATTTGATAAGGACTAGAATATTCTCAAGTGCTGTCATACTGTGACATATATGTTATCTGCACTTGCCACATTGCCCTTTGTTTATATGCTAGATTTCACAGGACTCTGGGAAGCGGGTTCTGTGAATATTCTTGTACATTAAATACTGCAAGCAGCTTAGCATTTGTGAGACTTCCAGTGTCAGTTTTGGTTGGATTCTCAAGCTTTAGTCAACATGGGTTTCATTTATTTTGATCCATGTGATTTTTGAGTCTCTGTCTTTCTGCTTGGGGATTTCGACATCTTATTGGATTGCACATGATTGTGACAGCAACTTTATTTTACATGATGGTGATGAAAGAGGATGACTTTTTGGTTTTCCCCATCCAAGTATCTGCTTTCTATATTTTTAGGGTTGGCTGTTTCTGTGCCTTTGTAGTACTTCTGTGCATATTCTGTTCTTTTTCATTTGGAGATCTCATTAACGACTGCAAATGTATTTGATTGCAGAATTTGTGCAAGTTTTCTCTCCATCACACCTGAAAATGCGTGTTTGGGAACGTGGGGCTGGTTAGTGCCTATGGCAATCGTTTTTATGATCCACTCCATACTATGTGATGAGAATCATATGTGAATATTGTTAAGATGATTATGCCCTCTTTCTTTCATTTTCCTGAACAAAAACTTATGTAAGTGTGCTTGGATGCAGGAGCGACCCTAGCTTGTGGTACAGGGGCATGTGCTGTGGTTGTTGCAGCAGTTCTTGAGGGACAAGCTGGGAGGGTAAGCTCTATTATTGAGAACTCTGCAGTAGGATAATGCAGACAGGGCATTCATCTGATTCCATATATTTTGAATTATGGTATATTTGTTGATTACTGATAAATCCAGTATAAAAAAATATGACCATTTAAAAGTACTGAAATTTGTTCGAACCTAGTTCCTGAATCAAAAACTTTTCTGCTAAATCAGGACCATGCCTTTGCCATGGCTTCATGGTGAAGTAGGCGTTATTTCATGTGAAGAGATTACCTCAGTATTCCAACATAATTATCTTTCAGTTTTAAACTTAAATGAAGATGGTGCATGGTGCTGTGACATCGGAGCTAAGTACTTGCAGCATATAGATGTGTCTCGTGTGTATAATTCCTCTTAATTCTCAAGAACAAAGATATTCTAGCAAGCAAAGAGTATCTTTCTGTCTTCTCTAGTGCCTCGTAGTAGATCACTTCCTTTTGCGCTGGCTTGTAATGTTACAGTGTTGCATAGTGGACTTACCTGGAGGTCCACTGGAGATTGAATGGAGAGAGAAAGACAATCATGTATACATGACTGGCCCAGCTGAGGTCGTCTTCTATGGATCCGTACCCATTTAGCACGAATTGAACTTCTGTACTATGTTTAACGAACTGGAATTTTTGTAACATGCAATTGTGACGGACTAGAGTGTTGGCAGTGTCTGGATATCCGTAGCCATGTCTTTTTCAAGTTGGGTTGTCTAATGTAACAGCGGAATGGTCTCTATGAGCAACTTGTTTACAACTGCTTTGATGATGAAGTCATCTCGTGCAGTAAATTTAGTGATGGAGTCTGATCCTCGATGTAGTGGGTTCTGTATATCGAGAATGGTATTACCATTGCCGGCTTGCCCATCTAGATATAGATGCCGAACTTGGTTACTTTCGTCCTTTTTTCCCTTTTTTCTGGCGAAAGAACTTCAATGCTCTGTGCCAATCCCGATTGTGGAGTATATGTGTGAAAGAGGGAGAGAAAGGGGAGAGATTATGGCGAAAGAACTTTAGTACATCTGCTCCGGACGGTGGTATTCGTGAATGAGCTAAAAGTCTTGTGGAAGGGGACTCGCCGGCGGCCGTTTGTCTTCTTCGGAAATCAGCTCCCTCTGTCAATTTTTGTGACATTGTGCTTTCTCAGATTGGAAAATGTTAAAAAGTACTTCAGCCAAGTCGAAATCGTAGATAGTTTTGGGAAAAGGGGAGAAAATTCGCGTGCATATTGATTAGCAAATTGGATACTTCAATCATGTGATGTAAATGATACTCTAGCATTAGATACGTCACCAAAAGGTTTACTTCTTTTGTTGATCGGAGATTAGATAAAATCAATTGTCTTTTTTTGGTCAGAGATGAAATCAAATTTTATTATGTGAGTAATGGTGTAAGTTTTATTAGGAGAGTAATCATGTAACTCTAGAGCTTTGCCATCATTTCTTACCAAAGAAAGGTGATAGTCCAGTGAGTTTGCAGGACCAAATGAGTCAGCAACAAAAGAGAGAGAAAGACATTTTTTTTTGCGTAATCGATTGATCTTCACAATATCATCTCATGAGTCACGACCATCTAGTAAGGGTAGACATGTTCATGCTCATCACCACTGAGCAAGAGTCAATTGACCCTCGAGATGGCTCGAGCCTTCACTCAGATCTAAACGAGAGCGAGTAAGCCGATATCTATTGATGAAGACGGTTGTCTACTCGTGCACCCTCTCTCTCTCTTTCGATACACGACATCGAACGTGTGCCCCGTGGCTGAGTTTTTTCTTTAAATGAAAAAAGAAAGAAAGTAAATTGAAGGACCAGATTGAATAAAATAAAAGCTCGCATGCCCCCATTGAACATTTCATAACAGTTGGAGGGCCAGTTTTAACATTTTCTCCAACGGACGCGACAGACCTCGAAAATAAAACTTAGAAAAAGAAAGGAGTAGACGCTCCACGCGCTGCATTTGAAATTTTTAAGGTGGGACCCACCCGATTCCTAGGAGCCGAAACAGGAGTACGACGGCGGTCGACTAGCCGTTTGGCAAAAATCAAACCCACTCTTGACTTCTCCGTCTTCCCCGACCCCTACGCCTCAAAAGTTTTCTACAACCACAATACTGCAGAGCTCAATCAACATCCTCTCTCTCTCTCTCTCCCTCTCTCTCTCTCTCTCTCTCTCGATTCCACTTCCGATCTCCAAGTTCTTAGCGCGAATTCCATTGTCTAGACCCCTGAAGATCTGTAAGTGCAATCACTCCCACGTTCCGTTCATCAATGGTATCTTGGATTTGCTAGCTGAGAATATTTGATGGAAACTGAACTGTAGAACACCGCCGAAGGGGGAAAAAAACTGTGTTTTTTTTTTTACGGTGCATTGTTTCCTATAATTTTTCATTTTATAGAAAAAGATTTTCATTCTTTGGAGGACCCACCAAACCCAAGTGAACATCAAGTGCTTTACATTGGGAATATACGTGAATTCTGTCTGTTTGTGTCCATCTCCTCCCTGTTTTTGATTTTTTGGCGTGGTTGATGGGGTATTGTTCCTTTCCCTTCTTCATTTGCGCTGTGCAGGTGGAGAGAGAGAGTAGCGAAATGATGTCGCTTACCCCGGATCAGTTTAGAAAAGTTGGGTTAGGTGTGGTTCCTTCTCCATCTCCCTTTCTCACACCTCGGCCGGAGAAGCGGCGGGTGGACTATAGAGGCGGCGATTGGAACACGAACCGGCATGAGAAAGATAAAGAGGTCAATGTGCAGGTTCTGCTGAGGTGCAGGTGGGCATGAGCACTTCGTGCTTACTCAACGTTGTCTCCTTTTACCCATTTGGTTTGGTGAATCCTTGTTGCCGTGGATTCACTAGGATTCGTTTGCGCATTGTGCTATGTCATTGCACTCTGCTCATCTGTTGGTAATGATGAGAATATTCGTGGACAGAGATATGATTATTGAAATGGAAGGAGTTCTTCGCAATTGGTTTTGAATGAATTGGAAATATTTTAGATGATAACTCTGCAGCTACCCAAAAGCTAAGAAACAACAAAGTGGGATTGTACCATTTCAATTCTTAAATTTGTTTCCAACTACATAATTCCTTAATGCCTCCTTTAGGATGGACAATCTAAGTATAGAGCTTGCTTTTCTAATTTTATTTGTCAGGCCATTAAACGAAGATGAGCAAAGGTTGAATGTGCAAAAGGTCATCTCGTGCAATGAACATAGGAAAGAGGTCACTGTCATGCAGAATTTAGCCAACAAGCAAATAGATAGGATTTTCACTTTCGACAAGGTATGCTGACATGACTTCAGCTGTGAAGAAAGATTTCTCACACAATTACTATCTGAACTCGTTTTATCTCGCAAATTTGCCAGGTTTTTGGGCCTAAAGCACAGCAAAGATCAATATATGATCAAGCTGTTGCTCCCATTGTTAATGAGGTTCTCGACGGTTTTAACTGCACCATCTTTGCCTATGGACAAACAGGCACCGGCAAAACCTACACAATGGAGGGCGGCATGAGGAAAAAGGTAAAATAGCAAATTTGCATAGTTCCATCAATATTTTACATTGGTTGATGTCGTTTCTATGAAACATAGGTTGGTGAACTGCCTGCTGAGGCCGGTGTCATTCCACGAGCAGTTCGTCAAATTTTCGATACATTAGAAGCACAAAATGCTGACTATAGTATGAAGGTGACATTCTTAGAACTCTACAATGAAGAGATAACCGATTTACTAGCCTCTGAGGACTACTCGCGCTATATGGAAGATAGACAGAAGAAGCCCATATCACTGATGGAGGATGGAAAGGGTTGTGTGGTTGTAAGAGGCCTTGAGGAAGTAGCAGTATATAGCGCAAATGAAATCTACACTCTGTTAGAACAAGGAGCATCGAAAAGGCGAACGGCTGATACCTTGTTGAACAAGCGTAGCAGGCAATCATTCTCCTTTGCTGAACTTTTAAGGGTGTCTAACTTAATGGAAACTACAAAGCTAATCCTTTTCTAACCTTAAGCATTTGGTGGTTACAAGTTTCAATGATATTACTGTTGCTGCAGTCGGTCTCATTCCATCTTTTCCATTACAACCTACATAAAGGAAGCAACTGTTGGAGAGGAAGAGATCATAAAATGTGGCAAGCTTAACCTTGTAGATTTGGCAGGATCAGAAAACATTTCTCGGTCAGCAGCAAGGGAGGTGAGATTTGATCTCTGCTATCAAAAGCAATTTTTCACAATATCTCTCTGTCCATCCGTATCTCTATCTCTCTCTCAAAAACGCGAACAAGCGTGCTGAGCAAGAACCAAAAACTATGCTTATAAAATCTTAAGTCCTTGTAAAGCCTAGTAATGAGCCAAGCTAGAATTGTTAACAAATGTACACCAGCAAAAGTCATATAATGATGTCTGCTGACCTAGAGTGTATTTGAAGCTGCAATTTCCTGCAGTCAATTTCTTCATACTGACAGATAGAAATAAAAGCCCTAAAACATTTATGTTATCTATCTTTTCACCCTTAGCATTTAGATTTTTGGAGAAGACTTGATGTGCCAACCGTGTAGATGAATTTAGTTACGTGTATGTGATCTTATACACATTTGGTTCATTTATAGGCTTCATGATCAGAATATGTTTTTCTTGGATATATTACATGCAATACCTTTTGCACTAACATGCTTGCTAACTATTTGAGATGATGTGAGTAAACACGAAATTGCACAATTTGTGTTGGAGAAGACTATATTTCTCTAATTTTGCATGAAAATTTGCAATATCAGTTAATAAGTGTGTATAAATTCCAGGGCCGTGCAAAAGAAGCTGGGGAAATAAACAAGAGCTTACTTACCTTGGGCCGTGTGATAAATGCACTTGTTGAGCATTCTCCTCATATACCTTACAGGTATTTCTCGGACGATATCCACTGAAGTATGCTTGGCATTGAGCTCTTCATAATTTCTTATAATAGTTTTTCCTTGTCTGACAATTTTATGAGCAGGGACAGTAAGCTGACAAGGCTTCTAAGAGATTCTTTGGGAGGAAAGACCAAAACATGCATTATTGCTACTATTTCTCCTTCTGCTTATTGCATGGAAGAAACATTAAGCACGCTAGATTATGCTTATCGGGCTAAAAACATTAAGAATAAACCAGAGGTTTGAACAATTGCTGTTGTACCAGTGTCTTTAAGTTTCCTCATGTGCCTTCCTAGTGGTATTTACGTGGAGTAGCTTTGCAGGCGAACCAGAAAGTGTCAAAAGCTGTGTTGCTTAAGGATTTGTATGCAGAAATTGACAGGATGAGAGAAGGTTTGACAACGATGAGCCCACACTGTCTCGGCTGTTATGTGAACAAATCACATAATATTTAACATAGATGTGTCAATGCAGATGTCCGAGCTGCAAGGGAAAAGAACGGTGTTTATATTTCCCATGAAAGATTTGCCCAAGAAGAGGCTGAGAAGAAGGTAAGTCCAAACAGTTTCATGGAGTGCTCTGATCTTTATATAAAACCTATGACTCCCAGATCAAATCGTTTTTTCCTTGGAATCATTGGATTACGTCCATCTGCAGGCAAGGAATGAAAGGATAGAGGAATTGGAAAATGATCTTATCAGTTCTGAGAAGGTACTATCTAGCTTTTGGGACTTTTCTCTTACTGATGCAATATTTGATCAACTAATTATTTTTTTTCCCTTTGGCCAGCAAAGTGAAAATTTTCGCAAGCTCTACCTTACAGAGCAGGAACAGAAATTGGACCTAGAAAGTAGTCTTAAGAACTGCAAGGTACGGGTTGTGCACTTCACATCATTAATGACTTGTATGGAGGTGCCAATATTGCATCTTGCACTAATGAATAATCGATGTGTACAGATTGACCTGGAGGCCAGTAGTAAGGCATTGCTTGATCTTCAACAGCAACACCAGTTAGTCATCTCCACATTGAAGAATAAGGAATTTGTAATCTCAAAACTGCTAGAATCAGGTAATTCTGTCATGAGAAGTTGACTTGAGCGAGTTATCCCAATTTTGTCTATTTGTTTTACTCATACAGACTTACAATCTTTCTGATGTCTATCCAGAAAGTTCCATTATTCATTGTGCAAAGGAGTTAAGATCAGATTTGCAAGATGCATCTCAGGATTTAAGTTTGTTGTTCGGGAAATTAGGTACTGCTTCTTTTTGTGGTTGTAAAGTTGCATCCGCTATATTAGTAGCTGAAACAGTGAAGAGAGGTGGCTCTATATTTTTGAGTTTGAGGTGGCTCTGTCCGAAGAATATTTATTTTACTGAGAAAACAGAGTAATATTGCAAGTTCTGCATGGTTCACGATTCTTTGGTCCACCAAAGTACTTATTTCCTGGTTGCTGACTTGAGCATATTCCCTAAAGTAAAGTTATGAGTGACTCCACAGAGATTACTCTTGAGTATCTAATATTATCATCCACTGTGCAGACTACAAAAGCAGGATGGAAGCAGAGAACCATAGTACTGTCTTGACGTTTGGCTCTCAACTTGATCAAAGCTTGAAAAACTTGCATAAGACTATCCTGGGCTCAGTTTCTCAACAACAGCAAGAAATAAGATGCATGGAAGAACATGTCTCCATGTTTCTTGCAAGTAAAAATGATGTGAGACAACTGCTTACTTCAAATAACTACATGCTTGTCTCATTCTAGTTCTAATGAATAGTTCAATCAAACATGCCAGGCAACAGAAAGTCTGTGTTTGAAGGTCGAAAAGATGATGACCACACATAGTTTAGGGCTGTCTGCGTTGACTGATTATGCCAATAAAGTACAGATGAAAGCTGCCTCTGACCTCGATCAAATAAATTGCCAAATATCATCAGAGACGAAGGGCATTCAGGAAGTATGAACTTATAAGTCCATTCTGCCACTGAACTTTTGTTTACTGCTCTCATTAAACTAAATTCTGTGCTCTTTTTGCAGTATATAGTCAAGTTAGTGTTGGAGGCCAAGGAGATCATCAAAGACATCCATCATGCTCTTACTGAGCAGAAAGATGTACTGGCATTCTCTGCGCAGCAACAGGAAGAGGTAACCTATCTTCTTCTTCTCATGTCTGGGTCTGGTCTTATCTGCTTATTGATTGGTCTATGTGACCCTGTGACCCATACTCAAAATGCGTTGAATCTTCTCTCATCGTGATTGAAATAATAGGCATTACGAAGAAGTTTGGTTTCTGCGCACGTAGTGTCCAAGGCAACCATGGACTTTTTCGATGACGTTCACAATCATGCTTCTGAAATCAAGTCAACCATTGAAGAATGTCAAGCTGAAAGGATCTGCCAACTGAATGACTTTGAGAAGAAATTTAAGGTCAGATAAGATACTTCCGAGGTATCTGCAATTTATAATTTGAGCCTCGTGGCAGCTTTTAGCTTACGTATTGTCTTGAAACAGGAAGAGGCGGCCAAAGAGGAAAGACTGGCTTTGGAGCAAGTTGCCGCAATTTTGGCAAATTTGACTTCTAAGAAAAATAAAATGGTGAGGCGATTTCTGAGAATGTTGTGCTTTCTGCTTTTAAAGCCACACACCCACGAGTTACATTTATGGATAACATGGATTGCAGTAAATTTTGCAGCAATCTTTCGACATGCTTTTGACATCTTTCCTGCTCATTAGGTCTCAGAGGCATCTAATGGTATACTGGACTTAAATACAAAGGAAGAGCAGAGATTGCATCATCAAACTAACAACATCCAGCATATTGCAGCTGATGCTAGGAAAGAATTGACAGAGTACATAGTCGAGGCAGAAAACAATTTCTTGGAAGACACATTTTCTGTGGGCGAATCCAGGGCCGTATTGGACAGCTGCTTTGACGAGTGGTATGGTTTCAATATACAAGAAATAGAGCTCGTCATAAGAGCTGGTATCTGTTGGATCACACGAATTTATGCGGTTTCTCTTAGCATTGAACTTATTAGATCAGAAAGAATCTGTTTGCTTTAAAAACACTTATTAATTAGCCTAGATGTATATTGTCTTCCCCAGTACACTACTCGAAATGATGAATAAAGTCTTGCCTTGTGGACTACGGAAAGTGTGGGAGCTAAACATACGTAGAAAATTAATGGTCGGAACATTGGGCTTCTTATGAAATACGAAAATGAATGAGTGGGAAATAGATGCAGTTTAATTTCCAACCTAATATGCATCACACATCATCCTTTCCTCTTTTCGTGTAATGCAGTTCAAAGGTTGTGGATGATTCCAAGAGACAATGGGAGAATGCTGCATCTGCCATTAATGAGTTCAAGAATGTTAGTATAGACAAGATAGCATCTCTAGTGAGGTAAAATCCTCTCTATCATGAACTATTTTTTCGCATTTCCTTGTTCTTTCTCTCATAATGCGACTCCTTGACGGCTCAAGCAGGGAAAATATAGGCGAACACCAGGATTTATGTGAACAATTTAGATCGGCATCGTCCTCCACGGATAGGGATTTTGCTGCTAGTGTTGATGACATGGTCACTGCTACATGTGGTAACAATCTTCATTTAGCCATTGATGTTGATCTCCTCTCCATTTACTACTATTCTCATGCCTCGGCCGATTGGACGTGGCAGACTCACTACAATTGGATCGTGGCCATAAGGAGAAATTAGACTCCATGGCAGCCTCATGCACGGGTCAGCTAAAGTCGATTACAGAGAAGCACCGAGTGGGTGTTTCCGAAATCCGAAACAGAGCAGAACAGTGCCTCAGAAAAGATTATCTGGTAAACTGTCTATTGCAATTAATGGAAGAGTTTCAGATTACCAGTGCACTCATTCTCTTTCCATTTCGTTCTTCTGGGGCCAAAGTGATGCCTCCATACAAATTCATCGATGCCACATACTCATTAGAACTGCCTAGTTGATTCTTCGTATTGCATTCTTGGAATTGACATGTGTATGTCACGACATGACTAACTCGCGCCACACTGCACATAGGTTGACGAGCCCACGTCCACAACTCCTAGGAAACGGGTCATAACGGTTCCAAGTTTGGCGTCCATCGAGGAGCTGCAGACGCGTTTTAGTGAAGGAAATTTGGAGAACGAAATCAGAGGCGACTGGATAGAAGGCAAGCTTCACCAGCCAACAGACTCGCAGCCACCCAATAGAACTCCTTTCGCAGATATGAATGGCGAATTGTATTGAGGAACGCGGTTTTAGCAGACTCTGATCCGGCATGCTTGTCAATTGTCGAAGAGGCCAAACTCGCTCATTGACTGATGAGCAGGAACGCTAGATTGAGTCCTGACGGCTAGAACTAGCAGCTATGGAAGATTTCTCCTCCTTTCTTTTCGGTCAAGTAGCCATTTGTATGTATTGTAACAACTTGTTCGATGTTCCCGTGGAATGGTTATGGTAATCCATTGTGATCAGCGTTGCGCTTTAGTGGCTTTAAACTCCACGACAGCCTTCGGAATCGCAATCTATGTTCATTCAAAATTCGTATCGGCAACTGTTCGTATGATGCACCGATGATTGTTTCGTATGCCTTACATCGAATTTTCCTCTCGCCGGTTTAACAACTCGAGTGCCATAATTTTGATTAACTATTTTCGTAATGCTGTCATTTAAATTTCTGCCTGTCTTTGCCTCCTTTTAACAAGAGGACCCCAACAACTCCATGGGACCATGGCAAGGACCACTTAAGTCCATGGTCTTCCACATATCTCGGGGGCTGGGGTGCCAAATTAAATAATGGGGTCTTAAAATTAGATTTTTTTTTTTTTGTGTCAGACTCTTAAAATTAGATTGAAAAATTCGTAAATAAATAGAAGATGACGGGCCCTACGTGGGCCCAATTTTCAGGGCCCATCACGGCCCACCAAGCGACCGAGAGCTTGCTTTCGAGCGAACGTAGGTTTACCCACGTGTACGGTCGTGATGATGGCTCCACGAACCCTGATCGTGCAGGGCACCATCTGGCATCATTTTCCTCTCCGAACGAGAGAAAAAGGAAAACCTTGAAAAATCCATCTCTCCATCTCGCTCTCTCCCCAGTTTTGTAAGAATCTTCAGATCTCGACGCGATCCGCGTCCGTACGGTCGCCGGCGCGTTCTCCGATCTCACTTCCGTTTCATGCCTCTACTCCGTCATGGTAGGTGCGGTGGGAGATGCAAACTGTTGCATTCGACATTTTTTTATGAGAACTTTTTTGCAAGTTTACCTATTCTATGGCGTTCGTGACATCTCTCGCTAGGCGGTGGATTGGTCTCTTTCTTTCTTCCTTTGTTCTGTGAGAGAATGAGTACGATGAAGGGCAAAATTAGAGTTAAGCGAACTAGAGTTTCGTGAATGGGTATTTGTCGGATTAGAAATCCGGCTATTCTCTTGCATGCAGTGATTGTGCTATGCAACCGCAAAATCGTGGACAAGTTAGGAAGTTTTGAGGTTGTTCCTGCACAACCTGACTGGATTGTTTCCTTCTTCTGGCAGGCATGTGTATGGACTGGCTTCGACTTAGATACGCTTGGTGAGGGCGTGTTTGGAGTTGAATCGAATAGCTTATAACCAGGGCAAGTGCGTCGCTGATGATAATTTGTGCATTTCAAGTGCTTTGCCTGTTGGTTTGACCCTTTCAGGTTATGAGAAGTGCGGAGAGCGGAATTTTAGACCATCCTGTGTTGTACTGAGAGAGATGGTATGCTCTGTTTCATTATATATGAACGTACTTTGCTCAGGTTGAGATTTTATTGAGGGTACACGCTGTTTTGTGATCTTTGTGCATTTGCAAAACTGAGCTTGGAGCTTAGATGCACTCGCACTCCACTGGCTGTCATGTTCCTTTTGTGCGAGCTATTAGGATTGCACCATTTTATGGGAAGGACCTAAGGTTTTACCAATCGATTTCTTCGGGTGTTTGTTCTTGTATGAGCTCTTGAGAGCTGCGACATTGCTTTTGGATTTGGAGAACTTGTTATCCTTCCGACTCTCGGTTTTTGTACATTTACCTATGTGCACCGTGAATTGCTTGTGGACACTGAAAGGAGTTACCCCATATTGCTACTAAGAATTTTGTAGTGCTCACACAAAAAATATTTGCGCCATGAACATGTTATTTTGAAGCAATTTTAAATTTTCTGCTGTCAGATTACTTTATGCATTTTGCATCGCCTAAGGATTCTGTTCTTTCTTGTTTCCGCTAATACTATGTAGTTGACTGTCTAATAATTTCTAAATGGTTTAAGGATTGTTTGATTGATCCAAAGAGTCAAAACTGAATTTGTCTCCAGGAATAATAAAGATGAAGCAATTTCTAAATTTCAACTCGAGATTAAGCAGGGACTTATTGCATTATATACGTGTGATTTTGATGGTTGTCTCTTGCTTGATATTAATATGAGAAATGCTTTGTGCACTTTGAAAAGAATGTAATGAGTACTGGTGGTGTCTTGGTGGTAAAACTTCTCTTGCATTTTGTGAAGGATGACAAGTATGTCTTCTGTCTATTCTTAAATACAAGATTCTAAGCCATTTCTTTGGGTAGTCTTTCCAGAATCAGGGCTTTTGGACGGGAAAAGATGCTGGTGGCTTAAATAATAATGAGATGGCTTACGATAATACTTCTAGAGTAGAAGCCAAGTGGTCCCAACAGTGGTTCATGGATGGCCCTGAGGCAGAGCATCCCAGCAAGAAACAGGCCATAGAAGTTCCAAGCAATACTTCCTTTTTAGGACTGTTGAGCATGAACTCATCCCCATGGGGCTTTACTTCTGGTTTTCACACAGTCTCTGCCCCTGCCCATTTTTCTGAACAAGTACTGGATACTGAAACGACTGGAGCTGTCAAGTATAACGAAAGATGCACTTCATCTATTGGCGCGGAAAAACTGAATATAGGGAGAAAAATAAATGAAGACCTTTTTCCTAGCAATTCCTCATTTGGCTTGTCGACGTCTCATGTGCCTGATGTTCCAGGATCAGGGCTTAATTATGGCGGTCTGAGAAAAGTTAAAGTGAACCATGTTAAGGACTCTGACAATGTGACTCCTTTATCAATGGGACATGGCTACAATGGGGTGGCTTCCAGTGGCATGTTCACAGCTCAATCTTTCTGTAAGGAAGAACAAAATCCTGTATCAACTGCTCTTGCTTCTGGTATTGGAGATGGCAACATCATATCCTCAGCGACTGGTGATCTGGGTGAAAGCAACAGTGTCATGTCAATTGGAAAACTGTATGAAACTGAAGGCGAGAGTGCTGGACAGACGTACAAAGGGCGTGGTGATGCCATGTCTATTCATGTGGATAACAATGTTTTGTCTATGGGTCAAAGTTACAGGGAAGACGATTGTTCCATCTCAACGGGCCATATTTATGGCAAAGGGCATCACATCTCTGTTCCAGCAGGAAACGTCTACAATAATGAAGATAGTAATAGCCTATCCATTTGTAACTCCTATGGTTTAGGGCAAAGCACAATCATATCCTTTGGCAGCCCTGACAATGATGATGCAAATTCCTCAAGGAGGCTGATGTACAGTAGTAACTTGTTCTGTGGTCTGCCTTCTGCCCAAACATCAGATGCAGTGAATAGCAATCAGTTAATTAAGTCAAATAGCGATATTTTTCCTAGCTCTACTTCGGTTGTTGCCTCTGGAATTGAAAATATCTCGCGGAAGAAAGAGGAGCAAAATACTTCTAAGAAAGGTTCAAATAACTTCCCCTCAAATGTCAGAAGCTTGCTATCGACTGGCATTTTAGATGGGATGTCTGTGAAGTATGCTGCATGGTCACGAGAGGTAATGTCACTTTAGTTGTGTTCACAAATTTTAGACAGTTTCATCTTACAGTGATATGGAGCTGTTTCTTTGTTTAGAAGGAGCTCCGTGGTGTGATTAGCGGTTCTGGATATTTATGCGGCTGTCCTTCATGCAATTTCACAAAGGTAAGTGCATTTCTGGACTAGTATCTGGTTGAGCTGCTTCTAGGTAATTTAATCTACTGATTGAACCGAGGATGAAATGGACTGTTAGGTAATCAATGCGTATGAATTTGAACGACATGCTGGCTGCAAGACCAAACACCCAAATAACCACATATACTTCGACAATGGAAAGACCATCTATGGGATTGTTCAGGAACTCAGGAGCACACCCCAAAATATGTTGTTTGAAGTCATGCAAACTATTACCGGTTCGCCAATCAATCAAAAATCCTTCCGTCTCTGGAAAGGTGATGCTGACTTCCTTCTCTCATCAATGGCTTTGCTTTAGCATGATGAACTTTGAAGAATCATATGAATTGTTGTTATCGTCCAATTTTGCTATCATCTTGCATAGTCTTCTCAAAAGCTCAATTTGCTCTTTTCAGAGTCATATTTAGCTGCATCCCGAGAACTTCAGCGTATATATGGGGAGGATTAAGGGAAGCAGCTGTCGTAATCTGCCTTGTCTAAACTATTATGTAGGTATTGTTGTGATGCTTTTTTGTATATTTAACTCTACCCATTTAGAATTGTGTCAGTTAATCTGATGGAGATGTTTTTCCTGGATTGAGGAACCCTTTTCCTTCTGCGGGGGAGTATGCTTGAGGCGGTACTGATCAGGTTGTGGTTCTCGAAGCCCCTTTTTGTAACAACTTTTTGTCTGCTAAACAAGAGTTGTCGTTTTCTCGCACTGAGTCCTTCGGTTTGCAAGGGCAGTTTTACCTGGATAAGTGTCTACTAAACTTATCCAACCATGACAGCCACATCTAGAAGTTCCACCAGTTGTCGTGATTTGGTTTTATTCAGCTTTCTGGGGTTAACTTAACTTATGGCCGATCCTAGGCAATGGAAAGGAAAGTTTTGCACATGCAGCTCTCATTGTTGAATGTTCAGTGCGGTAAAGCCAGCATGGCATTGGAATGTAGCAAACATTCTGTGATCAAATGTATTCTTCTCTAGTTTCCCTTCAGTTGTTTAGGTTAACAGGTGAGACTTATTGTTATCAAAACCATTTCGATTACATTGCTCTGCATCCACATCGACTGGAACGGTGCATTAAAACAGCACTAAGAGTGGTTGCACTGGGAGTTATAGTTATACGTCTCCATGCACAAGTAGCTAATGAATTTCGAGAATGAGGATCATTTGCTGATAATTCCCACAAAAATTAACTATGGCTTCTTTCATTGTGATGATCTGTTGTTGTTTTGTCACTGGAGGATTACTCTCTGCTCTTCGTTTGTCGCTCTTGATGGAAGTACCAAGTATGATGCATCCAACAAGACTCTCAGATGCTTTTTAGTTTGTTTTGCGTACTTCTTCATTGTTTTCTTTGAAAATCGTTTTGTGGAAAGATGGTCGTTTCCCTCTTGTTTGGTTACTTTAAATGCAAAGGGAGTAGTTTTCTTGTATTTGATTATAAGTTTTGCCAGCGAATTCCTCTAGGGTCTCTACAGAGAGAGAGAGAGAGAGAGAGGTCAAACATTCAAAATATTCAGCTTTAGAAGGATACCGGTAGACCTTACTCGGTTAAAAAAGATTATTGCAAAAGAGCTCTTACTTTGGAATACGGTTTCTTTTCTCAGTTGGGAGTTTCCAGTTGACCTCATTTATTTTCACGTGTCCGAAAACATTGGAAATCATCGAAATGTTTTCGCGGTCGAGTGCTTTCAATGATATTCCTTCTTCGCTGCAAGGCAAACGCTCTGAGTTTCATGCACGTTGCACTAGTAGTTGTAATCGATACTATGCACGTTTTGATTGCGCCCTGTTTGTATAGACTGGTCGAACTACCTAGCTTTGAAAAGTGCTGTTCAAGGAAGATCGAAAATGGTAATCATTCATTCATGAGAATTCTCTCTCGTCTCGGTAGAGCCTGCCTCTTGCTATGGGCTACCCTTTCTTCTAAATCTTAATTTTAGCTTTTACCGTATTCGCCGTCCTCCTTTCCCTTGTTGATCATCCTCTCTGTGCTGGGGAAGGAGTTGCTGCCGATGCTGGAGTTGCGGCTTATGCTTATGCTGCCATCCGCATTACAGCTGACAAATAGAGGGAATGTGGCCGCACATTATTTGGGAATTCTTCTGCTGAATCTTCATATTAAGGTGCAATCATCTCAGAGCACAAAGCTTGGAGGGTCGATGAGGCGGCCTTTTCTCAAATTGACCAGGGTCTCTCCGCCATAGCTTTCAAATCTGAAAGCAACGAGAACTTTGTTCTATTAAATACTTGGGAGCCCTATAAACCCCAAAAATGTCAACTTTACCATTGTGCTTTTTGGGTACAATTCCGTAGCCTTTCCTGTGAATGCTTCCCGGCGGAGGTGGTACGATGAATAGCTGATAAAGTTGGGCCAGTTTTGGATGTGGCTATGCAGTCAAAAGGCGTAACATCAAAAAAGTACGGTAGAGCTAGAGTAAATCTCTTGCTCTTTTCACCTTCGAAACGGGGAATTTTATCGGCTTATGATGGAGATCCTTCGTGGTTTGATGCCTATTAAGAACGCCTGTTGCATTTTCGTTTTCCGTGTGGGAGAATGCAATATTATGCATGGTAAATATTGCATAGAAACGTGAGGAAGTTCCTTTTAGGGAGGGATAGATGCAAGCAATTGCACAAAGGGTCCTTGGCTCTAGGCAGAAGTTGAGGAGTTAAGCCCTTGTTGGCATGTTTTCTATGTAAAGGACAAACCAATATGTGACGAAACTGAGGTAGTACCACAAACACCATGACACCAGATGCAGAATGACCCTTGTAAAGAAGCACTGTTGGAAAATGTACGCTGCCCAGATTCATTTACAACCAGAAAAAGCTCAGAGGGAGAAAAGGGAGGGCTGCACTGATCCGCTTATTGCTGGAGGAACTGGAGTGTCTTCTAAAAGGGGGGAATTTAGAATGTACAGTGTCTCCTAAAATGTGTCTTCTAAAAGATGGGTGGTGGTG
Source organism: Psidium guajava (assembly GCA_016432845.1). Classification (NCBI taxonomy): domain Eukaryota; kingdom Viridiplantae; phylum Streptophyta; class Magnoliopsida; order Myrtales; family Myrtaceae; genus Psidium; species Psidium guajava. The sequence goes on from CM028224.1 coordinate 38,082,093, forward strand.
GAGACAGGCGGCAATTGGTGACCGGTGGCGGCAATTGGCAATGGTGGAGACCGGTGGGGGCGATGAGCGGCGGTGGAGACTGCCGGCAGCAGTGGAGATTGGCAGCTATGGCGACAATCAAAGGCATTGGCGAGAATCGATGGTGGACTCATGGTTGCAAGACGGGTATTAAGTTACACTAAGCTTATTTTTCTAAATTGCTGTTGTTTCTCTTTGCGTGAGCTTGTTTCTTAAAATTGTTAGAAACAATTTTTTTTTTTTTGCCTTTTGTTTCTTCTCCAAATCTGTTCCTATTTGTTCCCGGGAGTAGAAAAATTATCAAACAGATTTCTTTTCTTTTTCTGTTACAGGCAACAAAAGAACAAGAATAAGAGAATCTGAAGTGGTACCAAATGGTCCCCAGGTAACTCTCTCAGGCTTATATTGAAATTGGATTTATTATTTCTTGTACAACACATTCGGGTGTACAAGGACCAGGCCGAGAAAGACCAATTTTTGCATATGATGGATCAACTCGACTTCGTCCTCGACAGTATCCGGCCCATATCTGTGAGAACATCGAGGTTCCATGGCATGTACATACTTCGAAGGTTCGAATAACGTTGGCAAATGCAAAGACTCTTTTTTTTCCCCCTAAAAAACACGACTAATTAGGTCGAATCTTCTTGACTAACGAACTTTATGTCGCTACAAAATGTCAAATCTACGGATCGCCGATCATTTTCCATTAATTTCCGGAGTTCCTTTGCCATTGCAGGTACTAATCTTGATCATCTCATGACTAAAGTTCTCCTTCCCGTTGCCCCCGGGGTCATCCAAGTTTGTCGGCAACGCTTTCTGCTCATCTAACGGCGAAGAGGAAGATGAGTAGTCCTTGCTCTTGCCCCAAACAACGAGGTATAAACCGGCCACGATGACGATGGCGCCGATAACCCTAATTTAACAAAATTGATTAGCATAACATACCTTTCATAATTAGGGGGGAATTTTTATGGGAATAAAAGAAAGTACCTTCCCAAGAAAAGCCGCTCGGCTAAAATGAAGGTACTCAAAACGGCCACAATCACCATGCCTAGAGGACTAAAGGCTGTGACAAAAACTGGTCCTCTGTCTTTCATGACCACACCTTGAATGTAGTAAGTCACTCCCGAGCACACTATTCCCTGCATTTACCAATCATGGTATATAACTCACATGAATATACTAAAATTAATCAAAGGAGTAAATGAGGAAAACATTATGGCCTGGGTTCAATCAATGTCCTAAGGAATTTCATGATGAATGATCACCAACGAGAATAAGTGATAATAGTTGAAGGCACTATAATTCATCACTTATTTTCCATGAGTTAGTTTGCAGAAGAAGGGTGGCTATAATCATGAAGTTGTGAGTTGCTTACACTGTAGACGGCGGCGAGTAATTTGGTGTCCCACTGGATGGACCAGGCAGCGGTGTTTCCTCTTTCCATGAACAGACCTACGACGGCATCCTCAACAGTCCCCAAAAAGCATATCCAAGCCGTGAGAGAGAGCTCGGCGGGATATGTTTGTAGTGTTATCGCCTGTTCGAAATTACAAAGAAGCCAGACCAGTGCAAATTAGTGTGCTACCGCTGTTCACGATTAGTGTGCCCTTCTCTGAAAGCTTCTCTTTTGAGAGCGCGAGACGCTAACTTGGATAAACGTAAATTTACCTACTGATTCGACACGAGAAGACCGACTAGATTAAGATCAATTACTTGGAGAATCATGAAGCAAGCCCAGCTGAAGCATCCAACTGTGATCATGAGAGAACCCTTGATGGAGTTCTTGAGGCTGATCCCACCGTGAGAACTCCCATTCGGAATGTTGTTGGAGGTTGTCCCTCCTCCTCTTGTCCAAAATAGTTCGAGAGCGGGGCCTTTGATTAGCGTCATCGTCATGGCTCCGGCGACCGTTGCTAGTGTCCCAAAGACCTTGGCTTGGCTCCGGACGCTCTTCACTTTGATCTTCTCAAGCCTACGCCAGCAGTGATTGAAAAGTCATTAATTGTCTTTAAAAGCTAAACCACTGCCATTATCGTCGAATCCAATCGAAAATCAAAAGGAATGTCAGACCTTATGATGAAAGAACTGTCGTATCATGTTCATGATAGATCGAGTTCATTTTCTGTCGGGTACGTATGTCGGACCAAGATTGGACCCAATTTTGGTGAGAACTTTAGCACATATTGATGTTTCTTTGTGGTGAAAAGTTGATGATATTATGAACATATGCATATGGGAGTCATAAGATCCGATGCTAAAGATGAAGTGATCTGCTTGTGTCGAGAGCATAGAGTCGGCGCACGTTCATTACCGCATGATCCAGGCCATGATGAAGGTGATGGCCGGAAGAATGTTGCACATGGCTGCTGCAAATGTCGCCGTCGTGTGCTTCAACCCCAGAAAGTACAAGTTCTGGTCGATGACTGGCCTGAGAGAGAGAAGAACGAAGCAACATGCCAGAGGTGGTCACGAACAATTTCTGGTGAAACTTTACGATTGTGTAATATGTGGCGATAATAATAACTTAATTAAGTTACTTACTCCAGTAAGCTAAGCACCATCAGTCTGATGAAGATGGGGAGTGTCATTTTCGGCCTCGCTTTCCTGAAGGAGAAATGTTCACATGACCAATTAATCCAAAGTCAAGACTTCACGTTTAAACCAACACTAGACAAAGAAAGGAGAACGTGGAAATGTTAGCCCGACATAAGTCTCTCGACGAAGCAACAAGGACGTATGGCAAAACTCCGCCGACAAAGTTATCAAAGCTTGTCATCGATACAGGAATATTGTCGAGCATGAACAAATTCTCAAAACGCACTCAAATATTTCTCACATATACTAGTTTAGATTATATGGTGGAGAGAGAGAGACTTGTCTAGGATGATGGCGAAAGGGGTAATGACGATGGTGGCGACGGCGTGGCGGTAGACGACGAACACGTAGCTGCTCATGCCCTTGTTTAGGGCATCCTTGCAAATGATGTCCATCCCTGCCATCCCAAATTGCAAGAACACCACAGCGAGGAAGGGCTTCGACTTGTGAAACAAACCCTTCATGTCCATCGCCTTGCTCTTGATCATGTATCTTCTCTCTCGCACTGTCTTGGCAATGAAAACTTCCAACCCTTTAAATACAAAGCCTTCTCTCCAAAGTTAAGAGAATATTCTGCAATAGAAATATATGTTCACACACTTTTCATAAACCCAGGGGCTCCGCTATGCATCTAGGCAACTCAATTATTCTAATTAGCCAACCAAGACGTGGGCTTTGGCCATGAACAGTGCGCTCCCGAGAGTATTGTTGTTATAGAAGAAATTCAAGAAAGAGAGTGACTCCTTTGCGCAATTTTGCTTATTGTATGTGGTTTTGTGAGGGTTCGAGGGTCAGTGGGAGAGGAATTAGTGCCCATGCACGTACGTAAAAGGGCATTGCGCCACTCATTAGGCTGACTTTGATACAATGATTCGAATCCCTTGTACTTTTCCACGGCCCATATTTCTTCCATAAGTCCTTGTTTATATAATTTAAATCACGACGCGTGTGTTTGGAGTTAACTTTGTAGCAAGAATTTGCCACGGCCACGATAAAACTTGTGTGTTGAAAGTATCCCACTTTACTTGTATACGGGTTTATATGCTTCTTGTATTTAATTACTTGTCATTCTTCGCTTATTAATGGCTTAAGTTCTTTGGCTTGGATATTCTAACATAGTGTCATAGCCAAGATCTACCCCCGGCTTATTTCGCGTGTGGCTCTTAATCCCGCTTTTGCACGAATCGCACATGAGAAGAGTTGTTACACGCATGTCTATCTGTTCGAATAAACGGGAAATATAAGGAAAAAATGAGTTGAGGTGAAGTCTCCATTGGTTTTTTCCCTTTGGACCTGGCCTTTGCCCGTTCCAAAGCACACTAATTTGATGACGAGGAGGGTGTTTTAACCCGTGAATTTCTGTAACCGAAAAGCTTCGACCGTTCTTGTCATGCTTTGCAATGAATGTGTTTGCATTTATTTATTCATGCGAGGGTCCGACCAGATAAAGCGCGCAAAACATGTGGGATCATTCGCATGTTCTTTGCTCATGGACGCAACCTTTTTCAGCACAAATTAATCCGACCTATGTGACTCCGAAGGGACGGACATTGTCGAAGGACGGACGATCTTTAATTTTATTGGTACATATTAAGGTTTATCCATATGAAATTAGAGTTTCAGTTTTACATAATTCCAGAATTACTTGGGAGACAGCGTATGTTATGTAACAAAAAATTCGGCAAACTTAAGATGTGCGGTTCCTATACCGATAGCTTGATAGTCAATTGGCAATCATTCTTGCCTATCGATAACTGGCATGTAAAATCGATATGCACGTCAATTGACCAACCTACCAAGTTAACCTTGAAACCATTGAAGCATGTTGTGGCCAATGTTGGTTTTTTCATTAAGTATTAAGGATCGAGTTGGATCCATTGACAAGTATGGAATGGAGCTTGAGAGTTGATCCATAGATCTCGATTCTCTCGCACCATATATACATAAGTCTATAGTCAGTCTCTGAACAAAAATGATTCTAATATTTACTTGGTCAAGTTGGCGTCCTACCTCATGATAAGTTTTGCGCAAAATACTATGCATAAGTACGCGAAGACATTAGTACTGAACTTAACAATAATTTCGTAGCATAGAAAAAAATCTTAGTAAAATGCAAGTCGGTTTTTTTCCTTGGATTCTCAAACTTCAAAAAAAAAAATTTGTTGCAGGTTCACAGGAGATAGAAGGAAGAGGAGAATAGTTTTGTCGAGAGAAAATAGAGGAAAAATAAGCCTAATCAATTTTAAATTGTTAACTAACTTATTAAGCATTTTTGCCTTCCCAAAAAGTTACAGGATTAGGTTCACAAACATAAGGAAATAAAGAGTAAAGGCTGGAAAGATAAATCGAGACATGAGGTTTACCATGATTAACCCTCAAACTAGGGTTATATTTGGCATATGCTTCCATCATACTTAGTACATCTTATCTCTCTATTGTAACTTTTAATCATAAAAGAAAGAGATTATATATAATGATAGTTATGTATGGGATCACCATACCTTCTGATCATATCGATAGGAAAATATGAATCATATCCCAGAAAAAAAAAAAACAGAAGATAAAAAAAAAAAAGTATGTTCCCGACAACTCACTTCACATTGTTTTTTATACCTAGCGTGGACGTATCGCGCTTTGCCTCTGGTCATCCTTAAAGCAAACCTAGATCATTCTTTCACGTTGTTGTTCCCACTTCCCTACTCTCTCTCTCTCTATCTGTCTCTCTCTCTCTCTCTTCCTACATTTGGCCACTAACTTCTGCTAATGCGCAACTTCCAAGCCAGCTTTCTCATCCATACACCATTGATGAACACTTTTGTGGACACTCAATCTGTTTGTTTAATTGTGGGCATTCCTCTCTTTTTTCGGGGGCTGGAAAGCATTGCATGGTCAAAGATTGCATTATAAGATTTAGCAAATAGTACAATCCCACCACCCATGGTGTCCACTTATGGAGGGGGGGTTTTGTTTCCTTGTGCTTTGTCTTTTGCTGAGTGCAGTGTGCAAGATGAGTAATGTGCCACTCTCTCTTGCCTTGTTCCTTTATTTGGGCTTCTTTTCCAAGGGTGTTGTGGGTCAAATGGTGCAATCAGGAAGAGGTTGTCAAAGTTATCCGACGGCGATTGTGATAAATACTCGGGACCGATTTATTAACGTGAGGAAAAATCTCGTCTTTTCAGCTATCTTTTAAAAAGAGAAAGAGAGTAAAAAATGCTCAGTACTAATATCAGAGCTCAGGTTACTAACAAGTCTAGATCCAACAGTGTTAGGACCTCATTGTTATTATGGTCGTCGTCGTCGTCATCATCGTTATTATTATTATTATTATTATTATTATTATTATTATTATGCTTTTGAGTCGAGGATGAGAAGTGCTGTCTGATTGTATGCTTTTATGTTGCGAGGGTCTCTCCGACCAGAGGTAGAAAGGGCACCCACAATGATAAAAGGGCGGAGAAGTGATGGAATGAAAAGCAAAGGAGGAATACTTTCGTAGTATTTTTAGAGCCTAAAAGTTTATTGTTATAATATTTTATTTTTCCCGGATATATGATAAAGGAAAGGGAGGAATTATTAGCACTAGCGACTCCTTCGGACATTGCCATCGCAGTTTCATTTCCGCTACGAAATTCGTTCCGATTTAGCATTTGCCACCTGCGGACCGAATTTTCGAGGTTAACGATTTCGTCGCCGCAAGTTTATCGAGATTTTAGCGGTCCGAATGTCTTTCTGACGGGAAATAATATCGAAGCTGCTAGGCTACGCAAACTTGAATTTAACTCGCGACCATTTTTAAAAGGCAGCGGGATTCTTTACCGCGAAGCCAATCACTTCAGTGGTTATATCTTTTATAAGATTTTCATTTCATTTCTCTCCCCCCCCCCAAAAAAAATCAATTTTCACTAGGAAAAATTACTAAAAAAATCCTAAAACTATTGCAATTATGTCAATTCAATTATATTTGTTAGTTGAGTCCTAAATATTTTACGTTTGTACCAATTTAGTCCATCTGACCGACTTTAGCGGGCTGACGTTGACATGAATAATTTTTAATGACATTTTAATAATTTTTGAACTATTTTTATATTTATTTTCTTTTTTTCCTTCCTTCTTTTTCGTCCAACACTTCGTCGGACTTCGGCGACTGCAAGAGGTGAAGGTCAACAAGGTCGACCTTGCTAGCCTTTAGAGAGCTTGGCCTGACTGGCCACTAGCGATGACAAGGTTAGGGGCCAGCAAGGATGAGTGTCATTGTCGCTGGCGAAGGTTGGCCTTCGTATCTAGCCGATCACTAAGATTTGATAATCGGTTGGAGGAAGAAGAAGAAACAAAAAAAAAAGTGAAAATAAATAAAATATTTAGAAAAATATTTAAATATTATTAAAATTGCCTACTTCAACGTTAGGCAACTAAAGTTGATTGGATGGATTAAATTGGCATAAATGCAAAATATTTATGGCTCAATTGGTAAAAAAAAATTAAAACTAAATTTGTGCAATCACAATAAGTTTAGGACTTTTTTGGTAATACTTTCAATTTTTTTCTATTGTTATAGAAAAGATTGGCATACATGCAATAGAAATCTATATATATTCTGTATATGTATTATATGCAAATATCTTGACACGGATGAAAAAAATTTCTTTTATTTCTTTTTTAACATCGGGAGTGGACAATATATAAAAAGTCAGGAAATTATGAGACGACAACATCTGTTTCTTCGTCAATTCCAGTTGACGCAATCATGCAAATTAGACAGACACACTGCCATCCCTAAACGGGTCTCAGAACTCAGTAAGCATGGACATGCCGAAAAAAGAATATCCTTTTGCTATAAAGCTGCGTTTGATCGTTCGGATTTTTAGACATCATAAAATTGAATAAGATAATATGTAAAATCCAGGAATTTCGCTCTACTCTATCCACTGTTTGGTGAATCGTGATAATAAAATTGAAAATTTTCATATCCTATCATGCTCATTATTTGGTATTTACGACATAAGATGAGATCAGATGCCGTATAAAATCGCATGGTTCAACATTTGATGACATATAAAATCGAATGAAAGTCAATATTGAATCGTATTGGCCGCCGTGGGCGACGGCCTCCGATGCAATGGCACGGTGAGAGGCGGCGACCTACGGTAGTGATGCTCACGGTATACGGCCTAAATCCTCCTCCCGATGGTTGCGACTTGCCAAGGCTTGCGATTTTTCATTTCCCCATCTCACAAATTAAACACGTTTGTTCGGCTAAATTCGTGCGCATAAATCGCTCGATCCAACGAACGTATGGATTTGCGAAAACGGAGGCATGAGTCGGTCGAACCCCATGCATTCGACTATGTATATCGCGAGGGGCTGAGGTCGTCATTTTCATTGGAAAGCTTCGAGCACACACCGCGCGTTCATGGTTGAAAGGAGGAATCTTTGAGCTGAGGAATCTCCACTCTCTCGTGGATTCCCCATGTCCAGCTTCTTTAATCGGTATTCTCCTGGAATTGATGCCCAGATTCCCAAGGTTAACCCCCGGGGGATTTGCGCAGTGTGGTTGCGGAGCAGGTCTGTGTATGTAAATTGAATATGTTCCGTGCTGTAAGTTCGATTTCCCGCACCATCAAATGTAAACAAGCTCACGTATGGGCCACCTTACACGACTTCTAGCCCTTGTTTTATTCGGTTCATAAGGTCGATAGGACATTCGATGGCCCCAATCTTTACATGCCTAAAGCCCTTGTTATAAAGAATATCTCGAAGTTGATTCGCTAATTCTTCCGATGGGATCTTGCCTTTTTATTTATTTATTTTTTTAAGATAACTTGAAGTAAATGCGATCCGCACAATTTCGTACACTTCATGATACCCACTAGAGTTCATGTGTATTTGATGCGTGCGAACCTTTGGATGGTGGGGTTCATAGTGTCGAGAAAATCTCTGTACATATTTTGATATCGACAAAATTGTCCGTTCTTTATACCGTGTTGAAAAGACTCTTCACGACAATATTTGACTTGCCGCAGTAAGATCGTATGTCCATAGAGTCGATCTCATGATCGTTCGATCAAGTCAACATCGTCGTAGCACCGGCGTGGATATCAACAAAGGCTACTGCATGGCTATTATCAGAACAATCACACCTGCGTGGACATCAGCAAGATCATAGACAAGATATCAGCATGACAGACGCTGGATATTAGCAAATCCCGATTGACTATTAGTTAAAGATTGTCTATGCGAAATATTATGGGAGATTTCTTGATTGATTATCAATGAAAATTGCTTTCCATAAAAGAAGCACTCCACCTTTGAAAACCAAGATTTGATTGTATGGGTGGTCAAATCTTTTGAGATCTCTAATTATTTAAAATCAACGGCTACCATAATCTTCCCATCAATTGTCCAGCGGCTAGCTTGAAGATTGATCTTCCAAAAGATAGTCCAACGAAAATTCTCGACATCGAAAGGTGTAAAATAAGAGCAAGGTGCGAAAGAGAGAGATAGATCGAGAGTTTAAAAGAGCTTCATATATCCTCATTGAGCATGCGTTTGTAATCATTTCATTTGAAAAGTGTCAACTTTCCCAACTTGGCTAATAAAAAATACTAACGTAGCTTTTTTTGAATAATTTCTTTATTTTACGCCGTGCTAACGTGGATAAAACGCGAAGGACAAGGACAAAACAACGTAATTTTGGTCCAAATCTGATTTTTAAATTTCAACACTATTACACTCATGTCGCACTCTCGTCGGCCCTTTCAGACGAAGGTGGGTGATGGGGGTGAGCGCCTGCCGGCATTGCACGCCCTCGCCCAATTTTGTGCTCCTTCCATTTTATTTTAATTTTGTTTATTTGATTTTTAATCTAGGTAAATAGTATTTAGATTAAATAATCGGATTTGGACCAAAGCAATGTTATTTTTGCCTTGTCTTTTATGTTTAAGTCACGTCAGTAGCACTTAGGAGAGAGAAAATAAAAAAAAATCGCACTATCATTTTTTATTAGTTAATTTGAACGTAATTAATGAAAGGATTTCGTGAAATTATACTAACCAAACAGCCTTAGACAATTCGACCAAAAAAAAAAAACAAAAACAGCTTTAGAGACAAGAATTGCTTCCTCCCCGTGGACTGTTGAGGTCTGACAAAGTGACTGTACTGCAAGAAAAGGCACAAAAAATAAAAAAACAGCATGACAAGGAAAACCATGTCTGGCCGAAAAAGGAAAAGCGTGAGTGATGAAAGGAGTTGTCTAATTAGTGGCAGACAATAAAATAAAGGATAAATTTCAAAAAAGCCCTCAAGTTTTCTATTTTTTCAAATAAAATTTTGAAATAAATTTTATTTTAAATAAAGACTTAAAGCGACATTATTATCTTTAAAAAAGGCCTGATATGGCTATTGTAATTTTAAATAAGGGCCCGACCTCATGGGTTGGCCAAATTTTCTAATTGATCGAGGGCATTTTTTTTTAATCAAAATGTAAATTTAATCTATTTTTTTGTTAAATTAAATTAAAAAATAAAAAAGGGGGAAAATCATGCGGGAGTTTTACCTTTTGCCTGTGGCCGCCACCCCACCAGTTATGGGATGGCAACGATGGCCCTTGAGGTTGCTACCAATTAGAGGTGAGGGCCTACTGGCCCTTACTTGAGCCTAAAGAGGGCCGCGGCCCTCTCCCAAATCTGGGTGAGGGTTGGCGACCCTTATTTAGGCCCAGTCAAGGGTCGCAACCATTGGTTAGGACTGAGGTGGGCCATGATCGACACATGAACTTACTCTCGCGTCTAGTGTTGTAGATGAGCCACGATTTTCTAAATTGGTGAATGACCCTTGAGCATTAATGAGCCAATGATTATGCCGCGATTAGGCGATGGTTGAGCAACGATTGAGTCTCGATCGAGCCAACATCAAACTATGACTAAGGCCACAACCGGCCAAGGGGAGAGGCATGCTCTCGGCCACGACCCATGCACTAGCCCATGATGCTTGCATGAGAGGGAGCCACGTGATGCAAGGGTCATCCATCCATTTGTGTAGAGATGCTCCGGCACATCCTAATCCTCGCTGATGGCTGCGGCCCTTGGCTAGACTTGACCAAGGATCACGGCCCTCTCTCAACTCAAGTGAGGGGCCAGCTAGCCTTTGCCTCTAGTCGTTGGGGTTGCTGACGACCCTGACAGCCATAGCTATCGCTGTGCCATTGGTGGGAGGACTGTCCTCCCACATGTGTTTCTTTATTTTATTTTTTTTACTTTCTTTTTTTTTAAATCTCTTAAATTAGAAAAATAAAATAGTAAATGACCAAAATACTTTTAGCTGAAGTGACTTAGACCCCCTTTTTTCTAGACTAATATAGTCATTTCAGGTCTTTATTTAAAATAATATATACTTTATGTCTTTCTTTGACACAACGAGAGCACATCAGGCCTTTACTTAAAATAAGATCCACTTCACGTCATTATTTAAGAAAATGAAGGCACTCGAGACCTTTATTTAGAATTTTCCCTAATCGCGGTCCCCTTTCCCTCCCACACTCAAGCTGACCTTCTTTTCTTTTCTTTTTTTCATTCTCCCCTCAAAATACCTCAAAACATTATAATTTCTTGTTCATTGTTCGGTTTTTTCTTTCTTGCTTCGCCTTTAATTTATGTTAATAACCTTTTAGTTGAGTTAATTGAAAAAGCAATCCACTAGGCACCGACCACCATGCACTTCTATAATTCTTTTACGAGGAGATAGGGTTTAGGCCTTAAGTGGCCCGATTCCTCGTTAAAGGAATTCGGGATCGGATCCTCTTAATCTAGAAGATCACAAGACTTAAACATCATTGATGTGAACGCGAATAATAAAAGAATTTCAAGCGTTCGGACAAGCAAAAACCCAATAAACGAGGCATAGAAAGAAGAATTGCGAAACCCACAATACTAATTACAAAAATATGGTTCAAAATGCAATACTTTTGGCCAAATGGGGTCCCGAGCTGCAATCCTTTAGGGCCCCAAAATCTGTGGTTCCCGTGCATTTCAAAGCACTTTTCTGTTCTCGGGGCATTTTTCAACGATTCTTTTGCCCCTTTTTTTAGATATTTACTCGTCACTTCTCCTTTTTATGTTTTTGTTTTCATTTAATTTCCAAATCTTATCTAATCTACTATATAATACTCTTGAGTGAAAGTGCCCACATCGAGTGCATTCGATTTTACTGAAAATGAGTACTTTCTTTTGCACATAAAAATTTAAAATTTTTGCCGTAAAAAAAAAAAGAAAAAGTTTAGAGGAAAATCTCTCGATAAAAAGTAGCAAAATGGACTTTATGAGAACGAGAAAATATTTATTCAAATATACGAGAATTTGTGGGGAAAATATTAGCGTGGTCATAGATTCTACATCTATTTTAATAATATCTAACATAACAAAAAGTAAATTAATTCTACGAGAATAAGAAAGTAATTATGTCTATAATTTCACGTAAATTCGACTCTGTTCGATTAAATACACCACGGAGAGTAAAATTACTTCATTTCCATCCTCAGAATATAGTAAAATACGCTATTACAGTATATTTTACTTGAAGGATAATAATTACTTAAAAGATTTATCAAACAATACGCATTTAGGATGCTTTACGACAATACATCAAGTCCTTGAAAGCACCATTGTGGAATGTAAGAAATAGAGCCATCAAGTGGGTGGATCGAGTGGGGTCAAAAATGATCTGACTCATATTGATTTACTTAACCCGTTTTGACTTATTCTCATGCAATACAAATCTAATGACTAATACCTAACTCGGATTACGGACGCGGCCATCAGAGGCAACGGTGGGCGACAATCCTTGCCATATTTCCTAGAAAAAAAAGAAGGAAAAGAAAGAAAAATTAAAAATTATGAAAAATTAGTAAATTAAAAGAATCAAAAAAAGGACTTGTTTAAGACTCCCTTAATCTTGTTAGATAACTAACTCATTTATGATCTATTTAAAAGAAAAGTTACCAATCGACTGGTGAGGGCTCGCAGGCCCTTGTCTAGGGGGCAACGGAGATCATTGGCCTTCTTCCGGTGGCAAGAAGCCTCCCGTCGACAAAAAAAAAAAAGACAAAAAAATATTAAAAATATTGAAAAATATTAAAATATTATTATTATTTGACATGTTAACACCAGTGATACCATGTCAGCATCGATCGGCCAAAATATACTAAATTGACACAATTACAAGAGATTTATGATTAAATTAATATAATTACAGTAGGTTTAGGACTTTTTTGGTAATTCTCCCTAATTTAAAACTCATGTAAGATCCATTAACTTATTAACTAACCTAGTGATAATCCACTTAAATTTATTTTTAAAATTTAAGGCAATTCATTTATGACGAACATCCTTAAATATGATTAAAATATGAGTTCTAGATCCATTTTGCCACCTCTAATGAGAAGTCACAAGAGAGAAATATCTAGCCGCAACACGGTCTTAAAGATCACATCAAATCGAGTACTAGGATTCCAATCCCGATTGAAATCCACGAATCGACAAGAAATTCTTCCTTCCTCTGCAATGAACGGATCGATCAGACATGAGAAAGTGGCGACAGATGAGAATATAGGTGAAGAAAAAGAGGGGTATCTGTTCTGCTTGTTCATTACCATCAACTTTTGTTAAAGGCGTGTATTATGGACAGTTTTTTTTATGGCCATGCTTCTCGCGTAAGTGGTAAAAGAAGACAGCTGACATCGAATTATGCAACCAAGTGTTTTGTACTTTTTGGCATCGAGAGTCAAGATTGCTGCTTCACTTTATATCGTTAGGAAGTGAAAAAGGATGCTCTCCTTTGTATTGGAGCGTAATGTATGCCAAGATAAGGGGAAATTCTGAGAGTAAAGTAGGATACCCTGAATGGAATTTCTAGGAATTTTCTTTTGCATGGAGTTTCGATTGCAAACACTAAAGAGATCTATCTTTCACTCGATTGATCATCTTTCGGGGATCCCCGTTTCAGTATGGATGGATGGCGAAGGCCAATTTGAGATTCAAAAGGTAAATTTCGAACTTCAAGAAGTGTAAATCTGTTACCTCCACGGAAAATTCAAAATGCGGCAAACTAGTGATATGGGTCGGCTTTTAATTGAATTGGTCCATTTAATCTTTGTTAACACCATTTATTTGTAGGACGATGGCACCAATGATCTTTGAAATTTATAATCTATGAATTTTTAATTTGTTCAATGTGGTCTTTGAATTTTACTTCGATGTGCAATGTCGCCCCTAAACTTTTAATGTGTTCAATATCGTATCTAAACTTGAATTAATGAAAGGACAATATTAAGCGTTTTTATGTAGTTTAGGGATTAAATTGAATATATACCAAACTTCGAGGTCATTTGGACGGGTAGGACTCGGTTAATAATAAGTGGTTAATGTAGTGCTGTTAGGATCAAAAGTGGGTCAACAGGTCACATGTCGAGCTTACTCTTGCTCAACATATTCGGGTCCATAAGGACCAGGCCGAGAAAGACTAATGGATCGACTCAACTTCTTCCCTGAAAGTGTCCGGCCCAATGAGAGCTAAATATGCCGTCCTTTATCCAAACGTTGGGCCCAAACAACGCGAGAAAGGCCTGATCTCGTTTTACTTCCATGGTAGATTAAAGACAAATTATTCCATAACGCAAGAAATAAAAATGAAACCCTAAATGCGATACACGTTTAAGTACCGCATGAGATTTACTCAAACGTAGAGCTAGGCCAACTCATTTCTGTTTTTCTTTTTATTATTTGAGATTAAATGACGAGTGAGATATGCTCTAGATAAAGTTATTTGGACCAATTGAAAAGGTACATGGTTAGGATCGTATATTCCATCGAATCGTGCATAAGATTTCAAATGACTAATAAGTAGCTCGCAACATTCGCCACGTGTAATGTGAAGTGTTTGGAAAGCACGATGAATAAAATTAATCACAAATCACCATGTGACCCTTCAATGTCAAGTCCATAGTCTCATTGGCCACACTTTTATTGTTAAATCCTCAGACAAAATTACAATGTTTGACCTGCCATACTCCAATGCATAGATGAATCAGTAAACACCACCATTGTGAATGCTTGGATAATACATCATGCGATCACCAAAGTTGAGGGGAGTTGGCGGGAAAAAAGGCTCTTGAGAGTTCATTTGAAGAGGATATCAAATGAGCATGCAAACCGGCGTTATTTTATGTAGTTGACACGACTGACTATATATTAAAAAACCGAAAAAGAAGAAGGTGCCATTGCAATGAGCGCTATAAGTTAATTGAGCTTAAGCCATCATATTAAAACGTTACAGGTTGCATGACCAACCTTGACTTTGCGCTGGTGTTGATGCTGTTCCTCAACGAAGATGGTTTCTTTCTTCTCTGCAACCGGCTTTTAGGTCTACCATAAATCAATTCCAACGAGGGTCCAACATTGACGTATCACCAACTTGAGCAAGTAACCCCATCAACATCATGCCTTGAAACTTCAGCTGCTGTGGGTTCTAAATTACACTGCGGTTCTTGCGTTGCCTTCATCCACGACAGCCAAACTCGCGACCGCGAAAAAACATTTTTCGCATTAATGTCGAGAAACAACTCTAATTTGATGAACCCTGTGAGGTTTGAGAAGAGTTGTCGCTCACAGTCCTTCCCTGTGCATCTTTAAAATATAAGAAGAGCGGATTTTGGTAACCACCGTGTTCCCACCGAACACAAATAGAGAGCACGACCGCACACCGAACACAAATAGAGAGCACGACCGCACAACCACCGAGCAGATTCAAGTAATTTACGAACACAACACAACGTATCCAAGAGCTCTTGATAGAACCCGAAAAATATAGCACGGGCATACCCTGAAGCATCACGCAAAATTACTGACAGCTTTGGCTTTACCATGAAAGCTGTAATCATCTTGGGCTTCCATCTCCCTCGTGTGTTTAAGCTGGGTGTCTTCCTAGTCAACGTGGGTTCGTAGTTTTCTAGTAGACTAGCTTCTTGAAAGACGTCATATGTGCTCCGACTCATTCGAATCGATCTAATGCTACATGAAAATACATCAGAACCTGGAAGCAGGACTCCAATCATGCCTCAGGTCATATGGTCTTGGCAGCCTAAGTGTTGCTCTCAGTCCCCCATTTCTCTTCCATGTTCTTCCAAAAAGGTTCAAATTCAACCTCCGTTTCGCATCCCTACAAAAGTTTTTCAGAAATATCACAACTTGTACTGCGGTTTTGCGCAGCATTTTGCCCAAGTACACAAAAGATAATTGTGTCCTCAGAAAGCATTATTCTATCGGCTTTTGCCATAGCTTGATCTTGATCGGTGGGTATTGTTTTAGGCGCCTTGTTACCCATTGCCTGCAAGAATGACTTAAATAAACACACAAAGGAATCGGCGGTTTCATCCCCCCCAAAAAGGCACACAAGAACAAAACCTTCATTAACCCAACAAAAGGTGCACGAATCGTATTATATTCGCGTGGTATAGAACACTGCCACATCTCGAATCGACAAAAGAACAATAGTTTTAGCCTTTAGGAATTCTTTTTGAACGAACTTCCCAATGTAGTACTGACGACATGGGCATCATCAGGCTGTACTAGAAAGACAGTTCACACGAAAAGTCGTCGTGACATGATTCTTCTAGGCTTGCAAAAATAGCAATTCACTTGTCCTTCAACATTTCCTCAGACAAGGATTTGCACACCTTTTTGGACATCCATCCCACCGACGCACTTGCGATTTCGGTCGTTGATGAAAAGGCAGCTCGTGTCCTTTTTTTTTTTTTTTTGGTCAGAAGCTCGTGTCCTTTACGTTCTCCCTTCTTATATGTTTCACGTGCTTCACCACCAGAATTTGATTGTTAATCTAGCACAATAGTCTTCTGAGTCTCCATATAATATAGATCGTAGACACGCCACACTATAAAAAGCAAACATGTTTCTTACGGAAAAAAGACGTTTGGACGAGACTTATGAAATCGACCCACTTTTCCTCTTTTTGCATGGTAGGGTTTGAATTTTCTCGATTGAAGGAAACTATATTTGGCCGGTACTTTACTGGGCTAATTAATATAACCGGTGAAACTGAAGAGACCGATTATTTTCTCGATGCGAGTTCGTAATTAGCAACGGCGTAGTTCGTATAGTGAGATGGATGCATATATGACCCGTCTTGAGTCCTCAATATTAGACGATGCATCCACATTGGTCAATCCACGAGTTGAATCTTAGCATGCTACGAAGTCCAAAACAACCATATGGGGGCGATTCGTTTTCGGAGATTAAAGTTCACATTCAACGTAGCGATCTCGCGCGAGAGAGACACGACCGAGGGTAACTACGAAATGCATGACTTCGATTAATGAATGCCCAAAAGACGGAACGATGAATAACAACACCCTTCATTGACCAAAGGGAAAGACCCTACAAGTCAAAGAGGAAAAGGGTAAATGGCATAGATGGTTCATAAACTTTTGGCTTAATATGCAATATAATCCATTAACTTCAATGTTTTCAATGTGGTCTTTGAATTTTAGCACATTATATAACGTGGCCCATGAATTTCAAATGCGTTCAATGTGGCCCTTGAACTTTAGCACAACATGCAAAATCGTCTATGAACTTATAATTAATTCAATGTGTTCCATGAATTTTTTATACGTATTCAATTAAAGGCTTTAGTTGTATGAAAATATTCAATATTATCCCCGAACTTGAATTAATAGCATGACAACATTAAACATTTTTGTATGGTTCATAAATCAAATTGAACATATATATATATATATAAGAATAAATTTAGAGACGATATTTCACATTGGATGAAAGTTCATGGACGACATTGCATATCGAACTAAAGATCATGAACCATACTGAACATGTTAAAAGTTCATAAACTACATTATATATCGAGTTAAAATTCAAAAACTATACGTGCCATCATCTCAAAAGAGGTGGAACTCGCGGGGAAAGTGAAGATGGACGGGACCGTTAGGTGGCGCGCATAGGGGTCAAAGGAACGAGAGCAAGGCACTGAGTCACGGGATGAGGTTGCCCACTCACCTCCTCCTCATCGCACCATCACACGTCTCCAAGATAAGGGAGAGCCCCGTCGCTTCACGCCAACCTCAAATCTTCGTTTCTCCTCCGCTCGATCTGGTTCTCATTACTTGGCCTCCATGTGCCCAACGCCCTCTCTCTTCACGAATTGTTTACGAATTCTCTTTATTAAAAGAAGAGAGAGAGAGAAGAATGGTTGGAATCGGGGACTCGACACGTACACCAACCTCCTTCGTTTAAGGTGACCGCACGGTCCGTTACTTCCTCAAAATCCCCTACATCGGATGGAGGCAGCTCGTGAAGATACGGCCGTTCTCGATTGTCATCACCTTTTACGGTCAACCAGAGTACTTCTTTTGGGGACTTGACCGACCTACGCGGATCAAGCGAGGTCTTAACGCTAAGCACTTGTTGTCTGAAATCTTGTGCGGGCGGCCGAGGTACCGGGATGGATGAACATTGCAAACTCGAAACTTTACTCTTGGGCAAAAGGCTCGTGTCGTATCTAACATCTCAATCGCTTCCGTTTGAAGGCCGGTGGTGGTAAAAGTTGCGAAGTCCCAATTGGAAATGGAGAATTGTTGTACCCCAACACAAGTGGAAAGATATGAAACGCTAAGAATTATAGTAGAAGAAATCAAACGCGTCAAAGATCCAATCAAAAGGCTTCAAGTGATGGAGAATAGTACAATTTCTTTTTCACTATACGTTCTTGCGGCGTGGGTATGTACAGACGACTTATTTATGCATATATTCGGATCTGAAGAAACTACTGGCTTGGTGTAAATTAGTAAACTCGATTCAATAGATCATGAGTCGTATCATCTAGCGACATGATAGATATAGAGCTTTCTTACCTCATTGAATGGATTCTGTATGTTCCCAGAATTTTTTCTTTTCTAGACACTTTATGGGGGTGACTATGCCTCCACGATACTCCCTTGAAGAATTACCAAAAAAAAGTCCTAGCCACGTTGCAATTATGTCAGTTCGGCTCTAAGCTGCTGCTTCTTCTTCTTCTGCTCTAAGCTTCTTCTTCTTCTTCTTCTTCTTTGCCAATTGAGTCCTAAACTTTTTGTGTTCGTATCGATTCAGTTCATCGAACCAATTTTGACCGGTCGGCAATAACGTATATAATTTTTTATAATGTTATAATATGTTTTTGATTTTTTATTCATTTATTTTCTTTATTTTTATTTTTATTTTTCCTTCTCCTCCCGACAACTAGCTGGAAGGAAGGAGGAGGAGAAAAAAATATAGTGCTAAAAATTATTCACATCAGCATCGGTGTCCCACGTTAGCACCAACGGTCAAAATCAGCCGAATGGATTGAATTGACATAAATATAAAAAGATTTTGGAATCAATTGGCAAAAATAAAAAAGAGTTTATGACTAAATCGACACAATTACGATAGGTTTAAGATTTTTTTGGTAAATTTTTCGCATTTCCTCCGTCTCATTCATCTCTAATTAAAGAAAACTCAATCCAATTAAGTCACTCTGATTGGCAGGTCACGGATATAGAAATATGACTCACTCTATCAATCAAGGATGGAGAGAGATACGGTCGTTCTCTTCGGATATACAACTCCTTTTCTTCTGCCAACGTTTCTTTCGGGTTCGCGATGCGATGATTTGCTGAATCAAGTTGAGGCTCGACACCTCCTTTTACCCATTTCTCTCGTAAGTTGCTTTCTTACCATAAACTCGAAGCATCTTATTGCAAGTCGGTCCAATCAAAGTTTGCATGACTAAAGTTTCCTCATTAAGACACGTTTTCCATTCAAGCAAAAAAAAAAAAAAGGCACTTTGCTTGAAGAAAGTGACACAAAGATTAGGCATCTGATTCATCGCTGTAGAATTGGCGGGTCCATCCTCCTTTTTGTTTTCTAAAGCTACATTCGGTCCACTTAGGAATTAAATACTGAGTTCTCCCGGAAAACGCGACTTCTGATTGATTGGCTTCTTTCGTACGTTTTACGTGGAGAATTATTAAGAATTTTATAACATCAAATCGCACATTCATCAAAAAGCTTAAAAGACTATGATAGTTGATGAATCGACGATACCTCTCGTGGCATCATAGCAATAGATTCTAGACCTGTTAAACGGGTGGATTGAGTCAAAAATAATTCGACCCAATTGAATCATTTTAATTTGTTTTGACCTATTTATGTCCAATGCAAATTCAGGAACCCAAACTCGACCCTACTCGAAATCCATTTTTAACGACTTTTCTCTTTGTATTATTGCATTTGAAGAATGGGTTGATTTATGTACCGGCTCATAGGTTAGTGAGGGAACTCGGGGGGTCAAGTTATGGACGGGGGCGCGGAGGTGGTTCTGACACTTGAAATAATTTAACGAAATAAAATTAGGACAAAATGAACTTGTGTAGGTTAGACTACAACCAAAAAAACAAAAATTTACAGCAGGAACGAGTCCTAAATGAGAACTTGTATGGGTGATAGACTAATGAAAACCGAGTCATTTTATCATGTAAAAGATTGCAAGTTCACATGTTATCGGGATCGAACCTTTGGGGGCCCTGCATTTCTGGGGTTTTCGCTAGCCACCTCGAAGAGACGTTCATGGGTTTCGCATGCCCTCCGCATGGCTGCGATGGCGGGGCTCGTCGCGGCGTCGCGTCCTCGAATTACATGAAGTAGTACACCGCCGGTGGCTCTCAACACCTTAATTTGAATTAATAAAATGGAATTAAGCAAACAGGTAAAAAGACAGAGGGAGGGGAAACCAGCGAGAGAGGGAACGTTCGGACAAGGGTCGTTAGTTGCCGACTGCCCGGGATTAGTTGCTGCCGTCCAACCGCTTGTCATGTGGATAGGGTCTCCGAACAACGTCCATTAGTCACGACTTCGCTGATGAAGAGCCATTTCTAAACTTTACGGTTATTATAAAGTATTCATAATGTCGACCCAAAAATTTTTTTTTTTTAAGTGTTCATACTGACCCATCTAGAAAGATGAACATGTAGTTGTCTGTTAGCTGAAAACAACACTTTACTATACCTTACGTTTCAGGTGATTATTCTAACATTAATGTGTAATTTGTATCGCAAAAAATAAATGATAAAAAGCAATCGTTTTTATCGCCTACAAAAGAAATAAACAAAAAAGAATTTCATCCTTAACCAAAAAACGAAAAAGAATTTCATCATTCGCGTGAATGATTAGATACAAATTTCTATCTACAGTGAAAGCATTTTTTTATCGGCTAATTACTTCAAGAAATATGAGCGGTCATTTGTACGATTTTCTTTTTTGAAAAAATCATTCACTTTTGGGCCAAACAAACGGATCTTGAGTCCCAATTAGAATAGACATATGATATTACGCGGAGTTTAATATCACAAAAAAATAACAAGCCGGTACACCAATAACATATTTACTCAAGACCAATTCTCGTATCATAAATCGGCCACACTCATTCCACATTTACTTGAAGCCAATTTTCATGTCACAAAAGTTTCACGTGGTGCACCATGGCACACTTATCTCAAACTTATTTTCACGTCACAAATTATTTTGGGGCAGGTGGAAATCAATTTGCTTATATAATAAGATTAATATCATGAAAAATCATAAACTGATAAACATGTGATAAATTTACTCAAAATTAATTTTTTTATAATAGTAAGCTCCAAAATGATAAACCTGTGACAAATTTATCCTCCATTATTTTTTATTAAATTGAGTTAATACCATGAAAATCTCTAAGCCGATATACTCATGGCAAATAGAGGGTGAAAACCTCAAATTAGCATAATTGTCAATTGACATGTATCATTTAACTCAGTAATTTGATGGTAAATTTATCATAAATGTATCGATTTAAAAAAATTTTGTAGTCAAACAATTAGTATATGATAAATTTCTTAGAAGCATATTAATTTAGAATTTTTAGTGGTCAAAAAAATAATTTAAAGTAAATATTCAATAGGCGTATAGTTTAAGGGTTATCGTGCATTTCTGCGAAGCCAGAGATGAGGAGGGAGAAGGAACGAAGAGGAAAGAATGCACCGCACGACGACCGTTGGGAACGCGGTAGGGGGCGGCGGCATGGGCCCCACGCGGTCGAGGGAAGAAGGAAACGGGGATAGGGCCAGCTGGAGCCACGACGGCACCGACGGCGACCCAGGGAATATCCGGATTCCGTTTTCCACCCATCGCCTTTAAAAGGCGGGCATCTCACGCCACAGAGCGGGAACATCCGAAACAGAGCAGGCACAAAGCTTCCTCTATCTACACAGAGAGAAGAGAGGGAGGAGGAGGAGGAGTTGCGTGGCCGTCTTCCTCTAGGGTTTCGTGGTTTCCTAACACTCTGTTTATACTCTGCTCCCCATTTCTCGTTTGCCTTTTCTGAGATCCGCGCGTCTCTGTCTCTGTCTCTCTCTTTGTGAAGGTCCCGCTGGAACTCGAGACCGTTACAGGTTCGTCTGGCTGTCCCTTGTGCTGTCGCTCGCATCTTGTCGCTGTGATCTTCTTTTTGTTGGCGTGGGTCATGTTCTGTTTTTCGGCTCTCGTCTTGTGCCTTCCTGTTTGGAGTAGTCCCCAGGTCGACATTGGCTCGTTACTGCGCCGATGATCATCTTCGCTGTGCTTCTCTAGCTGTACCTTTTTTTTTCTTCTGTGCCGGCTTACTGTGATTCCGTGCTTGTGTGCGTTGATCTGTGGAGGCGATTTCGTCTTCTTCTTTAGGATTTGTTGGCTCTCTGAGCAACGTCCTGTGCAACATGTCTTTTTGGTGGCGAATCTGCGTTTGATTTGCTGTGTTGTTAGCTTGCTTGAGTTCTAATCTGCTGAGCTGGGCTCGCGTATGGTGGCCTGTTCGGTAGGTGTCCATTTGGCAAACATTCTTTGCAGTCATACACATTGTGTGGATTTTGGTGATTCGTTTCGTTGAAAATGGCCGAACGGTTCCTGCTACCTGATCCATCATTCCTGTAGTGGATCGATGGCTTTGTCATTTCTGTTATTGTTGATTTTGTTGGGACCAACTGCAAGATCTACAAGACGTTCTATCTGTGCTACTTTGAACATGCTTGCTTGGTCCATTCGGGATCTTTTTCGGCCAGAGTGCATTGTTATTGCTGCTTAGGGGGACGAATTGGACGTAACAATACTTCCCAGCCGTCTGGATCTGTTTTTGCTGGATCTAAGAATTGCTTACTATCTGCTTTGATTTCCCTGGTCTGTTCGCTGATGCTTGAATCCCATCGAATGGTGCGACCTGCTTGTCTAGATGCCTTAAGGTTACAGTTGTGCGAGTTATGAAGTTGAAATGCTGCATTATTTTCAACTCCTTCAGCACCTTATTTGAAGGGGAAGAGTTTATGGTAAATGGAACCCCTGTTTATCCACCATTGCCGGCAGCATGGGCTTAACATGATTTGGCATTTTGGTTGGATGAAACCATGTTATGGTTAACTCTTCCTTCTTGTTTTCTTGGTGTGCACTCACGTTTCTTGATGAAGCTGTATAAAAAAGGATAATTCTCGAACTTCTCATTACCATTCTGCAGATATGGCACCACCCAGCATTACCGAGAATGTTCAGAAGGGTACCACTTCTCATCCTGCACCGCATCCGCCTCTTAACGAAAGGATCCTTTCATCAATGACCCGGAGGTCTGTCGCTGCACACCCTTGGCACGATCTTGAGATAGGTACTGTATATCTGAACTTTTTCTTTGCTTTTGAAGTTCTCCTCTAATGTCATTCTCTTTGTCAGGTCCTGGAGCTCCAACAGTTTTCAACTCTGTAAGTGTACAAACTGCCATTACTGCACTTGTTGTATAGTAGTGCATAAACTGGGATCTCCTTTTTTTAGAGGAGGAAAATCAGACTTTGAAACCTTGGACCTCATGTTGAGGCGGGGAAACAAAAAGGTCAATTCTTAAGGAACCGGTGGCTCATTCGTTTGCATAGCAGGAAAGTCAATACCTCATGGATTTTGGCAATTTCTTCATTTCACCTTCTCGGATGCTAGAATCCACCATGGCCATCCCTGTCAATATTTATTATTCTTGGAGAATAATACTGAATTTCTAGAATGGGAAAAGGACTGACCCTGCATAAACCCGAATATAAGGAAACAAGAATCCTCAACTGGGTGCCTTACTCTGGGACAAACTCTTGCAGGTGATTGAAATTAGTAAGGGAAGCAAGGTGAAATATGAACTTGACAAGAAGACTGGACTGATCAAGGTAATCTTCGGTTCTTCCAGCCAAGCTTCATACACCGAGACCGTATAGTTGATCAAAAGTTGTTTAACAGTGACATATATTTTTAGGTCGACCGTATACTTTACTCATCAGTTGTGTATCCCCACAACTATGGTTTCATTCCCCGCACTCTCTGTGAGGACAATGACCCGCTAGATGTCCTGATCATCATGCAGGTTTGTGGTTTGACGTGCACCTTTTCTTTATATACTGAGAAAAAGTTCCACAATGCTGATGATATGGATCTACCTTATATTATACTTTGGCAAGGGCAGAATCATCATGGCAAAACCTCTCATAAGTTAACAAACAAAGCCTATTCTGGTCAATTTATGCAAACTAATTTAGTCATTACTGACTGAAACACCGCAGGAGCCTGTTCTTCCTGGATGCTTTCTTCGGGCTAAAGCTATAGGCCTCATGCCTATGATTGATCAGGTACCCAGTTTGAACAGTCAACAGAAGTATTTATCATTGTCTTCCCTCTTCTAGAGGAATGACTGATTATGATTTACAGGGTGAGAAAGATGACAAGATAATTGCTGTATGTGCCGATGATCCTGAGTACCGACACTATAATGACATTAAGGATCTCCCTCCTCATCGTTTGGCTGAAATCCGTCGCTTCTTTGAAGATTGTATCCTTGATACTGCCTTTAGTTAAAAGTATTCTGCATATTGGAATCCGCACTATTCTCTTAATGAAGCGAGGTTTATTATCCTTAATATGCTAAACAGACAAGAAAAATGAGAATAAGGAAGTTGCAGTGAATGATTTCCTTCCTGCCTCTGCTGCCTTTGAAGCAATCCAGCACTCCATGTAAGTTATTCTCTAAGTTACACTTGCGTCTGCCATAAGCTATTGACTTAAATGTCTTTTTCCTCCTTATGAATCTTGCGGCTAAATCTGAGTTATATCTCCATTATAGAATAGTTAATGTCTTTGTCAGAAGGAGTTGAAGTGTCTATGAGTCTATTTCCTGTCTAATGCTTTCAAGATTTTTTTGGGCATCTAATCATCATATGAATTAAGCATGTTTCAGTCAGTGGTATGTTTACAAATGTAAGTTGGTGCTTCATTTCAAATTAATCGTTCTTGGGCTATCTAAATCCAAAGCTTTTCAGTGGTACTTTTGTCCAAAATTGAACTGCAGGGACTTCTTGTCTTTCAGTTCTTTTTCTTTAACGTCTCAAAACAATGGCTATTGCTTGTGCAAATCACTTATCATACAT
This sequence comes from Psidium guajava, assembly GCA_016432845.1. Lineage (NCBI taxonomy): Eukaryota > Viridiplantae > Streptophyta > Magnoliopsida > Myrtales > Myrtaceae > Psidium > Psidium guajava. The sequence continues at coordinate 38,107,267 of CM028224.1, forward strand.
CCAACTTTTGTCATGAAGGAACCTCTATGCCGACTACATTGTGGAGAGCTTGAGGCGGTAGTCGACCCCAGTTAACATGGTGGTTCCGGGCCCCGCTCCTCTTTGTGTAGATGACGACGATAGTACAAATCTTCCATTTTCTTTATAAGCAAATTGTTTTTGTGTTTGGTGCAAGGAATGGCATCACAATGTCGTGTTTATATTTACATCTCATGGATGATGTTTTTGTATTTCGACAGAGGAGATTAAAAACTTTTGGCATGCGTTCCACCTTTTTGGTCCTTCCTATTCTTTTCTCTTGATGCTTACTGCTCACCTGCGGCCATTATCTTTATTTGGACACACAAGAAGGGTTTTTGTTCAGTTCAACATGGAAGGAAATGCAGGAGTTTGAATTTGTATCTATAGTCTGTGATTCAGCATCCATTACATGTAGTTCAGGGATGGAGGAGGTCTACTTTGCTGTTTAAAGAGAAGAAATGCAGATAGATCTTTTTTTTTTCTTTCCTTGCGCACGTTAAAACATTGAATCCAAAAGTTTAAATTAATAAGTGAACGCAGACCACATATGTATGTAAAAGAACAGTGTGAACAAGCAATGGACGAAAAATTTTTTACACCTCTCACGTACAAACTAAATTGGGAATGACATGCGAAATTTGACGAGTGGGGTTACGTATGAATAAATTGCACAGAACGCAAATTTGATATTGTAATAAAAAATTTTAGATTAGTAGTTAGATGGATATTTTGTGTGCGCATATAAATATAATGTAGACAACAAGAGATACTACTTTCGCAGGTCGGACGTCTTTGTTCCATGGATTTGGCAACATGTGTGCATCCTTGAAGCAAATGGTATAAATGCGATCGGTGTTCTTATTGAATCGGTTTTCTCGACTAAATGGCGTGCCCCTCGCATTCTTCGAAAGTTGAAGATAAACAAGATTTTGACTAAGATTCATTTCATCATTCATTTAGTTATCTAGATTATAAGTTTATAACCCCCATCTCGTCTCATGAAAGCTTAGGTGTCTGTAAGTGCTGAACGAGATCGCTCACTCTACAGTCTATTTGCTGCTTGTGTTTCACCTGATTCGCTGGGCAAGAATCCCCTTTCCGCTTTGTTTTAACCATGAGCTTGGGGCTTTACCTTTTGAGACTTGTCGGACCTTTATTTCTCTTTGTTGCTTTTATTTTTGGGTCAAAGAGGCGGTCTTGTCTACTGCTTTTTATAATTTTCTTTTTGTCGAATACTTACTTTCTATAATTGACTAGCTTATTGGGCATTTGGTGGCACACATGACAAAACTTACAGAGTAAAATTTTTGTTCTAGAAATTCTTCTAAAGGAGGAAGCCAATTGATAACGCAATTTCTAGAAAAGAAATCCTTTTGGTTATGCAACTTTATTTTTTTACTTCTTGACAATTTTTTTTTTACTCCAAAAGTAGTTTTGAAGCTGCTTGGATAAGTAAAAAAATTTTATTTCTCTTCAAAAGTAGAAAAACCGACTTCTAGTCAGAAGTCAATTTTTATAGCAGAAATGTTGCCATGTGTGCCGTTAGATGCTCATACGAAAAGTTTCTAAAAAATAGAGACCATTTGAAAATGAAAAATCTAAATAAAAAGTCTCGTTTGAAATTTCCCCCCTAAAAAAAAAGTTACCCTTGAATCCAATCATGAAAAGGTAGAAAGTTTACGTATTTATCATATTTTCAATTAAGCCTAACTCAGCTCAAGTGTATCGATTATTGAAATCGACCTACGTAAGATTTACTTAATCTAACAATGCACGTGAACGGGTTCCCATGAATCTATTCGAAGTTCTGTCTTAGATTCGCGAAATGGGTGAATGACTAATCATAAATAATAAAAATAGTAGGAGAACATTTTTGTTGGATGAAAATGAAAAATGTAAATTAGAAAATGAATTTGAGCACAATAAGTTCTCTTCTTCTCGAGATAGTAATTGGCCGCATCTCAAATCATGCGAGTTAAATTTAGGTCGACCGTTAGATCGCGGGGGTATCGGACGGTCCATGAACAGAGCTCACCTAAACCGGATGCAGCTAAGTTTTCGGCATATTATCTCCTCTCCACAGCGCTCTCTCCACCCAGTCCACTCCACTCTCTCTCATCTCTCTCTCTCTCTCTTAAACCCTTCGGTTCTCTCCAAAAACCCTTCTGCTCTCCGGCACTCGACCTCGACCTCGACCTCGACCATCTCGAATCTCTCTGCACAATCTCAACCCATCCAATCATGAGCTCCTTCCCCAACTCCACCACCGGCTTCGACAACCTCCTCCTCCAAACCCTAATGAGCCGCCTCCAAATCCGCCCTCCCTCCTCCGCCGCCGCCCGCCCCCCTCCCCTCTCCCTCGAGGACCTCCTCTTCGACGCCGTAAACAACATCTCTGATCTCGACGACGACGACGACTACGGCGAGGACGGCTGCGGCGCCGACGAGTCCGACCCCGGCAGGTCCCGGCTCGCTAGGGAAGAGGCCCGGCTCGAGAGGGAGATCGTCAAGGTCATCCTCTCCGGGAAGGCTGACTCGCTCAAGCCCAACTCGGGCCAGGCCGTCACGATCGGCGAGCACCACATCTGCGTTGGGTTCCATCAGGAGACCGGCTCGGATTATCGGGTGTGGGAGTGGCACGGCCACATCATGCTGTTCGACGACGAGAACGGGTACTCGCCGGAGTACATATATGGGAATTACTTCGAGAGGTTGAAGAGTAAGGGCCGTGAAGTCAAGGAAGATGAGGAGAGGGAGGAAGAGGTGAAGGAGCAGCAGGAGGAGAAGGTGAGGAACTTGGGGTTGAGAGAGTTGATTGAGGGAGGTGATTCTGGCGGTGGTCGGATTCTTCACAGGAACTTGAACGGGGCTCTTCCAGGTTTTATGTGAATTCGTCTTTAATGTTTTTATCAACGCGTCAATCGTGTCTTTCTTCTGTTGCATGGTGTTTTGTGTATGATTGTTTTGGAGATTAGTTGTGTGCTAGTTTTTACATGATCACATTTGTTTGTTATGTCATTGCATTTAATTTGGCTGTGTCCTGCTTCAACATTATTCGTTGCCATAGATATGAAGCTCGACTTCTTTGCTCGAGTATCTCTGGGATTAGATTTTGCATTTTTGAGTGACTGAAATTTGGAATTGGATTTAGTTGTCCACCAGTAGAAGAGATGATATATGCCATGGAGTAGGAAGAAACCGAGCTTGTGGACCAGTTTCTGATAGAGATTGAGGCGATGCCATAATGATATCATGTTAGGAACGAGCAGACTCATTAAGTTGGTTTTTAGGGTGTGCATCTGTTAGATTCTCTGCTAATTGCATTTGAAGATGTAATGAAACGGGTATGACGTATTCAGGGAAGTTATTAAGTTCGCTTTTTAGAAGGAGACATTTTGGCATTGGGCGGAGTTATTGTGATCATGTTGGCAAACAAACACTTTCCTTGATGGTGATCATCATATGTTCAATAAGATAAGTAATCAAGAACTTGCTTCTCGGTGAGTTCACCACCTAAACCTGAGCATAGTTAGCTGTGTTGTTACTAAGATATTAGGTGGATAAGTTAAGAGAATGCCATGTGCACATGTTTATATAGACGAGGGGGATAATGGAAGTGATTAGGATAGGATACGAAAAGGTGGAAATAATAGCGAAACTTTGGAAAAATTCCTCACCACTTGCCAACCACCATTCCACCGCCAACACCGACTTCCACAATGCCAGCAACTATAAGCACTCCCTTTCAAGTTTTACTGACATTTCTCCGCCTTTGACGATGACATGGTAACACTACCATGAAATTCCCTGCTGTCTCTGTGACCTCCTCTACCTTTAGCCCCAACCCCACTGCAGCTTCCTTCGACATATAACCATTTGCACAAGGGCCACTGCATATGTGCACTGTTTGTCGATCATTTCTGGCTCAAATAATTTGGGCGGTCTAGGTCAAAGATTATGTCACCTGAAAATGATGGAGGAATTGCCATGTATGAGAGATCATCTTCCTTCTCCTATATCACTCTGGCTGTTTTATGGAGGACTGCATTACTATAAAAGTGAGGCTAGCTTTTTCACAATCCTTGCGGCTTTTCCTTCTGAGCATCTCTTTTTGTCCTTCCTTCTACCTTATCAACCTCACAGGTTTTGATAGAGCTCACACGGACATTGCAAAGAAGTGAAAACGGCTTGGGAGGAGATATTTGCTGAATGGTGTTCTTTTTCCTGTTTCTCCATCAGAAATGACATGTGTAAAGCCTGCATCATCTGTCAAGCTCTCTCTCTTTTTTTTTTTTTATCGAAATCTCTCAAGCTCTTCAAAATTCAGGTTTTGTGATTCTGCCGTGTCATGTCTGAGTCAATATGTAGAATCTGGACAATACGGAAGACTCGTAGAAGCCTGTGTTGTAGAATAAAGAGGCTACTTTTTGTGGGACGTACCTTTTTTACGGTTCCTTTTCCCCTCCTGACCCAGTCTTGGGCTGTTTTAGAGCCTGTTGTTTTCTTTAAGTTCATTCCTTATTTGCCAAAAGACAAATTGCAAGGCTAGATAATGGCATGGTTTCATCGGTTACATATGCTCGTACTCTAGACGTGGAAATACTCATCCGTATTTTTTTCTTGCATTTTGCATTATGCATTATTCGGTGGTACAAGATAAGAGAATTTACTTTGAGAGAACCAAAACATGCTTAGATTATGTTGAGACCGAATGAATGGATGTCCCTCATGGAGAAACAGAAGCAAATGACATCGTAGTACGAGGCCCGAGTTTATGCTAAAGACATGTTTTCGTGTATTTATTATGAGAAGAAACTCCTGGGTTTACAGTTGCTTTAAAATGCAAATAGACTCGCAGACAGTGCAGAGGTCGAATTTGTTTTCTTTCTACCGTTTCTTGTTAGCAGTGCCCGTCTTGGATTGATGCATGACCTTCGAGAACATAAATCCTTCATCCATCTTTGCTCTTTGTTCATTTGGTTCTTTGAATGGCTGTGACTGTGATCACATCCGACAAACGCGAAAACCTGGGATATCCCTTAGTTTGTAAAGTTCAGTTCAGTTGGTGTTGCTCTTATGATCAAATTGTAGTGGAGAGAATGTGCAAGCTCTTTTCAACCAAACACTCGAGCGGAGAAATTCATCGCGCAATTGCAGTCAAGCTAGTGGTAGAACTGTGTGGCAACGACGGAGCTGATAACAGACCGTGAACTAGCTAAATCCATTTCTCAAGAAACGCCAAAAGGGAGCGCAAGTGTGGGCATTTCCCGCCCAAAATTCGATTTCAATTTTCACAGAAAGGGAAAAGGGGAGGACCGTCTTGTTTTTCTTCTACCAAAGCATGGAACATCTGGCCATCTCATTTCCTTGAAGCACAGGACTCAAAAGAGTAGAAACAACCCCCGTGAGAAACCAAAAAGACCACCACCCACAGAACAGTACGTACATGGAGAGACGGGGAATCAGCAACTATAGAAACTATTAAGAACCAGAAGTTCTCAACGGAACCCTAAAACCCTAAATCGAAGTTTAAGCCGCCTTCTTCGGTGATTTGGTGGCTTTTGACGGGGACTTGGGCTCCTTGCCCGCCTTGTCCGTCTTCTTCGGCAGGAGGACCGGGTTGATGTTCGGGAGAACGCCTCCATGTGCGATCGTCACTCCAGCAAGCAGCTTCCCGAGCTCCTCGTCATTCCTCACCGCCAACAGCACGTGCCTCGGGATGATCCTGTTCTTCTTGTTGTCCCTCGCCGCATTGCCGGCGAGCTCCAAAACCTACACATGCCAGCACAGCTCTTTAAGTACTTCCACGAGTTCGAACCCCCCCTGCTGCGGTACTTCAGGTACGATGGCCAAGGAAGGCAAATGAGGCGAAGATTGCAAACTAGAAGTGTATCGAGGTTGGCCAGATGTTGGCAGTATCATTCCCTTAGCGATGTAAAGGTGAGCGAGTGAGGCGAAACAAGGAATATTCCAAAAATTTCAGCCCGATCGCAAAAGCAAGCTCAGAGTTCGTCAATAATCTAGAAATGCGGAAGACCAGAGCAGAGAGAGTGAGAAAGATACCTCGGCGGCGAGATACTCGAGGACGGCGGCGAGGTAGACAGGAGCCCCGGAGCCGATGCGCTGCGAGTAGCGGCCTTTCTTCAGGTACCTCCCAATACGGCCAACCGGGAATTGGAGGCCGGCTTTGACGGAGCGAGAGACGGACTTCTTCTTCGGGCCGCCTCCCCTCCTGCCTCCGGCACCCTTCTTCGGCTTGCCCAGGGACTCCATCGCCGAGTAGATCGAAGGTGGGGAGACGAACTGGAAATGCGGAGGATTTTCCGAGAAAACGGTGGGAAAGATTTCAGGAAATGCGAACGGGAGCGAGGAAAATTTTTCTGTGAGGGAGTGGGAGGACCGCGAGGTGGTGTTTAAATGGAGCGAGGGGTACATTGGGAGAGAGCACCCGGATTCGTCCATCGGGGAGTACGGACCGTTCGATGGGGGAGTTCGTGAACGGTTGTGGATTGATGAGGTGGCGAGCCGTGTCTTAGAGAAAGGACCAGTCACGTGAAGAGAGAGAGGGGGTTGTTGCAAGAAGGAAAGGCACTTGGCCAACAGAATCTGTAAACCGAAAAATGAGCAACCGGAAAAGAACCAGCATAGCATTCGGGCCAATATCCAAAAAAAAAAATCTCAATTTTAGCCTCTGAGTTAATTATATCTAAAAAAAAATCTCGTAAAAATTTCCAAACTTTGGCATCTGTCCTAATTATATCTAAAATATTTTTTTGTCTCTTAAAAAACCCCACAATTTTTACTTTTGTCTCAATTTTACCGGTTTAATACCGAAAAAATCCTCAACTTTAGCATTTGTCTCAATTATATCAAAAAATTATCTCATAAAAAATCTCAAATATTTGCTTTTCACCTAATTCTACCACCATCAGCCTTCCCTCTATAATTACCATTAGTTAATCCTATATAGCTCGAATTTTTTCAACAAGATTATCAATAAATATTCAAAATTCAAAAACAACAAATTTCAAGAATGATGAGATTTGATATCGTTCGTCCAAATAATCAAATCTTCACGTCTAGCCGTTCTTTATGCTGTTAAGTATCGAGAAGAATTCAAAACACACCATCTTAAATGGCTCTGTATATTCCAATAATGTGTGGGGGAAGTAGACAACAGAAGAGAAGTTACTAAGTCTTTTCATGTTAGCTTTGCCGATGTGTAATTTTTTAACGACGTGAAAATGCCACATAGGATATGATTAACTAATAGTGATTGTGAAATGAAGGATACTGATGGTATAATTGGGGTAAAAGTAAAAAATTTAGATTTTTTATGAGATAAAAAAGGTTTTAGATATAATTGGGATAAATGCTGAAGTTGTGGATTTTTTTGAGTTAGGCCGGTAGAATTGGGACAAAAACTAAAGTTAAGAGTTTTTTATGAGATAAAAAAAATGTATATAATTGGAACAGAAACTAAAGTTAAAGATTTTTTTAGGTATTAGGCCCACAGTATTCTACGTCAAATGTGAAAAATGAGGCAATTCAGATGTATCTATTATTTTGAAACTTCAAATAGCAAAACAACTTACTTAAAAAAAATGTTGGATTTTTCTTTTTGGAAATTTTGAATGTCGTCATTCATTCTCTCTTAAAGATTCGATTTTTTTATAAAAAAAAATCTGATGTTTTTAATACCCGTGTGCATTATCCCAAACTAATTTTTGGGTCATAAAAGAACCTCAAACTGTAACAATCGGGTCACATTTACTCCAAAATAATTTTCTTGCCACAAAAAATCACAATATCGGTTCAGTTTTCTTCGGACCTGGCTTTCCCCAAGATGACATGTGTTTAGGAGATCCATTTATATTGAATCTCTATAAAGGATCCGCATCACAAGCAGATCATCCAAGTAGTTTGCGTCGTGTTTTTCCATTTCAACAACTTAACGAGGATATTAGATGAAATCTTGAGGAAGTCGGATTTGCCATGGGCATACCAGTTTGAAAATGACATGAACATTAGTTTGGTGGCAAATATAACACGAGTAAGATTATTTACTATGAGAGAAATAATTTTGAGGGTAAATAACATGTTTGATGCATATATTGATTTGGGGTTTCTTGGTGCTGCTACCATTTCCCTTCGCTAGAGGTATATCAATTATGAGTCTTAAAAAGAAAATCAAATGTGCGGATCACAGAAATTTTTATCGCAAATGAAAAGAAACCAAAATCAAATAAGCTATGGCTAAGAAAAACATCGAGAATGATCAATATAGGAACATGCTCTTCCAAATTTTGGAAGTCCGCGGGTGACAAATTGATAGGTTGAGTTCGGATTGAGCCGATCATTTATGGTTTGGATCAGAATGATTGACATAACTAAAATTTCCATGCTTTTTTCCTATGCATATAGCACGAATGACATTCAATCCGGCCTACCCAACCTATGTAACGTAACACATGATATTTTTTTAGCAAATTAGAAACGTAAGTCTAAAATATTAATAGAATGGAATCAAATTTTATTGGAAAATTAGCAAACAATTATTTTTTTTAGCAAAAACTAATTAGCAACTTCGGAAAAAAAAAAAAGAAAGGGGGTGGAGGGGTACATCCATCACGCATGAGGCATATGACAATCTAAAGTTATGCCCGCTTAATGCTTGATTTGACTTGGGAAATACCCTGCACGAGAGCGATTCCTAGTTGTTAGATCGACAGATTGCAAGCCAAAGCCAGCAGCTTGGAAATGCGTGGGGGCGCTTTGATAAGGTCAGTTGCATCTGCTCTGCTGAACTGTGCCTGCCATCCCTCTGCTGCAGCAACTCGAAAAGTACGGAGGGACCGGGCTTTAGGAAAATAGAAAGGCCTTGGTTACTGAGGAACCGAAAGCTCGGGCATGGCACGGATATAAATAAATACGGGCTGTTGAATCAAGAAAGCTTAACGGAAAGGCGAACGGCGCCACTGACGACCCTGTAGAAGCCGATGACCCTGCAGCTGACCCTCAAGTCGCACCACCGCATCTCCCTCCAGGACCTCGACGGCGCAACGGGGTTGGAGCATCACGCTTTGTCCTTCGTCGTAGTGTGCTTGGATCCCCTAACATAATGTTTGGAGTGACATTATCCAATCCGGACTGTCCAATTTAAAATGAATGGCCCAAATTGATTCACATCAACTTTTTAAAAGAGGAAAAAAAATTTCGATGAGAATTTTAAAATTTTGAATCGATCAATTTGGGCCGTTCATTTTTGAATTAAGTGGCCATGATCTTTTATGTCACCCAGCATGCTCTGTGTTAACATTACACCAGGAAAAAGCATGTAATGGGCTCACAATCTCGATTTCCTAAAATTGAAACTTTACCTCAAGTTGAATTTCTTTAAAGGACTAGACCCATTTTTCACGTAACAATGATGTTAAGCCCACCTATTTACCCATAGGAATTTCAAAGTAGTTTTGATGACCATTGAAATCTCGGACGATTCGTGAATCATCCGATTACCGATTATCCCATCTTTTTCTTGTCCAAGACTTGCGTGGAGTTTGTTTGCTGCAGGTTTTAATTAGACGTTTTCATTTGATATTTGAAAAAGGCATCAGCTCCCTCGCATGAAAAAATTCAAACGTTGATTCCTAAATCATTGACATGGACAATTTTTCAGTTTCTTTTTTATTTTTATTATTTAATTTTATCTTTCCTTTCTTTTCTTTTCTCCCCTTCCCCCTGATTGAGGCCTCGCTAGATCCCATTGAGATGACCTTGCCCAAAGATGGCAAGGGTGACCCTCACTTGAGGACGGGCAAGCCTGACCAGGTCGAGCCTCACCAACACAATCGCCAAGACTTGGCGACTAGCGAAGAAAGAATTAAAAAGCGCGACAAATACAAAACAAAAAATTTATAGAAAATTGCAATGATTATTCATATAAGCACCGTTCGTGGTATGTAGGATGGTCAGTATCCACTTCAGCAATTATCGGCTAAAATTTGCTGGAAGCATTAAATTGGCAAACTACCAAAAAGGCTTAAGACTAGATTGACCAAATTAAAATGTTTAAGACTAAATTAAGACAAGTGCGATGGGTTTCTGACTTTTTGGGCATTTTTGTCAATTCACTTGGATAGCCCAAGAAAAGAAATATTTAACAAATCACTAATCTTATCCGCGGTACAGTGTAATAGCGCATGCTAATCGTATCAAGCATTTCGGGCCGCTCTTCTCGCGTTACGTTTGAACGTTCTTTTTCTTCACACCAATTGTAAAGAAATTTCGAGCGGGAAAACCTCTATTTTTGCATCACAACGAAGAACGCTTTAGGTGATATATCCTCTCAAAAATTTATTATTATGTCCCGATATATTTTGTGAGATTGTTACCACGACAGCTATAATTTTTTCAGGAGATTTTACTTCGCTCTATTTTTTCTTTTTTCTTTTTCTTGTACGGGAATGTAGACGAACAACATTCTAGTCCCCATACTTAGAGGTGGCCACGGTTTGGAACCGCCGGTTCCGGTTCCAGACTATCATGAACCGGAACCGGAACCTTGAAGGCGGTTCCGGTTCATGAACCGGCGGTTCGGACTGGTTCAAGGGCCGGTTCCAGTTCCAGTTTGAACCGGACGGAACCACCGGTTCCGAACTAGAACCGAACCGGCGGTTCCGTCCGGTTCAAATCGATTTTCAAATAAAACTTTAAAAAATAAAAAAAATTAAATAATGAATTATGAAATAAAAAAGATAAAATTATAAAATAATAAATTTTCAAATATAAATTGTAATCAAATTTATGGATCGGGAAAAAAAAAGGGGAGGGAAAAAAGGGCTTGAACTTAATGAATTATCATTAAGCGCCTATATATCTTCTTGGGGATAGAAGAATCAAAGCCCATGTAGTTCTTTTACCTTTGATAACTCCATACTTACCTCATCATCAATCGTCGCTACCCGTGGCGGTGGTATCTTCGTCATTGAAGAATTCGGATTCGTTGTTGCGATCCATTTCTTGTTGTCGATATGCCGCCTTTGTCCAATCATCGACACAAATTTGAACTTCAACTGAATCCGGAGATAATCTCGAACGTCGATCATCCAAAATATTACCTCCAATACTAAATGTTTGTTCAACCGCAACGGCTGAGCAAGGGGTTGCTAAAATCTCTTTTGCAATGTGAGCTAATACTGTAAATTGAGTTGAATGATTATTCCACCACTTTAGAATTTGAAAATCAATGCCGTCTGATTGAGGAAACTCAAATTCAGTAGTTAAATAAATTTCTATTTCAGAAATATTTCCCATTATTCCCTTTTGTCTTTTTTGTCTATTTATCAGATTTCTAGACCATCTACCTAGGTGCTTACCTTGCATGCCACTAACTTGGGAAGAAGTTCCACTATCACCAACTATATTATATCTATTACAAAAATTATTATACAATTCTACTATTATATCTTTAACTTCTTTTTCTATATCTCTAATATTTACGGTTTCAATCAAATGTAAACACTCATAGTATGAATTCAAATCATCAAGTAAGCCCTCCATTTTCGTACGTGGATCCAAAACACAAGCAACCAAATAGATAATAGGAATTTTGGTATAATATTGGATCCATTTCATTCGCATTGCTATAATAGTTGGACCTAATTAATTATCGCCTTCATTTTCTTGAAAAATATCAATAATATTTAGACATTCCGTTAAAAATTAATGTGTAGTAGGATAATAAACACCGGATAAAGTATAAGTTGCATTATTAAAAACTTTTAACAAATCTAAATTTTTTTTGCAAATATCTCACTCTTGTGGGTATAAATTACTTTGAGGAACTTAATTCACAAAAAATGTACATAATAATTCTTTATATGAAAAAGATTGATTAAGCAACTCGTATGTAGAATTCCAACGATGTGGAACATCTCTTGGAAATTTTTTTGGTTTTTTTCCATTTTGTTTACAAAATCTACCCTATTCTCTCATAACTTGGGAATGTTTCCATAAATATGTAATTGCTGTTTTTATTGGACGAAGAGCATTTTCAAGAGTTCGTAAACCATCTTGTACGCATAAATTTAAAACATGGCAAGCACATCTAATGTGAAAAAAATTTCCACCAAAAGCGGGTTTACAAATTGTTTCTAACTCGCGAACAGAAGCAGTATTTGACGCGGCATTATCAAAACCAATTGAAAAAATTTTATTAACCAATAAATATTCTTCTAAAACTTGCTTAATTATTCTATAAATATTATGTGCCGTATGCGATTCATCAAAAACTCGAAATGCAATAATTCTTTTTTGAATGTTCCATTCATCGTCTATCTAATGACATGTAATACCCATATAATAATGAGTTTGCCAAGGATCACTCCAAATGTCACTACCTATATGCACATGTCCATTGAAAAATGCAAAAACAATTCTCAAATCATCTTTTCCTTTTTTATAAAGTTTTAACATTTGGCGTTTAACCGTATTTCTCGAAACGGGTTTTTCTTGTGGAGTACATGCATTTTGTACAAAAGTATTAAAACCAAATTTTTTACCAAAATTAAATGCTAAATGTTCAACGGCAGTAAATTTAGCAAGTTCTTCCTCATAATTATTTTTATCGTAACGAGATAAATTAGAAGTGTTAGAATCGACAAACTTGGGAATTTGTTGTTGCCTCGTGTCGATCCCGAATTCCGTTGGATGTTTTGACGCCAAATGTCGACGATATGTTTCATAGCCGCTTCCAGTTGTAAACCTGTATACTTTTTTGCAATGGTTACATATGAGATTGTAGTCGTTACCTTCTAAATGTTGCTTGGTGAAGTGTTGCCATATGATGGATGCACCCCCTCGACTCATTTCTTTTGTTGTTGACGCTTCTTCGGTATTGGTAGTTGGTTGTAGACTTTCTTGAGTCGGGATGTGCTCGACATTAGGAATAACGTTGATATCATCTTCGTTATCGTATCCCCAATGTGCATACTCACAAGGATCATGAAAATAATTGGATTCTTCGGGAATCATCGGGCTCTTTCCTCTTCCACTAGCCATTTTTTTAAAGAATTGAGCGGAAGAAATTGAGTGAATTTGAGCGAATTTGAGAAATGAGAGAATTTGAGACTTGAGAGAAGTTGTGAGGAAAAATGAAGAGTGAAGATGGGTATTTATAATGGTTATGTTTTTTTAAAAGAATTTAAAAAAAATATTTTAAAATTATTTAAAAAATAAATAAATAAACGGCTATATAGCCGTTCGTCAACCAAACGGCTAATTAGTCGTTTGGTTGACCATATAATATAATATTATATCATATAGCCGTTTGGAAACGGCTATCGGGTCGGTTCCGAATCGGTGGTTCTGGGCCGGTTTTTAAATTTCGCAACCCGAAATCGACCCATGCCATACGGGCCGGTTCTGGTTCACAATGAACCGGCCCGTGGCCACCTCTACCCATTGTTGACACCTGATTTTTAATCATTTTTTTTCTTTTAAAATTACTAAAACAAATCCATAAAATTTCATAAAATTAAAAAATCAACTTTGGGGACCTGATTTTTCAGTATTTTTGATATTTTTATTTTCGAAAATTCATAAAAAAATCAAGAAAAATGATAAAATTGCAAAATCAACTTTGGAAGCCTTGGCCAAGCTTAGGCAACCATTTTTGAGTAAATTTTTTTTTTCATATTTTTTGTATTTTTTTAAATATATTTTTTAGAAATTAGGAAAATATTTAATAAATAATAGTATTTGATGCCACAAAAATACATAAAAATAGTCAATTTTTTTCCTTTAAATCCCTTTTCATGCTGGCCATCGCAAATTTAAAAAATCCAATTCGAGGTCGTGTATTCCTTAACGAGCATAATCTTGAATCGGGCCTAAAAAAATTCAATTTGAGTCAATTTATTTTCATTTTTCACTTTTATGAGTTGTGACATTGTTCTTTAATATTTCAAATTTTCATCTTGGCCCAATTATACCCAGAATGACTCAATTTTACAAACAGGGCTTTAATTAAATTTTGCATTATTTTCAATAGCAAGAAATGAGCTTAAATTCAACATGCGATAGGTGTGTTGAAAATTGTGAGGAGATTTGGACTTAAAGAAATATTTCTCCAGGGACTGAATTGCAAATACTTAAAATCTCATGGACTAGAGTTCAAATACCTAACACTTGAGGGATTATTTTGTAAATAACAAAAGGAAGAGTTAGTGGAGAAATTAGAATAGAGAAGGGAAGATGGAGAAGAGAAGATGGAGAAGAGGAGATGAAGATGGGAAGATGGAGAAGAGGAAATGGAAAAGAGAAGATAAAGAAAATAAGATGATAATAAAGAAGTGAAGATGGAGATAAAGAAGAGTTAGTAGAATGGGAGATAGATATGGAGAAGGGAAGATGAATATGAAGAAGAGTTAGTGGAGAAATTAGAATGTGAGGTAGAGATGGAGAAGGGAGGATGAAAATGAAGAAGAGTTAGTGGAGAAATTAGAATGTGAGATAGAGTTAGTGGAAAAATTAAAATGGGAGATAGATGAGTGGTTTATAAAAGGAGGAAGAAGTGAGCTTGAGAGGGGAATTTTTTGGAGAGAAAATTTTGGATGTTTGAGAGGGTTTTGGGAGATTGAAGAAAAATTTGAGAGAAAGAAAATACCAAAAAGAGAGAGAGAATTTTGAAGATGATGGGAGTTTAAAGCTAGAGGGTTATCATCATCAATTTCTTCATCGATCAACATAAATCAAGAATTCATCCCAGATTTGAAGCTAAGTGTCCATCTACTCTCTTTGATATTTTAGTATAAACTAGCTCAAATTTTCTACTCTTCTCCCATTTCCCCATATTTGATTTCAAGCATGAATCAATTATATCCATCAAGCACTTCTCATAATGCCATTGAAGCTAAGTGCCTCTTTCATTGTTCTAATTTTTAATGTGAATTAAATCATATTTGCTCTATTACTCCATTTCTCCATATTTTTATGTCAGGCAAAGGACAACTCCAAGTCAACGGTAAATCCCATGGAGGTGTAAGATTGGCGCTGACGAGCTCTTGAGTGCCCATTAAATTTTCAATTGATCCATCGATGGATTTCGGCCCGAATTGTCAAATCAATTCGTTTTATTTTAAAGAATTTAAACCCCAGAATGTGAAGGGCAGAGCCCGCTCACTGGAGGTCATTTTAAATTTCTGCAATTTAAATTCCTGCACCTTAAACCCCAAAGGAGAGGGCCAAGCCAAGACTAAGCTATCTATTGGTGGTCTTTATTTATTGTCATTTACTTCCTGTAATTTAATTTTTGAATCACTAAACCCCAAAATGAGTAGCTCGCAGCACTGCATAGAAGTCGTTAATTCACTCCCTCTTTCAGCTTCGGGGAAATACTTAATATTTTGAAAATGCCAAAAAAATGTCACTCACGTATATTCAATTTAAAAAAAGTGAAAATACAAAAGAAAATACTCTACTATAGCCTTAAGAATAAACCAAGCCTGAGTTGCCAAATTAGGATATCCATGAAATTAAGGTACCGAAAGGGCATTAGTTTTAATTAACTAGTGTAACCAAGTCCCCGAATTCATAATCTCTGGTTCGTAGAAGTAATTTAGTTCTCCTGCTAATTTACTTAGGTTTCTAATCAA
This sequence comes from Psidium guajava, assembly GCA_016432845.1. Lineage (NCBI taxonomy): Eukaryota > Viridiplantae > Streptophyta > Magnoliopsida > Myrtales > Myrtaceae > Psidium > Psidium guajava. The sequence continues at coordinate 38,122,944 of CM028224.1, forward strand.
CCTACCAAAAATGATTAGTGGCGACTCCAAATTTTAAAACCATTTGAACAAAAAACCAAAGTCGCGATTTGGTAGAGCTTGGAAGAGCTCGAACTAGGTTAGTTAATTTAATCAATTAATCTGGTAATCCATTAACTTAAAAAAATGAATTTTAGGTCGCGACACCCATACTCTCATTTATCTGGGTCTTAATCTTGTATGAACTCGGATCAATCAGAATCGTTGATCATGCCAATTTTGTTTGAGGGATTCGCATAATCAATGATCGTGATTAGCGGTGATCGGTTCCAAAATGAGTGGTTCGTACCCTAAAATTGAGAATCACCCGTTAGGGACCGATTTCGCAAAATAGGAATTGCGAACTACCCGCTCATTCTACGAATCCACTCGAGAATCGAATCACTCATCTGGTCTGACTCTTGATTGTATATCGATTACGGTCCTACCGAGTATCAATATCATTTAAAAAAAGAAAATAGAATCAATCCTTGGTGATTGAAGGAGGACTGCTCAACTTAAGACTTTGGGAGTGCATTCCCTATGTTTGTGTTCAGTATTCTTACCACATAAAAAACTTAAAGATGATGTCTTTACAAGCGGCAATATTATTATCAGTAATGGAGCCGAGCAATATGGAAAATGCAATAGCAGTTGATTAACTAATTAACGCAGATTTTCAAATGCATCTACAGTGTACTAGGGGTGATCAATTTTTAGTCCGATCCGATTCCCTAAAGAACTGAGAACTGGACCTGTGTTCCCGATTTTCAATTTGTTAGAATTGAAAATCAGACCCATAGCCTCAATAATCGGACCAGACCACACTGACAAATGGACCAAATCAAATCGAAAAAAAAAATCCTTTGAGCCACCGAAACACCAGTAGGATCAACTAAAACTCAACTCGACCATACCATCTTAGACAAAGAATCAAAGGAAAATATCAATTAGTCTTCCACTGGCAACAATCCCAAAAGTGGTAACCACTCTTTCATTCCTAGCCACCAGCCATCAAATCCAGCAGCACAACAACACTACTCTCCTCAATTCCAAAAAGCTAGGGTTTCATAAAATCACATCACGACCCAACGAAGAGGAACCGCCACATGAGGAGGAACACGCTGCAGCACCACACACAACTAACAGGGTTACTCTTAAAAATTTAAAAAAAATAAAAAAAATTACTGGTTCGATCCGGGCGATCTAGTCCTATGTCCTAGGAATTAGGCATTGGATCGCTTGGTCACCGGTTTCGATTTTAGGAATTGGAAACTGGATCGGACTGAACCCCTCTAGAATTGAAAATTGGACCATTGGTCTCAGTCCGATCCAGGCGGTTTATGTCCGATCGATCTAATTTGCTCATCCATATAGTGTTCAACATATATCATACATGAAAATAAGTTATGTTTGGATTTTTTTTTTTAAGATGGATAGATCTGGACTCCAAACTTTTCAAGGAAATGCCTTTAATTAAAAGAGTATATATTTGTATTATATAAAGGGTTCAGTTTGGTTAAATTAGTTGAATAGTTCCCACCCGAAACTATAAATGAATCGGTACCCATCGGTTCCAAAAAATTAGTATCAAAAAGTGTACCATTACCTATTGGTTTCATCTAGAATAAAGCAGTTGGGTACAGTATGGTTCAGTCCGATTTGAAATTATGGTTTTTTTTTGCTCACCCCTAGCTGTGATTATGATCGGGTCCAGGCAAGTTGTTCTTGTTGTGGTGGGCTTGTGATGGGCCCAACATTTTGGCCCACCCAGCTTCAGGTTAATATCTGAGCAAGGGCAAGCGTGGAAAAGCACACCCCTCGCCGCACACACGTGTACGCTCCAGATTTGTTCTCCAAGCGCCATCAATCTCGCCTGCCGATCCGTTGACCCTCCTGTCCCTCTCCCATCCCCCTCTTCTTCTTCACGCGCTTCGTCTCTTCTCTATCCCCTCACACTCAGCATCATCTTCTTCCTTCTTTCATTGATCCCTCATCTTCCCTTCGAATCAGCCAGGCATGAGCGTCGCGACCTGAAGATTCACCGACTCGAATCCTCGATCCACGCAATCGCCGCATCGTTCGAGATTTTTCCTCCTCATTCGCTGTAGTCTCGTGTCGATACACCGGCGGCCACCGTGGCGACGCTTTAGACTACGGTGTTTCGTTATTAGGGCTTGTGACCCCGGGGTTTCGAAGAGCATTTCACCATGCCTTCGGTGCCCTGCGATCTCCTCCTGATCCCTTCCCTGACCTACTTCCATGGTGGCTTGTGCCCGCATCGCCTGAAACACCTCGAAAAGGGTGATCGGCGTGGTAATCTTAGTTAACATTAGGCTTTCCGTAGTTACCGTCGGCGTTCTCATTTCGCAGCTGCGTTTAGGTTTTCCTTTGCCTATCTTTCTCCTGTTTGTTGTGCGACGTAAAAGTTTTTGGCCAGTGACGGACTTGTACCGAGCTGTGCGAGTAGCTGAGGTTCTATAACCATTTTGAATGCCCTTGCCGTCTTGTAAGGTATGCCACTTGTTCCGTTGAAAGTCTTGTACATGGCTTGTGATTTGCGATCGTTACCATTTTTTTTGTGCTTAGATGATAAACTGCCATGAGGAGCGAAAAGTAAAATGGATATTATTAGTTAAGCTGCTAGATCTCTCTTTTTGCAAGTTTCTCTATTGGTTGAAAATTACAGGGGTTAACGTTCTATCCCTACAACCTCTGTTCAATTTGAAAAGTAAATATTTCCTAGGATTCTTCGGCTTGTGAGCTTGCTTGTGTCCTAAGCTTACCTATGTTCACGAGCTATATGCTGTTGCCCTGTGAAAACCCTACGGTCGGGTTTATTTGGGATGTGTTCACCATCGTGCTGTATTCAGGAGCCCTTTCCAGGGGTAGTGCCTGAATATGTTGTTGTGGCTCATCATTTCCCTGGGTGGAACTGCCTATAATTGGCTTTACAGAGAAGCATCGTCTGTGGATTTGACTTGTTATTACTTGTATATATACAGGGCAAACTTTCGGTTTTAATCTCTTTCCTTGTAATCAAATTCCCTGAATCTCTGTGCATTTTTGTCTTTTAGTATACGGAGGAGCACATAATTGCTGTTTTGGTTTTGTGGTTATTCTTATTGAATCATCAACTGTTGCTGACTCCATTTCCTTTTGCATTTCTTTCCCCTAGATACTCACATCGATGGACGGATACTCTTCAACTTTTGGGACCAACTCGGTTGTCTGTGAGAACTTGATAAGTGAACTTGGTAATAGTCTGGGTAATGTTCTACATGTTGAAGACGGTGAAGTTGTAGTTGGTACTTCGAAATTAGAGAAATCACATGAAGTTTCTGTGCTTAAGGCGGAGTCATATGAGAAGTGTCTCGTTAAATGTGCAACTTTTCCATTGCCTGGAGAGAAGTTATCTCCACATTTGTTGTCTGATGAAGCAGCTGATGTGCCAGAATCGGCTTTGCGAGACCTGTTCTCAGAGGAGCACATTAATAATGTCTACTCACGGTCGATATCTTTTCCTGTAAGTTCTTTCCCAGTCGTGGATGTAGGGCTTGCTCTACTTTCTATTGTCTAAGATCTTGCTAATTTCTGTCTAGTTTCTCTTTTTTCATTATCCAGCTTTCTTTTTTGATAGTTTCTTTGGTTCTTACCTGACTAATGTTTTCATGTCGGAAATTGTTCAGTTTGTTTCCTTCGGTTGTCTCGCTTTTTTATGTGGTCTTAGGTACTATTGAGTAGCCTCTGGACATAGCATTTGTAGTGTTATCCTCTTGAACTAAAAAGGTAGGCTTCCTGCACAGAGTGGAAGGAGCCGGGTGTGTGCATTTATGTCTTTAACGTTTGTGTAAGTTATTTACATGAATGATCCAGTGTGTGTTCGTGATGGCAGCTTGTTCTAAAGAGAAGGGAGAAGTGCTTTCATATACTTGGTTCTATCCTTCTAATGGTTTACGCTAGAAGTATCATTTCAGTATTTAGCTAGCCACTGTTGGAGTCAATGACAATGAGCGCTTCTTGAGACTTTCCTTTTCATGGTTTGCCATTTGCTATTTGTTTGCGTGTTCATCTGTTGTTGATGCTCTATAGTTGCAGACCTTTCCGAAGCTTGTATCTGCCATGAAAGGCACTCGTGAGAAACAAGGTGCTTCTCCTGGAGAGCGTACAGTGAGATGGGCTCCTGATGTCTATGATCCACCACCAACGTCAGTTTCTCACTTTCTCGGTAGGGGCACAAAGCAACAGAAGGTGCCCAAGAAGGATAAGAGAAATGGAAAGAGAGGCCAGAAAGGGAAAGACTTCTCACGTGGGGGATCTGGCAAGGACTCGTCCAAGAGGGACAAGAAAAAGAAGCAATCTCGCCGACCACCATCTGGGAGTTCCGATAGGTGTTTTAACAAGCTGGATGATAATGATTGCCATCTTGGCATTCCAGATGATGTGCGCCAATTTGATATTCGAAATCCTGTCCCAGACTCCTCCTGTGGGAGCAGCTTCTTCAAGAACTCCCTGACTCAGGTGCACTACTCTGCTGCAGAGGCGCTGTGAGATGATCTCCTGTTGATGACCTGAACTCTTTGGCAGGTGATGTATATAAATAATTCTAACAAGTGGTTTTGTTTGGCGACTATTGTAAGAGCTACCTAGTTTCTCATGTTTGGGCAAACTCGTATTGATGTTTTGAGACACCTAGTGTGAATGTTTTTTCTATCCATGGTATCGGCTGTGGTCTATATCTGGCTATTCAGTGAGCGTTGCATATTTCCGTGTGTCCGATGGAGCCCTGCATTTGGATCTCTGTATTCTGTTCTTTTGCGGAAACTGAAGTAGGTGTTTCCTAATAAATTCGTTAGGGACATGGGTATTCGCAAATGAGAATGTGACCAACCAAAAAGAGATATAACAATAATTTCTTGACTTCTGAATCTTGTGCCGAGTTCCTTCGGTCGTCAATTGCCTCAACAAGCAGTAGGCACAGTACTGATCTCGTGTTTTCTCTATTCAAATTGTGGTTTGTTTCTGTGTCCCAGTTTTCTTATTTAGCCAAAAATAATTCTGCGCACTGAGCCCACTTTGTATTTGATTGATCATTTCTTAGATTTGAGGGAAAATTCCAAAAAAGGGGGGCAGATGCGTGGCCATTTTCTTAAATAGGAGCTGAAATTGTTTTTTCCTTGGATTTGAGGATGGATGCATGGCAGTGACAATAAAAAAAGATGTGGATATGGACCGATTGTGTTGTCGAGGCTTTGCTTATATGCAGTGTGTGTAAAGAACATCGATTCTGCTAGCTTTCTAGCAATCGGATTTGCTTGGCACGGACAAGGCTCAACTCTCTTGAGGATAGTGGTCTTCCAGTGTCATGAAGAAAGGAGGGCAATTATGTTGAAAACCTGTAATAATTTGATCCCATGCAAATAGCTGTGCAAAATGCAAAATCTTGTGGAAAATTCTTCTTGCCGAACTAATTCAAATAAGCTTACAAAATGGAACACTTCTTGCCTGCTCGATCACCTTCAAGAAAAAGAACCCGACTACCTGAAGCAGTAGAACAAACAGAGCGTGATTTGCTAGCAAATCTGCGCATGCATTACTATCCCTAAAGCAGGGTTTATGACCACTTTCTGAAGGTGTTTTAAGTCAGTTTGTGTCAAAAGAAGAAGCTGAATGATAAGCCCGCATCCAAACTCATTCGCCATATCTACTTTGTAAATAGTTATAGTACTAATAGACCAACAAGGTGACCGACGGATGTCTGCTCTAAGTCGTGTACTCAGCATTTATTTTCACATAATCGTAGCTCAAGTCGCAGCCCCATGCCTTCCCACTTCCTCGCCCATCACCTGTGTGAAAAGAATGTGAAGCCGAAGGGCAGTTGAATATGAGATGAAGGTCAGAGTAACCAAAACCAAAACAGAATAGACACTATTGGGTTTGTAGCTTCAACTTTGGCATGGACAGGAGGATGTTAACACCTCACTTACGCAAGGACTAGAACTGTTAAAAGTGAACATGGAAACAGAAGATCGGGCAAGACAGCACGTCAATACATGGAAGTCCATCATCTAAAGAAAATGTCTACATGCGAAATGCATGAGACCTTCCATCACGTAGGACCTTACCATGCTTACTATATTTTACCACAAAAGGGGAACAAGATAACCATTTTTCACCTAATAATACCACCAGCAGAGCCACCCAGGAAACAACAGGAAGGCCACATCAGTTAACATGAGAAAGTAACCTACAGGAAGACGTGAGCTTCTTAGGCCTTCTAACAGATTTTAGTGGGTCTTGCTAACTTCATCATTTGGAAATATCTATGCCATCCGATGAATCAGAAAAGAGCAGCTTTTAGTGCAGCTCTCCAACCACATCCGCACCCACAACCACGGAGATGAAACGGGCAAAACAGATGCTTGCCACAATTTCTCGGAATGCTACAGCGCTATCCCCTTAAACTTTGAAGGAGCTTGATGATGAGTGATGTTTGCTAATCTTTACGGAACATACAAAATTAGCTGCAGAGTTGACATAGCAAGCAACTCGCAAATGATAAGTACAAGATCTTACCAACGGAGATTTGAATTCCAACTGAACCATGGACGTCACCAGCCTTCCTGAGATAGTTGCTGGCTGCATCCCTGTATCCGTTCATTTAGCACAAAGACGAATAAGAGAGATTTCACATGTTAAAATTGGTGAAAATGACTTCTTTCAAGCATGGTCAGTTCTTGGGCCAAAACACCAAGAAATACTTGGCAAACACAGTCTTTAACACCAAAAGCTTCATTTCTGCTAAGATGAAGGGTGATGGGATTAAAAATATGGTCAAGCAAAAAGCAATTTAGTTATAGTTTGACAAGAAATACATCCTATCTTCGAACCTGGCTATTGGTCACCTCCTTTAAAGAACGTGTTGGAACTTGTGATCTAATTTCTAAAGTTGTCTAGGGTGGGCATTTACTAGTGCAGTCTAGAAAAATCTTACAAAAAAATCTGGTACTTAGGCAGCACTGAATGTGTGCAGAAGAGTCTAGAAAGCACAAGCAAAGTGTTAAAATCTCTAGGAGCTCATGCATGGAGAAGAATGAAAGCCAAAAATCTCCGACAAAAGCAGAGATTTTTCCTAGTATAAGTCGGTGGACAGCTCTATAAATAGAGTACGCATTGATTTGTGTAGGGAGTGAGGAATGACCAAATAAATCCACATCCTTAGCTCCACCACTATACCTCCATCAATTATATTCGTAAAATTATTTTTCTTCAACTAATGAAACTATTTTTCCTTTATCCCATGACCTATATTCTTGAAATTATCCCACCCCTTGTCCATTCCGCTATATCAACCAGACCACAGACACATACACTTGCACCCATCACAAAGCACAAACTAATATTGATATCAAAACCATGCTTCCACCCAATATCCAATTTTCAACGGAATGAAACAGAGAAAAATAGTAGTGCTACACTGAAGGAACCACTCATACTGCTTATCCTGTATTTAACTTCAGCATTCAACATATATTCTTGTCGTAACATTCAATTAACATCACAGCAAGCTCTTAAGATAAACCCTAGTTCCAACGACAGAATATATTCTCTCCCTACTACCTGTTAAATGATTGTGGCTGTCCACCATCCATTAAAAGAATGTCACCAAGTTCTATACGGAGCTTATGTAGCTGAAAAGGAATTCCAGCATAGCCAGCGGCACAAGCAATGCGTCCCCAGTTCGGATCTCTTCCATATACAGCAGCCTAATATTTCACAAACTTCCTTCTCAGTTAGCCTGACAACCCACCTAAAAGCTGAATGCTCAAGTTTATTACCATACCTTAACAAGAGACGAAGATGCGACTGCCCGTGCAATTTTTGCTGCTTCAGCCTCACTGTTGGCTCCAGTCACATTGACCTGCATCAGTTTTAAAAGGATAAAACGGACAGTCTATCAGCCTATGTCCTTCATACTCTATCTAAACTGCATCAATCGTGTCTGGTCACCAAAAGATCAGACAGCATTAAATATTGGGTTGCCATTTAACAAATGAAAAGGTCTCTAAAGGACAAAACAAATGAAGATCAGCCATCAGACCGCGATTTCAAGAAACAAAGAGAACATGCAGATTTATCGAGAACTAATGTGTTTAAGCTTCTTCAAGGACTGGGCATGCGATATTAATTACACGATAAATCCTTACTTTGCCCTTAATTTTTCTTTCAATAATAGAATAATTCCTTAATCAGTAAGGGACTATCTGAGAGCATCTCAGCCACTGTAGACTACAGTGTAGCTTAAGACCATCTCCAATCACAAAACATGAAAATAATGCCCTGGTTTCTGCCCTGCCACTCTAAAACCATATGATAAAGATGTTGTCACTTGACCGTATAAAAAAAGACGCTGTTACAAGACAAGGACAAAATATAGATTTGCCAGTGTATCTACCTGGCTTCTCTGTGAATCTATACTGCAGAAATGTAACCTAGTATATCACACTCAATATATTGTGGGTTTGATTCACAACGATGCCTTCCAATTATTATTAGTTTTTTTTTTATTGCAGGATTAAAAAGATGTTTCAACATATAAATTTCAGAGTACTACTTGGGAAATTAACATGCGAACCTCAATTAAGCACGTCGCTCCTTCTCCATCCCATGCTATTGATTTAGCAAGACCTTGCATCACCTGAAAATAATGTGCAAATCATCAGTTACAAATTCACAATAAAAAAAAGAACAAAGATTATCATGAGCATCTAAACAATGCAAATTGCGTCATACAAAACATCTTTTCATTATGCTTGCTGTGTTTGCTTTTGAGTCTTTTATAATGCCATATTTTGTTAATACATGGGAAAAATTGTCGCATTCAGATCTAGTATTTAATCGATCTGTACATCTATCCCCATACTTCGCGGAATTTTACGAACTAAAGTGCAGTTCAAACAAGCATTCACCTATATAGATTATAGAGTTTGAGACACTGAGCAAATGAAAGGAGATGATGCATAATAAATAGAGTGCTAGTAATCTTCAAAATCCTCGAGACGTGCGCTAAAAATAAGCCACAGTAAAAGTTGCCCCAAGCTTACCCCATCAAGGCATGCTTGAAGTTGCATTGCCTCGTCACTGTCCAAAGAAGATATCCTGTTTGATCCAGACAAGCCACTAGCCAAAGCAATGACAGTATCGTTGGTACTGGTATCTCCATCTACCTACGGGAGATTAACTGCAGGTGCTTTAATTGTTAATTAGCTCATAAACTTCATTGTACAACGATGGATACCTTTAGCTAACTTGAACTAGCGGATGGCATATAAAGGCAAAGATCAGATGTTAATGTGACAATAAATGAAATATTAGAATCATGGGAGTATATCTATGGCATATATAAACGAAGATGGAGTTGTTTTACCATAACAAACACACCTATAGTCATAACATCTTGACGCAACATGCTAGACATAGTACCAAAATCATATTTAAATTGAAAAAGCATAGACGACATTGGGATAAATAAAATGGGAGAAAACTAAGACAGATAACAGATGTTAGTTAAAAAGACACTAATAACAGATCAGGGAGACTAAAAAAGCCAAAACACAAAAATAACAAAGGCAGCACTAATTTCATCTCAGAGACCTCCTTAATATTCAAAAGGGAGGCTAGCATGTGATGTCAACCTCACAAAAAAAGTGCAGGTTCTCTAACACTCAAATCTTCCCATAGGTTGGGCAATTTGTGGTGAAGGCTCTTTTATGTGCCTTCTCCTGTACTTGGTAGATACTCTTCAATGGAACCAACTTAATCAATTCTCAAAAAGCAATTTTTGTCTAACTGAATCGATGTTTGCACATGTTGCAGTAAAGATACAATGACTGGTAGCCTCCTAGACGATAGCCAAAGTTCTAGCCTCTCAAACCTGTTCAATGAGAACAGCCGAAATGTTTTTTCCGTGACACTTTGTCTTTGGCTTTGGCTTTTCAAATGTGTTTTTCACTACAAGTGTTTACTGGCCATGATTTTTCCTTGGCTAGCTATTGCTGAAGAGCTTGCAGTTTCACCACACAACGGTTTTTAAAAACAGAATGCTGCACTCGATACCCATTTCAGCCAAAAAAACAAAAATGACTACAACTGACTGAAATGCAGATAAGCAATGGTAAAATGGAATGAAAACTCTCCCCAGTCTCCTGTTTTAGCCCTATATGGAGATGAGTTGTAAACCAAGTATAAGTTTAGGGATAAATACTAACACTAGATAATCGGCTAACTCAGACCTAAGTTACAAATTAAGCAGCCAAGCAGGAAAAGGAAAACTGAAATAGATTATCAGCAGCAATTTGTAAGTGTCCTACAATTCAATGGAATTTTTAGAAGAAAGAAATCTATACATACAGTAATTTGGTTGAAACTCCGGTCAACAGCAATCTGTACCATTGTTCTCCAAACATCACTTGTGACAAGAGCATCAGTTGTTACAACCTAACAATATACAGCTATCAATCAGTTGATGAGTAGCTAAATGTATACTGAAATAAGCATAAAAATGCTTACACCAAGCATGGTAGCCATATTTGGGTGGATCATCCCAGAACCTTTTGCCATTCCACCAACTCTAATATTTGTCCCACCAACCTGTAAATTCCACAGAAGGAATAATGTTGCAGATGATCAACATTCAAGTACCATTAATTTCAGCACCTTGACAATTTCAACCCTCAAGGTGAATGGGAATCAGGCAGTGTGTTTGTCCCCAAAGATCTTTGACTCAAGGTTGCTCAAAGCAAACTGAGCAAATACCGTTTGGTTAGTGACTTTTGGTGTAGTTATTTGCAACATAGCTTTGAAGTTGGGAAAAAAAAGAAAAAAGGAACTTCATGGATGTCCTCTGATTCTTCATCAAAATCCCAAAGCTTGGACATCCTCTGATTTCCTCCATTAAAATCCTGCTTCGATCTCAGATCATGACATAAATTGCTCATCTTCTCTCCACCTCCTGCAACAAATACTTATCCCCAACCTCTCCTTCTCCTCCTTCCACTCTCTCTCCTCACTCCCAGTTCACATTCCACTCCTTTTTCTCCAACATATATATCACCAGCAATCTTGGCCGCAAACTACGGAAACATGCTCAGAATCTTTGTCTCCGACACCCACAGAACCTTCAAGTTAAAACCCAAAGCCGAATCGCTCTCTCGCTTCCCTCCGTGGAAGCTCCTTTTCTACCGAGAACCCTACAGATGCCCACCTCTTCTTTGTCCCCTTCGACGGTGACCTCTTTGAGTGCTCCTAGCTCACGTCGTCTGGGACCTCCGTGTCGACCTTCTCTACTAGAACCACACTCTCGGGGCCGACCACTCCACACCTCTTGAGCCACAACTCTCTAGTTCTTGCAAACATTCATAAGTGAAGGCAACGCCGGAGAGTATGAACTAGGTGCAAAGATCCTTGGTGGAGACTCAAAACTTCAACAGATAGAGAAGATGACCAGTGGCCGAGTGCGGGCACGACCGGAGTTTTTTTGAAATATCGGAGGCAATTTGGAAGGGAAAAAAATGCTTATTAACCTTAGAAGTTGCCTTCGGAAAAAGCTAACAGTCCAAGCCAGGTTTTGCCAATGTTGGCATTTCCCCAGAGTGGTCCAAAAGTATTTACCGAACTCCCCTTTCCCCAAGGGACTTTAGAGACCAAAGTCCCTAGAGCCGAACCAAACACACGCTCGTCCAAAAGTATTTAACGTGTGAAGGCTTGTAATCGCACATCAAGTTATTTTCCAATCACAATTGATTTACATCAAGGTTCAGCTTTGAGTCGTTATTTTTTCGCATTAATTATGGATGAGCTAACAAAAGATATCCAAGATAAGGTGCCGTGGTGTATGCTATTCGCAGATGATATTGTGCTTATTGATGAGACCACAGCTGGGGTCAATGCTAAATTTAAATTACTAAGAAACACGTTAGAGTCCAAATGATTTACGTTAAGTAGGAGTAAGATGAAATACATGACGTGTGAATTTGCCACGACAAGAGGAGGTAATCAAGAATCCATGGATATGCTTGGATAGAAGATACCTAAGAAAGATGCTTTCGGTTATTTGGAATCAATTTTGTAAAAGAGAGAAGAGATTGATGAGGATGTTAGCTATAAAATCAAAGCAGGTAGGATGAAATGGCGCAGTGCATCAAGATTTTTGTATGAATAAGATAAGATTTAATGGAGTGGGAAATAGATTGGCATACGGTCTGTCTTAACACAGAGTGAAGGAAAGCTATTTGCATTGTAGAGGGGGGATTTCCTATGTTCCAGAGTGCCCTGTTTAGTTCTTTCTATTTTTATTTATTTATTTATTTTTTGGGTACCAATGTTTTTGCTTTTATTTTATTATATTTTAAGCTTTTCGCTTCGGGTGCATTGACCACCGACCCCAACTAGTTTGAGATAAAGGTGATGTTAATGTTGAGTAGCTCTTGGATAGGAAAATTGCAACAATATAGGAATTTTGACCCCAGGCTTATGTTATGGCTACTAATTATCCTCGGTATCAGTCAATCTGCAAACAAGTAGTCACACCAGATATATGCACACAAAGTTCAATAAAAATTTTAGTCGTGATCACAAACTTCTGTTAAAGTTGGGCCCCTTTGTTATCGGGTAGTCATAACAGTAAAATCTGACAAATTCTATCGCGTAGTCAGAACAGGTATATCACAGATGTTAGACATGTCAGTTAATATACATGATGACAGCTCGTCCCAGTGTCATGTCGACAAGTACAGAGGCTTCAAGCTTACCTTACCCTCAACAGCAACACTCTTACTCACAAGGTCAGTTGTTGTTATTGCAACTGCTGCAGAGTCTGCACTGCACAGCCCCAGCACAAAACCTTAACTTTTGATGCACATACAACAGGTAACAAAAGGATCGTTTGATTCTCAAAAAAAATGAATAAAGAAAAAAAAGAAATACCATGAAGTTTAGAAAAATAATCATGTAGGTAAGTTTATGCTAGAAGGTTGTACATAAAACGAGAAAGTAATTTAATAAATACCCTTCAGTAGTTGGTGATAATGAATTGACTAATTCTGGAAGTGAATTGAGAAGAGCATCCTGTATATGACAGTGGTATGATAACTATCAGTTTAAATCATAGCAGCAGCAAAGCAATGTCCTACCAAAAGTGTCCAGCATAACTTTTGAAGTATTTATAGGTCACATGAACATGCTGAGTTGTGCAAGGGAGAAAGAACTTAAAAATCACAAGAACCAATGCCGCACATACCTTCTTAATTCTTTGACCTATTACACCAGTGGATTCAACCAAAATTTCCTCAGGCCTTACTTGAAGCCGCTGCAATTATGAATTTGTAATTTTAAACTGAAAGAAAATTATGACAAATGCACCGCCTCTCAAAATAGAAAGGTAAAGGTGTCACATACTTCAGCCAGATATTTTACACAATCTATCACGTCCTGGTAACCTGCATCTCCCTGGAAAGAAAAAAAACAATTTTATTCAGCCAGTCGAAGCCCTAGCAATTGAAGTGTTGAGCCCAAATCAAGGGGAAATTATTTCATATGCCACTCTATGAACTTGACTTTCTCTTTGTGGTGAATAACTTCACTAAATGAAACATTTTCCTTTGCATGCAGAACAGGGACATGGGTGGATGCAATTGTTGAGAACTACACAAAGAGTTAGCTTACAGTTGCTGCATTGGCTTGACCAGCATTTATCAACACCGCACGTGCCTGAAAAATTTGCATATCTAGTAAATTGGAGGCTCTTTGAGGAGTCAAATCAAGGTTTAATTTATAGATTATAATAAAGATGTCCATCGAAACAGCGATATAAAAAAAAAAATTGGCTAGGACTTCTCTGAGGAAGTATAAATAGGGAAAACAGCAAAAAGGCCTATGCCCCAAATGGGATTGGTTACATGGATCCTTTGATGCTGTCGTGCTTTATCTTGTGCTAAGACGAACGTTAAAAATCGTTTGTAAGTTTTCTTTGACGTCTTTTTGGATTCTTATAGATATTTTAAACATTGCATCGCATGTAGTGAGACATCTTTTACTAAAGAATGTCAGTAGAACAACTACTTCACCATGTAAACAAGAGATAGCCTTCTGGCCCCTCCCACCTCCATATTATTCTGTTTTCTCCCATTCAGGGATTCAAGCATGAGTGCAAGAACATGCACAATCAAATGAAAAGCGAACAAATCTACACAAAACAACCGCTCAAAAAAAATATGGCAAACCAATCTATGTGGCATAATCCAGCCATCAGAAGAAAGGTATGCCTATTCATTGTGCTTCTATAACTGATTTCAAAGAAAAATGGAATACTATTAAGAACAACATAATGATTTACTTACAGTTCTTGATGATTCTAATACGTTTCTGCAGTACAAAACAGGTGCCGCTGCAACTAAGTTTGTAGTGAACGACCCTATCATAAATTGTGGTTAAATAATCGGAAAAACTTTTGTAAATTCGAAGCCCTAAGAGCCCATGAATCTAGAAACATTCCAATTTAAGACAAACCTGCTGAAATGGCATTGACATCACAAACAACAAGAGCTAGATCCGGTTTTTCTCCTTTGGCACGTAAACCACCAAATATGCCAGCAGCTCCAAATCCCTCTGCAGCAGTAACACCTCCGGGGATCTACATTGTCACAGTACTCAGTTTAATCAGAAGAATGTTGCCAGAGATAATTAAAACAAGTGCAAAAGGAGATTATGAGAACTCTTACACAAAGCGTCTAAGGTTCAGGAATTACAGAATAACAATCTGATAATGTGAAACCCACCAAGCCTTCCCCCCTCCCCCCCCCCCCCCCCTCTTTTCCTTAAACCCGACATACACACAAAAGAACCAAAAAATTATGTATTGTTTGTTGCCCTGTTCAACAATGTAGCTTTCAACCCTTGCAAATCCAGAACTGATCAACAACCTGACAAGTGAGTAAGCGTACAGACATTACAACATGTACCTTTGCTCAGTAGAGTTAGTATTGGAATTTGCTTTCAATATCACGGATTACGATACTAATGTCAAGCCTCAATGAAAGAAACAAAAATCTAAAATTTCTTGATTGACTCGGCCTCAGAGATATCGCAAACCCCATTTGCTCGTTTGCATGATTATCACCAAAACACAGGACCCTCGACCGCAAAGAAATACAGAAAGGATAAAACAAACTTAAATGGAACCAAAGCATTTCAAAAACACAAGTCCTCCCCGTTCCCGGCACAGCTATTCCCATTTCAAGAATGTCGATCCTTGAATATAAATATACAGAAAGGTACAAGGACCTCAATTCATAAGCAACATTGAAATGGCTGCGTCCTCACCTGCTTCCATGGTCCATCCGGGAGAAAAATTGGAGCTGGGGGAATGTAGCTTGATGCTTCTTTTGTTTTCGGGGAACTGCAATGTACTCTAAATTTCCTCCAAAAGACCTATAACCGACCGGGAAAAAAAAATCACCCCTTTTTCATACTCTTCATTTTGAGCGACGCAGTAAGTGGGTTACGTTCTTCAGCAACAAAATTTTTTCGAAGAGCTAGAAAGAAAGGAGTTACCTTTGGGCCAGTGAGGCCATGGAGCTTAACTGAAGCGTGTTGAGGAAGAGGAGGAGGAGGAGAGAGATACATCCTTTCCTTATGCGCACTGCAAAGGTTTTTCTAGGGCTTTTGAGGTTTAGTAGGACACGCGATGGCGAAGCGATGCACTTATTGGCAAGCCTTTTCTTCCCCTCTGACCTCTGATCGGAGTGAAAACCGTTCAATGCTCGGACCAAACAAAAGCGCAGATCAACTGCTGTTCATTGAGTCGTTGTCAGACAAGTGACCCACGATGCTGAATTTTATTTTCGGTCGGAAAACCACCTTTTTCATTCATGATCAGCAAAATTAACAAAAGAGCTGCCCCAATCTATGCTTAACAAAATGCAAAGATGAGGCGGCGGCTTTAGCAGCCACTTCGGAAGGAGGGAATTCGTGCGGTGGGCCTTAGCCACCCAACCAGCTGCTTGATTTGCCGTTCGGGGACGATGGGCTAAAGAGACCATCTTCAGTTGGTTGAGCATGGCTTTGCAGTCGTTTATGATGTTGCGCACAGTCCATGGGCCTTCTTCCTGGCCCAAAGCCCACAGTACAATGGGAAGACGGTCTCGGTCTGTCTCAATTAGCGCCACAAGATGTGCTGTACCGGATCCTTCAAGATCTTCCTCAACTCTATCCCTTCGTACTTTCTCCAGAAACTCCAAGCCACATCTCACTGTGAGGGCTTTTGCAACTCCGGCTGATGGCTGTGTTAGGGTTTTGCTCGAGGGATAACGTGAGTGAGAGGTGAGCGGTTTTAGGTTTTGGATAGGTTCCATTTGAAATCTAAAACCTACCCACTATTACAGATTTCTTATTTTTCGAAACCTAGAACCTACCCTGCATACCGTGAAACCCAAAACCTACCCCCTTACAGGTTTCAAGGCACCCGAGAATCTACTGTACTCGACCAAATGATTTCGTACCGCCACACTCGTCAGTTACTCTTCAACGTCTTTTCCTTTCTTTGACCCAGCATGGACAGCAATCAATTTATAGTGCCCGATTCCTTTCGGAGTAGCTGGGCAAATATTTGAAAATTCAACAATAATGTCAAATTCGAGGAAATAGAAGAAGTGTGTTTAAATTTAAAAAAAAAAAATCAGTGGTTCTAAACGAAAATTTGATCTATCCTAACCTTCTTATGGATCAAAATCATACTAGCAAGAAACCTTTTATGCTCCTCCAAAAACATCTCAACTAAATCTATAGAAAAAATCAATCAATATGATTCGATTCTGGGTCTAGCTCCTATTCGGGTCTAGGGTGGAACTGGGAATCAAAACTGAAACCGACGGTTCCTGTAAATCCGAAACTAGGAACCGAACCTTGCTTTATCATAATTGGGAACCAGACCGGAACTACAGATTCGGTTCTCCGATTCCCGATTTTACCTTGGACTCATGCTCACCCCTAATGTGAATGGTATGGGAAGCTGAAGGGTTACCTAGAAATGAAAATTTATGGAGAAATTGAAATGAAATGCATAAACAAACATTATTGTTATTAATCATGTGAGATGTTGTTGGGATTACAATGCGGCCTTTTATATCGTACTAACAATAGTTGTTGCAAACCATTATGGATTTTACATTCATACCCAATCTTATATGAAGTTATAGATAAGAAGTTATAAACTGTAGACATGATCTCCTATCATCTAATATTATTAACCTACAGTAAGTTGCTGATCTTGAGAATATTGGCTAGCCATTCGGTAGTTATTTGGCCCTTGTCGATTCATTACCTTGTGTTCTACTGAAATGCTAACAGACCTATGCTCAATTCATGAATAATTTTGTCTCGACACTTACCAAGCTGTCAATGACTTCGTCAGTGAAGTTCTTTCGAGTTCACTCTCATCGAAAACTCTTGCACACCGTATTGTCGATTTCCTTCACTGTCAACCAAGATTGTAGTTTGCCAATCGTGTTGTTTTTTTTTTTTTGGTATCGAAGGTGTTCGGGCTAGCATTCATACGGATTGCGTACCTCGACTAATCTTCCGGGAGGGCTAGTGTAGCATCATGACCCTCTACTTAAATCACCGGCACCCAGCGAGGTTGGAACCCAGAACCTCTCATGAAAGGACTAGAGCGCAAACCAGCTGGGTCATTGATGGATGGGTGCCAATTGTGTTTTTTATTGATGACTTTTATTTTGACCAAACTTTATTCTTGTCGAGAAAAGCTCACTAATTGTGATAACTTAAAAGTTGGTGATCATTTTTTTTGTTCCCATAATCGTAGGTATTGAGATATGAGGTGATTATTTGATGTGTGGAGTGTGTTGACACCTGATTTTTAATCATTTTTTCTATTGCTAAAGTAATAAAAAAATCCATAAAAATTCATAAAATTGAAAAATCAACTTTGGGGACCTTAGCCAAGCCTAGGGAACCAATTTTGACCAAAAAACGATTTTTCATATTTTCAGTATTTTTACGTATTTTTTATTTATTTATTTTCGAAAATTAATAGAAAATCCATAAAAATTCATAAAATTGAAAAATCAACTTTGGGAACCTTAGCCAAGCCTAGGGAACGAATTTTGACCAAAAAATAATTTTTCATATTATATATATTTTAATTTTTTTAAAAAAAATACAAAAATATTTGAAAATTTTGAAAAAATAACATTTGAGGCCAAAAAATACACAAAGATAGTTAATATTTTTATTTTAAATCTATTTTCATATTGGCCATCGCAAATTCAGAAAAATCCAATTCGAGTCACGTGTTCCTTCACGAGTATAATCTCGAATCGGGCCTAAAAAAATTTAATTTGAATCAACTTATTTTTAACTTTCACTTTTTATGAGTTGTGACATTGTCTTCTAATATTTTAAATTTTCATCTTGGCCCAATTATACCCAGAATGACTTAATTTTGCAAAAGGGCTTTAATTAAATTATGCATTATTTTCAACGACAAGAAATGAGCTTAAATTTGACATGTGGTAAATTTTGGTGTGTCAAAAATTGTGAGGAGATTTGGACTTAAAGAAATATATTTTTTTCAGGGACTGAATTGTAAATACTTAAAATTCAAGGACTAGAGTGCAAATACCTAACTCTTGAAGGATTATTTTACAAATAATAAAAAGAAGAGTTAATGGATAAATTAGAATAGAGAAGGGAAGATGAAGAAGAGGAGATGAAGAAGAGAAGTTGGAGAAGAATGGATGGAGAAAATAAGATAAGAATAGAGAAGGGAAGATGGAGATGAAGAAGAGTTAGTAGAGAAATTAGAATGGAAGATAAGAATAGAGAAGGGAAGATGGAGATTAAGAAGAGTTAGTGGAGAAATTAGAATGGGAGATAAATATGGAGAAGGGAAGATGAAGATGAAGAAGAGTTAGTGGAGAGATTAGAATGTGAGATAGAGATGGAGAATGGAAGATGAAAATGAAGAAGAGTTAGTGGAGAAATTAGAATGTGAGATAGAGTTAGTGGAAAAATTAGAATGGGAGATAGATGAGGAGGTTATAAAAGGAGGAAGAAGTGAGCTTGAGAAGGGATTCTTGGGAGAAAAAATTTGAAGTGTTTGGGAGGATTTTTTTTGGAGAGAAAATTTTGGATGTTTGAGAGAGTTTTGGGAGATTGAAGAAAAATTTGAGAGAAAGAAAATACCAAAAGAGAGAGAATTTTGAAGATGATGGGAGTTTAAAGCTAGGGGTTATTATCACAAATTCCTTCATCGATCAATATAAATCAAGAGTTCATCCTCGTCAACGAGCGAGCAAATTCGAGCTAAGTGTTTTTATTTATTCATTTGTTTATGGTTTTACTTGCAAATTAGCACAAATTGTATACACTTTCTCCATCTCCTTTTTTTTTTTTCCATATTTTATGTCAGGAGAAGGATATCTCTACGTTAACAGCAAAAATCTCGTAGAAATGCAAAAATCGGCCCAGACAAGCTCCTAAGCTGTCCACCGATTTCTCAACTGATCTGTGACTAAAAGTCTCTCTTAATTCAAAAGAAACTCTCTATATCGGGAACATAGAGAGCGAAAATCAATTATAGAAATCCCTCCCAAAAAAATGGGAGATAAGTACTCTTTCCACTCTTCTGGTTTTAGGTGCAGATTAGCACATATTTTGTATACTGACATTTCACTCTATTTTATGTCAGGAAGCCGCAGCTTTATATCAATGGTCAACCCTATGGAAGCACAAAATCGGCTTGGAGGAGTCCTCAAGCGCGCACAAATTTCAAATTGTTGAATCAATTCGTTGTATTTTATTTTAAAGAATTCATACCCCAGAATGGAGAGGACAAAGTCCATCCGCAATTTAAATACCTGCACCATAAATCCCAAAGGGAAGAGCCAAGCCAATGCTTAGCCTCCCATTGGAGGTTTTTACTTACAGTAGTTAAATACCTGCAACTTAAATATCTGTACCTTAAATCCCAAAGGGAAGAGCCAAGCCAATGCTTAGCCTCCCATTGGAGGTTTTTACTTACAGTAGTTAAATACCTGCAACTTAAATACCTATACCTTAAATCCCAAAGGGAAGAGCCAAGCCAATGCTTAGCCTCCCATTGGAGGTTTTTACTTACAGTAGTTAAATACTTGCAACTTAAATACATGTACCTTAAATCCCAAAGGGAAGAGCCAAGCCAATGCTTAGCCTCCCATTGGAGGTTTTTACTTACAGTAGTTAAATACCTGCAACTTAAATACATGTACCTTAAATCCCAAAGGGAAGAGCCAAGCCAATGCTTAGCCTCCCATTGGAGGTTTTTACTTACAGAAGTTTAAATACTTGCAACTTAAATACATGTACCTTAAATCCCAAAGGGAAGAGCCAAGCCAATGCTAGGCCTCCCATTGGAGGTGTTTATTCACTGTCATGTACTTCCTATAATTTAATTTTTGAATCATCAGACCCAAAAGATAAGTAGGTTGTAATACTGCACAGAAGTCGTTAACACACTCCTTCTTTCGGCTTCAGGGAATCTTTAACACTTAAAAAAATATAACAAATAAAAATATATACCATCCATGCATCCTATTTAAAAAGTGAAAACACAAAAGAGAATACCCTACTAGAGCTTTAGGAATAAACCAAGCCTGAGTTGCCGGATTAGGATATCCATGAAATTAAGGTACCGAAAGGGCATTAGTTTTAATTAACTAGTGTAACCAAGTCCCCGAGCTCATAATCTCTGGTTCGCAGGAATAAATTAGTTCTCCCGCTAATTTATTTAGGTTTCTAATCGACCTACCAAGAACGATTAGTGGCGACTCCAAATTTCAAAATCATTTAAACAAAAACCAAAGTTGCGATTCGGTAGGGCTTGGGAGGGTCCGCATTAGGTTAGTCAAATCTAATTAACCTAATAATCCGTTAACCCCTAGAATTAATAAAAATATTTTTAGAGGGTCGCGACAGCTTGGCGACTCCGCTGGGGACGGGATTTTTAAATTTTCGAAAAAAGATACCAATTGGAATACTTGAATTTTTTCGAAATTTTAAAAGTCTTAGTGGACTTAAGCCAATGAAAATTTCATGGATATCTCGCTTCTGGCGATTTTGCTTGGGACTCATTCTATAGGTGTTATATGTTTTTGCAGGATGGGAGTTATAAGGGGCGGAGTGTTTGGCTAACCCATTTGTTTTGCAGGCTTGGTGTTGGGATTATGTTTAATTTCACACATTTTTAGAAGCGCTGTTTTGATATCAATTGTCGTGCATGTCTTGCATATTCTGAGGATCACAACACCTGCACACACAAGCGTCTAAACCCAAGTCGCGAAATTTTTCCTAGGTAACCATAGATAGGGATCGAATATGCAAAAGCTCCTGCGTCGATTGCGCTTGGGTTGACCATATTTTATCCCGCTCATTATCTGAATTGACAATTCTTCCCATTGTGATTTGATTGCGCGGAGGGTAAGGTTGTCAATTCAGATAGTGGGGGCCTTTTAGGTCCATACCCTGTCTCTCCTTCTTTTATTTTCTAGAGTTCACTCCTCACTTGAGTCATGCGCATGACTATGTGATTTGCATTTCTCCAAGGTAAAAGTAAGTTATCTAATTTTATCTTGTATTTATTTTCGGTCGGTTCATGCTAGGTGTTAGTCAGTTTTTGAGCTTGATATTACGACCATTCTTTTAAAAGAAAATAAAAATTAAATTTGTCCCTCATTTCTTTTAAAAAAAATTTTGAAAAAATGATGTGAAAAATCCCTTCATGGGAATTTTATTAACCAATAAGGGATTTTTGTCATGTTTTTATTGCTTCAATAAAAATGAAATTTTCCTGACAAATTTACCTCTGAAAATTTATTCTGATAAAAAGGAAATTCCTTCAAAAATTTTAGTAAACGTCAAGAGATTTTGTCACATTCCTTAAAAAATAAAAATAAAAAAAGAGTAATAAATCTGCAAAAAAAATTCTGTATTAACCCATTTCTTCCTAAGGGAATTTTTTTTTCTGATTTCTCTATAAAATAGAAAAAATCAAATTGGACTAATATAGGAGTCATGGACCGACATTCCTTGTGTCGCATACTAATTATATCATTTTCTTTTGCAGGGAGATCCTAGATACCCTAGACGGGTGTAAAAATTAAGTTCAAAATATATCAAGAATCATCTTCAGAAATACCAAAAGACGAAAAACACCGAGGCTTCAACCGTTAATTCCGGGGGGCAAACGAACACTGTCCATCTTTGACAGACAGAGTTATGTCAATCCGTAAACTTGTATGGGCAGTGTATTCTGATATGACGGTGGATTTATACTGATTAAACACGGGGGCATATTTAATGTATTGCAGAGGATCCCGCGTCTTTTGAAAGATAATATGGATTATATAATCAGAACCCATGAAACAAATACCTTTACCTGATTAAATCAACCAGAGACCGATCTTAAAATTTCCTCTTATCCGAAACATGCGGAGGGCTTTAGAGGACCGAGGTTCTATTAATGAACGTGGCCCACAGGAATTTCTCCCGACGCTACAGGCGACCGACACGAGCAAGTGGACGCCGAAAGAAATAAAATATGGATAAAAGTGGGCACACAACAGGTGGCCGAATTTATTACCAGCGCACTGATCGAGTTGTCATAGCGTTATTGTTTGTGATCTCAAGATGGATAGTGGGGGCCACCGCCGAACCCTTCATCAATGTTCTCGATATCATCGTCTGGAGCAATTAAACAAGAACATCAAGAAAAACATTAAGCCTCGACATCTTCGGTACCTCAAATCGTTCTGTTATGCTATGCGGAAGAAATGATAGCAGGAAAATTAAACAAAAAAAACACGTGAAGCTTTTCTTTCATTCCATTCATCAAAGAGCATTACAACAGCTCACTGGGGAGGAAAAGTAAAGCCAAACTGAGCCCTGATAACCATTACGAAGGAGCTCAACTGACTCTCCAAACAGTTGATGCTCCGGGTGCACCGGGCGTTCTCAGGATCAAGCTCCGCGAGCCTAAAGAAGAGGCGATCGCGCTTCTCCTTAGCCTGGGCCATACTGGCCTCGTAATGCTCGACAGCAAACTCCAAGTCCGAAATCGCCGCCCTCTCGAAAGCAATATCTGCCGTAATGTCATCAAGTCTCTCCTGCAGCCAACCGCATTTGCACCTCATCATAATATTGCTTGGTGTTGACACCTGATTTTTAATCATTTTTTCTATTGCTAAAGTAATAAAAAATCCATAAAAATTCATAAAATTGAAAAATCAACTTTGGGGACCTTAGCCAAGCCTAGGGAACGAATTTTGACCAAAAAACGATTTTTCATATTTTCAGTATTTTTACGTATTTTTTATTTATTTATTTTCGAAAATTAATAGAAAATCCATAAAAATTCATAAAATTGAAAAATCAACTTTGGGAACCTTAGCCAAGCCTAGGGAACGAATTTTGACCAAAAAATAATTTTTCATATTATATATATTTTAATTTTTTTTTAAAAAAATACAAAAATATTTGAAAATTTTGGAAAAATAACATTTGAGGCCAAAAAATACACAAAGATAGTTAATATTTTTATTTTAAATCTATTTTCATATTGGCCATCGCAAATTCAGAAAAATCCAATTCGAGTCACGTGTTCCTTCACGAGTATAATCTCGAATCGGGCCTAAAAAAAATTAAATTTGAGTCAAATTATTTTTAACTTTCACTTTTTATGAGTTGTGACATTGTCTTCTAATATTTTAAATTTTCATCTTAGCCCAATTATACCCAGAATGACTTAATTTTGCAAAAGGGCTTTAATTAAATTATGCATTATTTTCAGCGACAAGAAATGAGCTTAAATTTGACATGTGGTAAATTTTGGTGTGTCAAAAATTGTGAGGAGATTTGGACTTAAAGAAATATATTTTTTTCAGGGACTGAATTGTAAATACTTAAAATTCAAGGACTAGAGTGCAAATACCTAACTCTTGAAGGATTATTTTACAAATAATAAAAAGAAGAGTTAGTGGATAAATTAGAATAGAGAAGGGAAGATGAAGAAGAGGAGATGAAGAAGAGAAGTTGGAGAAGAATGGATGGAGAAAATAAGATAAGAATAGAGAAGGGAAGATGGAGATGAAGAAGAGTTAGTAGAGAAATTAGAATGGAAGATAAGAATAGAGAAGGGAAGATGGAGATTAAGAAGAGTTAGTGGAGAAATTAGAATGGGAGATAAATATGGAGAAGGGAAGATGAAGATGAAGAAGAGTTAGTGGAGAGATTAGAATGTGAGATAGAGATGGAGAATGGAAGATGAAAATGAAGAAGAGTTAGTGGAGAAATTAGAATGTGAGATAGAGTTAGTGGAAAAATTAGAATGGGAGATAGATGAGGAGGTTATAAAAGGAGGAAGAAGTGAGCTTGAGAAGGGATTTTTGGGAGAGAAAATTTGAAGTGTTTGGGAGGATTTTTTTGGAGAGAAAATTTTGGATGTTTGAGAGAGTTTTGGGAGATTGAAGAAAAATTTGAGAGAAAGAAAATACCAAAAGAGAGAGAATTTTGAAGATGATGGGAGTTTAAAGCTCGGGGTTATCATCACAAATTCCTTCATCGATCAATATAAATCAAGAGTTCATCCTCGTCAACGAGCGAGCAAATTCGAGCTAAGTGTTTTTATTTATTCATTTGTTTATGGTTTTACTTGCAAATTAGCACAAATTGTATACACTTTCTCCATCTCCTTTTTTTTTTCCATATTTTATGTCAGGAGAAGGATATCTCTACGTTAACAGCAAAAATCTCGTAGATATGCAAAAATCGGCCCAGACAAGCTCCTAAGCTGTCCACCGATTTCTCAACTGATCTGTGACTAAAAGTCCCTCTTAATTCAAAAGAAACTCTCTATATTGGGAACATAGAGAGCGAAAATCAATTATAGAAATCCCTCCCAAAAAAATGGGAGATAAGTACTCTTTCCACTCTTCTGGTTTTAGGTGCAGATTAGCACATATTTTGTATACTGACATTTCACTCTATTTTATGTCAGGAAGCCGCAGCTTTATATCAATGGTCAACCCTATGGAAGCACAAAATCGGCTTGGAGGAGTCCTCAAGCGCGCACAAATTTCAAATTGTTGAATCAATTCGTTGTATTTTATTTTAAAGAATTCATACCCCAGAATGGAGAGGACAAAGTCCATCCGCAATTTAAATACCTGCACCATAAATCCCAAAGGGAAGAGCCAAGCCAATGCTTAGCCTCCCATTGGAGGTTTTTACTTACAGTAGTTAAATACCTGCAACTTAAATATCTGTACCTTAAATCCCAAAGGGAAGAGCCAAGCCAATGCTTAGCCTCCCATTGGAGGTTTTTACTTACAGTAGTTAAATACCTGCAACTTAAATACCTATACCTTAAATCCCAAAGGGAAGAGCCAAGCCAATGCTTAGCCTCCCATTGGAGGTTTTTACTTACAGTAGTTAAATACTTGCAACTTAAATACATGTACCTTAAATCCCAAAGGGAAGAGCCAAGCCAATGCTTAGCCTCCCATTGGAGGTTTTTACTTACAGTAGTTAAATACCTGCAACTTAAATACATGTACCTTAAATCCCAAAGGGAAGAGCCAAGCCAATGCTTAGCCTCCCATTGGAGGTTTTTACTTACAGAAGTTTAAATACTTGCAACTTAAATACATGTACCTTAAATCCCAAAGGGAAGAGCCAAGCCAATGCTAGGCCTCCCATTGGAGGTGTTTATTCACTGTCATGTACTTCCTATAATTTAATTTTTGAATCATCAGACCCAAAAGATAAGTAGGTTGTAATACTGCACAGAAGTCGTTAACACACTCCTTCTTTCGGCTTCAGGGAATCTTTAACACTTAAAAAAATATAACAAATAAAAATATATACCATCCATGCATCCTATTTAAAAAGTGAAAACACAAAAGAGAATACCCTACTAGAGCTTTAGGAATAAACCAAGCCTGAGTTGCCGGATTAGGATATCCATGAAATTAAGGTACCGAAAGGGCATTAGTTTTAATTAACTAGTGTAACCAAGTCCCCGAGCTCATAATCTCTGGTTCGCAGGAATAAATTAGTTCTCCCGCTAATTTATTTAGGTTTCTAATCGACCTACCAAGAACGATTAGTGGCGACTCCAAATTTCAAAATCATTTAAACAAAAACCAAAGTTGCGATTCGGTAGGGCTTGGGAGGGTCCGCATTAGGTTAGTCAAATCTAATTAACCTAATAATCCGTTAACCCCTAGAATTAATAAAAATATTTTTAGAGGGTCGCGACAGCTTGGCGACTCCGCTGGGGACGGGATTTTTAAATTTTCGAAAAAAGATACCAATTGGAATACTTGAATTTTTTCGAAATTTTAAAAGTCTTAGTGGACTTAAGCCAATGAAAATTTCATGGATATCTCGCTTCTGGCGATTTTGCTTGGGACTCATTCTATAGGTGTTATATGTTTTTGCAGGATGGGAGTTATAAGGGGCGGAGTGTTTGGCTAACCCATTTGTTTTGCAGGCTTGGTGTTGGGATTATGTTTAATTTCACACATTTTTAGAAGCGCTGTTTTGATATCAATTGTCGTGCATGTCTTGCATATTCTGAGGATCACAACACCTGCACACACAAGCGTCTAAACCCAAGTCGCGAAATTTTTCCTAGGTAACCATAGATAGGGATCGAATATGCAAAAGCTCCTGCGTCGATTGCGCTTGGGTTGACCATATTTTATCCCGCTCATTATCTGAATTGACAATTCTTCCCATTGTGATTTGATTGCGCGGAGGGTAAGGTTGTCAATTCAGATAGTGGGGGCCTTTTAGGTCCATACCCTGTCTCTCCTTCTTTTATTTTCTAGAGTTCACTCCTCACTTGAGTCATGCGCATGACTATGTGATTTGCATTTCTCCAAGGTAAAAGTAAGTTATCTAATTTTATCTTGTATTTATTTTCGGTCGGTTCATGCTAGGTGTTAGTCAGTTTTTGAGCTTGATATTACGACCATTCTTTTAAAAGAAAATAAAAATTAAATTTGTCCCTCATTTCTTTTAAAAAAAATTTTGAAAAAATGATGTGAAAAATCCCTTCATGGGAATTTTATTAACCAATAAGGGATTTTTGTCATGTTTTTATTGCTTCAATAAAAATGAAATTTTCCTGACAAATTTACCTCTGAAAATTTATTCTGATAAAAAGGAAATTCCTTCAAAAATTTTAGTAAACGTCAAGAGATTTTGTCACATTCCTTAAAAAATAAAAATAAAAAAAGAGTAATAAATCTGCAAAAAAAATTCTGTATTAACCCATTTCTTCCTAAGGGAATTTTTTTTTTCTGATTTCTCTATAAAATAGAAAAAATCAAATTGGACTAATATAGGAGTCATGGACCGACATTCCTTGTGTCGCATACTAATTATATCATTTTCTTTTGCAGGGAGATCCTAGATACCCTAGACGGGTGTAAAAATTAAGTTCAAAATATATCAAGAATCATCTTCAGAAATACCAAAAGACGAAAAACACCGAGGCTTCAACCGTTAATTCCGGGGGGCAAACGAACACTGTCCATCTTTGACAGACAGAGTTATGTCAATCCGTAAACTTGTATGGGCAGTGTATTCTGATATGACGGTGGATTTATACTGATTAAACACGGGGGCATATTTAATGTATTGCAGAGGATCCCGCGTCTTTTGAAAGATAATATGGATTATATAATCAGAACCCATGAAACAAATACCTTTACCTGATTAAATCAACCAGAGACCGATCTTAAAATTTCCTCTTATCCGAAACATGCGGAGGGCTTTAGAGGACCGAGGTTCTATTAATGAACGTGGCCCACAGGAATTTCTCCCGACGCTACAGGCGACCGACACGAGCAAGTGGACGCCGAAAGAAATAAAATATGGATAAAAGTGGGCACACAACAGGTGGCCGAATTTATTACCAGCGCACTGATCGAGTTGTCATAGCGTTATTGTTTGTGATCTCAAGATGGATAGTGGGGGCCACCGCCGAACCCTTCATCAATGTTCTCGATATCATCGTCTGGAGCAATTAAACAAGAACATCAAGAAAAACATTAAGCCTCGACATCTTCGGTACCTCAAATCGTTCTGTTATGCTATGCGGAAGAAATGATAGCAGGAAAATTAAACAAAAAAAACACGTGAAGCTTTTCTTTCATTCCATTCATCAAAGAGCATTACAACAGCTCACTGGGGAGGAAAAGTAAAGCCAAACTGAGCCCTGATAACCATTACGAAGGAGCTCAACTGACTCTCCAAACAGTTGATGCTCCGGGTGCACCGGGCGTTCTCAGGATCAAGCTCCGCGAGCCTAAAGAAGAGGCGATCGCGCTTCTCCTTAGCCTGGGCCATACTGGCCTCGTAATGCTCGACAGCAAACTCCAAGTCCGAAATCGCCGCCCTCTCGAAAGCAATATCTGCCGTAATGTCATCAAGTCTCTCCTGCAGCCAACCGCATTTGCACCTCATCATAATATTGCTTGGTGTTGACACCTGATTTTTAATCATTTTTTCTATTGCTAAAGTAATAAAAAATCCATAAAAATTCATAAAATTGAAAAATCAACTTTGGGGACCTTAGCCAAGCCTAGGGAACGAATTTTGACCAAAAAACGATTTTTCATATTTTCAGTATTTTTACGTATTTTTTATTTATTTATTTTCGAAAATTAATAGAAAATCCATAAAAATTCATAAAATTGAAAAATCAACTTTGGGAACCTTAGCCAAGCCTAGGGAACGAATTTTGACCAAAAAATAATTTTTCATATTATATATATTTTAATTTTTTTTTAAAAAAATACAAAAATATTTGAAAATTTTGGAAAAATAACATTTGAGGCCAAAAAATACACAAAGATAGTTAATATTTTTATTTTAAATCTATTTTCATATTGGCCATCGCAAATTCAGAAAAATCCAATTCGAGTCACGTGTTCCTTCACGAGTATAATCTCGAATCGGGCCTAAAAAAAATTAAATTTGAGTCAAATTATTTTTAACTTTCACTTTTTATGAGTTGTGACATTGTCTTCTAATATTTTAAATTTTCATCTTAGCCCAATTATACCCAGAATGACTTAATTTTGCAAAAGGGCTTTAATTAAATTATGCATTATTTTCAGCGACAAGAAATGAGCTTAAATTTGACATGTGGTAAATTTTGGTGTGTCAAAAATTGTGAGGAGATTTGGACTTAAAGAAATATATTTTTTTCAGGGACTGAATTGTAAATACTTAAAATTCAAGGACTAGAGTGCAAATACCTAACTCTTGAAGGATTATTTTACAAATAATAAAAAGAAGAGTTAGTGGATAAATTAGAATAGAGAAGGGAAGATGAAGAAGAGGAGATGAAGAAGAGAAGTTGGAGAAGAATGGATGGAGAAAATAAGATAAGAATAGAGAAGGGAAGATGGAGATGAAGAAGAGTTAGTAGAGAAATTAGAATGGAAGATAAGAATAGAGAAGGGAAGATGGAGATTAAGAAGAGTTAGTGGAGAAATTAGAATGGGAGATAAATATGGAGAAGGGAAGATGAAGATGAAGAAGAGTTAGTGGAGAGATTAGAATGTGAGATAGAGATGGAGAATGGAAGATGAAAATGAAGAAGAGTTAGTGGAGAAATTAGAATGTGAGATAGAGTTAGTGGAAAAATTAGAATGGGAGATAGATGAGGAGGTTATAAAAGGAGGAAGAAGTGAGCTTGAGAAGGGATTCTTGGGAGAGAAAATTTGAAGTGTTTGGGAGGATTTTTTTTGGAGAGAAAATTTTGGATGTTTGAGAGAGTTTTGGGAGATTGAAGAAAAATTTGAGAGAAAGAAAATACCAAAAGAGAGAGAATTTTGAAGATGATGGGAGTTTAAAGCTCGGGGTTATCATCACAAATTCCTTCATCGATCAATATAAATCAAGAGTTCATCCTCGTCAACGAGCGAGCAAATTCGAGCTAAGTGTTTTTATTTATTCATTTGTTTATGGTTTTACTTGCAAATTAGCACAAATTGTATACACTTTCTCCATCTCCTTTTTTTTTTCCATATTTTATGTCAGGAGAAGGATATCTCTACGTTAACAGCAAAAATCTCGTAGATATGCAAAAATCGGCCCAGACAAGCTCCTAAGCTGTCCACCGATTTCTCAACTGATCTGTGACTAAAAGTCCCTCTTAATTCAAAAGAAACTCTCTATATTGGGAACATAGAGAGCGAAAATCAATTATAGAAATCCCTCCCAAAAAAATGGGAGATAAGTACTCTTTCCACTCTTCTGGTTTTAGGTGCAGATTAGCACATATTTTGTATACTGACATTTCACTCTATTTTATGTCAGGAAGCCGCAGCTTTATATCAATGGTCAACCCTATGGAAGCACAAAATCGGCTTGGAGGAGTCCTCAAGCGCGCACAAATTTCAAATTGTTGAATCAATTCGTTGTATTTTATTTTAAAGAATTCATACCCCAGAATGGAGAGGACAAAGTCCATCCGCAATTTAAATACCTGCACCATAAATCCCAAAGGGAAGAGCCAAGCCAATGCTTAGCCTCCCATTGGAGGTTTTTACTTACAGTAGTTAAATACCTGCAACTTAAATATCTGTACCTTAAATCCCAAAGGGAAGAGCCAAGCCAATGCTTAGCCTCCCATTGGAGGTTTTTACTTACAGTAGTTAAATACCTGCAACTTAAATACCTATACCTTAAATCCCAAAGGGAAGAGCCAAGCCAATGCTTAGCCTCCCATTGGAGGTTTTTACTTACAGTAGTTAAATACTTGCAACTTAAATACATGTACCTTAAATCCCAAAGGGAAGAGCCAAGCCAATGCTTAGCCTCCCATTGGAGGTTTTTACTTACAGTAGTTAAATACCTGCAACTTAAATACATGTACCTTAAATCCCAAAGGGAAGAGCCAAGCCAATGCTTAGCCTCCCATTGGAGGTTTTTACTTACAGAAGTTTAAATACTTGCAACTTAAATACATGTACCTTAAATCCCAAAGGGAAGAGCCAAGCCAATGCTAGGCCTCCCATTGGAGGTGTTTATTCACTGTCATGTACTTCCTATAATTTAATTTTTGAATCATCAGACCCAAAAGATAAGTAGGTTGTAATACTGCACAGAAGTCGTTAACACACTCCTTCTTTCGGCTTCAGGGAATCTTTAACACTTAAAAAAATATAACAAATAAAAATATATACCATCCATGCATCCTATTTAAAAAGTGAAAACACAAAAGAGAATACCCTACTACAGCTTTAGGAATAAACCAAGCCTGAGTTGCCGGATTAGGATATCCATGAAATTAAGGTACCGAAAGGGCATTAGTTTTAATTAACTAGTGTAACCAAGTCCCCGAGCTCATAATCTCTGGTTCGCAGGAATAAATTAGTTCTCCCGCTAATTTATTTAGGTTTCTAATCGACCTACCAAGAACGATTAGTGGCGACTCCAAATTTCAAAATCATTTAAACAAAAACCAAAGTTGCGATTCGGTAGGGCTTGGGAGGGTCCGCATTAGGTTAGTCAAATCTAATTAACCTAATAATCCGTTAACCCCTAGAATTAATAAAAATATTTTTAGAGGGTCGCGACAGCTTGGCGACTCCGCTGGGGACGGGATTTTTAAATTTTCGAAAAAAGATACCAATTGGAATACTTGAATTTTTTCGAAATTTTAAAAGTCTTAGTGGACTTAAGCCAATGAAAATTTCATGGATATCTCGCTTCTGGCGATTTTGCTTGGGACTCATTCTATAGGTGTTATATGTTTTTGCAGGATGGGAGTTATAAGGGGCGGAGTGTTTGGCTAACCCATTTGTTTTGCAGGCTTGGTGTTGGGATTATGTTTAATTTCACACATTTTTAGAAGCGCTGTTTTGATATCAATTGTCGTGCATGTCTTGCATATTCTGAGGATCACAACACCTGCACACACAAGCGTCTAAACCCAAGTCGCGAAATTTTTCCTAGGTAACCATAGATAGGGATCGAATATGCAAAAGCTCCTGCGTCGATTGCGCTTGGGTTGACCATATTTTATCCCGCTCATTATCTGAATTGACAATTCTTCCCATTGTGATTTGATTGCGCGGAGGGTAAGGTTGTCAATTCAGATAGTGGGGGCCTTTTAGGTCCATACCCTGTCTCTCCTTCTTTTATTTTCTAGAGTTCACTCCTCACTTGAGTCATGCGCATGACTATGTGATTTGCATTTCTCCAAGGTAAAAGTAAGTTATCTAATTTTATCTTGTATTTATTTTCGGTCGGTTCATGCTAGGTGTTAGTCAGTTTTTGAGCTTGATATTACGACCATTCTTTTAAAAGAAAATAAAAATTAAATTTGTCCCTCATTTCTTTTAAAAAAAATTTTGAAAAAATGATGTGAAAAATCCCTTCATGGGAATTTTATTAACCAATAAGGGATTTTTGTCATGTTTTTATTGCTTCAATAAAAATGAAATTTTCCTGACAAATTTACCTCTGAAAATTTATTCTGATAAAAAGGAAATTCCTTCAAAAATTTTAGTAAACGTCAAGAGATTTTGTCACATTCCTTAAAAAATAAAAATAAAAAAAGAGTAATAAATCTGCAAAAAAAATTCTGTATTAACCCATTTCTTCCTAAGGGAATTTTTTTTTTCTGATTTCTCTATAAAATAGAAAAAATCAAATTGGACTAATATAGGAGTCATGGACCGACATTCCTTGTGTCGCATACTAATTATATCATTTTCTTTTGCAGGGAGATCCTAGATACCCTAGACGGGTGTAAAAATTAAGTTCAAAATATATCAAGAATCATCTTCAGAAATACCAAAAGACGAAAAACACCGAGGCTTCAACCGTTAATTCCGGGGGGCAAACGAACACTGTCCATCTTTGACAGACAGAGTTATGTCAATCCGTAAACTTGTATGGGCAGTGTATTCTGATATGACGGTGGATTTATACTGATTAAACACGGGGGCATATTTAATGTATTGTAGAGGATCCCGCGTCTTTTGAAAGATAATATGGATTATATAATCAGAACCCATGAAACAAATACCTTTACCTGATTAAATCAACCAGAGACCGATCTTAAAATTTCCTCTTATCCGAAACATGCGGAGGGCTTTAGAGGACCGAGGTTCTATTAATGAACGTGGCCCACAGGAATTTCTCCCGACGCTATAGGCGACCGACACGAGCAAGTGGACGCCGAAAGAAATAAAATATGGATAAAAGTGGGCACACAACAGGTGGCCGAATTTATTACCAGCGCACTGATCGAGTTGTCATAGCGTTATTGTTTGTGATCTCAAGATGGATAGTGGGGGCCACCGCCGAACCCTTCATCAATGTTCTCGATATCATCGTCTGGAGCAATTAAACAAGAACATCAAGAAAAACATTAAGCCTCGACATCTTCGGTACCTCAAATCGTTCTGTTATGCTATGCGGAAGAAATGATAGCAGGAAAATTAAACAAAAAAAACACGTGAAGCTTTTCTTTCATTCCATTCATCAAAGAGCATTACAACAGCTCACTGGGGAGGAAAAGTAAAGCCAAACTGAGCCCTGATAACCATTACGAAGGAGCTCAACTGACTCTCCAAACAGTTGATGCTCCGGGTGCACCGGGCGTTCTCAGGATCAAGCTCCGCGAGCCTAAAGAAGAGGCGATCGCGCTTCTCCTTAGCCTGGGCCATACTGGCCTCGTAATGCTCGACAGCAAACTCCAAGTCCGAAATCGCCGCCCTCTCGAAAGCAATATCTGCCGTAATGTCATCAAGTCTCTCCTGCAGCCAACCGCATTTGCACCTCATCATAATATTGCTTGGTGTTGACACCTGATTTTTAATCATTTTTTCTATTGCTAAAGTAATAAAAAATCCATAAAAATTCATAAAATTGAAAAATCAACTTTGGGGACCTTAGCCAAGCCTAGGGAACGAATTTTGACCAAAAAACGATTTTTCATATTTTCAGTATTTTTACGTATTTTTTATTTATTTATTTTCGAAAATTAATAGAAAATCCATAAAAATTCATAAAATTGAAAAATCAACTTTGGGAACCTTAGCCAAGCCTAGGGAACGAATTTTGACCAAAAAATAATTTTTCATATTATATATATTTTAATTTTTTTTTAAAAAAATACAAAAATATTTGAAAATTTTGGAAAAATAACATTTGAGGCCAAAAAATACACAAAGATAGTTAATATTTTTATTTTAAATCTATTTTCATATTGGCCATCGCAAATTCAGAAAAATCCAATTCGAGTCACGTGTTCCTTCACGAGTATAATCTCGAATCGGGCCTAAAAAAAATTAAATTTGAGTCAAATTATTTTTAACTTTCACTTTTTATGAGTTGTGACATTGTCTTCTAATATTTTAAATTTTCATCTTAGCCCAATTATACCCAGAATGACTTAATTTTGCAAAAGGGCTTTAATTAAATTATGCATTATTTTCAGCGACAAGAAATGAGCTTAAATTTGACATGTGGTAAATTTTGGTGTGTCAAAAATTGTGAGGAGATTTGGACTTAAAGAAATATATTTTTTTCAGGGACTGAATTGTAAATACTTAAAATTCAAGGACTAGAGTGCAAATACCTAACTCCTGAAGGATTATTTTACAAATAATAAAAAGAAGAGTTAGTGGATAAATTAGAATAGAGAAGGGAAGATGAAGAAGAGGAGATGAAGAAGAGAAGTTGGAGAAGAATGGATGGAGAAAATAAGATAAGAATAGAGAAGGGAAGATGGAGATGAAGAAGAGTTAGTAGAGAAATTAGAATGGAAGATAAGAATAGAGAAGGGAAGATGGAGATTAAGAAGAGTTAGTGGAGAAATTAGAATGGGAGATAAATATGGAGAAGGGAAGATGAAGATGAAGAAGAGTTAGTGGAGAGATTAGAATGTGAGATAGAGATGGAGAATGGAAGATGAAAATGAAGAAGAGTTAGTGGAGAAATTAGAATGGGAGATAGAGTTAGTGGAAAAATTAGAATGGGAGATAGATGAGTAGGTTATAAAAGGAGGAAGAAATGAGCTTGAAAGAAGATTCTTGGGAGAGAAAATTTGAAGTGTTTGGGTGAATTTTTTGGAGAGAAAATTTGAAGTGTTTGGGAGAATTTTTTGGAGAGAAAATTTTGGATGTTTGAGAGAGTTTTGGGAGATTGAAGAAAATTTTGAGAGAAAGAAAATACCAAAAGAGAGAGAATTTTGAAGATGATGGGAGTTTAAAGCTAGGGGTTATCATCACAAATTCCTTCATCGATCAATATAAATCAAGAGTTCATCCTCGTCAACGAGCGAGCAAATTCGAGCTAAGTGTTTTTATTTATTCATTTGTTTATGGTTTTACTTGCAAATTAGCACAAATTGTATACACTTTCTCCATCTCCTTTTTTTTTTTCCATATTTTATGTCAGGAGAAGGATATCTCTACGTTAACAGCAAAAATCTCGTAGATATGCAAAAATCGGCCCAGACAAGCTCCTAAGCTGTCCACCGATTTCTCAACTGATCTGTGACTAAAAGTCTCTCTTAATTCAAAAGAAACTCTCTATATTGGGAACATAGAGAGCGAAAATCAATTATAGAAATCCCTCCCAGAAAAATGGGAGATAAGTACTCTTTCCACTCTTCTGGTTTTAGGTGCAGATTAGCACATATTTTGTATACTGACATTTCACTCTATTTTATGTCAGGAAGCCGCAGCTTTATATCAATGGTCAACCATATGGAAGCACAAAATCGGCTTGGAGGAGTCCTCAAGCGCGCACAAATTTCAAATTGTTGAATCAATTCGTTGTATTTTATTTTAAAGAATTCATACCCCAGAATGGAGAGGACAAAGTCCATCCGCAATTTAAATACCTGCAACATAAATCCCAAAGGGAAGAGCCAAGCCAATGCTTAGCCTCCCATTGGAGGTTTTTACTTACAGTAGTTAAATACGTGCAACTTAAATACATGTACCTTAAATCCCAAAGGGAAGAGCCAAGCCAATGCTTAGCCTCCCATTGGAGGTTTTTACTTACAGTAGTTAAATACCTGCAACTTAAATACCTATACCTTAAATCCCAAAGGGAAGAGTCAAGCCAATGCTTAGCCTCCCATTGGAGGTTTTTACGTACAGTAGTTAAATACTTGCAACTTAAATACATGTACCTTAAATCCCAAAGGAAAGAGCCAAGCCAATGCTTAGCCTCCCATTGGAGGTTTTTACTTACAGTAGTTAAATACCTGCAACTTAAATACATGTACCTTAAATCCCAAAAGGAAGAGCCAAGCCAATGCTTAGCCTCCCATTGGAGGTTTTTACTTACAGTAGTTTAAATACTTGCAACTTAAATACCTGTACCTTAAATCCCAAAGGGAAGAGCCAAGCCAATGCTAGGCCTCCAATTGGAGGTGTTTATTCACTGTCATGTACTTCCTATAATTTAATTTTTGAATCATCAGACCCAAAAGATAAGTAGGTTGTAATACTGCACAGAAGTCGTTAACACACTCCTTCTTTCGGCTTCAGGGAATCTTTAAGACTTAAAAAAATATAACAAATAAAAATATATACCATCCATGCATCCTATTTAAAAAGTGAAAACACAAAAGAGAATACCCTCATATAGCCTTAGGAATAAACCAAGCCTGAGTTGCCGAATTAGGATATCCATGAAATTAAGGTACCGAAAGGGCATTAGTTTTAATTAACTAGTGTAACCAAGTCCCCGAGCTCCTAATCTCTGGTTCGCAGGAATAAATTAGTTCTCCCGCTAATTTATTTAGGTTTCTAATCGACCTACCAAGAACGATTAGTGGCGACTAAAAATTTTAAAATCATTTAAACAAAAACCAAAGTTGCGATTCGGTAGGGCTTGGGAGGGTCCGCGTTAGGTTAGTCAAATCTAATTAACCTAATAATCCGTTAACCCCTTGTAAAATTTAAAATTTTTTTTAGAGGGTCGCGACAGACTGGCGACTCCGCTGGGGACAGAGATTTTTAAATTTTCGAAAAAAGATACCAATTGGAATGCTTAGATTTTTTCGAAATTTTAAAAGTCTTAGTGGACTTAGACCAATGAAAATTTCATGGATATCTCGCTTCTGGCGATTTTGCTTGGGACTCATTCTATAGGTGTTATATGTTTTTGCAGGATGGGAGTTATAAGGGGCGGAGTGTTTGGCTAACCCATTTGTTTTGCAGGCTTGGTGTTGGGATTATGTTTAATTTCACACATTTTTAGAAGCGCTGTTTTGATATCAATTGTCGTGCATGTCTTGCATATTCTGAGGATCACAACACCTGCACACACAAGCGTCTAAACCCAAGTCGCGAAATTTTTCCTAGGTAACCATAGATAGGGATCGAATATGCAAAGCTCCTGCGTCGATTGCGCTTGGGTTGACCATATTTTATCCCGCTCATTATCTGAATTTGACAATTCTTCCCATTGTGATTTGATTGCGCGGAGGGTAAGGTTGTCAATTCAGATAGTGGGGGCCTTTTAGGTCCATACCCTGTCTCTCCTTCTTTTATTTTCTAGAGTTCACTCCTCACTTGAGTCATGCGCATGACTATGTGATTTGCATTTCTCCAAGGTAAAAGTAAGTTCTCTAATTTTATCTTGTATTTATTTTCGGTCGGTTCATGCTAGGTGTTAGTCAGTTTTTGAGCTTGATATTACGACCATTCTTTTAAAAGAAAATAAAAATTAAAATTGTCCCTCATTTCTTTTAAAAAAAATTTTGAAAAAATGATGTGAAAAATCCCTTCATGGGAATTTTATTAACCAATAAGGGATTTTTGTCATGTTTTTATTGCTTCAATAAAAATGAAATTTTCCTGACAAATTTACCTCTGAAAATTCATTCTGATAAAAAGGAAATTCCTTCAAAAATTTTAGTAAACCTCAAGAGATTTTGTCACATTCCTTAAAAAAAATAATAAAAAAAGAGTAATAAATCTGCAAAAAAAATTCTGTATTAACCCATTTCTTCCTAAGGGAATTTTTTTTTTCTGATTTCTCTATAAAATAGAAAAAATCAAATTGGACTAATATAGGAGTCATGGACCGACATTCCTTGTGTCGCATACTAATTATATCATTTTCTTTTGCAGAGAGATCCTAGATACCCTAGACGGGTGTAAAAATTAAGTTCAAAATATATCAAGAATCATCTTCAGAAATACCAAAAGACGAAAAACACCGAGGCTTCAACCGTTAATTCCGGGGGGCAAACGAACACTGTCCATCTTTGACAGACAGAGTTATGTCAATCCGTAAACTTGTATGGGCAGTGTATTCTGATATGACGGTGGATTTATACTGATTAAACACGGGGGCATATTTAATGTATTGCAGAGGATCCCGCGTCTTTTGAAAGATAATATGGATTATATAATCAGAACCCATGAAACAAATACCTTTACCTGATTAAATCAACCATAGACCGATCTTAAAATTTCCTCTTATCCGAAACATGCGGAGGGCTTTAGAGGACCGAGGTTCTATTAATGAACGTGGCCCACAGGAATTTCTCCCGACGCTACAGGCGACCGACACGAGCAAGTGGACGCCGAAAGAAATAAAATATGGATAAAAGTGGGCACACAACAGGTGGCCGGATTTATTACCAGCGCACTGACCGAGTTGTCATAGCGTTATTGTTTGTGATCTCAAGATGGATAGTGGGGGCCACCGCCGAACCCTTCATCAATGTTCTCGATATCATCGTCTGGAGCAATTAAACAAGAACATCAAGAAAAACATTAAGCCTCGACATCTTCGGTACCTCAAATCGTTCTGTTATGCTATGCGGAAGAAACGATAGCAGGAAAATTAAACAAAAAAAAACACGTGAAGGTTTTCTTTCATTCCATTCATCAAAGAGCATTACAACAGCTCACTGGGGAGGAAAAGTAAAGCCAAACTGAGCCCTGATAACCATTACGAAGGAGCTCAACTGACTCTCCAAATAGTTGATGCTCCGGGTGCACCGGGCGTTCTCAGGATCAAGCTCCGCGAGCCTAAAGAAGAGGCGATCGCGCTTCTCCTTAGCCTGGGCCATACTGGCCTCGTAATGCTCGACAGCAAACTCCACGTCCGAAATCGCCGCCCTCTCGAAAGCAATATCTGCCGTAATGTCATCAAGTCTCTCCTGCAGCCAACCGCATTTGCACCTCATCATAATATTGCTCGGCTCCTGTTCGGCGTAAGTTTGGACCAAGGCCAGACGGTCCACCAACTTTCCCCTCTCACGAACTAGCCACGAAAACTGATCATTGGCAAACTTGAAGGCTTTCTTGTGATTATCAGCCATAAATGTGACTATTTCCAGACGCTCGTGCCGGTCTCGGTAACGAGCTTTCACGACGGCAGTCACAATGACCGTCTCATAAGCGCGGTTATAGGCAGCCAGAAAATTAATGAAGAGGGTCGGGAAGTTCCGATACTCCCTCCCCAGTTGGGTACCCTCAACAGAAGCAGCGTTTAGGGTCCTGAATAAACCGAGGATTTCAGCCTCAACGGTAGAGTTTTGGGTTATATGAGCGTAACCTCTACCAAGAAGATTGTAGAGTCTCTCCCACCCAGCCAGGATTTCGGCGGAGAAGGTATGGTTAGGAGAATTGGCCATTTTTGAAAGCAGATCACGAAAGAAAGGAGGAGAGAGGCGAGGCAGATGATCGGAATGCGAAGGTGATAATCTGCTTCAATTTAAATAATGATTTCACAGGGGCAGTCCTTATTGGTCGAGTTTTTTCTATCTACCATTCTCTGTCGGCAACACCCCCGCTGGCTCGAATTCCAGTCAAGCGGCAACCTCAAGCTGAGCAGACCCGACGTCTCTGCAGAAAAGTTGGACGGGCTGCCACCACTTTGAAAAAGAAAGAATAAAAAACGAGCTGAGTGGGAGACAAAGAAATTTTCGGCAGAAAAGGAGATATGACTCGTCTTTATTGGAGGACCCGCCAGTAAATCGACGGTGGAGATCTTGACAAGGGCCCTCTACCACGAAAAGAAAAAAGGAAGACGAACTGAGCGAGAAACAAGGATTTCCCCTTTGATCAAAAGCTGAATATCAGATTTTCTCCCTCGAAAAATCTAATAGCACTGCCCGTGAAGAGGGAAGTCGTTGCTATTGCCAGAGAGAGAACTTGTCCTCATTTGATAGTGAGAGTTCATTCGCAAGAACTCGCAGGAGAAAGATAGAGAGGAAGGAGTTCTCGTGGGAGAGGAATTCAAAACCTTCACCATCAAAGCATCGGCTTTCAAAGCCTGTTACGAGAAACCATCGACGATCCCGTGATCCCTCAAGTCCAAGAAGACATCCTGAGGCGGTCTCGAGTCGGCAGTCCTAGATCCAGAAATATGTCGAGCATTAGGGAAACGGGCGCATGTTCAACCCTGGTCGAAGCTAATGAAGTTCCTTACCCTGAGGGTCTACTAGTCATGGCCATTGACGGTAATCCAGTCTCTCTGTCAATCCTTGTTACCGTATTGAGAAAATGCCGGTATAAGGTTGTAGCTCAAGCAAAGGCGACAGAGGCCTTAGAGATATTAAGGATGAGTGGTGACCAGTTTGATATCGTCCTCACCGCCATGGTAGGGATTGACATGGATGTTTTCACTCTCTTGGAAGTCATCAATTCTAAATTAAACATGCCAGTCCTCGTAATATCGGCAAGCGATGATCAGCAAGCCATAATGAAAGCTGTCTTAAATGGGGCCCAAGACGTCGTAACGAAACCAGTTAGGGTTCAGATGCTTCAAAACATATGGCAGCACGTGGTAAGGAAGCAATTGCACGACCATGAGAACAAGCATCAAGCCTTCAATTTTGTTCCAAGCAACTGGAGAAAGAAGATGAGTTGGTCTTCCGAGCTGCATCGTATGTTTGTTAATGCAGTTCAGCAGGTAGGAATCGATTCGGCACGACCGCAACATATACTGGAAATTATGAACGTAGAGGGACTCACTAAAGCAAATGTTTCGAGTCATCTTCAGAAGTACAGAAAAAGGGTGAGAGAACACAATGCAGCTCAGAATCAAGAAAACCAAGGCGGGACTGATCCAAGCCTGAATGTCGAGTCTCCTCGCCACCATAAGTTCCGCAGGTTAGCATGGGGCGAGCCACTTCCCATCATCAACCAAGCCAGTAGCCGTGCCATCAATCCTCCGGGCGTTAATCAAAATATCCCCCAGAATCACCCTGATGCTCTTCAAGAGTATAGACCGCAGGAGCAGTGTATTCAGATTCCTTGGTTTGAGCACCAACCTGTGGCTAGAATTCATCCCATGATCAGCGCGCCTGCGCAGCCAGAGAATCAGACAAGAAGTTATCCTGAGCACTTCCACTTCTCTAATCCTCGAATGGAAGGAGTTTTTGGCAATAGGACAGTTGATGATCCCCACACTTTCTCGAGTAATGATGAAGGCTCCAGCACGAGAAGTCAAATTGCTCATGGCGAGGACAGAATGAGAAATCTACCGCCAGCATTTGCCAACAACAATGCCCAATTCGAGCATCAGTTGCTGGAAGGTTCAAGAGATTACCCAGATGATGAGCTTACTGCCCTGGTCAACCAGTTTAGGGTTGACAGACGTCCCAAGCCGCGATTAGGAGCCAGTGAGTAGGGACTCTCAAACATCGGTTATCCACACCCGAACCAACACGAGACTAGCTGATTATCGAAGAGCCACAGGAGAGGCAGAACTGACCTTGAATAAGTGCACCTTTCATTTCATGCTTAATTCCCCTGCGTATGATATTTTCCAGCTTTCTAGGTGTCTCAATTTAATTCAAGGACAAGGGGGCAATTTATTTATCCGGTCGAATGCGTGAATCCCTTTTTATGCTAGATTTAGGGCGGATTAATTTGTGGCAACGTCGCTGACTGCCATAATGAGAAATGTTGAATGGCCTCACGTAGGGAAATTTCAAGTGAAATGCCCAGGCGAGCTCGAAGACGGGTAATTGTGTGTCGTTCCAATTTACTCTCAATCGTTGCAAAATGCTAAATTGGATTTATTCCATTCTCACCCAGGGGATTGCAAATTGCCTCAAGAGTGTCGCAAAATGATATGACCCAATGGAATGCGATAGGACTCATTTGCCTCGAAGGTAACCTTCAAATTAAAGGAGCCCTCCGGTCCACGGACCCGATGGCATAGAAAATGATGATGCTCCAAGGAAACCCGAAAGAAAATAAGGCCCAACTAAGCAAAGCACTTACGTGGCAAGCTCAAAGTGAGGGCAACTTGGGACATACAATTCAATCCAGTCCAAATGAAGGAACTTCCTCAATTCAAATTCAATGGAAGTACACACAAGGGTAAAACAGTATCGTTCCAATTTTTCTAGAATATGAAGAACATATACTGCCGCATTCTCTTTCATTTTTGCAGGGGAAGTCTCTACTGGCCAGATTTTCCTGTCTACCATTCCCTATCAGTATCACCTCCGCTACTCGTCTCCAATCTCGAGCCAAGCAAATCCGATGTCTCTACGGAAAAGTTGGACGAGACGCCACTACTTTGAAAAAGAAAGGATAAAAAAATAAGCTGAGTAGGAGACAAAGACATTTACGGCAGAAAAGAGATACGACTCGTCTTTATTGAAGAACTCACCAGCAAATTGACGGTGGAGACAGCAACAAGGGGCCCCCTTCCATGGAAAGATGGAAGGAGACGAGCTGGGCGAGAGATACGATGAAAAGAAAATCGAGAAAGCCAGAACACTCGAGAGAGGCAATACAGTTGCTAAACCCACGTCTAATTTTAAATGAGGCATCTTCTTGATAATTCTCATTCGTGCTCGAAAGAGAAACTCTTAAAGCATACGCAGTTTCCCAGAAAAATCCAGAGAGTGAAAATACAAGAAGAGATATCAAACTTTGAGAAATCGTTAACCAAATCGAAGATGTCTCAACCCAACACACTTGAAAGTTATCGTTACTTGCTGAATATGGGAGAGGAAGAGTTCGAAGCCATATTTGGGATCGAGCCTATGGA
The DNA here is from genome assembly GCA_016432845.1 of Psidium guajava. Lineage (NCBI taxonomy): Eukaryota > Viridiplantae > Streptophyta > Magnoliopsida > Myrtales > Myrtaceae > Psidium > Psidium guajava. Next base: position 38,166,072 of record CM028224.1, read on the forward strand.
GCCCGGCCCTTCCACCGACGACGTCCAAGAGCCCGGTAAGGACAATGACAACAACGGTAAAGGTCAAAAGAAGCGTTACCGTCGCCATACTGAGGAGCAAGTACGAAAGCTTGAAGCTTTCTTCAGAACGTGCCCTATGCCAGACGGCAAACAAAAAATAGAACTGAGTCAAGAGCTAGGACTTGAACCTTCGCAAATCAAGTTCTGGTTTCAAAATAGACGAACCCGAATGAAGACTCGTCATGAGCACAACGAAGCCGAGTTTCTAAGAGTTGAAAATGAAAACCTCCGAGCGGAAAACAAGATGTATAAAGAGACTTTTGACTCCGCCACCTGCCCCAACTGCAATAGCCTCCTCCTCACCCTCGATGAAATGTATGATCTGAGGATCGAAAATGCACGTTTAAGAGGTGAGTTAGACCAGTTTATAACAGGATCGAGTTCTGTTGGAGCAAGGTACAAAAGGACCAATGATACTGGATCAGCATCAATACCTCCCGAGGAAGAAGGGACAGATCACCACCAAGCGGACATTGACGATGATCTTTTCGCCATAATCAACCAGTTTGATATCGGTAAAGCATCGGGACTGTGATGCAGTTGTTCAGCCAGTGACCACCAGACCTTCAATATGGCCGATGCATACCTAATTTGGGATGAAGCAAGCTGATCATGGGAGAGCCTGCAGAGGAAGCAGAACTGATCCTGAATGAGTGAATGTGTTTTATTTCCTTGCGTGATATGTTTTTCTGCTTTTGTGAATATGTAAAAGCAAGGAGTAATAATCCGACTTCCCCCTATTAAATGCTCGAATCCGCCATCTCACCAACCTCGCGACGAATTGATGGCGAGTAAAAATTTGCATAAACCTGAAGGGTAACTCCGTATCGTTTCAATTTACCCTCAGTTGCTCCAAGTTTTAAAATTAAGCCCCTTCTATTCTCAGGAAATTGCAAATCGACCCGAGAACGCAATCATATCCGAATACAAGTTGAACAAAATTTGGGGGCAAATCAACTCATGTGCATTACCACGGGATGGACAGCTTCGGACAAAGGAAAGTACAAGCGAAAGACGCGAACAATATCAGAAATGGGTAATTTTATATCGTTCTAATGTGCACATAATCATCTCAAGTCTTGAATTGTCTTATTCCATTCGTAACAGGGATTGCAAATTACCTCGAGAAATACCGTAACATGGCCCAAGGTGATATAACAGGGCTGCTTTATCCCCAAATATTAACCTTTGAAAGGATAGCCCCATGGACACCTACGGTCCAATGGACTGAATGGTATAGGGGATGACAGTAGGTCCGAAATATCCCGAGTTCGATCCCCGAGGGTGGGGAATGTTGTACGTATTATAAATAAATAAAACAACTTTTTGTGCATTTCTTTTTTTTTAACAAACAGGAATACTTGACGACCTTACCAAAAAACAGGAATACTCGACGAGTAATATCAAATTCATTATTTTACTATAGTCTTGCCATAATGGTGAGGTGCCTAACAAAAGTCGAGGAAAATTCAATCCAGCAAAATTGGTAAGAGACTTGTGCAAGGCATTCAAGACGAAAGGTAAATCAGTATCGTTTCCAATTTATCCCTTTTAATACTGGCTGACATGTCTCCTTTTCTTTTTACAGGAAATATTTATACTAACATTTAACATGTTGAAGGAGACAAATCCAAAAGAAAATTATGATTATCTGACAAGATCTATTCTGGTGAAAAATGGGGCAAATTGATCGCAAGCTCTGAAGCGAAAAAGCAAATATGTCTTCCTTATCCCGTTTGATTTCAAGAATAATTTCTCTGCTTTTTGCAGGGGTATTCAACCGCTAAACCATAGCGGTCGCTGTCATTAAACCAACCGAAATGCTCCCTCACCCATATGCTTCATCGCGCAGGGGCAAAATTTAAGACAAACCGCTCCTCGACATAAGGAGTGGGCTTCCCAATTTGTTCGATCCACCCACATACCAGGGGCAATTCAAATCCGCCCATGTTTGCACATTATATAAGCACACATGATGCTAAAAATTGTCACATCGGCATTGTGTTTACACATTTCATGAATTATGTATGACTATTCCGCATGTTTAATTTACCAACTCCAACTTAGAGCATAAACTGCATAGGAAATATCAAATGTGCAGAATGGGGCATGACAGGATGAGGAAAGGCAAACCATTTCCACACAAGTCTAACATTTTAATCTACAGATAAACAGCCTTTCTCCAGAGTGAGAGAAAGCCCTTTCGGAATGAAGTCCCCCATTCAGATTACATTCGAGGTGTTCATACTATAAGAACCTCCTTAAACAAAAGTGATAATGCAATACATGATCCATATGTTGATCGATTGCATCATGAGTTATTACACAGACTGCCTTTAATCATGGCAAACTTAGCTGAACAATTTTGCATGAACCAATGAACGCATTGATGAAAATGCTTGCACATGTTACCTCTGACATTGCCTGACAGGCAACACATTCCCGGTGTTCGAGTTACCTTCCAAAGTCTTGAAATTCATTCGGCGATTATTGAATGAACAAGCCTGGTTGTCGAGAAGCCACCAAGCATTTCTTCCAAATTCTCAGGTAAGTATATCTTCAACCTGAAACTTTCAAGAGAATGAATTCTGACGGTTGTTGGGGTACCCGAATCCATTGCGGTATATACAGGTATCCACCTTCTTCAATAAAGCATGATTTGTCTCAAGGACAGAAATGTTCGAGACCTTTTGATCTCTACCTCTTTGGTTTATTCCTAAAGTGACAGGAGAATATAATTTGGGTTTGAGCTTCTGCAGGATTCCTAGTCTCCCCAGATTTCAGAATGGCACCTTTTGAGGTACACCAAGCCCTTCTTACAAGCAAACTAAGTCCTTTTTACAGGCAAACCAAGTCATTCTTACAGGCACAAAGTCCTTCTTACAGGCAAACCAAGTCCTTCTTACAGGCATAAAGTCCTTCTTACAGGCAAATCAAGTCCTTCTTACAGGCATAAAGTCCTTCTTACAGGCAAACCAAGTCCTTCTTACAGGCAAATCAAGTCCTTCTTACAGGCAAATTAAATCCTTCTTACAGGCACAAAGTCCTTCTTACAGGCAAATCAAGTCCTTCTTACAGGCAAATCAAGTCCTTCTTACAGGCAAACAAAGTCCTTCTTACAGGCAAAGCAAGTCCTTCTTACAGGCACAAAGTCCTTCTTACAGGCAAAGTAAGTCCTTCTTACAGGCAAATCAAGTCCTTCTTACAGGCAAATTAAGTCCTTCTTACAGGCAAACCAAGTCCTTCTTAAAGGCATAAAGTCCTTCTTACAAGCAAATCAAGTCCTTCTTATAGGCAAACTAAGTCCTTCTTACAGGCAAACCAAGTCCTTCTTACAGGCACAAAGTCCTTCTTACAGGCAAATCAAGTCCTTCTTACAGGCACAAAGTCCTTCTTACAGGCATAAAGTCCTTCTTACAGGCCAATCAAGTCCTTCTTACAGACATAAAGTCCTTCTTACAGGCAAACAAAGTCCTTCTTACAGGCAAAGCAAGTCCTTCTTACAGGCACAAAGTCCTTCTTACAGGCAAAGTAAGTCCTCCTTACAGGCAAAGTAAGTCCTTCTTACAGGCAAATCAAGTCCTTCTTACAGGCAAATTAAGTCCTTTTTACAGGCAAATCAAGTCCTTCTTACAGGCAAATTAAGTCCTTTTGACAGGCACAAGTCCTTTTTACAGGCACCAAGTCCTTTTTACTGGCACCAAGTCCTTTCTACATGCACCAAGTCCTTCTTACAGGTATCTCCATGTGGTGACCTACCATACGGGTCAAATCTCAATCAAAATCTAATCAGTAGAATCCTTTTATTAGGAATCTACCATGGTACGACCCACCATACGGGTCAAATGGTATGACCCACCATACGGGTCAAATTTTAATTCAATTTTTAATCAGTAGAATCCTTTTATTAGGAATCTACCATGGGTTGATCCACCATACGGGTTCAAGTTCAACCACCCTAAAGTTTTTTTATATAACGAATCCTTATGTTCTCATTTCATTTTCAGTGGAACAATCATGTCACGACTCTTTTTATTTCCTTGTATTGAGTCAATAAGAATCCAGGTGTCATGTCGTCTTTGAAATGAACCTCTACCGAGCTTCCTTTCAAAGAGGGACAGCTGTTGACACCTGATTTTTAATCATTTTTTCTATTGCTAAAGTAATAAAAAAATCCATAAAAATTCATAAAATTGAAAAATCAACTTTGGGGACCTTAGCCAAGCCTAGGGAACGAATTTTGACCAAAAAACGATTTTTCATATTTTCAGTATTTTTACGTATTTTTTATTTATTTATTTTCGAAAATTAATAGAAAATCCATAAAAATTCATAAAATTGAAAAATCAACTTTGGGAACCTTAGCCAAGCCTAGGGAACGAATTTTGACCAAAAAATAATTTTTCATATTATATATATTTTAATTTTTTTTAAAAAAAATACAAAAATATTTGAAAATTTTGGAAAAATAACATTTGAGGCCAAAAAATACACAAAGATAGTTGATATTTTTATTTTAAATCTATTTTCATATTGGCCATCGCAAATTCAGAAAAATCCAATTCGAGTCACGTGTTCCTTCACGAGTATAATCTCGAATCGGGTCTAAAAAAAATTTAATTTGAGTCAAATTATTTTTAACTTTCACTTTTTATGAGTTGTGACATTGTCTTCTAATATTTTAAATTTTCATCTTAGCCCAATTATACCCAAAATGACTTAATTTTGCAAAAGGGCTTTAATTAAATTATGCATTATTTTCAGCGACAAGAAATGAGCTTAAATTTGACATGTGGTAAATTTTGGTGTGTCAAAAATTGTGAGGAGATTTGGACTTAAAGAAATATATTTTTTTCAGGGACTGAATTGTAAATACTTAAAATTCAAGGACTAGAGTGCAAATACCTAACTCTTGAAGGATTATTTTACAAATAATAAAAAGAAGAGTTAGTGGATAAATTAGAATAGAGAAGGGAAGATGAAGAAGAGGAGATGAAGAAGAGAAGTTGGAGAAGAATGGATGGAGAAAATAAGATAAGAATAGAGAAGGGAAGATGGAGATGAAGAAGAGTTAGTAGAGAAATTAGAATGGAAGATAAGAATAGAGAAGGGAAGATGGAGATTAAGAAGAGTTAGTGGAGAAATTAGAATGGGAGATAAATATGGAGAAGGGAAGATGAAGATGAAGAAGAGTTAGTGGAGAGATTAGAATGTGAGATAGAGATGGAGAATGGAAGATGAAAATGAAGAAGAGTTAGTGGAGAAATTAGAATGGGAGATAGAGTTAGTGGAAAAATTAGAATGGGAGATAGATGAGTAGGTTATAAAAGGAGGAAGAAATGAGCTTGAAAGAAGATTCTTGGGAGAGAAAATTTGAAGTGTTTGGGAGAATTTTTTGGAGAGAAAATTTGAAGTGTTTGGGAGAATTTTTTGGAGAGAAAATTTTGGATGTTTGAGAGAGTTTTGGGAGATTGAAGAAAATTTTGAGAGAAAGAAAATACCAAAAGAGAGAGAATTTTGAAGATGATGGGAGTTTAAAGCTAGGGGTTATCATCACAAATTCCTTCATCGATCAATATAAATCAAGAGTTCATCCTCGTCAACGAGCAAACAAATTCAAGCTAAGTGTTTTTATTTATTCATTTATTTATGGTTTTACTCGCAAATTAGCACAAATTGTATACACTTTCTCCATCTCCTTTTTCTTCCATATTTTATGTCAGGAGAAGGATATCTCTACGTCAACAGCAAAAATCTCGTCGAGATGCAAAAATCGGCCCAGACAAGCTCCTAAGCTGTCCACCGATTTCTCAACTGATCTGTGACTAAAAGTCCCTCTTAATTCAAAAGAAACTCTCTATATTGGGAACATAGAGAGCGAAAATCAATTATAGAAATCCCTCCCAAAAAAATGGGAGATAAGTACTCTTTCCACTCTTCTGGTTTTAGGTGCAGATTAGCACATACTTTGTATACTGACATTTCACTCTATTTTATGTCAGGAAGCCGCAGCTTTATATCAATGGTCAACCCTATGGAAGCACAAAATCGGCTTGGAGGAGTCCTCAAGCGCGCACAAATTTCAAATTGTTGAATCAATTCGTTGTATTTTATTTTAAAGAATTCATACCCCAGAATGGAGAGGACAAAGTCCATCCGCAATTTAAATACCTGCAACATAAATCCCAAAGGGAAGAGCCAAGCCAATGCTTAGCCTCCCATTGGAGGTTTTTACTTACAGTAGTTAAATACCTGCAACTTAAATACCTGTACCTTAAATCCCAAAGGGAAGAGCCAAGCCAATGCTTAGCCTCCCATTGGAGGTTTTTACTTACAGTAGTTAAATACCTGCAACTTAAATACCTATACCTTAAATCCCAAAGGGAAGAGCCAAGCCAATGCTTAGCCTCCCATTGGAGGTTTTTACTTACAGTAGTTAAATACTTGCAACTTAAATACATGTACCTTAAATCCCAAAGGAAAGAGCCAAGCCAATGCTTAGCCTCCCATTGGAGGTTTTTACTTACAGTAGTTAAATACTTGCAACTTAAATACATGTACCTTAAATCCCAAAGGAAAGAGCCAAGCCAATGCTTAGCCTCCCATTGGAGGTTTTTACTTACAGTAGTTAAATACCTGCAACTTAAATACATGTACCTTAAATCCCAAAGGGAAGAGCCAAGCCAATGCTTAGCCTCCCATTGGAGGTTTTTACTTACAGTAGTTTAAATACTTGCAACTTAAATACCTGTACCTTAAATCCCAAAGGGAAGAGCCAAGCCAATGCTAGGCCTCCCATTGGAGGTGTTTATTCACTGTCATGTACTTCCTATAATTTAATTTTTGAATCATCAGACCCAAAAGATAAGTAGGTTGTAATACTGCACAGAAGTCGTTAACACACTCCTTCTTTCGGCTTCAGGGAATCTTTAACACTTAAAAAAATATAACAAATAAAAATATATACCATCCATGCATCCTATTTAAAAAGTGAAAACACAAAAGAGAATACCCTACTATAGCCTTAGGAATAAACCAAGCCTGAGTTGCCGAATTAGGATATCCATGAAATTAAGGTACCGAAAGGGCATTAGTTTTAATTAACTAGTGTAACCAAGTCCCCGAGCTCCTAATCTCTGGTTCGCAGGAATAAATTAGTTCTCCCGCTAATTTATTTAGGTTTCTAATCGACCTACCAAGAACGATTAGTGGCGACTCCAAATTTTAAACTCATTTAAACAAAAACCAAAGTTGTGATTCGGTAGGGCTTGGGAGGGTCCGCGTTAGGTTAGTCAAATCTAATTAACCTAATAATCCGTTAACCCCTTTTAAAATTTAAAATTTTTTTAGAGGGTCGCGACACTCGGCTCCTGTTCGGCGTAAGTTCGGACCAAGGCCAGACGGTCCACCAACTTTCCCCTCTCACGAACTAGCCACGAAAGCTGATCATTGGCAAACTTGAAGGATTTCTTGTGATTATCAGCCATAAATGTGACTATTTCCAGACGCTCGTGCCGGTCTCGGTAACGAGCTTTCACGACGGCAGTCACAATGACCGTCTCATAAGCGCGGTTATAGGCAGCCAGAAAATTAATGAAGAGGGTCGGGAAGTTCCGATACTCTCTCCCCAGTTGGGTACCCTCAACAGAAGCAGCGTCTAGGGGCAAGCGGCAACCTCAAGCTGAGCAGACCCGACGTCTCTGCAGAAAAGTTGGACGGGCTGCCACCACTTTGAAAAAGAAAGAATAAAAAACGAGCTGAGTGGGAGACAAAGAAATTTTCGGCAGAAAAGGAGATACGACTCGTCTTTATTGGAGGACCCGCCAGTAAATCGACGGTGGAGATCTTGACAAGGGCCCTCTACCACGAAAAGAAAAAATGAAGACGAACTGAGCGAGAAACAAGGATTTCCCCTTTGATCAAAAGCTGAATATCAGATTTTCTCCCTCGAAAAATCTAATAGCACTGCCCGTGAAGAGGGAAGTGGTTGCTATTGCCAGAGAGAGAACTTGTCCTCATTTGATAGTGAGAGTTCATTCGCAAGAACTCGCAGGAGAAAGATAGAGAGGAAGGAGTTCTCGTGGGAGAGGAATTCAAAACCTTCACCATCAAAGCATCGGCTTTCAAAGCCTGTTACGAGAAACCATCGACGATCCCGTGATCCCTCAAGTCCAAGAAGACATCATGAGGCGGTCTCGAGTCGGCAGTCCTAGATCCAGAAATATGTCGAGCATTAGGGAAACGGGCGCATGTTCAACCCTGGTCGAAGCTAATGAAGTTCCTTACCCTGAGGGTCTACTGGTCATGGCCATTGACGGTAATCCAGTCTCTCTGTCAATCCTTGTTACCGTATTGAGAAAATGCCGGTATAAGATTGTAGCTCACGCAAAGGCGACAGAGGCCTTAGAGATATTAAGGATGAGTGGTGACCAGTTTGATATCGTCCTCACCGCCATGGTAGGGATTGACATGGATGTTTTCACTCTCTTGGAAGTCATCAATTCTAAATTAAACATGCCAGTCCTCGTAATATCGGCAAGCGATGATCAGCAAGCCATAATGAAGGCTGTCTTAAATGGGGCCCAAGACGTCGTAACGAAACCAGTTAGGGTTCAGATGCTTCAAAACATATGGCAGCACGTGGTAAGGAAGCAATTGCACGACCATGAGAACAAGCATCAAGCCTTCAATTTTGTTCCAAGCAACTGGAGAAAGAAGATGAGTTGGTCTCCCGAGCTGCATCGTATGTTTGTTAATGCAGTTCCACAGGTAGGAATCGATTCGGCACGGCCGCAACATATACTGGAAATTATGAACGTAGAAGGACTCACTAAAGCAAATGTTTCGAGTCATCTTCAGAAGTACAGAAAAAGGGTGAGAGAACACAATGCAGCTCAGAATCAAGAAAACCAAGGCGGGACTGATCTAAGCCTGAACGTCGAGTCTCCTCGCCACCATAAGTTCCCCAGGTTAGCATGGGGCGAGCCACTTCCCATCATCAACCAAGCTAGTAACCATGCCATCAATCCCCCAGGCGTTAATCAAAGTATCCCCCAGAATCACCCTAATACTCTTCAAGAGTATAGACCGCATGAGCAGTGTATTCAGATTCCTTGGTTTGAGCACCAACCTGTGGCTAGAACTCATCCCATGATCAGCGCGCCTGCGCAGCCAGAGAATCAGACAAGAAGTTATCCTGAGCACTTCCACTTCTCTAATCCTCGAATGGATGGAGTTTTTGGCAGCAGGACAGTTGGTGATCCCCACACTTTCTCGAGTAATGATGAAGGCTCCAGCACGAGAAGTCAAATTGCTCATGGCGAGGACAGAATGAGAAATCTACCGCCAGCATTTGCCAACAACAATGCCCAATTCGAGCATCAGTTGCTGGAAGGTTCAAGAGATTACCCAGATGATGAGCTTACTGCCCTGGTCAACCAGTTTAGGGTTGACAGACGTCCCAAGCCGCGATCAGGAGCCAGTGAGTAGGGACTCTCAAACATCGGTTATCCACACCCGAACCAACACGAGACTAGCTGATTATCGAAGAGACACAGGAGAGGCAGAACTGACCTTGAATAAGTGCACCTTTCATTTCATGCTTAATTCCCCTGCGTATGATATTTTCCAGCTTTCTAGGTGTCTCGATTTAATTCAAGGACAAGGGGGCAATTTATTTATCCGGTCGAATGCGTGAATCCCTTTTTATGCTAGATTTAGGGCGGATTAATTTGTGGCAACGTCGCTGACTGCCATAATGAGAAATGTTGAATGGCCTCAGTAGGGAAATTTCAAGTGAAATGCCCAGGCGAGCTCGAAGACGGGTAATTGTGTGTCGTTCCAATTTACTCTCAATCGTTGCAAAATCCTAAATTGGATTTGTTCCATTCTCACCCAGGGAATCGCAAAGTGCCTCAAGAGTGTCGCAAAATGAAATGACCCAATGGAACGCGATAGGACTCATTTGCCTCGAAGGTAACCTTCAAATTAAAGGAGCCCTCCGGTCCACGGACCCGATGGCATAGAAAATGATGATGGTCCAAGGCAACCCGAAAGAAAATAAGGCCCAACTAAGCAAAGCACATATGTGGCTGTCACGACCCTCTAAAAAATTAATTTTAAATTTTAAAAGGGGTTAACGGATTATTAGGTTAATTAGATTTGACTAACCTAACGCAGACCCTCCCAAGCCCTACCGAATCGCAACTTTGGTTTTTGTTTAAATGATTTTAAAATTTGGAGTCGCCACTAATCGTTCTTGGTAGGTCGATTAGAAACCTAAATAAATTAGCGGGAGAACTAATTTATTCCTGCGAACCAGAGATTAGGAGCTCGGGGACTTGGTTACACTAGTTAATTAAAACTAATGCCCTTTCGGTACCTTAATTTCATGGATATCCTAATTCGGCAACTCAGACTTGGTTTATTCCTAAGGCTCTAGTAGGGTATTCTCTTTTGTGTTTTCACTTTTTAAATAGGATGCATGGATAGTATATATTTTTATTTGTTATATTTTTTTAAGTGTTAAAGATTCCCTGAAGCCGAAAGAGGGAGTGTGTTAATGACTTCTGTGCAGTATTACGACCTACTTATCTTTTGGGTCTGATGATTCAAAAATTAAATTATAGGAAGTACATGACAGTGAATAAACACCTCCAATGGGAGGCTAAGCATTGGCTTGGCTCTTCCCTTTGGGATTTAAGGTACAGGTATTTAAGTTGCAAGTATTTAAACTAATGTAAGTAAAAACCTCCAATGGGAGGCTAAGCATTGGCTTGGCTCTTCCCTTTGGGATTTAAGGTACATGTATTTAAGTTGCAGGTATTTAACTACTGTAAGTAAAAACCTCCAATGGGAGGCTAAGCATTGGCTTGGCTCTTCCCTTTGGGATTTAAGGTACATGTATTTAAGTTGCAGGTATTTAACTACTGTAAGTAAAAACCTCCAATGGGAGGCTAAGCATTGGCTTGGCTCTTCCCTTTGGGATTTAAGGTATAGGTATTTAAGTTGCAGGTATTTAACTACTGTAAGTAAAAACCTCCAATGGGAGGCTAAGCATTGGCTTGGCTCTTCCCTTTGGGATTTAAGGTATAGGTATTTAAGTTGCAGGTATTTAACTACTGTAAGTAAAAACCTCCAATGGGAGGCTAAGCATTGGCTTGGCTCTTCCCTTTGGGATTTAAGGTACAGGTATTTAAGTTGCAGGTATTTAACTACTGTAAGTAAAAACCTCCAATGGGAGGCTAAGCATTGGCTTGGCTCTTCCCTTTGGGATTTATGGTGCAGGTATTTAAATTGCGGATGGACTTTGTCCTCTCCATTCTGGGGTATGAATTCTTTAAAATAAAATACAACGAATTGATTCAACAATTTGAAATTTGTGCGCGCTTGAGGACTCCTCCAAGCCGATTTTGTGCTTCCATAGGGTTGACCATTGATATAAAGCTGCGGCTTCCTGACATAAAATAGAGTGAAATGTCAGTATACAAAATATGTGCTAATCTGCACCTAAAACCAGAAAAGTGGAAAGAGTATTTATCTCCCATTTTTTTGGGAGGGATTTCTATAATTGATTTTCGCTCTCTATGTTCCCAATATAGAGAGTTTCTTTTGAATTAAGAAGGACTTTTAGTCACAGATCAGTTGAGAAATCGGTGGACAGCTTAGGAGCTTGTCTGGGCCGATTTTTGCATCTCTACGAGATTTTTTGCTGTTGACGTAGAGATATCCTTCTCCTGACATAAAATATGGAAAAAAAGGAGATGGAGAAAGTGTATACAATTTGTACTAATTTGCAAGTAAAACCATAAACAAATGAATAAATAAAAACACTTAGCTCGAATTTGCTTGCTCGTTGACGAGGAAGAACTCTTGATTTATATTGATCGATGAAGGAATTTGTGATGATAACCCCTAGCTTTAAACTTCCATCATCTTCAAAATTCTCTCTCTTTTGGTATTTTCTTTCTCTCAAATTTTTATTCAATCTCCAAAAACTCTCTCAAACATCCAAAATTTTCTCCCCAAAAAAATCCCTCTCAAACACTTCAAATTTTCTCTCCAAAAAAATCTCTCTCAAACACTTCAAATTTTCTCTCCAAAAAAATCTCTCTCAAACTCACTTCTTCCTCCTTTTATATTCTACTCATCTATCTCCCATTCTAATTTTTCCACTAACTCTATCTCCCATTCTAATTTCTCCGCTAACTCTTCTTCATTTTCATCTTCCATTCTCCATCTCTATCTCACATTCTAATCTCTCCACTAACTCTTCTTCATCTTCATCTTCCCTTCTCCATATTTATCTCCCATTCTAATTTCTCCACTAACTCTTCTTCATCTCTGTTGACACCTGATTTTTAATCATTTTTTCTATTGCTAAAGTAATAAAAAATCCATAAAAATTCATAAAATTGAAAAATCAACTTTGGGGACCTTAGCCAAGCCTAGGGAACCAATTTTGACCAAAAAATGATTTTTCATATTTTCAGTATTTTTACGTATTTTTTATTTATTTATTTTCGAAAATTAATAGAAAATCCATAAAAATTCATAAAATTGAAAAATCAACTTTGGGAACCTTAGCCAAGCCTAGGGAACAAATTTTGACCAAAAAATAATTTTTCATATTATATATATTTTAATTTTTTTTAAAAAAAATACAAAAATATTTGAAAATTTTGAAAAATAACATTTGAGGCCAAAAAATACACAAAGATAGTTAATATTTTTATTTTAAATCTATTTTCATATTGGCCATCGCAAATTCAGAAAAATCCAATTCGAGTCACGTGTTCCTTCACGAGTATAATCTCGAATCGGGCTTAAAAAAATTTAATTTGAGTCAACTTATTTTTAACTTTCACTTTTTATGAGTTGTGACATTGTCTTCTAATATTTTAAATTTTCATCTTGGCCCAATTATACCCAGAATGACTTAATTTTGCAAAAGGGCTTTAATTAAATTATGCATTATTTACAGCGACAAGAAATGAGCTTAAATTTGACATGTGGTAAATTTTGGTGTGTCAAAAATTGTGAGGAGATTTGGACTTAAAGAAATATATTTTTTTCAGGGACTGAATTGTAAATACTTAAAATTCAAGGACTAGAGTGCAAATACCTAACTCTTGAAGGATTATTTTACAAATAATAAAAAGAAGAGTTAGTGGATAAATTAGAATAGAGAAGGGAAGATGAAGAAGAGGAGATGAAGAAGAGAAGTTGGAGAAGAATGGATGGAAAAAATAAGATAAGAATAGAGAAGGGAAGATGGAGATGAAGAAGAGTTAGTAGAGAAATTAGAATGGAAGATAAGAATAGAGAAGGGAAGATGGAGATTAAGAAGAGTTAGTGGAGAAATTAGAATGGGAGATAAATATGGAGAAGGGAAGATGAAGATGAAGAAGAGTTAGTGGAGAGATTAGAATGTGAGATAGAGATGGAGAATGGAAGATGAAAATGAAGAAGAGTTAGTGGAGAAATTAGAATGGGAGATAGAGTTAGTGGAAAAATTAGAATGGGAGATAGATGAGTAGGTTATAAAAGGAGGAAGAAGTGAGCTTGAGAAAGGATTCTTGAGAGAGAAAATTTGAAGTGTTTGGGAGAATTTTTTGGAGAGAAAATTTTGGATGTTTGAGAGAGTTTTGGGAGATTGAAGAAAATTTTGAGAGAAAGAAAATACCAAAAGAGAGAGAATTTTGAAGATGATGTAAGTTTAAAGATAGGGGTTATCATCACAAATTCCTTCATCGATCAATATAAATCAAGAGTTCATCCTCGTCAACGAGCAAACAAATTCAAGCTAAGTGTTTTTATTTATTCATTTATTTATGGTTTTACTCGCAAATTAGCACAAATTGTATACACTTTCTCCATCTCCTTTTTCTTCCATATTTTATGTCAGGAGAAGGATATCTTTACGTCAACAGCAAAAATCTCGTCGAGATGCAAAAATCGGCCCAGACAAGCTCCTAAGCTGTCCACCGATTTCTCAACTGATCTGTGACTAAAAGTCCCTCTTAATTCAAAAGAAACTCTCTATATTGGGAACATAGAGAGCGAAAATCAATTATAGAAATCCCTCCCAAAAAAATGGGAGATAAGTACTCTTTCTACTCTTCTGGTTTTAGGTGCAGATTAGCACATATTTTGTATACTAACACTTCACTCTATTTTATGTCAGGAAGCCGCAGCTCTATATCAATGGTTAATCCTATGGAAGCACAAAATCGGCTTGGAGGAGTCCTCAAGCGCGCACAAATTTCAAATTGTTGAATCAATTCGTTGTATTTCATTTTAAAAAATTCATACCCCAAAATGGAGAGGACAAAGTCCATCCGCAATTTAAATACCTGCACCATAAATCCCAAAGGGAAGAGCCAAGCCAATGCTTAGCCTCCCATTGGAGGTTTTTACTTATAATAGTTAAATACCTGCAACTTAAATACCTGCACCTTAAATCCCAAAGGGAAGAGCCAAGCCAATGCTTAGCCTCCCATTGGAGGTTTTTACTTACAGTAGTTAAATACCTGCACCTTAAATCCCAAAGGGAAGAGCCAAGCTAATGCTTAGCCTCCCATTGGAGGTTTTTACTTACAGTAGTTAAATACCTGCAACTTAAATACCTGTACCTTAAATCCCAAAGGGAAGAGCCAAGCCAATGCTTAGCCTCCCATTGGAGGTTTTTACTTACAGTAGTTAAATACCTGCAACTTAAATACCTGTACCTTAAATCCCAAAGGGAAGAGCCAAGCCAATGCTTAGCCTCCCATTGGAGGTTTTTACTTACAGTAGTTTAAATACTTGCAACTTAAATACCTGTACCTTAAATCCCAAAGGGAAGAGCCAAGCCAATGCTAGGCCTCCCATTGGAGGTGTTTATTCACTGTCATGTACTTCCTATAATTTAATTTTTGAATCATCAGACCCAAAAGATGAGTAGGTCGTAATACTGCACAGAAGTCGTTAACACACTCCCTCTTTCGGCTTCCGGGAATCTTT
Source organism: Psidium guajava (assembly GCA_016432845.1). Taxonomy (NCBI): domain Eukaryota; kingdom Viridiplantae; phylum Streptophyta; class Magnoliopsida; order Myrtales; family Myrtaceae; genus Psidium; species Psidium guajava. The sequence continues at coordinate 38,181,135 of CM028224.1, forward strand.
AACACTTAAAAAAATATAACAAATAAAAATATATACCATCCATGCATCCTATTTAAAAAGTGAAAACACAAAAGAGAATACCCTACTAGAGCTTTAGGAATAAACCAAGCCTGAGTTGCCGGATTAGGATATCCATGAAATTAAGGTACCGAAAGGGCATTAGTTTTAATTAACTAGTGTAACCAAGTCCCCGAGCTCATAATCTCTGGTTCGCAGGAATAAATTAGTTCTCCCGCTAATTTATTTAGGTTTCTAATCGACCTACCAAGAACGATTAGTGGCGACTCCAAATTTCAAAATCATTTAAACAAAAACCAAAGTTGCGATTCGGTAGGGCTTGGGAGGGTCCGCATTAGGTTAGTCAAATCTAATTAACCTAATAATCCGTTAACCCCTAGAATTAATAAAAATATTTTTAGAGGGTCGCGACATAGAGCCTTAGGAATAAACCAAGCCTGAGTTGCCGAATTAGGATATCCATGAAATTAAGGTACCGAAAGGGCATTAGTTTTAATTAACTAGTGTAACCAAGTCCCCGAGCTCCTAATCTCTGGTTCGCAGGAATAAATTAGTTCTCCCGCTAATTTATTTAGGTTTCTAATCGACCTACCAAGAACGATTAGTGGCGACTCCAAATTTTAAAATCATTTAAACAAAAACCAAAGTTGCGATTCGGTAGGGCTTGGGAGGGTCCGCGTTAGGTTAGTCAAATCTAATTAACCTAATAATCCGTTAACCCCTTTTAAAATTTAAAATTTTTTTAGAGGGTCGCGACAGACTGGCGACTCCGCTGGGGAAGGGATTTTTAAATTTTCGAAAAAAGATACCAATTGGAATACTTGAATTTTTTCGAAATTTTAAAAGTCTTAGTGGACTTAAGCCAATGAAAATTTCATGGATATCTCGCTTCTGGCGATCTTGTTTGGGACTCATTCTATAGGTGTTATATGTTTTTGCAGGATGGGAGTTATAAGGGACGGAGTGTTTGGCTAACCCCTTTGTTTTGCAGGCTCGGTGTTTGGTTTATTTGTTTAATTTCGCATATTTTTAGAAGCGCTGTTTTGATATCAATTGTTGTGCATGTCTTGCATACTCTGAGGATCACGACACCTGCACACACAAGCGTCTAAACCCAAGTCGCGAAATTCTTCCTAGAAAACCATAGATAGGGATCGAATATGTAAAGCTCTTGCGTCGATTACGCTCGGGTTGACCATATTTTATCCCGCTCATTATCTGAATTGACAATTCTTCCCATTGTGATTTGATTGCGCGGAGGGTAAGGTTGTCAATTCAGATAGTGGGGGCCTTTTAGGTCCATACCCTGTCTCTCCTTCTTTTATTTTCTAGAGTTCACTCCTCACTTGAGTCATGCGCATGACTATGTGATTTGCATTTCTCCAAGGTAAAAGTAAGTTCTCTAATTTTATCTTGTATTTATTTTCGGTCGGTTCATGCTAGGTGTTAGTCAGTTTTTGAGCTTGATAAAAATTAAATTTGTCCCTCATTTCTTTTAAAAAAATTTTGAAAAAATGATGTGAAAAATCCCTTCATGGGAATTTTATTAACCAATAAGGGATTTTTGTCATGTTTTTATTGCTTCAATAAAAATGAAATTTTCCTGAAAAAATTTTCCTCTGAAAATTTATTTCAATAAAAAGAAAAATTCCCTAAAAAAAAACTCTAGTAGACATCAAGTGATTTTATCACATTTTTCAAATTATAAAAACTTGCAAGAAAATTCTTCTCGAGAAATTCGCTCATGTTTTTCTAAGAAAATTTTCTCTAAATAAAATTAGACTAATGTCTCGGGGGAATTGTATTGACCAATAAGAGATTTTTGTCATGTTTTTCTTGCTTCAATAAAAATGAAATTTTCCTGACAAATTTTCCTCTAAAATTTTATTTCGATAAAAGAAAAATTCCTTCAAAAAAAAAACTTTGGTAAACGTCAAGTGATTTTATCACATTCTTTCAAATTATAAAAACTTGCAACAAAAATTCTTTTCGAGAAATTTGCTCATGTTTTTCTAAGAAACTTTTCTCTAAATAAAATTAGACTAATGACTCGGGGGAATTTTGTTAACCAATAAAGGATTTCTGTCATGTCTTTCCCGCTTCAATAAAAATAAAATTTTCCTGACAAATTTACCTCTGAAAATTTATTCTGATAAAAAGGAAATTCCTTCAAAAATTTTAGTAAACGTCAAGAGATTTTGTCACATTCCTTAAAAAAAAATAATAAAAAAAGAGTAATAAATCTGTAAAAAAATTCTGTATTAACCCATTTCTTCCTAAGGGAATTTTTTTTTCTGATTTCTCTATAAAATAGAAAAAATCAAATTGGACTAATATAGGAGTCATGGACCGACATTCCTTGTGTCGCATACTAATTATATCATTTTCTTTTGCAGGGAGATCCTAGATACCCTAGACGGGTGTAAAAATTAAGTTCAAAATATATCAAGAATCATCTTCAGAAATACCAAAAGACGAAAAACACCGAGGCTTCAACCGTTAATTCCGGGGGGCAAACGAACACTGTCCATCTTTGACAGACAGAGTTATGTCAATCCGTAAACTTGTATGGGCAGTGTATTCTGATATGACGGTGGATTTATACTGATTAAACACGGGGGCATATTTAATGTATTGCAGAGGATCCCGCGTCTTTTGAAAGACAATATGGATTATATAATCAGAACCCATGAAACAAATACCTTTACCTGATTAAATCAACCAGAGACCGATCTTAAAATTTCCTCTTATCCGAAACATGCGGAGGGCTTTAGAGGACCGAGGTTCTATTAATGAACGTGGCCCACAGGAATTTTTCCCGACGCTACAGGCGACCGACACGAGCAAGTGGACGCCGAAAGAAATAAAATATGGATAAAAGTGGGCACACAACACGTGGCCGGATTTATTACCAGCACACTGATCGAGTTGTCATAGTGTTATTGTTTGTGATCTCAAGATGGATAGTGGGGGCCACCGCCGAACCCTTCATCAATGTTCTCGATATCATCGTCTGGAGCAATTAAACAAGAACATCAAGAAAAACATTAAGCCTCGACATCTTCGGTACCTCAAATCGTTCTGTTATGCTATGCGGAAGAAACGATAGCAGGAAAATTAAACAAAAAAAAAACACGTGAAGCTTTTCTTTCATTCCATTCATCAAAGAGCATTACAACAGCTCACTGGGGAGGAAAAGTAAAGCCAAACTGAGCCCTGATAACCATTACGAAGGAGCTCAACTGACTCTCCAAACAGTTGATGCTCCGGGTGCACCGGGCGTTCTCAGGATCAAGCTCCGCGAGCCTAAAGAAGAGGCGATCGCGCTTCTCCTTAGCCTGGGCCATACTGGCCTCGTAATGCTCGACAGCAAACTCCAAGTCCGAAATCGCCGCCCTCTCGAAAGCAATATCTGCCGTAATGTCATCAAGTCTCTCCTGCAGCCAACCGCATTTGCACCTCATCATAATATTGCTCGGCTCCTGTTCGGCGTAAGTTCGGACCAAGGCCAGACGGTCCACCAACTTTCCCCTTTCACGAACTAGCCACGAAAGCTGATCATTGGCAAACTTGAAGGCTTTCTTGTGATTATCAGCCATAAATGTGACTATTTCCAGACGCTCGTGCCGGTCTCGGTAACGAGCTTTCACGACGGCAGTCACAATAACCGTCTCATAAGCGCGGTTATAGGCAGCCAGAAAATTAATGAAGAGGGTCGGGAAGTTCCGATACTCCCTCCCCATTTGGGTACCCTCAACAGAAGCAGCGTCTAGGGTCCTGAATAAACCGAGGATTTCAGCCTCAACGGTAGAGTTTTGGGCTATATGAGCGTAACCTCTACCAAGAAGATTGTAGAGTCTCTCCCACCCAGCCAGGATTTCGGCGGAGAAGGTATGGTTAGGAGAATTGGCCATTTTTGAAAGCAGATCACGAAAGAAAGGATGAGAGAGGCGAGGCAGATGATCGGAATGCGAAGGTGATAATCTGCTTCAATTTAAATAATGATTTCACAGGGGCAGTCCTTATTGGTCGAGTTTTTTCTATCTACCATTCTCTGTCGGCAACACCCCCGCTGGCTCGAATTCCAGTCAAGCGGCAACCTCAAGCTGAGTAGACCCGACGTCTCTGCAGAAAAGTTGGACGGGCTGCCACCACTTTGAAAAAGAAAGAATAAAAAACGAGCTGAGTGGGAGACAAAGAAATTTTCGGCAGAAAAGGAGATACGACTAGTCTTTATTGGAGGACCCGCCAGTAAATCGACGGTGGAGATCTTGACAAGGGCCCTCTACCACGAAAAGAAAAAAGGAAGACGAACTGAGCGAGAAACAAGGATTTCCCCTTTGATCAAAAGCTGAATATCAGATTTTCTCCCTCGAAAAATCTAATAGCACTGCCCGTGAAGAGGGAAGTCGTTGCTATTGCCAGAGAGAGAACTTGTCCTCATTTGATAGTGAGAGTTCATTCGCAAGAACTCGCAGGAGAAAGATAGAGAGGAAGGAGTTCTCGTGGGAGAGGAATTCAAAACCTTCACCATCAAAGCATCGGCTTTCAAAGTCTGTTACGAGAAACCATCGACGATCCCGTGATCCCTCAAGTCCAAGAAGACATCCTGAGGCGGTCTCGAGTCGGCAGTCCTAGATCCAGAAATATGTCGAGCATTAGGGAAACGGGCGCATGTTCAACCCTGGTCGAAGCTAATGAAGTTCCTTACCCTGAGGGTCTACTGGTCATGGCCATTGACGGTAATCCAGTCTCTCTGTCAATCCTTGTTACCGTATTGAGAAAATGCCGGTATAAGGTTGTAGCTCAAGCAAAGGCGACAGAGGCCTTAGAGATATTAAGGAGGAGTGGTGACCAGTTTGATATCGTCCTCACCGCCATGGTAGGGATTGACATGGATGTTTTCACTCTCTTGGAAGTCATCAATTCTAAATTAAACATGCCAGTCCTCGTAATATCGGCAAGCGATGATCAGCAAGCCATAGTGAAGGCTGTCTTAAATGGGGCCCAAGACGTCGTAACGAAACCAGTTAGGGTTCAGATGCTTCAAAACATATGGCAGCACGTGGTAAGGAAGCAATTGCACGACCATGAGAACAAGCATCAAGCCTTCAATTTTGTTCCAAGCAACTGGAGAAAGAAGATGAGTTGGTCTCCCGAGCTGCATCGTATGTTTGTTAATGCAGTTCAACAGGTAGGAATCGATTCGGCACGGCCGCAACATATACTGGAAATTATGAACGTAGAGGGACTCACTAAAGCAAATGTTTCGAGTCATCTTCAGAAGTACAGAAAAAGGGTGAGAGAACACAATGCAGCTCAGAATCAAGAAAACCAAGGCGGGACTGATCCAAGCCTGAATGTCGAGTCTCCTCGCCACCATAAGTTCCACGGGTTAGCATGGGGCGAGCCACTTCCCATCATCAACCAAGCCAGTAGCCGTGCCATCAATCCTCCAGGCGTTAATCAAAGTATCCCCCAGAATCACCCTAATGCTCTTCAAGAGTATAGACCGCAGGGGCAGTGTATTCAGACTCCTTGGTCTAAGCACCAACCCGTGGCTAGAATTCATCCCATGATCAGCGCGCCTGCGCAGCCAGAGAATCAGACAAGAAATTATCCTGAGCACTTCCACTTCTTTAATCCTCGAATGGAAGGAGTTTTTGGCAGCAGGACAGTTGGTGATCCCCACACTTTCTCGAGTAATGATGAAGGCTCCAGCACGAGAAGTCAAATTGCTCATGGCGAGGACAGAATGAGAAATCTACCGCCAGCATTTGCCAACAACAATGCCCAATTCGAGCATCAGTTGCTGGAAGGTTCAAGAGATTACCCAGATGATGAGCTTACTGCCCTGGTCAACCAGTTTAGGGTTGACAGACGTCCCAAGCCGCGATCAGGAGCCAGTGAGTAGGGACTCTCAAACATCGATCATCCACACCCGAACCAACACGAGACTAGCTGATTATCGAAGAGCCACAGGAGAGGCAGAACTGACCTTGAATAAGTGCACATTTTATTTCATGCTTAATTCCCCTGCGTATGATATCTTCCAGCTTTCTAGGTGTCTCGATTTAATTCAGGGACAAGGGGGCAATTTATTTATTTATTTTTTTTTATCCCGTCGAATGCGTGAATCCCTTTTTATGCTAGATTTAGGGCGGATCAATTTGTGGTAACGTCGCTGACTGCCATAATGAGAAATGTTGAATGGCCTCACGTAGGGAAATTTCAAGTGAAATGCCCAGGCGAGCTCGAAGACGGGTAATTGTGTGTCGTTCCAATTTACCCTCAATCGTTGCAAAATGCTAAATTGGATTTGTTCCATTCTCACCCAGGGAATCGCAAAGTGCCTCAAGAGTGTCGCAAAATGAAATGACCCAATGGAACGCGATAGGACTCATTTGCCTCGAAGGTAACCTTCAAATTAAAGGAGCCCTCCGGTCCACGGACCCGATGGCATAGAAAATGATGATGGTCCAAGGCAACCCGAAATAAAATAAGGCCCAACTAAGCAAAGCACTTACGTGGCAAGCTCAAAGTGAAGGGCAACTCGGGACATACAATTCAATCCAGTCCAAATGAAGGAACTTCCTCAATTCAAATTCAATAGAAGTACACACAAGGGTAAAACAATATCGTTCCAATTTTTCTAGAATATGAAGAACATATACTGCCGCATTCTCTTTTATTTTTGCAGGGGAAGTCTCTACTGGCCAGATTTTCCTGTCTAACATTCCCTATCAGTATCACCTCCGCTACTCGTCTCCAATCTCCAGCCAAGCAAATCCGACGTCTCTACGGCAAAGCTAAACGGGACGCCACTACTTTGAAAAAGAAAAGATAAAAAATAAGCTGAGTGGGAGACAAAGACATTTTCGGCAGAAAAGAGATACGACTCGTCTTTATTGAAGAACTCGCCAGCAAATTGACGGTGGAGACAACAACAAGGGGCCCTATCACGAAAAGATGGAAGGAGACGAGCCGAGCAAGAGACACGATAAGAAAAGAGGATTGAGAAAGGCCGGACCCTTGGAAGAAGCAATACAGTTGCTAAACCCACGTTTAATTTTAAAAGAGACGCCATGCTCGGAAGAGGGTCTTAAGGCATAGGCAATCGCTCAGAAAAATTCAAAGAGAGTGAAAACACCGGAAGCGAGTAGCAAATCTTGAGAAATCATCAACCAAATCAAAGATGTCTCAACCCAATACTCCCGAGAGCTATCATTGCCTGCTGAATATGGGAGAGGAAGAGTTCGAAGCCATGTTTGGGATCGAGCCTATGGAGCCTGGCTCTTCCGCCGACGACGTCCAAAATCTCAGTAAAGATAAGGACAATAACGGTAAGGGTCAAAAGAAGCGTTACCGTCGCCATACTAAGGAGCAGGTACAAAGGCTTGAGGATTTCTTCAGAACATGCCCTATGCCAGACGGCAAACAGAAAATGGAACTGAGTCAAGAGTTAGGACTTGAACCTTTGCAAATCAAGTTCTGGTTTCAAAATAGGCGAACCCGAATGAAGGCTCGTCATGAGCACAACGAAGCCGAGTTTCTAAGAGTTGAAAATGAAAACCTCCGAGCGGAAAACAAGATGTATAAAGAGACTTTTGACTCCGCCACCTGCCCCAACTGCAATAGCCTCCTCCTCACCCTCGATGAAATGCATGATCTGAGGATCGAAAATGCACGTTTAAGAGGTGAGTTAGACCAGTTTATAACAGGATCGAGTTCTGTTGGAGGAGGGTACAAAAGGACCAATGATACTGGATCAGCATCAATACCTCCCGAGGAAGAAGGGACAGATCACCACCAAGCGGACATTGACGATGATCTTTTCGCCATAATCAACCAGTTTGATATCGGTAAAGCATCGGGACTGTGATGCACTTGTTCAGCCAGTGACCACGAGACCTTCAATATGGCCGATGCATACCTAATTTGGGATGAAGCCAGCTGATCATGGGAGAGCCTGCAGAAGAAGCGGAACTAATCCTGAATGAGTGAATGTGTTTTATTTCCTTGCGTGATGTGTTTTTCTGCTTTTGTGAATGTGTAAAAGCAAGGAGTAATAATCCGACTTCCCCCTATTAAATGCTCGAATCCGCCACCTCACCAACCTCGCGACGAATTGATGGCGAGTGAAAATCTGCATAAACCTGAAGGGTAACTCCGTATCGTTTCAATTTACCCTCAGTTGCTCCAAGTTTTAAAATTAAGCCCCTTCTATTCTCAGGAAATTGCAAATCGACCCGAGAACGCAATAATATCCGAATACAGGTTGGATAAAATTTGGGGGCAAATCAACTCATGGGCATTACCACGGGATAGACAGCTTCGGACAAAGGAAAGTACAAGCGAAAGACGCGAACAATCTCAGAAATGGGTAATTCTGTATCGTTCTAATGTGCACATAATCATCTCAAGTCTTGAATTGTCTTATTCCATTCTTAACAGGGATTGCAAATTACCTCGAGAAATACCGTAACATGGCCCAAGGTGATACAACAGGGCTGCGTTATCCCCAAGGATTAACCCTTGAAAAGAAAGCCACATGGACACCTACGGTCCAATGGACCGAATGGTATGGGGGATCACAGTAGGTCCGAAATATTCCGAGTTCGATCCCCAAGGGTGGGGAATGTTGTATGTATTATAAATAAATGAAACAACTTTTTGTGCATTTCTTTTTTTTTACAAACAGGAATACTCGACGAGTAATATCAAAGTCAGTATTTTACCATAGTCTTCCCATAATGGTGAGGCGCCCAACAAAAGTCGAGGAAAATTCAATCCAACAAAACTGGTAAAAGACTCGTGCAAGACATTCAAGATGAAGGGTAAATCAGTATCGTTTTCAATTTATCCCTTTTAATACTGGCTGATATGTCTCTTTTTCTTTTTACAGGAAATATTTACACTAACATTTAACATGTTGAAGGAGACAAATCCAAAAGAAAATTATGATCATCTGACAAGATCTATTCTGGTGAAAAATGGGGCAAATTGATCACAAGCTTTGAAGCGAAAAAGCAAATATGTCTTCCTTATCTCGTTTGATTTCAAGAATAATTTTTCTGCTTTTTACAGGGGCATTCAACCGCTAAACCGTGGCGGTCGCTGTCATTAAACAAACCGAAATGCTCCCTCACCCATATGCTTCATCACGTAGAGACAAAGTTTGAGACGAACCACCCCTCGACATAAGGAGTAGGCTTCCCAATTTGTTCGGTCCGCCCACATACCAGGGGCAATTCAAATCCGCCCATATTTGCACATTATATAAACACACGTAATGCTAAAAAATTGTCACATCTGCATTGTGCTTACACAGTTCATGAATTATGTATGATTATTCCGTGTGTTTAACTTACCAACTCCAACTTAGAGCATAAACTGCACAGGAGACATCAAATGTGCAGAATGGGGCATGACAGGATGAGGAAAGGCAAACCATTTCCACGCAAGTCTAACATTTTAATTTACAGATAAACAGCCTTTCCCCAGAGTGAGAGAAGGCCCTTTCGGATTGAAGTCCCCCATTCAGATTACATTCGAGGCGTTCATACTATGAGAACCTCCTTAAACAGAATTGGTAATGCAAGCTTGACAGAATAGTTTTGCATGATCCATATTTGGATTGATTGCATCATGAGTTATCACACAGACTACTTCTAATCATTGCCGACTTGGTTGAATAGTTTTACATGAACCGATCAACTCATTGATGAAAATGCTTGCACATGTTACCTCTGATACTGCCTGACAGGCAACACATTCCCAATGTTCAAACTACCTTCCAAAGTCTTGAAATTCATTCAGCGATTATTGAATGAACAAGCCTGGTTGTCGAGAAGCCACCAAGCATTTCTTCCAAATTCTCAGGTAAGTATATCTTCAACCTGAACCTTTCAAGAGAATGAATTCTGACGGTTGTTGGGGTACTCGAATCCATTGCGGTACATACAGGTATCCACCTTCTTCAATAAAGCATGATTTGTCTCAAGGACAGAAATGTTCGAGACCTTTTGATCTCTGCCTCTTTGGTTTATTCCTAAAGCGACAGGATAATATAATTTGGGTTTGAGCTTCTGCAGGATTCCTGATCTTTCCAGATTCCAGAATGGCACCCTTTGAGGCAAACCAAGTCCTTCTTACAGGCACAAAGTCCTTCTTACAGGCATAAAGTCCTTCTTACAGGCAAATCAAGTCCTTCTTACAGGCATAAAGTCCTTCTTACAAGCAAACAAAGTCCTTCTTACAGGCAAATCAAGTCCTTCTTACAGGCACAAAGTCCTTCTTACAGGCAAAGTAAGTCCTTCTTACAGGCAAAACAAAGTCCTTCTTACAGGCAAACAAAGTCCTTCTTACAGGCAAATCAAGTCCTTCTTACAGGCACAAAGTTCTTCTTACAGGCAAAGCACCAAGTCCTTTTTACTGGCACCAAGTCCTTTCTACAGGCACCAAGTCCTTCTTACAGGTATCTCCATGTGGTGACCTACCATACGGGTCAAATCTCAATCAAAATTTAATCAGTAGAATCCTTTTATTAGGAATCTACCATGGTACGACCCACCATACGGGTCAAATGGTATGACCCACCATACGGGTCAAATTTTAATTCAATTTTTAATCAGTAGAATCCTTTTATTAGGAATCTACCATGGGTTGATCCACCATACGGGTTCAAGTTCAACCACCCTAAAGTTTTTTTATATAACGAATCCTTAGGTTCTCATTTCATTTTCAGTGGAACAATCATGTCACGACTCTTTTTATTTACTTGTATTGAGTCGATAAGAATCCAGGTGTCATCTGGTCTTTGAAATGAACCTCTACCGAGCTTCCTTTCAAAGAGGGGCAGCTGTTGACACCTGATTTTTAATCATTTTTTCTATTGCTAAAGTAATAAAAAATCCATAAAAATTCATAAAATTGAAAAATCAACTTTGGGGACCTTAGCCAAGCCTAGGGAACCAATTTTGACCAAAAAACGATTTTTCATATTTTCAGTATTTTTACGTATTTTTTATTTATTTATTTTCGAAAATTAATAGAAAATCCATAAAAATTCATAAAATTGAAAAATCAACTTTGGGAACCTTAGCCAAGCCTAGGGAACAAATTTTGACCAAAAAATAATTTTTCATATTATATATATTTTAATTTTTTTAAAAAAAAATACAAAAATATTTGAAAATTTTGGAAAAATAACATTTGAGGCCAAAAAATACACAAAGATAGTTAATATTTTTATTTTAAATCTATTTTCATATTGGCCATCGCAAATTCAGAAAAATCCAATTCGAGTCACGTGTTCCTTCACGAGTATAATCTCGAATCGGGCTTAAAAAAATTTAATTTGAGTCAACTTATTTTTAACTTTCACTTTTTATGAGTTGTGACATTGTCTTCTAATATTTTAAATTTTCATCTTGGCCCAATTATACCCAGAATGACTTAATTTTGCAAAAGGGCTTTAATTAAATTATGCATTATTTACAGCGACAAGAAATGAGCTTAAATTTGACATGTGGTAAATTTTGGTGTGTCAAAAATTATGAGGAGATTTGGACTTAAAGAAATATATTTTTTTCAGGGACTGAATTGTAAATACTTAAAATTCAAGGACTAGAGTGCAAATACCTAACTCTTGAAGGATTATTTTACAAATAATAAAAAGAAGAGTTAGTGGATAAATTAGAATAGAGAAGGGAAGATGAAGAAGAGGAGATGAAGAAGAGAAGTTGGAGAAGAATGGATGGAAAAAATAAGATAAGAATAGAGAAGGGAAGATGGAGATGAAGAAGAGTTAGTAGAGAAATTAGAATGGAAGATAAGAATAGAGAAGGGAAGATGGAGATTAAGAAGAGTTAGTGGAGAAATTAGAATGGGAGATAAATATGGAGAAGGGAAGATGAAGATGAAGAAGAGTTAGTGGAGAGATTAGAATGTGAGATAGAGATGGAGAATGGAAGATGAAAATGAAGAAGAGTTAGTGGAGAAATTAGAATGGGAGATAGAGTTAGTGGAAAAATTAGAATGGGAGATAGATGAGTAGGTTATAAAAGGAGGAAGAAGTGAGCTTGAGAAAGGATTCTTGAGAGAGAAAATTTGAAGTGTTTGGGAGAATTTTTTGGAGAGAAAATTTTGGATGTTTGAGAGAGTTTTGGGAGATTGAAGAAAATTTTGAGAGAAAGAAAATACCAAAAGAGAGAGAATTTTGAAGATGATGTAAGTTTAAAGATAGGGGTTATCATCACAAATTCCTTCATCGATCAATATAAATCAAGAGTTCATCCTCGTCAACGAGCAAACAAATTCAAGCTAAGTGTTTTTATTTATTCATTTATTTATGGTTTTACTCGCAAATTAGCACAAATTGTATACACTTTCTCCATCTCCTTTTTCTTCCATATTTTATGTCAGGAGAAGGATATCTTTACGTCAACAGCAAAAATCTCGTCGAGATGCAAAAATCGGCCCAGACAAGCTCCTAAGCTGTCCACCGATTTCTCAACTGATCTGTGACTAAAAGTCCCTCTTAATTCAAAAGAAACTCTCTATATTGGGAACATAGAGAGCGAAAATCAATTATAGAAATCCCTCCCAAAAAAATGGGAGATAAGTACTCTTTCTACTCTTCTGGTTTTAGGTGCAGATTAGCACATATTTTGTATACTAACACTTCACTCTATTTTATGTCAGGAAGCCGCAGCTCTATATCAATGGTTAATCCTATGGAAGCACAAAATCGGCTTGGAGGAGTCCTCAAGCGCGCACAAATTTCAAATTGTTGAATCAATTCGTTGTATTTCATTTTAAAAAATTCATACCCCAAAATGGAGAGGACAAAGTCCATCCGCAATTTAAATACCTGCACCATAAATCCCAAAGGGAAGAGCCAAGCCAATGCTTAGCCTCCCATTGGAGGTTTTTACTTATAATAGTTAAATACCTGCAACTTAAATACCTGCACCTTAAATCCCAAAGGGAAGAGCCAAGCCAATGCTTAGCCTCCCATTGGAGGTTTTTACTTACAGTAGTTAAATACCTGCACCTTAAATCCCAAAGGGAAGAGCCAAGCTAATGCTTAGCCTCCCATTGGAGGTTTTTACTTACAGTAGTTAAATACCTGCAACTTAAATACCTGTACCTTAAATCCCAAAGGGAAGAGCCAAGCCAATGCTTAGCCTCCCATTGGAGGTTTTTACTTACAGTAGTTAAATACCTGCAACTTAAATACCTGTACCTTAAATCCCAAAGGGAAGAGCCAAGCCAATGCTTAGCCTCCCATTGGAGGTTTTTACTTACAGTAGTTTAAATACTTGCAACTTAAATACCTGTACCTTAAATCCCAAAGGGAAGAGCCAAGCCAATGCTAGGCCTCCCATTGGAGGTGTTTATTCACTGTCATGTACTTCCTATAATTTAATTTTTGAATCATCAGACCCAAAAGATGAGTAGGTCGTAATACTGCACAGAAGTCGTTAACACACTCCCTCTTTCGGCTTCCGGGAATCTTTAACACTTAAAAAAATATAACAAATAAAAATATATACCATCCATGCATCCTATTTAAAAAGTGAAAACACAAAAGAGAATACCCTACTAGAGCTTTAGGAATAAACCAAGCCTGAGTTGCCGGATTAGGATATCCATGAAATTAAGGTACCGAAAGGGCATTAGTTTTAATTAACTAGTGTAACCAAGTCCCCGAGCTCATAATCTCTGGTTCGCAGGAATAAATTAGTTCTCCCGCTAATTTATTTAGGTTTCTAATCGACCTACCAAGAACGATTAGTGGCGACTCCAAATTTCAAAATCATTTAAACAAAAACCAAAGTTGCGATTCGGTAGGGCTTGGGAGGGTCCGCATTAGGTTAGTCAAATCTAATTAACCTAATAATCCGTTAACCCCTAGAATTAATAAAAATATTTTTAGAGGGTCGCGACACTTAGGAATAAACCAAGCCTGAGTTGCCGAATTAGGATATCCATGAAATTAAGGTACCGAAAGGGCATTAGTTTTAATTAACTAGTGTAACCAAGTCCCCGAGCTCCTAATCTCTGGTTCGCAGGAATAAATTAGTTCTCCCGCTAATTTATTTAGGTTTCTAATCGACCTACCAAGAACGATTAGTGGCGACTCCAAATTTTAAAATCATTTAAACAAAAACCAAAGTTGCGATTCGGTAGGGCTTGGGAGGGTCCGCGTTAGGTTAGTCAAATCTAATTAACCTAATAATCCGTTAACCCCTTTTAAAATTTAAAATTTTTTTAGAGGGTCGCGACATCCACTAATACTTCTTCATCTCCATCTTCCCTTCTCTATTCTTATCTTCCATTCTAATTTCTCTACTAACTCTTCTCCATCTTCCATTCTCTATTCTTATCTTATTTTCTCCATCCATTCTTCTCCAACTTCACTTCTTCATCTCCTCTTCTCCATCTTCCCTTCTCTATTCTAATTTATCCACTAACTCTTCTTTTTGTTATTTGTAAAATAATCCTTCAAGAGTTAAGTATTTGCATTCTAGTCCTTGAATTTTAAGTATTTACAATTTAGTCCCTGAAAAAATATATTTCTTTAAGTCCAAATCTCCTCACAATTTTTGACACACCAACATTTACCACATGTCAAATTTAAGCTCATTTTTTGCCGTTGAAAATAATGCAGAATTTAATTAAAGCCCTTGTGCAAAATTAAGTCATTCTGGGTATAATTGGGCAAAGATGAAAATTTAAAATATTAGAAGACAATGTCACAACTCATAAAAAGTGAAAATTAAAAATAAGTTGACTCAAATTAAATTTTTTTAGGCCCGATTCAAGATTATACTCGTGAAGGAACACGTGACTCGAATTGGATTTTTCTGAATTTGTGATGGCCAATATGAAAATAGATTTAAAATAAAAATATTAACTATCTTTGTGTATTTTTTTGGCCTCAAATGTTATTTTTCCAAAATTTTCAAGTATTTTTGTATTTTTTTAAAAAAAAATTAAAAAATATATATATAATATGAAATTTTATTTTTTGTTCAAAAATGGTTGCCTAGGCTTGGCCGAGGCTTCCAAAGTTGATTTTTCAATTTTCTCATTTTTTCTTCATTTTTTGTTTTATGAATTTTCGAAAATAAAAATACCGAAAAATACGGAAAATATGAAAAATCATTTTTTGGTCAAAATTGGTTCCCTAGGCTTGGCTAAGGTCCCCAAAGTTGATTTTTCAATTTTATGAATTTTTATGGATTTTTTATTACTTTAGCAATAGAAAAAATGATTAAAGATCAGGTGTCAACAGTGGCAAGCTCAAAGTGAAGGGCAACTCGGGACATACAATTCAATCCAATCCAAATGAAGGAACTTCCTCAATTCAAATTCAATGGAAGTATACACAAGGGTAAAACAGTATCGTTCCAATTTTTCTAGAATATGAAGAACATATACTGCCGCATTCTCTTTCATTTTTGCAGGGGAAGTCTCTACTGGCCAGATTTTCCTGTCTACCATTCCCTATCAGTATCACCTCCGCTACTCGTCTCCAATCTCGAGCCAAGCAAATCCGACGTCTCTACGGAAAAGTTGGACGGGACGCCACTACTTTGAAAAAGAAAGGATAAAAAATAAGCTGAGTGAGAGACAAAGACATTTACGGCAGAAAAGAGATACGACTCGTCTTTATTGAAGAACTCGCCAGCAAATTGACGGTGGAGACAGCAACAAGGGGCCCCCTTCCACGGAAAGATGGAAGGAGACGAGCTGGGCGAGAGATACGATGAAAAGAAAATCGAGAAAGCCAGAACACTCGAGAGAGGCAATACAGTTGCTAAACCCACGTCTAATTTTAAATGAGGCATCTTCTTGATAATTCTCATTCGTGCTCGAAAGAGAAACTCTTAAAGCATACGCAGTTTCCCAGAAAAATCCAGAGAGTGAAAATACAAGAAGAGATATCAAACTTTGAGAAATCGTTAACCAAATCGAAGATGTCTCAACCCAACACACTTGAAAGTTATCGTTACTTGCTGAATATGGGAGAGGAAGAGTTCGAAGCCATATTTGGGATCGAGCCTATGGAGCCCGGCCCTTCCACCGACGACGTCCAAGAGCCCGGTAAGGACAATGACAACAACGGTAAAGGTCAAAAGAAGCGTTACCGTCGCCATACTGAGGAGCAAGTACGAAAGCTTGAAGCTTTCTTCAGAACGTGCCCTATGCCAGACGGCAAACAAAAAATAGAACTGAGTCAAGAGCTAGGACTTGAACCTTCGCAAATCAAGTTCTGGTTTCAAAATAGACGAACCCGAATGAAGACTCGTCATGAGCACAACGAAGCCGAGTTTCTAAGAGTTGAAAATGAAAACCTCCGAGCGGAAAACAAGATGTATAAAGAGACTTTTGACTCCGCCACCTGCCCCAACTGCAATAGCCTCCTCCTCACCCTCGATGAAATGTATGATCTGAGGATCGAAAATGCACGTTTAAGAGGTGAGTTAGACCAGTTTATAACAGGATCGAGTTCTGTTGGAGCAAGGTACAAAAGGACCAATGATACTGGATCAGCATCAATACCTCCCGAGGAAGAAGGGACAGATCACCACCAAGCGGACATTGACGATGATCTTTTCGCCATAATCAACCAGTTTGATATCGGTAAAGCATCGGGACTGTGATGCAGTTGTTCAGCCAGTGACCACCAGACCTTCAATATGGCCGATGCATACCTAATTTGGGATGAAGCAAGCTGATCATGGGAGAGCCTGCAGAGGAAGCAGAACTGATCCTGAATGAGTGAATGTGTTTTATTTCCTTGCGTGATATGTTTTTCTGCTTTTGTGAAAGTGTAAAAGCAAGGAGTAATAATCCGACTTCCCCCTATTAAATGCTCGAATCCGCCACCTCACCAACCTCGCGACGAATTGATGGCGAGTGAAAATCTGCATAAACCTGAAGGGTAACTCCGTATCGTTTCAATTTACCCTCAGTTGCTCCAAGTTTTAAAATTAAGCCCCTTCTATTCTCAGGAAATTGCAAATCGACCCGAGAACGCAATCATATCCGAATACAGGTTGGATAAAATTTGGGGGCAAATCAACTCATGGGCATTACCACGGGATAGACAGCTTCGGACAAAGGAAAGTACAAGCGAAAGACGCGAACAATCTCAGAAATGGGTAATTCTGTATCGTTCTAATGTGCACATAATCATCTCAAGTCTTGAATTGTCTTATTCCATTCTTAACAGGGATTGCAAATTACCTCGAGAAATACCGTAACATGGCCCAAGGTGATACAACAGGGCTGCGTTATCCCCAAGGATTAACCCTTGAAAAGAAAGCCCCATGGACACCTACGGTCCAATGGACCGAATGGTATGGGGGATGACAGTAGGTCCGAAATATTCCGAGTTCGATCCCCAAGGGTGGGGAATGTTGTATGTATTATAAATAAATGAAACAACTTTTTGTGCATTTCATTTTTTACAAACAGGAATACTCGACGAGTAATATCAAAGTCAGTATTTTACCATAGTCTTCCCATAATGGTGAGGCGCCCAACAAAAGTCGAGGAAAATTCAATCCAACAAAACTGGTAAAAGACTCGTGCAAGACATTCAAGATGAAGGGTAAATCAGTATCGTTTTCAATTTATCCCTTTTAATACTGGCTGATATGTCTCTTTTTCTTTTTACAGGAAATATTTACACTAACATTTAACATGTTGAAGGAGACAAATCCAAAAGAAAATTATGATCATCTGACAAGATCTATTCTGGTGAAAAATGGGGCAAATTGATCACAAGCTCTGAAGCGAAAAAGCAAATATGTCTTCCTTATCTCGTTTGATTTTTAGAATAATTTCTCTGCTTTTTGCAGGGGCATTCAACCGCTAAACCGTGGCGGTCGCTGTCATTAAACAAACCGAAATGCTCCCTCACCCATATGCTTCATCACGTAGAGACAAAGTTTGAGACGAACCACCCCTCGACATAAGGAATAGGCTTCCCAATTTGTTCGGTCCGCCCACATACCAGGGGCAATTTAAATCCGCCCATATTTGCACATTATATAAACACACGTGATGCTAAAAAATTGTCACATCTGCATTGTGCTTACACAGTTCATGAATTATGTATGACTATTCCGTGTGTTTAACTTACCAACTCCAACTTAGAGCATAAACTGCACAGGAGACATCAAATGTGCAGAATGGGGCATGACAGGATGAGGAAAGGCAAACCATTTCCACGCAAGTCTAACATTTTAATTTACAGATAAACAGCCTTTCCCCAGAGTGAGAGAAGGTCCTTTCGGATTGAAGTCCCCCATTCAGATTACATTCGAGGCGTTCATACTATGAGAACCTCCTTAAACAGAATTGGTAATGCAAGCTTGACAGAATAGTTTTGCATGATCCATATTTGGATTGATTGCATCATGAGTTATCACACAGACTACTTCTAATCATTGCCGACTTGGTTGAATAGTTTTACATGAACCGATCAACTCATTGATGAAAATGCTTGCACATGTTACCTCTGATACTGCCTGACAGGCAACACATTCCCAATGTTCAAACTACCTTCCAAAGTCTTGAAATTCATTCAGCGATTATTGAATCAACAAGCCTGGTTGTCGAGAAGCCACCAAGCATTTCTTCAACCTGAACCTTTCAAGAGAATGAATTCTGACGGTTGTTGGGGTACTCGAATCCATTGCGGTACATACAGGTATCCACCTTCTTCAATAAAGCATGATTTGTCTCAAGGACAGAAATGTTCGAGACCTTTTGATCTCTGCCTCTTTGGTTTATTCCTAAAGCGACAGGATAATATAATTTGGGTTTGAGCTTCTGCAGGATTCCTAATCTTTCCAGATTCCAGAATGGCACCCTTTGAGGTACACCAAGTCCTTCTTACAGGCAAAATAAGTCCTTCTTACAGGCAAACCAAGTCCTTCTTACAGGCAAATCAAGTCCTTCTTATAGGCACAAAGTCCTTCTTACAGGCAAATCAAGTCCTTCTTACAGGCAAAACAAGTCCTTCTTACAGGCACAAAGTCCTTCTTACAGGCAAATCAAGTCCTTCTTACAGGCAAAACAAGTCCTTCTTACAGGCACAAAGTCCTTCTTACAGGCAAATCAAGTCCTTCTTAAAGGCAAAACAAGTCCTTCTTACAGGCAAATCAAGTCCTTCTTACAGGCATAAAGTCCTTCTTATAGGCAAACCAAGTTCTTCTTACAGGCACCAAGTCCTTCTTACAGGCATAAAGTCCTTCTTACAGGTAAACCAAGTCCTTCTTACAGGCAAAGTAAGTCCTTCTTACATGCAAAACAAAGTCCTTCTTACAGGCAAATCAAGTCCTTCTTACAGGCAAAGCAAGTCCTTCTTACAGGCAAAGCAAGTCCTTCTTACAGGCACAAAATTCTTCTTACAGGCAAAGCACCAAGTCCTTTTTACTGGTACCAAGTCCTTTCTACAGGCACCAAGTCCTTCTTACAGGTATCTCCATGTGGTAACCTACCATACGGGTCAAATCTCAATCAAAATTTAATCAGTAGAATCCTTTTATTAGGAATCTACCATGGTACGACCCACCATACGGGTCAAATGGTATGACCCACCATACGGGTCAAATTTTAATTCAATTTTTAATCAGTAGAATCCTTTTATTAGGAATCTACCATGGGTTGATCCACCATACGGGTTCAAGTTCAACCACCCTAAAGTTTTTTTATATAACGAATCCTTAGGTTCTCATTTCATTTTCAGTGGAACAATCATGTCACGACTCTTTTTATTTCCTTGTATTGAGTCGATAAGAATCCAGGTGTCATCTCGTCTTTGAAATGAACCTCTACCGAGCTTCCTTTCAAAGAGGGGCAGCTGTTGACACCTGATTTTTAATCATTTTTTCTATTGCTAAAGTAATAAAAAAATCCATAAAAATTCATAAAATTGAAAAATCAACTTTGGGGACCTTAGCCAAGCCTAGGGAACCAATTTTGACCAAAAAACAATTTTTCATATTTTCAGTATTTTTACGTATTTTTTATTTATTTATTTTCGAAAATTAATAGAAAATCCATAAAAATTCATAAAATTGAAAAATCAACTTTGGGAACCTTAGCCAAGCCTAGGGAACGAATTTTGACCAAAAAATAATTTTTCATATTATATATATTTTAATTTTGTTTTTAAAATACAAAAATATTTGAAAATTTTGAAAAAATAACATTTGAGGCCAAAAAATACACAAAGATAGTTAATATTTTTATTTTAAATCTATTTTCATATTGGCCATCACAAATTCAGAAAAATCCAATTCGAGTCACGTGTTCCTTCACGAGTATAATCTCGAATCGGGCCTAAAAAAATTTAATTTGAGTCAACTTATTTTTAACTTTCACTTTTTATGAGTTGTGACATTGTCTTCTAATATTTTAAATTTTCATCTTGGCCCAATTATAC
This sequence comes from Psidium guajava, assembly GCA_016432845.1. Classification (NCBI taxonomy): domain Eukaryota; kingdom Viridiplantae; phylum Streptophyta; class Magnoliopsida; order Myrtales; family Myrtaceae; genus Psidium; species Psidium guajava. The sequence goes on from CM028224.1 coordinate 38,201,626, forward strand.
CCAGAATGACTTAATTTTGCAAAAGGGCTTTAATTAAATTAGGCATTATTTTCAGCGACAAGAAATGAGCTTAAAGTTGACATGTGGTAAATTTTGGTGTGTCAAAAATTGTGAGGAGATTTGGACTTAAAGAAATATATTTTTTTTCAGGGACTGAATTGTAAATACTTAAAATTCAAGGACTAGAGTGCAAATACCTAACTCTTGAAGGATTATTTTACAAATAATAAAAAGAAGAGTTAGTGGATAAATTAGAATAGAGAAGGGAAGATGAAGAAGAGGAGATGAAGAAGAGAAGTTGGAGAAGAATGGATGGAGAAAATAAGATAAGAATAGAGAAGGGAAGATGGAGATGAAGAAGAGTTAGTAGAGAAATTAGAATGGAAGATAAGAATAGAGAAGGGAAGATGGAGATTAAGAAGAGTTAGTGGAGAAATTAGAATGGGAGATAAATATGGAGAAGGGAAGATGAAGATGAAGATGAAGAAGAGTTAGTGGAGAGATTAGAATGTGAGATAGAGATGGAGAATGGAAGATGAAAATGAAGAAGAGTTAGTGGAGAAATTAGAATGGGAGATAGAGTTAGTGGAAAAATTAGAATGGGAGATAGATGAGGAGGTTATAAAAGGAGGAAGAAGTGAGCTTGAGAAGGGATTCTTGGGAGAAAAAATTTGAAGTGTTTGGGAGAATTTTTTTTTGAGAGAAAATTTTGGATGTTTGAGAGAGTTTTGGGAGATTGAAGAAAAATTTGAGAGAAAGAAAATACCAAAAGAGAGAGAATTTTGAAGATGATGGGAGTTCAAAGCTAGGGATTATCATCACAAATTCCTTCATCGATCAATATAAATCAAGAGTTCATCCTCGTCAACGAGCGAGCAAATTCGAGCTAAGTGTTTTTATTTATTCATTTGTTTATGGTTTTACTTGCAAATTAGCACAAATTGTATACACTTTCTCCATCTCCTTTTTTTTTCCATATTTTATGTCAGGAGAAGGATATCTCTACGTTAACAGCAAAAATCTCGTAGATATGCAAAAATCGGCCCAGACAAGCTCCTAAGCTGTCCACCGATTTCTCAACTGATCTGTGACTAAAAGTCCCTCTTAATTCAAAAGAAACTCTCTATATTGGGAACATAGAGAGCGAAAATCAATTATAGAAATCCCTCCCAAAAAAATGGGAGATAAGTACTCTTTCCACTCTTCTGGTTTTAGGTGCAGATTAGCACATACTTTGTATACTGACATTTCACTCTATTTTATGTCAGGAAGCCGCAGCTTTATATCAATGGTCAACCCTATGGAAGCACAAAATCGGCTTGGAGGAGTCCTCAAGCGCGCACAAATTTCAAATTGTTGAATCAATTCGTTGTATTTTATTTTAAAGAATTCATACCCCAGAATGGAGAGGACAAAGTCCATCCGCAATTTAAATACCTGCACCATAAATCCCAAAGGGAAGAGCCAAGCCAATGCTTAGCCTCCCATTGGAGGTTTTTACTTACAGTAGTTAAATACCTGCAACTTAAATATCTGTACCTTAAATCCCAAAGGGAAGAGCCAAGCCAATGCTTAGCCTCCCATTGGAGGTTTTTACTTACAGTAGTTAAATACCTGCAACTTAAATACATGTACCTTAAATCCCAAAGGGAAGAGCCAAGCCAATGCTTAGCCTCCCATTGGAGGTTTTTACTTACAGTAGTTAAATACTTGCAACTTAAATACATGTACCTTAAATCCCAAAGGGAAGAGCCAAGCCAATGCTTAGCCTCCCATTTGAGGTTTTTACTTACAGTAGTTAAATACCTGCAACTTAAATACATGTACCTTAAATCCCAAAGGGAAGAGCCAAGCCAATGCTTAGCCTCCCATTGAAGGTTTTTACTTACAGAAGTTTAAATACTTGCAACTTAAATACCTGTACCTTAAATCCCAAAGGGAAGAGCCAAGCCAATGCTAGGCCTCCCATTGGAGGTGTTTATTCACTGTCATGTACTTCCTATAATTTAATTTTTGAATCATCAGACCCAAAAGATAAGTAGGTTGTAATACTGCACAGAAGTCGTTAACACACTCCTTCTTTCGGCTTCAGGGAATCTTTAACACTTAAAAAAATATAACAAATAAAAATATATACCATCCATGCATCCTATTTAAAAAGTGAAAACACAAAAGAGAATACCCTACTAGAGCTTTAGGAATAAACCAAGCCTGAGTTGCCGGATTAGGATATCCATGAAATTAAGGTACCGAAAGGGCATTAGTTTTAATTAACTAGTGTAACCAAGTCCCCGAGCTCATAATCTCTGGTTCGCAGGAATAAATTAGTTCTCCCGCTAATTTATTTAGGTTTCTAATCGACCTACCAAGAACGATTAGTGGCGACTCCAAATTTCAAAATCATTTAAACAAAAACCAAAGTTGCGATTCGGTAGGGCTTGGGAGGGTCCGCATTAGGTTAGTCAAATCTAATTAACCTAATAATCCGTTAACCCCTAGAATTAATAAAAATATTTTTAGAGGGTCACGACAGAGTGGAGTAAAGTAAAAAAGTGTATTTATTTTTCCATCTTTAATTTATTTTTTAGATTTTGCCGGAAAAGTAAAAGGTCGCTTTTTTCCTTTTTAAACCAAAGCAAAAGCAACGCGTCACAATGAGAAGAGCAAATCATCAGGAAAATATATAATGATTCGATTCGCTTCCCGTGCGTTAAGAACCCAAATAGAAATAAATTATAGATATGAATATTCTAGGTGATTCAATCGGAGGTTCGTGGTTGTGAGGTTGTTTGAGAACTAGTCATGCTTCACCGCCGGTTTGAGTACAATCTTGTTGGCCGCACGAGCACCTCGATTATCAAAATATATATATACATATATATATATACATATATGAATGTTTACCCATAAATCACTCAACATATCATTTTCTGTCAGATGTGTTCTTCGAAAAGTTGAGCAAGACGTGGTGGCGCACGGAGCGAAGTCGACCGGTGTTGAAAACCACTATGACTGTAGCTTCACTGCTTCTTCAGATCGTCGAAAGAAGGGGGGAAAAAAAACAAAAAGCCCGCAAAGGCGAATATCAAATCAAGGAACTTGTACTTGCATGGAGGTGGGATGAACAAAGGGAATCCAGAAGAAGTTGGAAATAATGATTGAGGCTTTCATTTACACTTATAATTATAGGAGCAGAAACCTGGAGATTCGTATCTCTCTCGTGTGATTGTTGGTAAGTTTCGACACCAATGTTAGATGATATTAAATCTCTCTCATCCCAAAAACTCGTTCAAATAATTAAGTTTTCTTTTATACTTATAAATCGATTATCAATCTTTTTCATAATCGATGTGGGGTAATCACCACAAAAAGTTCATGTTTGATCCATACCCACTTTTTAAAAATTGTAGGAACGTCTATTAAGAAATTATTCACAAAACGTGTTTAATTAGAGAGTCTAGCAAAAGCAGCTAATACCCCCTTTTTAAAATTAATTTGCTTTCTTGTTCGTGCTTAGGTGAAATGTATTGAGATGTTGGGTGCAAAGAACTTGCCAACTTGGAAATCGGGACCTGCATTTATATGATGTATTTGATCTCCGACAAGAACCTCGTCCTTTTTTTTTTCCCCTAATATAAAAATCGACGACGATGAAGAAGTTTTGCTGCTTTGTATCTTGGAACTACCGCTGAATTTGATAATGGTTTCTCTGTTTCCCAACCAAATAATAAGCCCTAAGTCAAAGCTTGAATGAACCAAATCCCAAATAAAAAAAATATATGTTAGTGGCGTTGAAGACTTGAAGGGTCATTCATCTATTCACGTTGAAATTCTTAAAACCTCCGAGGTTGATTTTTTTTTTATTTACCGATGATGACATTGGTGGACTGGCCCCCCAACATTTTTTCTCCTTTGCAATCTAGTCCTTAAACTTTATAAAATCTACTTAGTTAGTCATTTGTTTAAAAATTCTGAACGCGGTTAGATGGGGTTGGCACTAGTTTTTGTCAACCTGACATCAGTCCTAAACTTTTCATTTTTTCTAATTTAGTCATAAACTTTTGCACGGTTCACGCTAGCGATTTCTGGAAAGGATTGGCCGGAAGGATTATATTGGATTTCTACACTAAATTTTAAGACCAAATGGCAAAATCGAAAAGTTTAGGACTGACCGGACAATTTTGGCAAACAAAGGGGAAGAGAACCTTGGCTTGCATGACAATTTCCTCAAACTTGTTTTGTGGAAGGAAGCACTTAAAAATGGCAAATTCACCGTTTCACTAAATTATTACACAACCGTTATGCACGGCCTTTTTAAAGTTAACGATCCTTCATAATCCTAGACCGATGACCGTTATACGCCGCCCTTTTTAAATTTGCAAACCTCGATAATCCTCGATCGATGACCGTCACACGCCGCCTTTTTTAAGTTCGCGATCCCCGACTAATCATATTGGGCACTTGTGCTGCCGTCACGCCGCGTTATGACCGCCGTGGCGCACCAGCTGGCTGTGGTCGTCGATAGATCTCGGACTCGTCACATCTCGTGACCCAACGGCAATGGCTAAGTTCCGAGAGGATATCCTACCAAAAATGGAGTGCATAGACCGAAGCCTAAAGGGGTCAAGTCATTAAATGAAAGGAAGGAAGTAGTCCGAAGGCCATATATGTCATGTTTTGGTCCACCTTCTTGACTGCCCTTACATATAAAGACGATGCACATAAGTGTTACTGCAATTAATGAATAATGCCTACCCCACAATCCCCCCCCTCTCTTTTGCCCTATATAAAGGGTGTCAAAGCCGATGCACTTGCATTATAACTTGGTGTCCGGCGAGTGAAGAAACAGAGAGAGACGGAGGGGGCAAAAAAAAAAAAGGAAAAAGATGTCTCACCGTCCAGGTCGCCACGAGAGGAAGCCATCCCTGGGCTCGTTCATCAACTTCGGCAGCCTCCCAACCCTCGTGACCAGCGACAGCAATGGCGGAGCCCCGGCCCCCGCCCCTGCTGTGCCCCCTGCCCAGCCGATGACACCTCGCGCAGCTCCACCCGTGGCATCCCCGCCTCCGCTCCCAGCTCCGGCTCCTGCGCCCAAGCCGGCCGTCCCGAAGGAGAATGCCGCTAGAGATGGTGCTGCAAAGGCCAAGGATCTGGCGGATTAGAGTGGTTTTTGCCATTGCTGTGTTAATAAATCAAACCGTTTGTTTAGTGTCAAAGAAAGGGCTTGGGAAAAGGAAATCAGAGGCTGTAGTTGAGACAACTTTCGAATATCAATGAAGCGATTTCCCTCGAGGAGTGCTCGATTTGTTTATTTTCCTTTCGTTGCTGAGAGTCGTTACTTACGCGCCTCGACGGACCACTGTGCTCTTATCACAACGGCAAAGCGATCGGGTAAAATATTCGATCTACACACACACACACACACATTTAATATAAGATGATCGTGCTAATCATATTATAACGGCCCATTATAAACGGAGTCCAATATCTTTAAGGGACAACTGATCCGAACACTAATTTATGACTATGGAGTCCGCTATTACAAAACATTAACCGCTACTAACCGTCGCTAACGGTTCTAAATATGTTCGGATCCATCAAAGAAACCGGACAGCGAATCCCCCGGTTTCGAGTATGCAGGTGGTCGTTCATTCGATCAGTATACGACGCAATAAACCAAATTGAATTACAGCCTTTTAAAAATGTCCGAATTAGACCAAAGTTTAGAGGAATCGATCTGCTGTGGGGTTCACTGATTTCAAACGTGCCCCCCTCCCGGCGAAACAGGACGCTACACAATATAGGTGCGTCTCTCCGTAATTAATGAGCCAATTAAGTTGAATATCTGCATGCAAATCCCGTAATAAATAACTTATATGCAAATAAACAATCGGCGGGAAAAACCTTCTTTGAATTCACTCTCTTCACGGCAGTCGTTTTTGTCTTCTTTATAGCCATCGAGTCGTCAATTGCCCAAAATGATTAAACTACTCGATTATGGCAAATTAAGTCAGCTTGCTTTCATTATCAATGGTCAAAGAATGATTAATTAATATGCCAAAAAAGGTGGAGCGGATCGAAATTTTCATCGCCAGGTCATTAATTATAGTAGTTGTTCAACGGTTCGGGAGGAGGCGGAATTTGTGTCCACCTCTCCCCAGCTCGATCCCCAACCAAACCTTACTCGATAGTGGAGGCGACTAACAACTAGCCACTCTGCTTTCGCCCGGATGCGGCTTGCTCCTACATTGAATGATTAATTACTCAATTGAGTTGAAGTAGACGTTGAGATGAGTGAAAATCTAAATCATGCAAAAGCTTGTTTCCAATCCAGGAAATAATGGAATTTTTTTTTCATACTTATTGTATTGGTACAAATTAAGTCTAAACCTTTCGATTAGACTAATTTAGTCCTAAATATTTTCATATTTGCATCAATTGAGTTCATTCAGACACTTTAGGATTAAAAATTACCGACACGGACACTAACTGAGCGATTGTTGCCCTCACCGGGCCTCGACTAGGCAAGGCCAACCATCGCTGGCCATGGGCTATGGCGGTGTTGGCACATGCCATGGAAGAAAAAGAAAAAAAATGAAAAAAAGAAATTTAAAAAATCTAATAGATTATAGAAAATATATACATCAACATCGATCGTGTCATTTAGGATGATCGGTTTCCGCGTCATCAATTTTAGCTAGATGGGTGAATGATGTGAAAAGTTAAAGCCTAGATCGCTCTCATTAAAAATTTCAGGATTGAATTGGTATAAATACAATAGGTTTAGGATTATTTTTTTTTGTTACTTTTTCCTTCAATTGACAGGATTGATGGAGACAACATGCTCTAATTCAAAAAAACAATTCATGCTGAGTTTGCGAAAGCACAAGAAAGAGCACTGTTTTGTGCAATACCGTCCTTTAATCTCCTTTTTTTAGTGCAATTGAGTCCTGTAATGCTCTTGATTTTGCGCGATATCATCCTTTTGCTACCCCCCTCTAGCCAGATAAGATATTTCCCATGGAGCACACCTAATGCCCTACCAATGCTACAAAACCCAAAAAAGGGGGGAGAGGGAAGAGCTGATCTCGCAAGAACCGGGTCACTATGCGCCACGGATCGAGTGGTCGTGATGAACTTATTCGGATGGATTCTTCGTTGCAGCTTTCCTTGATCGATTCGAGCATTGAAATGCATTGGCAAACACAGACAAGATGCGAACATGCGCTTGACGAAAAAGAAGAGATGCGCCGCACGTCGTTCTCCATCTCAGATAAGACGGGTTGTTCAGCAAATCAACGACTCTGCTTTTTGGATCGCGAGTTTGAATTCAGACGGAGAAGCTATAAATCCTTTCCTATCCTAGGCCAATAGGTTGTCCATGGTGGCAATAGAAGAAGAAGGCTGCATGGAAGCATCTGAACCTCCTAAGCTTCACAAAGAGCCACAACCTTCAGAGCACAGGGAAGTACGAGTTCGTACTTTCCATACCGGCGTTCCCTTTTGCCCGGTCACGGCATCAAAAGAAACAAGATGCCGATGGCGGGAAAACATCAACCCAACCATTCGGCGCGCCATCCATTGTCCGGCGAAAACTTTCACCCCCGACTCACACGGTACAGTCTACTAATCTAACAAATAATTCAATGTGAATGAATACAGGTTTTTGTACAAAGATCAAGAAAGAATTTCGACTTTGTTCCTCTCCTTTCGTCCAACCCGTGTCCCTGACAACTTAACAACTAGGCAGTGACCGCACAAATCGTATAAAATGAAAAAGGACAGAGAAAAAAAAGTCCGTCCCCGTGCCTACTAGAGATACGGACTAAACAAACCCAAGTGATTGCACACGACTTGCAGATAATTATGTCGACAAGTTGCCCTTCATGTCTGATTGGTTCGAACAAAGCGCCTGCCCAGCTTTTCCAACTGGTCACCATTGTCTCAAAGGAGTTGCCAATCGTCTTCGCCTGCACACTCCTCACCATCGCCCATGGGAATCATGGAAAAGGAATTGTTCCTTTCGACAGTGTCGCCCTTGGTTGAATCCCCATCCTGGCCAACCGGCTTCAGTGTGCTGTGGGTTTGAGCCACCGTGAACAGTGGAGCGCCACTTGATTCATCTGCCAGCTTGGATGCGCGAGAACAGAAGTCGTCGAAATCATCTGCAACCAGAAAAAGAGCAATTGTTACTAATGAAAAAAAAAAGGGGGGGGGGGCCGTCATGACAGGTGACAATCAATCTGAGCAGTCAAACCTTTGTCGCGACAATAGAAACCGAGTGCCAATGAGGGATCCAGTGAGTCCAGTGGAATATGTCTTATTACACTAGAACAGAAATCCGAAAGAACAAATGAATAAACATATTGCGTGGGGGTCAGACCAGGATACAAAATATAAGAAATGGGCATGTCCCCGAAGAAAGCTTACTTGCAGTGGTATGACAAGGTATCGGCGTCTAAGTTATCTGTACTAATGGAGCATACCTGTAAAAACAAAACATCTACATATCAGAGAGATGCAGACATGATTGTAAAACTGAGCCAACACTGAGCACCAATGCAATTTTTTCTTTTGTCATTTCCCTTTGTAGATAAGTAACAAGCAAAGCTGTTAGTTTCATATCCATTTTGAAATTTTGAATCAGTATAGAAGTCGCGAAATCTTCAATCTTAATTGTAAAAAAGTAGAGGTATGCAAAATCAAACTTCATTTACATAAAAAAGCGGGGGAGATTTTCCATTTTTAGCTGCTTCCGCAAGCCTTTGCTTTGTACTCTTCTAAATTAAATATTATCATGCTCTACATGGAAAAATTATCATGCGCCCTATGGATGCCTGATTCGATGCTTTAGACTAAAGTTGGCTGGTGAACAAGTTACCATATTTTTTCTATTATCTATAAAAATGGCATAATTGTTATTCAACATGTTGAACGACCAATTATTCTAAAAGAGAGTGAAAAGTGTAGAAATTTGGGTACGCATATTGCGTAGTGACACTTCCGAGTTTCCTCAACATCAGACACAACTAAGAATCCACAGAAAAGGCAAATCCTCTTGTGATAATATAGATAAATCCCTGATCAATGGTAGATAAATACTGCATATTTGATTCCACTTGTAAATCGTCTCCATACACAGACTTGGGATTTGCCATTGCATGCACCACCCTCATTTAATGTAGCATGCAAGTATAGATCGTTGACATAGGAGCAGCACAGGAGAGTAGGTTGTAGCAAATTAGCTCAATTAATGTAGAAAAAGACATACTGGCTGAACGTCATGAGGATCGAGATAGAAAGCTTCTTCATCTTGCACACCAATTAAATAGGTAGATGCACCAGGTTTCCCACCCAAGATGCCAAGACTCTGAGGAAAAGAAAATGTTGCACGCAACAAAGGAATGTACCTGAGAAGGATGTAGAGACACAAATGATTAACTAAGACAAATTTCTAGCATTCCATTTTATTATTATTTCATTTCAAACACTCATTATTTCCACACAACCTACAAGTAATTACATGCTATTTGAATCTTTCTCACACCAGGCATGATAAATCACATTATAACATCCCATTCCCCTTGCACAACATCCAGCATTTTGTTATCCTCATGCATAGCAAACGCATCAGCAAAGGTGCGAATTTCAGATGCTCTAGGACTCTGTTGCTAGCAATTTTTTCTAAAAGAGAGAGCACTTCCCTAAGGAAAACACTGAAGAGCAACATATATAGTTTCGACAGGTAAAAGGGTGGGGCACGGTGATCAACACAGCTAACCGCCCCCCAAAAAAATATTTGGTTGAGCCAATATTACTCATTCCACTCGAAATCCAAAGGTTCTAAATTGATAAGGCTGTCATGAGCCCTAACAGCATGCCATAAAGATCCATCAACGCCACAGAATGTTTGCCGGTGGCTGTGGACCATGTGAATTAGCAACAGTTTCTACTGATAAAGAAAGTTAATTAGAGAGGTCCATTGACACTATGAAGCTCTATTTAGTACTAGATTTTTAGCAATATCTACATGTTGAAGTGTTTTTTTTTTTTTTTGCATTTTTGAGTGGTTGATCTTGACCTTGTGAATCAATTGGTCAAAAAAGCACGCCTTTAGGCAGCATCTTATTACCACTCGATTTGTTAAATATTATGGAAGCCTCTCGATCTAACATCATACAAATCACTCTCTTTCCAAGAAACAACTTGAATCATCGCCACAAAGTCTTCTAGTACTGGCTACAGATTTGCACTTCAATAATTTTTTTAAGCAAAATTATCTCCTTAATACAAGATAACACATCCTCCACTCAGTACCCTTAATTGTCGGGGAAGGCTCACTCTGTGAATTTAGTGGATCTTTGTTTTCGCCCCTACATTGTCAATCTGGTATTTCAAACTGACAGGTGCAGAAATCAATAAAATAGTAGGAAGATAGCTACCCTGAGGAAAGCAAAATGATTAACATGTCAGCTTACAGAACTAAAGCAATCTAAACCAACAAGTGAACATGCTATTGACCTGATGGAGAGATAAGCTAAAGCAATGAGAATGCAGGAAATGTACTCATATACAAATTTAGAGAAGTACAAAGAATCAACTGTCCTGCAGGTACATATAAGAAACTGAAGCAGCAGTCTTCACTCAAAGTAGGACTATCCTTTTTGACAGAATCATATTGTTATGCTTGATCACTTCTCTCTGATTTTAATAAAATTGCCTCAAGCCACAGCTTAACTATTAAAAACAGAAGAAAGTTCACAAAAAGAAAGAATCACGGATGAAGTAGATTAAGAATGCAAACCTGGGATTAACTTTTTCAAGACCGAGAACTAAGGGAACCAACAAAAGGATAGGTGTCCATTCATCCTGACCCCTCGAAAATTCTACACAACATCTTCTTGCATCTTCAATGCACAAAACAGGAGCTCCACCACGTTCCCCGTCTTCATCACCAGAAACAATATAAATGGCCATGGGAAAAACCCGTTCCACCAGATCAGCCGCCTCTCTCTTGCTGCGGACCAGATTCTCCCATGAACGACATATTGCATATGGACCAACCCATGACCCAGCCGCAAGATCATAAACTTTTCCTGCTCGAATAAGATTATGGATGGAGAAAGAAGAAGCATTTGAATCCCCAAAGAGATGCAAGATGTCAACATACTCCAGTTCACATGGCTGCCAAATCAAAATGGCAAAAACAAGCTTACCCGCTGTGTACCATAATAGAGTATATTACCAGTTAAAACAACTAAATTCTCGCGTGAATTTCACCTTATATGAGTTTTTCCTCCATGACCTACCCAGATGATGAAAAAGCAATGCCTGCAAAGAAATGACCAGTTCAACTCGAGAAAAACATGCGCTTGCAACAGTATAATGCCGTCTGTTAAACCTGACGTTCTCTAAATGGAATCAGCACACGAAGCAAGGTCACTGAAACAAAGCAACAGCAACACACCTGAGCAACAAGCATCTGACTACTCCTAAGCATGCAACCCCAACCCACATCACTTGTATAGTTTGAATCATCAATAGCTTCAAACCCTGCAAATATCATGGATTAAGATTTCTACAATACGAGAGCAACATCTACAACAGCACCCAAGCCTTATCCCTAGTGGAGATATATGATGATGCGGGACCGGACATTCAACAAGATTGTTACTTCATTTTATTTAGTCATATGCAATTGCAGATTATACCTTAGGTAGTTGAAATAATATCTTAGATTTATTTTCTCTTTTGTAGTTAACTTATTTCCTAATTTGAATTTCTAATTTCCTTTGCTTGTTAGGATTTGTTAATAAATATATTTGTTAGGTTTACATGGTCAAACCAGCTTATCTTTTTGAATATTTATAAAGTTGAGATTTCTCTTTGTTGTGCTACTGCTTGTATGCCTCTGTGCATGCTTGTGAGTGTGTTACTATCACATTCACATTGTCACCATAGTTTTAAACTATCTAGGAAGAAGGACCCTAATAATCAATAAAAGAAGTTCCAATTCAAAGAAAGATCAACCGACAAGAATACTGCAGAAGCAAACCTTTGCGATATGTCAATATGATTCTTGAAGAAAAATCTTGCTCGAATGCCGGCAATCCAGGGACTTCATCACCAGAAGACCCATCCTGAGATATCTTGTAGCACACACCTAGGAGCCATATATCACTAGTTGAGTTAGAAATGCCAGTTCTAGCTATACCTAGAACGCGCTCTTGAATCCTCCTCATTGATCCACCAGTTACGACTTTTCTCACGGCTGTTGTCCAAGCATTTGGTCTGCTATGAAGTGCCTTTCTTGGGCAAGCTGAGGACTCACTATGTGAATCAAAGATTGAGAAAGCAGAACCAAAGAAGGTTGACCATGAGGAATTTTTGGATGACTTACTATCCGGGAATCCTGCCTCAGGCCAAACCAAAGGAGGACTGGTATTTGAAGTATCAGAAGGACTTTTCGACAAACATTTTGAAGCAACTGCTTTCTCACAAAATCCTTTCATTACCCAGTCATGGAGTACTGTGCAGTAATACAATCAGCTCACAGAAAAAAGCTGAGTTGTGAATACAATCTGCAATTCAGAAGAATAATGAGAAGCATTGTCAACACTAATACAATCAAATTGGTCACAGTTTGCAAAATTACATGATCCAGGAAGCACATGCCACATCACCACCACCGTAAAGAGGAAACTTACAAATATCATCTTCTTAAGAAAACTAATTCAAGGTGAACACAATTCAAATTACCATTCTACATCAACATCAACATTAACATCAACATCACCTTTATCCCAAACTAGTTGGGGTCGGCGGTCAAATTACCATTCTAAAGTTGGAAAAAATGACAGAACACGCTATACAGAAAAGCAGGATAGCAATCACATTAATGGAACTAAAAATTATTTCCCAGCTTTGACAAGCTGAATCAAGTTGGAGAACCATGCAACAAGTGTGAACAACCTACTTTACGGCTGGAAGTCTGGACATGGAACAAGAGTGTTTGTGGTAAACTTTTGAAGTGCTCTCAATTTAAGCACGTCATGGAGACCATAGATGGAAAGATAAAGGAATTTCGAAGGCCAGAAACTGCCACTCACAAAACTGTTAACTGTTATTTGTAGAATGGTGGATATAACAACTTGAATTTTTGTGTACATCTGACTTTTTTCCTTCCTGAGTATTCTGTTGATCGAGCAGTTTGACATTCTCTCTCTACATTATTTCATACACTGCCTACGAACCAAGTATTTTTCTTCCACTCATTGAACGCCATCTGACTACTGAAAAATTGTACTCAAGCGTCTTAAACTAGCCCTGACGATAAAAACAGACAAATGGTACCAACAAGACCAGAGCGCACTTGGACTCACTGCAGTAACCCCAAACAACATCAAAAGTACCATCCTCATGTTAAACTTCATTCCTAAATATCTGCTTCCAGAACATCCATATGCGTCCTTCAGATTATATAGTGACATAGTCTCCCTCTAACTCGCTCATTCTGGATTCTCTTAAATTATGATAGAGATAACACCAAATGCATATTAAAGCAATCTGAACAACAGTTCTCAGTAGACTTGCTAACTCATCGAAAAGCATGAGCCATCACAGACTGGAGTAAATTATAATCACAATACCTGCCAAAAGGCATTCAATTCTTTGAACTATTAATACGATCATTCTCTGCATGTTGGTAAAAATAAGCATAGCCACTCTAGATTTCCAATCTTCATGAATTTGTCAATCCAAAATCCCTTAAGAACTCTATTCATAACACAGTCTCCATCATTTACAGCATGCAAAAACGAACAAAGAGATAATCCAGATCAGAATTCAACTAAGGAGAAAACATGTCTAACTAAAACTGGCTCCACCGATCAATTCAATATTTAGAGATCACCCATCAGGGTCCACCCACTAAATGTTGCATAGAATTCAACAATCCAAGCCTCAGAACCTCAATAACCCCAATTCACCTAATTAATCCTAAACCAGGACAAGCCAACTCCCAATCTTCTCCGATGAACGCTCATAACAACACACATAGCCAATGAATTAAAAATCCCAACAGGCTGAAGAGAGAGATAGTAGAGGGAGAGAGGGGGGTCATAAAAAATGTCAAAGAAAGAAAATTGATTCAGAATTTCTGGAGAAAATAATGGGAGAGTTCAGACCAACGAAAACAAACCCACAAAAGTAAATTTCTCACCAATCAAAAACCTATCGCTCAGCAAATAGAGTCCCCCAGCATCAAAAGCATGAAATTTTAGCTCGAGGACATAAAAACGAAATCTTCAGGCTGAAAAGTCGCAGCGGGCTGTTCGCCGCTGCCAGCGGCCGTCGATGGCGAGTGGGCGACGCCAGAGATTTGCTGGCTCTGCCCGGCGAGGTCGGCCGGAGGTGGGTCTTCGTTATTTCGGGAATCTACGCAATCTACGAACAACACGAGAAGAAGTAACGTGTTCCTCTCTGTCTCCTCTCGGTTTTGTGCTTCTGGATTTCCTATGAAGTAATCTCGGTCAACCGACTCAACATCGCAAAACACCAATTTTCAGAATATATGATTATGAGGCTTAACGAACTGAATTTTCTAGATTCTAATTCGAGAAATCCCTTTGTCTTAAGAGATCCATGGATGTAGATTCTCAACAACTTGATATTTAAATTCCCCACCTTCTTTTTTCAAATAAAAATAAATGTATTCCCACTCCCAAATCAGTGGTCCACCCAAAAGCTCCAAGCAGCATTTACCTCGGATCCGTACGTCTCGTGTCACGTTTACTCCAAATTTACTTCGCATTATAAAAAATTCTAAAGTGATGCATTCCGTACCATGCATAACAAGTCTGCCCCATTCTTAAAGAGAAATTAGGAATTTTTTCAAAACGTAAGCAAGTTCTTGAGATAAACTTATTAAATTTTTCAATCTCGTTTCATTTTCTTCGGATTTGCCTTTCTCAAAATGATACCCTTCGGGAGACCCTTCATATTGAATTTTCATAAACCATTCTGATTAGAAATGACAAAATGGATCTAGATCCATATTTAATGGTGCATGCCATAAATAAGTTGCCTTATGTTTTACAAATATGTTTAAGCGTGTTCGAGAAATAACTGCCTAACAACTTAACAAGTTGAGAACTAACCCATTTCAAACATGTGCGAAAAATAGAGAATTTTTTTCCCTAGTTTTCTAGTAATAAATAATAGGAGTGATCAGTTTTCAATTTGATCTGATCTCACCTAGAAATCGGCGCATTTATTAGTAGGGGTGAGGAACACAAACTTTAATTTTAATATATTACTTGAAATTAGGTTTGCAATTAAGAACTAAAAAATAACTGGTGAATTATTAGGTTTACATTAAAGAAAAAAATAGATAGAATATAATTGATCCAGTCTGGGCGGTTCTGATTTCGTCAATCCGTCTTGCTCGCCCCTAGTAAATAAAATGCCTAATGCTTTAGTTTGGAGTTGGAGATGCTGGGGCTATTTCTTATATATTTTCTTACTTTATTTTCCTTTTTATTTCAAAATAGTGTTCTAAGAGCTGCCAGTAGACCCCTTGCAAACACTAGGCGAGGGTCGCAAAGCCTTTGCCTATTGCAAGCGAGGGCTCGACCCTTGCCCACGGTCAACAAGGGCTTCATAGCCCTCGCATGTTTGGAAGTAAAAAAAGGAAAAGAAGAAATATAAAAGAAAAAGATACAAAAGTATAATTTTTAAATATATAAATTGTCCACGTCAATACCAATTATGCCACGTGGAACAGTTGGCATTCATATTAACAATTTTCACTAAAAATCGACCAAAATGACTAATTTGGCAAATCGTCAAAAGATTTAGTACTAAATTGAGAAAATTGAAAGATTTAAGACCAAATTGGCACAAACGCAATCAGTTTAGAATATATATATATATGTATATATCTCACAATTTATCCATATGTTTTGTCACAATACATGCATACTTTTATAGTTCTTTACATGCATTTCAACCTTTAGGTTTTTTTATGCTTTTTCCTCTATTTATTAACAAAGTTAATTTAGTTAATTGAATTTTTAATTTGATAAAATAACCTATCCAAATAACATATTCTTATGAAGAGTTTAAGGTTAGTTAAATGTTTTGATATGCATATAGATGTGTTTTAATAATATGGACAAGGTCAAGAAAGTTATATTACATAAAAAAAAGGGGGGGCAAAAGGACAGCTAGATCGCCAATATTTATGTATGGTACTCACTTTAATATTAATTTTTTTTGTTGGCTCGCTTAAATGTTAAATCGAAGAAAAAAATATCACTTAAGTACCAATTTCGGCCAAACAGTACACCTGGTGTCTTTTTTAATTAAATTTTCAATATTACATGGGTTTTTTTTAAGGCGGTACATGTGGCAATTTTTTTTTAAAAATAAGTCTATGTGGCAAATTTTTTTTAGAATTCTGTTTTCTTTTTTTAGTTTTTTTAGCTTATTTTTTAAATTTTCTGATATTATGTGAAATTTTTTAATTAATTTTTGACTTTTTCTATTACTGACTTGGATCCTCCGACGAGCCACATATGCTTTCCGGTGAATCTCATCAAAGTTGGCACTCAAATAATCATTTTGCAAAAAATTGACATTTAAGTGATTTAAAAAAAATATTGTCACTAAATTGAGCGTTGTACACAAATATTGGCACTCCATCCATCTTTTTGCCCATAAAAATGGATATATACAAGTTACATGAGTCAATTTAGGTTGGACCATTTTTTATATGATTCGACTCACCCATTCGACGGGCCTAACACCCATCATTCGAGTTGTTTGTGCGTGCATTTTCATGTCAGAAATTCAATGATAACATCAGACTCACGATGGTAACATTTTGGGATTTTTTTACACGAAACTTATTTTGGGGTAAATATGGTACGAGTGTACTAATTGGGGATTTTTTGCATGAAGTTTAGTTTGAAATAAATGTGGCATGAGTGTATTGGTTTGGAATTTTTTTTTATAGTATTAACCTTTCATTTGAAAAAAGCACAAAATTAATTATTTGCATTTTTGGCTTCAACTATACATATGTGTGTGTATATGTAGTGATATGATGAAGGTTCTAGCCGTTTTACATGAAAGAAGAAATGAAAAGCGTAAATACGAACTTTATTAAAAGTAATTTCAAATGAATCAACAACTTTCTCGTCGCAAAATAAAGATATTTTTATTTTTCAGGTCATAGTTAACTACGTTGAAAATCATGTTTTTCTTCCATATACTAAAGATATTCTTAGTATAGACGTGATGATTTATGAGTAGGAAGTTTCCCCAGTTTGACTAAATTGTCCTCGATGAACTGACCAAGGTGGGAATAATTTTTCAAATTAGTACTTCCTTCTAAATAAAGTTCGTTCAGTTATTCTAATCTTCAAGGTAGGTCATTTGGCGTCCGTCTCCGTAGTCCCTAACACGAGGACGAATCTAAAAGTCCACACCATGCTAATTAATGCTCTGCAATTTTGCTCCTCGACAACTATGGAATTGCTAATTCCTGCAGATGCAGATTGAATTCCTTTCAATACAAGCCATCAATGTAAATTTTCTGAAAATCTATAGTAAAGCCACTACCCCTCACTCGAAAGAAACCTTAAGCTCCGTAAATAGGCAAAATCCCTCATTTGTTTTTGTCTAGTTCTCTTCATTAACTTCATTTCAATTAATCTGTGAAAAGAAACGATTTGAATTCGTCAATTTTTTGGCCAATTAATCTGTGAAAAAAAAAACGATTTCAATTTGTCATTTTTTGGGCTAAGACAAAATCGCTTGCAATTTTCGGTTCGAAGTAGAATCGAGGATCGAAAATGGTAGAGGTCTTTGATTATTTACAGCCCGTTTAATTGCAGCAATGGAATAAGGCAGCACCATAATAGTTATTGCATTACAATGTAATAGAGCTTTAATAGCTATTATGCTGTTTGATTTAAGTAATGTAATACTTAGTACACTGTTTTGTTTCAGGTTAACAATGTATAATAAGGAAAAATAGGGTCGTAATAGCCTTGTAATTTTAATGACTATTACTTTAACCAAACGTGGTGTTAGGTTCCTAGCACGTGGGATTTTTTATTTTTTATTTTGCAAGGAACTAAGGGAATTCGAACATGATAAGTCCAAATCATGAATAAAAAGACAATTGACACCTCGATCAATTATTTTAACAATGACTTCCCTAAATTATTCTAAATGGAAGGCGTGATTATTTGAATATGAGGTTGGCCACACTCAATCATCTAGACTGACGTCGTTATTTGTAGGGGTGTGCATGGTCTGGGCTCGATCAGTCCCGATATGCAATTAGGGACTGAATCGGTAGTCTCGAACCCCAAATTTTCGGGACCACGGATGGACCGGGATTGGTGGTCTAGTCTGGTTCTGATCTGGAAGTCAGGAGGAGAGAAAGCGATCATGTTGAGACTACATGATCAAGAATTCTCACTTAAGAGAATTTGTGGATAATCAGAATAGAGAGACTAATGGGTTGATCACCTGGAGTTTTTATCTGAAATCGAAAGCAACTGAGCGAGGATGGAGATGAGGAGAGGAAGCGACTAGAGGAGCGACAAGTCGATGATGCCAGTGGTTGCAAAATGTGAGATGAGCGACCATGTCAACAAGAGAGAGGCGAAACTACGAGAGGAGTGAGCGAAGAGGCGAAGGCGAGACACGAGTAGAGAGGCAAAGGCGAGATGCAAGCGGAGACCGATAGGAGAGGAGTAAGAGGAATGAGTGTTGTGAGAATTTTGGGGAAATTATAAATTAGGTTAACTGGTTCTTTTTTTATTCATTTATGTCATTGTATTTTTTGTTTGAAGTCAAACATTTCTAATTCTTTATATATATATACACACAATTATATATATTGGGTGGTCCAATTTGGGCCCATCTACCATAGAACCGGAGATCAGATCGGGAATCGGGCTGCCCTGTCACCGGTCCCATTTATTGAGATTGTGGATTGGACCGTCTTCTTAAGGACTAGATTAACTCGGCCGATTCGATCTAATCTCAAGCCAGTCTGGTCTAGTGTACACACCCTTAGTCATATGCAATCATGAACTCGCATATGTTATAACTCTTTGTACGTTGTGAATTCTGTGCATTATTGTTTTAAGAGTATTGACATCAATGGCTAATTTATATCGGTAAAAGTTAGCTTTACACCTTTAACATGGAATTCCATGTGAAATGGATTTTGATTTTTTTTTTTTATCATATTTACGAATTTTCACAATTATAATATCATGCTTTGTTCGTTTCGCAAAAAATGAAAATTTTAATTTTTTTAATGTTAAAAAATATTTTTTCTACAAATATTCACTTTTTTCGTTCCAAATAATTATTTAATTAAAATCCGTTCATCATCGATAATAATTTATGTCTAAATATTTTTATTATTCGTGAATAAAAAATAATTTTTTCTTCATTTGATTTTTTAAGAAATTAAAATAATTTTTAAAAAAAATATTTTATATTGGCAAAACAAATGGAGCAGTGAGATTTTTTTTTTGGTCGATGAGAAGTGAGAATTAAGCATGGTTCATTATACCATCACAATACGCTGCGTTTCGTTCTCTTCCTTCTTCCATGCCCGGCCGGGAAACTGCGAAATTCGACCAGAAAACTCTCTCTCCTCATCTTCTATGCTTCCGCAAGAACTTGTCTTGCCTGGCTGATTTGCATGCCATATCTCTGTTAGGAGCCCGCAATGGCTTTCTCTTCCTCCCTCAAGTGCTTCTCTTGGTCTCTCCCGCACACCGCGATCCCCCACCCGCCTCCGCTTTTCCTCCCCCACAAACCCTCCTCGTCGAATCACTTCGCCACCGTCTCTTTCGCCACCGCGCAACACCGCGACCACCTCTCCCACCACCTCCCTCCCGACTTCACTCCGAAGCAGCTCCTCGACGCTCTCCGCCGCCAGAACGACGAGACGGCCGCGTTTCGCATCTTCGACTGGGCCTCGAAGCAGCCCAATTTCACCCCCGCCCCCTCCGTTTACCGAGAGGTCCTCCTCAAGCTCGCTAAGGTAGGGTCTTTCGATTCAATGAAGCGTGTCCTCGATGAGATGAAGCTCGCAGGTTGCGAGATGGATAGCGGTAGTTTCTTGATTTTCGTCGAGAGTTATGCGAATTTTGACATGTTCGACGAAATTCCTGGTGTCGTGGAGATGATGGAGGTGGAGTATGGGACTAAGCCCGATACCCATTTCTATAATTTCTTGTTGAATGTGCTTGTGGATGCAAATAGGCTGAAATTAGTTGAAACCGCGCACTCGGGTATGGTTAATCGCAGAATTGAGCCGGACGTATCGACTTTTAATATATTGATCAAGGCTTTGTGTAAAGCCCATCAAATTCGGCCTGCCACGTTGTTGATGGAGGAGATGCGGAGTTATGGGTTGTCGCCTGACGAGAAGACGTTCACGACCCTTATGCAAGGTTACATTGAGCAAGGGAATCTGGATGCTGCTCTGAGGATCAAAGAGCAGATGGTGGCGACTGGATGCTCGGCAACCAATGTGACTGTAAATGTACTGATCAATGGGTTGTGTAAAGAGGGAAGGATTGTTGAGGCGCTTGACTTTATTCAGCGAATGTCGAGTGACGGGTTCTATCCAGATCAGTTCACATTCAATACGTTAGTGAATGGTTTGTGTAAGGGCGGACATGTGAAGCATGCTCTAGAGATGATGGATTTGATGCTTCAGGAAGGTTTCGATCCGGATGTTTTCACTTATAATTCCCTTATTTCTGGGCTATGCAAAATAGGTGAAGTTGATGAGGCAGTGGAACTTCTTGAACAGATGGTTTCCAGAGATTGCTCTCCTAACACTGTTACTTACAATACACTGATTAGCACACTATGTAAGGAGAACCAGGTTGAAGAAGCAACGGGACTGGCTCGTGTCCTTACGAGCAAGGGGATTCTACCTGATGTCTGCACTTTCAATTCTCTGATACAAGGTCTCTGCATAACCAGAAACCACCGTACCGCAATGGAACTGTTTGAAGAGATGAAGAACAAAGGTTGCCAACCTGATGAATTTACTTATAATATGTTGATTGGCAGCTTCTGTTCTAGAGGGAAGCTTAAGGAAGCATTGGGTCTCATGAAAGAGATGGAATTGAACGGTTGTGCTCGAAATGTGGTGATATATAATACCTTAATTGATGGGTTCTGCAAGAACAAGAAAATCAAGGAAGCAGAGGAGATTTTCGACCAGATGGAGCTTCAAGGCGTTTCTAGAAACTCAGTTACATACAATACCCTCATCGATGGCCTATGTAAGAACAGAAGGGTTGAAGAGGCTGCTGAGCTTATGGACCAGATGATAATGGAAGGTTTGAAGCCAGATAAATTTACGTATAATTCTCTGCTTACGTATTTCTGCAAACAAGGTGACATAAAGAAGGCAGCAGATATTGTGCAGGCGATGACTTCTAATGGCTGTGAACCAGACATTGTCACATATGGAACCCTAATCGGGGGACTGTGTAAAGCTGGTAGAGTCGAGGTTGCAAGTAGGCTCCTCAGAACTGTCCAGATGAAGGGAATGAATCTGACTCCTCAGGCGTACAACCCTGTTATCCAAGCTCTGTTCAAACGGAGGAGGACTACAGAAGCCACGAGGCTTTTCCGAGAAATGATGGAAAAGGGCGATCCTCCTGATGCGATCACCTACAAGATTGTTTTTCGTGGACTTTGCAATGGGGGAGGACCAATTGGAGAAGCAGTTGATTTCGTATTGGAGATGACAGAAAATGGTTATATCCCGGAATTCCCATCCTTTTATCAGTTGGCTGAAGGTCTTTGTGCTTTATCCATGGAAGACACATTAATTAAGCTTGTCGAGTTGGTCATGGCTACAGCTAAGTTCTCAGAAGGTGAAGTTTCCATGATCAGGGGCTTCCTCAAAATCCGTAAATTTCAAGATGCCTTGGCTACCATTGCAAACATATTGTGTGATGAGAGATCACAAAGAGGTCGTTGGCAAGCACAACCTAAGAGCAGAAATTAGGAGACTTTGTTCTAAGATAGGAGTTGGCTTTCTACAATTGCTTATTGACATTGGAAGGAGAGTGACACCGGAATGGCGGTGATTGCAGTTTCTCTCTAGGTTCTAGCTAGCATATGAGGCAAGTGTTAACAAGACTCAATGCGAGTAGCTATCGCAAATGTGTCTCTCGCAGTGTTGTGGCGCCGAAGCTGAAACGCAATTTATAAGCGATGAAGGACCTTGGTGATTGCAATTACATTAATTACGTGGGTGAGGTGTAAGATTGGAGATAATGCAGAATACATCAGGCCGATCCCTGCTTCTGCAGAGAAGAGATTAGCAACTGCAGCCTTTGATTTGACAGGGTGAACTTGTAGGGGCTTTTTGCTGATATAAGCCTCAACTTTCTTCCTCAATTTTGAAGAAGCAAGAGTGAAGACCAAATGGATACCCAGCATGCCGTCTTGTAGGACTATTTGCTCTGTCGTCTTAGTTTAGAAAATCCTACTGCTGGAGCTAAATTTGAGGGTTAAGGAAGCCATTAGATAAGCACCCTCTGTGTAGTTCATCTTGGATATGGCGGATCTTCTTGTCGTACATCGGATTGAAAATTGTGATTAATTTGGCAAGGTCGATAACCAAGTAGGACTACGACTATGCTCCCTCGCGAAGTCTTGGAAAAGTGGTTCTCTCCGAGTACATATAGGTTTTGCTTCATGGCAAGAACATTAAGTTCAGAAGACATGAATGTTAAGTTGCTAATTTTCCTCCTAGCGGGTCCTCTAGCACACCACTGCCGGATACTCGGTGAACTTCTGAGTCACCGTAATCGTCATATATCAATTTTACCTTTTTCTCTGCTCGTCTATGATCTCTTGCTTCCTGAACTTGGTTACTTTGAACTTCAGATTGCCGGTCCACATTTTATCCGGGCATCGTTTTACATCTTTCTCTGATTATGCTTTGCCTTATCGGGATCCTACGGCTAGACCTGTTAAATAGATGGGTCGGGTCGGGTCATAAATATTTGGATTAAAATTGATTCATTAACCTGTTTATAACCTATTCATGCATAGTGCAAGTTTCTCGATCCATACCCCGACCCGACCATGTTACTAAAAAACTTTTATATGCAATCAAATATAAAAAAAAACTTATTTCTTATAAATTTATAATATATATATATATATATATATATTACTAAATCTGGACAACGTTTAATCGGGTTTGAAATCTGATTTTTTTATATTATAAAAAAGTCTGATTTTTTTTTAATTTTTATCTCATATTTTTATTTTTATTTTTGTCTTCTTATTTTTGTCTTTTTTTTTTCTTCTATGACCGGCAAGGGTCAAGCCCAAGGAAAAAAAGTAAAAAAAAAAAAAGAACAAAAAGTAAAAGGAAAAGTAAAACAAAGGGGCCCAAGTGTGTTGTCTTAACAAGTAGGTTGCAAATGAGTTGCTAATGAACCCATTAATAATCTACATTTTTGTTTAATAAACTTATTATATTGGCCTGTTAAGTTTGTTTGAGCCATTTAAATATTTTTTTTTAAATGTGTTTTGGACTCACTATGACAAGTCTATCTATATTTCTCCCTTTTTCGTCATATTTGATGAAGTAACCTGAATAAAACCAGATGATCAAATAAAGTCATTCATTAAACATGATGGCAAATCAGAAGTACGTTAAATCCGTTCTTTCCCTGGTCTTCTACTGAGAATGGAAAGGATCAAAGCATTTGAGACGTTGGATTGATTGCTCAATCCGATTTCAATTCACCAATGTCCGATATATATCCATCTCAATTATCTGTTTCTTCTTCGAAGACTTCCCTCAACCCTGACTTTATCCATTTTTGGAGCCTTTTTCGCATCTCTCATTTTCTTCGGAGGAGCTTGTAGATCTACGATTACGGATTTCCTCTTTTCTGATTTCACCCACCCATTCTCAGTTATCCTCATATACGTTCCCTTTAGAGTTTTTCCTCGAATTTTTAGATTAACTAACTTCTCCACCTTTAGTTCATCAGCAAATTGGTGGTGCCCAACAAGTACTTCCTCCCTCCCACAGATAGGATAGTGTAATCCTTCACAAATTCTTCCTTTAGGTACTTTGCCACGAATTAACATGCGTCGTAGAGGTGTCAAAATGGGTCTAGAACCCATATTAAACCCATATTTGATGGTGGTGGGTCATAAATGAATTATTTAGAAATTTAATAGGTTTTAAATGAGTCATTGGCTTTTAGGCTCTCTCGATAACTTGTTCATGTGACATGCACAAATATTGCATGAGCTCTCAATGATGCACTGTTGGCCTTCGTCCGCCATGTAGTGCTCATGCAATGCTCGTGCAATATATGTGCATGTCACATAAACGAGTCATCGAGAGCCGTAAAAACCAATTGTATATCTTTGTCAAGCATTGTTGGCTCCCCAATTAGAAGACCATAAAGCTGGATAGTCCAGGTACATCAACTTGGTTGTATATTTGGCTACTTTGCTTGCAAAGGTTGAAAGGGCTTTTTTGACTAGTAATTGCGACAGATAGCTTGGGGACTATTGAACTGGACCAGCTTTAGTCTATGTAATCTTCTCCATGAAGGATAATAATGAGCATTTTCTTGTGAAACCCAAAAGAAATTTAAATTTTTGCGAAACCTTGTGATTGTCTAAATTGTTGCCAGAGTCCTTACACACAAAACACAATGAATGCCCAAATTGCACTAGAAGTAATGGTGTCGTTCTCTTAGCGTTAATCTCATACTCACTCCAGTAAGCCAAGCGCCATCAGTGCGATGAAGATGGGGAGTGTCATTTTCGACCTTGTTCTCATGAAGAAAAAAAGATTATTATTATTATTATTATTATTATTATTTTACTTTTCACCTTTTTTTATGAATGCATGAATGACTATATTATATGCAATGCATGAAATTATTCTAGGATGCAATGACATGAATTAGATGCAAGACTAAAGTGCAACCTATATGACATGGCATAAATGACGTGGCAGAGATGACACGGCATAGATGACGTGGCAAATATGACACGGCATAAATGACGTGTCGTGGAAAGTGTGGCATGGTATAAATGATGTGGTAATGATAACATGGCATGGATGATTTTTTATTTATTTTTATTTTCGGATGAATTTATTTCCTAAAATAGAACTATGTCAAAATAAAGTTTATCTTGTATATTTTAGAGTTTAAATTGACATAATCCCTAATATATTAAAAATAGATTATTTTAGACATAAAATTCTATTTAAGCATGCAATTTCTATTATAAAATGCAATCTAACCTAAATATTTTACAAAAAAGATTAGATATGCAATTATCTACATGCTGCTATTTTTAAAAGATATGCAATTTTCAAATATGGAAATGAATGAATGCATTTTTTTAGAATTTTTTGAGATTTACATCATGTGACGGATATATTCTAAAAATAAAAAAAAATAATCAATCGATTTAAATCAAATTGGAAAAGTGAATATGTCAATCAATTCAATCAAGAAAGTGGATATATCAATCAAGTTTTGAAATATTTCGTGAATATTTAAGTCAATCTTTAATTCGTAATCTCACGTTTAACGATTGAATTCAAATCTTTGCCTAATCGAGTATTCCATCAATAATCCTAAAGATGGACTTTCTAGATTGTGTGGCGAGTTGCGAATTAGGAAATGAAATTTCCTAATCAAAACCTGTACTTTTAAAAGATATCCACTTTGATGCAAGATATGCAAAATATGACTAACTAGGCAAGTGAATATTCCAAAGCCTAAGATGAGAAATTTACCTTGTTCTTCAAGTGTTCGCTTTCCAAATTTAAACGTTACTAAAAAAAACTTGCACACCAAGCTTCGAGGGATGATCTAGCCGGTCATGGAATTTTGCACTTAGTTCGTAGGGCGAGATTTGAGCCAATTCGAGGTATAAACGCCGCTGGACAGCAAGCTCCAGACTCCAAATTGCAGCGAATTAAGCTTTGAACAGCAACAGATTTTAGCACCAAACGACTGGGAATTCGAACGCCAAATTGCAGTAGAAACGAGTATCGAACGGAAGCGAAGCTGCGGCAAAATCAGCACTGAATAACAACTAGATCTTAGACCAAACAGCAGTGAATTTGATCCCGAAAAGGTGGGGAAAACTGGACTGGAAACCACAGATCTGAAGGAACAACAGTGGGGCCCTTAGCTACTTGGCTCAACACTGGAACTGTGAGATGCAGGAATCCTCGGCTCCACCTCCCAGGCGAAACGGTAGGGATTGTTGATCTTAACACAGCAGCAGCAGCGTTCTCAGGGAGCAAATGAACAGTGGATAGGAAAAATTTTCAACGGAGGAAGTCACGGCTTAAGGAAAAACAGGCCCTTTTTTCTTTGCGCTCTCCTTCGCTTCTCTGTGAAAAAAAATCACGTCAATTCCCTCTCTGTGTATATGAATCGTTTATGGCTCCCTCCATAACCTTTGGTATGGAGGTCTATTTATAGGGAAAACTCATAGGCTTGAGGCTCAAGAACGTGATATTGTGTTTCATTTTTGGTCATAGATTTCTTTGAAAAGAATATTGCCTTTTTATTTTTTGTTCATGCCTACGTGAAGATTTCTTTGAGGTTCTTTCCTTCTTATTTTAATATATACCCATTTTGCTAACCAAATTTCCTTTTCATGCTAGTACGCCTATGGATATATGAAGATATATTGCCCAAACATATGCCCATGCAATATTATCTTTTATTTTTCAAATCTCCCATTCGAGACTTTCCTTTGTCGTTATATAAATGGATAGTCATTGTTACCAATTTTCAGACATTAAGGATAATGAACTTGTCCAATTTCTCTTTCACCATGGGCTCAGTCCAATTCATTTTAGCTCGTTTGCTGCCGATCCAATGCAATGAAATTGTATCATGTAATGAAATTATATGATAAATAAGAAAAATGGATGCAAATATGAAAATTAAATATTTTTTTAATGACCAAGGTGGATCCCTAATTTTCTATGCAAGAAATGAATAAATACAAAATTAAAATTCATGTGTCAACAAGCCTCTGCATCACTAGTGCTCTCCTCAACAATGTTTGCCACACTCCTTGTGGCCTTTTGCTTGTCACCTCTGTTTCTCAACTTAGGACAATCTCTCATGATGTGTCCTTTCTTGTGACACTCAAAGCACTTCACGCGTTTCTTGGACTTTTTATGGCATGATTTATGTCTGCTTATACCTCTGTTGCTATTGGACCCTTGATGTTGATCTTCATGTTGAATTACTAGTCCCCGTGCTACATCTTGTGCTAGACCGTCATCTGAACAAAGCGAACTTTACCTCTTTTGAGGTAATCGCAGTACTATAACAGTGAATCAGTAAAATGCTTCCATAACTCTGGTAAAGAAGCCAACAACACCATGCCATGTTCTTGATCATTTAGAGTCTTACCGACGTTCTTCAAATCTATCACGAGTTTATTAAATTCATTTAGGTGGGTTCTAATGGACGTATCTTCAATATATTTGAATTGAAACATCCTATTCAAGATGTGCGAATGATTGTTCAAACCCTTCATTACACAGACGGCCTGAAGTTTTGCCCAAAACGTTGCGGTATCATGCTCCTCACTGTCGCGACCCTAAAAATAAGCTTTTTAGGTTGATGGATTACTAGATTAATTGATTAAATTAACTAACCTAGTTCGAGCTCTCCCAAGCTCTACCAAATCGCGACTTTGGTTTTTTGTTCAAATGGTTTTAAAATTTAGAGTCGCCACTAATAATTTTTGGTAGGTTGATTAGAAACCTAAGTAAATTAGTGGGAGAACTAAATTACTTCTACGAACCAGAGATTATGAGTTCGGGGATTTGGTTACACTAGTTAATTAAAACTAATGCCCTTTTGGTACCTTAATTTCATGGATATCCTAATTTGGCAACTCAGGCTTGGTTTATTCCTAAGGCTCTAGTGGAGTGTTCTCTTTTTTGTATTTTCACTTTTTTAAATGGAATGTACGTGAGTAACATTTTTTTTTTGGCATTTTCAAAATATTAAGTATTTTCCTGAAGCCGAAAGAGGGAGTGAGTTAACGACTTCTGTGCAGTGCTGTGTGCTACTCATTTTGGGGTTTAGTGATTCAAAAATTAAATTACAGGAAGTAAATGACAATAAATAAAGACCACCAATGGATAGCTCAGCCTTGGCTTGGCCCTCTCCTTTGGGGTTTAAGGTGCAGAAATTTAAATTGCAGAAATTTAAAATGACCTCTAGTGAGCGGGCTCTGCCCTTCACATTCTGGGGTTTAAATTCTTTAAAATAAAATGAATTGATTTGACAATTCGGGCCGAAATCCATCGACGGATCAATTGAAAATTTAATAGGCACTCAAGAGCTCGTCAGCGCCAATTTTACACCTCCATGGGATTTACCGTTGACTTGGAGTTGTCCTTTGCCTGACATAAAAATATGGAAAAAAAGGGAGATGGAGAAAGTGTATACAATTTGTGCTAATTTGATACTAAAACCACAAATAAATGAATAAATAAAAATACTTAGCTCGAATTTGCTTGCTCGTTGACGAGGATGAACTCTTGATTTATGTTGATCGATGAAGGAATTTGTGATGATAACCTCTAGCTTTAAACTCTCATCATCTTCAAAATTTTCTCTCTCTTTTGGTATTTTCTTTCTCTCAAATTTTTCTTTAATCTCCCAAAACCCTCTCAAACATCCAAAATTTTCTCTCAAAAAAAAAAAATTCTCTCCCTCAAGCTCACTTCTTCCTCCTTTTATAACACAATCATCTATCTCTCATTCTAATTTTTCCACTAACTCTTTTTCATTTTCATCTTCCATTCTCCATATTTATCTCCCATTCTAATTTCTCCATTGACTCTTCTTCATATTCATCTTCCCTTCTCCATATCTATCTCCCATTCTACTAACCCTTCTTCATCTCCATCTTCCCTTCTCTATTCTCATTTTATTTTCTTTATCTTATCTTCCCATCTCCATCTCCTCTTCTCCATCCTCCCATCTTCATATCCTCTTCTCCATCTTCCATTCTCTATTCTAATTTCTTCACTAACTCTTCTTTTTGTTATTTACAAAATAATCCCTCAAGTGTTAGGTATTTGTACTCTAGTCCATGAGATTTTAAGTATTTGCAATTCAGTCCCTGGAGAAATATTTCTTTAAGTCCAAATCTCCTCACATTTTTCGACACACCTACCGCATGTTGAATTTAAGCTCATTTCTTCCTATTGAAAATAATGCAAAATTTAATTAAAGTCTTATTTATAAAATTGAGTCATTATGGGTATAATTGGGCCAAGATGAAAATTTGGAACATTAGAGAACAATGTCACAACTCCTAAAAGTGAAAAATAAAAATAAATTGACTCAAATTGAATTTTTTTAGGCCCGATTCGAGATTATGCTCGTGAAGGAATACACGACCCCGAATCGGATTTTTTAAATTTGCGATGTCCAACATGAAAAGGGATTTAAAGGAAAAATATTGACTATTTTTATGTATTTTTGTGGCCTCAAATGCTATTATTTATGAAATATTTTCCTAATTTCTAAAAAATATATTTAAAAAATACAAAAAAATATGAAAAATTATTTTTTGCTCAAAAATGGTTGCCTAAGCTTGGCCAAAGCTTCCAAAGTTGATTTTGCAATTTTCTCATTTTTTCTTGATTTTTTTATGAATTTTCGAAAATAAAAATATCGAAAAATACTGAAAATACGAAAAATCATTTTTTTTGGTCAAAATTGGTTCACTAAGTTTGGCCAAGGTCCTCAAAGTTGATTTTTTAATTTTATGAATTTTTATGGATTTTCTATTAATTTTTGAAAATAAAAAAATAATTAAAAATCAGGTGTGAACACTCACCTATTTCTATTAACAGTTCATCCGATAAATTCAACGAGATTAAACTCTTAGCAATACATCCTTTTCAGCATCTTTCATCGTTTCGGGCAACTTAGCCTTGCCTTCCAATACTTCTAACAAACATTGAGTTGCTAATAACGCCTCCGTCTTGAGGCTCCATAACCCAAAGTTGTTCCTCCCGTTAAACTGATCGATTTTTGCTTTCACTTCATACATAATTGCAATCACATAATATCCAGATAATAATCAGACAAGCAAAAGCCCCAAGTCAAAATTCGGAGTATTTGATACTAAGCTCTGATGCCAATTATTGTAATAGAAAGCGGAAACTAACCAGAATCTTGAAAATTAAATCAATGCAAAAGCCTAGAAAAATTAACGAGGAATGATAAAAAGACACCAGAGATTGGCTAGTTCGGTTCGAATATCGGTACCTATATTCACGGTAGAGCTAGTAAGAACAATCCATTATAATCGAAGAATCGGAGTTACAATCGCTCGATATGCTTGTGTGTTTTCTCATCTGGGTTATATCCAAATCCAAAGTATTTATAAATAAATAACTTAACTAGATATAAAACAAACTCATGGAGCATGAAATTAATCGCGTTGAAACACGTTCGCATGGCCAACAGAACACGAGAACCCCAGACGTGATCTTCCTGCTCGCTCTTGTGCGGCACTTCACTTCTCTGTTCCCTTTTGTACGGTGCAAATCAGAGAAACCACACAAAGTAAAACTACCTTTTGTCTTTTCCGTTTCTTCCACCTATGGAGACTCTTTTACCCCCACAACGAATTGAAGAAGTAAAGAATGTGTGAGTCCCTTTTGTCCCGTAGTGCCAATAGATTAAAACTCGAGATTAAATTTAATAGATTAAAAAGAAACGTCAAGTCCTACTATTAAAAAGATCAATTGATATCCCAGGAATCAGACCATTGAAAAGCACTCCAAGGAAGCAGGGCACCATAAAAGTTACAGAAGATGGGATCACGCAATCAAAAAATTAGATGGCATCGCCATCTGCAGTTACAAGCCTGTCAAATTCTCCGTGGGATTAAAGTCAAGCAACAAAAATCATACCACCTGTCAACCGTGATTCTTTTGAGCTAAGTTGATCTTCATTTATTGACATTTGCTTCGTTTTCACTACATCGACTAAAATTGGCTTTTGGGTGAAGTAGGTTTATCGAATAGTAGCTCTCGTCCTCGATCTACCGGATCTCTATCGCTTTGACTACCGATGGCAACACTTGGGACACTTTTGGTGTCGACATTGGCATATGCGAGTCTCATGGAAACGGTGGATTGCCACTTCCAATGCCGATGCGACCATGTCGATCAAAATAGCTCTTCTCGAACTTATATAAATTTTTTTTTATCAAATTGAATTAATTTGGATAATTAAATAATTGAAAAAGAAGAAAATGAAACTATTATCTGAGCCTGCCTCCGACGGCCAGGGGCAGTTGGGCAATCTCCCGAGTGCGCCAAAAGTCGCTGCTTTCCCCTTCTCCGTCACTCCCTCGTCCTTTTCCTCTCTGCGCTCGTCCCCTTGTCCTATCCCCAGATTCTTCCTCCCGATTCCAATCCCTCCTTCGATCCCTCGATGCCTTCTGCCGTCTCGAAACACATGTTGATGGTGATGACTCTCCTTGTCCTGTAGCTCATCATGATCCTCGCCGGCACGCCTCGTGTTGTTCTGGCCCCACCCTCTTCCTGGACTGTACCGAGCGCCTGTGCAGTTATATAGCGGCTCGCTGCGACGGCGAAGTCAGAGGCCTTGGTGAGGTGAGATGGATAACGCAGATTCTCGCCGCGAGGAGGAAGCTCCGTTTGTCGCTGCCGAGTTCTCGCCGGCTCCGTCCCTTCGGATAAGCCATGCCCGAGATGTTCATATACTGAGCTGCGGGTTTCTGCTCATCTTCTTGGCCTACGGCGCTGCTCAGAATCTCGAGAGCACTGTGAACACTGTGAGTTTCGGAGACAATTTCGTTGAATTGCGGGCTCCGAGTTCGCACTTCCCAACCCCCACCCCCGGGTAGACCGAAAGAAGTCAATGGTTGTGAGATGAAAACCTAGGAGCAGATTTTGCACTTCTGTGTCTGAGGTTGCTTTTTTGTCGTTTGACGTTGCGTTTTGGTCTGATGAGTTTCTTGATTTTGTTGCAGACGGATAATTTGGGCACGATCTCGCTTGGGATTCTGTACGTGTCCTTCACATTCTTCTCCTTGGTCGCTTCTCTGGTGGTTCGGGCAATGGGCACCAAAAATGCTATTCTTCTTGGGACTACTGGTTACTGGCTGTTCATAGCAGCGAATTTGAAACCATCCTGGTATGCCCTTCTGGGTTTGTACGTTGTTCGTATATTACTCAGTTTGCTTCTAGATAATTTTCCGGCTCTGGTGTTTCAAAGAGTTGATGAATTCGTCGTGTACATTAGCACGCCATTTGTTCCACCCCAATGTGGTAAATGGGGTGGCTCCTGGTAAGCACAAGAACCTCCGAGAGTCTTAATGAGATGTCGTCACAGGCAGATCGGTATGTTCTAAATTTCAGAGATCTAGTTAGTTAGCTCATAGGCATAGCTGGTCATCTAACTTTGTGCAAATGCAGAAGTACTGTGGATCTGTAGGTTACTGGGGTACTCAATAGAGTATCCATCTTTTGGCTGTCATAAAGCCTCTTTCTTGCCAAAACAAAATAAAAAGTGCCAGATAGAGATAGTGAAGACATCCTTAGTACTTATAAATTAGACAGTTCATTTTTGGGCCGAAAAAGAAATTGACAGTTTAAATATCTTTTCATTTACTTAAAAACTTTTAGATGTTCATTTCTTCATTTTTTAGATGTTCCTGATGCAGGCTCACAATGGTTCCAGCTTCTTTATATCTTGGGTTTGCTTCGTCAATAATATGGGTTGGGCAGGTGGATTTGCTTCCTTCTGATTTGTGTGT
The DNA here is from genome assembly GCA_016432845.1 of Psidium guajava. Lineage (NCBI taxonomy): Eukaryota > Viridiplantae > Streptophyta > Magnoliopsida > Myrtales > Myrtaceae > Psidium > Psidium guajava. The sequence continues at coordinate 38,234,542 of CM028224.1, forward strand.
AAACTCAATCTGTCTTTACTTTTGGTCCACTGCTCTTGTCTTGCTGTCCGTTTTTTCACTTACCTAATTTTTTCTATTAGGGGACATATCTCACCTCGACTGCACGTAGTCATGCAAAAGATTGCAGCTTACATGAAGGAACAGTTATTGGTGCCTTTAATGGGGAATTTTGGGGAATGTTTGCTAGTCATCAGGTCGTATTTGCTAATTGAGTTTTTTAAGATGGGCTTTTTATCTTAAACATCCGGCATGTTGTCCTGATCTTTTTTACCATGTCTTTGCAGCTTGTTGGGAATCTAGTATCTCTAGCTATTTTGGGAGAAGAAACGGTATGTGGCATCATCCCTTTACTCATTCCTTCTCTTTTCTATCTGTCTGTTAACTTTCTAATGTCACTAGCTGTTTTTAGAGAGGAATCTGTATGTGGCATCCCCTTACTTTTTCCTTTGTTTTTTGATTGTTTTGCTTGTTAATTAACATATGTAATCATGCCACATGAATTTGTCTCATTTGTCCATTTGTAGAAGGCAAGCAATAGTGCCTTTTGGTGAGATCCTTTCTTATGTATGGAAAGATGATTATAGCAAGTGTTTCTGCATTTGTTCTTATCTTCCCTTGATTATAAGAGTGTCATTATACTTCATTGTGGATTTCGTTTCCCTTAAATGTAGGATGGGAGCGCAAGTGGAACGACATTATTGTTCATTGTGTTTCTGTGCAGCATGACCTTTGGAACCATACTTATGTGTTTCTTGAGAAAAAGAGACAGTAAAGAAGAAAGAGCTTCCTCAGAGTACCCTGCTAGTTTTCATTCTTCTCTGGTGTCTCTATCAAAATCTGTGATTAGTCCTTTGTTCGACGTACGAATGCTGCTGCTAATCCCACTGATTGCATATTCAGGGTTGCAGCAAGCATTTGTTTGGTAGGTACTACTTTACTCTGTATCTGTATTGATTTGATTTTTTGTTCTTGTGCGTACGCCACTCATTGATTTTTTGTTTTGTTGCATGCATTTGCTTGAAATCTTGGTTAAGTTGTCCGTTGACATGTCCAAAGCGCCTTGAACTAGTCAGCCAGTCATTTCATCCTGCAATTAAAGCCATAAAGCAATTTCATTGAAGAATTAGTAGGTGGAGCTGCACTTGTGTACACTTAAACGCCAAGTAGTCCATCCTATAAAGCGCTGTCACCCTAATGGAGATCGAGTACTTTCTGTGAGGTTGTTAACTTTTGCATTCCATGTTCCATGAAAAAAATTGCCAATGCATAAAATTACAACAGAATATACTAAAACAAATAGGTCTGGTTTGATCAAATTTTTAATCAAAATTCAAATAATAGATGCCTGCTAATGCCGTACTTAGTCTTGCTTGTTTTATTCTCTGTTTCTTTCCATCAGTTTCTATGAAAACACTATTTAAAGATGCTTTAGATGATTACTTTAATATGCCGCTGATTAGTTGGACCATGGTTGTGCTCAATATGATGTCAATCTTAAAATGAGAAGGTTCTGTGACATTATTACAGTCAGCTTATCTGCATGGTACCATATGCAGTGAAAGATTTCTTGATGCGGTGATTCAAGGTCTTTAATGTTTCATTTGAAGTTAATGACTTGTGTGCCTTCAAACCTTCTTGTTTGTTACATTGCGGTGTTCCTAAGCGCCAGTTAATAAACTGTTTTCATATCTTAGGGCTGAATTCACGAAGGACATTGTCAAGCCAGCTCTTGGGGAGTCTGGTGTAGCTGGTTCTATGGTCGTCTATGGCGCGTTTGATGCTATAGTAAGTATTAAGATGCATGCAGGATTTGGATCTTCACTTTCTGCTGAGCCCTCGACAATTTCATTACTTTTATGTCTCTTTCTTCTTTTTGAACAGACTAATTTTGCAAAAGCATTATTGGTGGTTCTATTTTTTTCGCTTCTTTGGTTTTGATCCATGCATCATGGACTATTGAGTGTTATATTCTTTATTTTCTAGTGTTGCTGCACGAATCCTGCAAATTATTAGTCCATGAGTGATTTTTGTACTTGAGGTCTACTTGGAGAGCTATTCTTAGGAACAAGCCATTAGGACCTAATACTGGAAAAGTAGCAACTAGCCTGCCTGAGTAAGCAATTTTTTCCAGTTGTTTGCTCTATAAAAGTGGGTATGTTGGCTTTCATATCCATTGCAGAACCGTGGGTTCTTCGATAGACCGCAATACTACAATCTCTTCATTTGATACATGTGTCTTGCTCAGTGCTCCCTGGCTGCTGGTCGTCTCACCTCTGGTCTTACATCAATTACCTGGATTGTTTCCGGTGGCGCTCTTCTTCAGGCTTCTGCGTTCGTCTGGATGTTGGTGAAAAGCAGGTTCTCTCTTTACTCAGATTGAGTTATGGAGCAAATTCTAATCGACATTGTGATCTGAAGCATCTGTTTTCACTGTTGTGATGTTGTGATGCAGCTTTAGCGGAGTGTTTCGGATCATATGCCCCCTTGTCCTGGCTGCAATTTTGGGAATTGGTGATGGTGTTCTTAATACACAATTGAATGCTCTTCTTGGATTGCTCTTCAAGAGAGATACGGTAAGAAAACGTTAAGACACGACTCTTTCTGTTACTCCATGCATAAACAAATGGTAAATTTTATTTCACCAAAAAAAAAAAAAACAAATGGTAAATTTTATCGAGAGCTTTTTTGCGAACGATGCATTACTTCGTATTGTTGGTTGCCTAACTTTTCAGGAAGCAGAGTGCTTGCATTACATGTCTTTCTGATTTGACATGAATCATCAATTAATCATGATTGTTCGTCCATGTCGATTGCTTCTGGGGACAGGAAGGAGCATTTGCGCAGCTGAAAGTCTGGCAGAGTGCATCAATTGCAGTTATCTTCTTCTTGAGCTCATACATCTCGTTGGACGCTATGCTGTGGATAATGCTTGCCGGAGTCTCTCTCTCATTTTCTGGGTTTTTGTACCTCTCTCTTCGCGTAGAAAAAACATTCTCCCGTCCTAGTTCTTGAAAGCTTTGAATCCTTATGTTTTGCTCTTCCAATATTCGCGTCATATGGAAAAGTTGTATCCTCTGTGCTTTTAGAACTTGTTCGAGTGCAAAGTTTGCGAAAGTGAACCGAGTTCGAAGTGTAATTATAATGTCTGAATGAGAAATCACTTTTGGAATAACCTGGTAGACATATGTGCCCTTCAAAAGGGAAGGAAGAGGACGCGAGTACAGTTTCAGATGGTAAGTAAAGAGAATCACTGTCCTTTTTCAAGTGGGGTTCTGTGAGGCAGTGGGGTCATATACTCATGTCATTTTAGCTGTCGTAATGTCTGGATTTGGGAGGACAGTTCATTCCCTGAGAAAGCACACATCTCGACACGGCTACCGCATAAGCATAGTGACTTGGTGAGGCCATTACTGGTGGACCTGGCAGGTGATGGCGGTTTAGTTGGCTCTCTCGTTGTTTATGCATGGTTTGAGGTGGTAAGTACGAAAACGAGATGAATAAATAAATTTCTAGACGTTTTTTTATAATTAGTCAAGGGAGAAATAATTCGATTAGTGTAGTATATGTACTAAATCGAATCCAAACCATTGAGAGTAGCGTGTTCTATGCGCCTCATATTCGATGGCTAACTTTCTGTTTTAATGCATCGGCACCGATTCGATTTGAAGTCGAACATTTTTCTCCATCCAGCAGGCGCTGTAGTTGCTTGAGGGTTTTCCCAGAAGCATGCATTTCGCGCGTTGACAGGGATTAGCTTGTGGTGTTCGACGTTGCACTTCCTCCCAATCGTTAGGTTGTTGTATCTTGTTGGACATTGATTGAATTTGGCTTTTGTTGCAGGGGTGGAGCAAAAGCATCTTTTATGCTTTCACAGAACTCGTTAAGTAAGTGCGCCGATGGTTGTAGGACGAAGTCCAAACTGAGTTGGGATGGTAAGGGAAATAGTTAGTCGCCGTTGTCCTTCATTGCGAAATATAGAATGCGATTATAAATTGTTGTAAGGAGGAGGGAATAAATGACTTGGACAAATAGGCTTACAGAAATAAAGATTGTTAACAAGTACTCGTCGGGTGTTCCGATGGTCACCGGGCAACGACCACCTCTCTCTCTCTCTCTCTCGAGCGCGCGCGCTCTAAATTTACCTTTTTTTTTTCATCGTTTTGCTTGTGTGGCGCCACGTCAGCAACAGGCGTGCGACTATGGAGCATGTCATAACCACCTTAGCAATCGCAATGCCCCGTTTGACGCAAGAATCGACTAATTTGGACAAATTGAGAAACTTTTGAAGGGCCTGTTTGAAAATAAAAGTCGGGTGGTGTCGATTTGCGTGAACGGTAAAAGTTTAGGTTTGAATGCGAACTTAAATCGATCTCTTTGTTCAACCGAATATTTACTCGGCAATTTTCTCTATCATTCTTGATTAGTGACCTCGCGCTTTAACATTTCCTCCTTTGCGGACAAGCAGCAAATCAGCGAACCCACGCGCCACATTCATCGCATGACGCGATTTCGCGGTGTCGGTGATCTCCGCGTTTTCTCCCCTCCGAGGAAATAGAGGGATCGGCTCGAATCGAGTTAAGTACGATAAAGCTCCGAACTTTATCCTTCCCTTCCCGAATCTCGCCGATTTCCATTTCCCAGAATCCGATCCGGATCGACCCCGGAATCGTCCCCGATCACCAACGACCGGGAATGGCGGCATCGAGGCGTCTCCGCGACCTGCAGTCGCAGCAGGCGAACAAGACCTGCGTCGACTGCGCGCAGAAGAACCCGCAGTGGGCGTCGGTGTCCTACGGCGTCTTCATGTGCCTCGAGTGCTCCGGCAAGCACCGCGGCCTCGGCGTCCACATCTCCTTCGTCCGATCCGTCACCATGGACTCCTGGTCCGAGATCCAGATCAAGAAGATGGAGGTCGGGGGCAACGAGCAGCTCAACGCCTTCCTCGCCCAGTACGGGATCCCCAAGGAGACCGACATCGTCACCAAGTACAACACCAAGGCCGCCAGCGTATACCGCGACCGGATTCAGGCGCTCGCGGAGGGTCGCCCGTGGCGGGACCCTCCCGTTGTGAAGGAGAGCGTCGGTGGGGGCAAGAGCAGGCCTCCCCTGGCTCAGAAAACCGGCGGTGGCGGTGGCGGTGGAGGTAGCGCAGACGGTGGTTGGGATAGCTGGGATAATGACGACAGCTTTAGATCTTCAAGCGATATGAGGCGGAATCAATCGACCAGCGATATTAGGGGCGTTGCTGGCGGTGGAGGGAGAAGTGGCGCTCCGGTGAGATCTAAATCTACACAGGACATCTATACTCGGTCGCAGTTGGAGGCATCTGCGGCTAATAAGGAGAGCTTCTTTGCTCAGAAGATCGCGGAGAATGATTCACGGCCTGAGGGGCTCCCACCCTCGCAGGGCGGAAAATATGTTGGGTTTGGATCGAGCCCTGCGCCTCCCAGGATGAGTAACAATAATAATTCACAAGGGGACGTGCTCTCTGTTGTATCCCAGGTTTGTCGTTATACGAAAATTGTTGTTAATTTGATTGATTGATGTAGCGTAGATGTATAATTAGTGACTCGAGAATTTCAATTTTTTTTGCAGGGATTGGGTAGGTTGTCTTTGGTTGCGGCATCAGCCGCTCAGTCAGCTGCAAGTGTGGTCCAAGCAGGAACGAAGGAGATCACTGCTAAGGTATGCAGAATTTGGAATACTGTTGATTTGGCTTATATTTATTTGGACAAGAAGTTGCCTCTTTGAGATATCTTGGAATGTAATTCGCTTGAACTAGGCCAGCAACAAGTTCAACATTATTAGTTTAGGATGGAGGATGATTGGCTGCAGATATTTTGTTCTTGATTTCTTTTTCACGCTTAACATTTCTGTTGTCATGGTTGTTTTTTTTTCTTTGGAAAAGATAAGACAAGGAATACTTTTTCTCGCTGTATCCTTGAATCTTTCTTTTGCATGCTAATGGCATTGGTTGGATAAATCATGGATCAAAGGGTTCAATCAGCGATGTATGGATAGTGATTGGAGCATTGACCTTTTGGATACTTTGGATGATAATGGTACAAAGTAAGCTAGCTTAGTGTAGAAGTTTTGAGCAATGTTAAAGCATGTGGGTCATGAAAAATTCAAGTCATATAGGTCTCGTAGCCATCTGGTATATCTTGAATTTGAATTTGTTTGGGAATGTGTTTCGGATGATTACTTTGAGTTGACTTCTTGGGAAGAAATTTTAGGGGGGCTCTTGTTGTTATGATTTTGAACAATTCAAGATAATTGGACAACTTATTTCTTGATATTTGGGAGCTAACTTACAGCAGAAAGCTGACATTTGATAATGGCATCATTACATGGGTAAGGTTACAGCCGAAGACCCATGTAGTTCTTTTCTTTTTCTTTGGAGTGAGGGACAAGGTCAGTGACCACTACTACAGCATTTGCAATTGTGTTTGTGGATTAGGGATGATTTACAACACTTGTTTTATTTTGCTGGAGAGATATACCCTTTACTTGAGGCCAATACTGGATAAGTATTCTTGCTCTTTCCAGTCAAGCAACATTATGGAACATATGTGGGATTACCTTGCAAAAAGATTAAAAGTGATCTGAATGGTTTGAGAGTTGTCTCCACTGGTTCTGTAGATTGATGACCATATTTGAGATGATAGCACCCCCTAGGATTCCTTTTTATCTTGTCAAATAGTTTATTGTTTAGTGGTAGAGAGTATTTGCTTTTTCATTAGTATTGCGAGTTCAGATTTGCCAGGAATTGCTTTAGTTTCTTGAACTCTATAGGTACCTCATCATCTGTTTCCTGATGGTCTTCTCTGTGTCATTTCCACCATATGCTTTCAAAATCCTTAAAGTCATTGTGTTTTTAGTGGGAATGTGCTTGCCCTTGAAGCAAGTGATGCTTGCATTATGCCCTTTTTTTTTTTTTCCTGCATCACTTTGCTCTTTGAAGTTAATATGTGTCACTTTACTCCCTATCCTTTCACAACCTGTCCTACTTTTCCTTGAAATCGTTAGTATCGTTGTACTTCTATGTGAATGTAGTCACCCACTCTTGAAATCCTTCCTCGTTAGTCACATGCATAAGGAGTAACTGAATCCCATCCTAAAAACATATTGAGGATTTGGGGAAATGTAGGTAGTGTAAATGTAAAGGACAACGTTCCCCTGCTACTGAAAGAAAAAGAAGAAGAAGGAGGGAATTGCAAGGGTAATATAAACAAAACAATTTTAGCTAACAAATTGATGTGATTGGGTAGTGCAAAATTTGTTGGTAAACTTCATCTTTTCTCATTGGACAAAAAAATAGATGAAACCTGTAAATTTTTTTTTTCAATTAGTTGTACAAGGATGGTGAGTCCAAAATTGATGTCCCAATTAGACTGATAGTTTGAAGAGATATCACAATGAAGACAACTCGAGACGGATGAAATCCTTTAGGCATCATAACAGCACATCCCAGGAGTTCTTGAGCATCACAATTGAAAAAAATTGTCACCCATAATCCAAAAGCAAACGATTGCTAAAACTGATAAACTTCATTCACTCCATGGTTTCTATCCATAGGAGAGCATGTATTTATGTAATCAAATCTCACTCCAAACTGAAGCAGGAAACCTCTAGACAAGAGACATAACTGACATAGGTATCCTAGTACAAGAAATGTGGTATCCTACTTACAATAGAATATGAAGATTAATAAATTGTCAGCAGTACTCAAATCTTAATAGGAGAGATTCTACGCAGTTATCACTCTTGTTAGAGTCGTGAATTGATACGACTGTCCATCATAATCAAAGCTTGGTAAAGCATCCAATATTTGGACAAATATTAACTTGTTTAACTGTGTGACTTCATCGAGTAATGGGGAAGTAGTTAGAGTTCTGGTTGCATAATGGGCTTTGTTCCCTTTAGCTCGTAATGTCTGGAAATAGCATAGTCAAAGTGCGTTCAGAAGGAAAGGGATATTACAGAAGGAGGGAAAGAAGCTCGATTGATTAGCGAGGAGCGTACTAATAACAAAGAAACTAATAGGTTTAGATTGGAAGCAAGGTCCCCATAAGGGTTAATAATTCTTGTGACCTGGTCGAATTGGGAGAAGTTGTAGGTGTTATTGCAGGTTGCATTGAGCGGGTGTTCTTGTTCTCTGCTGTCAGCTTCTGTGTTTCGATGTTGAAATTAGGTTGCAGAAATGTTAAGAAATGATGTGAGTTGACAGTGGTCTTTGCAAGCTTTTCTCTGATGTACTTAAAGTATGTAATGGGTGGCTTCTCCTTTTTCTCACATTTTGTTAGTTGTGGTTCAACCTGTAGCTCTCGATGATTTTAAAGAACTTGTCGCAGATTTTACAAAGTTCAGGCATTTTGTTTTTCTTATGATTTGCTTGAAGGGCTCCCTGTATTCTCTTTTTGCCCAATAACTAAATTCTTATGCTCTGTGGACAACATTGGACATTTAAATGACCTTTTTGCATATTGGTGTGTTGTTGCTAAAATATCATCGGTGAAATGTCAACCATTTGCTGGCCTTTTAACAATGTGGATGATGATGGTTTAGTATCTTTTTCAGGTTCTTTCATATATGAAAGCCCCAAGGCTGCGGGCTGTTTTTTTGTTGGAGTAAAATCTATGATCTTTGTGGTTGCTAAAATTGAGGCAATTGTCTGGATGACTTTCCAGAAGTTTTGACTGGTTCTTTTGAATCTGTTGATATGAATTGCTTTTTGGTTATATTGGGATAATTCATTTTACAGGTGAAGGAAGGAGGCTATGATCACAAGGTGAATGAAACCGTCAATGTTGTGACCAACAAAACAACAGAGATTGGACAGAGGACGTGGGGGATTATGAAAGGAGTAATGGCGATAGCTTCCCAGAAGGTTGAGGAGTATTCTAAAGATGGCATGAACTGGAACAATGAAAACTGGCAAAGAAATGACAGCGAGAGAAATGGATACTATCAGGAGTTTAAGCAAGAGAGTAAAGGAGGGAATGCTTTTTCTGGAGGGCAGTCTTCTTCTAGTGGAAATGCCCAAACCTTTAGCTCGACCTCTTGGGATGATTGGGACCACAAAGAGAATAAGAAGGAAGAAACAACTAAGGGAGGCACATCTGGTAACAATGACAGTTGGGCTGGATGGGATGATGCGAAGGATGATGGATATGATAACTGGTATCAGGGTGCCCCAAATAAGGGAACTGCTGGTCGAAATGGGAAACCAGATTCCACATGGACAGAAGGAGGCTTCCTTTAAGGTATATGACAACTTATCTATGATGCTTTCAAATGCAAGTTTGTGTGGTGTGAATTATTGTGAAAGCCGACGTGCATCTTAACGCCCTGTTCTTTTTCCTTTGTATTTTTTTCTTCAAGAGAAACAGGTTTTCACATCTCGAAGAAGCTTTTTATTTAATTTTTTTGCCCACTCGTTGTATGCGGTACTTAACCTTCACATAGACTGACGGAGGTGTCGGTAGTGTTGAGCTCTCAGCGTTGACCTCTCTGATCTGCCTGACTTGTTCTAATCATATGAACTATTTAACAAGAACAGCTTTCCATCTGATAATTTGTTATGTGGCAAGGAAGAGCATATTATATTTTCTCCTGACTCCATTTTATTTGTGACTTTTTGGCAGGACTGTAGCTACTCATCCGATGGCGAGCAAGTTCAATAGAAGGCATCAAACAGCTGCCGAGAATGGTTTCTAAACGTTTTTTTTAGGTTTTGCGTCAATGTTTTGTTTTGAAATTTATGGACAGCATTGGCATGTTCCGAAGTAGTTTATGTATGTATAACTGTCATGAAAGGTTGAGAGAAGACTGATTTTTGTGAGTACAATATCATTATTTGTAACTGGAATTTTTTAAAGCAATTCAACAGTCATGTCGACTTCAGTCGGATATATTGCAAAAGGTGATATATTTGTTCTATGTTATTTGGTTTTTGATTAGTATTTATAAGTTCGTTGCCAATCCAAATTTGTTAAAGATGAAGCTATCGTGGTAAGGTTTAGGTATACCACGATAGGCAGATGATCCATGGTTGAAAATTGATAACTAGACATGGTAGTGAGTAACATCCGTGGCACGCTCGGTGCTTATTTGACCCATATTGTTGTGCTACAAGTCAGTGACCAACCTCGCTACAGGGGACTATACAGAAAAGGTTACGTGTGCCTTCTTGTGCCTCTCGTTGGGCCATTCAAGCCCATGATTCCTCATTCGCGCCATCGATGATCTTGCAATTTTTCTCTGGAGCCTCGTTGCTTTGGCCTTGCCCCTGTTGCTGCACCACAAGGACGGAGGATACGAGTCCCTTGTCCGATCGAGCGAAAATGCTTCCTATGAGCCCCAGTTCGTCGTGCTCAATCTCGTGGCCGGCCAGCTTTGCCTCCATCCACCATGGGAACCTACCCTTCCCAACCACAACCAAATTGTATTCCTGGCTTCGGCCTATTGCCATCAGCGCTTCCACGAGGTTGTTGCTTGCGGCCTTCGCTGAGTAGTTTGTCGAGCCATGATAAGTCCTGAATTCCTCCATCGCCGCCTCGTCCATTTCCTGTTCGAGAGAATTCGCCTCTGATTGTTCACTCTTTATTTCATCAACTTGCGATTTTGGAGTTGTTCTTAAGAAAGCCCCACGAAAGCTTACCTTTTCCTTCTCTTCAACCCCTGGCTCCGCAGGGATGCATCGTCTCTCCTTGAACGGATTTGGTGAGGAAGAGCTTGTGCTGCTCACTAGATCCTTCCCGGCTTCATCCATGAACCTAATGATGCTAACCTTGACCGTCGAATTGTTTGCCAACCTTCGCACCAGCGCCAGAGCCTCACGATCGTCAGGTCCGCCAAAGAACACGACGCAAATCCGTTTTTCCACAATGACTTCCTGCTTTTCGCATTGCTTGAACTCGTCGCCAAGCCCGTGATCTAGGAGTACCGCCACGGTGCACGGCGCGCTTTCGAGCACTTTCCTGTTGACCTCTCTCCATTCGTAGCTCACGCTCTCTATTTCCTCCTCGTCCTCTCCTCTCCATTGCTTGTGAAACGGCAAGATGATCATTTCCGCCCTCTTCTCTTGCGCCACGTGGTTGATGTCCTCGTGCATGGTGGACAAGACCGAGATGGCTGTCGAGTGGTGGATAGTCAGGCGACTCGCTTGGCTGTATGCCCGAAGAGCCACCGCCACCTGGTCATGCATGGCGCCGTGACAAAAGCGGCCGATGAGGGGAAGCCCGTTCTTCCGAGCTCGCCTGACCATGATGATGGATGATGGACGACTGGTGAGCTCGACGAGTCGCACAACATAGAGCCGGAGAGGGGGACATAAACCGGTCCTTGTGAACTCCATGAGTTTCATTAGTGACGGTATGTTTCCCGGTCCGTGTACGCAAGCGAGTACTCGAAGCTCGTCTTCCGAAAGGTGCGGTTGTCTTCTCAATCTGCGAACGACCAAAGGAGGGATGATTTGCCTTGGTTTATAGATGGCCATGACCATAGGAGTCGTCATGAAGGTGGTGAAAATCGCCATGAGGACTAGAATCGCGAACACCTCGTCATTGAGGACCTGTTTGTCGACTTAACAAACCAATTAGCATACTGACATTGTTTTTTTTTTTTGGAAAATTACTTAGTTCAACAGTAAATGGTATTTAAGTAGTAAATTAACTTAATCCTCATCGTTACTTAAGCATTTAAATTTCATCTTTTTGGAAAAATAAAGAGAGGGAGAATTTGCTATAACATTCTTCACCGACTAAAAGGAACCCTTCCTTTGATGTAGTGCTCCTTTCAAAAGGGTGGAATAGAACACATGAAATCTCATTTTATTCCAAAAGCGACCACCGCGGATCTGTTTCAGTCATAAACAATACCTTATCTCCTCAATAATTCCAAAAAGAGGAAAACATCTCGAACATACCACAACATAAAAGCATAAAGAACTGGGACTCTAGGGCAAAGATCAAAAGGAGATCACATAACGGAATTTGTAATATCATGATTGATCTCCCACTATCAGAAAAAAGGAATCATATCCTGAAACCCTAGTTAGCTAATTTAGTCTGATTCACTGTGTGGGTGTTGGTTTTGTTGGAGATGGAAGTCAAAAAGGCTACGTAGCCGCCGCAATGATGCAACCTCTCCCCATGACTAATTGTCTTTCTAGAGCATATTGACGCTTGGTTTCAACAGGATCATTGGCAAATCATATGACCTACACCACCTCCAACAAAAGCTAAACCATACCCTAATCACATTTTAATTAACCTACTGCCTTTATTTTTGAGAAGCATGTTGTCCGAAGAGTTCTCCTCTCCTCCCCACGATTAGGAGATCTCTTGACACGGTATACAGACAGGTGTAACATGCTTGCCATTAAGTAAAGTATCTAATTGAGTGGGTGTTACCCATTTGGTGCCATGGCCAATATAATCATGACTTCTGTGAAGCTCACAGATTGAAGTGGCTGTCTTTTTTGTGCTCATCGAAGTTGGAAAAAAGGCCATGTTTACGGAATTGTCTACATCTTTACAGGTGTGGCGACTAATTGACTAGCACTTTCTAGTGCGTTGGAGGGTTAACAAGAAGGGAGGTTGGAAATCTTGTGGCACTGATAAACCCATTTACTAAGTAGAAAATCGAAATACATATTATTCGATCTTACCTTACGAGCATACCCAAGATGTGAATTTTAGTTGCATGATTTATACGCTGACTTAAGCATGAAGTTTCTCAGTTTTCCTTTTTTGTTGGGAAAAATCACCGATGATGTGCTGCCGATTGTCTAAATAGGAATCATTGAACAGCAACTTAGGAACCCTAGTTACCATCACGAAGGACTCTTCCTGTACATCAACTTGCAGAACGGTTTACTTTCACATATCCATGGGGTCTGGAATTTACTTACGGCGGGCCTTTTTCGCCATCGAAAGAGAAGTTCTCGTGCATTATGTGTTCCGACGAAGGCTTATACATCTAGATTTGTCCTTGAGAGCTAATTTTTCTTAAGTTTTTTGATCTTGCTAAGGGCGGAAAGGAGGTTTAAAAATCAAAGAGTAAAGTGCACCGTAGAATGTCTTGTAAACAAGTCAAGGGGAACATGGATCCAAACGCTATTGAAAGGTGAGAGAGTAATCGTAGCTTGATTAATTTGGGCTATAATAAGACTAGGAAATTCTACAAAATCGATTTACAAGATAATGCGACGTCGATTGTCAACAAACTTTGTACACCAATCTTAGCTAGATAAAGACACAAACAGTGGATTCGTGCAATAAAAATTTAAGAACATAAATATGTCAGAGAGCTTAAAAAGTAAGTTTTTCGTTCATGGATAAGTTGAATAGACTTAAACATCCATTTTAATCTTGTCTCAAAATCTTGGAAGGTGGAAATACTGACCTTCTTTTCTTTGCCAATGTTGAGAACGATGAGCTCCACCAACCCTCTAGTGTTCATCAACACACCCAGCGCAAGCGATTCCCTAATGGGAATCATACACGCCATTGCCACCACAAATGTCCCTAGAATTTTCCCGGTACATGCCATGGATATTACCAGCACCGACAACCCCCACGCCTCCGCCCCCCGGATCTTAGCGATGTTGGTCTTCAACCCGCTCGACGCGAAGTAGAGTGGGAGGAGCAATCCCGACACGAAGTCCTCGATCCTCTTGATCAATCTAGTCGTGAACACGCCTCCTTTTGGGATCGTCAAGCCAAACACAAAGGCTCCAAAGATGGCGTGGATCCCTATAAGATCCGTCATGAACCCGGACAGCATTACCCCGGCTAGGGTTATGCAAATATAAGCCTCGTCCACGAAATCGTACTCCGGCGAGCATTGTCGGGCCATCCAGTTCATCATGGGCCGGATGACAACAAACATGAAGCTGACATAGGCCATACCCGAAAGGAGGATCCACAAGGAAATCAACGGGCTTTTTGGGCCGCTGCTGCCACCCCCGGCGAGTGCCACCGCCAGGGCCAGCATGATCCAAGCAGCGACGTCATTGAACGCAGCGGCAGCCATGGCGGTCTCGCCCACTCGGGTGGTGAGAAGCTTGAGCTCCGCAAGGATGCGGGCTAGGACGGGGAACGCGGTGATGGACAGGGCGACTCCCATGAACACAAGGAACTGGCTGTAACCTACCTTCTCTTCTCCCTGGACGAGCTTGCGGAGGATGAAGGTGGCCCCCATTCCAAAGAGGAAAGGGAGGGATATGCCAGCAAACGCGATGCCAAAAGCCTTCTTGCCGCTCCTCCGGATGGAGCCCAAGTCAAGCTCGAGGCCTACTAGGAACAAATAGAAGAGTAGGCCGATGCTCGCCACGGACTCGAGTATCGGAATGCTCCACGATGGGAAAACTAGGTTGAGGAAGCTATCGACGCGCCCTAGTGCCGACGGCCCGAGCAGAATTCCACCCTGAATCAAGAAATCGAAGCGAAAACACGTCATGCGCTTTGCGTAACCTCTATGACATACATATTTTCACGATTCTTCCACGCTGGCCATTTGATGCCTTTACGATTTTGTTCTCAATTTACGACTTCATAACCAGAAAGGCCAATCAAAAGCAATCATGTACCAAAATCTCAGCAATGACTTTGGGCTGGCGAAGTGGTTTGAGGAGGAAGGCGAGGAATCGGCTGATGAAGAGGATCAAAATGGTTTGGACGATGAGCAAAGGGAGGGCGTGGTTCAAAGGGTTGTCTCCTTGCCACACTCCGTCCGACGATGTCCGCACCGTCGTCACGTTGGGCGACAACATCGACATGGTTGATGAGCAAAACTTCTTTGTGATTGAGCTCAACGAGGGCTCCGATAAGATTAACTGAGCTTTCCCAAAATCTGAGGATGCCTTGGGCTATTTAAGGTTGATGATATGGAGCTTTCAATTGTGAATAAACGCTAGCTCACTCCAAGTGCGCCTAGATTCATGTAATTTGTCATCATATTCTCAGTAAGGCAGAATCTCAATTTCGGCGGATAACTTTGCGTTCCACTAAAGCGGTTTTGATGTTAACATAGATAGGGCAAAGACTGTACGTGGGTACGTTCCATCATTTTTTATTTTATTTTATGGGAACGATATGAATTTAATGCTTACCACATAAACGTGACTTGAGAAAATTCGAGGTCAATGGTGCTTTCGATCTTTCTTTTGAATTGTTACATGACACTGATCAATAGAACGATGTCCATTTATTATGTGGTAATCTTCCCTATATGTCACAATAATACAAGTACCCAAGCCAAACTTTTAAGCCGAATACAATCGAAAGGGTTGCCCTCCCCACACCTAACACCACTAGATTGTGGTGGAAAGTACTAAAGAAAACATAAACTTATTGCGTCGGCATCAATTTAGTCCTAAATCTTTTAATTGGACTAATCTAATTCTAAATATTTTCACATTTTTTCAATTGAATCCATCCGATCAATTTTAGTTGAAAATCGTGACATAGACACCAGTCATCTTACGTGGCATATTCGATGCCAACATGGATAATTTTTAGTAATTTTTTGACATTTTATATTTTTTCTTCTTTCTCTCTTTTTTCTTCCTTTCATTTTGGTTGGTGAGGGTTTGCCCTTGCCTAGTGGTTGGTGAGATTCTCTGACAACCTTGTCCGGCATAATGAAAGGAAAAAAGAGAAAGAAATATAATTAAAAAAATTTGAATTTTAAAAAATTTAAAACCTTTTCATGTTAGCTCTTGCGAATGTAGGAATGCGCATCCCCGTCAGTAATTTTCCGCTAAAACTGGTCAAATGAAGTCAATTGGTACAATTCGACCAAAAAAAAAAATCAATTGGTATAGATATGAAAAAGGTCTAGGACTAAATTAGTATAATTGCAAGGTTTAGCATTGAATTGGTACCAATGTAATAGGTCTATGACTTTTTTGATAGTTAGGTTCGTTCGTTTCATGGAAAATGATTATTTTAGAAACATTTTTTTCCTCTAAAAAGGATTACTCGTATCACTTGAAATAATCAGGCAATTAATAAGTACTTTCATTATCAATAAAAATTTATATCTAAATATTTTTGTGGACTATGGAGATATTTTTTATTCATTTATTTTTATAAATAGCGAGAGCGATAGTATTTAGCAAAAAAAAAAATCAAATAATTTTCGCAAAATAAACACACCCTTACTTTCTCCCTTGACCGCGGGGTTCGTCGCTGCCTCCATTCTTCCACTCTTCATCCGGATTGCATGTGAGAGGGCATTTCAAGTCACTCAAATATGTGGCTATAAGTTTATGTGCACTATGTGATCTCCTTCGTCTATTAGCTAAAGATTTTAGTCGCGAATAGACATATTACTTGGAAAAAGAGCTGAAAGTCCACCGGTTGTCTGGACATTTTTGACCCAAAACAAAATGTTGTCTCGACAGGACCTGCATTGGACATGCATTATATTGGGTTAATAATAGAAAAACCTCAAACTGGTATATCTATGAGAAATTTATCTCAAAATAATTTTTTAATTACAAAAAATCATAAATTGATACATTTATGATAAATTTGCCCTTCATTAGTTACATTATTATTAGATTTTACCATCAAATTATTGAGTTGAATGACACGTGACGGTTGACGTGTATATCTATCATTAAATTTTATCATCAAATTGTCGAGTTAACTGATAAGTAATAGTTGATGAGTGTATCAATTTGAGGTTTTTACCTTCCGTTTGTCACATATGTACTAGTTTAGGATTTTTTTGTAGTATTAACTCAATTTAACAAAACCAAGTAGAGCGTAAATTTATCATAGGTATATTAATTTGGGATTTTTGGTAATTGAAAAATTAGTTTGTGATAAATTTGTAATAAGAGCACCAATTTGAGGCTTTTGATGGTCAAAAAATAATTTACAGCAAATTTGTGACAGGTGCACTGACGAAAGATTTTTCACGATATTAATTTTTATTATTTATCATTTTTTTTATTGGTGGGGGCCAAAATTGAGCTTGGTCATGGGAGGACGTGGCCGTGGAAAGAACACAAGCGATTTAATTTTTATGCGGGCGAAATTGAAAATTCCATCCTTATTGCTGCGAATTGGGAATCGGAGCTGCGATCCCACTACAGAAAAGAGGAGGAAAGACATATCTTTTCCAAATAGGAAAGTGTGCCTAAAGCTGGAATCGCATCGGCCTCATCACTTGTAGGGGAACAAATTCCAGTGAGTGGCTATGGCGCCCGACCAGTGTACCTTGAAATTCCATTGATGGGAGTAAGAAACTGCGAATTCATGCGAATCCAGGAAAAACTACTAACAAATCTATTGATCAATTCATTCGTCAACATTTTAATTTGATCAATTTAGTCCTAAACCTTTTGATAAATTTTCAATTAGTTCTATTAGCTAGAATCGCCGACGTGGACGCCAATCGTTCTACGTGGCACTACCGACACTAGCGTAGAAAGTTATTTATTTATTTATTTTATATAAAAATGCTTTTTGATTTTTTGATTTTTTTCTCTCTATCTTTTTTTTATTTATTATGGCGGTAAGGGTACCGACGGTCCTCGCCTGCTGCGAAGACCTTCTCTAAACTTGGTGAGGGCCAGTAACAAAGGCGTGAAGGCCCTTGCCGAGGGCATGGGGTTCGATCCCAAATCTGGTGAGGGCCTTGCACTCTTGCTGGCAAGACCGTGATGGCCTCACCTAGGGCTTTCAAGACCAACGTGGATCGTGTTAGGATTCAGCACGTAAAAAAGAAGTAAAACGGAGTGAGAAAGAGAAATTGAAATACAAGTTTTTTTTTAGTCACGATTCACTCTTAAACTAGGGCTACATTCAGCAGAGGATTTCATTATAATTAGCACCTCATACCTCTTATTATATCAGTCAATTACAAGTACCATGTCGCTAGCACAATTAAAAAAAAAACAAAGAGAAAAAGAAAAATTCAAAAAAAGTAATAAAGATACAATTTTTTTAAATAACAAAAAAAAAAAAATTCACGTTAACATTTTTCGTGCCACATAGGGCGATTGGCATCTACTTGGCGATTCCCGATCAATAGGACTCAATTGATAAATTGTTAAAATGTTTAAAATTAAATTAAATGTTTAGTATTAAATTGACATAAATTTAATAGGTTTATGACTTTTTTTTTTGATAATTTTTCTTAAGAATCCATGCAATGAGCCATGTGAGAAGTGCGACCCTTTTGTTTTCTCTGACGGCCATGATGGAAATCTGCACCGTCCTCGCTCGCTCCGATTGCAGCGATAACTTCTCTACATGATTGAAGCGATAGCCCGTCCCATCACTACACTACAAGAAGTCCGACCTGAATAAAGCGAGCGAGTATTCGAACTCGACCTGCGAAGGCAAGGATTGAAAGCAGAACCACCACCACTTAATGGGCCATCCCATCACTGCACTACACTACAACAAGTCCGCCCTGAGTAAGCGAGCGAGTACTCGAACTTGACGTGCGAAGGTAAGGATTGAAGCAGAACCACCACTGGCGGATCTGGTAAAGCAGGAGAGGCAAGGGGTCCGAACCCTAGCCTCCCGGATTCCCAACTAGGAACTTGACCACTACCTAGTCTGAGAACTCGGCGGTTCATCCTTTTCTTTTACCTTAAACCTGACAATCGAGAGATTTAAAGCTGGGTTAATACCCAAAAAAAGAAGAAGAAGAAGAAGCTAAGTCCTTTTTCCCGTCAAAACAGATGAAAAGTAAGAGAAATTTTTGATGGAATCTGTCGGAAGAGATGGAAAATGCTGGGTTTCGCTTTGGTAAGTGGAGTAGAGGAATGCGCCATGGACAGAGAAACCTAATTTTGCGTGTGATTAGACCGGGGTTGCTGCCTTAGGTCGCAATCGAAACGGAAGGCAAAAACACCAGAATCCACATTGAGGTCAAAGGAATCCCAGTAAGTCCGACTCGGCCAAACTTATATAAATCCTATATTCTTTCATCTTATATAAATCTCACCTTCTTTTATTAGCCTAATGGTATCCAATTTTAGCCTCAGATCAACAAAGCGGCCCTCCTTTGGCATTAGACAAATCATAGATTCTTTCTAAGATATTCCACTTATCTTAGCTAACAAGAATGAATATCGCACATTTTTCATCAATTTTCAAACGTGATTATAATGTTTCGAGCAAAAAGAAAAGGAGGAATTTTTTCATATGCTGAGTAAAGTCACGTTACACCTAGTTGACCCGACCCAACTCGTACATGAATTGAGCAGAGATTCGTCCACCAAAATAATTTAGTAAGTGATGCGATGCTCTATATATAATTATCTAACTCAATCGCTTTCGATCATGTCGCGACCCATCTCATCAGAGGATGGAGTCTAGGCGGTGATTGTAGAAATTCTGTGGATCCGATGCGATCCATGGAATGGGTTTAGATTTTCCCAAGTCCTCACCTCGTGGGATGGTGAGATTTAAGAATCGAGTTCGACCTTAAGTATGGTCGTGCAACATGTGCACAAGTGTATATACTTTTGGAGTCGTCGCTGATCTTTCGGAAAGGTAGATCAGAAATGTTGTCGAGTAGTGGGAGTAACCATACAACTCTAACGAAATCAGAGATTTGGGATTGAAAATTTTGTTACGCCAATATTGTCATTGACGCCTTTTTGATATCTAAGTTGAGTAATTTCCTAACTATGATTTTATGCAGATGCTTTGGGAGTGAGGGAAGCTCTATAATTTAAGAGTTCATACAAATGGGGATATCTAACCTATTATTCACAATCAATAAAGATAGAGTGTAATCAAGGATCCAAAACGTACAGATCAAACGCATCAAATCAATATGTGACATCTCTAATAAAATCCTAAAGACTTAAGAAGGGGAGTATTAAGGTTTGGAATGAGTTTGAGATGATTTAGAGTGGATTGGCCTATCAAAGGCAAAATCGTTATTTTGAAAGATAATTTACCCAAAAGGGTAAAATTGTTAATTTTGAAGGGATTAAAAACTTAAATCATCGGCAATAGGATTGACCAGTTAAATGTGTCTATTTTCCAATTTCTCAAGTTTTTTGAAATTTTTTTGGATTTTTTGGAATAATTTATAGTCACCGTTTTAGGAAGAAATGGGAGTTGAAATCACAAAATATGGGTTTGGCCGGTTGAATTTGATCGTTTCCCATTTTTGTAATTTTTGAAAAATGGGAAACAGTCATAACATCGACCATAACTGACCTTTGGTGAGAAGATTGCCGCAACCACATCTAGCACTAAACTGTCGAAACAAAACACAGGTCATCGTCATGGAGGGTTAGGGAAGCTTACTTGGCCATCAATGGAGCTCGAAAATGTTCGAGACGAGCTACAGAGCCCAAGGTAGGTTCGGCGATCCAAAACTCGTCCATAGCGTTTAATGTGGTTTCAATGCAAAAAGAAGACATGGGAGAGTGTATGGACGACTTTAGGCAAGATTCGCTTGATTAAACTGAAAGAAAACTAGCCGGTGGATCAAACACCATTAACATCGAACTTAATGTTCGTTATAGGCACACACCTTTTTAGAGATCGTCCACAAGAATGGAGGGGTTTAGTGTGTTATCTGGTATTGACATCTGATTTTTTTTTATCATTTTATTTTTAAGAATTAATTAAAAATAGAAAAAAGATTGACAAAATTTTAAAATCATCTTTGGAAGCCTTGACCTAATCTTAAGAACTAATTTTGAACAAAAAGTATTATATATATTTTTTGACATTTTGATATTTATTTTTTACTAAAAAAACAAAAACTTAAGAAAAATAGCATTCGTGTCCAAAAAAATGAAAAAAGGTCAATAGTTTTTTTTTTAATTCCCTTTTCACTTTGGATGCTTTAAGTTTTAAAAATTCAGCTTGGGTAGTCATGTTCATTCATAAACATAAACCCAAATTGAGCAAAAAATTATGTTTTGAAATTTTTTATTTCCAATTTCCACTTTTTCCAAGCTATGACATTGATATATGATGCCTTGAATTGCAATTGAGTTCTTTAGCTTGATAATTTGCTCAATTTTGGCCAAGAGGACATACTTGTACTTTTTATTTGTAATATTTTACCAAAAATAAAATTAATTAAAATTTAGGGGCACGTATGAAAATCCAAGCCCACTACCTTATAGTTTTCATCATTTTGAATCCATTGGTGGGGGTGATTTAGCTTAATTTGATCTTTTAGGCTTTGGACTATTGAAAATTTATTTTCGAGTCGAAATTTAAATTTGGTGTTTTTTTTTCACAAAATCAAACTTTTTAATCCCCATAACACCTTCGTTAGATGGAAAACATGTTGGAAAATCCAATTTTAGCATCAATTTTATGAGAAAAGCTCATAGGAGCTTGATTTGGCGATTTTTGGGCGATTCGACCAATCAGGTCTGTCGCGACCCGAAAAATATTTATTGATTGATCGGGTGAACGGATTATTAGGCTTACTAGATGGATTAACCTAATACGGACCCTCCCAAGCCCTACCGAATCGCGACTTTGATTTTTGTTGAAATGGTTTTAATTTTTGGAGTCGCCACTAATCATTTTTTGTAGGTTGATTAGAAACCTAAGTAAATTAGCGGGAGAACTAAATTACTTCTACGAACCAGAAATTATGACTTCGGGGACTTGGTTACACTAGTTAATTAAAACTAATGCCCCTTCGGTACCTTAATTTCATGGATATCCTAATTTGGCAACTCATGCTTGGTTTATTTCTAAGGCTCTAGTGGAGTGTTCTCTTTTTGTGTTTTTACTTTTTAAATGGGATGCATGGATGGTATTTTTTTTGGTATTTTCAAAGTATTAAAATTTCCTGAAGCGAATTTAAATGACAGTAAGTAAAACCTCCAATGGGCGGCCTAGCATCAGCTCGGCTCTTCCCTTTAGGGTTTAATGGTGCAGGAATTAAATTGCAGGAATTTAAATGACGATAAATAAAACCTCCAATGGGCGGCCTAGCATTGGTTTGGCTATTTCCTTTGGGATTTAATGGTGCAGGTATTTAAATTGCAGGAATTTAAATAACGGTAAGTAAAACCTCCAATGGGCGGCATAATGTTGGCTTGGCTCTTCCCTTTGGGATTTAATGGTGCAAATATTTAAATTGTAGGAAATAAACGACCTCTAGTAGATGCGCTTTACCTCTCCATTTTGGGTTTGAGTTCTTTAAAATAAATTACAATAAATTGATTCAACAATTTGAAATTTGTGCGCGCTTATGAACTCCTCCAAGCCAATTTTGTGCTTCCATAAGATTGACCGTTGATATAGAACTGCGGCTGCCTGACATAAAAATAAAGTGAAATGTCAGTGTACAAAATCTGTGCTAATCTGCACCTAAAACCAGAAGAATGAAAAGAGCACTTATCTCCTATTTGTTTTTGGAAGGATTTCTAGAATTGATTTTCGCTCTCTTTGTTTTTAACATAGAGAGTCTTTTTTGAATTAAGATGGACTTTTAATCACATATCAGTTGGGAAATTGGTGGGCACTTAGGAGCTCGTCCGGGCCAATTTTGCACCTCTGTGGGCTTCACCATTAATATGGAATTGTTCTTCCCTGACATAAAAATATGGGTAGAGAGATGGAGAAAGTGTATACAATTTGTGCTAATTTGCTACTAAAACCACAACTAAATGAATAAATAAAAACACTTAGCTCGAATTTATTTGCTCGTTAACGAGGATGAACTCTTGATTTATGTTGATCGATGAAGGAATTTGTAATGATAACTCCTAGTTTTAAACTCCTATCATCTTTAAAATTCTTTCTCTCTCTTTTTGGTATTTTCTTTCTCTCAAATTTTTCTTCAATCTCTCAAAACCCTCTCAAACATCCAAAAAATTCTCTTAAAAAAATCCCTCTCTCAAGCTCATTTCTTTATCCTTTTATAACATACTCATCTATCTCCCATTCTATTTTTTCCACTAACTTTATCTCCAATTCTAATTTCTCCACTAACTTTTCTTCATTTTCATCTTCCCTTCTCCATCTCTATCTCATATTCTAATCTCTCCACTAACTCTTCTTCATCTTCATCTTCCCTTCTCCATATTTATCTCCCATTCTAATTTCTTTACTAACTCTTCTTTATCTCAATCTGCCATTCTCTATTCTTATCTTATTTTCTCCATCCATTCTTCTCCATCTTCTCTTCTTCATCTTCCCTTCTCTATTCTAATTTATCCACTAACTCTTCTTTTTGTTATTTGCAAAATAATCCCTTAAGAGTTAGGTATTTACACTATAGTCCCTAAATTTTAAGTATTTACAATTTAGTCCCTGAAAAAATATTTCTTAAAGTCCAAATCTCCTCATAATTTTTGACACACATTCCCTATACTTAGTCAAAATTCACCATATGTCAAATTTAAGTTCATTTCTTGCCGCTGAAAATAATGCAAAATTTAATTAAAGCCCTTTTTGCAAAATTGAGTCATTCTGGGTATAATTAGGCCAAGATGAAAATTTGAAATATTAGAGAACAATGTCACAACTCCTAAAAGTGAAAAAATGAAAACAAATTGACTCAAATTGAATTTTAAGTATTTACAATTTAGTCCCTGAAAAAAATATTTCTTAAAGTCCAAATCTCCTCACAATTTTTGACACACATTCCCTATACTTAGTCAAAATTCACCACATGTCAAATTTAAGCTCATTTCTTGCCGTTGAAAATAATGTAGAATTTAATTAAAGCCCTTTTTGCAAAATTGAGTCATTCTGGGTATAATTAGGCCAAGATGAAAATTTGAAATATTAGAGAACAATTTCATAACTCCTAAAAGTGAAAAAATGAAAACAAATTGACTCAAATTGAATTTTTTAGACCCGATTCGAGATTATGCTCGTGAAGGAATACATGTCCTTGACTTGGATTTTTTAAATTTGTGATGGCTAACATGAAAGGGGATTTAAAATAAAAATATTGGCTATTTTTATATATTTTGGTGGCCTCAAATGCTATTATTTATTAAATATTCTCCTAATTTCTAAAATATATATAAAAAAATAAAAAATGAAAAAAAATTATTTTTTGTTCAAAAATGGTTGCCTAGGCTTGGCCAAGGCTCCAAACTTGATTTTGCAATTTTCTCATTTTTCTTAATTTTTTTTTATGAATTTTCGAAAATAAAAATACCGAAAAATACTGAAAATATGAAAAATAATTTTTTGCTCAAAATTGGTTCCCTAGGCTTGGCCAAGGTCCTCAAAGTTGATTTTCTAATTTTATGAATTTTTATGGATTTTATATTAATTTGCGAAAATAAAAATATCGAAAAATATTGAAAATATGAAAAATTATTTTTTGGACAAAAATTGGTGCCCTGGGCTTAGCCAAGGCCCCTAAAGTTTATTTTCTAAGTTTATGAATTTTTATGGATTTTATATTAATTTTTGAAAATAAAAATACCGAAAAATACTGAAAATATGAAAAACCATTTTTTGGTCAAAATTGGTTCCCTGGGCTTAGCCAAGGTCCCTAAAGTTGAATTTCCAATTTTATGAATTTTTATGAATTTTCGATTAATTTTAAAAGAGAGAAAGTGATTGAAAATCAGGTGTCAATAGGGTCAAGCAGGTCCAATCCGTTTGATCCGATACTGTTCATCTTCGACTAGAAGCCCCCTTGCGTGCTGCAAAAACTACCCAATTACATCTTATCATTGACGAATCCGCATGGGCTTTGAAGACCACTCGTTACCGGTCCCATTAAACCAATTTTCACAACTTAGTGTCACCAGAGCTGAGATATCCAGCAGCATCTTCACTGCGGACATTCCCAAGCATGAAGAACTAGCAAATTGTAGCGAATCCGCAGCCGTTTCACTCGCCTATGCCACGTTCCCCCTCCGAGCTCAATCTAGAACCTTCCGCCTTGCTCTTTGTCACTTGTATGCATTAAATTTGTACCAAAAATAAGGACAACGTTTGGGTATAAAAGCAAAAAACGGGAAAAAGGTCGATCGAGGGAACAATTTGGCAGGCTACGCGCGTACAGGAGCGAGAGAGAGAGAGAGAGAGGCCATGGATGATCTGTGAACCATCTTGGGTTGACTATTAGTAGGGTTTTGAGAGCGATTTTAGAGTAAACCAAGAGATTTCTTGGGCCATCACCACCTAGCCAAGCTACACCTACATACCACCTATCAACCGAGCCATTGCCAATGCCCATCTGCTACTTGATTAGCCAGAAAAGGTAACTGAATGCCCCTCCCTTTGTTACTGCCTTTCTCTAGTATTTGGCTGGTTTGGTCCTATTTGATCCTCAGGTGGAATGGGACCAAATCGACTATGCCTATATATGTTTATATGTTTAGTACATCCCCTTTGTGGTATTACATTCTTTGGTTTCACATGTGATACCCCAGATACATGTTTTTAACAACGCGTATAACGTGCTCGATAAAATGCCTTGGGTGGTTCAAACCCATGACTTTGAACCTATTTTTTGTGGCCATTTTATGTGATTTTTGGCCATTTCTTGTTGAAATGTATTTTACATATGTAGCTCTTCGCTTTGATATGTTGTGTAGCCCTTGGTTATGACCAAGGTGTGAGATATGCCCTTTCAAAGTTGCTTTATTAGTCTGATCCGAATCTGAAAATTTTGCTTGTGTTGGACTCAGTTCAACTTGTTTGTTTCGTGCTCATTTTTATTATCTTACTTTGATTATTTTTGGATGATTTTTGATTTATTATGTTCCTGGTATATGGCAGAACATATAGATATGCCCATTTGCTCTCAATTCGTTGTTTGGCGAAAGTTACGGGGGTGGGAATACTCCTAGTTGGCCTAGTTTAAGCCCGGATTTCTAAAAGAATAGTACGACCCTCCTACTTTAGGGTCGGTTTTCTCTCTCACTTTGAATTTTTTTAGCATTATTTTTTCTTGATATCGTTCCTCATGTGTAACTCTTTGTGTTGGTGTTTGTTTCTCTTATTGGTGATGATTGAAGAGCAAAAAAAATGTCCAACAATATGCTCCTATGAACTGGGTTTTTGGGCCAAAATATTTTCGTGTTTAAACCATTCTAGGCCTGCTACTTTGGGGATCACTTTTCTTGGTCATTTCTTGAGCTTTTTGCGTCATTTTTTAGTTGATCATATTCTCTGTGTGTAGAAATTTACACTCATACTTTGAGTTTGATCTAATCATCTCTATGGATTGAGTTATGGTCCCTGAAAGTCGCCTTAGTGACCTATAAAGTGAGACCTAAAATTTTAGAAGTTGCGAGTTAGTATGTTTAGAACCTTGGTACAGAACACTCGAATGAAATTATTGTGAGCCACCAAGTTCGTCGGAAACCTCGTTTGATCTAGTTTAATGCGGTATCAATAATTTTTACTATTTCTTTTTGTGTGCGAAGATAACTACTCTCGAAAACACCTCAGTAAGCTGTTATGCTAGAGGTCGAAATTTGGCTGTTAGGCTTGCGACTAGCCTTTTTCTTAAGACTATAATGATGCATTCGGATTGTTATTTCTTGACTCGTTCATTCTTTTGAAAACCTGATCATATCTGGTTTTCACGTGATATGATCTGCTTCCCTCGATTTGATTTGAGTATCAAGGTATTTATTCTTGGAAACACCTCGATGGACTCCATAGTTAGGGGTTTATTTTTTTTCTTAGGTGTTGGCCTTCAAGTGGGTGTTTTCGTGATGTCGTCACGAAGCACTCGGTCGAGCTTTTCCTGAGTCGTTAAGTGTTTTTGAAACCCTATTCTACCTGGTTTCGTGTGATATGATCATTTTTCACTAATTATTTTCAAGGGCCGAGATATTTTCCCGACAAAATACTCCTTTAGTTGAGCAAAATTTCAAAATTTCTTTAAAAAAAAGAATATGTTAAAAATTCATTTTTTTTTCCTAAAATGGTGTCGTCTAGACCGACTCGGAACCTTTATGGGTTGGGTTGGGCACCAATGAGGTGCGGGTCGAGTCAACCCGATCTAGAAAAATAAAAATTTTAAAAAATTCAAAACTAAAAATTGAGAAAAATTCTAGAAAATCATAAAAAAAAATAAAAAAAATGATTAAAAAATCATAAAAAATAAAATTCCAAAAATTCCAAAAAAAAAAAAATCCCAAAAAAGAGTAAGTGGTCACGAGCAACTGGCCAAATCTATTTTTGGGTATTTTGATCCCCAAACTTTTTAGGAAATGATGATTTTTCCCTTCTAGGCGAATTGTCTCAAATCTTCCCCAAACTAACCCTAAATCCTAATTAAATTTTCACCAAGCCACTAGAACTTTGGTAGGGATGTCATGACCTAGCATGACATATTTTATCTGCATCCTTAATTGTGCACTTACTTCATTGACTATGATTAATAGATTAATTTTTCATTTAATTTTTCATGCCTCTAGAGATACAAAAATCGAAAATTACAAAGCTAAAATGAATTTTCTATATTTCTTTTTCAGTTAATCTGAAAATAAAATTAACAAAGTAATTCTCGATTTCAGATTAAGTTTTATAGATTTTCTTTGGCCAAAATGAAGAAAAAGTTAAAATAAAAATATTGACTATTTTTTCATATTTTTGTGGCTTCAAATACTATTTTTTTTTATAAATTTTCCAATATTTTTCTAATTTATGAAAATATTAAAAATGTAAAAAATATGAAAAATTATTTTTTGTCTAAAAATGATTGCATAGGCTTGGCAAGGCTTCCAAAGTTGATTTTGTAGTTTTCCCATTTTCTCTTGATTTTCTATGAATTTTTAAAAATAAAATGCAGAAAAATATTGAAAATATGAAAATTTATTTTTTGGTCAAATTTGGTTCCCTAGGCTTGGCCAAGGCCCTCAAAGTTAATTTTTTAATTTTATGAATTTTTATGAATTTTTTTAAAGAAAAAAAGTGATTAAAAATCAGGTGTCAACACTATCATTGTCATAGTGGATAGAATCTTCAATAGCAATATGTACTAGATCCTTCTCCAACCTATCTGCTGCTCTCAGCACTAGAATGGCATCTGGTGTCAACTCAGTTAAACCAGATACGAATTGCTTTAGCTCATTTCCATAACAAGCGTGAAGTGTGGCAACTGCAACCCCTGCCGCAAAAGGATGCCACTTTTTTAGCATGGGATTGAAAATCTCCTTCTCATTAAGTGCCAGTTCGTCCGTATCATTTGCGAGGATAGCAAGCACTGGAGGAGGATTAGAATGGCCTTTTGAGGCTCTCCTACTTGAATATGCTTTCTCCATTTTTTTGAGCAAAAGCAGTGCGCAATGATGACCTAATGTAAGTATCGATCCTGCTGCAAGCTACATCAACTTCAGCTTTCCTCAAGTATGAAGAGACTTCCTTCGCGATTTTATGATAACGGGCCTTGGAGTACTTGGGTGTGGTGGTATCCATCTTGATATTTTGTATGTATATTACTATGGCTTGCGTAACGATAAGCCACTAGAAGGTGTCTCCAAATTAATAATCGCTTCATTCTGATTGTGAATGTCATTGGATGACTCAGAATTGTTGCCGGACCTCTCACTCCGGTTGAAACTCCGAGGCTTCTTCGAGCTCTTCTTGCTGAGGAACCAATAAGGAAACACTGGGGTAGAAGTGAAGCTCTTGAACTCAAAATACTTTATCAGGAACGGGACGCTCAATCCGATGACCCACTCGGCATACCCTATACATTCGACATCGGTCTAAACTAAATTAAATGTGAAACGCAACTACTCTAAATGTGAACTATATGAAAATGAATTAAATATATTTCTTTCAATAGAGACTAAGATTAATCTCTAATTTTCTATGTAAAAATTAATAATTAAGAAAAGATAGTCAAAATTTAGGTATCAATAATGCTTAAGCCTTAATTAACTCAACTGGGGAAAACGAAAAGAATTATGACATTTGACCTCCAATACCTAGTCATGGCCATAGGCTGAGTTGAGCCTGGAACTGACTTAGGTAAAACCCGAAATGAGCCCATTGATCAGGCTTGTGGTTCCATCCCAAAATTAGCTCATGGCATAAGGGTGCGGTTATAGTTTCTTCAAACCTTGAACTAGGCTTGGAATTAGCGATTTTGAATCGATTCCAAATCGTGAAAAGATGGGGATAAAAAATTAAAAATGAAAGCTCCATTGCTCGTTGTCAAAGGGTCTTTCTCTTTAATGATCATTGCCAATAGTCACTTAATTTTTTTTTTGTTTACTAATTTCTAGCTTATGATATAAACACCCCTTTCTATCTCTCTTTTTTCCACACAAATTCTCTCTTCATTCCAATCCTCTCAAATTCTCTATAACTCTCAATTATTCACAACATCCAATTTATTATAATCCTTTCTTCAATTATGTTCTCTGATTTCTTATTTTCTTTATTTATTATCTCCTTTAATAATTTCCTATTTCAAATTCTTTTTTCATATCCAATTTTTTTGAATTATATCATATATATTTTCTATATTAAAAAAAATAGCAAGTAGAAGTAGAATTAGTGGCAAAGGTAAGAGTAAGGAGGGGGAATCTGATTATCCTCATAGTCTTCATGATTATGATGATTTGGGATTTGAAATTAATGTAAATGG
This sequence comes from Psidium guajava, assembly GCA_016432845.1. Lineage (NCBI taxonomy): Eukaryota > Viridiplantae > Streptophyta > Magnoliopsida > Myrtales > Myrtaceae > Psidium > Psidium guajava. The sequence goes on from CM028224.1 coordinate 38,264,095, forward strand.
TAAAATGAATATTATTCCTAATATGGAGCAAATCCAAACACAAGAGAGTCTTCATCCTCCTACCAGTATTGAAGAAATGTCAAAAATAAAGAAGCGGAAGTTTACATCCGACGTATGAGAACATTTCACGAAGATTAAAAAATTTGATATAGCTCCAAAAATGTGTGATATAGTTTGTAAATATTAAGGGATAAAATAAAAATATATTGGTGGAGCCGGATATGGAACATTTAAATAGCATCTTCGGGCGAAACATCTAATCAAAATGGAAATTTACTTGTGCATATAAGTACCGATATTTAGAGTGATCATCGGCTAGTTCATTCTTATATGGGTGTAACATGTCATTGGATATATAATAATTAGAATATTCAAAAAATAATTATTATATTTAGATTTACTAATCATAGGCATACGACAAATAATATTTATAAGTTAATTAAGCAAATTTTTAAAAAATATATTATTTGCTTAATAAAAACATTTCAATTAATTTTGATAATACCGAGGTAAATACCACTTTAATTGTTGTACTAGAAAAGATTTGTAATCCCATTTTTGGGGGATAATTTTTTCACGTTAGATGTGCTTGTTACGTTTTAAATTTATATGTACAAGATGGTCTAAAAACTCTTGATATTCTTTTGACCCAATGAAAATGAAAATTCAATTTTTATGAAAATATTCCTAAAAAATGAAAGAATGATTAAAGTTTTTTTAGCAAATGGAAAAAAACCAAAAAGGTTTTCAAGAGATATTACAAATCATTAGAATTCTACTTTCGAGTTGTTTAATGAATATTTTGTATATAAAAATATAGTATGGCATTTATTTTAGATAGTATAACTCAAATTAATTTATACCTACAATAATGTTTTTTTAGATATTTTAAAATTTTTTAATGATACAACTTATACTTTGATCGGTGTTCATTATCCTATTACGCATTTATTTTAATAGAATGTATTAATATTATTAGAATGTTTGAAGAAAATAAAAATAACGATAAATTAAGTGACACTATTTCAACAATGCGAACAAAATAGCTACATTATTATAGAAAAAATTATATTAAATGGATAAATTAAGTAGCACTATTATAGAACTTCCGCGAGCCTTCACTCAAAGATGGACAATTGTTAACACCTAAATTTTGACTAACTTTTTTAGTCATCATTTTTTGCATAGAAAATTAGAACTAAATTTAGTTCTTACAAAAATAATCCAATCATTTTTCATACTTATTTTTAGTGTTCATGCATTGCATTGGCATTCAATTGGACTAGTAGTGCAAGGACAAGCTTGAATCAGCAAGCAATTTGGACTGGAATTCAACACAATTTTTGGCTAAGACATGGGGGTGTGTGCCAAAAATTCCAAGTCTAGTGGTGCATATTTTGAGCTTAATTTAGCCTTACTAAATGATTAATTTGGGAAAAAGGCTTGACATAAATGCATATTTAATTGGGAAAAAAGCTTGATTAGCGCCCAAAATTGAGTGAGTTAATTTAAAATTGAAACGAAATTCGATTAAGCCCATTTCACGAGAGTGCCAAAATTTCTAAGGGTATTAGGACTTATAGCCCATAAGGCCTTTATTTAATTAATTAAAGCCCGATTGAAGCCCAAAACCACATGAGGTGGCCCATGAAAACTTGAAAATTTGACTAGCCCATGATGTACCCTCTATGGCAAAAAATCCCAAGCTTTTTTAAGGAATTTGGACTCCTCAAAGTTTAATTAAATTCTGATTATTTTCAAATTAAGAGTCCTACCTTAGCTAGGAGTCCTATTTTGACTAGGATTAGAGTTCCTTAAAGCCTGTATGTTGACACCTAAATTTTGACTTTTTTAAAATTCATTCACTTAAGTACATAAAAAAATGAGAATTTGTTCTCACCAAAAATTAATTTTTTCATGCATTGCATATTTAATTTTTTGTCGATCATGCATTTTATTATGGCTAACGACGGAGGATTTGAGCTTAAATTGACAAACGATTGGATTGAGCGTGAGGGAGGTGTGCCGAAAGGCTTATAAAGTTTTGAACTTAAAAGAAATTTTTCCACAGGGACTGAATTGCAAATACATAAAACTTCAGGGACTGAATTGCAAATACATAAAACTTCAGGGGCTGAATTGCAAATACATAAAATTTTAGGGATAGTGGAGAAATTAGAAAGGAAAATGGAGAAGGGGAGATATAGAAGGGAAGATGGAGAAATTAGAAAGGAAGATGGAGAAGGGGAGATATAGAAGGGAAGATGGAGAAATTAGAAGGAAAGATGGAGAATGGAAGATGGTAGAATTAGAAGGGAAGATGAAGAATTAGAATGGGAGATGGAAAGATTAGAATGGAAGATGGTGAATTAGAAGGGAAGATGGAGATAAAGAATGGAGGATGGTGGAATTAGAAGGGAAGATGGAGATAAAGAAGGGAAGATGGTGGAATTAGAAGGGAAGATGAAGTTAGTGGAAAAATTAGAATGATAGATGAAGATAGAGAAAGGAAGATGGGGGAGTAGGCTATAAAAGGAGGAAAAAAATTTGGAGAGATTTCAAGAGAAAAAATTTTGAGAGAGAAAAATTCGCTGCAGTGGAACAAGCCTTGGCGACGCGACGGATTCATCTCCAACGAGCTCTAGGTGCATCAGCATGTGCAATTATCTGGTAACTCAATTTTTCGTGTTTAGATGACGAAATTTCGAAAACAAATATACTGAACATTCGTAGATGACTTCGAGATCTTCGATTTGATATATTATGGCGTGAAAATGGACGTCGTTTGCTATGTCAAAAGGGTCCCGAAATGGAGAGCAGAAATCTGGAAATATGGTGATCAGAACCTGAGATGGAATTTTTCTGATCTGACCTTTCACGCTAAATGATTTTCCATGGGTTATTCTAGACTTCTTTTCATAAAGACCTCTGCATGACATTTGTTCATAAGATCTTAATGCATAACATATAAAAAATACAAAAATATTCATGCACGTTTCGTATTTTTAATGCATTTAATGAAATCATGCAATTCTACTGGCGTCCTTGAGTCTGAGTGTTTTTCTGTGCGTGGTCATATTGATTCGTAGTTATCTCATGTTTAGAGTCTTTTTTTGAAACTTCACAAAAAATGAAAGTTGTTCATTGGAGTCTTGTTTAGTAGACTGGAAAGTTTGGTGCATTAATTTTGAGATTTGAGTGTCCATTTGAGCTTAATCCTAAAGTATGTCTGTTCTGTGAAATTTGTTTGTTTGCTGCTGAGTTCTCATGAAAGACCATTTTCTACACGAAAATGAGTATCTCTTCAGTAAGAATGTAAAACATGAAAGTTGTCAACGACACATTTTCCCATCCACATAAAAAATCTCAGAATTTTTGCATACATTTCATTATTTCTTTTGTATTTTATGGTTACTGCTTTCTCCCTAAGAATGTTCATGGACAGTATGATTTAATTCGTATTTTTTGTGTTAATGCATTGGAAAATGTAAAAAATGGTCTCAATGAAGTTTAATTAGCACGTGTTAAACTTTCTTTGAGTTTTTGAATTGTCTTAACTCATTGGTGATCGTGCATGTTCGATTGGATAAGTTCATTATTTTCATTTGGCTTTCGGCCCGATGCTTTGAAGACTGGAGGATGACCGATGTCCATTCCGGTCCGTTTTGTTGTACTTCCGACCCACGAGCCTTGGCGACGGGTGTTTGACCGATGTCCATTCCGGTCCATTTTTGTTGTGTTCCCGATCATGTCTCGGGTTTTATTGGTCTGTAATTATTCACCCGACGAGTTGTGGGTTTTATTTTCACTGTCCTTAGGGTAGTTTTACTTTACCTGCTCTCTCTTCACATCTTCGTTTGCTTTGGGTGATTTTGCATTCTTTATAATACATTGAAAAATCTAAAAAAAATTCATAAAAAGAAAACCAAAAAAAAAAATTGCACCTTTGAACCTCAAGTGAAAATTCATCAAAATTGCCAAGTTGAACATTTTCATGAAATTGGTACCGAAAGGGCGTTAATTGAAAAATTAGCGTAATCAAGTCCCCGAACTCATTAATCTCTGGTTCGTAGGAATAAAGTATTTCTCCCGATGCTTTATTTAGGTGTCTAATCAACCTACCCAAAATGATTAGTGGCGACTCCAAGATAAATCCTTCTTTTGATGAAATTGAACCTAAGTCACGATTTGGTAGAACTCGGGAGAGTTCGAGCTATGCTAGTTAATTCAATTTAATTAATCTGGCAATTCATTAACCCGGAATTTTCCAAAATTTTAGGTCACGACACTGTATAACGACTCTTATGCTTAGGTTCATTCACATACACAATTGCCTTAGAAAATTTAGAGTTACCTTTGACAGTTCCAGGAGTTCAAGGGTTTCCCCCGAGGTCAAGACTCTCCTTCCCTGATTGCCACCCAACTCCATCCACCCTTGTGCCATTGTCCACGTCCTAGGTTAGCTCGACATCAGCCAGCTAGCACTGCTTGACACCACCTCGCCTAGCTCATCATTCATCTATTGGTACAGCGTGATCTGACGTCGCCTGCTTAGCTACCCATCCAAAGTTGCCGAGCTTCCACAAGCCATGGATCAACCTTGGCTTTAGGTTCAATTAGCTTGGTTTTCGATTGTCATTCATAGTCTAACAAGGTTGTTGATTTGTGTTGTAGCCCCTTGTATTTTCAAGTCACAAATTCGGGTCAAAAGGCGACTATTCAAGGAGGTTTACTTTATTGTGCGAGTGCATAATTTTTGTCTCAAAAAGATGAGTTTTTTAACTTTCGATTTTAAGAAATGTCACGATTGATTGAAAATTTACATGTGTTTACATATGGTTCTGTAATTTGCAATCAGTTTCGAAAGTAAAAATAAAAACCTTTTTTTTTTTATAAAAAGAAAGAACTTTATCATTTACTAAAGCTCGAACCTTTGAGACTTTGCTTTATTATATCACCTTCAATCGACCATGTATGACACCAGTCGCTTTGTGCCATGCTTCAACCTAGAGTTGCTTGAAATGTTTTACAACTTTGCATGTTAAAAATTCTTTGTTCTTTGATAAGCGATCTAGTTCAAAATTTTGGCGAGATCTGAACTTTTGCATAAAAATTCTGATTTCTTTGAGAAAGTGTGAATTACTTGATAAACTTGATTGAGTTCCATGCGTACTTTTGAGAATCGATTAAGTTAATTAGAACACCTAATTTCTGAAAGTTTGCAAATTATTTGACTTGTTTTTCATGAATCAAATTGGTCAAATTGTGCACCTTTGAAAAGGACATAAATTTGGGGCATATGCTTTAATTTGTCCATTAATTTTCGGCATACCCCTTTGATTGCCGAATTTACCATGCCAGGGTGATTTTTGTTTTGATTTTTAACTTTTGCATGTTCCAAGGCCTTTGCTATTGCATGTTATTTTAGTTATATCATTCTCTATTTTTTTTTGTGTTAAAGTTTGCACTTAAATAAACATTCATGCTCATAATACGCACTCCCCATTATGCCTTGTCCCTTTGGAATACATATATTAAGACATTTAATTCAACTTCTATTTTGAAGTATAATCATGCCCGTATATAAGTGAATCATACATCTAACTCTCTATTTTGAGGGACGTATTGATAATTCTAAATAGAATTTCATGGTTTGCCCTATTTACATAGGGGTGATGGTAATTCTATAGTCAATTCATTTTTTCAGTCCTAATGTGAGGGCACGATACGAATTAAATCAGAATTTTTTGGATTTTAAGTTGTATTTATGAGCAAAATTATTTACTTTGATTCAAATTTTATATTTTTTCCTTTTTAATTAAATTCCTAAAAAATACCAAAAAGTTTATACCTTTTTCTTAAGGTAAATCACATTTTTTCATGCTCCTCATGTAAAAAATAAAATTTAATATAAATTGAGACTTTGAGAAATCATTTTTATAAACTTTAATGAAACTTATCTCACTTTTAGGGTAGTTCTTACTTTCATTTTTCATAAACACGAAAATTCATAAAAAAAAAATAGCAAAAGTATCATTCTCATCGCATAGCATAGAGTTTAGCATCATATTTGCGATGTCATTGCATTAGCATTACACCTAATAAGAGAAAACGTTAAATCATCTTATCAAGGATTTTCATGAAAATTGGTACCAAAAGGGCATTAATTGAAAAATTAATCTAATCAAGCCTCTGAACTCATAATCTTTGATTCATATAAATAAAATATTTCTCCTACCATTTTATTTAGGTTTCTAATCAATACTCCAAGATATATCTTTGCACCAAATTGAGCCTAAGTTGCGAATTGATAGGGCTTGAAAGAATCCGAGTTAGGTTAATCAAATAATTAATCTAATAATTCATTACCCTAATTTTATATCGTGACATAGTTGTCTCCATTGGTTCTAAAGATTGATGACATTATTTTAGATAATAGCACCTCGTAGGACTCCTTAGATCAAATAGTTTATTGTTTAGTGGGTAGAGCACTTACATTTTCATTAGTATTGTGAGATCAGATTGTCCAGGAATTACTTTATTTTCTTGGACTCTAAGTACCTCATCTTCTGTTTCCTGATGGTTTGGGAGTTGTCTCCATTGGTTCTATAGGTTGATGACCATATTTTATGTTAGGAATGTGTTAGAGAAATCCTATATTGGATAATTGATGTGGTGGAGCAGTTAATATATTTTAGATTACTCATAACTTATTAGCTTAAGCATTTGAGTAAAGGTGGGTCCAACTATATATATTGATAGACTCGAATTTGAGCTCCATCTTGAAAATCTCCCCAAGTGTAAGAATTGGGCTTTTGCTGCACACTTCCAACAAATATATTAGAGATGATAGTTGATTAGTGGCTCACTCTCGATATATGTTGGCGTTTAGTGAATATCTTAAGGAATATGGTCAACAACCCAGTTTGCAGGCCGATAGGCATTGTGGTGTAGCACCGCAGGCCTGATGGGTATTGATGGAAATTCAAGTTGATATATGTTTATGCAGAGGGATACTTGTATTAAGGGAGAACAGACCTAACACTGGAGGTCATATGTGAGAAGGAGATTGTTAAGATGCACATGTGAGTTATGTCAAAAAAATCTCACATTGGATATTTCATGTAGTGTGGAGCAATTAATATATACTAATTAGTTCACAACTCATTGGCTTAAGCTTTTGAGTGAATGTTGACCTAATTAGATATATTGACGGGATCAGACTTGAGCTCCTTTTTAGTAATATCCTCAAGTGTAGGTATTGGACTTCTGCTGCGTATCCCCAACATTTTAGACGATGGCACCTCTTAGGACTCCTTTTTATCTTGTCAAATAGTTTATTGTCTAGTGGGTAGAGCACTTACATTTTCATTAGTATTATGAGTACAAATTGGCAGGGATTGCTTTAGTTTTTTGGACTCTAAGTGCCTCATGCTTTGTTTCCTGATGGTTTGAGAGTTGTCTCCCTCGGTTTTGTAGATTGATGATCATATTTTAGATGATAGCACCCCCTAAGACTCCTTTTTATCATGTCAAATAGTTTATTGTTTAGTGGGTGGAGCACTTACATTTTCATTGGGGTAAGTATATCGCAAGTACTGTAACTTTTGTATGACGCTCACTTGAGTACTATAATTTTTTATGCTCACTTAAGTGTCACATTAAAAGAAAATCATTAAATAGAGTGCCATTTTCGGTGAAAATAGTTCACTTAAGTGTAACTTCCGACAAATCCTCCCACGTGGAGTTTTTATTATTATATTTATTTTTTAATGACACGTGGGTTTTTTAATATTTTATGGCTTTTTATTTATTTTGATATTTTTGGTTTTTAATTTTTGTGGCTTTTTCCCCTTGGCCGGCAAGGGTCACCGACGACCCAGGGGCCAAGGTTGACAGAGCCGTGATGGCCTTGGGTGACGACCGTTACGACCTCTATTGCCATGGGTGAGGGCGAGAAGGCGCTTGCCAGATCTGGGCGAGGGCCATCGCACCCACATCGACCACTAGCGAGGGGGCCCTCGCAAAGACCTTGCGACCACTGAGGTCGTGATGGCAGATGTCCAGGCAAGGGCCCCCTCATTAGTGGTCGGTGGGGCCGTGACGGCCGTCGCTCGGGGTGGTGGCGGCCTCGCCGGCCCACGGCGAGCCGAGCCTAGCCCTTGTACCGCTTGATGGTGGCCGATGCTGGTGACCCTCCCACTTATATTTTGGAGAGAGAGAGAGAGAGAGAGAGAGAGAGAGAGAGAGAGAGAGAGAGAGAGAGAGAGATGTCCTCCGTTGCAAAAACCAAGAAAGGAAAAAAAGAAGAAAATTTGCAAAATAAAAAAAATTAAGAAAAATTCCACATGTAACTGAAAATATTAAAAAATCATTTCGTCGATGCCACATTAGCTTTTTCGACTGCTATGTCAGCTTTTTTAGTATCCACATAAGTAATGACATTTAAGTAATCGATTTTTAAAAGTTATGACACTTAAGTGAACGGAAAAAAAAAAATTATGACACTCAAGTGAGTGTCGTACAAACGTTACAGCACTTGCGATGTACTTAGCCCCATTTTCATTAGTATTGTGAGTTTGGATTGGCGAGGAATTGCTTTAGTTTCTTGGACTCCAAGTACCTCATCGTTTGTTTTCTGATGGTTTAAGAGTTGTCTTCACTGGTTCTATAGATTGATGACCATATTTTTGTACTCCTTTTCATCGTGTCAAATAGTTTATTGTCAAATAGTTTATTGTTTAGTGGGTAGAGCACTTACATTGTCATTAGCACTGTGAGTTCAGATTGGCCAGGAATTGCTCTAGTTTCTTGCTTTAGTGTCATTTCCACCATATGCGTTCAAAATCCCTAAAGTCACTGTGTTTTTAGTGGAAATGTGGTCGCCCTCGAAGCAAGTGATACTTGCATTATGCCCTGTTTTTCCTCCTGCGTCAGTTTGCTCTTTGAAGTTAATATGTGTCACTTTACTCCCTACCCTTTCACACCCTGTCCTAGTTTTCCTTGAAATCCTTAGTATGGTTGTACTTCTATGTGAATGCAGTCACTCACTCTTGAAATCCTTCCTCGTTGGTCAAATCATAAGGAGTAACTGAATCCCATCCTAAAAACATATGAAGGATTTGGGGATATATAGGTAGTGTAAATGTAAAGGACAATGTTCCCCTACTACTGAAAAAAAAAAAAAAGAAGAACAAGAAGGGAATTGCAAGGGTAATATGGACAAAACAGTTGTAGCCAGCAAATTTATGTGGTTGGCTATTGCAAAATTCGTTGGCAAACTCTCTCATTGGACAAAAAAATAGAAGAAACCTGTATTTTTTTTTTTTCCAATTAGTTGTACAAGGATGGTGAATCCAAAATTCGTAGGCATCATAGCCGCACATCCCAAGAGTGCTTGAGCATCGCAGTTGAAAAAAATTGTCACCCATAATCCAAAAGCAAACAATTGCTAAAACTCGATAAACTTCACTCACTCCATGGTTTCTATCCATAGGAGAACTTATATTTATATAATCAAATCTCACTCCAAACTGAAGCAGGAAACCTCTAGACAAGAGACAAAACTGAAATAGGTATCCTAGCACAAGAAATGTGATATCCTACTTATAACAGAATATGAAGATTAATAAATTGCTCGCAGTACTCAAATCTTAATAGGAGAGATTCTACCCTGTTAGCACTGTTACAAGAGTGGTGAATTGATACGAATGTCCATCGTAATCAAAGCTTGGTAAAGCATCCAATATTTGGACAAATGTCGACTTGGTTAACTGGGTGACTTCATCGAGTAACAGTGAAGTAGTTGGAGTTCTGGTTGCATAATGGGCTTTGTTCCCTTTAGCTGGTAATGTCCGGAAATAGCATAGTCGGAGTGCGTCAAAAAAAAGAAAAAGAAAAAAGAAATATTACAGAGGGAGTGAAAGAAGCTTGACTAATTAACGAGCGTACTATTAACAAAGAAATTAATAGGTTTAGATTGGAAGCAAGGTGCTCATAGGAGTTCGTAATTCTTGTGACTTGGTCGAATTGAGAGAAGCTGTATGTATTATTGCGAGTCGTGTTAAGCGGATGTTGTTGTTCTCTGCTGTCAGCTTCTGTGTTTTGATGTTAACATTAGGTCGCAGAAATGTGTAAGAAATGATGTGATTTGACAGTGGACCTTGCAAGCATTTCTCTGACGTACTTAAAATATGTAATGGATGACTTCTCCGTTTTCTCAGATTTTGTCAGTTTTGTTTCAGCCTGTAGCTCTCGATGATTTTAAAGAACTTGTTGCAGATTTTACAAAGTTCAGGCATTTTGTTTTTCTTATGATTTTGCTTGAAAGGCTCCCTGTATTCTCTTTTTGCCCAATAACTAAATTCTTATGCTCTCTAGGACAACATTGGACATTTAAATTACCTTTTCGCACATTGATGTGTTGTTGTCAAAATATCATCCGTCAAGTGTCAACCGCTCGTTGGCCTTTTAATAATGTGGATGATGATGGCTTAGTATCTTTTTCGGATTCTTTCATATATGAAAGCTACAAGGCTACGGACTATTTTTTTTTTGTAAGGAACAAGCGATCAAATAATAAATAAACATAACACGAAAATAAATCAAGCACCAAATATACGTGGTTCAGTCGTAGAAACCTTCATCCACAGAAAGAGCAGCAGCGAATTTTACTATAGATCAAGCGACACACAGAGATTATAAACCACAGTCGAGTCACTTAAACACTCAATTTTTCCTAATTCCAATTACATCCAATAACACGCATAGTGTTTAACCCTCAATGCTTCACGAAATAATCTTTTAATCTCACAAAGAAATTGCACAAATCTGATCACAAGATTTAATTAGCTTAAACACTTAATTGTTTCGGATGTAATCCTTGAAATTTCGAAAGCCCACGATGAAGACTTTCTGCACATCAAGAGTGGCGCCCCAAGCACTCACGTATGTGGCGCTTCCTTAGCACGCATAAAAGGCTCCACAAAACAAATTTATATATGCCCAAAGTTTCAACGAATCTTGGTGGAAGTCAACTTCTTCGCTTTCCTTCAGTGCTTTCCGTAGATCGACTCAACGTGGGAGTTGCTTTCCTTTTTTTTTTTTTTTGTCATCTTCGTGACAGACAATATATAGGAAATCTTTAACTAGATATCCCCGAACAAAATATATGTATTTCCATATTGCATGGTTATAGATATCCACGAATGTTCAAATTCGGACTCTCTTTAACCACGTGATATTAATCAACCCAAGAAATACCCAATTTGGAATATTCAGATTTTCATTTCGAGTTTAAACTCGAGACATATTTTCAACAGTTTTTAAGTTGGGGTAAAATCTATGTTCTAGTAAAATCTATGATCTTCGTGCTTCCTAAAATTGAGGCAATTGTCTGAATGACTTTCTGGAAGTTTTGACTGGTTCTTTTGATTCCGCTGATATGAATTGCTTTTTGGTTATATTGGGATAATTCATTTTACAGCTGAAGGAAGGAGGCTATGGTCCCAAGGTGAATGAAACCGTCAATGTTGTGACCAACAAAACAACAGAGATTGGGACGGAGGTCGTGGGGCATTATGAAAGGAGTAATGACAATAGCTTCCCAGAAGGTTGAGGAGTATACTGAAGATGGCATGAACTGAAACAATCAAAACTGGCAAAGAAATGACAGAGAGAGAAATGGATATTATCACAATAAGCAGATGATCCATGGTCGAAAGTTGATAGTTAGACATATTGGTGAGTAACATCCGTGGCACGCTAGGTGCTTATTTGACCCATATTATTGCACTACAAGTCCGTGACCAAACTCGTTACAGAAAAGCGTACGTACGCCTTCTTTCGCCTCTCGCCGGGCCACTTAAGCGCTTGATTTCTCATTCGCGCCATTGATGATCTCACAATTTCTCTCCGGAGCCTCGTTGCTTTGGGCCGCACCCTGTTGCTGCACCACAAGGACGGAGGATACGAGTCCCTTGTCTGATCGAGCGAAAATGCTTCCTATGAGCCCCAGTTCCTCGTGCTCAATCTCGTGGCCAGCCAGCTTTGCCTCCATCCACCGTGGGAACTTACCCTTCCCAACTGCTACCAAATCGTATTCCCGGCTTCGGCCTATTGCCGTCAGTGCTTCCACCAGGTTGTTGTTCGTGGCCTTCGCCGAGTAGTTTGTCGAGCCATGATGAGTCCTGAATTCCTCCACCGCCGCCTCGTCCATTTCCTGTTCGATAGGATTTGCTTCTGATTGTTTAGTCTTTTATTTCATCAACTTGCGATTTTGGAATTGTTCTCAAGAAAGCCTCAAGAAAGCTTACCTTTCCTTTCTCTTCAACCCCCGGCTCAGCACGGATGCAGTGTCTCTCCTTGAACAGATTTGGTGAGGAAGAGCTTGTGATGCTCACAAGATCCTTCCCAGCTTCATCCGTGAACCTTATGATGCTAACCTTGACCGTCGAATTGTTTGCCATCCTTCGCACCAGCGCCAGAGCCTCGCGATCGTCCGGTCCTCCAAAGAACACGACGCAAATCCGTCTTTCCACCATGACTTCCCGCTCTTCGCATTGCTTGAACTGGTCGCCAAGCCCGCGATCTAGGAGTACCGCCACGGTGCACTGCGCGCTTTCGAGCACTTTCCTGTTGACCTCTCTCCATTCGTAGCTCACGCTCTCTATTTCCTCCTCGTCCTCTCCTCTCCATTGCTTGTGAAACGGCAAGATGATCATTTCCGCCCTCTTCTCTTGCGCCACGTGGTTGATGTCCTCGTGCATGGTGGACAAGACCGAGATGGCCGTTGAGTGGTGGATAGTCAGGCGACTCGCTTGGCTGTACGCCCGAAGAGCCACCGCCACCTGGTCTTGCAAGGCGCCGTGACAAAAGCGGCCGATAAGGGGAAGTCCGTTCTTTCGAGCTCGCCTGACCATGATGATGGACGATGGACGGCTGGTGAGCTCGACGAGTTGCACCACGTGGAGCAGGAGAGGGGGACTTAGACTAGTCCTCGTGAGCTCCACGAGTTTCATTAGCGACGGTATGTTTCCCGGTCCGTGTACGCAAGCGAGTACTCGGAGCTCGTTTTCCGAAAGGTGCGGTTGTCTTCTCAGTCTGCGAACGACCAGAGGGGGGATGATTTGCCTGGGTTTATAGATGGCCATGACCGTAGGAGTAGTCATGAAGGTGGTGAAAATCGCCATGAGGACTAGAATCGCGAACACCTCATCGTTTAGGACCTGTTTGTTGACAACGAAAGAAAACGAAACAATTTCTTTATGCACTTCAAAATATCAATTTATGGTCTGACTCAACAAACCAATTAGCGTACCGACATTGTTTTTTTTTTTTTGGGAAATTTACTTATTCGACACTAAATGTCATTTTAGTAGTAAATTAACTTAATTCTCATCATTACTAATTAAGCATTTAACTTTCATTTCTAATCGTGCACACATATACCATTATAATTTTCAACGATAATTCTTCTTATCTGCTAAAAATATCTTTAAAGTTTCTCCAAACGAACTTTCGAATAGTTTTAGATCTCACATCAAAATGGTGGAAAGAAGAAGAAGAAGAAGAAGAAGAAGAAGAAGAGAGAATTTGGTAAAACATTCTTCACTGACTAAAGGAACCCTTCTTTTGATGTTGTGCTCCTTTCAAAAGGGTGGAATAGAAACCACGCAATCTCATTTTATTCCAAAAGCGACCACCATCGATCCGTGTCAATCATAGACATAACCTAATCTCCTCAATAATCCCAAAAAGTGGAGAACATCTCAAACATACCACAATATAAAAGCATAAAGAGAAAAGCAGAAAATTTGAATCGACATATCATCCAGTATTGCTTGCGCGGGTCCACACAAGTTCGGAAAAGCCCCGCAGAAGACAATAGACTGTTATTATTCTAAAAGATTAATATCATGAAAAATTTCAAATTGATGCACTTACGGTAAATTTACCCTAAATTATTTTTTTTACTGCAAAAAATCCCAAACTGACACACTTATGATAAATTTATCCCAAATTATTTTTTCAACTAGCAAAAACCCTAAACTGATACATCTGTGAAAAATTTATTCTAAATTAATTATTTTGACCACTAAAAATCTCAAACTGATACACACGCGACAAATTTACTCTCTGTTAGTTTTTGTCAAATTGGATTAATATCACGAAAAATCCCAAATTAATGCATCGGTGACAAGTAGAAAGTAAAAACCTCAAACGTGTACATTCGGCAATTGCCCCGTGTTATCCAAATTAGCAATTTGATGATAAAATTTAATGAAAATTAAAGGAGGGTAAATTTGTCACAGATATATCAGTTTAGAGTTTTTTGTGATTAAAAAAATATTTTGAAATAAATTTGTTATAGATTTACTAGTTTGAAGTTTTTTGTGGTGTTAACTTTATTTCAGATTAGGGCTCTAGTGTAAAGATGAAAACAAAAGCACATAACGAAATTTATAATATCATGATTGATCTCCCACTATCAGAAAAAAAAAATCATATCCTGAAACCCTAGATCGCTAATTTAGTTCGATTCACTCCGTAAGTGCTGGTTTTGTCGGAGATGGAAGTCAAAAAGTCTACGTAGCCACCACAGTGATGCAACCTCTCCCCATTTCTATTTGTCTTTCCAGAGCATAAGGAGGGTAGGTTTGGACAGGGTCATTGGCGAATCATTTGATCAACACCACCTCCAATAAAAGCTAAACCAGACCCTAATCATATTTTAATTAACCCTCTGTACTTTTTAACAAGCATGTTTTTCGAAGAGTGTCCTCTCCTCCCCACGATTAGGACATCTCTTGATACGGTGTGCAAACAGGTGTAACATGCTTGTCATTGAGTAAAATATTTAATTAAGTGGGTGCCATGGGCAATATAACCATTACTTCTGTGAAGCTTGGAGATCGAAGTGGCTATCATTTTTGTGCTCATTAAAGTTGGAAAAAAGACCATATCTATGGAATTAGTTAAATCTTCACAGGTGTGGCGACTAATTAACTAGCACTTTCTTGTGTACTGGAAGGTTAACAAAAAGGAAGGTCGGTAATCTTGTGGCGATAAATAAACCCATCTACTCAGTAGAAAATCGAAATGCATATGATTCGATCTTACCTTATGAGCATGCTTAAGATGTGAATTTTAGTTTTATAATTTATACACTAACTTAAGCATGAAGTTTCTCAGTTTTCCTCTTTTTGTTGGGGAAAAACAATTTATAAGGTGCTGCTAATTTTCTAAATTGGGATCACTGAACAGCAACTTAGGAACCCTAAATACTATCACAACGGACTCTTTCTATACATCAACTTGTGGAACGGTTTACTTTCACATATTCATGGGGTCCGGAATTTACCTACAGTGGCGGGCCTTTTCACCATCGAAAGAGAAGTTCTCATGCGCCAAGTGTTCTGATGAAGGCTTATACATGTAGCTTTGTCCTTTAGAGCTAATTTTTCTCAAGTTGTTTGATCTTGCTAAGGGTGGAAAGGAGGAGGGTAAAGTGCACCGTAGATTGTCTTTTAACAAGCCAAGGGGAACGTGGATCCAAACCCCAATAAAAGGTGAGAGAGTAATCAACTAATCATAGCTTGATTCATGTGAGCTATACTAAGACTAGGAAATTCTACACCAATCTTAGCTAGATAAAGACACAAACAGTGGACTCGTGCAATAAAAGTTTAGGAACGTGTGTATGTCAGAGAGCTTAAAAGGTAAGTTCTTCAGTTCGTGGATGAATTAGTTAGACTTAAAACATCCATTTTGATCTTGTCTCAAAATATTGGAAGAAGGACACACTTACCTTCTTTTCTTTACCGATGTTGAGAACAATAAGCTCCACCAACCCTCTAGTGTTCATCAGCACACCCAGCGCAAGCGATTCCCTAATGGGAATCATACACACCACCGCCACCACAAATGTCCCTAGAATTTTCCCGGTACATGCCATGGATATTACCAGCACCGATAAGCCCCACGCCTCCGCCCCCTGGATCTTAGTGATGTCGGTCTTCAACCCGCTCGACGCGAAGTAGAGCGGGAGGAGCAATCCTGACACGAAGTCCTCAATCCTCTTGATCAATCTAGTTGCAAACATGCCCCCTTTCGGGATCATCAAGCCGAACACGAAGGCTCCGAAGATGGCGTGGATCCCTATAAGATCCGTCATGAACCCGGATAGCATTACCCCGGCTAGGGTTATGCAAATATAAGCCTCGTCCACGAAATCGTACTCCGGCGAGCATTGTCGTGCCAGCCAGCTCATCATGGGCCGGATGACAACAAACATGAAGCCAACATAGGCCATACCCGAAATGAGGATCCACAAGGAAATCAACGGGCTTTTTGGGCCACTGCTGCCACCCCCGGCAAGCGCCACCGCCATGGCCAGCATGATCCAAGCAGCGACGTCATTGAACGCGGCAGCGGCCATGGCGGTCTCGCCCACTCGGGTAGTGAGAAGCTTGAGCTCCGCAAGGATGCGGGCTAGGACGGGGAACGCGGTGATGGACAGGGCGACTCCCATGAACACAAGGAACTGGCTGTAACCGACCTTCTCTTCTCCCTGGACGAGCTTGCGGAGGATGAAGGTGGCCCCCATTCCAAAGAGGAAAGGGAGGGATATGCCAGCAAACGCGATGCCAAAAGCCTTCTTGCCGCTCCTCCGGATGGAGCCCAAGTCAAGCTCGAGACCTACTAGGAACAAATAGAAGAGTAGGCCGATGCTCGACACGGACTCGAGTATCGGAATGCTCCACGAGGGGAAAATTAGGTTGAGGAAGCTGTCAACGCGTCCTAGTGCCGACGGCCCGAGCAGAATTCCACCCTGAAACAAGAAATCGAAGGGAAAACACGTCATGCGCTTTGCGTAACCTCTATGACATACGGATTTTCATGATTCTCCTATGCTGGCCATTGGATGCCTTTACGATTTCGCTCTCAATTTACGATTTCATAACCGGAAAGGCCAGTGAAAAGCAACCATGTACCAAAATCTCAGCAATGACTTTGGGTTGGCGAAGTGGTTTGAGGAGGAAGGCGAGGAATCGGCTGAGGAAGAGGACCAAAATGGTTTGGACAATGAGCAATGGGAAGGCGTGGTTCAACGGGTTGTCTCCTTGCCACACTCCGTCCGACGATGTCCGCACCATCGTCACGTTGGGCGACAACGTCGACATGGTTGATGAGCAAAACTTCTTTGAGATTGAGCTCGACAAGGGTTCCGATAAGATTAATTGAGCTTTCGCAAAATCTGAGGATGCCTTGGGCTATTTAAGGTCGATTGCATGGAACTTTCAGTTGTGAATAAACGCTAGCTTACTCCAAGTGCGCGTAGATTCATATAATATGTTATCACATTCTCCGTCAGGCAGAGTCTTAGCTTTGGTGGATAACTTTGCGTTCCACTATAACGGTTTTGATGTTAACATAGGTAGGGTAAAGGCTGTATGTGGGTAAGTTCCTTTATTATTATTATTATTATTATTATTGGAACAATATGAACTTGATGCCTAACGTATAGACGTGATTCAAGAAAATTCGAAATCAATGCTGCTTTCGATCTTTCTTTTGAATTGTTACATGACACTAATCAATAGAACGATGTCGATTTATTGTGTAGTAATCTTCCCTATAAGTCAGAATAATACAAGTACCTATGCCAAACTTTTATGCCGAATACAATAGAAAGTATCGCCCTCCTCGCACCACTAGATTGCAGGGAAAATTATTAAAGAAACCCTAAACTTATTGTATTGGTACCAATTCAATCATAAACCTTTTGATTGAATTAATTTAATCTTAAATATTTTCACATTTTTTCAATTGAGTTCATCCAACTAATTTTGGTTAGAAATCATAAAATAGACACCGGCCATCTTACGTGGCATAACTGAAACCAACATGGATGATTTTTTGCAATTTTTTGATTTTTTATAATTTTTTCTTCTTTCTCTCTTTTTTTCTTCCTCTCTTTTTGGTTGGCAAGGGCTTGCAAGCCCTTGCCTAGCGGCTAGCGAGAGTCTTCGACAACCTCACCCAACAAAATGAAAGGAAAAATACATAATTAAAAAAATTAAAATTTTTGCACATACTCCTACGGATGCAGGACTTATGGCATCCATGTCAGCAATTTTCTGTCAAAACCAGTCAAATGAAATCAATTGGTATAAATGTGAAAAAATTTTAGGACTAAATTAGTCTATTTGAAAGGTTTGGAACCAAATTCATACCAGTACAATGAGTTTATGATTTTTCTTTATGGTACTTAGGCTCATTTGTTTTGCGGACAATGATTATTTTAGAAATATTTTTGCAAAAAAGATGACTCATATCACTTGAAAAAATAGGCAATTAAAAGTATTTCATTATCAATAAAAAAAACTTATATGTGAATATTTTCGTGGACTATGGAGATATTTTTTTATTCATTTATTTTTATAAACAATGCAACCGACCGTATTTAGCCAAAAAAAAAATTTCAAATCATTCATTTTTTCGCAAAATAAACACACCCTTACTTTCTCCTTTGATTGCGGGCTTCATCGCTACCTCCATTCTTCCATTTTTTGTTCATTCATTTTTATCCATTTTTTGTCACATGTATGCTAGTTTAAAATTTTTGATGGTATTAACTCAATTTAACAAAAATAGTGAAGCATAAATTCGTCACGGATGTATCAATCTGAGATTTTTGGTGATTGAAAAATTGATTTGTAGTAAATTCATCATAGAAGTACCGGTTTGAGGTTTTTGATGGTCAAAAAATAATTTGAAATAAATTTGTCATTAGTGTATCAATTTAAGATTTTTCATGATATTGACATTTATTATTTATCCTCTTTTACGGATTGCGGGGGGCCAAAATTGAGCTTGGTCATTGGAGGACGTGATCGTGGATGGAGCACAAGCGATTTAGTTTTTATTGGGGCGAAATTGAAAATTCCGTCCTTGTTGCCGCGAATTGGGAATCGGAGCTGCGATCCCACTACAGAAAAGAGGAGGAAAGACATTATCTTCTCCAAATAAGAAAGTGTGCCTAAAGCTGGAATCGCATCGGCCTCATCACTTGTAGGGGAACAAATTCCAGCGAGTGGCTATGGCACCCGACCCGTATACCTTGAAATTCCGTTGACGGGAGTAAGAAACTTCGAATTCACGCAAATCCAGGAAAAGTTAAGGACAAATTTTATTGACCAATTTAGTTATAAACTTTTTAATTTAACTAATTTAGCCTCAAACCTTTTAATAATATTTCAATTGAGTCTTATTAGCCGGGAATCATCGACTTGGATGCCAGTCATCCTATGTGACATTACTAACACCGACCTAGAATTTTTTTTTGTTGATTTTTATATAAAAAATATTTTTAAATTTTTTGAAATTTTTTCTCTCTGTCTTTTTTTTATTATTATGGCGGCAAGGGCATCAACGACCCTCGCCTGCTGCGAAGACCTCATCTACCGTGCCAAATTTACGAGAGCCTTTGCGGCCTCGCTTGCCTGGGGTGTGGGGTTCGAGCCTAGATCTGGCAAGGGCCTTGCGCTCTTACTAGCAAGGCCACGATGGCCTCACCTAGGGCCTTCGAGGCCAATGAGGGTTGTGTTAGGATTCGATGTACAATAATGAAGTAAAACATAGCGAGAAAGAAAAATCATGACGTAACATTTTTATTTTGGCTTACCGTTAAATTAATATTACGTCCAACAAAGGATTCTGCTATAATTAACTCCTCGTGCTTCTTGTTACATCACTCAATTGCAAGCGATAAGTCACTAGCATGATGGGAAAAAAAAGAGAGAGAAAAATAAAAATAAAATAAGTAATGAAAGGTCTAATTTTTTAAAAATAAAAATGAAAAATAACCCACTTCAGCATCTTTCATGCCACATAAGGTGACCGGCATCCACGTCGGTGACTTCCGGCCAATAGGACTCAATTGATAAATTGTAAAACTTTTAAGATTGAATTGGCCAAATTAAAAGGCTAAGTAATGAATTGTCATAAATTCAATAAGTTTAGGATTTATTTTTTCGATAACTTTCCCTAAGAATCCATGCAACAAGCCAAGTGAGAAGTGCGACCCTTTTGTTTTCTTCGGCGGCCATGATGCAAATCTGCACCATCCTCTCGCTCACTCCGATTGCAGCGATAATTGCTCTTCCTGATTGTAGTAGTAGCCCGTCCCATCGGAACCACCGCCTGCGGATGTGGTAAAGCAGGAGAGGCAAGGGGTCCGAGTCCTAACCTCCTCGATTCCCAACTAGGAATCCGACCACTGCTTAGCCTGAGAACTCAGCAATTCATCCTTTTCTTTTACCTCAAACCTAACAATTAAGAGCTTTTTAAGGTTGGGTTAATACCATACAAAAAAAAAAAAAATGATGAGCACCGTAACACTAATATCCTAATTTTTTTTTCTTTTGTGTCTCAATGACCGATAAGTTCTCCTTTTTCCCATCAAAATCATGAAACGTAAGGCTCCATTTGTTTCACGGAAAACAACTTTTTAAAAAATGTTTTCCGAATTTTCCGGCGTTTGGAGGGTGGAAAATAGACTAATCCTGAAAAATATTTTCCTCTTATGAAAAAATCTTTTTGAAAAGTGTGGAAAATGTTTTCCTCATTTTGAAAAGAGAAAAATATTTTTCTCATCTTTTCTTCTTTATTTCTTTTACCCTTCTTTCTTTTTCTTTTCTCGTTCTTCCTCTTTTCGCCGATGTTCCTTCCTTTGCTGCCGCCACCCGTCGATCGCCCGCCGGTTGACCGCCCCCTGATCGCCCGTTGCCCATCAATGGCCGCCCGCCGCTCGCCGATGCTGGTCGCCCACCGCAAGTTGCCCGATGTCAATCACCCGCCGCCACCGCCGCCTACCCCCACCCGCCAGTTGCCAAAAATCAATTCTTTGATAAATGAGGAAAATTGTTTTCTAATTTATTTTTAAGTATTAGCCAAATACCGAAAAATATTGTTATTTTCTTGAAAAATAACTTCCTGAAATTATTTTCCAAAAGTATCATATTTTCCGTGAAACAAACGGAGACTAATAGAAAATTTTGATGGAATCTGTCGGAAGAGATGGAAAATGCTGGGTTTCGCTTTGGAAAGTGGAGAAAGGAATGCGCCATGGATGCGGAATTGAACTCTGAGGGCGAGAAATTATGTCTCAAAGTGTAAGCCCGGCCGCGCGGAAACTCGAATTTGCGCGTGGCTAGAACTTGGTCGCTGCCTTAGGTCATCAGAATCGAAATGGAAGGCAAAAACACCAGAATCCACATTGAAGTCAAAGCAATTCCAGTAGGTCCGACTCGATCGGTCAAACTTATACAAGCCCTATGTTCTTCCATCTCATATGAATCACGCATTCTTTTATTAGCATAATTTGGTATCCAATTTTAGCCTCAGATCAACAAAGTGGCCCTCCTTTGGCATTAGACAGATGACATATTCTTTCTAAGATATTCCACACATCATCTTAGATAACAAGAACGGATATATATATATATATATATATAATATTAAAAAATCATAGAAACCTCAAATTCGCACACCGCCATCTCAAATTTACTCTCCATTTTTGCACTTCCGAGCCTCCCTCAACTACTTTGTGTGCAGTCCATGTGACAGCTCTTAGATAGTGAGCCCGTTTATTCTGTCGAATACGGTGTAACGATGTCTTAAAATAAAATTGGTCATCTTGTCGAAGGCTTCATGGGTGAGAGTCCACGTGGGATTGGTCACGTTCTTGCCGCGGCGAACTCCTATCCTACTATGTGGGAAAATTTAGGGCGGAACTGGAGGTGATGCTAATGAAAGAGATAAATTCAGGATAGCGGTACGATTTTGGGGGTTTTATGGAGGTTAAGAAGAAGTCCTCCTTACTTAAATCGCTTATAAAGAATGACTGGACACGTTTAGAGCCAAAATATTCTTTAGGAACATAAAAGTCTTTTTAAGTACCTCCAAATTAGTTAGTGAATTTGCCTTGACCCCGGACGAAGGAGAGTTGCATTTCACTTCCACTACTCCCCACTTCCAACAATTTCTAGAAATGGTATAATTTGCTCCAAAACACACCCAAATTGCTATACAAAAGTCATGAGATCTCGTATGATCAAATATTAATCCAGCGATGACTTCACTTCAATCCATCATCATACCATACCATCGATCTCTTTCAACTTGTTGGGCTCGCTGCTCTCCACCTTAGACATGGGAGTCTCCTCCCCATGGCCCAAATCATGCTGCTGGATCACGAGAAGCGAGCACGCGATGCTGTGGCTCGACGACGCCAGCACGTCCCCAACCGGCCCTAGCTCGGGGTGCTCGGCCGGGCGGTCCGCCAGGTCCGCCACCATAGCTGAAGGGTACCGTCCTTTGCCCATGACTACAAGGTCGTAGTCCTTGCTCTGGCCGATCGCCAGGACTTGCTCGGCCACGTTGCCGGCGACCTTCTCCATGTAGACTGCCGTGCCGTCCCACCGCTCTCGGAATTCTGCGACTGCAGCCTCGTCCAGCTCCTGGATCATTAGCACGAAGAAACGGGCTTAATTAGTCGATACTAGGAGAGTTAATCATCAGCTCGTGTGTTTGGATTATTAGGAAAAAGCAAATTGCAAGAACAAAGAAGGTACCTTTTCCTTTTCTCGATTCATACGCGCAGTCGAGAAGCTATAGCTCTTCTCTCTGCATTTGCTTGAGGATGGCCTCAATCTAACTTCGCTCCCTTGGGCCACCGGTTTCTCCACGAACCTCACCACGGTCAACTTCACCACGGGGTGCTCTGCCATCCGCCCGCCCAACTCCAAAGCCTCCCGATCGTCCGGCCCACCGAAAAACAGGACGCAAACCCGTTGGACTGCCGACATGTCGGGCCCCGGGGTCTCGGACCCACCCCAGAACCCGTGGTCCACGAGCACCGCCACTGAGCACGGGGCATGCTTCAGCACCCTCTGGTTGACCCCTCTCCACCCGTGGCCCACATTGTCCTCCACGGCCTCGTCCCCCTCGCCCCTCCAGGACCTGTGGAATGGCAGGATGATCATCGCGACCCTCTTGTCTTCCGCCACGTGGCAGATGTCTTCGTGCATAGTGGGCAGCGCTGAGATCGCCGTGGTGGGCCGGACCAAGACCCGGCCCAGTTGGCTGTACGCTTGGAACGCCCCCGCGACTCGGTCGTGCCACTCCCCGCGTCGCGACAGGTTGAAGAAAGGGAAGCCGTTTCTCCGGGCCCGCTGGACCCTGATGATGGAAGACGAACGCTCGGTGAGCTCCACGAGGTGCATGATGAAGAGCTTGAGCATGGATTTCTTGGTGCTTCGGATCGACTCGATGAGGCTGATGAGCGAGGGCACGTTCCCAGGGCCGTGCAGGCACGCGAGGATCCGGAGCTCGTCCTTGGAAGAGTCATTGTTGTTCGACAAATCACGCAGCTTGCGGTGCGTCGCCGCGCCGCGGGCGGGCTTGTAGATGGCCATGACGGTGGGAGTGGTGATGAAGGTGGTGAAGAGTGCCATCAGCACTAGAATCGCGAACATCTCATCGTTAAGAACCTGCGAATCACACGAAAACATTCTTAGTCACAAGTTCAGATCAACCATTAATTAGTAGTTTTAGAAATAGCATTTCGTAACTTTGATTCTTCGTAAAAAAGGGGGAAAAAACACAAATGATCTCTTAACCATAAAATTACCAATACAAACTTTCATGATGTCTAAATTCAAAAGTTATCATGGCATAATCAACATAAGGTTTCGAACTATATTTGACTTCTGTTCAAAAACGGACCTAAGTTGGCTCATCGCTAGCATGTGCGATCCAGATTTACGCAAATGGCAAATTGCCAACGTCGTCCAAGGTCCGACAAAAAACGAGAAATGTGGTACCTTTTGACTTACGAGATTCATGATTAGGCCTCTAATGGCTGGTTAGATGGTGACCCGCATAGAAAATATTTTGGATGATGACGTTTGCGATGGCGTGGCTGTCTAAATAAGTTCGAAGCCACCTGCGTGACTAAGCTTTGGCGTCTGGAATAAAGCCATCGACTTTTCTAGAGTAGGGAAACTTACAGGGAGTTTAACGCCTATTATGATATGAATTTGACTCTCAACCAAAGTTCCTTTGACCCGTCACCTATACTTTAAACACCTTTCTACCGAAAATCATTACTCCCCCCAGGATCTCAAACCTAAGATCCCAAGATTCTTCACCCTGGCATCTTTTGAAGTTGCTCTGACTTAGATTTAGTAAAATAAACTACCCTAAGGACATCAAGATTAACGTAAGAAACTGATTTATTTATTAATGATATTATCTAAGTCCCCTGATACTTTTCAGCGGCAGGAGAGAGAATTCTATTTCGTGGAAGTGTCGGTCGTATTACGATAGGGCCTGGTCTGATCGTCACACACAAGCTACTAAGGTTTGGCCTTTTAAAATGTCACTAATGTTCATGAGATATATAAATATATAGTTTTAGTTTACCTTCTTCTCTCTGCCGATGTTGAGGACGATGAGCTCCACGAGCCCCTTGGTGTTCATCAAGACGCCCAGCGTGATGGCCTCCCGGCCCGGCATTGCGAACATCATCGCCGCCGCGAACGTCCCCGCGATCTTCCCCACGCACGCCGTCGTGATCACCAGCGTCAGCAGCCCCCACGCCTCCGCGCCCTGTATCTTGGTCACGTTCGTCTTGAGCCCGCTCGACGCGAAGTAGAGCGGCAGGAGCAGCCCCGTCACGAAGTCCTCGATCCTCTCTATCAGCCTCTCTGCAAACTCCCCGCCCTTCGGGATGGTCAGCCCAAACACGAACGCCCCGAATATCGAGTGTATACCGATCAGGTCCGTCATGAACCCCGAGACCAGCACCCCGGCCAGCGTCAGCACGATGAAGGCCTCGTCGACCACGTCGTGCTCCGTGGAGCACCGCCGCGCCACCCACCTCATGGCTGGCCGGACAGCGACCATCATGAAGACAACGAAGGCGAACCCCGAGAGGAGCACCCAGAGCGACACGAGCGGGCTCTTGTGGGCCCCGCCCTCGGCCCCGTCCCCGGCGAGCGCCACAGCCAGCGCGAGCAGGATCCATGCGGCCACGTCATTGAAGGCGGCGGCTGCCATTGCCGTCTCGCCGACCTGGGTGGTCAGCAGCTTGAGCTCGGCAAGGATTCGGGCCAGGACAGGGAAGGCGGTGATGGAGAGCGCCACCCCCATGAAGACCAGGAACTGGCCATAGCCGACCTTGTCGGCGCCATCCACGGTACTGCGAAGGACGAAGGCAACCCCGATGCCGCACACGAAGGGGAGTGATATGCCAGCGAGGGCGATGCCGAGGGCGCGGCGCCCGCTCCGCCGGACAGAGCCGAGGTCAAGCTCGAGGCCGACGAGGAAGAGGAAGAAGAGGAGGCCGATGCTAGCGACGGACTCGAGGATAGGCGTGCTCCAAGACGGGAATATCCGGCGCAGGTAGGCCTCGTTCCGGCCGAACGCGGACGGGCCCAACAGAATTCCACCCTTCAAAATTCATTTGCGAAAAGCAGGACACACATAAACATAATTCACTTTCACTACGAACCAAACTCTTAACAATCATAAAACACTTACGACGATCTCGGCGATGACTTTGGGTTGGCGAAGGGGCTTGAGGAAGAAGGCGAGGGAGCGAGAAACGAAGAGGATGAGCGTCGTCTGGACGATCAGGAGAGGGAAGGCGAAGTCGAGTGGGTTGTCGCCTTGCCATGCCCCGTTCGAGGACGTCTGGATGGAGGTTATGTTCACCGTCATTTTTTGTCTTTTCCTCTCTCTGGTGTCGCGTTATATTGTCTTTTCGGTTGGTGATTTTGGGTCTGCGATCTTCTAAACCCTTCTAAAGAGCGTTCTGGATCGTCATCGAGATCGATATCGACATCGAGATAGAGATCAAAAAGGAGGGAGAGGGGCGATATGCTCGTGAAGAGTGCAACGAAGTGAGCCATTTTTATAGGGGAAGGAGGAGGATGACAGGACAAAAGCAAGTCTTGGAGCTTTTGCCTGCATCATTGCTGAGTCGAGTTGACCGACTTCGGGTTAACCCTTTTCTTTTCCTTTTTTCAAACAACGTATATTCCGGGGGCGTTAAAATAGAATTATACAATGTAAAATTTTCTTCACACATGATCTGTTTTGCCATCTTTCAATGGGCGAATAGCTATTAAACATATGCATTGCCGCCAGGGTCTTGTCCAACTGGCGCACTCGTGACCGGATAGAAAATCCCATTGCATTTCTTAATTACGTTTTAATTTTAAAAAAAAATTATCGCACTCTAAAATTTAGCCGTGCGAAACTATCGTATTCATGAACAGTGCATACGGTCTGATATGACTATTTATCTTACTTGACGAGAAAGGATGAGAGGAAGATGATGATGAAAACCTATCGTATTTGTGAACAGAGTGCATCCGGACTTTGTCGTATGAACTCGACGTTCGGCTACAGGATGTTTCTCTCGGGAGCTCGCCCCATCCGACCCAGCATGGCCATCAGAGGACTATGCACTGGAGCCACTGGCTGACTTATGAGAAGGTCTTCTCGAGATTGGCCCGGCTTTTGACCGTGATCGCCCAAAGCGCTGATTGTAGTTTCATGCGCCTGCAAGGGTAGTTTCGCTCACCCGGTTGGGGGGGTTGACGGTGGAGCATACGGTTCGACTGTTTTCATGTGAAGCGCGAACAAGTTGGCTCGCTTTTCCTAGGGCAAAGCTAGTCTGGTTGTAATGCGGACTCACGGTGTAGAATGGCTCCAAGGACAAAAAGTTCAACAAACTGAGCAATCTTCAACCAATATACTCACGGGATTGAAATGAAGCTTCCCCCCCTTTCCATTAAAGCAAATCTACACTTGCGAATCGCAGCCTAATTTCAAATTTCGTGAAAGATTTACGGATTTGTTCGGTCAGCGTGACAGATAGATCTACAAGATGAACTTGAAATCACCTCACGGGACAACGATTGCCCCCGCAATGAAGAAATGTCCGATTTTCAAAGCATTGGACTGTGCTTATCGCGAGGGCTGATGGACATTGCATTCGAAAATAGGGATATTCCCTTATTTGATAACTTAACCAATGACCCGGACACTTTTAACAAAGCCAACTATAATTTTGCACATGTTCAAGTTAAGATCATCCGAGGCACCATCTGCTCAAACTCGATCGATCGAGTCTTGTATTCAACTCAATATCTTGTCGAGGTGATCAACACAGAACCGAATAAAGTTGCGATGGTCGTTATCCTTTCAGTTAAGACTTCCATCGTTTTCACATGTAAATTTCGCTCCCTCTTCGTGTATGACGTGGACAAAATAAACACGACGTTTGCTTAACCAATCAAGTCCCTCGGTCGACGTCCGAAGGCAAATACAATAGAAGGTTTTTTCGCTCGTCTTGCGGTGGAACTTCCACAAGTAATCCCTTGATTTTCCTAGACGTCTCATTTTGAACACGTTTTTCGCACGAATTATATAGTTTCCACACTTTGATTATACCCACGAACGACTTCGCCGACACCAAATTCCACAAATATATATATGAGGAAAATGAGGATCAGTGATTATCCTTTTTTAGAATAGTTGATGGTGACTCCACAAACTCTCACATGGTATCAAAACAAGAGGTTTTGAGTTCGAATCTTTTCAGGTACCTATTTGTTTGCCAAATTAAAATATTTCCATGCTTAGAACTAAGTGTGAGAGAGAGTTATGAAATATTTAAATAATAAATCATGCATCCATCTAACAGTTTAAACTTTTAAAACAGTTGACAGTAGTTCCACATAATCTTACATAATATCATAGCAGTCCTGAGTTCAAATCTTTGCACAAATTCCAAGCCGAATAATTAAACATTAAACGGCGCAGTCATCTAACAATGTACAAATGAGGAATTGTGCCAATTCAATTCATCCTATCAATTTTGACAAGAAGAAGAAAAAGAAGGAAGAAAAAAATCCAAAAAAAATTAAAATATTATGTCATCGGCCGACTAAATTTGATTTGATAGATTGAATTGGTACAATTGCAAAAGGTTTTTGACTGAATCTGCAAAAAAAAAAATACTAAATTGGCACAACTGAAATAAGTTTAGGAATTTTTTTGGTAATTTCTCCTTATGTTATGGAAGAAAACTATACTAATCTTGCGTGACTGATTCGTCGTACAATATTTTTCATGCACTTGACATAACATAGCTTCTTCTTTTTCATATACAAGCACATTTAAGCTATGATTCTTTAATGTGTTTTTTTTTTTTGGGCTTTATTTGGTGTGTCGGTTGTGATGTCACATTCAATTTTTGTTCATATGGAACTTAACTATATGTCGGTAACTCCTTATTCCGCATCACCACCAATCAGAATATTTTACCCTCGAGCAGCGCTATATATATCATATAATATGATTGCCATGTACGCGTTTGACAAGTAATGCTCAGTTACTTGAAGTTGTAAAAGTCCCAATTTATCCCCCGATTTAGCAGCAATTGGGGAAATATTCATGTTCATATTTTTAGACAGCATTCTATGCGTTTTGTGTGTGAAAATTTCAGCACACGAATGGCGAGTTCGACTTGAATCCTGCGTTGTTCTCGTCCCATCACAGCTCAGGGGGACAAAATCATCAGCCACTTCGAGTGACGTCTTTTCTTGTGCGCTCAAACGTGGTACTTCCAAGTAGAAGTCGCCGAAAAGGGCAATAAGATAATAGTGTAGCTTAGCTAGAGAGCTAGTGACTAACTATGATAAGTTTGCATAAAATTATGGGTCGGTACAGATATCCCATTAAAAAGTTCAATTAAATTTTAAAACTTTCAAAAAAAGTACTATTAAGTCTTTAAACTTATCATATATATGCAATCAAGTCCTTCAAATTTTCAAAAAGTACGAACAATGAAATGGTTTGATTTCACTAATTTGATAAGTTTTATAACTTAATTATATATATATATATTGCAAATTTTATGAAACAATTGCACCTTTTGAGAAATGTTAGGATTTCATTGCACATTTTTAAAGCTTTAAGACTTAATTGTACTTTCATGACAAGTTTTAGAACTTTCAACGTATTTATGCCATTAGACTATATGTTGGTAGCTCCTTAATTCACACCGTAGCCAATCAAAATATTTTCCTCAACTAGTGCTCGTCCCGTCTTCGCGGATTTGATCATCGAGGCCCTTCGACTCGCGCATGATCCTGTCCAATCTTTGCTGTCGTGTCCCCACACGTGGCACTGAAAGATGTTTTTGAATCCTCTCTAGCTTAGCTAGAAGGGATTGTGACATCGATAACTTCACATAATTTAAGGGGGAGTGGGGGATTTGTTTAATTAAAGAGCGTGGTGATGATCGGTTGGTGCTTACTTTGATGGAGTACCGTCGAATTTGGTGCTATCGAGCAATAACTAGAGCTGATTTTATATTAATGCGGATAATTATGCTGATTCTCTGTGTCGAAACGTGGCATGCATTGGAGTACTCGTGGGAGCTTTCCGCGGTTCAGTTTGCGACGTTTGTTTTCAATGAGGATTTCATGTCCTCAATCAAGAAATTAAAGTCCAATCATCGTTACTTAGTGAAGGTCGGATCTAGTGTTCTAACCCTTCTTTTTGATCCGGCATCGATGCACCTTTGGAATCGGAACTTTTTTCAGTAAAATATATCCTCGAGCTTTGTTTTGCCTTTGCTCCGTGATGGTTGGTTGCGGATGATTGGAGAAGATCCCATCAATAGCCACTACGCCGTAGAAGGAATGATCGTTTGCGCGAGCGTTGTTTGAACATGTGATGTCGGCTATGTGGAGTGGGAACCAATCTGATAGTTGAGAAAAATCGTGACAGAAAGATATTATATTGTGTACATTCAAATGAAGAGAACGTGAGCCTATTTACAGGTTTTATAGAACTATTAACTAATCTAGCAAAATAACAATTAGAATCAATCGAAATCAATTAATAGAAATATACAATAAGTCAAAATCTCCTAAATACATCTATATCTCTAACAAACACCCTCAAATTCAAGGTGATTTGAAGGAGTCAACTTGAGTTTAGAGAAAAGATCTTGAAAATGCCCAATGGACATGTCTTAGTCAAAATATCAGTAGTCTATTCAGTACATGAAGGGAAAACAAGTCAAATAGCGCCGCAAAGAGCATGATCTCAAATGAAGTGCAATCTATTTCAATGTGGTTGGTTCGTTCGTGGAAAACATCATTATGTGCTATTTGAATAGCACTTCGGTTGTCGCAATGAATAACTGTTTCACTATGGTGATGCACTCCGATTTCTTCTAGTAGCCATCGAAGCCATAGTAACTCTGATGTCGTATCTCCAAGAGCTTGATATTCTGGTTCTGAGCTAGAGCGAGTAACATGGTCTATTTCTTACTATGCCAAGAAATAAGTGAGGTGCCCAAAAAGAAACAATAACCCATGGTGGAGTGACAATCTTGAGGGTCATCAGCCCAGTCAGCATCTGAATAAGTTGTCAACTCCAAAGTAGACTTAGCAGAAAATTGAAGGTCATGAAATAATGTACCCTTGATGTAGCGAAGAATTCGAAGAACGGCAACAATATGTGCAAGGCCCAATCATGTACTGACTAACAATATGAACAACATGAGCAATATCAGCTCCAGTGATAGTGAGACGCATAAGATTATCGACTAGTTATTGATAGAGTGTGGGATTTAAAAGAGGAGCTCCAACTTTGGCATCAAATTTGGCATTTGTCTCAAGAGGAGTTGTAACAACCTTGTGGTTAGTGAGTTCGACTTGAGAGATAAGATCAGTGACATACTTGGCTTGTGAAAGATAGTAACCAGAGGAATTTGAATGAACCTCCAAGACTAAAAGGTAGTTCAATCGCCAAAGATCTTTCATTTCAAACTATTGATTGATATTGCTTGAGTTTTGAAACGCCAATATGGTCATCACTCGTAATAACCATATCATCAACATATAAAAGCAACATAATATTCCCATGATATGTGTGTTGAACAAAAAGAGCATGGTTATAGGGACTTGACTTGAAGCCAAGACATTCCATGGTGAACTAAATTTGGAATACCATACACAAGGAGCCTATTTCATGTCATATAATGATTTGCGTAGTTGACACACTTTGTAAAAAAAAAATGAGTGTATCTAGGAGGGGGCACCATATAAAATTCTTCGATGAGATTACCATTTAAGAATGCATTTTTAACATTCATCTCAAATAGGGACCAGCACTTAATTGCAGCAACATCAAGAAGACTACGAACAAAAGTAAAGCGTGCAACAGGAGCAAAAGTCTCTTCATAGTCTACTTCTTAATCTTGAGTAAAACCTTTCGCCACTAGCCGAGCTTTGTAATGATCCACACTACCATATGCCTTTGTTTTGATCTCATATATCCATCTACAACCTACAGCAAACTAACCAGAAGGCAAATCAATCAAATCCCATGTATAAGATTTATCTAAGTCTTGCAACTCATCTACCATTACTTGCTGCTAGAGAGGATTAGTAGTAGCATCTCTATATGTGTGAGGTTCAGAAAGAGAAGTAATGGTAGAGTAACAATGGTAATTACAAATTCGAACATAAAGTTAATTTACTCTAGCGGAGCGACGGATAAAGGATGATGGAATATCAACTGGTGGAGGATTTGCGGATGAAGCAGACAGGTTAGAAGTTGCTAAGGTGGTTTCGCCATTAGAACCTGCATCAAGATAAGAAGGAGACGGTTCTAGAGAGGAGGATTCACAAGTAGATGGAGATGTGTGATCTTCTGGGAATAAGTCCACTGAAGTGTTAGTGAAGAAAGGAACATGAGGTGATGAGTTAAAGGGATGTTGAGATGAAAACATCATATGTTCCCAAAAGGTAATGTGACAAGACACATGAAGACAATTGGCTATTGGATCTCAACATCTGTAAACTTTGTGTTCAATTCCATACCCAAGGAAGCAATATAAACGGGCATGAGGGTCTAATTTCGTTCAGTCATGTGGGAGAAGATTACAAAACAACACAACCAAAGGCTCGAAGAAGATTGTAATTGGGAACACTACCATGTAGGCGCTCATAAGGAGAAATGTAACCTATTATAGGAGACAGAGTACAGTTGATGTTGTAAACAACAGAAAGACAAGCCTCTCCTCAAAGCTGTTTCGGATAAGAAGTAAAGACTAAAAGAGTACATGTAATATCTAAAATAAGCCTATGTGCACATTCTAATTGACCATTTTGCTTAGAAGTTCTTAGACAAGAACGATGAACAATGATACCATTTTGGGAGAGAAATCTAAGGAACTCAGTGTTTCTAATTTTCATGGCATTATCAGTACGAAATACCTTGATGTCTTGAGAAAATTGTGTTTTTTATTATGGCAACAAAATCACAATAGAAATGAGTAAATTCAAATCGATTTTTCATGAGATACATCCTTTAATCACATCATCACCACCTAGGATAGAGACAATTAAAAAAAAAAGTCACACTAATATTTTTCGTTAGCCAAGTTGGATGTAGTTAATAGAAGAAGTTGATTGTATTAAATTGACAAGTTTTATGATTTGATTACATCTTTGGCAAGTTTTAAAGCTCAATTGCACTTTCACGATAATGTCCCAAAAATAAAAAAAGATTATTAATGAGCAAGAACTCTAGAGAGTCGATTACAATCCTCTCCCGTCGTGTTTCATAAGCAAGTGGAGAATCAACGGCTCAAGGATAGCAAAATTTTTTAA
The DNA here is from genome assembly GCA_016432845.1 of Psidium guajava. Taxonomy (NCBI): domain Eukaryota; kingdom Viridiplantae; phylum Streptophyta; class Magnoliopsida; order Myrtales; family Myrtaceae; genus Psidium; species Psidium guajava. The sequence goes on from CM028224.1 coordinate 38,296,866, forward strand.
GTGCTTTCGAATCACGATATTTCTGTTGACGAGAACCAAAAAAGGGGATTATTCATAATGCGTCGAAGTGTTAATAATTTATTTGCATATAACTTTTTCAAATGATTCGAAGTTTTCATGCCACGATTGACTCAGTTGGTTGGATAAACGAGAACCACACGGTCTCTCCCGAGGGCCACGACTGGCTCATGGATGGATCGACCTAAAGCGGGAGGAACATCTCACATCACGTGCACATCGATCTCGATCGCACGCACAGCTGAAAGATATGCACCACACACGAGAAGTCAACGAGTTGATGTTACCTAGACATCACTCGTGTATCTGAGAAATCTCACCCCACTTTACCTGGTTGGACATGAAATCAAACGTTGTCATCATTGCCATTAAAAAGCAAGGAACGAAGGGCCACGGATTCCCGTCTGGTTGGATCCCATTGTGCCGTTCTTGATCCTACTAGAATGTGTTTCGTACGTTATTAGAGAATTTGTGGCGGCGTGCAGGCAGAGATCTTACGCTGGAAGAACGGTTACATAGGCCCGATTCCAATTATAATGCACCCTCCGTGGGCTTAAACAATCGTCCTCCTCGTCATCATTCTAAACAAAGTAAAGTGGACGCACGAGTACCTTCGCTCTCCTCCTGTCGACGCCTTCCTTGAAGTGTGTGGGTTTGTTTTGTCCAGGTGAATTATTCCCTGGAAGATCCGAGCGCACCTCTACCGTTGATAATATGGGGAGGGACATATTTTAGTAGTGATCCAGACACTATCGTTCTTCATGTTCTATACAGGGAAAACGACACAAAAAAGTCCCTAAATTTCAACTTACCGTGAAATGTGATCGTTGCATTTTTAATTTGACCAATATGATCCTTAAAATTTAGCTCAATATGCAATGTGATACGTGAATTTTCAATTTGCTTAATGTCATTCTCGAATTTTTGGAATATGTTCAACTTAATTCCTAAATTATAAGAAAATATCCAATGTCGTCCCTAAAGGACTACATTGAATATCTTTTAATAATTCATGGACTAAGTTAAATACTTTCCAAAAGTTCATAGACCACATTATACTTAAGGATAAAGTTCGGGGATTATATTGATCAAATTAAAAGTTCACATATGACATTGCACCCCGGGTCAAAATTCCTGGACTATTTGTGTCATTATCCCATTTATAAACTATGCAATAATTGTTTTTCGATATATATTTCTTATTTATATTACTGCCAAAAGAAAATAGGAGGAATTTATCAGAAACGCTTTTGCGATTCTCGCATACGCCTAACTATTTAGGCTTTTCAGACAACTATGGGTAGCTATGACTTAGTGTGTAAAGTCTCAACCAGTCATATTGTCAAAAACCCATTTGAGAATAGGACTGACCGACGTCCAACACTGCTAATAGCCTTTCCCCCAGAAGCTAACCCGAAAATAAAAATCATGGAGAAAATAGACTTTTGAAATTTCCAGAAACAACCCGCTGAAATGAGTTTTACTTTTAAATTATCATGCCGGGTATGCACATTAAGTGTAAACTACTCGGATCGGATCTGTCGTTTCTTGTTTCTTTTCCTTTTTTGTTCCTCCTTTTCCCCTAACTTAGAAATGGAATATGCTAGCCTACCCGTTCAATAACATTGTCAGTTATCTTTAACTATACAATCTCCCAATTAATAAATACTTCATGCAAAACGCGCGGCAATAATGTGTGAATTTACGGTTGAGATTGTATCATCCTTAATAGTACCGCTAGATAAGCATTTTCCTTTAAAATACTAATGGTTGATTTTTATCTGAGTGACACGTAGGCAATTTTAGGTATTATTCTTCGAAGGGACTTGTCTTAAATAAATTGAAAAAATTTTGGACTCAATTGCATGTTTGCACATAAGATTAAGAACTTCCCACGGAATTTCAGGTAGTTCTCTCTTACGTTCTCACTTTCCTTACTTGTCTTCGAGCATGTTTTGTTTGACCGAAATATTTGAAACAAATGGCTATCCTTTAACGTTGCTGATGTGGTTACGTATCTGCCAATTGTCCGAAGTTAAATTAATCCAATCCCGGCCAATAAGAGAGCATATCTAGAAAAGCCAAAGACTAAAAAAGTCTTCATCCAGAACGTCGTTTACACGCCATGTGGATAATATATGCATTCTTCTCCATTCTGTGCATCTTCTTCTACACGTCCAAGAACAAAGTCAAGTTTGCTTAATCATATACTTGGAAGAAACTTGGAAACTTCTCATTTGATGTTCGTGAATGATCACCTCTTTTTTCCGTCTGTATCTCCCTGTTGCGATTGATCTTGCCAAGCAAAAGACGCGAGGATCCATCTGACTTCTGGCCGCTTGATTGGATTCGTCTCAGTTGAGATGCTACACACTTGGCTTGATTTAGAGTGTTAAAGATACAAAAACTATAATTAACACTAGAAATCCATCCATCCTAACCTGAAGTCATCTTGGACGAGTCGACAGTTCATCCTACGTGGAAAGATAAGCACGTAAACCGGTAATGCCGAGTAATCAATGGCATATATTTCCATTTTGGATAACCAAGTTTGACACATATTTCTTGTCTAGTACTGGTATAATCGGTAGAAAAATCTCAAACCTGATCGCTTCATTTACCTGTCAACCATATGAAAGTTTCCTCGCATGAGAATTAGGGTCTGAAAAATCCTAAGTTGACTTAGTTTCACGTTAGTTTTCGTCGAAGCAGATGGAGGGTCGTCTCCTCCTGAGCGACGTGTACGGCATTCATGCCAGTCGAAACATGCCGCTATAAACAACGCCTTTGGTTTCGCACCAATCGCCATTGTCTTTCTCTAACGAGGTTCTACGCAAGTATGTACATACCATATCTCCTCATCTGTCCTTATATGGTTCAACAACCCATCACCCACGTGAGCTAAGAAATTTGCAGTGTTAGCACGAAGTTATGGAAGTCGTCTCAGGTACATCTTCAGATTTGAAAACCCATTTAAGCTGTCCTACGTTCACATTAGTTTCGTCGAAGCCCAAGGACGGTCAGTGTCCTCCTGAGCGGCGTGTACCGCAATGGTGCATGCAGGATGACAACAAGTTGGCCAAAAAAGTGAAGACAAAGGATTGAGAGGAATCCTCCGTACGAGTCATGAGAATCTGATATTCTAATATTGACCTAATGTGGATGCCGAATGATGATGCCATTCCTATGATCCGTCCTTAGAGGAAAACCAAGGGACGAATTTCCTTGAATGTTCGTTTTTTCCCGTATGCTTAACGAACGCTCTCTTTTGGGTTGGGGAACTAAATTGACCAGAATAAAGTGTTTTGTCCTTTGTCCTACTCTTCTTGAGACATTTGTGCCTCCAACTCTTCGAACGTGGAATCAATTTCTCCAATGTCTTTCTTGTTTTACAGTCAAGTCCCCTATCTTTTGCAATTTGCACAGTTAAATTGTTTTAACTTATGTCAACTTAGATGGAGACCATCGCTAATAATTTCTTGCTTACCTCACACAAACCGATTGTCCCTTGATTGCACTCAAGCGAGGGTTAGTAGGCCCTCGGTTCAGTAGGCCCTTAGTCATTCCCGGATCATATTGGTCATGGCTACCCTCTCCCGCCGGCACAAAGAAGGTCAATGGCCCTCTCCTGTCTTCAGGAAAGCCTTACCAAACCTAATCATTCTTAGGTAAGAGCCAGCAAAACCTCACCCATCATTTAGGGGTGATAACTGATAACGATAGATTTTAGCTACCTAACAAATACGTGCCACGTATGACGTATCTCCTTTGTTGGAGGTGATCAATTCCAAATCAAGAACCTAAGCCTACCTTATGAGAGTCGGTCCCCAATTTGTGACTTTTAGAAAAATCCTCGTCTCTATTCCATTATGATAGACGATATTATCGAAGGGCGTCAGTTCAAGGGTTAACCCGAAAGCCACCTAACTTTTTCCTAGTTTCATTTTGTTATTTTATTGTTGTTTCCTATGCATTGTCTTTGTAAAAGTAATCAATTAGGGCACTATATTGTTAGAGTTTTTCCGAGATGGGCTCGCCTTAATTGAAACTGTAATTAACCATTATACGGTGTCGCGACCTAAAAAAATGAGTTTTCTCAAGTTAATGGATTATTAGGCTAATTATTTAACTAACCTAACTCGGACTCTCCCAAGCCCATACCAAATCGCAACTTATAGTTCAATATCTAACATGCAAAGATTTTCAATAGGAGCTGCCACTAATCGTTCTTGGTAGGTCAATTAGAAACCTAAGTAAATTAGCGGGAGAACTAAATTACTTTTACGAACCAGAGATTAAAAGTTCGGGAACTTGATTACACTAGATTACTCTAACGCCTTTTCGATACCATTTTATTTCATGAAAAAAAAAATCATTTGAGAGGGCAACATTAATTGATTTTAACCTAAGTCACTAACAAAAGTTATCATGCGGGTGCACAATCAATTAATTGAACATCCAGAAATCAAATAATCAAAGGAGCATGCGCCACACAAAACATTATTTCTTTTTTTTAGTTTTCGATTTTTATAAATGCATGAAAGACTATACTATATGCAATGCATGAAATTATTCTAAGATGCAATGACATGAATTAAATACAAGTCTAAAATGCGACCTATATTACATGGCAAAAAAAAGTAATGACGTGCATGGATGACATAGCAAATATGACATGATAAGGATAACATGGCATAAATGACATGGCAATAGTGATATGCCAAGTATGACGTGGCAATGATGACGAAGCATAGATAACATGGCAAGTATGGTTTTTTTTTAATTTTCGGATGAATTTATTTCCTAAAATAGAACTATGTCGAAACAATATTTATCTTGCATATTTTAGAGTTTAAATTGACCTAAACCCTAATATATTAAAGATGGATTATTTTAGACATGAGATTCTATTAAAACATGCAATTTCTATCCTAAAATGCAATCTAACCTACAAAAAAAAAGTAAGATATGCAATTATCTACATGATGCTATTTTTAAAAGATATGCAATGTTCAAATATGGAATATGAATGAATGCAAAAAAAAAATTTAGAATTTTTTGGAGATTATATCATGCGATGGATATATTCAAAAAAAAAAACAATCAGGCAATCCAAGTCAAAATAGGAAAGTAAATATGCCAATCAAGAAAGTGGATATATCAATCAAGTTTTACAAACATTTCGCGAATATTTGAATCCAATCTTACGATTAAAGATTGAACGCAAATCCTTGCCTAATCGAGTATTCCATCAATAATTCTAAAGATGGATTTTCCCGATTATATGACAAGTTGCGGATTAGGAAAGAAAATTTCCCTAATCAACCTGCATTTTGAAAAATATCCACTTTGATGTAATGTAGGATATGACGAGATATACAAGATGCAACAAAATAGACAAGTGAATATGTCTAAAATTCGAGATAAGAAAATTACCTTGATTGCAAGGTAAATTTTTCTAATTTGAACTTGCACGAACTTGCGACTCCAGTCAAGCACTTCTGGATTGATTTGGCTTCGAAATTTTTGCGCGTGGAAGAGGCAAATCAGCAACAAGTTTCTTCGGTGCAACGGTAGTCTCCTTCGTACAACAAGTTGCAGAGCTTAACAAGGGAGTTGGTGTTGAAGTCAGAAACAACGGACGGCTTCTCGGGGCAGTAAATCAGCAGAGGAGTCTTCGGCTGCAGAGTCAATTTCTTCGGCTGCACAGTAGATGAGTCGTTGAAACTGAACAACAAAGGGACATCAGGAGGGGGAGCTTTTTGGTTTCGGTCAAAAGCGGCAAGAAAGGGGATTACACGGCACCAAACAGCAACCAAAACCGAAATAACTCTTGCCTCATGCGTGTTCTCTCAAGTTTTTCTGAATTTTTTGTCTCTCAGAGTCCCCCCCTTTCTGACGTGAATGAAGGTCTCTTTTATAGGCACAAGATGATTGAGCTCTAAGACAAAACTGAATATACACGCACGATTCCTTTCCTCTTTTTTTTTATTATCTTTGATTATGAGAATATATTCTTTCCTTTTGACCAATGTGCTCGCGAACAAATCTCAACTTTCCTCAATAAAGATCATTACGACCCTTGGTCCAGACTTCCTACATAATTAAATCCTACTCGAGCCCGAATGCAAATGATAATGCAAAACAAAAAATAAAATAAAATAAAAATGCAATGCATGAACATTTATTATTTTTTGTGAGAATTAATTCTCATTTTTGTGCAATATATATAAATAAAGAAAAATCAAAATTTTGGTGTCAACATACGATATTAATTTATCGTATACGGTATTGGTTTAATAAAAGAAGAATTTAAGGTTTCTTAGTGGGCCGTATATGGGCCTAGCTAGTATGGGCCGAATCCGGTCCGGCCTGTGATGGAAGGGCCCAGTCGAATATTTATATAAGGCTAGGACCCCCCCTTTAGCCCTCTCTTCATGCAATTTCCTCCTCCATAAGGCTCACGAGAGAGAGAGAGTGACGAGGGTGAGGCTGACCCATCGACGCCAGGCGATCCGGAGGGCATAAAAGGGAAGAGTCCGAGCCCGGTTCGTCGGTTTTCCTCGTTGATCGACCATGGATGCGAAATCAAATACGTCAACTCGATATCATGGCTATTTTGTTGCTAGAATGAGAATACAGTGGTCCTAGGGTGTCGTGGTAGTCAACAGAAAGGCCAAATGGCCGGCCAACAGCTGGTATCAGAGCCGTCGTAGCTCCGTTTTAGCACATACGGGTTCTGCCTTAATTTCATGATTTTTTTGCATGCTGAAATCTGATTTTGATGGCATATTTGGGTTCATCTCATCGAGGCGAGCATTTTGATGGGTCACCGGCCGCTATTAGACCACCTACGCGCAGCCTAAAGCCACGGTCGCGACGGCGCGTGAGACTCACGCGCCGAAGGACCAGGTGCGTGAGATTCACGCACCGACGCGTAGCATTCACACACTCGGGCGTGACACTCATGCGCCCAACACATTTAATATGTGTCGGTGACGTCATCACTGATGTCACCGACGGGGCGCCGCTCGCCACGTGGCGCCGTGCGAATCCTAAGGACGCCACGTGGTGGATGACCCGGTCGTCGGACCGAGTCAACCCGACCCAGTTAACAATCAGTCATTGACCGTTAACGGCGGTTACTGTTGACCATTAGTCAACGGTCAACGGTAACCGTGCATGCGTCGCACGTACGGCGCGTGAAGGCCCGTGCGGCGTCCAATCGAGGTGATTTTTTCACCGTTATGCTCGTATGGAAATTCTCTACACTGTAGTGTATTCAATTTACTTTTTGAAGTTCTCTAAGATCTTGAAAAATGCGAAAAAAAACCTTGTGCAAGTATAAAATACATGGGCATTTTTGTCATTTTCATTTTATTTGATTATTTCCATATGGTTTTTGGGAATAATTTGGTTGGCTCAATTATAGAAAACCGCGTAAAGAATGTGTAGAATTTTAATTGAGCACTGACAAAAATTAAGACTCGTAAATGAGTGAAGCAATTCCATTAGCACTGGTTGTGTTTTCAATGACAATTGCCCATGTCATTAAGTTTGAAATCACACCACATGGCAAATGTGAGGCATGAAGTTTATATCTCTGGTGTGAGAGAGTTTCAAAAATTTGATTGGGTTATGACCGCCAAGTGGCACACTCAATTGAATTGGAGAAATATCAGTCTCGCATTGTGGTGGGATATCTCTTATTTTGATACATAGTCATACTCCCAAAGAAGGTGATTGTGTGTCAGACCATGGAGGGATACATGAACAACATATGATTGGGAAGTGACTGATTCTAGTGATTCATACATCCAAAGGTGGTATTTTCATGGTCGTTGTCATGTATAGAGTTTATAATTGTATGTCATGTATTCTGCCCAAAGGTGATTATATGATGATGTATATAATTTTTTGAAATGTATACTTTTAAGAATTTAAATTTACATTGTACTCACATGATACTAATAATAAGTATTGCCTATTTTTTCAGTCACCTTTTCTGTGAATGGCAACTCCATTACTATAGAGGTTTTGAATAGTACAAACTTCAAGAAATGGAGAGAGGATTTTCTGTTTGCTATGGAACTGGTTGATGTTCATATTGCTCTTTATGAAGATAAGCCTTCTGACCATGTGGAGACCAGCAAGAGGCTGAGAAGGTGCATTTTGTCGCTTGGGAAAAGAGCAACAGGATCTGCTTGCTGTCATTGAAACAATCCATACAGGAGCATTTGAAGAGCAGTCTACCAACTGACTGCACCACCAAAGAATTAATAGGAGCCTTGGAAGCCAGGTACCGAGTATTCTCTAACGTTGCACTCATCCAGCTACTTTTCAATATGAAGTATACTGGTATGGGAGAGGTTAGGGATTATATCCTAAGAATGCTGGATTTGCAGACCAAATTTAACGCCTTACGTATAGTAATCCCTGAGATCGTGTTGGTGCATCAAGCCTTGAACACTCTTTCCGCTGAGTTTGGGATCATTAAGACCAATTTCAACTCACAGGATGAAGATTGGTCTATAAATAATCTGATTTCAAGGGCGGTGCAGAGGAAGAAAAACTGAAGAATGATGGAGGGAACTTGCCATAGTTGCTATCAATCATACCAATAGGAAAAGCAAGGAGCCTAAGTCTCATACTCATAAAGATACTCGCCCCACCACTAGTCAATTTGGAAAATTGGGTCGAAAGAAAGCATCCTTTAAGAATGATAGTGACCGACGTTTCTTCTATAAGAAAAAGGGTCACATGAAGAAAGACTGCGCTAAATATAAGAATTGGCTGTCTAAACGTGAGCAGACAGGTAATGATTCTTTGGCATTAGTTTGTGAATCCAACCTATCTGAAGCCCCATCCAATTCGTGGTGGCTAGATAGTGGTACAACTAATCATGTTGCATTTACCATACAGGGATTCATAAACCGAAGGAAGCCAAATCAGGATGAGTCAAAACTTATAGTGGGAGATAATAATAAAGCTGATGTTGAGTTCGTGGGAAATGTCATTTTGATTCTAAAGTCTGGTTTCAATTTGATGTTAGTAAACACTTTCTATGTACCTTCCTTTAGACGGAACTTGGTTTCTGTATCTTGTTTGGACATATGTGGTATCTCTTTTGAAATAAAGAAGAGTATGGTTTCTATGTTCTATAATTCAAATAAGGTTGGGTGCTACAACATGTCTAATGGATTGAAAAGATTGTGTTTGACTCCCAACAACATATACGTAGCTTATACGGCCGAAAAGGTTGTCTTCAAAAAGCCTCTACCTAAAGAACAATTTTATGCATTGTGGCATAAACGCCTTGGTCACATTTCCAAGGATAGAGTAAAAAGGCTCGTAAAAGCCGACATCTTACTGTTGACACCTGATTTTTAATCAATTTTTCTTTTTTAAAATTAATAAAATAAATCCATAAAAATTCATAAAATTGAAAAATCAACTTTGGGGACCTTAGCCAAGTCTAGGAAACCAATTTTGACCAAAAAACGATTTTTCATATTTTCAGTATTTTTACGTATTTTTTATTTATTTATTTTCGAAAATTAATAGAAAATTCATAAAAATTCATAAAATTGAAAAATCAACTTTGGGAACCTTAGGCAAGCCTAGGGAACCAATTTTTATCAAAAATTGATCTTTCATATTTTCAGTATTTTTTCGGTATTTGTATTTTCGAAAACTCATAAAAAAACAATAAAGAAAAATGAGAAAATTGCAAGATCAAGTTTGGAGCCTTGGCCAAGCTTAGGCAACCATTTTTGAGCAAAAACTAATTTTTTCAGTTTTTTTATATATTTTAAAAATTAGGAGAATATTTAATAAATAATAGCATTTGAGGCCACCAAAATATATAAAATAGTTAATATTTTTATTTTAAATCCCTTTTCATGTTGGCCATCACAAATTTAAAAAAAAATCCAATTCGGGGTCGTGTATTCCTTCATGAGCATAATCTCAAGCCCGGCCTAAAAAATTCAATTTGAGTCAATTTATTTTCATTTTTTCACTTTTAGGAGTTGTGACATTGTTCTCTAATATTTCAAATTTTTATATTGTCTCAATTATACCCAGAATGACTCAATTGTGCAAAAGAGATTTAATTAAATTCTGCATTATTTTCAGCGACAAGAAATGAGCTTAAATTTGACATGTGGTGAATTTTGACTAAGTATAGGGAAGGTGTATCAAAAAATTGTGAGGTGATTTGGACTTTAAGAAATATTTTTTCAGAGACTGAATTGTAAATACTTAAAATTCAGGGACTAGAGTGTAAATACCTAACTCTTGAGGAATTATTTTGTAAATAACAAAAAGAAGAGTTAGTGGATAAATTAGAATAGAGAATGGAAGATGGAGAAAAGGAGATGGAGAAGAGAAGATGGAGAAGAATTGATGGAGAAAATAAGATAAGAATAGAGAAGGGAAGATGGAGATAAAGAAGAGTTAGTAGAGAGATTAGAATGGGAGATAAATATGGAGAAAGGAAGATGAAGATGAAGAAGAGTTAGTGGAGAGATTAGAATGTGAGATAGAGATGAAGAAAGGAAGACGAAAATGAAGAAGAGTTAGTAAAGAAATTAGAATGGAAGATAGAGTTAGTGGAAAAATTATAATGGAAGATAGATGAGTAGGTTATAAAAGGAGAAAGAAGTGATCTTGAGAGAAGGATTTTTTTTTTAGAGAAAATTTTGGATATTTGAGAGGATTTTGGGAGATTGAAGAAAAATTTGAGAAGAAGAAAATACCAAAGAGAGAGAGAGAGAGAGAGAGAATTTTGAAGATGATGGGAGTTTAAAACTATGAATTATCATCACAAATTCCTTCATCGATTAACATAAATCAAGAGTTCATCCTCGTCAACGAGCAAGCAAATTCGAGCTAAGTGTTTTTATTTATTCATTTATTTGTGCTTTTAGTCGCAAATTAGCACAAATTGTATACACTTTCTCCATCTCTCTATTTTCCTCATATTTTTATCTCAGGGAAGAACAATTCCATATTAATGGCAAAGCCCACAAATGTGCAAAATTGGCCCAGACGAGCTCCTAAGTGCCTACCAATTTCCCAGTTGATATGTGATTAAAAGTCTCTCTTAATTCAAAAAAGACTCTCTATGTTAAGAGCAGAGAGAACGAAAACCAATTCTAGAAATCCCTCCAAAAAAAAGGGAGATAAGTACTCTTTCCACTCTTCTGATTTTAGGTGCAGATTAGCACATATTTTGTATACTGACGCTTCACTCTATTTTTATGTCAAGCAGTCGCAGATCTACATCAACGGTCAATCCTACGGAAGCATAAAATTGGCTTGGAGGAGTCCCCAAGTGCACACAAATTTCGAATTGTTGAATCAATTTGTTGTAATTTTTTTTTAAAAAAACTCAACCCCCAGAATAGAGAGGCAAAGCGCATCCACTGGAGGTCGTTTATTACCTGCAACTTAAATACCTGCACCATAAATCCCAAAGGGAAGAGCCAAGCCAATTCTAGACCTCCCATTGGAGGTTTTTACTTATAGTAATTTAAATACCTGCAAATTAAATACCTGCACCTTAAATCCCAAAGGGAAGAGCCAAGCCAATGTTAGGCCTCCCATTGGAGGTTTTTTTATTTTTTTATTTTTTAATTAATTTTTAAAAAAACATTAAAAATAAAAAAATAAAAAAAAAACATTTTTGGTCAAAATTGGTTCCCTATGCTTGGCCAAGGTCCCCAAAGTTGATTTTTTTTAATTTTATGAATTTTTATGGATTTTTTTATTAATTTTAAAAGAGAAAATATGATTAAAAATCAGGTGTTAACAACCACCTTTGGAATGACAGGTCCATGGTCAGGCCTTTGGAGTGATTGGTCCATGGTCATGGAATTGCTTCCATCCTGCTAGAACTAGTAGTCCCGTTATTGGATAATGAGTCAGCGTTTACTTTCTCCCAACCCAACCCTGTTTCCGTAGCTCGAGTTTCAGCCCCATTACATTGTCTGGTCGCAGGCACGTACATACAAAAAGTTATCGGACTTTATTTGGGTTGGGTCCGAGCTCCAACAAAACATGGTTCCGCAAGAAATATTTCAACGTCCAAAACACATATTGTACTTATGATCGAAGAATTAGTGCATTGAAAATCGTAAAATGTTCTTTCTATCTCGAGGTACCCTTTTGTAAAATCCTTTTAGTGGAATCCGTAATTATTATTCTTTTAATAGAATATCTCAATACCCCTTGCAACTCGAGGAGGGAGATACTCAAGTTGAAACTTCTCATCGATAAGTGGCATGATGGGCTCGCCCATGCCTGGCCTCACCCGTAGAGCAAAATGGGCAAGTCTAAGAATGCTGGTCCTTGATAGGTAGGGTGCACCGAGGCCAATCGAAGCCCATTAATTTGAAAGCGGAGGGGGCTTAAGTACAATCTTAGTCCTCTAAGTGTCAGTGTATGTGTGATTTGGTCCTTTAACCTTTATTTTACGCAATTAAGTCCTATATCGTTATCAATTCTGAGTTTCATTTTGTTAATTCAAAAGTCCTCTACTGCAATCAAGTGTTTCCTCTACACGTACTAACATTATCAAATTAGGGTTTCACTTTTCTTTTTGTCCCCAATTTGATTTTTCATTGATTTGGCACTCATTTGGCACCACCTAACCTTAGCATCATGTGACATTATCCACCACAATGAACAATGCCACGTCATTGCTTAATCTGAGGATTTGGCGAGAGCAATTCACTGAAGGATTTGATTCTGTAAATCGAGAAAGCCAGAGGAATTGTTTACAAAAAATAAAATTTAGAGGATAAACTGTACTAGTGTTGAAAATTTGGTGGGCGAAAACTATACTCAACCCTAAAAAAAGTTGCATCTATTTAATAATGAGCGCACTTGGATAAAAATCAATATGCCCGATTCTAAAATCAGCTCGCTCGAGCCCACCCATCAATCAAGTTTATCACAAGATAATATAAATCAAAGGGCCATAATGCCACCGCAATCATTAGTCTAACGAAAAATGCACCAAAAGAGCCTTAAGTTTATTGTATTTATACCAATTTAGTTACAAAAAAATTATAAAATTAGCTCACATCAGCGCCATTTGTGTCATGTAAGACAGCTAGCAACGGCTAATGTCCATGCAGCAATTTTCTACCAAAATTGACCAGAGAAACTAAATTGGTGCCATACAAAATATCGAGCACTAAATTGTTGAAATTAAAAGGTTTATTATACCAATGCAATAGATTTGAGACTTTTTTAGCACTTTTTCCTCAAGTCCAACTCAACAATGGGATTCTCCAAGTCCATATTAATACTGACTGATCTAGTAGTACACACATGGGCGCACGACTAGATCTATTCTTTACTAACTCAATTTTTTGGTCAAACCTACTAAAAGCCCAAATAATGGTCTCTCGAGTAGAGATGGCGATGGGCTGGTTTTGGCCCGGCCCGGGTCAAACTCGAAACCGACCCATTGACTAGGCTGATTCCATTTTTTTTTTAACCAGCTCGGAACCGACTGTTCCGAACCGCCAAACGGCTATATATTCATTTGTTCCCTTTTTAATTTTTTAAATAATCTACTCTCTTTTTTATTTAATTTATTAAATAATCCTAATTATTATAAATACCCATCTTCACCTTTCATTTTTTCCTCACAATTTTTCTCAAATTCTCTCATTTCTCTCATTTCTCAAATTCGCTTAATTTTGTCAGTTTTCTTCCGCTCAATTCTCTTAAAAAATGGCAAGTGAAAGAGGAAAGAGCCCGATGGTTCTGGAAGAATCCAATTATTCTCATGATCCTCGTGAGTATGCACATTGAAGAGACGATGATGATGATGATGATATCAATGTTATTTCCAATGTCAAGCACATCCCGATGCAAGAAAGTCTACATCATACTACCAAGACTGAAGAAGCATCAACAACAAAGAAGATAAGTCGAGATGGTGCATTTATCATATGGCAACACTTTACCAAGCAACATATAAAAGAAAACGAGTACAACCTCACATATAAGCATTGCAAAAAAATATACAACTTTACAAGTGGAAGCGGCCATGGAACATATCAACGATATTTGATATCAAAACATCCAATGCAATTCATGATCGACACCAGGCAACAACAAGTTCTCAAGTTTATTGATTCTAACACTTCTCTTTTATTTCGTTATGATAGAAATAATTATGAGCAAGAATTAGCTAAATTTGTTGCCATTGAACATTTATCGTTTAATTTTTGTAAAACTTTTGGTTTTAATACTTTTATACAAAATGCATGTACTCCACAAGTAAAACCTGTTTCGAGAAATACGCTTAAACGCCAAATTTTTAAACTTTATAAAAAAGAAAAAGAAGATTTGAGAAATTTTTTTGCAGTTTTCAATGGATGTGTGCATATAGATAGCGACATTTAGAGTGATCTTTGGCAAATTCATTATTATATGGGTATTACATGTCATTGCATAAATGATGATTGGAACATTCAAAAAAGAATTATAGCATTTCGAGTTTTTGATTAAACGCATACGGCACATAATATTTATAGAATAATTAAGCAAGTATTAGAAGAATATTTGTTAGTTAATAAAATTTTTCAATTGATTTTGATAATGTCTCAGCAAATACCGCTTCCATTCGCAAGTTAAAAATAATTTGTAAAATCGCCTTTGGTAAAAAAAAATTCACATTAGATGTGCTTGCCATTGTTTAAATTTATGCATACAAGATGGTTTACGAACTCTTGAAATTTTTCTCCATCTAATAAAAACAGCAATTTAATATTTATGGAAACATCCCCAAGTTATGAGAGACGGTGGTAGATTTTATAAACAAAATGGAAGCAAACCAAAAAATTTTCAAGAGATATTCCAAATCGTTGAAATTCTACACACAAGTTACTTATTCAATCTTTTTCATATAAAGATTTATTATGTACGTCTTTACGAATAATGTTTCTCAAAATAATTTATACCCACAAGAGTGAAATATTTGTAAAAAAAAAAATTATATTTTTTAAAAGTTTTTAATAATACAACTTATACTTTATCCGGTGTTTATTATCATACTGCGCATTTATTTTTAACAGAGTGTGTAAATATTACTGGTATTTTTGAAGAAAATGAAAATGATAATCAATTAGGTCTGACTATTATAGCAATGCGAACGAAATGGATGCAATATTATACCAAAATTTCTATTATTTATTTGGTTGTTTGTGTTTTGGATCCACGTACTAAAATGGATAGCTTACTTGATAATTTGAATTCCTATTATGAGTGTTTATTTTTGACTGAAATTGTGAATATTAGAGATATAGAAAAAAAAAGTTAAAAATATAATAGTAGAATTGTATAATGATTTTTGTAATAAATATAATATAGTTAATGATAGTGATTCTTCTCGAGCTAGTGACATGCAAGACAAGCACCTACGTAGAAGGTTTAAGAATCTAATAAATAGGGAAAAAAGACAAAAGGGAATAGTGAGAAATATTTGTGAACTAGAGATTTATTTAACCATTGTATTTAAGTTTCCTCAATTCGAAGGCATGGATTTCGAAATTCTACAATGATTGAATAATCATTCAACTCAATTTTCAGTATTAGCTCACATTGTAAACGAGATTTTAGCAACTCCTTACTCAACAGTTGTGGTTGAACAAACGTTTAGCGTTGGAGGTAATATTTTGAATGATCGACGTTCAAGATTAGCTCCGAATTCGATTGAGGCTCAAGCTTGTGTCGATGATTGGATAAAGGCTGCATATCAACAACAAGAGATGAATCGCAATAATGAATCCGAATTCTTCAATGATGGAGATACCACCGCCACAGGTATTACCGCCACGAATAACGACGATTGACGACAAGATGAGTATGAGGTTATCAAAGGTAAAAGAACCACATGGACTTTAATTCTTCTATTCCCAAGAAGATATGTAGGCACTTAATAATAATTTATTAAATTCAAGCCCTTTTCTCCATTCTATTTTTTTCTTTCGATCCCTAAATTTGATTACAATTTGTATTTAAAATTTTATTATTTCATAATTTTATATTTTTATTTCATAATTCATTATTTAAAAATTTACTTTTTATTTTATAAAATTTTATTTAAAAATCGATTGTGAACCGAAAGGAATTGCCGGTTTCGACAGTTTCAGTTTTGATTTTGAACCGAAATCGAAATTGAAACCGACAATTTCGTCCGATTCAAATCAAAATCGGCACCGGGCCTTAAAACAGCATGGAACCGACGATTCTAAACGGTGGCCATCTCTACTCTCGAGTCCATAAATGCGCCAACGATTCGGACCCAACAATTCAATCTGATACCAGGTAGATCTATAATAATTCTAAATCACTAAGGGAAAACCTTGAAATAAATACAAAATCATCATGTTTAATAAATCTCAATATTAAAATTATCAAGATACTTAAAAAGTTAAGTCATAAGTACACATAACATATTTTCCAAAACCCATGCACCACTTTTTTCCCCATGGAAACATGCTCGGTTAAACCAAAGCTGTTCATCTCGGCCCAAAAACCCAACCCGGTACGCTTATTTGTCATCTGTTCAATCGACCCGACCCGATCCGACAAGTTTGACTATCACTTGAACCAACACTCCCTGTACACATGGGGAAAATGCAAGTGAAAATGCATCAAGTCAAAACGCCGAGGGGCTCAATAATTTCACGAGACGGGACAGCAGATCGCAGCTGAACAGTGACCGATGCAGAGATGAGCGTTCTCACGAATTCCAGCAAAACCAACCTTCCCGACAAATTCCGACTCTTTATCATTCCCCTTGCATCTATTCGGAGAGTTCGCAGATTCAAAGCAAGTCAGAATAGTCCTCAATCTGAACGAAATGAACAAGAGGCTGGCAACCTGGGGAATTCCATCTACTTTGAACAACAATGACATATCCAAAGAACAACCGAGCGCATCTAACGAGTCACTACTACAACAACAATTAGCCATAAAAATGCAGTCCCAACACTTGATGAATGCACCAGGTACAATTTACAATGAAGATCGTGAACAATCGGAACTCTATACCACTAGCAAACACCCACTCGCTGCCCATAAAAGAGGGAGATACTCCAGAACACAAACAGGCAAAACCCGAATTTACAGACGCGCTTCGCCCAAAATCCCCCTCAGCCGCCGAAGCCGTACAGGGTCCGGCCCTGCCTCTTGAGGGCGTAGACGACGTCCATGGCGGTGACGGTCTTGCGGCGGGCGTGCTCGGTGTAGGTGACGGCGTCGCGGATGACGTTCTCGAGGAAGATCTTGAGGACCCCGCGCGTCTCCTCGTAGATGAGGCCGCTGATGCGCTTCACGCCGCCGCGGCGGGCCAGGCGGCGGATGGCGGGCTTGGTGATGCCCTGGATGTTGTCCCGGAGGACCTTGCGGTGCCTCTTGGCTCCGCCCTTGCCCAGGCCCTTGCCTCCCTTGCCGCGACCGGACATGGCTAAAGATTGATGGGTGGACCGAGCTTCGTTAGGGTTTCGAGGGGAGCTTCGATTGAATGCGTTTTGAGCGCGAGCAAGAAATTGAGGAAAGGACGAGTGGGATTTGTACGGCTATGTGGTTCTCTTGTTGGGAAGCGGAATTCTTTTCAACCGTCAGATTGGAAAATTTTGGACGGCAGAGAACAGCGATCCGTGCGTTTGTGTTTGGTTGGCTGATAACGCTTGATAAGGTTTCTTACATTATAAATAAAAATTTGGATGACGTAAGAACCGTCTAAGTGGCTGTAGTTTAGTGGTGAGAATTCCACGTTGTGGCCGTGGAGACCTGGGCTCGAATCCCAGCAGCCACATTATTTTTTTCCCTAGAGCATTTCTTTCTTAAATTGGGATTCAAAAGATTATTGATGATCTCCAAAAGTACAATTTAGGTATTCATTTGTATTCTCAATAGTGAATACATTTGAGTATCGATGTTCTCCTTTTGCTAATCCCCAATGAAGAAAGTGATTGGTCATGATGCATGTGTATCTCTATTAAGATTCGTCATACAATCAAAATGAAGTAAAGCCTAAAAGCCAAAAAGAAAAAACTAGATACATAGAGTTTTTTTTCTTAGTTTACCTTCAAACTGTAGCTATGTTCAGTAAACGATTTCACTATAATTAATAAACAATATTTCTCGTTTCTTCACTCAATTTCTATTGATGGAAAGTATGAACTACACCATAATAATCTCACAAGCTTAATTTTAGGGCATTCTCCTCAAAACATAAAATAAATTGCAATATCAAGGAAATCGACTCTAATCCCCTCCGGCCTCCACTCCTTCTCTTGCCGTCACCATTGGTGGAGTTGCTAATGCTGCGTCTAGGGTGACTATTTGATGCGTGTTTTGCAACGATTTCTACTATCTGTGAGGTGGAGGTTAATTAAAACGGAAATTACAGATGGGTGATTTGAGATAAACCTCACGCTGGAGAGATATTTCAAAAAAAGAATCTTACTTCCGAATATTTTTTGAAATCTTCACAAATTTTAATTATTTGAGAAGTTTTTTATGTTTTGATGCACGTGCATTACGATCGGCCTTTCCCCCCCCTCCTCCCCCCCGCGCCGTCGATCAGCGAAAGGGGATCATTGATAGCTCAATTGTATGGACTTTTATTTGAGACAAACTCAAGTAATGGGTACTTCTAGAAAATGCCCTCAATTCAGGGAGCTCATTGCAATTTTCCCCTTCTTTTCCGTGAAAACGACAGCGTTGTTGGGTTCCTAGATTGACTCGAGTACGAGGCCTCCCTCTTTCCTTCCTTCCTTTCTTCGCTCTCTGCTTCGTGGCGACGTTCGGACTTCACTCCAAGGCTCGAAGCGGCTTCCGATCCCAGCGCATCAAAACCTTAAAGTTCTTGGAGCGGAGGACACCGTAGGGTTCCGTTCGGACACTGTCGCAACGGTACGGCTCTTTAATTTCTTATTCATTGTCAATCTTACCTCGTTCTTCGTCCCGCTTCGTTGTCCGAGCGTTGGGTTTCAGGATCTATGGATCGCTTCGCCTTGCATCTGGTTTTGGCTCTGCGGTAAATTGAATTGTTTAGCTCGGTGTGAACCTACTTAGTATGTCGCAAGAAATAACTAGTAAATGAATTGGTTCTGAATTTCCTAATCTCTGTGTGGATGAACTGTCTTTGATGATCGAACTGGTTTGTGTCGGACTAATGCACAGATGCCGATGACTATGTCTGGGCATTTTCCCTTTTGTATGGATTTGTATTTGTTGTCTCGGAATTCAAGGTATCCAACTCTATGGCCCAAAAAGAAGAAAGATTTGAGGTATTCAACTCTATGTATGAGTCAGAAAAGAAATTTGATTGGGTTTACCTCCTCTTCTTTCTGAAGTGATTGGCTCTTTTCTTTGAAGTATTGCCTCCAAAAGTGGTCCCATGGATTGCCCTATTTTAAAATTTAGCGGCTTTTGTTTGGTTTACGATTGATACTGCCGTAGCAAAACCTTTGATGAATGGTCTGTTGTTTTATCATAATCCTATTTTGGGCCGTGACTGTTGTAGTTCAACTTTCACAATACTTGTCTGAGATATCTTATACTTGGATTTCTATTGAAAATTTTAAATGTCTAATATCTATGATTGCAGTAGTTCATTGTCCACCCCGTGAAAGTTCATGTGTGGTCCAGAAAACATGTATGACCTCTTTATGGTTAAAGTTGCAGGACTGCTTCTGACAGAGTGAGTGACAAATGATAGAAAATGGTAGCTTAATGTATTGTAATTTGGAAGGCCGCCAATTTTTTGAAGTTTTGACATGGTGAAATTGTACAAGTCCTTGCTAAGTTTGATCAAGTCCTAGATCGGCCTAAAAATTGAGGCCTAACTCACTATATCTGATGGAAACTCGTAACACAACCAAGTGTCGAGCTGATTACTTTTTGATCATATATTGGGTTAGTATGATCTATGATTTTAACTCAACCTAGTAATATGACTGAACTGCAAGATGCCGTTCTCCTTCTCGACCCTTTGAGTCTAAGCCTTTTATATATGCATAGTAGGAAACCATACAATTTGAATCAGGAATGGTATTATTGTAACAACACCAAATAGAACCGCTGCTATATATTGCAGGCTTTCTAATTTATCTACTTGAGGATACACTGGTAAATTCTCGACTGTACTTCTGGGCAACGAACAATAAAGAAACTGTTTTCTAAGTTGTGAGGATGCTGGAGTTCACAGCTTCCTCTTTCTTGCTTGCTTTATATGTTGTGGTGGATTGGATAATGGTATAGATGAAATTGTAAAATTGAAATTGGGCAGAAGGACAGGAAGGAAAAATTAGATCGAAGAGAGACCATTACTATTTCTTTTGCATTGTTTGGTGTTTGAGTTCTAATGATAATGTATTACTTTAACATCCTCAAGGATTTTTCTGTAGTTTCCATTTGAGTGTCAGTTACTTTTACTATATTGCTGTAGGATTAATGCAGTGTTAGATCTATGGAAGCCCTTCTATTATCTGAATCTCAAACTGAAAAGAGCTTGCTCTTTGTTTCGTGATGTGCTCAAACATTGGGACATGCGTTCATAAAGTTGAACACTATCCAAACAATACCATGTGGCTTTAAATTATTACATTGACACGTTTGTTGTTTTTTTACTCTGTTTTGATACAGATGATCGATGACCAAGACCTGGGTTTCTTGGCCAACTTTCTTGGCATTTTCATCTTTGCATTGGTGATAGCGTACCATTATGTGACGGCTGACCCAAAGTATGAAGGGAATTAGGGATATGTTTCCTCCTCTCTCTTTTTTCTAGGTTATAGTCAAGAAAAATGTAGATCGTCTGTCATTTTCGCTAGTGGGATATGTTTCCAAAGTATGAAGCGAATTAGGGATATGCTTCCTCCTCTCTTTTTTGTCTGCTGTTAGTAACAGCAGTCTTTATTAATGCATCCACAGCGTTCTTGTCTCAGATCCAACTATTCACTACATCAATGTACTGTCCACTAGAAATCTTTGTTAACAGCAATCTTTATTACTTGAATAATGCATACTGGAAGTTTTTGTATCTCGTCTCCTTAGATTCATACAGATGAGTGTGATCCTTTTACCTATAAGGCTTGGCCACTGGATTGGGTTAGAAAAGTTTTTGACTGGTTTTCCAATAAATCATGTCAACAGCGTTCTGTTTCCCTAAGATTTTGAGCATACTATCCTTGAGGATTTACTCTGTCGGCCGTGGATTTCATGCTTTAATTTCAAAAGTGAAATCCTGAATGCCTTTTTCTTTTCCATGTCTAGTTTTCTGTAGTTGAGTTCTGGACTTTTGGAGGCACTGTAATAAAGAGCGTTTCATGATTACATTGTTAGTTAGAGGATGATTAACATTTCCAGATCTACATATTCGAAGCTTTTAGCTTGGAAGAAATTTCGGAGATGTTGACGAGACGTGTAGGATTCTCCCTCTGAAGAAGCTCTTTCACCATTTGCTCCATGATCATTGTTTCTCTCATCAACCTACTTAGGCAAAAGCCCAGGCCACCAATGCACAAAACTATTTGGCTCTTGAGCTCCTCCAAACCTTCTTGAGCATGAATTCTTGCTGCCACTTCATTCGATCGGCGGAGAAATGAACTCGTAACCTTCGCAACATCTTCCTCATCTGTACCTGAGAATATAGTCAGGTCTCCACTTTGTGATTTCCCTAATTCGATGTCCCAAACCACTCTCGAATTCCGCAATCCTGTGTCAACAGCAGAAAGGGACTTGAGTGAAGTGACTGCTCCAAGGAATTGGATTGAAGTGCCCATCATTTCTTTGAAAAGCTCTAGATCCTGTTCCAATGGCTCTTGAATCTCCTTCCAAGCGACACCAATGCCCAGAGATAATCGTTGGAGAGACTCCAGTTGGAAGCTGGTAAATTGTATGAGGTCCATCATTTTCGACAAGCATTCGAGAATCTTGAGATAGCAATCCCCTGGAAAGGGGAGGAACCAGAAGTTAGGCTCAGATACGGCCTCTTCTGTCAGAACACCATATATGGATGTGCGGGTTCTTAGATCCTCTAGCTTTTCCTGAAAGGTGTGGAATTTTGAGTCTGGCCATTGTTTCTCTTCTAAGCAAAGAACTATACCCTCAATGCATTCGCCAAGTTTTCTCAAGCTCGTTGAGAGTTCAACCTTAGCAAGGGTCGATGCTCTTGCTGGTTCACATAGTAGTTCTACTATGATGAAGCAGATCAGTCCAATGGATGCCTCTGTGATTCTGGCTATTGCAAACTGCGTTGGGGGTCCATAATCTCTCCGACCCAAGATGAGTAACGCACCTATGACCGCCGAAATGCCACCCGCTTGGCCATACATTCTGCTGTGTCTGAGCAAGCTAGTGAAAATGATCCATGGAAGAAGAGGCAAGAATCTCAGGTGTACAGATTTTCCACAAATGAAGTAGCCCAGTAGTCCATACACTGATCCCATGGCCGTGCCCTGAGCTCGCGCATTCGCGACAGTGAAGGTTGGTTGCCTTCCTGCCGCGAAACTGATTGCAATGGTGAGTCCTGCCCAGTACCCATTTGCCTTGTTATATATCAGACCGAATAGCACAGCGAGACCCAGAGAAAGGGAGCACTTCAATGCAAAAATCAAACTTTGGCAGCTTGGTTTCATGTTTAGCCTTGTCCTCCTCCTTCCGATGCAATACCTAGCTTGATTTTTTTCTCCAGACTGTGCAGCGACAGAATCCTGGCTCTTGTAATCGACGGGTTTTAGAGTCTGTCTGAAAATCAGGTCGTGTTGGAGGATTTGGACACAGTGAAGGAAGAAAAATGCCGGTAGCCCTTCCTCGGATGCGGGGATAGTGGTGAAGGGCCGGAGGATTTTTTCTATGTTGTCTCCCTTGGTCTCAGGAGCTGTTGTAGCATCGCAAGGTGCGAAACATTTAGCTTGCTCGAGTTTTTGCCTCAAGTGCAGTTTAATTTTGGGTGAAGCCTTTTGAAGCTCTTGGTCTGCCGTACTGATAGGAAAAGAGGAGCAAGAATGGAGGGCCATGTCCATTCCTCTCAACGGCAGCTCTATCTCCTGCAATCTTTTTCCTAAGTTGACATACTTAGGCTTTAGGAATCTTATTCCCGGTCTCTCCCATGACACACCTCTCTGTTCAGCAACAAAAGCAGCATTAGCTAGAAAAACTAGTTAAATAACTTAAAATGTAAAAAGAAACGATGGGGGATGGTGAAGCTAAATAAAAGCTATTATCAAGACTTTATCAGGAAAATCAGCATGTAATAGAAAACTATATTGAGTTTTCTTATTTTCATTGATTTTACCGTCCATTTGTTTTGTAAAATTCTCTACTCAAAAGTTTTGGAAACTCAGAAGGACGAATTTGCAGTTTTTTTCGACACTTGAAGGTGAATGGCTGTTCAAGGGTACATGGAGAGTTATCCTTCTTGATTACCTCGTGTTCTTTGATACTTTGAAGGAGCTTCTTTGCTACTCTGGAAAAGCATGCTGCTTGGGAAATCACGTCTCCTGCAGCTGGACGTCCCTTGGCGAAGAAACCATCCAAATAGAGATTCAGCCTCTCCGATGCATTCTCGGCATACAATCGGTACGTTTTCCTGATCTGCACAGGTAACGACCATTGTCAATTTTAATCTGATGCACCCAAACTCTAATGCTACAACAAATACGAGGTCGATGCTGTCATAATTTGCTTCGGGCTTAACTTTTCGCACATCTCTTCACCAAACTGCTGAAGTTTAAGGGTACTGAGCACTAATTTCTCATGACTTTTCATAAAGCTTGCTTAGTGACAATGGACACTATAGTGTGTGATGTCTCCCTTTGCGAACTTTTACACTGAAAGGACTGACCGAACAAGAGAAGGGATAGAGGAGAGGAATATGAAAGTCAAAAATGCAAAAAAAAATAAAATTATATCAGACATGCAGAATTGCTAGTTGGGTCGTATCGGCTCAAATGGGCCTAATCAGGGGACTCTAGTATTCAGATTCCCAAGCATAAAGTGCTAGCATATGTTATCGATTATGGAATATGGATCGACGAACAATGGTACATAAAAAAGATACGAATCCAATCTCATAATATATACTGTAATAATACCAGTTAATGGACGAAATATAGTTAGCTTACTTAGTTACAACCAGTTGCGGATTCATTCTTCTGTCGGTTGGTCCTATATGCTTTCTGAATGGTTCTTCCAGGAAATGGAACTTGTCCTGTTAGGCTGGAAATGTTTTAAGCTTTGGTTCTTCTACCCTGATCTTGAACGCAGTAGATTCAACTTGCAAATAATCTTTCCACCAGAAAAGACCAAAAAAAAAAAAAAAAGAGAGGCCAGTTAAAATCTACCTTCAGATCATTTCCTTGGTTTCATTTGGAACGCTGCTAATGTTGTTCGATGTCTGTTCTAATCCCAAACCTTTACACTTATCATTTCTGGTTATAACTCCACAGTAACAGTCAAACCTGTCCTGTCCCTGATCATGGGACTGTTGGACTAAAACTGAGAAATTCAAGAACATGGATTTAACTCTCCAGGGTTGAGCATTTACCTCACTGCAAGCAAGCCAAGGGTACGGGAACAAAAGAGCCAGCACCGATGCCAGGGCGCCAAGTGCGGTGCTCAATGCCACGTGAACCGGGTGCGTCACGACTCCCGTGTTCGCTCCCCCTATGGCGGCTCCCACATAGATGATCACCATCTGGCCGAAAGCAATCCTTTTGGACATCAGATGAGTCGACTCGGGTAGTGCGACCAGAAAAGCACCCAAAGACACCATGGCGGCAGCCACACCAGGAGTAGTGAACCGGGCAGGCCCGACCAGCCACAAGCTCAACACGGAGAAAAGCATGACTTGAGTAGTCGCGTAGAAGGCGTTCCACACTCCTCTCAGAGTGTCGCCGACTGTTGCGTCCGACACAATCAAGATGGTCGTCACGTACGAGAAGGCCGGGTATGCTAAGAACTTCCGAACATGGGCCGAAGCATAGAGGGTGGTGAACCCGACGATGGAGCAAGCCAGGGCCGTGCGCAGTGCCGACTTCAAGCGCGCACGCCGCACCGCCTTGGTCAGCTCAGCTATTGTTGAGGTGGCCATTGAGGAGATAGCGTTGATTTGGCAGGGTTTAGAGCTTTTGTGTGGACAAAAGCGTGCAAACTTTGCTGATGTGGGAAGGAGGGAGGGCGAGAGAGAGAGAGAGAGAGAGAGAGATTGCTTGATGAAATATATATTGACTTTGATGCTCTCCTGTAACTTTGGAGTGGTTCAAGCTCTGTAGCTCTCTTATAGCTTTGGAGCTGTTCAAGCTCTATAGCAAATATCGTGCCTGAGCCTTTTGGTTTTCCCTTTCTTTTCTTTTCCCGAGCGTAAGTCTTTTTGTTGACCGGTTGTTTGCTAGTAAATTCTACCGGTCTGTGTTTATCACCCAAATACATACGCACCAACATATATACATAATGATGTAATAAATATGTCTCACCGTATTCAATTGACTTTCTAAATTGTTTTCATTATTTTCGACTATCTTCTTTAACTTTGTCATGGGTTCTATCCGGTGTAACTAGGATCCAAGTTCCTAAATTTCTACGTGAATTAAGATCGAAAAAAAGGAAGTTTTCCGATCATTGACTCAAACTCATTGTTGAATATGAAGGTACTTATGACAAAACGAGTCGATCTGATCTTTTACAATAAAGTAATAGATGAAATTGCCATTAAAAGACTTATTGACATATTAATAGATCACTTCGTAATGTCATATACTAGATAGTTGTCTTCTTAATAAGTGAAACAAAATGGTGAGGATGGATAAAGAATCTAATTACCATTTTGGAGACTTTGCCATGAGGACCTCACGCCCATCATAGAAGTTCAATTTGAATCATAGGTACTTCGTCCACTTTGAGGTGTCGTACTCATCATTATAGCTCTACTAGTATGCCAGAAGGCAGAGTGTTTGTCTATATGAGCTAACAAATTTCCAAAACACAGGTTTGCAGAGGTTGGCTCATGACATGAATCGATCTAAGTGACCTTTTTGAAGACAATGTCAACCCTTAACTACTAAGCGACAACACTTGGTGAGGTGCAAAATAGTTGAGTGATAGTAGGCAAGTTCTTGAATCCTCTGGGACACATATATGAAGTGGTAATTCCTTGACCGATAAGAGCCATTCAACTCTTTAGGGTGTGTTCATTTGAGCAAAAGAATTTTTTGCGAATTAATTTTTTGATTTTTTATGTGCTTGTTTAACTGAAAATGATAATGAAAACCCCTTCAAGGTCAAAGAAAATTAATATGCATATTTAAAGTTAGGAAAATAAATTTCATAATATGAAAAGGGGAAAACCCTTTGCGACTAAGCGATTGAAAATTAGCTCATCATATGCATTTGGACCATCCTACCACTGTCCAATTAAACTAGCTTGAGTAAAATGTTTCGTTCTCTTGATTTATGTTAATGTAGCACGTCATATAGCGTGGAGACATATCACAACTTATCTTCCTTCATATAGTATCGCTTTCCCTTTCTCAAAACTCATAGGCACGACCGTAGAGATTCAACCACCACTGAACGATTGTTCACCATTTAATTAGTTATCTTCGATGCACAAAGACACTTTCCCAATCACAAACTAGAGTCTATCAGCACAAAGAGGCAAAGGCTTTGGCCTGACACGTGTTGCTTACGTTACAATCTCGAGAACTTAGTGTTTAATGTTCACAACAAAGATTAGGAAAATGAATGAAGAGGGGTTGGAGTTTTTTGTGTGACAAATGAGACAACAGAATGACCACTGGGACATAACTATCTTGATGAACTCAGCATTTGTCTTAGAAAAACTGCTAATTTTTCAATTTTTTTTTTCGTAAAATGAGAGATCTAGTCCTTTTTTATTCTTCTCATAGTATTCTGACATTTGATTTTGACTTCCTTTTGTTTGTCAACTAGCTCTTGTTTTCGCCGAGACAGAGACCTTGAAAGTCCCATCCCACTTTCCGGCAGCTGTTAGTAGACAGTCCCAAGCAATCATTCCCAATTTTTTACGGCAATCTTTTCCTAGCCATTTCTTTATTTTTCTTTTGAACTACCTGCTTATACACGTATCAATGAAAGAAACAACGCGTCATGTCGTAGCCACCCAATAAATAACTGAGAAATTTTTATTTCGAGTGTTTCAAACACTTTCCTACTTTATCGTATCTAATCACATCAGAACTTTGACAACTTATATAGAAACACATTATATTCATTTTAGAGTCCGATTACTCGTTTATGAAATTTGTATCATCTACCATGGAACATTGTGATAATACCACTAGTCGATCTCGACAGTAAAATGGGACCAAAGTTTTGATAGCTCTTGCTTGACCCCAAAATATGATTCAATTAGATGATGACTTTTGGCTGATGGATTAGCAAGAGCATGCACTTAATATTTCCCTCCCTCCTTAATTAAGCGTATGCTTGCAACATTTCATCTACTATCCTTTGACCAAAGGGCTCACTTGGTAGCTCGGATATACCTTAAAAGGGGTTGTAAAAACTTCCTATTTAATGTTTGGTCAAGCACTTCGAGATTCGAATGTGATCTGAATTGGAAAATTTCATCCCAACTGAATAGAATATGACGATGCAGTTACTCTTTCTTTAGAAAGAAATCTTGAGATGAATTGGAACAAGCAAGGAAGGAGAAGGGCGGTACTTTCTGAGGGAAAAATTCCACCGCTGCCACTGTCCTCCGGTGACCCCCTCAAGTGTAAGTTCCGACGACATGGACCACCGCAAGATGCTCCAAGATGAATCGAGTACCAAAAAGCACTACTTGATTCTCTGTCGGATCATAGGTCGACCATTCACATGGAAATTATTTAACATGATATCAGAGTTTGGTTCGTTTGGTACCCTGATTATGCTGAGATATATGCCGGTCAAAAAATTAGCTTGAGGCAGTTGAAGGGGAATATAAAAGCACTCTCGGCATAAGTGCATGTTCATCCATGAGTTTCCAATTCTCTATGAATCAAGTACACTCGCTGTCCTGTGCAACACGAGAATGCGACCTTAATGGGTGAACCAAAGAATCAGAGAAGATGCTAAAACTTGGCCGTGGAATCGTTCGATGATGACAAGTAGCACAAGAACCAAATGCCTCCCTACATGTACTTCGAAAATTCGACTCGGAGTCGCTTCGACCATATCCATGTAGGAACCAAATAAAAAAGGAAGGAGGAATTTTGCGGAAGCTTGGAGGATTTAATTTGGAGAGAATAACAAAAATGCAAATGAGAGAGCAATACTACAAAATACCTTTGCCAAGGTTTTACACAAAGAAAATCAAGCTTTGCTCTAAGCTTGTTCTTACAAGAAAACTCTCTCTCTCTCTCTCTATTTCTTCTCCTCCTTGATATGAAACTTACAAGAAAAACCACACATATTTATAGCCAATTCTATACCTAATTTTTGTCAAACTTAAATGTCTTTATTTGACTACACTTAATTTTATCAAATTCAAGCACACCTAAGTTGTCCATTTTTGACAATCAATAGTCAAAAATTGAGGCTTAAGCACACCTAAGTTGTCCATTAATAGTAAAAAATTGAGGCTTCTTCTTTTTTTGACTTTCTTCCAAAATTTATTTTAATATTTTCAATAGCCTCCCTTAAAATTGATTTTGGAAGTTCATAACGCCAAGCATCGTCTTCAATCTTTCGAACAAATCAGCCTTCAATGGTTTTGTCAGGATATCTGCAATCTGGTCTTCTGATCTGCAGAAATTAAGTTCAATTTCACCATCTTTGACTTGCTCACGAATATAGTGATACTTGATGTCGATGTGCTTGCTCCTGCCATGAAATACAGGATTCTTGGCTAATGCAATAGCCGACTTATTGTCACACATCAATTTAGTAGGACCTGCTTGTTCATGCATCAATTCACGCAGCATCCATCGAAGCCATATTGCCTGACAGGCCCCTGAAGCTAATGCCATGTATTCTGCTTCAGCTGTCGAGAGTGCAACAACCTGCTGTTTTTTCGAAGACCAAGAAATTACTCCTGATCCAAGAAAGAAAGCATACCCTGAAGTACTCTTTCGAGTCTCAGTATCACCTGCCCAATCACTATCTGTATACCCCAACAGATCAAAGTTGTCAGTATAAGAATATAAAATTCCATGATCACGAGTTCCACTGACATACCGCAAAATTCTTTTTGCCGCCTGTAAATGTGATTGGTATGGTTTCTCCATGAACCTGCTAATAATTCCCACTCCATAGGTAATATCTGGTCTTGTAGAAGCCAAATATCTTAAACTGCCAACAATGCTTTTGAAATAAGTGGGATTTACCAATTCACCGGTTCCTTCTTTCTTCAGCTCTAAACGTTCAATTACGGGAGTTCGAATTGGTTTGAGCGATTCCATTTTTAATCGCTTCAGAATATCATTAGCATATTTCTGCTGTGAAATAAATATGCCATTATCTGTCTGCTTCACTTCAAGCCCAAGAAAATAGGACATCAATCCTAAATCAGTCATCTCGAACTGGCTAGTCATAGCCTCCCTGAATTCTGAAAACATTTTTTCACAGCTGCCTGTAAATATCAAGTCATCAACATAAAGGCACACAATTATTATGTCACCGTTAGTATTTGACTTGATATACAGTGTATGCTCATACGGGCACTTTTGAAAATCACGCTCTAACAGGTATGTGTCGATACGTGTGTACCAAGCACGAGGTGCCTGTTTTAGCCCATACAAAGCCTTCTTCAGTTTGTAAACTTGATTTTCATGCCCTTTCTCATAACCCTGTGGTTGCTCCACGTAGACTTCCTCTTCAAGAACACCATTGAGGAATGCCGATTTCACATCCATTTGATGGATCTTCCAATGATTTTGAGCTGCAAGTGCTAAGATCATCCGGATGGTATCCATCCGAGCCACTGGTGCAAATACTTCAAAATAATCAATACCTGGCTTTTGCTTGTAGCCCTTTACAACCAATCTGGCCTTGTAACGGTCCACCTGACCGTTGGGTTTGTACTTCGTCTTGTACACCCACTTGACACCAATGGGTTTCTTACCAGGTGGTAAAGAAGTTAGCACCCATGTGTCATTCTTCTCAATGGAGTGAATCTCTTCATCCATTGCATGAATCCACCTTTCATCTGCAGCTGCTTCATCATAGGTTACAGGATCACATTCAGCAAATAAACAAAAGTTTACCAATGTTTCATCAGTGATTCCGTTATTATCACTGCCATCGCCTCCTGTGACCACGTAATCTCTGAATTTTGCTGGCGTCTCCCTCAGTCGTTGTGAACGACGTAGTGGTGGTTCTGAAGCTGCTGTTGGTGAAGATGTACCACTAGTTGAAGATGATGGAGGCTCTTCTATTTCTTTCTCCAATGGTTCATCTTCGATGGTGATGCTTTTCTGGTCACCCTTTTGGTTCCAGTCCCAAGCTTCATCTTCAAAAAACTGGACATCCCTGCTGATAATTACCTTTTCAGTGACTGGGTTATACAGCTTATAACCTTTAGTTGTGTCACTATAGCCAATGAAGATGCACTTCTCGCTTTTGTCATCCAACTTCTTTCTTCGTTCATCTGGTATATGGGGATATGCCATGCACCCAAATACTCGTAGAAACGAAACATCTGGCTTGTTGCCGCTCCAAGCCTCTTCTGGGGTTCTTCCAAGAACACTCCTTGTTGGACACCTGTTTAGTACAAATACAGCACAAGCAACCGCTTCTGCCCAAAAATTCTTAGGCAAATTTTTGGCTTTTAACATACTTCTTGCCATTTCAAAAATTGTCCTGTTCTTTCTTTCTGCTATACCATTTTGCTGAGGTGTATAGCTGGCAGTCAACTGACGTTTTACTCCATGAATTTTACAAAATTTGTCAAATTCATTTGAGGTAAATTCTCCTCCTCTATCCGATCTCAACGTCTTCAGATTAAAGCCACTATGTTTTTCAACATAGACTTTAAATTCTTTGAACTTGGCAAATGCTTCAGATTTTTCTCTCAAGAAATATACCCAAGTTTTTCTGGTAAAATCATCAACAAAAATCAGCATGTACCTTTTTTGTCCGACTGATTCAACCTCAATAGGGCCACATATATCTGTATGTACCAGCTCCAAAAGTTGCTTTGCTCTTCTGGCTTTCCCTACTGGAAATGATTCTCGATGTTGTTTTCCAACGAGACATCCTTCGCATGGACGATCTGGACATTCGATTAAAGGCATGCCGGTCACCATCCTTTTCTGAACCAGTAGTTTTAGTCCACGAAAATTTAGATGACCGAACCGAAGATGCCACAACCAATTGTTGTCTTTCATCATTGCTTGAAAACTCAAGAGATTCTTTGTCTGAAGAGTCATGGGAAACATCCGGTTCTTCGTCATTTGCACCATTGTGATCAACTTATTATTGACACCTCTGATGGTGCAAATTCTATTTTCAATATGAACTTTGTGCTCTTTTTCAGAAAGTTGCCCAACACTTAGCAAATTCCAAAAAATTCTTGGTACAAAGTAAACATCTGTAATAACAACATTAGTACCATCTTTTGACTTGATATTAATGTTACTTTTGCCCATCACGGGAATTTTTTATTTATTCCCGAAGTTGACTTCACCACGACTCGTCTCATCCAATTGTGAAAATAATTCCTTTCGGCCAGTCATATGATTGCTGCAACCAGTATCTAGATACCATATGTTGGTATCTATAGTGCTTGAGTCATCCTTCTTACATGCTAGCACCATGTATTCTTCAGCATCAGTGGTATGTGCGTGCTCCGCCTGCTCGTACGTCGCCTTTGCATGGCATTCGGATTTGTAATGTCCGAACTTGTTGCACTTAAAACACTTGACTTTTGATTTGTCACGTGTTTTAAATTTCCCGGTGAAATTGGAAT
The DNA here is from genome assembly GCA_016432845.1 of Psidium guajava. Lineage (NCBI taxonomy): Eukaryota > Viridiplantae > Streptophyta > Magnoliopsida > Myrtales > Myrtaceae > Psidium > Psidium guajava. The sequence continues at coordinate 38,328,853 of CM028224.1, forward strand.
TTCCACCTCTTCCTTGGCCTCCTCCGCGACCTCGACCTCCTTGATAGCTTCCTCGATTTGATGGAGCGATACGACTTTGCAAAGCTTGCTCGGGATATGAACTGACGGACTTCTGATTCATTCTTTGCTCATGCGAGCATAATGAACCCATCAACCGCTCCAACGTCATAGTTGATATATCTTGGCCTTCTTCGATTGCCGCAACAACGTAGTCAAATCTTTCAGTCAAAGACCTCAAGATTTTTTCTACGACTCGTACATCTTGGAGTGTTTCACCATTAACCCTCAATTGGTTAACGATGTTTTGTACACGATCAAAATACAAAGAGATAGATTCAGAATCATTCATGCGTAAAGACTCAAAATCACCTCGAAGTGTTTGAAGTCGAACTCTTCGAACACGATCGTCGCCCTTGTAGGATTTTTGCAAAATATCCCACGCTGCTTTGGCGGTCTCGGCATTCGATATTTTTTCAAATATCGTCTCCTCCACGGCTTGAAAGATCGCATATAATGCTTTCTGATCTTTTTTCCGGGATTCCACCAACGAATCCTTCTCCTCCTTTCTCATGGCATTGAATTCTTCGTTATTAGCTACTTCGATGTAGCCATTCTCCACCAGGTTCCACAAATCTTGCGATTTGAACAAAACCTTCATCTGGACGGACCAGTTGTTGAAATTCTTTCCGTTCAACTTTGGAAGTTGAAATTGAACGGAACTTGTGGACGCCATAACTTGGCTCTGATACCAAATGTAGGAACCAAATAAAAAAGGAAGGAGGAATTTTGCGGAAGCTTGGAGGATTTAATTTGGAGAGAATAACAAAAATGCAAATGAGAGAGCAATACTACAAAATACCTTTGCCAAGGTTTTACACAAAGAAAATCAAGCTTTGCTCTAAGCTTGTTCTTACAAGAAAACTCTCTCTCTCTCTCTCTCTCTATTTCTTCTCCTCCTTGATATGAAACTTACAAGAAAAACCACACATATTTATAGCCAATTCTATACCTAATTTTTGTCAAACTTAAATGTCTTTATTTGACTACACTTAATTTTATCAAATTCAAGCACACCTAAGTTGTCCATTTTTGACAATCAATAGTCAAAAATTGAGGCTTAAGCACACCTAAGTTGTCCATTAATAGTAAAAAATTGAGGCTTCTTCTTTTTTTGACTTTCTTCCAAAATTTATTTTAATATTTTCAATAATCCACACGCCATATATAGCTCGACTTTTGATCCTAGCGCGCCAAGAGAATCATCAAGAGTACTGAGAAATATATTCAATAAGAGGGTTTTAAACTTTTAGGACAAACGGTTTCTTAAGAATAAGAGTGGAGCATGAGTCGCTCTATCAACAAAAAGCTACCCAACTCTCTAGCTTGATTTCCATCTAGCTCGTAATATGTCGAGCCAACTTGGAGTTCCATCCTACTTTAATTCAACTTCTCGTGAGCCCATAACTAATGTAGTAATAAAAGTACCATGGTCATCCTCCTTCGTGACGTGGAAACCTAGTTCAACCTTGATCCCAGCTAAAGCTTAGCGTGCAATGTGATTTTAGAACAAAGCCATACATAGTCGAGTTGAGCCAAGTTGAATTGGTCGACATCTCTCACCTTCCCTTGAGCTTAAACTCGAAAAGCGTGCTTGATCGGACATATGAAGAGAGAGGATCAATAGTCTTTTTAATGGCATTTCAATAATTGTGAAGTGGGTGGAACCGTGCTCGATTAATTAGCGACACATCAAGAACTAGGCCGACCGCCAAGACTATATGAATCCTCTCGAGACAAGGAGGTTAATTGTCGGATCCCAGCGAAGCCACGACACGCAAGGCGGCGATCCCCTTTGCCCTAGGGTAAGGGGAACATGGAAGAAACCACACAAACCCTCCCCCTGAACCAAGTTGAAGCTGTGCTACTTCGGTTCATCAATGGCCCGCTCGAGCTTATGAATTTAACTCACCGCTTGACCCATGAGAGCCACACATCTGAGATACGAACTCCTACAATAACCACAAACACAAGGCCACGTTCGGTTTTGGCCGATACATTCGCTGCATCTTTGAATGATGTGATGGGATTTGATTTCTCAGCGGACAGCTTCTGGCTCCAATTCTGCCAGGCAATCCCAAGTTGGCAAGCCTCTGATATAACTGGTGATCAATGTCATTTATTGTTATGGACGTTCACGCACGTACGCTGATGCATTAGGATTGCATGCCCTTTGTCTCCTTCTCATCTTTATGTTTATGGTACGTTCATGCCTGGATAAGCAGATTATTCTTTTTTAACGTGCCAATAATGCAAGGTAAATACTATTAGGGAAAAATTCGAAAATCATCTTTGTTTATCCTGCGCACATCAAACATCGTCCAGATTTTCAAACCCTAGCTGAAAATACCATCCTCACTTTTAAGATTCCGTTTCAAGTTGCATCTCGGTTTTAATCCTACTTAGGAAGCAAGAGTTTTTTCTCCGAGTTTACCCTTCCCGACCTTCCAAGCCTGTCCACCCCAAAGCCCATCTAATTAAAATCCTAACCCAAACTGAGCCCCTCCTCTGCGGCCCCGCACAGTCACCACCCGATCATCTCAAGCCAAGCCACCGCCTTATCTTCGTCAGCCACCCATGACCATGCTCCTCTCTCCCTCCCTGCCCAGTATTTTTTGTCATGGCGCCTCTCTACCTAGCATCAATGAGGGCTCGATACTGGATATGGTTGAGTTTGCTCCCCGATCTGGTCAAGCTCGACAGCGACCAAACCCGTGGAGGGGGTCGACAAGGCCTGACCATGGAGAAGACAAACAGGAAAAGAAAAATGCAGTGAGGCGAAGACAGAAGGGTGAGATTGGCTAACGTGGAGCGTCGGCAACATCGTGTCGGATGAGCGGCACCGCCAAGTGGAGACGGGGTGGTTGGCTGCCTAGAGAGAGGGAGAGATAAGAAGGCTTTAGATGACTCTGGGCGGCAGTTTAGTCATTTTAGCTGGAGGGCTTTTTTTATTATTATTTTTTTGTCTGAAAATGCAAATTTGCATTATGAATGTCAAAGCTGTGAGCAGTTTTTGACATTTTCGATTGAGGGTCGGACCTGCTGTCGACCCTAAACCGATGCAATCAAAATCTCCTTTGAGTCATGCTAAAAAAAAGCCCCTAAACGACGACACTACATAACTTGCAATATCTCTTACACTGCTAGTGGCCTAAACAGTTTCATGAAATTCAAGAGCCGGGTCAAAGCGGTCTATCTAGACCCGGTAGAGACTCAAACTGCCGTTCTTGATGAGGCCTTCGGATATAAAAGTCGACCCATCTGAAACCTTTCACATGACTATTGTGTCATGGGCCTTCAGTGGGTCACTATCGTGTCTTCACCGTGGGCCACGGGACTATCACCCCAGGGGTAAACTGGTCATCAATGTTGCCACGGCCCTACACCCCCCCTAACACCACCAGGCCACGGACGCCGTCGCACGGGCGTTCACGTATCAAATTCGGATCTGAAATCCGTGTCAATCGATGCCATTGAGGATTATAATAGCTTTCGAGTCTGTGTCTTTGAAATTCAATGTCGTTTTCATTATCTATTTTTATTTTTATTATCGGCTAGTGTCGCAGGATAAGGCGGGGAATACCAATTTGCGTCTTGCCCACTCCCCAATCTCTAGTTGGAGTTTCGTTGCCCCAGAGAACAATTCCCATGAATGGAAATATAAAATCACGTACCCAAAGAACCAGCGCAAAGATTTTGTAATAATGCTAGGTATCTTACTACCGCTTGACAAAAATTAGCATATTAAGTATGTTGTAGATACTCGTTGCGAGGCTGAGAAAAGGCAAAAAGAAGAAGAAGAAGGTCTTATTAGATGTTGTTTGCATTATAATCTATCACATCATTTAATGTACCGATTTTGTCAAATCGGTCTCACCATACCAGCGTTAGTGAAGAGTATGAAAGACTGATGCGGAAATAATGTACAACAAACTCCACAATTAATTGTAGTAATCTAAACCATTCCAAATCATGATTAGCAATTTGATTAACACAAAGAGAGCTGCACGTGGCCATCTCCCGTGTCCATTTCACAAACCTTTGGGGTTGGGACGAGTCTTTTTCCCCACAATTCCCAAACGTTTCGTGCACGTTTAAGGAAATCACCCGAAAAATCGATAATGCCCGAAGAACTTTCCTTTGTCTCGGTACGCTTAACTCCCTTTTTATAGAAACTTATATTGACCGGGCTCATACATATATCGCGAGCCTCTTTTTGATCTCTAGCAAGTGAAAATCTCTCTGCTCGTAGAAACACATTATTCAGATTTCCGCCATGGACGGAGAACATCACCACCACAACCGCAGGTTCGAGCTCGACCCACTGATCATCGGCCTCCTCGGGATCATGGTCGGAGCCGTCTTGGTCGCGACCTACCACTGCATCCTCAACGGCCTCCCCAACCCCAACGCAGCACGCGGTCCAGCTCAACTCAGTAGCGATTCCGATGAGCGCGATCGAGAAAGTGATGATCGGGCTCGGAGGCCAAGACGGGCCGGACCGGGCCTTGCCCCAGTGGAGCTGGGCCTGGCCGTGATCCCCGACAACAAGGAGGACTCGAGAGGGGAGGACACGTGCGCCGTGTGCCTTGGCGAGCTCGAGGATGGAGAGCCGGTTCGGGCGCTACCTGAGTGCTTGCACTACTTCCACGCGGCTTGCGTCGACGCGTGGCTCTACTCGCATGCCAATTGCCCGCTGTGTCGAGCGAAGACGGGTCCTCCGGCAGACGTCGTACTCGCCGCGGCGGAATTCAGCAGCATTCCGGCAGCGGAGCATCATAGAGAGGCGGCTCTCGGGGGTCGAGATCTAGCCCGGGGTAGTAGTGACGAGGTTCAGTTCCAAGTTTTTGGATGAGAGAGATTTAAAAGACGAAAGTTAGCTCATGGGTTGGTGATACATGGAAGAAAACGGTGGCGGCGCGTGAAGATTGAGATCTCTAGCTATACAAAAACATGATTGTATTTTTAAATTCACAGAAGTAACGAAGTGCATTAAACTCCGCTGAACTAAGACAATGGCAACACGTAAATATTCAAATTGAGACAACGATTTGGTCAATAAGACAGGCAAATATGGAGAATTACTAACAGCAAACCGTAACGGACGAAGCCACTCATGCATTCTTAACAGAAAATCCAGGGTTTCCATGTGGATTACTAAAGGTCTATTTGGTAACGTTTCTATTCTCTTAAAGTGATTCTAATTAAAATTATATTTTTTTAATTATGTTCTCTAGATGATTTTTAGAAAATCAAGACGCGTTTGAAGACGGCACAAAATTTCTGTTCCCAAACAGAAACATGTTTAGTAACTAGACAAAAATTTTTATTTTCGAAAAATAATGAAGTGGCGAGAATTATTTTTTTAAAATATTTAATCTTTTTTAAAGGTTTTTTTTTGAAGTTTTTTTACTTTTAAAAAATCACATATTTTAAATTTCCCCTTTATTTTTTTAAAAAATTACATTTCTTGAATTTTTTTTATATTTTTAATCTCCCCCTTTTAAAATTTTTAATTTTTTTGGTTAAATTTCAAAGCTTATTTTTAAATTTAATTTTAAAGAATGTGCTTAAAAAATTAATAGTTAGTAAATTTTCAAAACTAATTTTAATTTTTTTTAAGTTCAGAAGTTCACATAGAGTAAATCTTTTTAAAAGAACTGAAACTTTGTTTTTTTTTTTGTGATCCTTAAAAAAAAATTTAGAAACAACTTTTTTAGTTTCTTATTTTTTTTTTATCCAAAACTATTCTCGAAAGCATAAGAAAATCTTTTACGTTGCCAAACATATCTCTAATCCTTTTTTATTCTGGAGAGTATAAATATAGGAATAGAAATATTACTAAACAGGTTCGGAGCCACGACGGATTTATGCTTCTTGTGTTTGAGTTGATCAAGTTGGTAGGAGTCACTTTTTCCCTTGACTCTAGATCTAGATTTGGATTTAGATACTAGCTGACAGGCCCGCCCAACTACCAATTCATTAGGAACGTGCACATGCACTGCCTGGACTACCGCTCGAGCAGAATCGTTGATAAGAGATTCTCCAACCCGAGTGTTGCGGGTACACGTTAAATTACTATGGAAATACAATTTGCGAAACTGATTGTTATTATTTCCTCCTCTTCCTCTTTTAAACATCTTGCAAAAAGAATTATAGAAGACCCTCTTTCTGAAATGGAGGAGCCACAGGACTGAAAGGACAAAAGGGGAAAAAAATCCTTGATATTATTAAAAATTGTTTACATCAATGTCGGACTTGTCACGAAGGACGCCTGGCGTCAACATCATTAATTTTCGATCAAAATTGATCGGACGAACTCAATTAGTAAAACATGAAAAGGCTTAGGACCGAATTGGCAAAATTAATAGATTTAGAACTGAGTTGACGATAGTGTAATAGGTTTATGAATTTCTCGATTACTTTCCCTTATTACTACCAATAGAATTTCAATCTCATACCACTCATCCGTTTAATATTCAGCACAAATCGTCGAAATCCTTAACTCCGTCCACGTCGAAATATGAATCACGGTGTGACTCGTTCATAACCATATCAAATTCGAGCATTATCCTAAAAAACGACACAAGCAAATGTCCGAAATAAAGGGTGCCATCAAATGTCGAACAAAAAGAGCTTCCATCGAATTCGATCGTGTCAACCCCACATGCATATTCGATATTCCATATTCCCAAAAAGAGAGACGTCGACAACTTCAAATTTCTAGCTTCCAAACACAATATATATCATGTTTGTCTATCAAAGTTGTCATTCGACACATTTAATTATGAGCACAAAATAACAACTATATAGAATTACTTACGAATCAACTGTGTCGTCTCCTCCATCGCCATCGTCACCACATAAAAGTCATGTAGTAGTGCATGGCCATTGTGTAATTGTCATAGGGGAAATTAGCAAAAAAAAGTTATAAACTTTTTGTACTTATTTCAATTCAATCATAAACATTTTAATTTGATTAATTTAGTCCTAAATCTTTTTATAATTTATTAATTGAGTCATGCCAACTAATTTGATCGGTAATCGTCAACGTGGACAAAGTTTAAAAGTTTGCTAAAGAAATTTTGAGTTTTTATTTTTTTTTTTCTCTTTGCTTTTTTTTATTTTAAATATGTTGGTTAGGGTCATTAGAGACCCACACTGGCTGCGAAGGCCTCATTTAGACTAGGCGAAGGTAGCATCGCCGATGGCCAGCGAGGTAGCGAAGGCCCTAGCCTGGGATAAGGCTCTTCCACGGTCCGGCGACCCTCGCCGACCATAAAAACTTTCAAAATTTTCCAAAGAAAAAATGAGATAATTACAAAAATTATTCACGTCAGCATCGGCTGCCCCACATAGGACAACTAACATCCATGTCATCCATTTTCATCCAAAATCAGCAGAAAAGATTTCATTGCAAATTGTCAAAAGATTTAGAACTAAATTGGTTAAATTAAAAGGTTTATGGCTTAATTGGCACAAATACAATAAGCTTATGATTTTTCTACCGACCATCATAGCCGCCATTGCCACCACCCCGTCCTCCACCACCGTCAACTGTATTTGCCGAAACAAGTGTGCTACCAAGCCGTATGGCAGCAGGAATATACCAAGTTGTGCGTATAGCGGGAATGAAAACCATGACTTTCGGACATAAAAGCTTACATGCTCTTGAAACACATAAAGTAATCACGTGATGCAGCTATAACACTTTTTTTTTTTTTTATCTTGCGTTCTTCAATTTTTCGCAATGCAGCTAAAGTTGTGTAGTCACTGCGCTAGGCTTGGGTCGCCATGTCTTGGTCCTCAAAGTTATGCGCTCGTTCTTTCGGTGGTCCCCCGGAGTCAAAAGCCCTCGTTTGACTGTTTATAATTTGCATTCCTAAGTAGACCCCATAATTGCATTAAACTCCACCAATTAGTCGTCACACTGCACTCCTTGAGCACCTCCTTTTCCCAATTTTCAATGTTCCCATCCGCCATCATATTTCAAAAAAGCATCGCCAATAAGGGGAATTACTCAGAACCTTCTTCGAAGTATTTTTGTAGGGTCCAAGCTCTCTTGATCATATCGAAAGCGTCGAAAGAAAACAAGTTGATATATATTTTTTTTCTTCCTTTGGGGAAAACACGACACTTAACCCATTTCCATTATGAATAAAACCTTCGTGTGTAGGGGATATCTTGTCTTGATTGCCTGAAGTTGTTTAAAGATGAGGATTGGGAAACATCAAAGACATACGCGACTCTTCACTTCCATGCTGAAATTGTACCTCCATTTTTGTAAGTACGAGTTTCCTACTAATTGAGCACCTTTTACAAGTTGTCATTTTCCTTTCCACGAATCCCATTACCCTAACTCGCGCACCACCCATGTCCAAACCCTAGCCACAACCTTGCCGCCGCCGCCGCCAAGGTTCTTGGCTAGTTGCCCGGTATCCTTTGATTTCACGGCAAAACCGCCCGCCCCAGTAATTGTCCCTTTGCCCATCGTCCTCCCGGATTCCCTCAAATTCTCTCGCATAAAGGAGGTGCACCGCCAGGGGGAGGGGGCGCTAGGGTTTGGGGTGATGGAGCGGGAAGACTTGGGTTGACGAGAGTTCTTTTCTGATGATATTTAAGTCATTTTAGTGGGGCTGAAGTAGCAAACTTAATATTTTTTTCACTTAATAATTTTGTGATTGGAGTGAAAACAACTTTTTTTTTGTTTTTCCTAAATGATTGAACTTGTGTATATAGTATCATTCAACATTTTTCCCCCTGAATTTCATGCATGCATCATAAAATTTGTAGGAAGTTCTCAAGCATAAATTGAATTAGTTAATTCAAAACGTGGCTCCTGTGTATGGAGATTTGACTCTCATTATCACTAGATGAGTATGCTCAAATATAAAATAAATGTGGGCACTCTCTCCATTTCAGAGCATAAACACAGCATCGTTTTCCATGCATGATGAGAGCCACTAATCTCTCCCTCTCCCTCTCCCTCCTGTCTTTTTCTCTCACTACAATGCTTAACACCGCAGAAATCTTATAGGTTAAGGAATATATATCATCACCTCCCTCTCTCTAACCCTAAAAAAGCAAAAAACAAAAAGGAGCAGAGCAAGATGGAACAACAAGAAGTTAATATATAAATAACCAAAAGGACCCTCCTTTATTTTTGCTCCTTCATTCCACTTCCTCTTTCCTTTCCTCTCCACATCCCTCTCTCTCTCTCTCTCTCTCTCTCTCTCTCTCTCTCTCTCTCTCTCTCTCTGCCTGTGTTGATGTGATTCTCCCACTGCATATTTCTTCAAAGCCAACCCAATCAAGCTTTACAAAAGAGAGATCAAAGAAGAACAAAGCAACCATGGTTTTCTCATCCCTCCCAGCTTATCTTGATCCATCCAACTGGCAGCAGGTGAGGGTTTTCTTCAAACATGGTTTCTTTGCTTTGCGAGAAAAAGCTAAAATTTTTCAAAAGATAAATATTCTCTCATCTGTTGCTTTTGTTAATCCCTCGTTTGAATATACCAGAGATATTTGATTTCTTGCTTTTCTTCCACACTTTCATAGCAACCAAATCATCACCATCATCAAGCTGGAAGTAGTGGTCTCAACACTCAGCTCCCACCAGCTCCTCCACCGCCACCGCCGCCTCCTCCTCCGCCACAACCTCATGGAGGAGCTGGAGGCAACCCTGGCGGCTCGATCAGGCCGGGCTCAATGGTCGAGCGCGCCCGGCTAGCCAACGTACCCATGCCGGAGGCAGCGCTCAAGTGCCCGCGATGTGAGTCCACCAACACCAAGTTTTGCTACTTCAACAACTACAGCCTTACTCAACCAAGGCACTTCTGCAAGACCTGCAGAAGGTACTGGACACGAGGGGGAGCATTGAGGAATGTTCCCGTTGGAGGAGGCTGCAGGCGGAACAAGAGGAGCAAAGGAAGCAGCTCCAAATCTCCCATCACCAGTGGCAGCGGCGACCAACTAGCCAGCGGTGGATCTGCGAGCAGCATCACCTCAAGAAGCAGCGGTGGTCTCGCCGGTGACATGCTGAACCGGGCGACAGCGCAAATACCAGGCCTCCGCTACATGTCTCCAAGCAGCTTGAGCAGCCTAGGTGAGCTGGGTAATTCGGGAGAGATGGGGTTGAACTATGGCGGGATTCCTGGTTCTATGGTTGGGGAAGCCGGGAATTTGAGCTTCCAATTGGGTGGTAACAACCCACTCTTATCGATGGGAAGCATCGAGCACCAGTTGCGTCTGCAGCAGGTCACACAGCAGTTCCCCTTCATGAGTAGCTTGGACAAGCACACCAATCCGTACCTAATGGATGCTTCCACGAGTGGCGTCGAGCCATCAGGTTTCGCAGGTCATCATCATCATCAACAGGTGAGGCCAAATCTGTTCATGAACTCAGGAGCTTCTCAGACGAACTCAGTGAAGGTGGAAGACATCAACCAAGATCAGCTGAACTTGTCAAGGCAGTTGATGGGGAATTCAGGGGCAAATGACCAGTTCTGGAGTGTTGGTGGTGGTAGCGCATGGACCGATCTTTCAGGTTTTAGCTCTTCTTCTACAAGCAGTGCTTTATAGAGATTATGCTGCTGAAGCCTAAGCCTTGTCCAAACAACCTTCCTTTCTTTGAAGCTTCAGTTCTATTTGGTAGTGTAGCTTCAACTTCAACAACAAAGCCCCATGACTTGCCCACAATCGACCTACTAGTTCATGAATTACTGAGATTTTTAAGGGTGAGCTTCGTGTTCTTCACTGAAAAAAACCCTAGAATTTGTATCTTTTTTTTCTTCTTTTTCCTCTTTTCCTGTGGTTTTTTCTTTGCTTGAATTTACATCGATGATGCGTATGACATGTATAACATGCGAACCCGCAGGCTGCATCTATATCCATGTCTTCCTAGTGTTCTTATGCTCAAGGTGATGTACAAGACGAGGTATTGGGAGCCGAAAAGTAATGTAATACCAGTTTTCTTCGCTCCTTTTTGTGGGTATCTTTAGTCCAAGGTTATTAATCCTATCACGTAGGTCATATACGTTCACTTATTATATTTCTGAATATTTGAGGGCGCAATGCGATTATGGTCAGAAGGTATCTCTTGTATAATAAAAATTTGGCTGGTACGGGATCGATATCTTTCAGTTACTTCGGTCCGTCATTCACGTATTTTATTCAACTCGAGGGCATGTTAGTTGATGTAATTTAATCCTTCTTACCTGACGGCACAAAAAGAGAGAGAGAGAGAGAGAGAGAGAGAGAGAGAGAGAGAGAGAGAGAGAGAGAGAGAGAGAGAGAGAGAACAGCTCTTATCCAATTGATCTTGCCGATGAGGAAAGCATGAGTTCTTGCTAAGAGGTTAATTTAGAAGACTAAACTGCATCATTTTGCTCTTCTCAGATCACGACACGTCTTCGATCTGGAATATACGCGTTGTGTCTATTGTCTGTAACGATCTTTGGAGAGTAGATTGAGTTGAGCAATTCGAAAGAATCACAGCTATCCTCGCAACGAAAAGCTCAGATGATGTTCTTTGCCACAAACTCGAACACCGTTTAATACGACAAATGAGGTGTGGACAAAGACACCTCTTTGAAAGATCGAAATACGCCGTGCCCACGCCATCAGAAGAAGGATTGATTTGCTACAAAGTGATGATAATGAGATTCGTGGGATTATTTTAGAAAGCATGTTTTTGCTCATTCTCAAATGAACTTTAGCAAATCACGACAATGTTAGATTATTTGAATGTTATGTTCTAATATATATGCTGTGAAACAAAAAAAGAAAGACAAAGCCCTAGAATCGAAATTTCCTAGTGGTTGATCAAGTTGATAAAATGGCCAAAGGAAATAACCGTAACATCTCAGGTTGAATTCGTATACAATGCAACCTCTTGGGGAGCGATACATGACTTCTACGCTAAATTTTTTATGTAATGGCTCATTCATTGTCGACCAAAATCAAGAGATCAATGATCTGATGCCCTTTTGGTTAAGGTCGCTCTAGTGGCACTAGAAAATATTCCTACTGTCCGATTACAGTCTGAAAAACAATTTAAATCGCCGTTGCTTCCGAAGTAGTTTCATGTGTGTATATGTGTCACCTTTCATGTGAGATCATGTAGAATTTTTTCACATTTTTAAGTGGAGCTAATGGAAAAAATTTCATTAGTCTATATCACTTTTCATGTTGTGTAATTAATAATGTTCAATGAATGTCCTTCCTTTAATAAATAATTGAGGTTATTAGTTTTTCATTTAGTTTGAATTAAGTCTCGATCTACCATTCAGGTCATAGCCTCATCACCATTTCAAACGCATCACAGTGCCCAAACATTTCTCCCTATCTATTTTTTTAGAATAAGCTTTATTTAACATAACATCAAAGCACAAACGCGAATGTGAATGCCCCGACATAACTTATATTCATACATATATATATATATATATATATATGTGCGGTTCATCATTTCTATTATTCTGCTTGTTTTCCCAATTGAAAAAACTATCAACTCAATAGATTGTCGGATATGTAAGCCGCAACTTACACACAGTGAGAAATACTTAAATATATATATGTCGTATGTCGAGATTACCAAATCTGTCTCATTTTCTCTCGGTAAATTCTGGTTGGAAATGATTTATCTAACACCACCAAAGACCCTTCTTTCAATATGCCACAACATAACTATACTTTCTAGAAATTTGGAAGAGATTTTACCTAGGTTTTCCTGGGATTTCCCGACAACGTCATAGAAGTCTTTTGGGGCTTTCGAGGAGAGGAGAAGGGTTTTCGGTCGCATACCCAAAGGAATGATTTTGGAATCATGTAAAGAATGTAGTTAAGCAATAAACAAGAATATCTGAGAATGTACTGACTGTTTCTTGAGTGGTCGGTTAAGAGAGAGAGAGAGAGAGAGAGAAGCGTTAATTACGTGATTTAGGGTCGGTGGGACAAGAGCCTCAAAAGACGCCAAAAGATTTTGTACCACTCAAAACCCTAACGACACATAAACACACCCCAAAATCTTTAACCGACTTACATTAAGAAAGAGGGGGGAAAAAAGGTGAGGCGATGTTTCCACAATTATTTCAGTTAAAGATGAAAGATTTTGTGAGACCCGCTGTAGACTATTTTAGAATCTTATATTATTAAATAAAGCCGTGATTTCATATTTTAATATCCAACACGTGGTCTGAAAATATTTGAAGGTAGGAACTCATGCTCTAATGCCATTGTCAATTATTCTGAAAACTCAAGCTATTATGTAAAGGCCTAATTTAGTATTCTTTGGCTATTTTCTTGGGTATTCTCCCCCTCCTATTGGTTTCTTGCCACCATCTCTTTTGCTCGATTGGGAAAATTACCAACAAATAAGTAAAACCTATTATATGGATATCAATTCAATCTCAAACCTTTTTAATTTGATCAATTTAGTCGGTCTTTTTTTGACGATTTACCAATATAATCCTTTCAGTCAATTTTGGCTGAAAATCATTAACATGAACATTGGCCATTCTACGTGGCATGGTGCTGACTTGGATAATTTTTTGAGCATTTTCAAATTTGTTTGATTTTCCTTTTTTGCTCTTTTTTCTCTGTTTTTTCTTTTCCTTCTTCCCCCATGTGGTCATTTGGTCTTACCATTAATCGGCGATTGGCCATAGGTGAGGGTTGACTTTACTAGCCTCGAGTGAGATAGGGTCGAGGCTCATTAGGGTTGGGCTGGGCAAGACTCGAACCTCACTAGACATCGCCTTGGCCCAACAATCGGTGGAGGAAGAAGGACAAAAAAAATCGAAAAAATAATAATACAATTCAAAAAATTATTTAAAAAAATGCTGCAAATTGTTTAGTCCCGCTCTAACCGTGCTGCATAGAACGGTTTGGCATCAATGTTAGTAGTTGCTAGCCAAAATTTGTCGGAAGGACTACATTGGCAATTGTGAAAATGCTTAGAACTAAATTTATCAAATTAAAATGTTCCTGACTAAATTAGCATCTGTATAATAATTTTTGAATTTTTTCTTTTAATTATGGCAATGTATATTCCCGATTTGATCTTCCACATCACAATGAACGATGTATGTTTGTTTGAGGACTTAAGTAAAAGCAAGGTAAAAATTTGAAGACCGGATTTTCATCTGTCTTTATCTTGGTTTATTGCTAGAAGGAATTTATTTCGAGGTGTTAGGAGTTCATTCTTTTGAGCTTCATCGAAATGGTCCATGATCTTTACGAAGAGGAAAACTCAGGTCCATCATTTCCTCCATAAGGCACCCCAACCAAATATATGACCATGAGATGCTTGACCAAATACGACTTGAATAGTATTTTGGTCGGTTTTTCATAAAAATGAGTGCTTTTTTTTTTGTTGCTTAGGAGTTATGAATGGTATTTGATCGGATTTATATTGCTTATGTGAGTAGCAAATGTGCTTAGAGTTAGTTTTTGCGCCCAAATTCTTCCCCATTCGATAATTCGACAGCGAATGCGCGTAGATTATTGATATATTAAGAATTCAAATGAATAACCGTACTTAGTACTTAGGTTGAAATGGCGTGCAAAATCTGACTTAATGATAATTCAATCGAGAAATCTATTTCGTATTTTGAGCTCATGTCACTAATTAATCATGACCATTTCCATTAAATTTAGTATGACAAGTAGTTAGGTGGATCTGAAATCTATTTAATATTCAAAATTTAGACGGGGACTATGGAGTAAGAAAAAAAATCAAAGTTGGGTACACGATGATGAATGGATATAGAGAGTAAAAGAGATGGATGGCGTCGCCACTTTCGGCAACTTTGACGCGCGTGGATCCGAGTGCCCTTCACGACTCACAAGAAAACAAACTCCTCTTTTGTCAGTTTTTGGACCAAAATCATCGCTTTGGACTCTTGTCGGAAGGACCCTACCTACCAAAAGCAATTTTAACCCCCCCATTTTAACGTGAAATCATCGATTTATGTATGTAGCACAAGTTTCAATTTGATCGGTACTATTAGAATATTTAAATATTAAAGTACATTTCACAGTCATCCCGGCAAAGTCTCACGTAATATCGAGGCATGAATTCCAGAGTTCAAATCTTTGCAAAGCTCTCTCTATTGACCTAATAATTTGTTGGCAATGATTTACAGAGTGTGTTCGTGTTTGTTGTTAGGATGGGCTAGCCAAGTTCACTTCTCACGTGACATAATCATTTAATTTCATGTTAGTGACTCGTTGTGAGTTTCCTAATTCAAGCTGGGATTGCCTATTTTTATCGGGCTACGGTCGGAGCTTATGATTTGGGCCATCTGCTACTTCATGTGCAGAGACTTCTCGACTCTTAATACTTGGGGCGATCAGTTCTAGGGTGAGAATGGGTGTTTCCCACACTGGAACCAAGAACCACTAATTAGGGATCAGTTCCGCGAAATACAAACCATGAACCACCTATTTGTTCCATAAATCCATCTAAGAATTAAATCCCCGGTCTAGTCCGATTCCCATTGGATCTTGGTTCCAGTCCTACCAAGTATTAACATCAATTAAAAAAGAAAATTGAACCAATTCCTATCGATTGAAAGAGGATAGCTCAACATGAAACTTTGTCAATGCATTACCCACGTTTGTGTTCAGTATTCTTATCACATGAAAGACTTGAGGATAATATATTTGCAGACGGTAGTATTATTATCAGTAATAAAGTAGAGTATCTTGGAAAATACAATAGCAGTTAATCAATAATTAATATAGATTTTCAAATATATCCATAGTGTACAATATATATTACACATAAAAATAAGTTGGATCTACACTCCTTTTTTTTATTATACAAATAGGTCAAAACTCTAGATCTTGGAGGGAGATGGGTTCAATTAAAAGAATATATATCTATACTATATAAAGAGACCATTCAATCGGGCCGGTTGGATGGTTTTCACTTGAAATCGTAAATCGAATCGTTACTCGCTAGTTCTAGAAAATTGGAATTGAGAATTGGATCAGTACCTGCCGATTCCATCCAAAATCAATCGGTTGAGTACGGTCCGGTTTGATTTTGGTGGATAATAAATTTTTTGCTCATCACTATTTGATGCATTGGTTTATTTGGGATGAAGGGCTTGTAAACTTGCTGATGCACTGAATAGTTATGGCTCTCATAAAGCATCGAGCGATAGAAAAATTCACGCCAAGAATTTTTTTTTAAAAAAAATCCATTTTAACCGTATAGAAATGGGGCGAGTTTAGTAATTTCTCATGGGCACGGTGCCCTTCGCAATTTTTTTACCGTCGTCGAATTGAAATGCAATAGATCTCGATACGAAGAGTTGTCTATCTTTTACTTGTGGAACAATACCACGAAAGGCCGAGGACTTAACCCTAGAAATGGGACACGTTATAACGAAGGGGGATAGGATTATATGATAACATCATAATTCGAAGAAAGGGATTCGTCATCATGAAAGGGAAGGAATCTCTGCCTCTGGATTTTTGACCCTTTTGCAAGACCCAAGGCAACCTGCCTTTGCTTACCCCCGAACTGAACGAATCATATAAAGCATTCAAAACCGTCATGCCAAAAAGCTCTCTCGAATTCTGCTCATGTGATCCCGAAAACGGCGACGTATTTCTCTTGGGCAATGTTGCCAACAGCAGCGCTCTATCCGACCAGAAAAAAGAAACAGCGGCTCAAACTTCCAAGCCGACATCAGTTTGGTCTTCCTTCCTGACTTCCATTTCTTTCGTGCTGCTGTTAGAACATGGATGTTGGTGCCCTTCTCTGTTCTCTCTCTGTTCGTCTGCAGCTTTTCCTTTTTCGGCCCGCAACGTCCCGGTAGAATCGAATCGTTTCTCGTTGACGACGGGATGTTTGTACAGTGCAGCCGCGTCCAGATATGCCACCGGCATGGCCTAACCATGAAGGGCCGCCTATCTCCGGCGACTTTATTTCCGAATTGTGAGTTTTTGCGATATTATTGTGGCATACTTTGTATGTAGAAACACCTTTCTAACCACCGCACGTTGCGAAGGGTTGTTATGATTATGGATGAGCGATTCCAAGTTCCATACAAGTTCTATTTAGAACTTAGAATCTAATCGTCTATACAGGTTCTACTTGGAACCTAGAACCTACTCGTCTATACGGGTTTTTTTTATTTTTTTGCAACTTAAAACTTACCCTGCATGCCTTAAAACCTAAAACCTACCATATCATAGTTCCATAGTCGATTTCAAGTTCCGCATGTGTTCTTAGTTAAATGATTTTAGTGAATAATCAATATTTGATGACCACCACTTGCTGCTAAAATTCATTGACCACAACTTATATTTAGAAACACGAAAAATATGAAATATTAACAAAGTAAACGTCTCAATGATAAAGTGGTTCTAGATTACATACTCATCATCGAACATCATGGAATATCACAGAATGATGTAAAGACATATACAAAAATATATATAAAAACTTACTCTAAGTTTCATATTTTAATTTCAATTTCCACTCATTTAGAACCTCAAACCTACCCGTCAGAACAGCTTCCCTAATTTTTGAAACTTGAAACCTATTCATACCATGAAACATGGTACCAAGCAGTTCTAGCTAGTTCAGTTCTCTAGGTTCCGAGTTCTATCCTGAAATCATGCTTGCCCCTAATTGTGATGGGCTGCCAATTTTGGACTTTTGGGTCACAGGCGTAAAAAGTAGGTATCGGTCGATCCCAACATTCTGTAACGTTCTTCATCCATTTACTTATAACAAAAATCATTTTCAAATACTGTAAGGGAAGAAATATTACTACACCAAAATAAATTTCTTAATAAATACATCGTGAATTATGCGATGTGAAGTATAGAGAATTCTCCCGCTTACGCAAAACATTTATAAATAAACTCGTGAAAAAACTATGTAGACTAATATTTGACTCAAACTTTTTATTTGCGGGAGCGACCAATTTCGTTTGTTTGACTCTTCGCACCGAAAAATTGTCGGAGAAAAGCAACCGAGATTTCAAACGGGTCGAAAGTGAAAAGATGCTTGCAGTCAAATTTGTAAAAGTGTCCGAAAGTATGTCGAAAATAATGGATTTTGAAGTCGAAAATGGCTCAATCACTTTTGCCTTTGAACCTCAAGGTAGAGTCTTTAAGTTTTCATGTGCTACTTTCGTTCTTCAACGATATTCAATTGATGTTAGTTTTTTGCCGAAAATTAAGAAGTAAATTCTCAAGTACTTATGCGTTTACCCAAGCTAGGCCAATCTCGAGCACGTAATATCCGCAATTTAAGAGAAATTAGAGGTACTTATGCTTTAAATTAAGGTTCAATAAACTACAAAATAGAGACATTGATCTTCAAAGAATTACCTGAGAACAAGGAAGATCTTTCGGTGTTGATTCTGTATTTGAAGCTCACAGATGATCGGAAGAACAACATTATCGTTTTGGATTTCTCTCTCAAAAATTTGGGTGGTCAAGTGGAGAGAAATTATGTGAATATAAAACCCGTTAAAACCCCATAATGTCATATAAGAGTAATGTGGGATACTTTATCATCTCTTTTCTCACGCAAACCAAGCTGATAACAGTGAAAGGAATTTAATAGACCCATCAAATACGACCTAACCCAAATTGACCCATGTAACCCCTTTATGACCCATTTAGCCTAATACAAATTTATCACCCCATATATGATCTAACTCATATTGCTAAAACGCTTCCATATTTAATCCAATTTAGGAAAAGTTTTTCCTTACAAATTTTCCAAAAAAATTATATTGCTAAAATAATGTGGACAATTAATTTTTTTTTAAAAAAGAACTTATTATTTTTTTTTCCTTTTTTTTTAATTCAACAAGGACCGCCAGCTGACCCTTATTGGTCACAAGCATAAGCCATTCAACCCTCACCAACCACAGACAATCGAGGGCAAGGGTCGCGAAGGCCTTGCCAATTGCTGGCACGGGTTGTCGCGACCTACAATTCATTTTTAGGTTAATGGATTACCAGATTAATTAATTAAATTAACTAACCTAGTTCGAGCTCTCCCAAGCTCTACCAAATCGCAACTTTGATTTTTTTTTTACATGATTTTAGAATTTGGAGTCGCCACTAATCATTTTTTGTAGGTTGATTAGAAACCTAAGTAACCTAGCGGGAGAACTAAAATATCCTGCAAACCAGAGATTATGAGTTCGGGAACTTGGTTACACTAGTTAATTAAAACTAATGCCCTTTCGGTATCTTAATTCCATGGATATCCTATTTTGGCAACCCTCGCTTGATTTATTCCTAAGACCCTGGTAATGTGTTCTTTTTATATTTTCGCTTTAAAATGAAATGCATAAAGGGTATAAACGCAAACGTTGGCATACGAATACGACACACAAATACGGACATACGAATACGTAGATATACGAATACGAATACGAATACGAATACGTGCGAATGACATACGTATATGACATGTGAATGCATACGTACGTGACATATGTATGAATACAATATGCATACGGGATAGACGAATACATATACGTGCGTTACACGCGAATGACATACGTACGTGGACATGCGAATGATATGCGTACGTGACATGCGTATGAATACAACATGCATGCGGAGATAGACGAATACGAATACGTACGTGACATGCATATGAAGACGTACGAATACGATATGTAACATGCGTACATACACCATACAAATACGTGACATATATATGTGACATGCATAGTGATATGTGTATGTAAATACGTACATTTTGATTTTGCCCATAAAGGGCAAAGTCGTCATTTTGAAAAGAGGGGATAAAATCCTCATTTTTGAAAAAGAGGGGATAAAACCCTCATTTTGAAATTTTTGATTTTTCTGAATGAATATGCATGGGTTAATAATATATTATAACAGACAAATGTGGATTTGCAAACGTCGCGTACGTGACGTGCATACGAGAACAAACAAATACAATATGTCTATACGAACATACGGATAACATGACAAATATACATGAGACATACTACATGAGATGCACATGGATGGCATTTTTTGTATTTTCAGATTTTCCATTTTTTTTTTTGGTTTTTTGGATTTTCTACATTTTTTTTGTATTTTGAATATATTATAAAAGAATGCAAAATCACTCAAAGCAAACAAAGATGTGAAGAGAGAGCAGGTAAAGTAAAACTATCCTAAGGACAGTGAAAATAAAACCCGCAACTCGTCGGGTGAATAATTACAGACCAATTAAATAAAACCCGATACATGATCGGGAATACAACAAAAATGGACCGGAATGGACATCGGTCAAACACCCGTCGCCAAGCCTCGTGGGTCGGGAGTACAACAAAACGGACCGGAATGGACATCGATCATCCTCCGGTCTTCAAAGCATCGGGCCGAAAGCCAAATGAAAACAATGAACTTATCCAATCGGACATGCATAATCACCAATGAGTTAAGACAATTCAAAAACTCAAAGAAAGTTTAACACGTGCTGATTAAACTTCATTGAGACCATTTTTTACATTTTCCAATGCATTAACACAAAAAATGCGAATTAAATCATACTGTCCATGAACATTCTTAAGGAGAAAGCAGTAACCATAAAATACAAAAAACAAATAATGAAATGTATGCAAAAATTTTGAGATTTTTTATGTGGATGGGAAAATGTGTCGTTGACAACTTTCATGTTCTACATTCTTATTGAAGAGACACTCATTTTCGTGTAGAAAATAGTCTTTCATGAGAGCTCAGCAGCAAACAAACAAATTTCACAGAACAGATATACTTCAGGATTAAGCTTAAATGGACACTCAAATCTCAAAATTAATGCACCAAACTTTCCAGTCTACTAAACAATACCCCAATGAACAATTTTCATTTTTTGTGAAGTTTCAAAAGAAGACTCTAAACATGAGATAATTACGAATCAATATGACCACGCACAGAAAAATACTCAGACTCAAGGACGCTAACAGAATTGCATGATTTCATTAAATGCATTAAAAATACGAAACATGCATGAATATTTTTTTATTTTTTATATGTTATGCATTAGGATCTTATGAACAAATGTCATGAAGAGGTCTTTATGAAACGAAGTCTAGAATAACTCATGGAAAATCATTTAGCGTGAAAGGTCAGATCAGAAAAATTCCATCTCAGGTTCTGATCACCATATTTCCAGTTTCTGCTCTCAATTTCGGGACCCTTTTGACATAGCAAACGACGTCTATTTTCGCACCATAATATATCAAATCGAAGATCTCGAAGTCATCTACAAATGTTCAGTATATTTGTTTTCGAGATTTCGTCATCTAGACACGAAAAATTGAGTTACCAGACAATTGCACATGCTGATGCGCCTAGAGCTCGTTGGAGATGAATCCGTCGCGTCGCCAAGACTTGTTCCACGGCGGCGAATTTTTCTCTCTCAAAATTTTTTCTCTTGAAATCTCTCCAAAAAATTTTTTCCCCTTTCAGAATCTCTTCTCCTCCTTTTTTATAGACAACTCTTCCATCTCCCTTTCTTCATCTTCATCCTCCATTCTTATTTTCATCTTCCATTCTAATTCTTCATCTTCCCTTCTAAATCCACAATCTTCTATTCTCCATCTCCCATTCTAATTTCTCCATCTTCCCTTCTATATCTTCCCTTCTCCATCTTCCTTTCTAATTTCTCCACTAACTCTTTTTTGCAAAATAATCCCTAAAATTTTATGTATTTACAATTCAGTCCCTGAAGTTTTATGTATTTGCAATTCAGTCCCTGTGGAAAAATTTCTTTTAAGTCCAAATCTTCATAAGGCTTTCGACATACCTCCCTCACGCTCAGTCCAATCGTCTGTCAATTTAAGCTCAAATCCTCCGTCGTTAGCTATAATAAAATGCATGACCGACAAAAAATTAAATATGCAATGCATGAAAAAATTAATTTTTGGTGAGAACTAATTCTCATTTTTTTATGTACTTAAGTGAATAAAAGTCAAAATTTAGGTGTCAACACGGGTCACGACCCCTGCCCAGAGTTCGTGAGTGTCACGAAGCCCTCTTCGACTGAGGGTGAGGGTTGGCCTATAGCCCTTGCCGAACCTCAAATAAAAAAATAGAAAAAAGGAAAAAAAAACCCACGAAGAAAATTACAAAAAAAAATCAATACATTATTAAAATATTATCGAACAAATGTCCACGTCAGCGACGACTATCCAACGTAGTGCATGTGGTGTTCATGTCAGTAATTTTCAATCAAAATTGGCTAAAATGACTTAATTGGTACCAACATAGAACATTTATAATTCAGTTGATTCAATTAAAAGTTTAAGACTGAGTTAATACTAAAACAATAAATTTACGACTTCTTTTTTTCTTTTTAAACCCCAACCCCCCCCCCCCAAAATTTAGAACTAAGTGTATACCAAAAAAAAATCATGAGCTTTCCTTCTTTACCAAAAAAAAAAAATCATGAGCTTTCCATGGTCGTGCACGACTTAGCAGCATGCCACTATCGACGCATAGTAAGATTGTTGTCTCTCTTCCTTCGTGATCAGACTATGGTCTATCTTGTTATGCTTTGGCTTTCTTTTGTAATTTTCAAAGCTCTTCCATCCTCTAGGTGATATACCTATTTTCTGAATCAGTTCCTACTATATATATAATATCTATCTATATACATATTGTATAGACATTTCTATTGAAAATACACACAAAAAAATTATTTGCCTCAGAGAGGCCTATGTAAGGTTGCGTATGGTAACACTCCAGGAAAAGTGTTTCTATTCCCAAAATATTCCTAGAACACTTTGGGAACAGAAGAACTTATGGAAAAAAAAAGTGTTCCTATAGTGTTTCAGGAACACTTTTAACAAATAGAAATACTTTTGGAGTAGAAATAAAAAATAAAAAAATTTATTTTTGTGTTTCTTGAATACTTTTTAGAAACACATTTGGAACATTTTTTAGAAACAATTGGGAACATTTTCTTGAAAGTAATTCAAAATAAAAATAATTAAATAATAAAAAATAATTAAATAATTTTTTTGAAAAATAAAAATGATTAAAAATCGAAATAATCATAAAATAATAAAATAATAAAATAATCAAATCAATTAATTTAAAAAAAAATGATCAAAAATGAGAAATATTTTTTCAAAATAATAAAAATAAAATAAAATAATAAAAATGAATTAAAATAATAAAAATAAAATAAAATAATAAAAATGAATCTAAAAAATAAAAATAAATATAAAAAAATTAATTTAACTAATTAAAAATAAAAAAATAATTTTTCAAAAAAATAAATAAATAAATATTAAAAAATAATTAAAGAAATGAATTAAAAATAAAATAACTAAAAAATTTAAAAAAATATAAATAATAAAAATTAATCGAGAAATCGAATCATTTACAAATGTTTTTTTTTAATCAAACGACATTTACGTCAAAGTTGTATCCAAATGCACTTTTCAATTACAGTTTATCAAACAATATTTGTATTCAATTATGTAATCATATTTTTATCTACTTATAAATATTTATGTATGACTCATAGTTGTAATTTTTCCTATCTATAGAAAACATATTTCATGTTCTCATAGCTCAATTCTAATTTGTTAATCTCATCCATATTGAAAAAAAAAATTAGGAATAGAATTAAATGAAAGAAATTAGGAACATAACTTTTTTGAAGTTAACAAACGCATTGTTGTTCTTGTTTTGTTCCGAGAACAAAAACTTTATGCAGTTACTAAACGCGTTTCTATTCCTTTTTTGTTTCGAGAACAGAAACTTTATGCAGTTACTAAACACATTTCTGCTCCTAGAAATCGTTGTCGGAAACAGAAATATAAAAAAATATTTTTTTTTTCAAAAGTTGTTTCAGGAACAGAAACGTTACCATACGCAGCCTAAAATACCAAGCTACACTACAACACTCTCGTTCGGTCTACAGTGTCAATTTATAGAATCCTTCTACATTATAGTTAATATGCTACTTAAATAGATAACTAGCATGCCCTTGTATAACCTTTATGCAGCTGAAGGGCGACTTTCAAATAGAGCAAGCCATCCTGATAATGCTTACCAAACGTATGACAATTATACCTTCGATCTTGTAGTTAAGATACGGTTTTTGGCTCGGCTAATAAACTAGAAAAATTGACAAAAAAAAAGTCATGAACTTTTTGCATTTTTGTTAATTCCGTCTTAAATTTTTTATCTTTTGCCAACTTAGTCATATTAGCCAGAAATTATTGACGTGAATGTCAACCATTCTACATAGCACCACCAACGCTGGCATGAATAATTTAGTAATATTTTATATATTTTTGAAAAATTTTATTATTTTTTTCCTTTTATTTTTTCTTTTTCCCTTTTCTTTTTTTCCTTGCATCACAGTTGAAAACAATAATGCGGAA
Organism: Psidium guajava; assembly: GCA_016432845.1. Taxonomy (NCBI): domain Eukaryota; kingdom Viridiplantae; phylum Streptophyta; class Magnoliopsida; order Myrtales; family Myrtaceae; genus Psidium; species Psidium guajava. Next base: position 38,353,314 of record CM028224.1, read on the forward strand.
GTAGAAATTGAGAATTTCTATGTAATTCGATATATCATAATGAACATTACATCAGCCTATTTATAAGCTTTATAAAATATCACTATATAAGGCAACATATATAATTAAGATACATACAATCAAAGACATATGTGTAATCTTGAAAGATGCAGAAAATCAACAAAAATATCTCTAAATAAGAAACTATCCTAGAAAAATTTTGATTATCTCTAACATTCCCCCTCAAACTCAAAATGACTAAGTCAAACTTAAGTTTGAAATAAGTGTAACAATGCCATGAAAAGTTGCTTCTTCACAAAATCAGCACTCAATGGCGAGCTTGGTGGATCGGCAAGGCAACATGTGGTTGTGCATGAGATGACGTCCACCTGTTTGCGGTGAAACTACTAGTTTTGGCTAGTCTGAGATCGGTGAGTTTGATGATGTATTAGCCTCCGCAAACGACGCGTGAAAGGTCAAGAGTCAAAGAGGAAATAACAAGTGGCAGATGCGGCTGGCTTGCGAAACAGTTACTGAGCAACACAGCCTATACAACTGACATCGCAACATCAAGCGGTTTATACAGCTTGCTTGGAAAATAGCTATCAAGCAATGCGGCTTGGGTGGCTGGCATCGAAAGAAAAAACACATCTATGAAAAAGGCTCAACCGGTCAACACAACCATTATAGTTGCCATCGAAACACAGCCATCATAAAAAAAAAAGGACTCACAAGCATAGGGTGAACACTGTTAAGCAAGCCACTGGGATGGGTTTATTTGGGTGTGTATCGGGATTCTTGGGTGCATGAGGTGCACCGGGTACGACTATAGTTTCCACGAGATCGGCAGCTTTGATATAAGTTGAAAATAATAATGTGGAAGAAGAAATAGGGGATTTCTGTATAATTCGATATATCATGATGAACATCACATCATCATATTTATAGGCTTTGTAATATATCACTATCTAAAGCAACATATATCAATCAAGATACACACAATCAAAGATATACGCGCAATCTTGAGAGATACATAAGATCAACAAAAATATCTCTAAATAAAAATAAATCATCCTAGAGAATCCCTAATTATCTCTAACATTGGCAATTATTATACTGTTAATCTCTTTCCCTTCATGTCGTCAATGTCTATCCGTGGTCTTGTCGCGACCTAAAAATCGGTTTCCCAATTTTTAAAGTTAATGGATTACCATGTTAATTAAATTGAATTAACTAGCATACCTCGAACTCTCCCGAGTTCTACCAAATCGTGACTTAGGTTCAATTTCATCAAAAGAAGGATTTATCTTGGAGTCGCCACTAATCATTTTGGGTAGGTTGATTAGACACCTAAATAAAGTATCGGGAGAAATACTTTATTCCTACGAACCAGAGATTAATGAGTTCGGGGACTTGATTACGCTAATTTTTCAATTAACGCCCTTTCGGTACCAATTTCATGAAAATATTCAACTTGGCAATTTTGATGAATTTTTATTTGAGGTTCAAAGGTGCAATTTTTTTTTTGGTTTTTTTTTTGAATTTTTTTAGATTTTTCAATGTCTTATAAAGAATGCAAAATCACCCAAAGCAAACGAAGATGTGAAGAGAGAGCAGGTAAAGTAAAACTACCTAAGGATAGTGAAAATAAAACCCGCAACTCGTCGGGTGAATAATTACAGACCAATTAAATAAAACCCGAGACATGATCGGGAACACAACAAAAATGGACCGGAATGGACATCGATCAAACACCCGTCGCCAAGCCTCGTGGGTTGGGAGTACAACAAAACGGACCGGAATGGACATCGGTCATCCTCCAGTCTTCAAAGCATCGGGCCGAAAGCCAAATGAAAATAATGAACTTATCCAATCGAACATGCACAATCACCGAGTTAAGACAATTCAAAAACTCAAAGAAAGTTTAACACGTGCTGATTAAACTTCATTGAGACCATTTTTACATTTTCCAATGCATTAACACAAAAAATACGAATTAAATCATACTGTGCATGAACATTCTTAGGGAGAAAGCAGTAACCATAAAATACAAAAGAAATAATGAAATGTATGCAAAAATTCTGAGATTTTTTATGTGGATGGGAAAATGTGTCGTTGACAACTTTCATGTTTTACATTCTTACTGAAGAGACACTCATTTTCGTGTAGAAAATGGTCTTTCATGAGAGCTCAGCAGCAAGCAAACAAATTTCACAGAACAGACATACTTCAGGATTAAGCTCAAATGGACACTCAAATCTCAAAATTAATGCACCAAACTTTCCAGTCTACTAAACAAGACCCCAATGAACAACTTTCATTTTTTGTGAAGTTTCAAAAGAAGACTCTAAACATGAGATAACTACGAATCAATATGACCACGCACAGAAAAACACTCAGACTCAAGGACGCCAGCAGAATTGCATGATTTCATTAAATGCATTAAAAATATGAAACGTGCATGAATATTTTTGTATTTTTATATGTTATGTATTAAGATCTTATGAACAAATGTCATGAAGAGGTCTTTATGAAACGAAGTCTAGAATAACCAATGGAAAATCATTAGCGTGAAAGATCAGATCAGAAAAATTCCATCTCAGGTTCTGATCACCATATTTCCAGATTTCTGCTCTCCATTTCGGGACCCTTTTGACATAGCAAACGATGTCCATTTTCACGCCATAATATATCAAATCGAAGATCTCGAAGTCATCTACGAATGTTCAGTATATTTATTTTCGAGATTTCGTTATCTAAACACGAAAAATTGAGTTATCAGATAATTGCACATGCTGATGCACCTAGAGCTCGTTGGAGATGAATCCGTCGCGTCGCCAAGGCTTGTTCCACTGCGGCGAATTTTTCTCTCTCAAAATTTTTTCTCTTGAAATCTCTCCAAAAAATTTTTTCTCAATCTCCAAAGTCCTCCTAATTTCTCTCTAATCTCTCAAAAAGTCCCCCCTCCAAGGCTATCATTCTTCCTCCTTTTATAGCCTACTCCCCCATCTTCATTTCTCTATCTTCATCTATCATTCTAATTTTTCCACTAACTTCATCTTCCCTTCTAATTCCACCATCTTCCCTTCTTTATCTCCATCTTCCCTTCTAATTCACCATCTTCCCTTCTAATTTTACCATCTTCCATTCTCCATCTTTCCTTCTAATTTCTCCATCTTCCTTTCTAATTTCTCCATCTTCCCTTCTATATCTCCCCTTCTCCATCTTCCTTTCTAATTTCTCCACTATCCCTAAAATTTTATGTATTTGCAATTCAGCCCCTGAAGTTTTATGTATTTGTAATTCAGTCCCTGAAGTTTTATGTATTTGCCATTTAGTCCCTGAAGTTTTATGTATTTGCAATTCAGTCCCTGTGGAAAAATTTCTTTTAAGTTCAAAACTTCATAAGCCTTTCGGCACACCTCCCTCACGCTCAATCCAATCGTTTGTCAATTTAAGCTCAAATCCTCCGTCGTTAGCCATAATAAAATGCATGACCGACAAAAAAATTAAATATGCAATGCATGAAAAAATTAATTTTTGGTGAGAACAAATTCTCGTTTTTTTATGTACTTGAATGAATTTTAAAAAAGTCAAAATTTAGGTGTCAACAGCTGCCCCTCTTTGAGCGGAGACTCGTAGAGGTTTTGCTCAAAGACAAAATTGAACCTAAATTTTGACAATGCAAATGAATGATGATGATGATTTTTGATTGATTTTTTTTTGTGGGGGAGTTTTAATCCCATTTTATATGCAAGTGAAATGATGCATGATGTGCAGGACTGTAAATAAGATGTGTTAAGATTTCTCTGCTCCGAGAAAACGGATTAAAGAAACCTGCACATGGATCGCATATAAAATGTCGGTCTTACCAGATACTTCATAATTCTAGTGATTCCCTTAAGCTCCAGGCATTTTGTGGATGCAAGAATCTTAAGGTACTGGTGCCTATACGTTACCAGAGGTTTCCCCTGATGCGAGAAAGCGCAAGATCTGTAAGGGGATGTGTCCATTGCATCTCTTCGAGTGGAGTCACATAGTTTCTTTCAAGATCATTAGAGATGGTCCTTGATGATCTAAAAGGGTATCAAAACCATAAGAGCATGTCGATTATGGTTTTTGATAAAATTTGTCGAGACCACGAGAGCATGTCAATCATGGTTCGAACAAGCATCCAGACACAAGAGCATGTCGATTATGAACTGGATGGATAAGATCAAGAACATGAGAGCATGTCGATCATGAACTTGATAGGGTACCAAAATCACAAGAGCATGTCGATTATGATTTTGATAAAATTTGTCGAGACCACAAGAGCATGTCGATCATGGTTCGAACAAGTTTTTCATGCAAGTCACAAGAGCATATTGATTATGAACTGGACGAAATTTAGAAATGTGCTTTCTCATTGGTGCAAACTCAAAGTTTGCGATTTTTTTTAAAAGGGTTAGAAAACTTACCTGGGTTTTCTGGGTAGTTGAAAGGTAGACTTCTTTCAAGATCATTAGAGCTGGTCCTTGATGATCTGAAAAGGAACGAGATCATTAGAGCTGGTCTTTGATGATCCAGAAGAGTTTCGAGATCGCTAAAGCGGGTCTTGGACAATCCGAAAAGGAAATGTGCCGCCAATCTCACAGGGCGGTGACCACATCGAGAGGGTGTGCTATACGAGCCATGTCAATGTAAACACAAGATATTCAAAAATGGGTTCAGAAAACTTACCTGAGAGCTTGGAAGGTGGCCAGGTGGACACTTGCCAGCATGGCTTTGTTCATTCAATCATCCTTGGATGGATTTCAAGACCTCATGAGGTAACTCGAATATTAGGGATGCATGTGCTTAAACAATGTTTAGATGTAACATGTATAGGCATGCATGCTGAAATTCATTCAGTGGATTTATGCGAAACTATTCTGTCAAGTTTGCATTACCAATTCTGTTCAAGGAGGTAATTACATTGTGAATACCTCGAATGTACTCTGAATGGGGGACTTCAGTCTGAAAGGGTTTTCTCCTACTCTCGAGAAAAGCTGTTTCTCCTGATTTGCAGGATTCAAGAGAAATCACTCAATCTTACCATCATCGCATTCAACAAGGGTTTTAGTAATCTCGCAATTGGTACGACCAAGCCGATCTGGAGGTCTTGATTGGGACCGTAATATAGGCTAGGTCAATGGTTTACCAAATGGGACTCCTGTGGAGTCAAGGCTTTTTTGAAAGACATCTTCATCATCTGCTCCGGGTTTACAAGTCAAGATCCCTGCAAAAATGAGAGAGAAATAGTTTTGCTCGAACTTCTTCGAGCGATGCTTAAAATCATTCAACTCTATGTTAATTCATATGCCCTAATCAGAAGAGGCTTTGAAGGGTTGTAACGTAAGTTAGGATTTGGGAACTGAGAAACGAAAAGGCTCGTTTTGGCTCAGAAAAATATATGAGAAGAGCTTGGTGCCAGTGATCATTGCAGTCTTGTCATCGATCTTTGACCTTCCTGAATTTGTCTTCAATGAATACCACCATTGGCTGAGGGGTGGTAGTTCTTTTACACTTTGCAAACTGACTTCTTTGGGGATCCTTTTTCGGGAATTCTCAAAATGCATGTTCGAAGTCAGAAATTCATTACAGATGTATGGGCATTGGCCTTGCTTTTGATAGGCACTTTGCTTTTTCTGCCGGAGATTCTTTGGAGTAGCCTTTGCTTTTCTTATTCTCGACTCCTTTTGTTTGGGAGCAAGCCCATTTTCTTTAGGCTACATTTTTTCTTTTTCTCTTTGACAATCTTGTGGCTTTGAATTTTAGCAACAAGATGATTTTCAAAAGATGATGCTAGACATTACATGAAAAGTCTAGCATATGAAATGGGCTCATTCGAGAATTCTCTATTAGCCCAATTATCTTCAGTTCTGCTCCTTGGGGGGAAGGCGTTATCTTTGCTTTGAAATGAGCAATGATCACCAATATGGGCTTGAGAAATGAATATACAGGCTCAATTGGGCTGTACGACGGATGTAGTATATAGGACAGAGAAATGAATGCTCTTCATCATCCTAAGGCACTTGAATTAAAGTTCGAGTAAAATGCAAAGCAAGACCCGAAGATTGATGCTAGTCTGAGCAAGAGAATTTCTAACCATTTACCTCATGCCGCTACTGGAATTACCTCGTCTCGCCCCAATGTGGGGTAGTTCTTGACATGGGTAAGAGAATGAAACCGCCGCTCAAGGGATTTACAATGGACACCTGTAGTGTTTAGATAGAGAAATGGATGCCTCTGTCACTTCGGCTATCGTACCTTTTGCTAGAAAACCCATCGCCTAGAGGAATGCGGATCCTGACTACCGTTCATCTCACTAGGGATTAGATTACAGGACGTGTATGGGAATGACTTGCCTTTCATCATCCTGTCATGCCCCATTCTGTACATTCGATGCATCATATGCAATTCATGCTCTCTATTCAAAGTTGGTAAATTAAACATGAAGAACAATCATATATAAATCACACAATTTGCAAGCATTTTTTTTTCAATCAGGCAGATGTAGCAATTAATCAGAATTGCCATGCTTCTCAAAAATAGATGAAGGGGAATCTAAGTTGTCCCAAGACATGCGGACGGATCAAACGAGTTTGAGTCGAGGACGAGCTCATTCTCATGTTTACCCCAGAATATGTTCGCTCTAGTTGTGATATGGCGAAGACCAACATGGTTGGTTGAATGCCCTTATTTGCCTTATTTCCATCAGGATGGATCGCATCAGGCGATCATGGCTTTTGCCAAAATTGGGAATTGCCCCAGACATAGTTACTGCTGGGGATTTGACCTTGAACTCTGGTTGATTACTCGTTCCCACAATTGACCCTGCATAAAAAGAATGTGCATGAATAGGGCCTTAAAATGATGGAGTGAACGAATATTAGGAAGCTCTACTTTTGACTTGCTTTAGCAGTAGCAATCGAAGGCATGTCCTCTAGCTTGGCACCTGCGAGAAGAAAATTGGGTGTCACTTTGAAAGACATATGAGAAAGAGAGAGGGTATTCCCTTCTTCCAATTTGGAGCTCGCTAACAATTTGCCCCATTCTCAATCAAGTCAGGCTTTGGCAGAATCCAAAATTGCCCCCGTACATGCCCCAGCTGGGAGTTCGGCTTTGGGAATTTTGTGGTTAAGGACTTCTTCTATTTGCCTGGTGTTCCCTTAGCTGACGTCGCATGGTCAAAGGATCGGTGAAGCAAAGATTTGCTTTAATCGATCGATATCTTGATGTACCTCATTTAGTTTACACCACTTGTGCAGAGTTCATTAATTAAACATGAAGGACAATCATGCATAAACCATGCTAAGTGTGAGCATTTTCGAGCATACGAAATAACCTTCAACAACTCATGAGATTTTGTGAAAATCTTGATGAACAAATCATGCAAGCATGCAAGAAGGCTCATGGGTTGCCCATGTTCATGTGAATGAGTTGTAGAAACTCTGGCATCTGCTCTGAGAATTCCAAAACTTTTGGATTCTATTGAGTTTTAAAAGGGAAGTGATACTCACCTGTCTGGCACGGTGGTAACCCCTACAGAAAATTAAAAGGGAATGCATCAGTGTATGTTTTCATGTTCTAGAGAAATTAGAATGATACCGCTTTACCCTTGCATATGCTTCTTGTGAACTTGAAATGAAGAAATCCCTTCATTTGGACCAAATTGTATGTCTGTCAAGTGGGCGACATCTGGAATTGCGTCTCAGATTTGGCAAATTAAACATGCAGAATAGTCATGCATAAATCATGGAATGTGTAAACACAATGCATATGTGAAGATTTTTTTTTTTTTGCATCACGCGTATTTGCAGAATGTGCAAGTATGGAAGAAAATTCTCAGGGATGGGAGAATTTGAATTGCCCCTGGGGGTTGTCTTCTTCGACATGTTAGTGTAAACGTTTCCTGTCAAAAGGAAAGGAGACGTGTTAGTTAGTATTGGAAGGGATAAACTGAAAACGATACTGGTTTACCCTCTGTCTTGAACGCCTTGTACGATCCTTTTACCAGTTTTACTGGGTTGAGTTTCTCTCGACTTTCGTTGGACACTTTACCATCAGAACCAAGGTTGTGGCAAAGTATTGACTTCGGTCTCGTTCGTCGAGTATTCTTGTTTCTTTCTGCAAAAAAGAAATGTGCAAAAAAAATTGTATTATTTATTTACAACATTTACAATATTCCCCAACCCTGGGGATCGAACTCGAGACATCTCGGACCACTGTCATTCCCCATGCCATCCGGTCCACGGGACCTTAGGCGTCCATGAGGGCTATTTTTTAAGTGTTAATCCTTGAGACGACGTGGTCTTATTACTTTGCATTGGGCAATTCCACGTCCTGGTTCTTTTCAAGGCCATTTAAAATCCCTGTTAAAAATGAAAGTAATTCAGGACTCGAGATGATTATGGAAAAATTAGAACGATACAAGATTACCGATCTCTGAAGCTACTCGCGCCTTTCGCTCGTATTTTTCTTTGTTTGAAGCCGTCCATTCAGTGATAATATCCTCAAATTGATTTGCCCCCAGTTTCATTCAACAAGAGGATTTCGCATTCGAGTATGGCGGTGTTCTCGGGTCAATTCGCAAATTCCTGAAAATAACAGGGATCCAATTTAACACTGGAGCAATTGGGGGTAAATTGAAACGATACGGCGTTACCCTTCAAGTTTACGCGGATTTTTACTCGCAATAAATTCACTACGAGTTTAGTGTGGTGGTAGACTCGAGCATTTAATTGGGGAAAGAGAAATGATTACTTCTTGCTTTCACGTCAGTTCTAGACATTCATAAAAGAAGACAACATCCCATGCAAGATAGAGCATATTCATCCATTCAGGATTGATTTTTCTTCCCCATCTGCAGGCTTTTCTATAATCAACTGGCTTCATTCCGGACTAGATACGCGTCGACCATGTTAAAGGTCTGGTGGTAACTGGCTGAGCATGTGCATCACAGCTTCAATGCTTTACCGATATCAAACTGGTTGATTATGGCGAAAAGATCATCGTCAATGTCCGCTTGGTGGTGATCTGTCCCTTCTTCCTCGAGAGGTATTGATGATGATCCAGTAGCATTGGTCCTTTTGTACCCTTTTCCAATAGAACTCGATCCTGTTATAAACTGGTCTAACTCTCCTCTTAAACGTGCATTTTCGATCCTCAGATCATGCATTTCATCAAAGGTGAGGAGGAGGCTGTTGCAGTTGGGGCAGGTGGCGGAGTCAAAAGCCTCCTTATACATTTTGTTTTCCGCCTGGAGGTTTTCATTTTCAACTCTTAAAAACTCGACCTCATTGTGCTCATGACGAGTCTTCATTCGGGTTCGCCTATTTTGAAACCAGAACTTAATTTGCGAAGGTTCAAGTCCTAGCTCTTGACTCAGTTCCATTTTCTGTTTGCCGTCTGACATAGGGCATGTTCTGAAGAAATCCTCAACCCTTTGTACTTGCTCCTTAGTATGGCGACGGTAACGCTTCTTTTGACCCTTATCGTTGTTGTCCTTATCTTTACTGAGATCTTGGACGTTGTTGGCGGAAGGGCCAGGCTCCATGGGCTCGATCCCAAACATGGCTTCGAACTCTTCCTCTCTCATATTCAGCAGGCAACGATAGCTTTCGGAAGTATTGGGTTGAGACATCTTTGATTTGGTCGATGATTTCTCAAGGTTTACTATATCTTTCTGTATTTTCACTCTCTCTGAACCGTGTATGCTTTAAAACTCTCTTCAACGTATGAATAAAGATTATCAGGAGGATATCTCTTTTAAAATTTGGCGTCGGCTTAGCATATGTATCGCTCCTCCCGAGATTTCTGTCTTTCTCAACCTTTCCTGCGTGTTTCTTGCTTGGCTCGTCTTTTCTCATCTCTTCATAGTGGTAGGGTCCCTATCAACGTCTCTACCGTCGATTTGCTGGCGTGTTCTCCCATAAAAACGAATCACATTTTCCTTGTCTCCCACCCAAGTCACATTTCTTTCTTCTTTTTCAAAGTTGTGTCATCCCGTCAAACTTTTGGTAGAGATGTCGGATTTGCTTGGCACGAGATTGGAGACGAGTGGCGGAGGTGATGCTGATAGGGAATGGTAGACAGGAAAATATGGCCAGTAGAGACTTTCACTGCAAAAATAAAAGGGAATGCGGCAGTATATATTCTTCATATTCTAGAAAAATTGGAACGATACTGTTTTACCCTTGTATGTACTTCCATTGAATTTGAATTGAGGAAGTTCCTTCATTTGGATTGGATTGGATTGTATGTCCCGAGTTGCCCTTCACTTTGAGCTTGCCACATAAGTGCTTTACTTAGTTGGGCCTTGTTTTCTTTCGGGTTGCTTTGGACCATCATCATTTTTTATGCCATCGGGTCCGTGGACCGGAGGGCTCCTTTAATTTAAAGGTTACCTTCAAGGCAAATGAGTCCTATCGCATTCCATTGGGTCATTTCATTTTGCGACACTCTTGAGGCAATTTGCAATCCCCTGGGTGAGAATGGAACAAATCCAATTTAGCATTTTGCGACGATCGAGGGTAAATTGGAACGATACTCAATTACCCGTCTTCGAGCTCGCCTGGGCTTTTCACTTGAAATTTCCCTATGTGAGGCCATTCAACATTTCTCATTATGGCAGTCAGCGACATTGCCACAAATTGATCCGCCCTGAGTCTAGCATAAAAAGGGATTCACGCATTCGACGGGATAAAAAACAAATTACCCCATGCCCCTGAATTAAATCTAGACACCTAGAAAACTGGAAATATCACACGCAGGGGAATTAAGCATGAAGTGAAAGGTGCACTTGTTCAAGGTCAGTTCTGCCTCTCCTGCGGCTCTTCGATAATCAGCTAGTCTCGTGCTGGTTCAGGCATGGATGACCGATGTTTGAGAGTCCCTAATCACTGGCTTCCGATCATGGCTTCGGATGTTTGTCAACCTTAAACTGGTTGACCAGGGCAGTAAGCTCATCATCTGGGTAATCTCTTGAACCTTCCAGTAACTGATGCTCGAATTGGGCATTATTGTTGGCAAATGCTGGCGGTAGATTTCTCATTCTGTCCTCGCCGTGAGCAATTTGATTTCTCGAGCTGAAGTCTTCATCATTACTCCAGAAAGTGTGGGGATCACCAACTGTCCTGCTGCCAAGAACTCCTTCCATTCGAGGATTAGAGAAGTGGAAGTGCTCAGGATAATTCCCTGTCTGATTCTCTGGCTGCGCAGGCGCGTTGATCATGGGATGAATTATAGCCACGGGTTGGTGCTCAAACCAAGGAGTCTGAATACACTGCCCCTGCGGTCTATACTCTTGAAGAGCATTAGAGTGATTTTGGGGGATATTTTGATTAACGCCTGGGGGATTGATGGCACGGCTACTGGCTTGGTTGATGATGGGAAGTGGCTCGCCCCATGCTAACCTGTGGAACTTATGGTGGCGAGGAGACTCGACGTTCAGGCTTGGATCGGTCCCGCCTTGGTTTTCTTGATTCTGAGCTGCATTGTGTTCTCTCACCCTTTTTCTGTACTTCTGAAGATGACTCGAAACATTTGCTTTAGTGAGTCCCTCTACCTTCATAATTTCCAGTATATGTTGCGGCCGTGCCGAATCGATTCCTAGCTGCTGAACTGCATTAACAAACATACGATGCAGCTCGGGAGACCAACTTATCTTCTTTCTCCAGTTGCTTGGAACAAAATTGAAGGCTTGATGCTTGTTCTCATGGTCGTGCAATTGCTTTCTTACCACATGCTGCCATATGTTTTGAAGCATCTGAACCCTAACTGGTTTCGTTATGACGTCTTGGGCCCCGTTTAAGACAGCCTTCATTATGGCTTACTGATCATCGCTTGCCGATATTACGAGGACTGGCATGTTTAATTTAGAATTGATGACTTCCAAGAGAGTGAAAACATCCATGTCGATCCCTACCATAGCGGTGAGGACGATATCAAACTGGTCACTACTCCTCTTTAATATCTCTACGGCCTCTGTCGCCTTTGCTTGAGCTACAACCTTATACCGGCATTTTCTTAATACGGTAACAAGGATTGACAGAGAGACTGGATTACCGTCAATGGCCATGACCAGTAGACCCTCAGAGTAAGGAACTTCATCAGCTTCGACCAGGGTTGAACATGCACCTGTTTCCCTAATGCTTGACATATTTCTAGATCTAGGACTGCCGATTCGAGACCGCCTCAGGATGTCTTCTCGGACTTGAGGGATCACGGGATCGTTGATGGCTTCTCGTAACAGGCTTTGAAAGCCAATGCTTTGATGGTGAAGGTTTTGAATTCCTCTCCCACGAGAACTCCTTCCTCTCTATCTTTCTCCTGCGAGTTCGTGCAGATGAACCCTCACTATCAAATGAGGACAAATTCTCTCTCTGGCAATAGCAACGACTTCCCCCTTCACGGGCAGTGCTATTAGATTTACCGAGGGGAAAATCTGACATTCAACTTTTGATTAAAGGGGAAATCCTCGTTTATCGCTCAGTTTGTCTTCTTCTTTCTTTTCGCGGTAGAGGGCCCCTGTTAAGATTTCCACCGTCGATTTACTAGCGGGTCCTCCAATGAAGATGAGTAATATCTCTCTTTCTTCCGAAAATTTCTTTGTCCCCCACTCAGCTCGTCTTTTCGTTCTTTCTTTTTTTCAAAGCGGTGGAGTCCCGTCCAGCTTTTCCACAGAGACGTCAGGTTTGTTCGGCTTGAGGTTGCCACTTGACTGGAATTTGAGCCACCGGGGGTGTTGCCGACAGAGAATGGTAGATAGGAAAACCTATAAGGACTGCCCCTGTGAAATCAATATTTAAATTGAAGCATATTACCATCTTTGCATTCCGCTTATCTGCCTCCCCTCTCTCTCCCTTTCTTTCGTATTCTGCTTTCAAAAATGGCCAATTCTCCTAACCACACCTTATCCGCCGAAGTCCTGGCTGGGTGGGAGAGACTCTACAATCTTCTTGGTAGAGGTTACGCTCATATAGCCAAAAACTCTACCGTTGAGGCTGAAATCCTCGGTTTATTCAGGACCGTGGACACTGCTTCTGTTGAGGGTACCCAACTGGGAAAGGAGTATCGGAACTTCTCGACCCTCTTCATCAATTTTCTAGCTGCCTATAACCGTGCTTATGAGACGGTCCTCGTGACCACCGTCGTGAAAGCTCGTTACCGAGACCGGCACGAGCGTCTGGCAACAGTCACATTTGTGGCTGATAATCACAGAAAGGCCCTCAAGTTTGCCAACGATCAACTTTCATGGCTGGCTCGTGAGAGGGGAAAGCTGGTGGACCGTTTGGCCTTGGTCCGAACTTACGCCGAACAGGAGCAGGCAATATTGTGATAAGGTGCAAATGCGGTTGGCTGCAGGAGAGACTTGATGACATTACGGCAGACATTGCTTTCGAGAGGGCGGCGATTCCGGACCTGGAGTTTACCGTTGAGCATTATGAGGCCACTATGGCCCAGGTTAAAGAGAAGTGCGATCGCCTCTTCTTTAGGCTCGCGGAGCTTGATCCCGAGAACGCCCGGTGCACCCAGAGCATCAACTCCATGGAGAGCCAGCTGAGCTCCTTTGTGATGCTTGTTAGGGCTCAATTTGATTTCACTTTTCCTCCCCAGTGAGTTGTTGTAAGGTTTGTTGGTGAATGGAATGAAGAGAAAGTTTCACGTGTTTGTACTTTTCTTTTTCCTGCCATTTCTTCGCCCATATAGCATGATAGGACGATTTACGGTACTGAAGACGTTGAGGCTTAACACTCTTCTTGGTGTTCTTGTTATCTGCTGCCAGCGATGATATCAAGGACATTGACGAAGGGTTCGGTGGCGGCCCCCACCTGTCACAGCGCCGTGAGTCAGTCGTGTGAATTATTGCAAATCGACCACTCGATTAGTGCTCCAATAAACAAACCAGGCTGCCCGTTGCGTGCCCCACTTTACTCCTGCCTATCTCTTTCGGCGTCCACTTGAATGTGTCGGTCGCCTGTAGCGTTGGGAGAAATGATTGCGGGCCATGCTCGGTAATAAAATACTGGTCCTCCAAAATCTTCCATGTGTTTTGAATATGATCGTTAATTGACACGATTCTGTCTCCGAGAAGATCGATTTCCTCACTTGCCCCTTGGGTCATCAGCTAAGACATCAACAATTATCCGTCCTTTCGTATACCTCGAGGTTATTCCCGGTATAATGCTGAACCCGATTTTGCTCCTACCCGGGGTACCTGTGATTCCCCTGTAAAAGAAAAGGACATAATGAGTATGTGATTCAAGATGGGTCGGCCCATGATTCCTACATTAGTCCAATTTTATTTTTACAAAATTAGAGAAATTAGAGAAAATTTTCTTAGAAAAACATGGGTGAATTTCTTCAGAAAAAATTTTCTTGCAAATCTTATAACTTAATAACAATGTAACAAATTCCTTTGATATTTACCAAATTTCTCGAAAGCATTTCCTTTTTCATCAGAATGAATTTTCAAGGTAAATTTGATGAGAAAATTTTGGGTCTATTGAAGTGTTAAGGAAAAATATGACAAAATATTTCATTGGTAGATAAAATTTCCCTAAGGAATTTTTCCACATTTATTTAATTTTTCAAAAATGGGTCACCAATTTGATTTTATTTTCTTTTGAAAAATGGCTATGATGTTAAGTTCGAAATTTAACCGACACCTACATGGACCGACCAAAAATAAATACAAGATGAAGTTTAGAAAACTTACTTTCACCGTGAAAAATACCATGTAGGTCACATAGACATGCACATGAATCGTGAGTTTAAATCTTAACCTATTTACTCTAAAGGCTGACAAATTGAAGTGGAAGACTTACGGCAAGGCGACAATCTCGGGCACATAATCAAGATTAGCCGTGATCCTCTACGACGTAATCAGGATTAGCCGGGCCTTCCCACTTCGGCTGCTCGAGCTAAAAATTAAAACCACTGCTTTGGTAATCTTACCAAACCTGAGGCCTAACTTTTAAACTCATTTTTGAAAAGAGGTTCGGGATTGAATCTGGGCTAACTTTCGACGTGATCTCACGCCGAACGCTAAAACCAAATCACAATACCATCCTAAAACTAGTGACCCAGGTTCGGTCACGGGACGTGTGTGATGTAGTGCTAAAACTGTAAACACAAGCATAACATTTAAATGCAAACACCGCTTCAATAATGTGCAGAATTTAAACAAATAATTCCCATACCAACCTGCAAAACAAAGGGTTAGTCAAACACTCCACCCCTTATAACTCCCATTCTGCAAAACCATTTAACACCTAAAGGTTAGAATTCACCCAATTCAGATGAAATAATTTTTCACGAAATTTTCTGGCTTAAGTCCTCTAAGTTCTTAAGTTTTTTCAAAAATTAAGAACAAGTCCCCAGCGGAGTCGCCAAGCTGTCGTGACCTAAAAATCGGTTTCCCAATTTTTAAAGTTAATGGATTACCATGTTAATTAAATTGAATTAACTAGCATACCTCGAACTCTCCCGAGTTCTACCAAATCGTGACTTATGTTCAATTTCATCAAAAGAAGGATTTATCTTGGAGTCGCCACTAATCATTTTGGGTAGGTTGATTAGACACCTAAATAAAGTATCGGGAGAAATACTTTATTCCTACGAACCAGAGATTAATGAGTTCGGGGACTTGATTACGCTAATTTTTCAATTAACGCCCTTTCGGTACCAATTTCATGAAAATGTTCAACTTGGCAATTTTGATGAATTTTCATTTGAGGTTCAAAGGTGCAATTTTTTTTTGGTTTTTTTTTTTAATTTTTTTTAGATTTTTCAATGTCTTATAAAGAATGCAAAATCACCCAAAGCAAACGAAGATGTGAAGAGAGAGCAGGTAAAGTAAAACTACCATAAGGACAGTGAAAATAAAACCCGCAACTCGTCGGGTGAATAATTACAGACCAATTAAATAAAACACGAGACATGATCGGGAACACAACAAAAATGGACCGGAATGGACATCGATCAAACACCCGTCGCCAAGCCTCGTGGGTCGGGAGTACAACAAAACGGACCGGAATGGACATCGGTCATCCTCCAGTCTTCAAAGCATCGGGCCGAAAGCCAAATGAAAATAATGAACTTATCCAATCGAACATGCACAATCACCGAGTTAAGACAATTCAAAAACTCAAAGAAAGTTTAACACGTGCTGA
Organism: Psidium guajava; assembly: GCA_016432845.1. Lineage (NCBI taxonomy): Eukaryota > Viridiplantae > Streptophyta > Magnoliopsida > Myrtales > Myrtaceae > Psidium > Psidium guajava. Next base: position 38,369,492 of record CM028224.1, read on the forward strand.
TTAAACTTCATTGAGACCATTTTTACATTTTCCAATGCATTAACACAAAAAATACGAATTAAATCATACTGTGCATGAACATTCTTAGGGAGAAAGCAGTAACCATAAAATACAAAAGAAATAATGAAATGTATGAAAAAATTCTGAGATTTTTTATGTGGATGGGAAAATGTGTCGTTGACAACTTTCATGTTTTACATTCTTACTGAAGAGACACTCATTTTCGTGTAGAAAATGGTCTTTCATGAGAGCTCAGCAGCAAGCAAACAAATTTCACAGAACAGACATACTTCAGGATTAAGCTCAAATGGACACTCAAATCTCAAAATTAATGCACCAAACTTTCCAGTCTACTAAACAAGACCCCAATGAACAACTTTCATTTTTTGTGAAGTTTCAAAAGAAGACTCTAAACATGAGATAACTACGAATCAATATGACCACGCACAGAAAAACACTCAGACTCAAGGACGCCAGCAGAATTGCATGATTTCATTAAATGCATTAAAAATATGAAACGTGCATGAATATTTTTGTATTTTTTTATATGTTATGCATTAAGATCTTATGAACAAATGTCATGAAGAGGTCTTTATGAAACGAAGTCTAGAATAACCCATGGAAAATCATTTAGCGTGAAAGGTCAGATCAGAAAAATTCCATCTCAGGTTCTGATCACCATATTTCCAGATTTCTGCTCTCCATTTCGGGACCCTTTTGACATAGCAAACGATGTCCATTTTCACGCCATAATATATCAAATCGAAGATCTCGAAGTCATCTACGAATGTTCAGTATATTTATTTTCGAGATTTCGTTATCTAAACACGAAAAATTGAGTTATCAGATAATTGCACATGCTGATGCACCTAGAGCTCGTTGGAGATGAATCCGTCGCGTCGCCAAGGCTTGTTCCACTGCGGCGAATTTTTCTCTCTCAAAATTTTTTCTCTTGAAATCTCTCCAAATTTTTTTTTCTCAATCTCCAAAGTCCTCCTAATTTCTCTCTAATCTCTCCAAAAGTCCCCCCTTCAAGGCTCTCATTCTTCCTCCTTTTATAGCCTACTCCCCCATCTTCCTTTCTCTATCTTCATCTATCATTCTAATTTTTCCACTAACTTCATCTTCCCTTCTAATTCCACCATCTTCCCTTCTTTATCTCCATCTTCCCTTCTAATTCACCATCTTCCCTTCTAATTTTACCATCTTCCATTCTCCATCTTTCCTTCTAATTTCTCCATCTTCCCTTCTAATTTCTCCATCTTCCCTTCTATATCTCCCCTTCTCCATCTTCCTTTCTAATTTCTCCACTATCCCTAAAATTTTATGTATTTGCAATTCAGCCCCTGAAGTTTTATGTATTTGTAATTCAGTCCCTGAAGTTTTATGTATTTGCAATTCAGTCCCTGTGGAAAAATTTCTTTTAAGTTCAAAACTTCATAAGCCTTTCGGCACACCTCCCTCACGCTCAATCCAATCGTTTGTCAATTTAAGCTCAAATCCTCCGTCGTTAGCCATAATAAAATGCATGACCGACAAAAAAATTAAATATGCAATGCATGAAAAAATTAATTTTTGGTGAGAACAAATTCTCGTTTTTTTATGTACTTGAATGAATTTTAAAAAAGTCAAAATTTAGGTGTCAACAGGTCTGATGCATTCGTTTTACTTGGAAAAGCTTATTAACGTACGGAAAACGAGTTCAACAATAGTCACACGGAGGACGCGGACATCAGGGACACCCACACATATATATAAGACAAATCTTTCTTTCAAAAGTCGATCATGTTATCGGGGAAAATAGCCACAATCTCCATTATACTTCTTGACATGCATCACGTCCGATATGACAGACGCGTCCATCGTTGCGTGCTAATTAGATGCCATAATTCCTACACCACGTTGGGGTCGCGTCACGTGACACAAGCCAAAGCGGCGTGTCGACTCCACGGCTAATTAGGAGATTCCGAGAGGGCGGCATTCTTCCTTGGATGCCATCCTCTCCTCACCTGGAAAGAGGAGCGCGTCAAGTTTGATTTTGACAGGCTTTCGAGACGACAATGGGAAAAGAGAGGGAGGCCCATCAGAGCGGAAAGGAGAGATGGTAACAAAGATGCTAAGGTCCTTCCGGTTTCAAAATCAAAAGGAGGAGGAGGAGGAGAAAAGGAGGGGGGGTCCAGCTCCAAACCGTGTCCTCTTTATCTTCTTCGACAAGGCCAAGTCGAGGGGAACGACGTCGTTTCTGGGTGGTGGAGGAGCAGGGACGTTCTCTTTTCTGAGATCGCATGCACGTAGACAGACACAGGCCTGCTCCGCCGTGGGGCCCGGCGGTGGAAGGGGTTTACGTAAGAGGAATGTGGGCGCAGGCGGGAAGGAGAGGGGGAATCCAAGATGTCGTCCATGATTGAGAGCGCACGTGTGGAGGAACGACAATGTCTATCGGCAGCTCTCGGAATCTCTCGCTCTCTTGCCTTTTCTCTCTCCCACTTTGAAGCCAGATGGGGTCGACGGGAAGGGTCTGATTCACAGAGAGTGACCTCGCCAAACACTTTCCTTTGGAAAATATATATATATATATATATATCCGAAAAAATACTAAACATATTGCATTTATGTCAATTCAGTCTTAAACTCTTTGATTTGATCAATAAAGTCTTAAACCTTTTGATAATTTGCTAAAGTAGTCCATCCGATCAATTTTGATCGAAAAGCACTAACATTAACACCGGCCGTCCTACGTGACGTGGACAATTTTTGTGATTTTTAATTTGTTTTATTTCGCTACTTTTTTTTTCCTTCCTTTCTTTTTTTTTCCCCAAACAATGGGCCGAGGAAGTTCCCCGATTGACCCTTACCGATATAGGCGAGGGCCTCCACCCCTCCCCAGTCATGAAAAGAATGTTAAAAAATTGCTGATATTGGCGTCGATCATACCACATAAAATAGCCAACATCCACGTTAGTGATTTTTGGCCAAAATTGATGGGATGCAGTACATTGGCAAATTATCAAAAAGCTTATAACTCAATCGGTACAATTAAAAAGTTTAAGACTAAATTAGCATAGATGCAATAAATTTAGAATTTTTTTTTTTTGCAATTTCCCCATTTCCTTGCTTTTCTTTAAATATTTTAATTAGTTATGTCCATCACTTCATTCATGAGTAGTTCTTATGACTATTTTCACCAAGAATGACGTTAAAAGCTCATTCCGATAAAGTTAACCCGGCCAAAAGCATGGATGCGGTTCATTCCATTATGGATGTGGTGGCATGAGATGTAATGACACGGGAGGAAAATGACATGACACGATGACAAGACAACAATGGCATTGCACGTAAATGTGGCATAAGAGTGGAGAAGATTGAAATGTATTAGAATCTTTTGGGGGAAAACTTATCGTGCCGCAATTGCAGTGCCTTACATTAACTAGTTGGGCTGGATTTTGTGTATTCTAATAACGTTGTTGAAGTTCTTCTTTGCGCAATTAGGGGGAGAGAGATTTTTCACTTTATGTCGGTGTTTATCTAGCTTTGACAACGAAATTAGGCCCTTACCTATTAGGGCCCAACCCGGCCCACCTATTTGAGAACCTCCGACCCGAATATGATGAAGATCCTTACCGTTCGGGTCAGCTTCCTGAGTAGCATATTCTATTTGTTCTGTAAACGCATCTTCCTCTTTGTGGAGTAATGCGGTAACAGTTACATCTCCTCTATATTTTCATTACAGCAATACCACTCTCCAATTACATTCGGGCTTTGCAAAACTCGTTCTGGGAAATTCCCAGTCATTTCGATCAGAATTAAGAGAGCATTGGAATCACTAAATAATTCGCGATAAAGTAATAATTGATTTTCATTGGTTTAGTGATTTAAGAAAAGCAGTCTCCATATGAGAGGAGAATTCGTTTTTTCTCGATCTAAGCTTGCTGTTTTCGGTCCATGAAAAGCGTTTTTCATATATCAATTATTTTTTCGTCATCCAAACACTGGAAAGTCGGAAAGCAATTTCCTGAAAATAATTTTCCTTCAGAAAAATGGACCACAAGGACCTTCCCAAGTACAGAAGAAACTCAACGCGGAGAGCGTGAACCCCAGCTCCTGATTATGTGTTACCACATTATAAAAAAGCTACGGACTATGACAAATCTGAAAAGTAAAAGGATTAGAACAGATTCCCTTAAGTGTCTGCTCAGCGACTCAAGATAGAAGTCGATGATATCGACTTCAAAATGACCAATTGAACTTTTTTTATCAGTGAGTCCCAAATGCTTGAAGCAACTGTTAGTCTGTTACCAATTGACAAAAATTGCTATTTCATGCCATCATCCAATGATCTGGCCCCTCAAACATGAAAAGAATAAGGGAACTCCATAAACATTCAAATCATCTACCTGTAACTGTGGTGGATTCCTCTTCTCGTCTGCACCCGGGAGAATGGCTGAGTTAGTGGCCACTTGTCCACCAACACACAGTGCACTTGATTCTGAAACAGGAGGATCTTGTGTGAGGTGTCTGGGCCGGCAAAGTGGCAGGCTGTGATTCCTTCGACAACCGCCAGCGGCTCTTCTTTCTGCTTCTAGAAAGTAACCAAGGGATTGAGCACCATTGATGGTCACAGCATCTGTGTTGAGTTTTGAGCAGAGCGAGAAGAACCAGGATTTGGACTTGTAGCTCCTCTTATCTCTAGAACTTTCAGCAATTCTGATCCTCGACGACCGTCTTGGAAGTTCTAGCATGCTAGAAGCACCTATTAGGCTTCCAAGTGTATTGCTTTTGTCATGGAAGAAAGACCCAGTTGACTGAAATTGATAGCATAAAAAATTCTCACACAAAAGCATGGAGTAGCTTGGATACAAAATAGAGCAAATACATAAGCAAGATGCAAACAGTCCCATGAGAACAAAAACTTGATTAGCATACCATGTAGAGCATTCGATAACAAGCCAGGTATCAGGTATCATCTAGAGCATTGCAGTACTTGATTAAATGATCAAAAGACTAACTGGACTCCTAGTATTAGACCATTTTACACAACACCATCGAGAATGTACAGTCAGTGAACCATATAGTTGATCATTTACATGGACAGAGGGAGTTGGGTTGGAGTGAAATCTAGTTCATACAACATATAGTAGTTGATGAGAAAAGGTTTCAAGTCAAATGAAAACCAGGACACGTGAAATTAGAAAAGGTTTATATCCTAGACTGCATTCCCCCGTGGATTCTTCCTATCAACAAACAAACCAAAGCTCTTTGGTGTTTCTTCAATTTCTTGGCACTCGCTAACTTATGACTTCAGGACATAGACTTGCTCTTCACCAAAAGGATGGGAAAGGACATATGTTCCTGTCCAATCTTGGACTGGAAAGTACCAACACAACATAAACGAAACAGTTTCCACACCCACGTTTGCATGCTGTGAGACTCCTCGTCAACCAAATATAACTAAAGAAGAGCTAAGGGAGAAAGTCTCTGAAGCATGATCAATGAGAATGATGAGGACAAAACATGTACCACTAAATTCAATGAGCAACCTAAACAAATTATCAATTCCAGTGGTAGAGAACTTTGGTTTTGACAAGCCAATGGAGCATCTTCCTTAAGATGCAATCGGAGCACATAAAAGACTTTCGCTTCCACCGAGACGAGGTACAAACTCAAGTAGCAAGGGAATGATCACAGCCTAGTGGAGTACTTGATGCGAGACATCTCTCATTTCAGCCATGGAACTCCCCCCACCGACGAATCGTACAGTTAGGCCGTCTCTTAACAGGAAATCGAAGATTCAACATATCCCAAACGGCACGCGCGCGTAAAATACAAGCGCAACTCACTTCTGTATCAAGATCTGAAGAAGTGTCGGCGGTGGAAGTGGGAGACCCGGTGAGGAGAGTGCTGAAAGAGGCTGATCCGGAGCACCCACGGTTCCTGACGACCCCAACTCTCGCGTTCAACGGTTGCAGCCCCAGCGGCCACCCGCCTTCCTGAACACGCATTTCATCAAACACATAGCAGTCAAGAAACTCGATGCGAAACGAAACGAAACTTGCCAGTTGCACTTGCAGGAGGCGAATAAAGAAACTACCTGCTGAGCCATGAGTCTCTCTGTCTATCGCCCTCTCAAGAAGAGAGCGACGGGGACTGCGGCGTTCTGGGAGGGAGACAGGGACGGTAAAGTCATCGTGGCCAGAGGAGAGAAGACCATCTTTCTCTGCTTTTTAAGGCCCCCAACGGCTGCTGCAAAAAGCGAGAGCGTCCAGTGAGGAGGATGTCTTTTCAAAGGGATGATTAAAAATGGCAGCCCCGTTCGTCAGACCCAATAAACGAGAAAGAAAGGAGGCAGAGCAGGAAAGCAAACGGTATATCCTCTAACGAGCCTGAGATGCATTGAGGCGAAAAACATATTGCTTTCACATGGACGAGTCCAGGCCGAGTTACTTTGACAATTTTAAAACCGACAGAGAGAGAGAGAGAGAGAGAGAGAGTGGGTGCAGAGGAGGACGTCTCACGGATGGGTTGGTCCTCTGCAACTATGAATTCAGCTGGTGAAGCGGAGCAAAGAGAAGAGAAATCTCAGTACAACTCATCTGACAGATGGGTTGGCTCTCCGCATCCATGAATTCAGCTGGTGATGTGGAGTGAAGAGGAGAGTAGGTGGGATTCTTTTTTTCCTTTTGCTTGTTAAGTTCGGTACGTGAGTGGAGAGCGAGAGGACGGGTGGGGTGGCTAGACGGGGACGACATAGATAGAGATCTTGCGAGGTTTTTTCTTTCTTTTGTTTTTTTTTTTTAACTTTTCCGATTTATTTGAATCGTTCTTAGCCCTATACGAAAATAATGCTGGAAACATCAAATGTAGCCCGCGTCACTTTTTAGCAAAGCTATAAATCGATTATATTCGAATGCTATGATAGATTTATCCTTATAAAATAAACGGATTGCTGTTATATCAATTTAATTTATTTTTTATATTTACTTATTTTATCATATTTTTATTTTTATCTTGAAATGGTGTACCTCTTCTCATATAATGGAGTTTTTTTTTTTATCAAAGAAAAACCGGACAGCTGTGCGTGTATGGGTAGCCACGCCGCTCATGACCTTTCCCTTTCTAAATTGTACCGCTCGAATTTTGCGAAATCCACGTGTTGATTTAGTCTCAAAGAAGAACATGAAACAGTTCCAAAGTCTGGAATGGGCCCCGGTCAAGACCTAAATGCGCCTACGTTGGGTTGATCATTAACCTATTTGTTTCCGCTGAATTAAAACGACGGGATGGTACATTGAGCGGCCCATCCGGACCATCTCTCAATGTTTTCATAAAAATCTCACTTTCTATATTGGATTTTAGTCATGATATCTCGTATCACCACCGGTTTCTTATATAAAAAGAATATTCTGGTTGAGGAAACAGTTCCACGGGCCTGAGTCGAGAAGGGCCAGGTCCCTGTTCGGCTTGTCGTCAGCCTACATCAGGCCACGTTATGCAACAAGCTGACAAGATTGTCAGCACAAACTCATGAAATACGAGTCACAATTTACTCTGTAATGAGCAATTACGTGAGTAAATTCAGGTATAACAAAGAGAGGTCGGGACGCTGGGACATTGCATATGGTTTCCCGAATTTCTTCTGCCTCCCCCTCTCCAAGATTTGATTATCGCTATCGGCGCCTAGAGCAACCGTTTTGTTACACGCAACATCAGACTCTGGTCCCAGAGAATCGTGAGAGCTGCCGAACGAGCAAAGAATTGGACGTGGTAGATGGACGAGGACTTTATCTGTGCCAGGAAGAGAAGGGCTGCTCTTCAAGGATCACGGCTTGCACCAGGACGATACTCCCCGATGCCTAGCAAGTCCTGCATGAAACAAGATGAGACACATTCAGGAGAGAAACTAGGATATGCATCTACAGAGCTGAACCAATTTTTCTGCCAGTGACTTAGACAGCCTAATATGTCAGATCAAAGAAATTATAACATTCTTGGAGATAGTGAGGCAGACACAGCGTATCTCATTCTCATACACCAAATACGCCGTCCCTCCTTTGTTATGTGCTTGCAGGTGAATGCAACATGCTTAGAACATTAATAAGCTAAAGGATCAGGACGATCAGGACAGAGGCTGCACCACTATTGATTATTTCCCTTCCCTGGCAAGCCACAACAAGAAATATACGAGCCGCCTTAGAAGCAAGAGATCCTTTCCTAGAGTACTTTGACTCAAAGGATGCATGAAGGCTCCCGCTAGCCCATACTAATGTAAAGAGAACCCGCTGAGAGACATTCTGCAGATCCTCCAATTGAATTCTATCAGAGCAATCCCACTCTGTTTCAAACGTTTCCAGTGAATTGGAAATTTGGAAGAGACTTTAGTTCCACAACACAAGAAAACAGGGCTATGGCAATGAAATTATCTAGCAACAAAAATAGCTCCATTGCTATAGATAGCCTACGTCGACATAGGCCAAGCAATTTGTCGCCACCGCAACGAAATTAAAAAATTTGTTGCCATTGCTCCACCCTAGTGTGATGATAAATTAGTTTCATTAAGTCCAAGCAAACCAAATCCAAACTTCAGCAACAAAACTAAAAATTCAACACACTAAGGTGGAGCAATGGATAACTCCATCGCCCTTGTTTTGAGGAAGAGCGACACAGTCCTATTTCATAAGACCAAGAACTTATCAAACTAGCACATTTTATTGCCATTGCTCCAGCCAAACTTGAAGAGACTTGTTTTTTCGTCACGTTACAGGAGACCAGACCAGTCCTATAGCAACGAAAGTGGTGATTTATCCCCACAGATTATTTGTATCGAATCCAAAATTGAAATCTCATCACATGTACTCTAAGCAACAATGACGAAGTTTTATTGTCGGATTTTAAAAGATCAAGAACTCAAAAGAGTTGACAAAACTATCATTTCATCGCCATTGCTCCTAACAAGCGTAATAAAACCTATTTTATAGAGCACTAAAGTAGACCAGACTAGTCCTGTCGCAACGAAAGCGGTGATTTGCTGTTGTTGTGACAACGTTCTATTTTCGTCGCGTTTTGTAAGATCAGAACTTAATAAAGGTGACAAACTGCAATTTTCGTCGCCTTCGATCTAAGCAAACGCAATAAAATGAGGTATTTTGTCGTCTTTGGTCTAAGCAAACACAACTAAATGAGTTTTTTTGTCACCATTGATTAGACAAAAACAAGACTAAGGCGACGAAATCCTCACTTCGTCAAATTTGGCACTTAATGTAGAGTTGTTTCAGAAGTAGAACCTATGGTTGGTCAAGTTTGATGTTAACAAAGCTCGATTATTTTCCATATGTTTATTAGATAATTTGACAAATTTTCTATGTCTATCTTTATAATATAGTTTATAAGTTGTGAACAAAAATAAACGTTCAATTAGGATAGGCGTCTATCAAGCCTAAGCATTGGTGAGCTCGACCACGACACGATAACATACTCGACCTGAAGTATCATAACAAGAAGTACTAGATGCCATAATTGGTACGCGCATTATAATGTTTCTGTTTTTCTGTTTCTGTTCCAAATCTATTCCAGAAATAGGTTTGGAACAGAAACTCGTCTGGCAACGCAAATCTGTTTTTCTATTTCTGGAACAAAAATCTATTTCAGAAATAGATTTTGACCCAAAATCAGAAATAAAAAATTTTTGTTTCTAGCAAAAATAGAAAAATATATTTCTGGAACAGAATGATTGTCATGCGCGCCCTAGGTCTTATGCTTTGGAGGACGTACTCAACCCTGGCCAAAACCAGAACAATGTAGACAAAACTTGAATACCCAAAGTACCCACCAAAAAACCAACCCAACACAACTCAAGAAAAGAAACAAAAGCTGTAAGTTGGGGAATCTGTGTCAATCATTAGAGCTCCCTATACAACACGTGGATACCAAAAGTCTGTAATATAGGAAATTGTTGATTAGCGCCAACAGTTGCCTACTTGCATGCATTGTTTTTGCCAATAAGAAGCATTAAAAGCTTGCCATTTTTTGCAATTGAAAGTATCTGACTCAATAATGCAAATACAAGCCAAGCAATGAAGTTTGGACATTGATGTAGATTACCTGGCAGGCTTTATTTTTGGCTCTAGTTTCTGCTGTACTAGGAATATCATGATTTGGTTTTAAAAATCTCTTCTCTCGCCGCTCGCATGAGCCCCAACCATCAGAAAATCGACCACCCCTAGCAAACGGACGTACACAACTGCAGGTGAGATTTTTAACAGTAGTGAAGCAGCCTTAAATAGTTGACTAAAATCATGCCTTCACGACAGAATCATCCAAAAGACAGAACATACTGCATGTATGCTCGGATGACAAATTCAGCGCGCTGTACATTCCTGTTCTCATCAAATTCAATCGTCTTATCTCTGATTTCGTAAGAAAGGTTGAAGTAGAATGATATTTTTCTCCAACCTGTAACATGAAATGCTTCTCGTCACATCTATCATACCATCTTAAAACTAAAATACCTCATAAACTACCTGACTTCTTTATAAACGGGTTTCCAGAAATCGTTGTGTAGTCAGTCTTCTCCAGAATCTGTCCGGTTAAACAAAAAGAATCACATGTAAAAAAGTGAAAGCAGATCTAATTATTTGCAAAAATAAAACAGAGATCGAGCAGTCAAGAAGCAACAACCAACATCCTTGGATCCCAGATGCAGGGGAGACTGTATGCATGTGCACAGTGTGCTAAGTACACATTCATCATCTCATCTTTCTGTGATACATCTAAAGTAACCAAATAAAATTGAAGTTAATGACTATATTTAAACTACTTGCAAGTTGGCCCTTTTCGACTTCATGCTTTAAACAAGAAGTGATTGAATAAGAAGGTGGACCCTAAAGGAGAAAACACAACAACTAGCTTTACTCATGATGGCTAGCAGGAAGATGCAGGAAAAGAAAACTCTTTGAGCAATCTCTATAGCCTTTTTCATAATTTCGGACTGGGTATTTTCTCATCAACCGGTAATTCTCCTAATTTTTATTGATATTTGTCTTCTGGAGAAATTCAATAACCTTTTTTCCTTTGAAAACCTTTTATCATTTCACCATGACCACAAAAATGCACCTTTCTGCAGCATAGTTTCTATGTATGGGCCAAACAATACCAACTTTTTCTACAAGTAATAGAGATGGTTTTCTTCCTTTCTGGATACTATTTCCTGCATATAACAAAAGTACAAACATATGGTCAACATCTTCTAAGAGATAATAATGCAAGGGTTTTAGCTGGAAAAGTTCTTGATCCATCATCACTGCAAATGACCCAGCAGCAGCAACGACAACACCACCATTAACATCAATATTAGGAAAGCCTTTTCCTGCTAAGGGAAATGTAGAGCATTGCCAGCCTTACTGCTATCCTTACAAAAATATTTCCTTAAGCTTTAACTGATACTAGCAATCTCAAAAGTTGCCAGACGTGCCTTTCCGTTTCATATCTCCTACTGTGTCCTGTGAGCTACATTCCATCCAGTTTTCCATCTTTTTGTAAATTTTTTACCAAAGCTGCTTGCTCTTTGGTATCTGTTGGTCTCTAATTTTTACCATCCTTCGTTTTAACCTCTTCCCTCGCTACAATTGCACTTCATCTACTCCACCAAAGCAACAGGACAGTACACACAAAAGAGTCGTACACTGACATGTTTTCCCCGTAAATCTCCCCAAGTAATTTCTATTCTACTTCCATAGCATCATGAACTTGAAGGAACAGGCGAGTTCGCAGGAACATCCAGTAAATTAAATTCCTATCACATAGTAACGCAGAGACTTTGCGCATGCACGTTTCCTACAGTACAGAGCACAAGAAAATCGGAATCGAAAGCTAAATGCATCAAACAATACCGCCATGGCAGCATTCTGATATTCCTTGAACAGCGAAACCGTAGGAAACTTCCCACTCAAGCAATGCCTCATGACCTCCTTCTCCTCACTCTGCACATAGTACCCGGGCGAGCTCATTGCCGACCTCGAGATCTCCGGCGACAAGTATGCCTCCGGCGACGAACGCGTCGGCGCCATCGGCGTCCGCTGCGCGCTCCTCACCAGCGGCAGGGGAGTGGCCTCGCTCGCTTCGTAGCCGCAAGACCTGGCGATCTTCTGCGGCGGCGGCTGCCTGTAACCGCTGTCCGCCGGCTCCTGCACGACCTCTCCGTCCATGAGAACCCTGGAATCCAAGTCCGCGCGAGGCGAGTGGTGAGCTCTCTTGTTGCATTTGGCGGCGAAGGTGAGAGCTGGAGGAGAGTGGTAAGAGACAGGAGTCGGGGATTGGTGAGTGGAGTGCTTGATCGGGAGCAGCTTGCGAGGTTTGGAGGAAAGAGAGGCGGCCGCGGAGTCCATTAACGCCCACAACGTGGCGTCGTCGAGGTCCTTGTCGTCGATGGAGTAAGGAGCGACTTGTGAGGTCATTACGGCGACGCAATGGAGGTGAAGAAGGAAAAAGGATAAGGAGAAGAAGAAGAAGAAGAAGAAGAATATAGGATGGTGAAGTGAGGCTAGGGTTCCGAGAAGAGATTGTTGGTGTTTGGCATCGTCGCCTCTCTCGTTCCGGCGATGGTATTGGTTCGGGAGGGAGGCGGAGGACGAGACAGCAGTCGCGCCGTTCGAATTTGAACTGGTTTTGAAGAAACGGCGTCGTACTTGCACTCTGAAGTACGACTTTGCATATTTTCGAGTGAATTACACTACGCCCCTTGATTTTGGGGGCTCGTGGCAATTCTGCCCCGGATGCTTCGCCTCTTGCAGTAGCCACCCTAGTGTTGGCTCCAGCCCTCTCTTTTCAGAAATTCAGTGTTGTGCAATCAAGCCCTTGAAGTACGCGTTTGTTTGCTCAAGTTAGTCCATCTTCAATAATGTGCAATCAAGTCCTTGAAGATATGTTTGGTTGTTCAACTTAGTCCCTCTATCGGTTTGTATTTGGTTATATGAATTTCTAACAAGAATAGGATATCATATAAAAATCAACGATTTTTTTGCATATTTTATTCATTATTTTGCGAATGCAGTAATAAAATCGGATGTTTTCATATCCTATCGTATACGTTGTTTGATATGAACTACGTATTAGTGTAAATGAACTTAAAAATGCACAATGATATTTGCAAGAATCTCCCATGATTCACAAATGCAAAAGCAAATATGACCTCCATCGATCAATTCATGATTATTGTATAGCATAAATCCTAAACAGCAAATGACCTCACTGCAATTCCAGAGTGGGGTTCAATTATGACAATGAACGTAAGCAGGCTATGGCAACGTCGATGGTTAGATCAGGCAACAAATATCAAATCTAGTAAGAGATGGACAACACGATTATTCACCTTCGCAATTTTGAGTGATTCGATTCTCTCACTACTTTCATGAAACTTCAAGGTGAATTGTAAAGTTACATAGGAAAAAGAGTTTTGACATTCTTATTGCTTTCATGGACTTTTGATGTGAACTAACAAATTTCCCAAGAAGAAGGAACTTCAACTCTCTCTCTAATCTTCGTAGAGTTTGGATGGGAACCAAAGGATTATAGAGGAATCGTGAAGGTCCAATATGAACAAGAGATATGGATGAAAAGGAGATGGAGACCTCTAGTTTCTTAAGAAATTTCACTGCCCTTCATACTTTCAGAATTAGAAAGATCATTTTTCAAGTTTGAATTTGTTCATTTGAAATTTGGGTTTTTCTACTTTGTTTTCATACCGTCATTTTCCTATTTAATGTCCCCTATCTTTCCTTTTTTTGTTTCCTTTTTATTTCCCCTCCATCATCTCTTAATAAATTTTATTAAATAATAAACTATAGTAACGTACCTTAAACGTGTATAGATTTTAAATAAATATAGAGAGTACATATGTCATAGGATAAAAATAAATGTATAAATATAAATAGGTATCATGCACGGTTTCGTATGATAGATCAATGGCTATAACTCTGGTTGATAAGTTGGATAATTTCCAATCAAGAGTGCAATATAGATACTAGATAGGCATCATCCACAATAATGTTTAGCCCAGTGCATAGTGAATTCTTGCACACTCAATTTGATCTCAAACTTTTTATTTTTTTTTAATATAGTCCTAAACCTATTTATGAAACTCAAATGTAATCATTTCGACCAATACTAACAAAAAAAAAATGTTTAAGTGATTTCCAGTCATCGCCGTCCGTTTTATATGGCATACTGATATGGAGGATTTTAATCGAAATACCGGTATCAGCGATTTTCAATGAGAATTGACCGGAATAATTACATTGAAATTTCCCCGTAAAGATTAGAGACTAGGGCATCCCATTGAATAACGTCAAGGGGCGTGAGTTCTGCACTTGTCAGTGGACGGGCTCGATCTGGGACGTAGCCCGTTCAGACAGGCCCACTGAATATTCGGGTTCTTACGACCCGAAACCAGTGTCTACTCGACCCGACATCGAACCGGCATTGGCCCACCGTAAGAGGCAGCTTTTCTACCGACCTTCCGCGGTCTGGCGGCATCGTCCATCTTGCTCTGCAGAGGGCGGAATGGTCCGACTCTGAAGGAGGAGGGTAAAGGAATTCAGCAAGTGCCTGAAGTTACTGTGTTTCTGCTGTATTCTTGTTCAGTTCGGTCGTCTGGCATTGTCTGATTTTTGCGAGTGTCAAGGTTGGTCAGGGAGAGCGAGAGAGATTGATGGGTAGAGTTGCAGTTGCAGCGATCGTGAGCTTATGGGTCATTCCCATGTCCATTCTTGTGAATCGCGTCGTTCCCGAGCCGTACATGGTAAATAAATTAGGGAGTGATAGAAAAACCTTCTTCCGATTCTTCAGAGTTGGCCAATTTCTTTGGGTCGGTTGTTTTTGTTAATTACTTTTGCTTGTCCGAATTGTCGTCAGGACGAGATATTTCACATACCCCAGGCTCAGCAGTACTGCAGAGGCAATTTCAGAAGTTGGGATCCCATGATCACCACCCCTCCTGGCTTGTATTTTCTTTTGCTCCTTTTCCTTTTCCTTACGGGCATTTTAGTGTTTTCTTTTAAGTTCTTGCTTTCTCAAGAGATGAGGATTTGATAGCTAATGATGGACGTGCTAGATTTGATTAGTTTGGTATGTTCATGTCACTGGGTGTAGGAATTAGGATGGACAGCATTTCGTACTGGTTGTGCGTGTAAGGGGGTTCTCTTTTGCTAACGTGTATGACGGCTATTGAGCTCAAAGCTGTATTGCAAGGCAATGGAAGTGAAGAGAAGTTTTTGTTAGATGTTTGTAGAATTTGAGGGGCTGCAAGGAGAGTGCGTTTACCTTTTCTTTATGTAAATCTTGTGACTGAAACCAAATCATGAATTGACTGGCTGAATGGAGTTCCCATCAAACCAATTCCGGTCCTTTTCGAGTACTGTGATCAGTTTTTCTTTTCTTTTTTCCCCTTCTATAGGAGAAGGCAATAACTTTTATGCTTTTTATGTAGTTTTGATGAGGCCTACAATGTTTGCTATTCTCTCACTGTTCGACAAGATAAAAGCCAAGGGGAAAATAATAGAATTATTACTTAGATACCATTTTAGGGGGAGATGTTGAGTTACAGAAGTTGACTGGTAATTTCTTGTTCAGGTACTATCTCTCACTTGCCTATGTTGGGATTTTGTACCCAGGGATGATCTTTACTCGAGCAATCTCATCTTTTCCAGATATGTGCTCACCAGAAATTCTTCGTTCTGTGAATGGTGTCTTGGCCGTGATATGCAGCGTTCTTGTATACGAGATAATGACATTATTGAGACCCGGGGTCAATGATAGGAATGCTACAGCTTGTGCAGTGGTTTTAGCATCATATCCTCTACAGTGGTTCTTCACTTTTCTGTATTACACTGATGCTGCATCCCTTACTATGGTTCTGGCTATGTATCTTGCTTGCTTGAAGAAGAGATACTGGATAAGTGCACTAGTGAGTTTGCTTTCCTTAGCTAAATTTTCAGTATCATACTTTTAATGATCACAGTGCAGTATGCTTCATGTTGGTGAAATTGTTTCAGTGTCAAAAGGAAGTACAGCGTGTAGAGAAGAGCAAAATGAAAAGTTCGATACAATTGATGAACTAATTGTATGTGCTGGAGGATTATCAGTCATCTAGAGGTCAGATTGAGACATAAAAGTTAAAGAAGAGTCTAGTTCTTGAAAAATAAATTTAGTTTGCATATTGGTTGATTGATGCCTAGAGGTTGACTATTTTTTTTAATGTTATCAATCTCTTCAAATCGTCCAACCGTTGCTTGAGGGAAGATAGTAAAACAAGATTTAATAAAGTGGAAAATAGATGGGCGTACGGTTTGTCTTAGGACGAAGTGGAGGAAAGCCACTCGCATTGTAGAAGGGGGATTTCCTATGTTCCAAATTGTCCTGTTTAGGCCTTTTCCCTCTTTTTTTTCTTTTGTATGCCTCTCTTTGCTTTTCTTTTAGTATATTTTATGCTTTTTTATCAGGTTCATCGACTGCTGATCCCAACTGATTTGGAATAAAGTTGATGTTGATGTATTAATCTCTTCATATTGTCCAACCATATATGCCTATTTTTGGTCCCAAGTGTAAATATTCGGCGATGCAGAATAATTGCATGCCGTCTATCATAGTTATGCACATGAAAGAATTTAATTTATTATGATGATGTATTCATTCTTTAATTATCTACCAACCCCTGACTAAAGTGAAAAGTATTCACTTCTATATGCCATTCTCTTTGTGCTTTTGTCATTGAGTGGATTCTTATATTTTTAGTTGTTGCCAGATGCTAAAAGATTTTACACCTTAATATGTTTTTTTTTGGGGGGGGGGGGGGGGCAATGTTGAACAACATTATCGAATCATTAATATCCATATTGAGTTGAATCGAGTTCTTTATCATGCGTTTGAATGAAAAGAATATTGCATTGAACCAACTCTTTCAGTCTTGATGATTATAAGGACTACGTGGTAATTATTAGAAAACTGAAGTCTAAGATATATAGCGCTTTGTCTAGTTTTGAGTAACTTTTCTCATAAATATCTTTTGCAGATTGGCGCATTGTCTGTAATCGTAAGGCAAACAAATATTGTATGGATGCTTTTTGCTGCCTGCACTGGAATCATAGACATTACTCTTCTTTCTGGAAAGTGTCATGTAAACTTAGCTGTTATTGATGGTCCAATTAATGAAGCAAGTCAGCTAATTCGCAAGAATAGTAATATCAGCTCAAATTTGAGAAGGAGAAAGTACAATGGTGCTGTGGATGCTGGTGAAAATGTTAGACCTACTGCAAATGCATTTTCATCTGAGATGCCAGGTTTCCTGAAACAATTGTTATCAATTTGTTGATGCACATCAGCTTATGAAAGGCTATGCACATTAGTTGAACTGTTTTTTCCTCTTCCATCTTAATCAGGCTTGGCAGATGAGATTAAGACCATTTTGTTAACTTCTTGGCATATGAAGTGGGAGATTTTGGTGCATTTTGTACCCTTTCTCATGATCCTCGTGGCCTTTATTGCATTCATCAGGTGGAACGGAAGCATAGTGCTTGGTATAATTCATTTAAGTTTTCTTTACTTGACTGTCTTTCCCGATTTTTATTTCCTGTTTTAGGTTATTTGGGTAACAATTCTGATCCAAAAATGTAATTCTAATTAGAATCATTTTTCCTGATTTTGATTTTTAGAGAATCAAAACGCGTTTGGTAAGTGCACAAAATTTCTGCTCTCGAGAATAACCCGGGAGTGAGAATTTTTTTTAAAAAAATTTTCATCTTAAAAAAAAAAAAAATTTAATTTTTTTATTTCCCCCCATTTTATTTTTTAAAATTTTTTAAAAATTTTTTAATTCCCCCCTTTAAAAATTTTTAACTTTTTTGGGTTAAATTTTAAAGCTTATTTTTAAATTTAATTTTAAAAAATATTTTTTAGTAAATTTTCAGGTCTAATTTTTTTTTAAGTTCGCAAGTCTGTGTGGACATAATCTTTTTAAACAAAATGAAATTTTATTTGTAATTTTAAAAAGCGATTCTTTTTTCAGAATCGACTTTTTTTTTTTAATTTCTTGTTTTTGCTCCAAAATTGTTCCTGGGAATAGAATCGGAATCATTTAGGTTAGCAAACATGTTCTCATCTTTTTTTGTTTTGAGGAACAAAATTAGAGAATTAGAATCATTGCCAAAAAGACCCTCGGGTTTGGTTCTCACCTTACATCATTATGTTGCAGGTGCAAAAGATGCACATGCTGTTTATCCTCATTTTGCACAGGTTATGTACTTTGGTCTGGTTTCCACACTTGCCATGGCGCCTGTGCATTTCTCATGGGGGCAAGCTGCTGGAATCTTCCGGTCCTTGTGGAGAAATAGACCTCTCAGTTTTCTTCAAGTTCTTATAGCTATTTTTGCTGGCTTTCTCTCTGTTCATTTTTTCAGGTCAGATCAGTTAACCATTGTATAAAAAACTGGCTTGCTTATTAAAATCTAACTGTGCTTGAAGTAAAAATCATGTAACTTTTGCTAATGGACATGCATAAATGTTTCAATTATAGAAAATCATATGATTTTACAATTGGAAATTCATCTCACAATGTGGAAACAAATCTGTGCCGGTATGCACATGCATTTGGTCACAGATTTGTTTCTTACACCTGATTCATCACTCTGGAAATTTGACCGTGCAGCGTAGCCCATCCCTATCTCCTTGCTGATAATCGGCACTATCCATTCTATTTATGGCGGAAGGTCATCAATGCACATTGGTCCATGAGATATCTTCTGGTTCCATTTTACGCATACTCGTGGCTTTCGATTTTCAGTGTTTTGGGTGAGTCCACTGCTGATATGCTAGTCTTGATTAGTACATAGCTCTTT
This sequence comes from Psidium guajava, assembly GCA_016432845.1. NCBI lineage: Eukaryota > Viridiplantae > Streptophyta > Magnoliopsida > Myrtales > Myrtaceae > Psidium > Psidium guajava. The sequence continues at coordinate 38,388,370 of CM028224.1, forward strand.
TGACTCCACTTTATCGGAATTCATATAGTGAAGTGAAAGGTGGTTTAATCTTTTTTTTTTTTTGGCAGGAAGATTTCAAAAAAGGATCTGGATTGTCGCTTATTTTCTAGCTACTGCTGCGGTTCTTGTTCCTGCTCCATTGATCGAGTTCAGATATTACACTGTGCCATTCTATCTTTTGATGCTGCATTCTAATGTTACTGATAGTCGAAGTTGGTTCCTGATGGGCTTCTTCTATGTAGTGACAAATATCTTCACAATGTCCATGTTTTTATTTCGGCCGTTCCAGTGGGATCATGAGCCTGGGATTCAGAGATTTATATGGTAGCCTCTAGAAATAGTAAAGGTCTACAGTATGTGTGCACCTCTTGATTATAGGTATTTAAGCCTGTCCTTGCACCAAAAACTGATGCAAGAATATCTTCAGCCCTTTTTGTTGCGCTGTTGTCCGTGAATTGTTTGGAATGGAAATGATGACTACATTCCTTAAATGGCTTATTGTACGACTCCATTCACTGCAGCTGATGATGAACCTTGTTCTGCTTCTAACTTTTCAAGTGAGTGCTGCGCACTAAGCACAGCAACTTTTTTGAATGGTGTGTTGTCTTCTGGTTTTTACTATGTGTGGGACTCAGAACATTTAATCAGTTACCATCGCATGTTAGGTTTTTAATATTTGTTAGTCCAAACCTTTTATTGCTATTTTGTGTGTTTCTTAACAACATGTGTGGTGCCATTGATTGAAAAAGAGCTGCTTGTTAGATTCTTCCCATTGGATCCTGTTTCCCTGGGACAAGTCAGGACTTTCATTACTTGTGCTTTGCTGATGAGTGAAACTGGCTTGAGGTTACCAATTGATGATCAAATTATAATTGAATATTTGATGTCGTGGATTGCCTAATCTACATATCAAAATAGCGTGTTGTGAAAGTTTCAGGTGTTTCTGAGTTAAGGAATAAAGGCAGTGTGTGGGAGACTAAATATCTACAAAAAGCCAAAGGTAAAAAGTGAAAGGCAATTTTCTTCAATTATAGTTTGAAATGAGGTTATAGATTATAACTTAAATTTCCTTTATTTTTTATCTATAAATTTCTTCAAAAGAAAGTAAAGTATTCTCTTTGCCTGTACTCAATTCATATCAATTTTGTAAGGGAAAAAAAAATAAGGAATCGTGGTGATTGACATTATCTAAATAGATGGATACTCATGGTCTCTGTCTCTGATAATTTGTCATTGACTTTGGACGCTTACTATACGTCAAGCTCAAGCAGTTCAACTTTGCTACCAAGTAGGGTGGTGAATGATGGCTAACATCACCGTGCTTTGCCCTTTGACGTGGTAGAGGAGGTGGACCAAGAGAGTCCGGGCGATCATTGCTGTCGCCGTCTTCCTCCTCTCATCCAATCCGAGGGCCCCGGCTTGATCACTGGCCGATAATCTCAATATGCCTGCTGCTTTAGTTGACTCGACCTTGCTTTGCAATGCCGGGGTAAAAAATGCAGGTAATTTTTCCAAGATTTGCGTGATTTCATTTCATGAACTTTGTGTTACTTTAAGTGGATGTATCACAAAAGAGAAATTAATCTGAGTTCGAGCCTCAGCTGAAATTATGTGGGCTTTGTTAGGGATATAGTGTGTTTGGATGGGAGTGCACCTGCCATTCCTTGAAGGGTTTCGGATCTGGCTCCAAAGTTGGCTCATCCTCATTGAAGTTCGCTTTTGATCATGTCTGATTATTTCTTTGAATCTTTGAGAAATAAGTTGTCTTAAGCTCAGTTTGGCTGTTGATTTGTTGCCTCGGGTACTTTGGTTATGAAATTTTTCTTTTTGGCTATGGCTACAAATGTATGACCTTTTTTCTTCCTTTCGCTAGCCAAGTAGGCAATATTATATAGATAAGAGAGGAGTGTGCAAGATAATTCCAAGGACTGTCCAGAAATTGCAAAACCAAAAGTGAGAGTATCAGCAGCCTTAACTGCAAGAACAAAAGGAGCATTGAGGCATCCTTTATATCTACGAGAAAGGTTCCGTCTAGCTAGTTCATGGGCTGTCATGTTTGCTTAGCTTGGAAGCCAACTTTCTGTTACCGTAGGGCTTCTCTTTTCATGAATGTCTGAACATCATTTACAAAAGCTTCCATTGGCCAAGGAGACTCTGAGGAATATATACTTTTATGACATTTATGCTATCTCCCTCTAAATGACGTGTTGCCAGCTTCGTGATCTTGCCAGTAGAGATGCAATTTTCGCTGACCATGCTTGTCAGGTTCTATTGTGAGTTTATCTCCAAGATCCAACCAACATCAGCATCTCTCCAAAATGATCTCTTGCTATTGCTGCCACCGAAACGCGTTTCTTGTGTAAATCCAGCATCAAAATTGGTCTTCACTGTTCTTTGTGGCGGTCTGCTCCAAGAAAAATCCTTCGTTTTCCTGCAAGTGAGATTGAGCCTTTTGTGTACTTATCTGTGAAAGATCCGATATGGAATTGTATTGAGCTTTTACGTTCTTAATGCATTTATCTAATCTAAAAGCAGCCTTTTGATGTTTTGGAGATTCCTCCACATCCATAAATAATCTAATATGAAAAGTCTAGACATTTTAAAAGGTTCTAATGCCTTAACAACCATACCTGTCTAGCCACATGACAATTTAAAAGTACATGTTTGCTCTTTTCGGAGAGAGCATTACAAAGGACGCTTTAGTTTGTGTTTGCTGTTGACCAATGTGAAAGTCTTCTGGCAATGGTTGAACTCCAGCTGTTTTCCTCTAAGCGTGCGTCTGCAACCTTTCTTGAGGTTTGATTTTCCTAATCTGTTTGCCCAAGTTTTGTTGGCACCCTTTACCTGTCCAAACCGGCAAAGAAGTAGCTATTGCAATTCCAGACTTCATAGTGGAATTTCGATCTATGTTTCGGAAGCCAAATTAACTTATCTTTAAGTTTAGTGCAACTTAATGGGATTCTCATGAAACGATCACTTCTTTTAATAATTTATAATAGGTCCACCTTCAATCCTTCCTCCTCTTCTCTCATTAAATCTTTCACTTTTTGAGATCTAGGAGCGAGATTATTTTTGGTTGGACTTTGAATGCCTCTAAGTTTGGTACCAAGGGGTCTGTCCAAATGTTTATGTTTACCCATCACCGACCATAAAGCAAATTTCTCTGCTAAGCGTCTCTCTCCCTTGAATGATGTCCTGCCGTCTTTTGGAGTCGTTGGGCATTGTTCAACATGCAAAAACGAGTGTCGCTGGCAGTATTTTTGTCAGAACAAACCGACCCATAGTTTTTTCTTATCCGTTGTTATTTGCCAAACTAGTTTTGATATGAAAGCTTTATTGACATCCTCCATTTTCCTGAAACCGAGATCCCTGAAGTTCTTTGGCTGGCGCAAACTATAACTACCCCAACCCCGTAGGTTAAGATTGGGACTTTGACCTTGTTTATTGACATCCTCCATCTTCCAGATTTTTAGGTCGCCAAGTCAGTGGAAAATACGTGGCTGGGGATTAATTGAAGGGCAGATGACATACGTGTCACTCTCCCTGCTAAGGAAAGGATTAGTATTTCCTTCCTGAACTTTTCCAAAGTGGATTAGTATTTTTCCCTAGGTTACTTGAAGCATTTAACAAGTCCCTCAGTCATGCGTACTGTGTGGTTGCTGCATTTCGGGCGCACTGGATGGTTAGGTGAGTACATAGAAAGTTGATCTTTGGTTCTTTAGGGGGATTAGTTACTGGCTAATTGTGTGTTTAATTCGGTCCCCCATTCCCTTCTCCGAGAATGGTAACAAGGTCGCAAGTGACGAGAAACCGATTCCATGAATGACAGGAATTACCTCGCAGATATGTCGGTACTCATGCATACGTGAATTGAACATACAACAAAATTACATAGTTCAGAAGAACAATTTTGTAAGTCGAATTTAACGATGTAGAAGAAAGGATGGAGCATAGTGAACCCCTTTTGTAAGCATTCACCTCATGCGATGCGCCTTTGATTGAAAAAAAGGTCATTCAGTGGGATCCCATTGGTTCTTGAACATCATCAGTTCTGCCTAAGATGTCACACATATATGTTTAGCTTCTTTTGAACTTTCACTTGCTCGATACATGATCGTTTGGTGTTGACTATAAATGAAAGTCATCCTTTGTTGTAGCAGGAAAGATATCAGCGGAAATGACACGAGAGGTCTTTCTGTCACATTGTTGTTCAACTTCAGGTCGTGCTTGAACAAATGCAATCTTAACCCAGCGAATTAGTTAGACTGAGAACGATGCACATCACGTTTATTACAAGAACAGTCTAGGATCTGTTGCACATTCCTATTTAGCCATAAGAATCTGACTTTGTCAAGTCAAGTTTTGGAGTGTTCCAAACAGGTCATACGATACTATTGGTCGTGTGAAAATTACAGCCTTCTTGTTGTCGTATTGTTAGTACAGTTCTCTGATAAACAAACTGCTGCTTCAGATTAATGGTTGAAAATGTTTCAGTAGGATTTTATGCTCATGGTTTTGTTTTCCGCTTTTGAGTTTGTTAGATTCAGAAAATTTAAATCACTGTGTATTACCAATGTATCTTCCTCTTGAAGTTCAAACTTGCTAGGTCATGATGGCTCTGCTGCCTTTTATGCAATTGCTGTCAGGGTGTGCAGGAAAGTCTAAGTCTTTTAGTCATAGCATGTTTTTCTATGAGAATTTCAATTGCAAAGTCTAAACTTTCTGATGAAGTATGTCTAACATGACTCGAACGGTTTCCAGATTCAACATTTCCCGGCCATCTGGCACGCAACGCCCCATTGATTTTCTGATTTATTCACGCCTTGTACAAGACGTGGTTTATTTCTTGTTACATATCTTTGAAGTCGCGGGCTACCATATCTAGAAAGAAAGGTCTTAAGGCGGCCGGTTTTAGTTTAGAAAGTCGAATGAACAAAGAACTTCTTCTACTCAAGACTGTAAAGTCTTTTTGTGAAATTGCAGTGGGGGAGCAAGAGCTCTATCTAAAATACGAAGACACTGGTTCCCCAGATCAACCTATAAACCATCCCTTATTTGAATCCGCCAAGGGCGTACTGCATAGTTCTCTTCGAAAGGGCATAGCTCCAATTATGGCCAAAGAAAACTTGGCCCTGCCCGAGAGAATGACGCATTCTGACCTAATGCATGATCTGCTCTATTTCTGTGGTGAATTTTTCCAACTGAACAACAGGGAGTTGATTTAGTTTATTTCTTTCTCGGAAGACAAGGTTGATCAAACAGGACCGTGCTCAAGCCTTATGCCGATGGATCCATGCCTTATCCTGCATGACATACCTGCAAGATAGTGCTATTCATAGCTCGTTTGCTCATGGTATGAGGTCGGATGCCATAGTCTAAGATTGAGTTAATGCTTGCTATTTTGGCCATTCATTTCGGGTGGATTAGTTGCAGCTGTGCACCCCTTGCAACCAGACAATTGCAGAGTCAGGTTGGAGACTGCTTATCCATGCTGTCCCTCTTGCTACAACAACGGATTTCAGATTTGAAGTTTTCCGCCTTTTCGTCATGCGCGATGTGCATTGATATCGACTCTCTTCGTAGGGTTTATATGAGGACGTTTCTCCATGATAACTGAGCCTAGGGCATACAGGGTGAGCACTCAACTAGGTTTGACTTTGCTATATCCATTCTCCACTTGGATGTAAAAGCGAAATACAATAGCATAGGCGCCCACAATTTCTCCTGAAACCTTGAACTATTCCGTTAGATTATTACATAAAAGCCATTATTGTGGCTGCTATGCGGAAAGCGGATAAGGCTTCCACTTCTTTTCAATTAAGGGTGCATTTGTTTCATTGAGAATTTTACGAAAATTAATTATTAGGAAAATAATTTTCATTTGTTTAGTAATTCAAAGAAAGTGATTTTCATTTTTTCCAGAAAGTGAATTTGTTTTCCCTTTAATCCGAGCTTGTTGTTTTCGATTCATGGAAAATGTGTTTCATAGATCAATTAGTTTTTGGTGAATCTAACATTAGAAAGTCAGAAAAGAAAAATGGAAATAATTTTCAATCAAACAAACGAATCGTCCGAGTACGAATTAAAGAAGGGCCAAGACAAAATGAAAACGAAAGGAGCTGTAGCAAGCGCCAGCACTCAGCAGCACCCAGTTTGATCCTTATTAAAATCTCAGTTTGACTTTTTCTTTCAAGAGTCATCGAGCAAAAACACGATGACTCTCTTTAAAAATCCACGGTGAACTTGGTGGTATGGAGGTCCTTATGTCAGCCATAGCGTCTGCCACTTGAACAAACTCAGACCACGAAGCAAAATTGAGTAAAAAAATAAATAAAGAAAAATTGATTAAAGAACATGAACAGTCAACATCTATGACAAGACCAATGTAACTCGAAATTATGAGGCTAAGGGGACTTAGGACAAATCGCAATTGATTGTATCCAACCTAGACACAAAATGAAAATTTGAGGTGGTGAATGTGGATTCTTACGTTGTGACGAGTGTGTTGTACAAGCTTTGATCGAGATGGGAGGTGGGAATCCCACTTTGGACGACCAGGAATTAAAGTCCTATCAAAAAAAGCTTCCAGAGCACCACCACGTCCTAGCACATATTTTTAAATTATCCAATCTTTCTCATCAAGTGCCCCCCTTTTCTTTTGCCGGGACTTCTCTTACTAAATGCAAATTGTAAAGCGGGCATAACCATATGTCTCTCCCTAACCCATGAACATAATAAAAAATCGATTTTGGTAACTCCCCAACCATTCAGATATGCATGGGAAGACTTTAAAATCCTTTGTCACTGACATCTCTCAAGGTTCTTGGCTGGAAAGATGGACCCATCTACATAGTATAAACCCATTGGTGAATTCAATGTTTTTGAAAGCTTGGCTTGTGTGAGACTTAAGAGATCCGGCACATGATCCTTGCCAAAAGTCAACTCTGCGATTTATAGTCTTCCAAGATCATTGGATCAGCCGATGCACACATCTCGCAAAAGCTTCACATCATTGGTTAGGATCTGGACACCACCCTTGAGAGATATTACTAACAAATTTTAGGTTCAATTCAGACGACTGGTCATCGGGGCTCCCCGAGCTCTCCCGTTCCCGTCTAGCGTCCGCTCAAATCAGTTCGAGAGAGAATGATGATGTTGCGTTCATGAAAGTCGCGAGAAAATCACATTTCTTTTTTTTTTTTCGAGTAATCGACAGCTAGCTTCATCATATAGTCAAGCTTTAGTATAGGGTGTCACAAACTGGGTGCTCTCCATTGCAACATTTGTCAACCGCGTCCATGATTGGCCCTATGCTCCGCGTGTGAGGAACCCATCAATGTCACCACTCGAGATGCTTTGCCATCTTCCCCACTTTAGGGTTTTAATTATACGATCAGTTTATCACGAGATGTCAGAGGAAAACCTAAACCACCAGCAACTGTCGAGGACTGAGTTGGCCGCAGCCTGTTCTCTTCTTTCTTTCCTCGTATGCATGCGTCTTAAATTAACGTCCCGAAAGTACTGAACCTAACCCTAACTTTCGAGAACACCAAGCAGGCACCTCTCCTACTATAACCTTTTGTCTTCATGCATCTATCGAGATCTCGAGCTGTTATCTGATGCATTCGGATGAACGGAGGAGATGATGCTGGGCCACACCTGAAAGCAGAAAGTTCGGCTCTATCCTCTATGTCACACCTGGTTGACTTTTTTTCGTTAATTTCCAGGAGTCTTTATAGCTTTAGATAGTGGCCTAGGGGATAATATTAGGGCATTGGGAATATTGAAAGGAAAACGAGGGTGAAATAAACAAATCGGATCAGATGATGTTGAATACGCGAGTCAGGACAAGAAAGCGTGGAAATAATGTGATTCTTTGACTATCACCATCACGGCCACAAACTCGTCACTCCCTCCACTAATATGCAACCGCACTTACAAGTTGACAATAAGCAATATTCTTGCTTTGGATATGATAAGGGAACAGATACTTTGGTGTATTATTAAATTTAGGTTAGTTGGAATATACTTTGGTGTATGCCTGGCAAGTATTACTGTTTTGTCTTAAGTTGACTCAAATGGTTCTGTCTTAAGGTTAAATTAATGTCGTGTTGGTAACTCGTAAAAAAAAAAATCATTCGATGTTTGAGTTATCATTTTAATTAGATTAGACTTTTTATCCCTTCTTGTTCTTTTTTTTTTGGCGGGTCTTATTGATTTGACTTTATTTGAGTACGAGGTACCTCAAACTTTTTCAAGATACAAAAAGATCAATATATAAATACGTATAAATATAGTTCTTTGGAACTCTGGATGTTTTTTTTCCCTTTCATTTTCGAATTTCGGAGAGAAAAGGCAATTGCTCTTTTTTTACGGGAGGGAAAAAAACAAATTATGGTTTCAGATCTACTTAATGAGACATGAAAGAATTCGAATGATTAACGTTTGACCTAAATTTACTCTTAGTGATGCCGTGCTTTTGGCAAAGATATACATGATGAAGCAACACTTGGTGCGGAAACGACGGCATTATAGGTGATAAGCTTTGTGTAAGTATTTGTGTGATGCGACAAAGAGAAAGTGTCATATAAAAAAAAAAAAAAGGAGATGAATGTTTGCCAACCTGCGCACCGACAACTACTATCACATGATTTGTGAACTGCCAAAATTCAAGATTTGAGGACATCAATGTAGGTCATTTTGCCAATAGTTTGTTCTTAGGAAAGTTTATATAGAACTAAATTTCATCCATTGATTGTGGTTTTTCTAAGTTCTCGTGGGTCACAACAAAATACGTCCGACTACGACGTGTTACGATTGCTCAGGAGATTGGTATTCTAGTAAAAACAAGAAGCTTGATGGCGTTCGTATCGGAATTTCTTGGGAGAGCAACACATGACGATCCCCCACCAAGTTAGTCCGGTCTATGTTTCCACTCTTACGGCTAGGGGGGACACTGACTAGTGGAAGATCTTACTTAGATCACTCCAAGGGCAGTGATGATTATTAGGTTTGATCCGCGGACACGCCTAGGCCGTAGAGGGAACCTATAACTCATCGAGGTTATATGAGGAGAGTTATCAGATTTTCATCATGACACGATCATGCCTAGGCGGGCTTGTTCCTTTCTACAATACAACGAGGGACAACTGTGCATTAGCTGATCTCATCGACACATGCAAATCGCCACATCCACATGCATCGAGGAAGGCGCCACTTCTATGTCGGTAAGCATGACCCCCTTTGTTACACGAGGAGAGAGGGACATTTGGATTTGAACACAAGATGCATATCGATTAAACCTAGATGTTAAGGTACACGCCTACGGTGGTTAGGCGAATGAAGCCTCATATCAAGACATGATATAATGTGAAATAGTTTATATATATCTTCATTAGCCCATAATTCATCGATCTAAACTTTTGAGTGAAGGTAAGCCCATATATATATATATATATATATATATATATATATATTGAGCTTCTGCTACGTCGTCTCAACAAGTGATATCAGAGCCGATAATAGAGTGGTGGGCTTCCAATGTGAATCGGTGTTTGGTGAGCATACAAAGAGGGAATCTCGTATGGGACTCCTTAATTTAGGTGGTGTATGGCTTCTCTTGACTTCCCGCTAAATTCGGCTCGACCAAGGATATTTTGGTAGAGTCTGACGGGCGAATGTTGTTCCTCTCTCCAACGTCTGCCAAACTAGGTGAGGCTAAAGTAAAAATTCGAGTTGAGATAATGTTAGTGCAGAAAGAATGTTTGGAATAAAGGGGGAATGGCCGCAACACAAAAAACTCACACGTGGGGGGGAAATTTGTCGAGGTGTATCTGTGAGGGCGTCAGGCAAAAGAAGTCTCCCATTAGAATGAGGCGAAATGTGGAGTAGGTAGGCGAAATGTGGAGTAGGTGGTATACTCTAATTGGCTCACAAATCATTAGTTTAAGCTTTTTAATAGAAATTGATTTAATTGGATATATTGACGTGTTTAGATTGAAATTCCTCTCAAAGAATACATCCGGACGAAGGCATCTGATTTCTACTGCTTTGATGTAACACTACAGAAGTAGATAATTTACTTTTGGATTTGGTGACCTAAAGGACAAAAAAGAGTTGACCCCAATTTTCTGTAGCATAAGGCAGGAACCACTCCGTATGGCATGCCAAACCACCCTTGCCAACTCCACAATAATACTTACTTTCCTCTGGTTGTTTTCCTCCATTTGACTCTCTATGTTATTGCTGCATGCAACGACCATATTCTTATTCCTCTGCAACATCACTTGCCCGAATTGACCAAATGCATTGAGCAATGAGCATCATCTTGTAACGACTCCACAATTGACAATTAGAGATCGCAAAATATTCACGTGTGTCTCATGTCGTTGACCTTGTATCCGTCGCCAAAATTAACCGCCAAGAGAAGTTTTTTTTTTGGTTCTTTCCCCCCACAGAAATGATCGGGCCATTGATGAGCAAAATGGGTGGACGGCCACGAATCAGAATATATAAGCAGAAGATATGCACATATGGACTGTGGTTTATGTCATATGATTTCCCCAAAGACTGGTCATTACAAAAATACAGGAAGAAGGCAAAAACTCGGGGACTCAATTCTGTAAAAATTAAGGAAACTGTATCCTGTATTTACATTGGTGACCGCCATATTCTTCCTTCCAAGGATATGATGATGATCGAAACGTCGTCGTGGTACCGGCGGCGATCCCCTTGAGGAATGTCAAGCAACTCGTGAAAATCCATACCTGCACGACAGTAATGTTTCGTTCAGGATTATATGGTTGCTATTAATCCGTTAGCCTGACACGGTAATTTTATCCGATACGAGTCTCGATTGAGTAGGATTCCTCACCGGCTTGCTTGGCGGCTCGGAACAACACTTCTTCGACGAGATGTTGGGCGGGGTCTCCTTCAGGAAATGAGGAAAGGAACGAGTCTACTTCGGAAACGGCCTCCTGATTGGTGAAGTACTGGTTGAGCCCGTCCGAGGACAGGATCAAGAATCGGTCTCTCGGCCCGAGCCTGTGGTGGTTCAGAGATGGCGTGCAAGTGAGATACGGGGAAGTCCCAATGTAGTCGATTCTGAACATCTCCAGGAGAGCATCGTTCCACTTCGGCTGCAAGTACAAGGAAACCAAATTTTGAGCTGTAATGTCCGGATCTATGCATATCATATGATGTCGCTTAACAGATGCTTCGCAGAACAAATTCGGAGAAACTGCATTTCCCGGTCATTGGAAGCGGGAAGCTTTGAATGCATTGGGAACTCGACAATGGAAGTGTACCTGTTTGAGAAACCCAGCGCCGAATGCTCTGGTGACTTTCAGATAACCCTTCACGCGGTCGTTCACTACCGCAGAAGCGTCGTCCGGATGTTCATTCCTGATCCTGTGCACTTCCTGAAGTACAGAAAGTTATGACACTTCAAATTTCACAACCTTTTCAAGGATCGCAGAGTCCGACTACAATTGGCAACCAAGATCGTACCTCTTCCACATACGTGCTGTGATCCTGGGTCAGCTGGAGGGAAATCAGATTGTGCATTTCATCGAATTGGTCACCACCGTCACTCGAATCAATACTATAAGCAGTCCCCTTCGCATCCGGTTTAGCCTTCTGAGCCAAAATAGCCCGGCTATCCCCGACGTTCATCAAGTAAATATCCTCGCCCCTCATCAGCATCGCCAGGACGCAAGAGCCCATCAGGGCCAACTCTGGATTCTCCTTCACCATCCTATCCGCTGTCTCCAGAAACGCTCCCTCCGTCTTCTTTAGTGCCGTCTCGAGCGCGTTCAGCACGTCCGAGTGATCCGCTGCCTTCCCCGAATCCGACCCTTGATGGAGGTTTCCTCTGTCGCCGTCGGCTGGAGTGGCCGGACTCTTCGAGAGCAGCCCTTGGAGTTCTTTGCAGACGGCAGGGTAAAGATTGGAGAGCAAGAAATCGGGGGCATCAGGGCCATTGAATCCATCGTAAATCCCCACGAAGACCCAACCATTTTCCTCGGAGACCACCACGTGCATTCTGTCTTCCCCTGCTTTGCCCTGTGCCCACTCGAGATTTTCATTCCCCACGTAAAACTCGCTCTCGCCATTCAAAATTCCACTGCTGCCGGTGCTCTTAACGTTGTAAAAATCCGAACTCCTGCCTGAAAACATGTAATCGTTCGCTCTCAACACTCGCTTACTGATCGCTCTTCTCAAGTACTTGACCAACCTGCGTTTCTTGGAGCCGTACCCGCCGAGAGAGAAGTCCCTCCGCCACCGATCGCACGACGACCGGTCGACGATCGAGCCCGAGTGGTAGAGCCCCTGATCGATAGGGCCCGACGCGGACTTGAGCTCGATCGGGCCCGACAAGAACCCTTTGTCCATGGGGCCCGAGCGCGACCCGCCCCGGGGGACGGGCTGGAGGGGCACGGACGCGAACGAGACGGAGCTCTCGAAGACAGAGGCTTTCTCGAGCGAGGTGGTCGTGTAGTAGCACGCGTCGGCCAGCGAGGTGGACAGCGGGGAGGAGGCGTTGGCGCTGATTGAGGCGCCGGATATCGAGCTGAACGTCGTCGACGTCACCGTCGTCTGGGTCGTGCAGTCCTCGGAGTGGAGATCCGAGGAGGATGCCGGGTCTTGCCGGATGTAGCAGAAGGAGTGGCCGTGGCCCTCATCGGAGTAGGAGGAAGGGTGGGGGAGGGAGGCCCCTTCGTGGCGGCGGGAGATCTCTCCGGCGCCAGAATCGGCGAAGCAGCGGCGGAGCCGGGTGATGCCGTTGCCCATGGCGGGCGAAAGGTGGTGGCTCTTCGTCGGCGGCGGCGGACGGCTCTCGTGCTCGTGCTTGGCGGCGGATGCTTCAAGCTCAAGCTGTCATCGATGCGTGCAGAGCGTCTGAAATGAAACGTTGAAGCAAAATGATAAAACAGAAGAGAGAGAAAGAGAGAGGGGGGGGGGGAGAGGAGTTGACTTTTGGAAAGGCCGGGGTTGGGGGTTATTTTTGGGTTGTTATATGACGTTTGAATTTGATTTTCGGTTTGGTACTTTAATAATGTTGAGAGTTGACTATGGCCTGATGGGGAAGGAGGGGATCGGTTACTTACTTGAGTAAAAAGTTCAGGGTTTTCTTCTTCTTCTTTTTTTTTTGTGGGGAGTGGGGGGAAAGAAAGGACAAGGAATAAACACAAAAGTCAAAAGCATGGGAGAGGTGGGAGTGGAAGTGGGGAGTGGCCACCTTTGCATTCTTCCTCAGTGAAGCTTGCCTGTTTTTGAAAGGCAAGAAAAAGTCCAACCCTAGAAGAAGAAGACGAAGAAGAAGAAGAAGAAGAAGGCATTTATTCCTCCTTCATGTGTTTGGGGGGGCATCTGAAATAAAAATAGGAAGGATTCTGTTTCTTTTTCCACATTCAGAAAGTAAATAGATTCTCATAAAAATTGTTGTACTGATTAGGACGACGGTCCATATAAGATATTTGAAAGTTATTCGCGGACATTTCATGTCCTAATGCCGCCTTTTGCTCTTTGTGTAGCATCCTGCGGCCTTCTTCTTCTTCTTTGGTGTCCTTGTTATGCTCCCATCGATTCGTCGCCTCGCCTCGTCTCGTCGTACTTTGAAGCAGCTTCCAGTGCGCGACTTCGTACTTCGAAGAGCTTCCCTCGGCCGGACACAATCCCTCTGTGTCATGTCTGGGCTTGGTGCGCCCCCTCCAAATTGGCCCATCCCACCTGTAGATTCCGCCAGATATCGTGCAAAATGACATTCCTTCGACACTGTTGGCTGGCGATTTTGACGAGAAAGGAGAAACATGCAATTGACGTACAGTGTTAGAGAGCAAGAGCGCTAGGAAGTGTCGCGTGAATAAACATTCTTAGGCTCAAGGATTTAAAAAAATAAAAAATAAAAAAGGATGAATGAATGATTCAAAAAGTATTTCTGTAAGCACGATCACTTGTCTCACTTGAAATAACCAATCAATAAAAAATATTTCTTTATTATTGACAAAAATTGATGTTTATAACGGTTTTGTGGACGAAAAAAAAAATTGTTCATTCATTCTTGTCGGCAATACGAGCGATTGGTTTTTAGAAAATTTGTTCTAATTCATTTATTCTCGATAAAACAAATGGATATGGTTGGACCTATTTATTTTGGATAAGAGCACTGGGGGTCTTAAAGCTTGCGAGGAAAGTGCAATTGAGCTCTAAAACTTATAAAAAAAAATGCAATCAAGTTTTAAAACTTGCCAAGTTTCGCAATTGAGTCCTTCCGTTAACTCCGTCCAATTTTGCTAATGAAAAAAAAATGCCGACGTAATTTTTTTTGGTTATTTCTCTATCTTAAGCGGCGCTGACATGGTTAAAATGACATCGTTTTGATCAACATCTATTTTTTAATGCAAATTTTAGGCAAGTTATATTAAAAAAAACCTAATCGTAGAAAAAGTACAATAAATGGGGGAAAAAAGGAGGAAGATGCAAATGAGGGCTGTAGCATCGTCCCTAGTTGTCCCACCATCACCAAGGGAATGGTCGGTGGAGTTGCCGAGCCCCATCCAAGGGCCACCACTAGTGGCAAACCTCCTCAACTAGCATGCCTTGGCTAGACTTGAGTGAGGGCTGGCGACTCTCACCAATTTAGGGAGGGCCGCGACCCTTGCCAGAGATTGGCGACCCCCACCGACCATTCCCCCACTATCGACGACTCTTTCCAGTGATGATGGCGTGGGGGCAACGGTGGCAGCAAGGGTCACTTGCATCTTCCTCTCTTTTTTTTTTTCTTGCTTCTTAATGCAAGTAAAATTAAAATTGTATTAAAAATCAGTTTTTGATCAAAACAGTGTTGTTTATTTATCCGCGTCAAAATTTCACATATGATGAATATAAAATAAAAACAAAGGTCAGATTAGCTTTTGTGGTTAACCAAATTATTTTACAATTTTAAAACTCAATTACATCTTCGTGACCTTTTAGAACCTCTAGTGCATTTATCTGCCTTTTCTTTCTCATCTATATAGGTCTAATACCCAAAAAAAACCTCAAACTTTAGCCTTTGTCCTAATTATATCCAAAACCCTAAACTTTTATTTTTATCCCAATTCTACCGGCCTAACACCCAAAAAAATCCACAACTTTAGTTTTGTCCCAATTCTACCAACCTACTACATAAAAAAAAATCTATTAACTTCTTTTATGTTGTATACTTCTTCTATACATTGTCAGAAGATACAGAGCCACTTAAGGTGGTGTGTTCCGGATTCTACCCAGCACTCAACAACCCAAAAATGGCCAGTCGTGGAGATTTGATTATCTAGATAAATTATTTCAAATCTTGCTATCCTTGAAACCTGCTATTTTTGAATTTAAAAAATTTATTGGTAAGTTTGACAAAAAAAATCAAGCCACGTAAAATTAACTAATAGTAATTATAAACAGAATGCTGGTGGTGGTAGAATTTGGTAAAAAGTAAAAATTTGAGATTTTTTTGGATATAATTGGAACAAATGTTAAAGTTGTGGGTCTTTTTGAATATTAGATCAGTAGAATTGGGACAAAAGTAAAAGTTGTGGATTTTTTATGAGACAAAAAAGTTTTGGATATAATTGGGACTAAGGCCAAAGTTGGGGGTTTTTTATGAGATAAAAAAAAGTTTTGGATATAATTGGGACTAAGGCCAAAGTTTGGGATTTTTTATGAGACAAAAAAAAGTTTTGGGTATAATTGGGGCAAAAACTAAAGTTTGAAGTTTTTTTGGGTATTAGGCCCATCTATATATGATCGCCTTTTCTTTTTTTCTTTTTGGGCCTTTCAGGCTCGATTTCAACGATCGGGCCCATGTGGCCCAGTCACCTGGGCAATCATTGGAATCAGCCGAATCCATGAAGCAAAAATGGGCGGAATTCTGTGCTTCGTGGATGGACAAATCGACACTCGTCCCTGATCCAGAGCTTCTAATACTTCAAAGGCTTTTCACTTTTCACTTAATTTTCTAATCACCGTTGTGATAAAAAGTACCCTTTTAGAGTAAATGTCTATTAAGCCAAAATTGGGAAAATTACCTAATCAATCATAAATCCGCCGTATGGATGTCAATTTGATCATAAAACCTTTTAATTCTGCTATAAATTTTTCTTTGATCTAACAACTTTGGAAATTTAGCATTATACCTTTGCTTGAAATTCCAACATAGCTCTTCCGGTCAATTTTCGCTAGAAGCGGCTAATATGGCGGTTTAGTTATTGCAGGCTTTTTTATGCGACACCATCATGTCAGTGATTTCTTGACGAAAAATTGGACAAAAGAATTACGCTGAAATTTCGCGCAAAAAGTTCAGGGCTAGTCTTTTCAAAAATCAGCCATAAGAAGCCAATTTAATAAACTAAAAAAGAAAGCCACGTGTCCGAGAGAGATAAGAGGTGGCAGTTAATACAGTTGAAAGCGGCAACAATTTACCGAATGGGACGAGAGGCCGAAAATGCCGGGTTTTGTCCCGACTCTGAAGTTCCCATTCTCGTCTTTCTTTTGCCTTTCTTCATTCCTCTTTCTACCTTTGAGCCATGACCCGACCTCACCCAAATCCCTCCCTCTTTCCCTTCTTCTTTGGTAGGAAGATTTTCTCCGAAAAAATGGCTGAATGTCGCATCTCGCTGATTTGGCTGATCGGCCGACGATGCTAGCGATCGCTCATTCATTTACACAGCATTGCAATCACCGTGGAAGGTAATGGACGATGCCGTTTTCTGCCATTCTTCTTGCTTGTTTCTCCGTTTCATCGTTCGGATTTTACATTGAATGTTGCCTGCTGTTACGCCGAATAACTGAAGCGGTCGTTTATCTGTGCCGACGCTGTTACAATGACGTGAACAATAAGTAAGTTATTGCTGAAGCTATCCGTTCCCGTCATCACACGAGCCGGTTTCATCCAACCCCACTTAGTTTTCCCAGATTCGAAGAAGTCAAGGCATGTTTTCCTGTCTGAAAGGATTTCTCTACGTGCTTCTCTGAATCCCTTATCGATTCTCCATCTTGCGGGTCCAGCGAAAAAGATGACCGCAATCTGTTTCTCCTTCATTCGCATCGCCAAGTTCACCGATGTGTATTTGGCACCGTATGCTTTGGTGATCGCGTGTATGTAACGTGGTCTTGAGTCCTTATCTCGTCTAGTCTCTCCGGTTGATCGATTGATTGCCTGTGAGATGATTCAGCCGCCAGGAGCTGAAATATTCTCTGTGAGACTCTAAGAGATATCCGAAAGCGGAAACCCTGTTATCCCGATGGGGAAGCACGTGCGAAGCAAGAGCGCGCAGCTCCATTTGGAGAACCATCAGCCGGGATGCATGTGGAGTATACTTCACGGTCTCAAATACCATCAGTGGCATTACGTCAAGAAGAGGCTTCCGCACATGAGGCAAGGAGGCGGGAGGCATTCGACAGGTAAAGCAATAGTGATCCCCGTCCATTTCGATATCGATGACTCTGTTGATATTCGTTGGTAGTCTTAACATTTCCTGAGGAGATTTGTGCAGTACGCTTGGAACGGAAAGATTAGTAGTTTCCTATGATTAGTCTGCATCGGACCTTTCCCTACGAAGTTGTCTCAATGAACTAATTTACCAGCTGTTTTAATTGGGTCAATGTTGCTAAACAATTCTTGCAGAGATTAGATGGAATGACGATAGTTGATAGAAAAATTCGAACAATTTCATGACCGTCATCCTTTTTCGTTAGGTAATGGAAGTACCGAGAGCAGTATGAATGCGCATCACACTGACAGATCACCGAAGGACACCAATGCCGATGGCGAAAGCTTGCAGGTGAGTTCAAAGGGATCTCGATAATTGCATGTCTTGTCTTCCTCGAAAGCTAATGGAAGATCTGGAAATTTAATGGACCAGAAGAAGAGAGAATTCAATCCAGCAACCAAGGTCTCCGTGAAAGCCCGGATAAAAGCGCTGATCTCGGAAGAGAAGTACAGGAGGAAGGGCCGGCACCGCAGGAGCTGTACCTCTCCAGCGCACTTGCAGTCGGTTGAAGCCAGCTCCAATCATCACCCAGGTTCAGGCTCCTGTCATCACAGGTCTCCACGTGATCACTTTGACATGCATGGGACGCAACCGATGCAGAAAGGCAAACATAGTCGCGAAAAATCGGAAAACTCAGAGCAAACTCTGCCTCAGGATGATGTGCTAAGTGAAAGGTGTGATGCCACATACGGTCTTCATCACCGAGCATACGATGGCACAGATGGTTCTGATTGCCGGCCAGGGATTTTTCCTGATCCTCTGGATAGAATTGACCTGGACAAGGAGTTAGTTCTCAAAGTTTTACAGGACAAGGGATCCTTTTCAGCTCGGAACTTTGACGGTCAAAATGCGGTTACCTTGAAAACGGGGTCGAGCAGGTCCGGGACTTCTCCAGTATCGAACCAATCAGGTGCAGATGTCTTGGTACCGGGCACATCTAGAGACAAAGAGGAAGAAGGGTGCAGCAAAAGCAGCTTCGGTCAAGACACGCGTTTGGTGGAATCCGATGCTTCTGTGTCCGTGCCCGTCCTGTTTCTAAAGAAGCAAGGCAAGAATCAAGTCGTCAGTAGGCGCTTCAAGAATCTGAAAAAGAAACTGAAACATGTAATGAAAGCAAGCCGGAACGAAAAGCACCGGATAGCCATGGACGGGATCCTCGACAAGATCCCTCAGGACCATGAGCGATCAATGGAAATCAAGGAGGACGTGATACGGAAGTGGAAGGACGTGGCCTCAGAGAGAGATTATAGTAGCCCTCCAAGACAAGGCAATCCGCGTGGTATGAAGAGGACGCCTTCCCTCGATGTGTCGCTCGAGAAGTATTGTCAGCTGTTCGAGTCAAGTTTCAATAGAGAGGCCAAGCACAGCGGTTCCGGCACATCTAGAGTCCGAGGACAAGAGAAGATTTTGCCCTGTGAGGTATCTGCAAGATCGCTGGCGCGCATCTGTTCCTTACCAGAACTCAAATCTTCCTCTTTTAGGACTGAGAACTCTTCGGTATCTTTTTTCACCGGGACTCCAGTTAGGACTCCAACGGACACTGATGTGAGCAGAGGAAGTAGCTTCGATGCGGCGAGCAATCAGAACTTTAGGTTAGCTTTGGAGAAGTTAGATGTGCATGTAGAAGATGAAGTCGATGACGAGAAGATAGATCATAGTGAAGCTTCTTCGGTCAGTCAAAAAGGGAATCAATTAACGCCGGTTGCAAGTTCTCAAGATATGTGCGACTCAACAGAGGATGTCATCGAGCTGACCTCGGTGCCCTCCATTAAACAAGTAGATACAGAGTCCAATCAAAGAAGCCTCGTCCTCGTTGGAGTGGAGTCCGATTCTTCGGCCATTTGCTGTCGTGAAACCAGCAGAAGTGACATGCCGCCGGCAGTGGACAATGATGAAGTTCATCTTGAAAATGCAGAAAGCTCAAGTTATCAGCTTGACATGGACTTAATGTATGTCCCTGTGGATTTGAAAGACATCGAGCTGTTCAATTATGTCAAAGATGTCCTAGACCTCTCTGGATTTGGTGGCAGTGAATCCCTGGGAAGATGGCATTCTGGAGACCAACCGGTCGACCCTTTGGTTTACGAAGAAGTCGAGGGTTGCTCGCCGCCCAACCTTGAGTCTCTGGAGGACAACGAAGGCGGTCACTTTGATCACTTAATTTTGTTTGATCTCATCAATGAGGTGTTGGTCAATATCTACCAGAGATCGTTCGGGTACTATCCGAGGCCTCTGTCTTCTCTCTGCCGTGTGCATCCAATGCCGGAAGGGTTCCGTGTTCTTGAGGAGGTGTGGGCGAGCATAAGCTTCTATACGAGTCTAAGGCCTGAGCTCGATCCGGCAATGGATTATGTGACTGCCAGAGAGCTGGAAAGGCATGATGGGTGGATGAATCTACGGTTCGATAGCGAGTGCGTGGGGCTTGAGCTCGAGGACTTGATCCTGGATGATCTTTTGGAGGAATTGATCTGCACTTGAACACATTCAGAGTCAAAACTTTTTCTCCTCCTGTAAATGTAAAATTGCTAGCTTAGATGTAACCTGGAAGAAAATTTGTCGAAAGCAATCTCACGCAAGATTGTGACAAAGAGTCCATGAACAACAGCGTACACAAAACGTTTTTCAAACTGAAACTGAAAAAACATGATCTTCTCATTCCTCTGATGAAGCATGCTCTGCGATGATTTTAGCGACTTACTCGATGCTTGAATCTTCAGAAGTGAAGTTATCTCCAGGGAAACACGCGCGGCAACGTTCACGATGAGGGACAGTGCATTGCTAGTGATCCGGGCAACGTTCACAATGCTGATGCTCGGGATCTTGCTCTCCACGCCCGCGCTCACCTTCCTCCCGGCGAACACCCCCCCCCCCCGGGTCCGTGGACGTGTCGCCGTCCGCGATCAACAAATTCGATGGTATTTCGATCAATCATATGATTTTATTTTAATGGAAACACAGCGAGAATCGACGTCGAGTTGCTATCTCCATAAATTGAGAGAACCCACGTGATTAAAAGAAAGGATTGCCCGAAAGATTTAGACGTCTCGATATATTTCATATGCGCGTGATCGGTGAAGTGCACAATATCATTTGTAGAATCGGTGGCTTTACGCACTCTTGACGCAATTAAGGTGACGAAGCGTTATACCCTTTGAAGGGAGAAATGTTCGAAATAGCGGGCAAGGCACCGCCGCACGCGTCGCCCCAGACCGCTGCATGTACAGAGGCCGGGATTCGAGGGGGGGGGAAAGGTTCATGATGGAGTCATCTTTTCACAAATATCATCTTTTCCCCGTGCAATTCATGAGGCAGGATGATGACAACTCCTCAACCTCCATACCCCGCGGCCCACAATTCATGTTCTAGCACAAGATGCCAATTGGAGTTCATGACATTTTGATTATTGAAATGACTGATCAATCTATAGGCGTAAGGAAAAATCTTACTTTTGAAGTTAGATTTGGAGCCGAGGGAAGCTCGGTACGACCTGACAACATCATTTCCTTGTTTTATAGCTTCATTGTAGGTGACTTATTTTTTGGACTATGTAGGGGGTGGTGCCACTATTTACTGGCAAAAATCATCACAGAAGAAAAGGGCTTGATACATTTTGCAAAGTTAGGCAACTGACTTTATAGGCTATCGACTGTACATCGGTGCTGTCGTGATCATTGTGATTGTCATCGTCATTGTCGATGTATACAATGTATGTCCAAAAGGGATAGCAAAATGAATGTGTATGGCGTGCACATGTCCTCGGTGCAAGTTCGTCGTGACAAACGCATGCTCGATCGATCGGCTTGATTTGATTTGAGCCATACGAGAGGGCTACTGCGCGATGCCTTAACCTTTTTTTTTCTTTACGTCAAGAACAATGGATTTCATTAATTAAGTAATAGTGGATGAGCATAGCTTTTTCTCTTCCTCCCTAGGGTTCCCTTATCAACCCTCTCATTTTTTCTATGGCCGTCTTATTGATTCTTCATGGATGGGAGGATTTGAGCTGTATCATTCTCTCCCCCCCTCCCTTCCCGATTTCTTTTTTCTTTAGCTAATTCGATCCTCCACTTTCTTTTTCTTGCTTTTTCTCTTGTTTTGAGGAGTTTTTCTCTCTCGGATCTTGCATAGATCGGAAAGCTTTTTTCTCCCTATTTTTGGGGAAGGTTTTTATCCAAGATACACTCGAGAGATTGGGGGATTTTTGCGTGTTATCCGCCTGGTAATTTCAAAGGAGATCAGGGAAGTTTTGGTAAAAGATTTCGCCCTCACGGGCATTAGATTTGTGGTAGTTTAATTTCGTTACTCTGCATCTCGACTTGATAAAGAACCTAAACAGCTTTATGATAGACTCGCACCCTCCAATTAACTCCTCGGCTTTTCTGAGGTGGGTCGACATCTTCGGTTAAACATCTCCTGTCGAGTCATCTGGCCCCAGATGGATTTTATGGTTTGCCTCTCCTTTCAGAAATTAGAATATCAAAGGGTGCGATCAATTGGGTTAATTATATGACCAGAAGAGAACCAGGTCAACAATCTTTTCAGCTCGTTGGGTGGATTTGGGCGATGACTTTCATAGAGAGTCCTTCATGCGAATCCGGTGAGAGGTGCGTGGATCGTTTTCTTGATTTCTCCGCCATGTTCATGGGAATGACGGTCCCGTGAGCATCGTGGAGAAATTATCGAAGAAGTCTTAAATTTTATTGTATATATGTCAGTTCAATCTTAAATTTTTTAATTTGACTAGTTAGTTTAATCCTAGATCTTTTGATAGTATGCCAATTAAGTCATTCCGGTCAATTTTGACGAGAAAATGGTTAATGTGCGCTGTATCTGTCCGACATGCGTAGGACGGCCGATTTCGATGTGGATATTTTTGGTAATTCGTTTTTAAAAAAAAATCGATTTCTTTTTTCTTTCCATTTTCTAATTGTGGGCAGCGAGGGTCGCCAACTTAGCAGCCAGGAAAAGTCGCCGGCGACAATTAAAAAAAAAAGAAAAGAAAAGAGATTATAAAAATTTAGAAAATAAGTAAATTGTTTTTTGAACAAATTGCAACAATTGTCTGCGTCAACATATGCTATGCTGCGTAGGCCAAAATCGGTTAGAACGACTCAATTTGCATATCGTCAAAATGTTTATAACCAATTTGGTCATACTTAAAAGTTCAGGATTGATTCGACTGAATTGACATCCATCTAATATATTTATGACTTTTTTTTAGGGTAATTTTACCGATCGTTGCGTCCTTGATTCGGTGGCCCTGACCTTCTTGGATCACTCCTTTGGATTTCCTTTCTCATGACAGGAAAGTCGCTTCAAGATGCTCTTCAAGATGCTCAATCAGTCATCCAATTCATTGTCGGGCTCATTTCCACGTCTAGCCACCGGTCATGGTCTCCCTCGTATACGCCTATGGAAGCTGATTGATCATGGGGAATTATCGAAGGTCGCGGAGAGAGCGGGTTCGCTTTATCAAATCGTCATCGGAAGATACCACGGGAAAATCAAACGATGCGGGACATTCGGGCATTCCTCGGGCGTATGAAAATCGTCCGAGCTTGATTTTTTTTTTTTGTTTCTTGTCCAAAAGCACAGGGCACGTCATTATCCTTAACGAGTGTTGTGATGGGCCAAACACAGGATTTGTCCGCTTCGGTTCACAACGAAGAAGTTTGAATACATATTTGATCTCGTGCATGCTCAACACACGCAATTCAAACAGTATGAAGATGGCAACGTGATCAGTTTGTGAATTTGTTATTGTCCGATAAGGAGAACAAGGAAATACTTCCATAGTGCAAAAAAAAAAAAAAAAGAGAAAAAGTATCGAACTCAAAATCGTTAAAATGCCAATCGTAACATCGCATTCAAATTATTTTTCATGACTAATCCATCGTCCCGCAAAACTCAAACTTATGTTGTCCTCAATGCATGTTGGGGGGGGCGAACCTGTTTTAGGGAAAGGACGAACTCGAACTCGAAGCTCCTCCTCTTACAATTAGACAACACACATCAGCCCTTTGGAAGGTATACAAACCTAGGACAGACAATGCACGGCTAGCTGACGGACCCATATCTCTGGAACTTTCTGTTTCTCTTATTCCTTAATTTTGTAAGTTGTCCTGGGGCCAGCATGAAGGTAGAGGCGGGGAATGTGTCAGCAAATTCAGTGAAGTTGCGTCAAGTATCTTCACGCCACGAGACGAGACCCCACAGCGACGGGCGTTAGAAAACAAAAACGAAGCCGTCTACTGGCTGACATGAGCTTACGGACACCGAGCAGCCGCCCGCCTTTCCCCCTCTTGGTTGCTGGTGACGTTCCGATGACTAATAACTTCAGGGATAAGCATTGATTCAGACCATCAATACATCCGCAGCAAATGGTTCGGTTCCGGCGATTCGGCAATGTGTGGACCGAGTTTTACTTCTTCAGCTTGGCGAAATAATCCCTCGCAGAAAAGCTTCGAAATCTAAACTTCGATCTGGGGTGGATGCATAACAAGTTCAAGCCCGACCGCTGAATAAAATCAATTTTCATCGAGAAAGGAACAAAAGATAGTTAAAAACAAAAAAGGGTTTTGGACAAGGGCAAGAAATATAAAAAACAAAAAATGCCAATTTTATTTTGTTTGAATTCCTTTTTTTTGGTTAGAAAAAATTTCATCCGAGCCCAGGCGAAAGCGAGAAAGCTTTCCAACTTGAATATGAGATTGCCTTTAATTATTCCTCCCTCCTAGTCCTCTATAAGTTTGGAACTCTCTCCCAACTTTTAGTTATCCCACGCCCTTCATACCTAGAGAAGCCAATATTGTCATAGGGCGATCATAATAGTAGCGTCTAAAGATACGAATTTCGCCACAATCCTGCTATTTCTCTTGGCCATCGCATCCTACACATCCCTAGGCCCCTCCCTCGGAGACCTCGCCTCCGGAACAAGCACCGATTTCATCAGAGCATCGTGCAGCAAAACGACCTACCCTCGGCTCTGCTTCCGCTCCCTCTCCGGCTATGCCGCCACCATCCAGACAAGTCCCAAGATCCTCGCCTCCACGGCCCTGGACTTGACCCTGGAGAATGCGTGCTCGGCGTTGGCCACGATGGTGAACCTGTCCAGAAGCCAAGGCTTGAAGCCTAGAGAGGCGGCGGCCATGCAGGATTGCTTGGAGTTGCTGAGCAACGCGGTCGACGAGCTCAGGAGGTCCGTTGCCGAGATGAAGGATATGAAAGGACCCGACTTCAAGCTGATGGTCAGCGACGTGCAAACTTGGGTGAGCGCTGCCTTGACGGACGAGGACACTTGCTCCGGCGGGTTTGCAGGGGAGGCGACGAATGGGAAAGTGAAGACTGCCGTGAGAGCCCGGATCGTGACTCTTTCTCACCTCATTAGTAATGCTCTGGCCTTGGTCAATACATACGCCTCTCTTCATGGATAGCTACGTTGTATTGTATATTGTATTGCTCCTATTATTGATGTGTGGCTAAAGAATTTATTTTGCATCTGCTGTTGTAGTGTGGCACTATGTAGATAGCCGATACGAGCGTGATTATTGGGGAGAGATGCTTCTTAAGCAGGAGTACTGAACTTAAAGTTCTTCTGAGTTTTTTTCTTTGTTACGTGAAATTTGTGATGGGTTTTCGTTCGCGACAGAGTATCAGAATAATCACGATAAAGAAGAAGAAGAACGATGCACAAGAGATTACCCAAGTTCATTCCAAGATTAGGGCTACGTCCTACAAAAAGATTTCACTACGTTTTCGGTTTACAGCCGCTCAACTCGTTACAATGATCAGAAACGAGAAAAAATATATATATCCCCAAAATCTAAACCTATAATTAATCTCTTAATCTCGTGCTAAACGAGACAGCGGAACCCCCGTCGGGGAGACGCTGCCCCCGAACCCCCGCCCGCTGACCGGGCAGCGGGGCACCCGTGTCGGGGGCGCTGCCCCCGAACCCCCGCATTCCGCACGCAGGGATCACATGTCGTTGATAACACTTCAGTTCCCTAAGCTCACGTGGGCATACCTGGTGTGAGAAACAAGGGATCCCGAAATATTCGCCAACTCCAACAATTTGTTTCCTCCATGCAAACTATCATTCTTAGATGGCACAATGAAATTTCTTTCTCCTTCTACCTATCTGGCTCATCTTTGAAGAAGAAACGCAAGAAATTCCTTCGAAATGGACCGGCCACAACCATCAGACAACCACTCTCGAGCTCTTCCGTCAACTGAAAGTAGTTAAAAATGCAACATGACATCGACAAACGAGCCTGTGATGGCCAAAATCGCTTAAACACAACCAAGGGTCCTCAAATTGTTACTTAAAGAGTCAAACACTGTAGTCCGTGACTTTCAAATGAAAGGGCTTCCCCAAGCGAATTCTACAGCCTACTCAGAAAAGGAAAGTGCTGGCTTCTCATCGGCTGCAGCGCCTATCGAACCCTGAGTTTGGACCTCGTGCCGTTTGGCAGATATTTCACAAGCACGCAAGGGAATCCTAACTGGCTAGTTTAACTGAAAATGGTTAGCACATCAAAACCGCCGTTTTGACAGCAAACATCCGCACCAGCAATCCTGTCAAATTTAATTTGGAACATCGTGGGAAGCACATTCTGATATATGAAATGACTCGATTTAGATGAAGAGCCAAGGGATCTGGAGCTCACCAAAAAGAACATGTCCCACCTCAAGAATTTTGAATTTCTTCGCTTCCACATTCTGAAAACAAGGTAACCATTCAAAAGATTCTTTCATAAAATGGAGATGATGTTCCCTGGAGTTATGGCAATAATCGAATCAACGACAACAATTTGATCCACCATGAGAACATCGCGCAAAATTCCAGTTAAAGAACACGATATCATTATATATATGGCTTATACCCTATCAGCTGGCAACTACAGTTGCCGCCACTCTTTAACTTGAGGGTAAGACAATAATGGCTTCAGCTATTTCTTAACGTTTCCAATTTTCTGTCCCTAACTTCATAGCTTCCCTGTCTCCTCTTTTGCCTTTTATTTTTCTTCCTTGGTCTCTTTCTCTCTTAGATGCATATTCCGAAGAACTTCTGGCCGACAATTTCTTCTCTACGGAAAGCAACAGGAAGCAATTTTTTGATGTCAGAACCATTACAGAACAAAATTAGTTACCTCCAACCTCAAAGCAACCTTAAAAGGACAAGCGATTGATAGAAGTATTGCTGCAGGTGCTGCAAATATGGAAAATTGCAAGACATTTACTCGACCTCGTCTTTGACCTTGTCAACAACAGAACAAAAGAAAAATTAGCCGTCAGCATTTGAACCGAATGCACATTGCACCTCCAGAAGAAGTTGAAAATTTCAAGTACCTAATTCACCAACAATAAAGTGACAGAAAGGCTGTAGCAAGAGATAAAGACAGCAAGTGGACTGCGGACCTTCCCTTCTGAAATTGATAGAACTAGATGCACTGCTCCCATTAGTTGAATAACAGCCTGCAATAAAGAGAGTAAGCTGTTAGCCACATTCTGAAAACAAGGTAACCATTCAAAAGATACTTTCGTAAAATGGAGACAATGTTACCAGGAGTTATGGCAATAATCGAATGAAAAACAACAATTTGATCCACCACAAGAACATCGCACGAAATTCCAGGTAAAGAAAACGATATCATTATATGGGTTATTCCCTATCAGCTGGCACATACAGTTGCCGCCATGCTTTAACTATCCTCTGGAGTGTAAGACAACAAGCAAAGACCAGTCTGATCTTCAGCAATAAACGAGAATAAGGACATAGATGAAGTCTTAACACAGTACCCTCTGACCTTTTGTCTATCGAAAAGAAGGGAAAAAAAAGAAAGAAAAGGAAAACACTTTGGAGAAGTGAGACCGGCCTTGGGCTACCTTCTGATACCCTGAGCAAAAAGCATAAACATGCATATGATAAATTTCTGTCGATATGGACGGGAGGAATGCAAAAGCAGAGGAACATGAATTCACAAAAGCACTTACCAAATGACAAGCAGGAGAATAATAATGAAATGAAAACAAGGTGAAAGAGCAATATGGATTAACGGAAGCCTGTGGAAGTCAATAACCATGCGGAGGAGATATCCGAGCCATTGGTTCCACTTGGCCGACCTGTTTTTTTTTTTTTTTTTTGGTCTGAAGGCCGACCTGTTGAAGACCTCCTCTGCTGCAGTTTGATCATGATCGGCCCTTGAAGATGTTGCTAAGACTCTACGCTGCAAGCCACACCGAAATTCAAACGAAAAAAGAATATCACTGCGAAGTTCGAGTTTCATATTTCAACGTCCAACTGGGATAACCCTAGTGTGCTAAAAGGGCCCTTTTTACTAAAAACCGGACGCAGTAACTAAAGATTGAGGACACCTGAAAATTAAGCAGATAGTTTCTATAGGCCAAAGTTCATAACACCGAAATCAAGACAGCAGTTTGACTTAAAAACAGGAGACTCTGTCCAACACGTTTTGCTCGAAGCTTGAAGTTAAAGTCCCGCCATCACTGAAACTAAAATCCATAGGAAGACGTGCTATTTCAACGCTAGCAACTTGGGCATGAGCAGCTAGAGAACCGAGCAAGAGCATCGTTGTCTCATGTTTGACCTCTGTTGACTTGAGTGTGACCTCGATTGATCCAGGCATGGGTGTTAGGGATCAAGCAAGCGCCCGGGAGTAGAGGTGGCCACGGTTCGGAACCGCCGGTTCCGGTTCCGGACTATCATGAATCGGCGGTTCGGGCCGGTTCCGGTTCAAACCGATTTTCAAATAAAACTTTAAGAAATAAAAAAATTTTAAATAATGAATTATGAAATAAAAAAGATAAAATTATGAAATAATAAATTTTCAAATACAAATTGTAATCAAATTTATGGATCGGGGAAAAAAAAAAGGGAGGGAAGAAAGGGCTTGAACTTAATGAATTATCATTAAGCGCCTACATATCTTCTTGGGGATAGAAAAATCAAAGCCCATGTAGTTCTTTTACCTTTGATAACCCCATACTTACCTCATCATCAATCGTCGCTACCTGTGGCGGTGGTACCCGTGCCAGTGATATCTTCGTCATTGAAGAATTCGGATTCGATGTTGCGATCCATTTCTTGTTGTCGATATGCCGCCTTTGTCCAATCATCGACACAAATTTGAACTTCAACTGAATCCGGAGATAATCTCGAACGTCGATCATCCAAAATATTACCTCCAATACTAAATGCTTGTTCAACCGCAACGGTTGAGCAAGCGGTTGCTAAAATCTCTTTTGCAATGTGAGCTAATACTGGAAATTGAGTTGAATGATTATTCCACCACTTTAGAATTTGAAAATCAATGTCGTCTGATTGAGGAAACTCAAATTCAGTAGTTAAATAAATTTCTATTTCAGAAATATTTCTCATTATTCCCTTTTGTCTTTTTTGTCTATTTATTAGATTTCTAGACCATCTACCTAGGTACTTATCTTGCATGCCACTAACTTGGGAAGAAGTTCCACTATCACCAACTATATTATATCTATTACAAAAATCATTATACAATTCTACTATTATATCTTTAACTTCTTTTTCTATATCTCTAATATTTACGGTTTCAATCAAATGTAAACACTCATAGTATGAATTCAAATCATCAAGTAAGCCCTCCATTTTCGTACGTGGATCCAAAACACAAGCAACCAAATAGATAATAGGAATTTTGGTATAATATTGCATCCATTTCGTTCGCATTGCTATAATAGTTGGACCTAATTGATTATCGCCTTCATTTTCTTGAAAAATATCAACAATATTTAGACACTCTGTTAAAAATAAATGTGTAGTAGGATAATAAACACCGGATAAAGTATAAGTTGCATTATTAAAAACTTTTAACAAATCTAAAATTCTTTTGCAAATATCCCACTCTTGTGGGTATAAATTACTTTGAGGAACATAATTCGCAAAAAATGTACATAATAATTCTTTATATGAAAAAGATTGATTAAGCAACTCGTATGTAGAATTCCAACGATGTGGAACATCTCTTGGAAATTTTTTTGGTTTTTTTCCATTTTGTTTACAAAATCTACCCCATTCTCTTATAACTTGGGAATGTTTCCATAAATATGTAATTGTTTTTTTTATTGGACGAAGAGTATCTTCAAGAGTTCGTAAACCATCTTGTACGCATAAATTTAAAACATGGCAAGCACATCTAATGTGAAAAAAATTTCCACCAAAAGCGGGTTTACAAATTGTTTCTAACTCGCGAACAGAAGCAGTATTTGACGCGGCATTATCAAAACCAATTGAAAAAATTTTATTAACCAATAAATATTCTTCTAAAACTTGCTTAATTATTCTATAAATATTATGTGCCGTATGCGATTCATCAAAAACTCGAAATGCAATAATTCTTTTTTGAATGTTCCATTCATCGTCTATCCAATGACATGTAATACCCATATAATAATGAGTTTGCCAAGAATCACTCCAAATGTCCTACTTATATATACACGTCCATTGAAAAATGCAAAAAAATTTCTCAAATCATCTTTTCCTTTTTTATAAAGTTTAATCATTTGGCGTTTAACCGTATTTCTCGAAACGGGTTTTGCTTGTGGAGTACATGCATTTTGTACAAAAGTATTAAAATCAAAATTTTCACCAAAATTAAACGTTAAATGTTCAACGGCAGTAAATTTAGCAAGTTCTTCCTCATAATTATTTCTATCGTAATGAAATAAATTAGAAGTGTTAGAATCGACAAACTTGGGAATTTGTTGTTGCCTCGTGTCGATCCCGAATTCCGTTGGATGTTTTGACGCCAAATGTCGACGATATGTTCCATAGCCGCTTCCAGTTGTAAACCTGTATACTTTTTTGCAATGGTTACAAATGAGATTGTAGTCGTTACCTTCTAAATGTTGCTTGGTGAAGTGTTGCCATATGATGGATGCACTCCCTCGACTCATTTCTTTTGTTGTTGATGCTTCTTCGGTATTGGTAGTTGGTTGTAGACTCTCTTGCGTCGGGATGTGCTCGACATTAGGAATAACGTTGATATCATCTTCGTCATCGTATCCCCAATGTGCATACTCACGAGGATCATGAGAATAATTGGATTCTTCGGGAATCATCGGGCTCTTTCCTCTTCCACTAGCCATTTTTTGAGAGAATTGAGCGGAAGAAATTGAGCGAATTTGAGAGAATTTGAGAAATGAGAGAATTTGAGGGAAGTTGTGAGGAAAAATGAAAGGTGAAGATGGATATTTATAATGGTTATGGTTGTTTTTTAAATTAAAAAAATTATTTAATAATTATTAAAAAACAAAAAAAATAAAATAAACGGCTATATAGCCGTTCAACAAAACGGCTATATAGCCGTTGGTCAACCAAACGGCTATATTATAGCCGTTGGTCAACCAAACGGCTATGGCCGGTTCGAAACCGGCGGTTCCGAACCGCGCGGAACCGCCGGTTCCGGGCCGGTTTGGGAAAATTACAACCCGGAACCGACCCGTGCCACACGGGCCGGTTCCGATTCGCAACGGGCCGGTTCCGGGTTTGACCCGGCCCGTGGCCATCTCTACCCGGGAGTCCTAGGCCCACATAAGTAATTAAAAGATGATCATCGATGGTAATTGCTCTATTTATCGATTTTTCCTTCAAGCATAAAAGTTCAAGTCCAATCATGGAGATCTCTCTTTGTGGAGCAACCGCGCCATCTCTTGTAAAATCTCGAGAAAAGTGCAATGACACATTTCCCATAGCAATTTATCAACCTCAATTCACCGTTTCATCAAACACTTTTTTTTTCATTTATGTCGCAAAAAATAATTATTTATATTACTTACACAAAATAATAAATATTTTTTATTATTCATAAAAATGTTTAAACATGTATTATTCTATCGATTAATTATTTTAAGTGAAGTTATCACTTTCAAAAATTATTTTTGAGAATTATTTATTTTTCACGAAATAAATAAGTAACTTTAGCGATCTTCCATCTCTATGCAAGGTTCATGTATTTGATTAGATGGGGAAAACTTTCCCATAATCATTCTTTCGCTTGTCTCTCGCTCCCTGAAGTCGCCCTCCGGCCATGGCCACAACCCTCGCAGTTTGAAGCTCCTGCTCACGACCACCACAAGTTAGTCCCCTTTGATCTGCTGGAGCGGCACGGGAAGGACAAGCCATGAGAGAGGTAGTACTTCGAGCACATGCACCTAGAGATCGTGTTCACCGTGGAGTTGGTGCTTTGGGTGGAGTCGCAACTGAAGGGCGAGGATTTCAAGGACGCCAATTTTTTAAGAGTGAGATGGAGAGGAGAAGAGGGGCGAGGACAAAGGAAAGCCATTTTCTCCCATTTTAGTAGGCATTCTGTTAGCCGAAAACGTTTAAGAGGAAATGGTGGGGGTTCTCTACTCTATGTAACTAGTCCCCTAGGGTCTTTACGAGTGATATCAGAGCCAACTCTCGACTGCGTGTAAGGCCACAATGAGGGTGTTGTGCCCGAAAGAGGGGAGAATGTGACAATCCAGACTTGGTAAGTAGGGAGGGATAGGCTAGTGTAATGCCTCAGTAGTACGAGAGCAATGCTAAGCACATATCTTCTATCTCACATCACCTAAGGCAAATACTAATCCATGACTTAACATCGATGGAATGCTACCTTTAATATCCGTTGTGTTTAAGAGAGCCAAAAATTCCCCTCATCGATCAGAGTATGCCAATTACCCTCAAAACGTGCAAGATAGTTACTGCCTATCATATTAGGCTAGTTGATCAGGTTGAGGTTTTTTACGCGTTTTAAAGTTGTGAGAACTCCAGACCAAAGAAGACAATATTATACGATGATAGCTTCTAGGGTCCTTACATGTTTGATTGACTATGCAAAAAGCGCACTTTTAGACGGGCCGTTCGCAAAATAGGGGTGCATGCTCCTGTGTAACTGGTTCATTGCTGGCCTTGCCTTATCCTCCTTCTCCATGGATTACTTGCTATTGCACTGGCATCGAAACAAGCTCTCCACACAAAGTTACCCCTTTGGAATAGTCCAAAAGCTCCATTATACTAGTTTCTTGACTCGATTTGGCACGACAAGGAGGGACCTTTCCCTAACTCTCTTTTTCTTCCAATTGCCTCAACTTCATCCTCCTCAAGTTGCTCACTTATTCAGAAATGGATCCCCTAACATGGGAAATCGCTAACATTCCCTACCATTGAGGGGAAAATTTTGAGCAGGAAGGGGTTTAAAATTTTTCAAACTCCAAAAAGGTTCTCACCCAATATTTTTACCTCAATGTTAGGGAATGTTAAGGAATTCCCATGTTAGGAAATCTGAATCCACTTATTCCTTTGAAGCACCGGTTTCTTCGGTGATCAGACCATACACTTACAATTACAAATTCCCTTGTTAACCCACTTGCTATATAGTGCCCTCAATTTCTTTTGGCTAGAAAGTTACGTAGAACTCATTATAGACTTGACTGATCAACGGGTTTTTTTTTTCAATTTAGGTTTTTTTTTTAAAACATTTACCAAAATAGGGCAAAAAAATTTATTTACCAAATTGGGGCCAGCGCAACACTTTAAATACCGCCTAGGCCTCAGGCAGCAGTCTAAAGGCCGCCCCCGGCCCAGCGCCACTAATCAGTAAGATTAATGAACTAGCAATTAATGCAAAAACAGCCAATTGGAAAGCAATGGTCATGTTTCTAATCCCCTAATCTACAAACAAAACAAAAGAATTATACCATTTGATCCCTTTACCGAATTGGGGCACGTGCGGCACTTTAAATGCCACTCGAGCTTTGGGCGGTAGTCTAAATGTGGCCCCCAACCCAGCGTGGCACTCTAAGGGTGCCTATGATAACACTTATCTACCTAAAATCAACTTCTAGTAAGAAATTGATTTTTCAACTTCTCTATCAAGAGTTGATTTCTGATAGAGAAATATATTTGAAGCATGTATGGTAACACTTCTTTTCTCTAGCAGCCAACGGCGGCGACTAGTACCGGCTGCAGAGACGATGAGTGATTTTTGAAGCCAAGAAGTAGCTTTTTTTTTACTTCTCAAATTGGACAAAAAATCCTACCAGACTTTCTACCATAAGTGAAAAAGTCTATCAGAAGTGAAAAAATTTACCAAATAGATTTATACTTTACAAGTGATTTTACCAAATGGATTTCCTTGCCACAAGTTATTTTCTCTGCCAGAAGTAACTTATGAAGTGTTATCATACCCCCCTAAGTGCTGCGTTGGGACGAGCACGGCACCTTCAATGCCGAGCGTGCATTTTAAATGTCGCACGGGCCGTGCGGGCCCGTACAGCTCAAGGGCCCCCAACGCCTTTTTTTTCATTTTTTTAATATTTTGTTATGCGTTTTTAATTATATTTTAAATATAAATATAAATAAAAATATAAATATTTATTTTGAGTCTAATCTTTATAACATAATTATCAATAAATAATTAAAATTTTATTAAAGATATATGTAGTTAACTTATTTAGTATGTAAAAAATTTAAAAAAATTTCATGAAACTTATTTATATTTATATAACTTTGTTAATATAAATAAAAAATTTATTAAGATAAAATTTTCAATTAATATAATGTATTTAGTATGCAAATAAATAATTTATTAAGGTAAAATTTTCATATAAATTTTATTAATTATTTGCCTACTAAAAAAATTAATTGCATACATATTAATAAAAAATTTAACTAATTATTATGTTATAAAAATAAGCTTCAAAATAAAAATTATATTTAAAAATTTATATAAATATAAAATTATAAAAACATGAAAAATTAAATTAAAAGAAAGCTCCAACGCCGGTCTCGTGAATATTTTTTATTAATTATTTTCATAGTCAATAAAGTAATTACATATATCTTAATCTATTTTTAATTAATTGTTGATAATTATGTTATAAAAAATGTTGAAAAGGAAAAAAAATAATATTCTAAATATAAATATAAACAATTAAATATTCATATAAATATAAAACTATAGAAGTCCATAAAAAATGAAATTAAAAAAATAAATTACATACATATTAATAAAATTTTCAATTAATTATTGATAATTATGTTATAAAAATAAGTTTCAAAAGGAAAAAGTTATATTTAGAAAGTTATATAAATATAAAATTAAAAAAATACGAAATTTTATTATTATATGTGTAATTAGTTTATTTAGTAGTTAAAAATACGAAATTAAAAATTTTAAAAAAATTAATTTATTAAGATAAATTTTCGTTAATTATTTACATACTAAGTAAATTAATTACACGTATTTTAATAAAAATTTCAATTAATTATGTTATAAAAATAGGCTTAAAAAGGGAGAAATTATTTTTAAAAATATATATAATTATAACTATAATTAAAATCATATAAAAAAACGTAAAAATAAACATTATTAGGACCACAGGGCCTTAGGCTCGCGCGGCACTAAGAATACCGTATGGGTCCGCGCAGCTTTCTAAGTGCACGGAGACCCAAAATAGTAAATATGTTTTTTAATCTATTTTGGTAAATGTTTTTTTAACTCTTAAATTGGAAAAAAAAAAACTGATGCACCCTTCTGATTATCTTAAGTAGGCTAACCCCGGTACCTTTGCGGACCTTTTGAACAACCCCTCGGTCCAAAGATCTATCTGTGCAATAAGCCTTTTGGACAAGCGGTTTTGAATTATTAATTTTTTTTTTTAATAAAAGGGTCCTACGTAGCTAATGCAATCGATGATTATCATACACATAAATTAATCTTAATGCGTCTGGATAAGGTTGGGGTAGGTTGGGGTCGGTACGTGGCGGATATTTTTGGCTTTTCTTTAAGAGAATGAAATATCTGTGATTGCGAAATCATCAGAGCCGTCGGAATTGCGGACATTGCGGAACCGACTTCGATCGAAGGCGCTGGAGAGCTCCGGAAGGCGCAGGTCTGGAGAAATCGGCAGAAAGCGACACGAAAGATGATGACGAGAGATCGGGACGACAGTTACGTGGAGTGGGTTGGAGGGGGCGGATCCGGACAAGTGGACGGCTCCCCCTCCACTCCCTGCTCTATAAATACTGTTGCTGCCCGACCCGACGGTTCCGTGGTCCGTGAGATTGAAGAGCTTTCGTCGTTACTTTGCTCTATTTCCTTCCGGTCGTTGGGTTGGCGAATCTGAGATCTGGAAATCATGTCGTGCGGAGGAAACTGTGGCTGCGGCGCTGGCTGCAAGTGCGGTGATGGGTGCGGAGGAGGGTGAGTCTGTTTTTCTTCTTTTCTCTTTGTGTGGCACAGATGTAGATTATGCGTTGGTAGACTTCCGACATAAAGCCGATGGATCTCGAATTTGTGTTGGTTCGGTTCTTGCGCGCTCTCGGCGGAAATACTGGCTCCTAGGAATTCGCGGGCGAGCGCGGGTAGACGGAGCAGCTACTTGTGTGATGATGATTATCTGGTCTTAGTTTTGTTGACTGTTGATTAGCCACCTAATTAGGGGAAAGGTGACGGTGACGCAGGTGCAAGATGTTTCCGGACATGAGCTACGCCGAGAACAGCAGCAGCGAGGCCCTCGTCATGGGCGTCGCGGCGTCTGAGAAAACGTGCGTCCTCGAGATTTTCCTTTTTTTTTTCTAGTTAATTCGATCGAAGAAGGCAGCAAAATCAAATTTTGATCTGACTTTCTTCTTGCCCGATGCAGCGAGAAGATGGAGGGAGGAGAGATGGGCGTCGCGGGAGGAGAGAACGGGTGTAAGTGCGGGTCCAACTGCACCTGCGATCCCTGCACCTGCAACAAATGAACGTCTCTGTGCGGCCGCAACCCATCTGTCGCTAGTCCCGGAGTCTAGACGTGAATAGAGAGAAATAAGCAGCAACTTTGTGTTATGTAATTATCATGTCCTGTAACTCAGGTGTAATGGTTTGGTGCGTGTTCGTATAAATGCAGTAGAGTGCATATTTGTGCTTGTTCTAGCCACAACTTAGCTCCTTTGTTTTCTGCTGCTGCTGCTGTATCTTTTTCTGACAGAGTCCAGGGGATGCTTTAGAGTGTAGAGGCACTGTGAAAATTTCTGTTGCATGATAGCTTAGCTCCTATCTTCTCTGCTCCTCCTCTTTTACTGAGGGAAACGACGGTGACGGATTAGATTTCATAGCCGCTGCGAATCTCTCTCTCGCGTGAGAGCAACAACTGACGCCCGGAATGCTGTGCGCTTTTTCGGTTCAACCGCTGCTGCCACATGTTGGGGGTGGTCAGTCCACGCCCACATGGCCCCAACTCGGAAGGGGAGTGCAGAAGGTTAGTACCGGGATGGAAATACGTATGAACGTTCTTAAGGGTGGGCCTCGAGGTTTTAGATAGGGTGTGCCGGATTGGTCTGGAATTTACAAACGGTACAGGAAGAAAGAGAACAGAGTACGGCCCCTTTGGATAAAATGGTCCGCTCACTATCCTCCCCGTGCATCGCGCGCGTGCTCTGTCTCGCTTTGGTGTCGAGAGGGTCTTTAAGCTGTGACGCTGGAGCTCGGAGCTTGTGCCCATGGTAGCACCAAACCATGGCTCTCCGTTGTTACCGTTGGAGGTTGAAGCTGACGGCCATGGTTGCGTATAACTGAGCTCGAAGCTCGTGGCCATAGCTGAAATGTGGATCAAGCGGCGAGGGAAGATTTGGGGGGTCAACGGGCTGGGCAGGGCAGGGTGAATGCCGTGTTGGGACGGTGATTTGTGATGGAACTTGGTGGACCTTGAAGGCAAGATGGGGTATGTTGGGAGATGATTTGCGGTTAAGGGGTAAAATCATTAAGCATAATCATTCTTTATTGTACCCTACTTATTTTAAATTGAATATTTTACTGTTAAATTGCTGAGATAGATGATTTTAAATAGACATGTATTAACATAATTTAATGACAATTGATATTGTTAAATTTATTATAGATATATTAAAATTAGGAATTTTTATTGGTTAAAAATTTGATTTGGAATAAATTTTTTTATAAGTATAATTAGTTTGAATTTATTTTGGTCGAATAATTAATTTTGAATTTATCAATTTGAGAATTTTTGTGATATTGAGATGTTAAAAATAAGTAAAGACTCGAAAACATTGGTCTAGCTGGGGCCTAATACACTTGTGCATGTTCAAGGTTGAGTTTAAATAACTCGTGTCATGAATAATTTAATAGCATCGATATACTAATCTGTTGAGAGTTTGTATTTATTTATTGCGTATTTAGAATTATCAACGTGTTATTCGTGATGACACGTCAAGCACACACTGTATATTTGATTTTATTTTTAAAAATGACACGGTAGAGAAGATTGGTGCTTTGTTTTATCACCAAATCAGTCTTAAATTTTATTAAGCGCGTATAATATTTTACTAAATGCCTTTTTCGAGCAAAATAATGATCTCTGAGTTGCTATTTTCACATATGTTCCATCCAACCTTGAAAAGAACGATTTACTTTTCACACCCCACAATAGCAAAAAAAAAAAAAAAGTACGAATGTGTGTTCTGCTAAAAACTCGACAAAAGATTCCAATTCGTTTGTTTCTTCCAATCTTGAAGATAAAATACTAGAAAAGGATCACAAAAGAAAAGAGATAGAGATAAGATTGCATTTTTTTTCATGTTAAATCGTGAAGAAAGTTATCGATATTCTCACGAATCATATTCTTGGAAAAAAAAATTGAATGCGAAGAAGTTGTAATTACATTTGGACTTATCAAAATAGCTTAAAATCTAGACATAACAATCAATGATCGATCTTCCAATACTCAAATTTAACGACATTATCACAAATTATTATTTTATATTTCATTTCAAATTGCATGAATAGGTCATTTCGAAATTGACAGTTGAACCATCTGAGGTTCCATTAATCGAGAATACATGACATTGGAGAGAATATATATATATATATATATATATATATATATTAAAAACCTAGAACAAACATGGTATATGAAGGAGAGCTGATGAGATATTTTTTAGAGGAGGTGATTTTAATTATAATAATTCGAACAAATCTTGTGATTTGGAGAGTAATTTGGTCAATTGACGTACAAATTGCATGATTTAGCCAGAAGGTGTGGAAATAGTGCCATCCATGTATTTGTTGTGGATTATGTTAAAAGGTGTTCCGAGACACTTCTTGAGCCATCATGTATAAAATACCATGATTTCCAATATGGCAATATAGGTACTCCTGATTGTTTAAGTACGTGTTTAAGAGGTGGGCCAATAACATCCATCAATAAGACATTATTAAAAACTTGTATACTTGTTTTCAATTATATATTTATCGCATTTTTTTTTGTATCGAAGGTGTCCGGGCCAACATTCGTACGGATCGCGTACCTCAACTAATCCTCCGGGAAGGTTAGCGCAGCATCCTACCGTCACGACCCTCCGCTTAAATCACCAGTACTCAGCGAGATTCGAACCCAAGATCTCTCGTGAAAGGACCAGAGCGTAAACCAGCTGGGCCACCGATGGGTGGATTATTTATCGCAAATTTTTATCCCGCATAAAGTACAATTCATTAATTACTTATATCAATTTATTATTATGTTAATCCATTTAAGATAATTGTAAATTATTCTTTCATTTTATATAGAAATTTGGCATGTGCAACTGGATTAGGTTTATTCGAAACTCGAATCGAATCACCTAAAAAACAAGGCCGGAAAATCGATTTTTATTCAAATCAGTCTAGAAACTGGTTTCAACTTTTTGGAATCAATTGAAACTGGTCCGATGCCTAGTTTTAGGTAAAGACCTCTACTCGGACCGATTTTAGAACTGGCTTTTAGTTACTACTTAAAAAAAGGAAAACCTAGTCTCACTTGCTGGCCTTGCCTCGCCTCCTTTGTTTCTTTTTATGGTTTAATACGAGGCAACTTTTCAAAATTCTTGTGTAGGTTGAGTTCCACATGTTTATGGAAAGGTGTTCGATGTCACTTGTCTCTCTATACATCTTCACGTGGAGACGGATGGGCACAAAAATTGATTGTGTTTATAACTCTTTGTAGGTTTTCCAGAAAATTGCCATTGGCCTAGGATACAAGAAATTAAAAAAAAAAAAGAAAAAGAAATAGGTTCTTGGGTAGATTCTGAAATTGAATCGAAAAATAGGATCAATTTCAAAATAGGTTCCATAACAAACAGGATAGGTTACTGGATTCCATAAATTGAAAAATCAATTATAAGAGGATCGGTTTCGGGGTCTGCATTTGGACCCTACCCACTCGATCCATGCTCACTAGTAATAAAAATGTAGTGGTTACGTCTCATGAGATCGATCAATGATTGTGACGTTAATCATTAAAAAGATCCAGTTAATATCTCCCCGCTCAAATTAGATTGAGTGTTGACGCTGCATGTATCGTCCTAGCTTGTTCGACATCGACGAAGCCCCAAAAGGTATATTCAAAGGGGTCGTGTCTGCTTTGTGCAGAAGATTATACAACGAGCGGGAGAGTTTTATACTAACGCCTCAGCAGATAGTTGTATTGGTAACTATTTTTCACTATTCACCTCGCCTAAAACAAATTCCATATAATCAGAACCAATTGATATTTAGAATTTTCTTTTCGGAACACAATTTGAAATTTTCGCATATTAGTGTTGACACCTGATTTTTAATCATCTTTTCTCTTTTAAAAATTTTCAGTATTTTTCGGCATTTTTATTTTTTGAAAAATCCATAAAAATTCATAAAATTGAAAAATTAACTTTGGGGACCTTGGCCAAGCCTAGAGAATTAATTTTGACCAAAAAATGATTTTTCATATTTTCAGTATTTTTTAGTATTTTTATTTTCGAAAATTCATGAAAAATAAAGAAAAAATGAGAAAATTGCAAAATCAACTTTGGAAGCCTTGGCCAAGCCTAGGCAACCATTTTTGAACAAAAAATAAATTTTCATATTATATATATATTTTAATTGTTTTTAAAAAAAATACAAAAATACTTGAAAATTTTGGAAAAATAACATTTGAGGCCAAAAAAATACACAAAGATAGTTAATATTTTTATTTTAAATCTATTTTCATATTGGCCATCGCAAATTCAGAAAAATCCAATTCGAGTCACATGTTCCTTCACGAGTATAATCTCGAATCGGGCCTAAAAAAATTTAATTTGAGTCAACTTATTTTTAATTTTCACTTTTTATGAGTTGTGACATTGTCTTCTAATATTTTAAATTTTCATCTTGGCTCGATTATACCCAGAATGACTCAATTTTGCAAAAGGGCTTTAATTAAATTCTGCATTATTTTCCGCGGCAAGAAATGAGCTTAAATTTGACATGTGGTAAATTTTGGTGTGTCAAAAATTGTGAGGAGATTTGGACTTAATGAAATATATTTTTTCATGGACTGAATTGTAAATACTTAAAATTCAAGGACTAGAGTGCAAATACCTAACTCTTGAAGGATTATTTTACAAATAACAAAAAGAAGAGTTAGTGGATAAATTAGAATAGAGAAGGGAAGATGGAGAAGAGGAGATGAAGAAGAGAAGTTGGAGAAGAATGGATGGAGAAAATAAGATAAGAATAGAGAAGGGAAGATGGAGATGAAGAAGAGTTAGTGGAGAAATTAGAATGGAAGATAAGAATAGAGAAGGGAAGATAGAGATGAAGAAGAGTTAGTGGAGAAATTAGAATGGGAGATAAATATGGAGAAGGGAAGATGAAGATGAAGAAGAGTTAGTGGAGAGATTAGAATGTGAGATAGAGATGGAGAATGGAAGATGAAAATGAAGAAGAGTTAGTGGAGAAATTAGAATGGGAAATAGAGTTAGTGGAAAAATTAGAATGGGAGATAGATGAGTAGGTTATAAAAGGAGAAAGAAGTGAGCTTGAGAAAGGATTCTTGAGAGAGAAAATTTGAAGTGTTTGGGATGATTTTTTTTTTTTGAGAGAAAATTTTGGATGTTTGAGAGAGTTTTGGGAGATTGAAGAAAAATTTGAGAGAAAGAAAATACCAAAAGAGAGAGAATTTTGAAGATGATGGGAGTTCAAAGCTAGGGATTATCATCACAAATTCTTTCATCGATCAATATAAATCAAGAGTTCATCCTCATCAACGAGCAAGCAAATTCGAGCTAAGTGTTTTTATTTATTCATTTGTTTATGGTTTTACTTGCAAATTAGCACAAATTGTATACACTTTCTCCATCTCCTCTTTTTTTTTCCATATTTTATGTCAGGAGAAGGATATCTCTACGTCAACAGCAAAAATCTCGTAGATATGCAAAAATCGGCCCAAACAAGCTCCTAAGCTGTCCACCGATTTCTCAACTGATCTGTGACTAAAAGTCCCTTTTAATTCAAAAGAAACTCTCTATATTGGGAACATAGAGAGCGAAAATCAATTATAGAAATCCCTCCAAAAAAAATGGGAGATAAGTACTCTTTCCACTCTTCTGGTTTTAGGTGCAGATTAGCACATATTTTGTATACTGACATTTCACTCTATTTTATGTCAGGAAGCCGCAGCTTTATATCAATGGTCAACCCTATGGAAGCACAAAATCGGCTTGGAGGAGTCCTCAAGCGCGCACAAATTTCAAATTGTTGAATCAATTCGTTGTATTTTATTTTAAAGAATTCATACCCCAGAATGGAGAGGACAAAGTCCATCCGCAATTTAAATACCTGCACCATAAATCCCAAAGGGAAGAGCCAAGCCAATGCTTAGCCTCCCATTGGAGGTTTTTACTTACAGTAGTTAAATACCTGCAACTTAAATACCTGTATCTTAAATCCCAAAGGGAAGAGCCAAGCCAATGCTTAGCCTCCCATTGGAGGTTTTTACTTACAGTAGTTAAATACCTGCAACTTAAATACCTATACCTTAAATCCCAAAGGGAAGAGCCAAGCCAATGCTTAGCCTCCCATTGGAGGTTTTTACTTACAGTAGTTAAATACCTACAACTTAAATACATGCACCTTAAATCCCAAAGGAAAGAGCCAAGCCAATGCTTAGTCTCCCATTGGAGGTTTTTACTTACAGTAGTTAAATACCTGCAACTTAAATACATGTACCTTAAATCCCAAAGGGAAGAGCCAAGCCAATGCTTAGCCTCCCATTTGAGGTTTTTACTTACAGTAGTTTAAATACCTGCAACTTAAATACCTGTACCTTAAATCCCAAAGGGAAGAGCCAAGCCAATGCTAGGCCTCCCATTGGAGGTGTTTATTCACTGTCATGTACTTCCTATAATTTAATTTTTGAATCATCAGACCCAAAAGATAAGTAGGTTGTAATACTGCACAGAAGTCGTTAACACACTCCTTCTTTCGGATTCAGGGAATCTTTAACACTTAAAAAAATATAACAAATAAAAATATATACCATCCATGCATCCTATTTAAAAAGTGAAAACACGAAAGAGAATACCCTACTATAGCCTTAGGAATAAACCAAGCCTGAGTTGCCGAATTAGGATATCCATGAAATTAAGGTACCGAAAGGGCATTAGTTTTAATTAACTAGTGTAACCAAGTCCCCGAGCTCCTAATCTCTGGTTCGCAGGAATAAATTAGTTCTCCCGCTAATTTATTTAGGTTTCTAATCGACCTACCAAGAACGATTAGTGGCGACTCCAAATTTTAAAATCATTTAAAGAAAAACCAAAGTTGCGATTCGGTAGGGCTTGGGAGGGTCCGCGTTAGGTTAGTCAAATCTAATTAACCTAATAATCCGTTAACCCCTTTTAAAATTTAAAATTTTTTTAGAGGGTCGCGACAATTAGTTACCAGACAAAAGCTTCTATCATTTATATGTATTTTTATGAATAATATTATATTCACGAG
This sequence comes from Psidium guajava, assembly GCA_016432845.1. Classification (NCBI taxonomy): domain Eukaryota; kingdom Viridiplantae; phylum Streptophyta; class Magnoliopsida; order Myrtales; family Myrtaceae; genus Psidium; species Psidium guajava. The sequence goes on from CM028224.1 coordinate 38,431,715, forward strand.
AGGCGATATTTTATGTCTACCTTGGCGATATTTTGTTCTATTCCCGTGAGCGAACTATTCGGATCTTACTTATTTCATCTCGAAAATTCAATAATTCCATTATGAAAAGATTGGTTCTGAGTTTCATAATTATTGTCACTTCGATTAAGATCATATCACAATGCCTAATAAAGGACAGAAATGGAAAGCCGAGAGGGTCACCGACGTCGACGAAATTCAGAGAGGCGGCTCGCTCCCTCCCCCGCCCGCGATCGATTCAGTTAACAACGTATCTTTCTTTCCCCAGACTGGTAGATCTAACGGCCCAAAACCATCCCACGAGCCTCATCTGGACCGTCCAAACGCCGTGCGACTTTTCAGATTTCGTGCCCAAAAAAAAAAAGGGGAAGAAAAGAACAAGAACAGAGTGCCGTTTGAGGTTCAAACATATTTACCCCACCCAACGTTTCACGGAAACGTGAACCGCCGTTAACTCTCGATAAAAACCCTCGGCTTGGCAATGGCGGCTGGTCGTTCTGACGGCGGCTAACGGCGACGTCAGTTGTCGCGCACGTATTCGTTATATATGAAAAAGGAAGAGGACCTATGGAAGAATGTTACTGTTCCTCGCTTGCGCATGTATATTTATATTTCTCTCTCTCTCTCCTGGTTTCAACGGGCGAGGATTTTTCGAAACGAAAGCTCTTGTTGCATCTCTCTCTCTCTCTCTCTAGGAGGAGGAGCGCTCTCTCTCTCTCTTCTTTTCAGGGTCGAATTTATAGCTCTCTCTGGATGAGCTCGACTTCAATTCCCGCCACTTCCCGTCAAGAAGAGGTAAAGTTTTTGACCCTCGCAGATTGCTAGATACTCCGTTCTCTCTCTTTTTCCGGTTAATCGCTCTTGTGCTGCTGCCTTTTGCTTAATCGCTCTTCGCGATCGGCTTCGCGACTGCGGTTCTTGGATGGGGTCTGATTCGAATTACGCGACTGGAAACCCTAGAATTGGCCGTCGCTTTGGGTTTTTTGGCGTTTCGTTTCTGTTGGACTAGTGGTGGTTCCGAGATCTGGGTTCCGCCTTGTTTTCTTGCCTTGGTGGTTGTGTCGCTCGTGGATTTGGTTTTTGATTGTGGAGAAGAGGTCCGCCCCTGTAACGGCTATGGAGGTTTATGGTGGATATGGATCAGTTCTGATCGCTGATTGGTTTTGGCTTTGTCCGTCGTTGGTGCTGCAGGACTTTGGGCGTCGGAGATGACTGTGGCAGGAATGGCTGAGTTAAAAATAGAGGATTGTTGTCTCGAGAACAAACAATTGACTGCCGCCTCCAACTCCTCTTTATCTGAGAGCAGTGCCAGTGCTACTCTCAAATCTCCTGCAGTGTCCAGCCCAGCAACTACTTCTCCCTCTCACCGGTATGGCTTGCTAAAGAGCAATTGCTGTAGACAGCGACTTTTTTACAACTTGCTACTCTTTTGTGTAATTGTTAAGTTGTTCTATTTGCGGCCCTTTCTGTCCTTGTTTCTTTGCTGTCGTTGCTGTCTATTGTAATTGCATCCCTTCGATGCTGATTTAATTGAGGAGATTAACATGCTTGTGTCCTGCTGGTGGATATCACTACACTGGAATATTGTTTCTAGTAGGCTAATTTTGCAGTGTTATCTTCAGGAGGACGACGGGACCTATCAGGCGGGCAAAGGGTGGTTGGACCCTAGAGGAGGTTAATTTTCTGCTACTCAAGTGAATGATTTGCTCTGCGTGTGCTCTTTCTGTGTGATTGTTTGAACTTTACATCCGAGGTCATTTTATACAATTATGTTTTCATATATCGAAGGAGAGAGAACTGAGCAAAATTTTATCTAGTCAAAAGAAGTGCGAAACTAGCGTTGCCTAGACTGAACCTCGGAAACTCCATCTTGGGAATTGCTGAGCCTGTACCTCATTGTAGAGCATATTTGCTTGTTTCTGTCCAGGAATAGCAGTTTCTAACCATTGTCTACCTTATCCAGGACGAGACATTGAGAAATGCTGTTGCAGTTTATAATGGCAAGAATTGGAAGAAAATAGGTAGTTCTCTTTCTCCTGACAGACTTTCTTGAAGTTCTGCCTGTGCTTTCAGTCATGCCATTCTTGAGACCCGGAACGTGCTAAAGATCAGTTGCTTTTGGGACTCCGATTCAAATATCCAAGAATAATCTGTGGTCTATTATTTTCTGATACAGATGAGTATTGTTCTGTTAAAACATTAGATTGAATGCATATGTATTCTATGTTAACCAATTGAGTGCTATGTCCATACGAGAGGAAAAATATATTGTTTGCTATTACTCATGAGGAAGAACACTTCGAATTTCTATGAATACTCCAATAATTCGGTTTTCTTATGGCTTCGTTTTAATAGAATTGGTTTTATAAAGGAAGAGATGGTTCGGTTCATCACCTTTTCGTGAGTTTATAACAGAAAGTTAGAGTTTCCAAATGCTTTCTTTCACAGAATATCTACATTATACTGGTGCACACTTGTGCTTTTCAAAAAGAAACAGATAAAATGCCATGTCCAAGCGGTTAAAGCAGTATAGATCATCATCACTCCGTAATATTTTGCCTTGTGTTTGTAGCTATTTATAATCCTCTTGCTTTCTACATTTTTCTAAGTGTTATTGTCCATTACATGTGCTTCATTCTGGCATTGACTCTCTCTCCTAAATTTATTGAAAATGCTAGAACTCTCATTTTCTTTCATTGGGTAATGTGAGGAGTCTGTGGACAAGTTAGTCGGCTGCTTGAATTATTCAGATACAAAGTATCTCTATGCATTCTGCTTCTTAGAGAGGATAAACTGCCCTTTGACTTATTTGGTGATCTTGTTTGGTTGCAGCTGAGCACTTTCCTGATAGGTCTGAAGTCCAGTGTTTGCACAGGTGGCAAAAAGTACTTAATCCTGATCTTGTTAAGGGACCTTGGACCCAAGAGGTTGGACTTAGTTTCTTTCTTTTTGGTTAAATTACAAACTATCTTACTTAACTCCCTGCTTTTTTCTGGCATATAGGAGGATGATAAGATCATTGATTTGGTATCAAGATATGGTCCCACAAAATGGTCTCTCATAGCAAAGTCTTTGCCTGGTCGTATAGGGAAACAGTGCCGAGAGAGGTAGGTTTCATGATCATGATCTTATCTGATTGAGACGGATTGTTATTCTATGGGTGATAATCTGTTGCTATGGGAGCCTTTTACTTCTAATACTTCTATAGGTTTCTATCTACTTTCTGGATTTCAGTTTCTTTCTTTCTTCATGAGATGATCTACTTTTCAAATTTTTGTCGGGCATCTGTGTAGTTTCTTGACTGTTCTGTAAATTTCAGATAGTGCAATGCCTCTAAATAGATTCGTAAGGGAAAATTTTCTCTTTTATCATCTACTGATAGGGCAATGCCTCTGTAAATTTCAGATGGCACAATCATTTGAATCCAGATATCAAAAAAGAAGCTTGGACTTTGGAGGAAGAGCTAGCCCTTATGAATGCCCATCGGAACCATGGGAATAAGTGGGCTGAAATTGCTAAGGTTTTACCTGGAAGGTATGCCAGTTCTTCACCATATATTACGACTTTCAAAAAATTCTGGTGAAGGAATTAACTATTTCTAGACATGGAATGGACCAGTGGGGTAGTAAAAGCAAATTGCTTTATGATTTCGTGAGTCCTGCGTCCCAATCTTTTAGCCACTCTCCTGTCTTCTGATTCTTTTGAGGGATTTGAATAATTTGTTTGGTGCTTGTAACTAAAAATATCAGTTGTTTTTAGCCAATTTTTGGAGTAAAATAAGATCTGCTCTATGATTGCTTAAGTCCTAGGTCCCTGCCTTTCTGCCAATCCTGCGTCTCTGGTTTATGACGGTATTTAATAATTTGGTTTGGTACTTGTAAATAGATGGTATCAATTGTTTTTAAAATGTTTTGCAGTGTTATTATTCTGGACTAGCTATTTGTACCATTGCTCTCTCATCTTTGATTTGAGATTTTAAAGATGCTGATTTGATCAGTTGACTATGACTAATGGATTTATTTTCAGGACCTTGTCCCCCAAAATGATGGATGAAGAGGTTGGGGGTTGTCTATCCCATCAAGTGTTTTTTTCTCTTTTTTCTCGTAATGTCAGAAACAGCATTTCTTCTGGTCCTCTTCAACTAATGAAGAATATCTGAGAAGATTTTCTTAATCTAATAAGTTTTTGGTTTTTGTTTTGCTTACAATAGCATTAGGAACTTATGAGTACGTGAAATTGATGTACTTGTTAAAATTTTTAGCAACAACATCGCTGAAAATGTGCTTCATCTGTTCTATTGTAAATCTGGATGTGCTTTATTTCTGCAAAAATTGTTGAATTTGCTTGAATCTACCTTTAAGCTATATTGGTGAATGATCTCTTTTGTTATGCAGGACTGACAACTCAATAAAGAATCATTGGAATAGTTCCTTGAAGAAAAAGTTAGACTTTTATTTAGCCACTGGTAAACTCCCACCAGTGGCAAAAAGTGGTTTACAAAATGGCTCCAAAGATGCAAGCAAACACACTTCAGCTAAAAGATTACTTGGTTGTAATAAAGGAGCAAACTTGAACCCTCAAACTTCATTAGGAAATGCCGGCACTTGCAAATTAGAAGAAGAGAATCAGGATAAGTTGGAACTTATGGCTCGGCATCAAGAAGCATGTGAGTCACCAAGTTTTCTTCCGAGTGAGTCTGTTGATTCGGGTAGTGCAGAGTTTAAATCTAGAATAGATGTTTCCAGCAATTTAGAAGTATTGGCCCAGAGTGAGGATAGTGGAGCCTGTTGTAAAAGGGATGACAAAGATGTTGGAACAACACCACCAGAGCAAGCTCTGTTTTATGGTTGTCTATGCTACGAGCCACCACCTCTGGAAAGTTGCATCCCTCTTGATTCTGAGATGAACATTCATATTCTGAAGCCAACTTGCAACTCAAGTCCTTCAAGTCCTGTTAGTTTTTTCACTCCACCTTGCGAGAGAAATGGTGTTTTTTCCTCACAAAGTCCCGAATCTATCCTCAGGCTTGCTGCTGAGACCTTCCCTAATACTCCATCTATATTGCGGAAGAGAAAAACTCAGGTTGCAAAGCATTTGTTTTCGAATAAAACTTCAAAGGTAGATGGGGAGATTGTGAAAGACAGGCTTGATTCTCCTGATGTAGGGAGTAATGGTAGTTTAGAAAAGTCCACGTCTCAGAATACAAGTGTCTATGATAGTCCTTGCCTCAGTAATGGTGCCAGTGCCACTATGTGCAATGGTGGTGCTTTTAGTGCATCTCCACCGTATCGGTTGAAATCCAAACGGACTGCACTTCTCAAGTCTGTGGAAAAACAGCTTGATTTCACCTTTGAGGAAATGAAGCTGGATGGTGGTACAAAATCGGTTGATGTACCTATCAAGGAGAATGTTCATGATGCAGAAGATCCTTCTTCACACGTTACAAAGATGGTTTCGATCCAGGAATTGAAAGTGTGAGTAATTAGCATAATAGCTTCTGTTCAGTTAAGTTTCGTTTTACTACTCTTAACTTCTTGCATTTTTTATGTAAATTATACTGTTTCATTGAGATTAGTGCTTCAGAATTCGCTGTTCTTTTTTGTCTTCTTTTTCAAGAATATATGATCATGAATTGAGTGATTTCACTGTTCCGTTCTCAGTTCATATTGGAAGTGATCGTTGTAGTGGTAGGTTTGAGTCCTAGGCTGAATTCTGCTTTAGCTTGGAGGCACACCAAATGTGTCTTTTAGGGGTGTTCATGATTTTGTTTGATTCAGTTCGGAGGTCTTTCCGGCCCAATCCCTACCTAAAGCCATAACAAAATCAATTTACAAGTATGAAGTTGATACATGTTTAGACTATCTAACTTGAATGTGCAATAATAAATTGATACAATATAAACAATTTTATATGAGGAACTACTAAACTCAATCACTTGCTGCCGTTACTATTCGGTTTTCAGTTGAGGTCTCTCTGCTAAACATAAAGGAAATATGATGACACTTAAATGAAATGAAATGATCAAAATATTGTTTTTCCAAATAAGGAAAACATAAAAGATCATAGAAAACTCTTTAGTAAGTATTATTTGAGATAAAAGAATCTTTATCATGGCCAACTTGAGAAGTGAAAATATTTTGTTTAATAGTAGAGAGTAATCTTAGATAGGAAGAACTTCCTTGGTTAGGCTAAACTACAATATTTATTAGTCAAAAGGAAAATAATTTTGTTAATTAAACTTATTGGTTTCCAAAGTTATAAACCCAATCCAAACTAATAAACCAATAACCAAAAAGTCTAGACTAAAACTATAACAATATATTGTTAAACCGAACTTATCCGTTTGGTTAGGCTCAGTATATTGGTTTCAGCTATTCATTAACACCCCAATTGTTTTTAACTGTGTTCACATCTGTTGGAATGTTTCTTTTTCATTTGTAAAAATTGTTCTCGAGAAGACTAAAAATTGAAAACAGAAACTATTTTGTTGGGACAATGAAACTGAAAACGCTTTCTGGAATTACGCAGCCCCGGGATTTTTTTTTTTTTGCCTTGGGCTTGTGTGTTTGGCAGGCATGAATCTAGTCATTATCAACATCAACATCACAATCACCTTTATCCCAAACTAGTCGGGGTCGGCGGTCAAGGAACCCTAGAGAAAAGCATAAAATATACCAAAATAAAAGTAACAACAGAGATTATAAAAAAATAAAAATACAATAAAATAAAATAAAATAAAAAGGAAAAAGGGCTAAAGAGGGTAATCTGGAACTTAGGAAATCCCCCCCTACAATGCAAATAGTTTTCCTCCACTCCATCCTAAGACAAACCGTACGCCAATCTATTTCCCACTCCAATAAATCTTATTTTACTACCTTTCCCCAAGTAAGTTTCCGTCGGCCTCTTCCTCTCTATGAATCTAGTCATTATATAACTATAAATATGGAAGATTATAACCATTCCCGAACATCCCATTAATGTTTTTTTTTAAGTGATGAAATATTTTTAAGCAAATGAGAAAGGTATCTGCTTATGTTCAGGCAGAACCTATTAAGCTCCACGGGAAAATGTTAGAATTGTGGTCCAGCTATTTGAGACACTGGGAGGATGTCAGCCATGAACCATCTCTTTAAATTAGTTGAGATGCTGCTTTGGGAATTGAACTTTATTTCGTCTTTTGCCCATCATCAGTTTTTTATTTGTAACGATTTTTTTTTGGTTGGGGAGAAAGTTCTAAGCTTATTGAATCTGAATTTTAATCTTAGATGGAGTAAGTGTTTATCATAGTTGCAAGCACCTCCTGATTAATCTGCCGCTACTATGATGCATAAATGTGATTTTTGGAAGTCCAAAGAGTATTAAACATGTCCAACTGTTGTCTTCTGAGTGGAGTTTGAACAATTTAAGATTCTATATGAGCATCTTGCCAAAGAACATGCATGTTACTTGTAAATTTGTAACCCCATGCCAAAAGGAAAAAAGAAGAAAAAGGATTGGTCAAAAGAACATGTAAACAAAGCTGTTGGTGTTTGAGTATGTAAGAGTATTGCGGCATTGGAAGTCTGAAGAGTATTAAACATGTCCAACTGTTGTCTTCTGAGTGGAGTTTGAATGATTTAAGATTTTATATGAGCATCTTGCGAAAGAACGTGCATGTTACTTATAAATTTGTAACCCCTTGTGAAAAGGAAAAAAGAAGAAACAGGATTGGTCAAAAGGATATGTAAACAAAGCTGTCGGTGTTTGAGTATTTAAGACTATTGCGGCATTGGTAATATGGGGAAATACTTAAAATGGGCAATCATGTCAAGCGGTCAGTCAACACGAAAGGGAATGACCTCTTTAGCTCTTAAATAGAGTAGTAAATTCACTGATTCTTAGGCAGTACATTAAGATGGCTAAGGATGCTGTTTAAAAAGGTTTTTGTTTTCTCCCCCATTCATTGCTTCTGCAATAGACATTAATGCTCTGTTTGTTATTGACTCACAAGGACATAAAAGTTTACCTTGTCTGCAATTTCGTTTCAGGGACTAATAGTGGAAGTATTCTCAAAGTTGCTTGAAGTGGTGATAAATGGTAAACATCTACCAGGTGGTTGATGACAAGCGACCATCTGCATTGGAGATCTGGTATTCTTTCTTCAAAACTGTACTTTGTGGTCACAAAGATGGCTTGGCTTGGGAGATTCGTTCCCATCATATGCTTACAGCGATAGAAGAAACTCAGAAGTAGATGCTCTTTTAAAAATAAACCCATGATGGAAGATGGGGCATTTCCAAGTCTGTACAGAAATCATTTGATAAATGGAAATTTGGTTGGTATCACATCAAGGGTTATAAGGTGACTTTTCCTTTTCAATACATTTTTGTTCGCCATTGGCTGTCAATATCTTACTAACAGATCCATTAGCACAGTGCTTCCCCACTTGTAATTTAAGAAGGCTGTCATCCCTTTTATTGGAGTTTATCAGATTCAACTGTACCTTTTGCTGTGCTTCCAAATGTACATTCTCTACTAGTTCAATGTTACAGCTTCTGATTTGCTCAAGTGTTGAAGTTTAAAAACATTGGTGGAGTCTTATGGATGCTGCTACGTTACTGATCGATTCCTCATGCTGGCTGTTCCAAGCTAAGTCATTATTCTCCCCGAGAGGGTGTTGCTAGGTGTCTGGTGTGCAAATGTCTGACTTCTGATTTTCTCAAGTAGCACTTGATTAATCCATCTTTTGCTCGAACATCACTCTACTCGATCACTCTTGTAGAGTGGGATAATTGTCTTTGGACGTGGTTCAGACATTCTTTTTTCTGCGTGAATAATAATGCTGGTTTGGTCCTGACCACTGGTGTGTGTGTGAATGGTCGATTACAAGTGGTAGTTGCTTTGGTGTCGGTAGCAGTTTCAAGTATTCGCTTCATCGAGGAGCCTTTCTTACCCGTATATTATGTGGACAAGTGCGCACTTGCGCCAGGTTTGTAATATGAGTCGCTGTTGATGCACATTTGCTACAATCCTTTGGATATGAGTCGGCCAAATCATTTTGGCTGGAGAGAATGGGTTACATCTGTTTTTTCTTTCGGTTTTCAACCCCTAGCATGTCATTTTTATCTCTGCAAGCATGATAATGACATGGCCGGTTTTCACCAAAAAAAAAAAAATGACATGGCCGGTAACTAGTTTGCTTGATTTTGATAAAAGAAATAGACATCTCGTATGATATTTGTCCCTTTTGCTAGGAAACAACAGTGATTAGGCAGGGAGATTCTTGCCTAAGACCAGCAAATGTGGAATGTGTGAATCTCAGTTACTGGTAGAGTGGTTCTGGTGAAGGGCCCATTTTATTAATGGCTTTGATCATGTGGTCAAGATTGACCCTATTTTTTTCTTCTCTTACTTCTTTTCCGTGTTGGTCGGAGACATTGCTGTAGGAAGCTTACTTAGGCCGAGGGAAAGTAGGCCTAACACCGATATTCCCTTGCGTGTTAGTGGCAGGTCGGATAACTAAGAAAAGATGACCAGTTAAAACTGTCATCCAAGTTTTGGTACGTGCGCAATTTGATCTTCTAACTTTTATGTTACCCAATCAAGTCCTCCGTTCTCGATTGTGGGATTGGGTGCTTTTTCAGGGTAAGAAGGGGAAAATGCCCCTAACCCAAAAAAAAAAAAAAAAAAGGAGTAGACTTACTTAACCCTCAAATGGCTCGAAGTTCTATTCTGGTCATTGAAGATTTAGAGGGTTCTCAAATTGTAAACGGCTAATTTACATGAATGGAATTACTGTGGTTCTAGTTAGGAAAGCTATGCTCATTCGAAGTAGATAGTATGTTTAGGTTCATAAACAAGGTTGACTGATTATTGCTTGACGGGATCATAGCTTAGATTGTTTTAAAAGATGTTAGAAAAATCACTTGATAGAGGCCATGTAAGGTGCACCTGATCACACTGCTTCAAGACGCGACATATTGTTGCACTTTGAGATAATTATCCAAAAACGCTATAAATCTATTGCATATTTAGTTCTGGATCTTTTAATTTGGTGATTTTAATCTTAAATCTTTTGACAATTTTACTAATGTAATTCTCTATAAAATTACTGACGTGGACACTAACCATCCTACGCGGTACGGTCTCTATTGACGCTTACAATTTTTGCAAATTTTTAAAAAAATTTCTGCATGTTTTTCTTTTTCTTCTTTTTGCCCATTGTGGCCAGGCTCTTACCATCCAAAATGAAAATAAAAAGAAAAGAACATGGAAATCAAAAAGAGGAAAACAATCACAAAACAACAAAAATTCAGATTTTTTTTTTAAATTGTGAAAATTGTCTATGCCATCTAGGACTATCGATGTCACATTAGCGATTTCTAGCCAAAACCGATAGGAATGACTATATTGCCAAATTATTAAAAGGTTTAGAACAAAATTGATCAAATTAAAAGGTTCATGACTTATTAGCATTCGTCCAATATGTTTGGGATTTTTTTTTTGTAATTTTCCCATTGCACTTTCATTAATGTGATCCAAAGTTAATTAGGAAAATAATTAGAAGAGTGCGTCGGTTCATATAAATTTCTCTTTCGGTAGTGGATACGTTGTTTTTAAGTCTAATAAAGAGGGGTGTTTACGTGAACAAGTACAAACGTTCCCGAAGAGATGCGATTTAAAAGATCCCGGCTTTTGAAAGGTTACCTTTGACACCCCCTTAGACTTGCCCATTTTTTTGCTACGGCCCCAAGAAAACAAAATTCTCTCTCTGTTTTAAACACTTGAAACGCTCGAGTTCGTTCATTCTCTGTTCAGTACAAGCCCTAAAAATCCATTGGTTTTTGCACTTCAAGGAAGACAGATCGAAAGATTCAGGGGTTCGTCGGCTTTTCGATTCAGAGTAACCGTTAGAGTCCCAAGTTCTTCATTGCATCTTCGGGGTAAAGGTAGAACATCATCAACAATCGCTCTAAACCAGGTTATGTTCTCTCACTTGCTCTTTAATTACATTGTAGATTTGCAAAACATATGTAAATTTTCTGTTGTATTTTCCACCTGATAGATACATAGCCTCCCACGGAATTTGCGTGGTAAAAAGAAGTTTTGATATCATTTCTGACGGTGGGTATGATAACTTTTCTCCATACATAAGCTCATCTGAAGTTTAATGGATATTAAAAAATTAAACTTTGTATTATTAAAACAAATTAAAATTCTTAATTCTCTGCGTCCTTTATTGGATAAAAACTTTTTCGGGTGACAAACACAACATATGACATGCATCGCAATGACGTTTTTTTGTTTTTGAAAATGATAGCACGATATATGAAACATGCAACTCAATGCGCAATGTTCAAATTTTTGCTCGCATTAACACTTGCATTACTTTATTTTTAGGAGAAAAAAAATCACGTAAACCTAACGACCTGTGATTCACTAACGGGTGGTCCAAACTATGTGAATTGGAAACACAACCCATTTATTCGACCACAAGTTAACAATAATGAATAAAGCAACTAATTGAACACTCGATATGCAAAAAAAAAATGTGGAGAGACAAAAGAGAGAGAAGTTTTTGTTTGATCGGGAAATTTATCTAGTCAGTCATAAATCTATTATATGAATGTCAATTTGTTTGTATAGTATTCAATTTTGCCAATGTATTCTAAACTTCACGCAAAATTCTAATATAGTCTTATCGGCTATACCGCCAAAAATTGCTGACACAGCATCCAGCCATTGCGGGCCATCCTACATGGCATGCTGAACAGGATCTTAAATCAAACTGACATCCTATTAGGATTGCGACGTCGGCATTTCCAATATCAACTGACCGAAAGAACTACACTAGCAAAATTAAAAAGTTTAGGAATGAATTGACATCAGTACAATAGGCGTAGGATTGAACTAGTTGGCTTTCTAAAGTGCGATCCCAAGATTTAGGTCGCAGGATGTGCATGCAGAGGTGCAATGCGTAAGCGAGTACAACAATTTTATCAATGTAGACACCACTACAAAATTATCCAAATTAAACCATACAGCCTTAACGCCTATTTGCAAAACAAAAGTTAATAAAGGCGGCTCCCAAAATGGCTCTTCTTATGTGTTATCCTGATCAAAACGTTCCACGTCCGCAAAATTCGGCGCCAACGCCGCCGTTTCGATGTAGGCAAAGAACAACTCAGCTCAATCCCACGGATTCGACTCAATAAACGCTTTTTGCAAAGAATTGCACGAGCCTTGCCCGGGGCTCAAGAATTCTTAGCGCAATATGAGTGTGAAAAAGCTTATGCTTCGTGAATATACATGATTAATTTGTGATTAGCCACTAAGGACGCTAACTATAACCTAACATTTTGACCTCGGAACAAGAAGCCTTGGTCGTCCACCATCACTTACAATATCCACGTCAGATATTAGTTTTGTCCTCATCAAAATCACTTAAGAAGCCGGGATTTTGTTCCTTAATAAGCAAGAAGACATTAATGACGTACTGTTTACAAGGTAATAAATGTATCATGGTACGTCGCTCGCGGGCATGAATTGAAAATCCCTTAAAAAATTAGACCAGGGTTTGATTTTTCTCCTGATTTTAAGAGCATTTCTGTCATAACCCCCGCCCCACTCTCTCTCTCTCTCTCTCTCTCTCTCTCTCTCTCTCTCTCTCTCTCTCTCTCTCTAAGACAGCTCAAATTCTGAGAGTGTAGTCTTCTTTGTTCTTGAAAAGAACTTTGGGAGCAGAAGGCAGAAAACCAATGGCCGATGAAACCAGTCAAATGGAAGTGGAACAAGAAAACCTGGCTATGGTGATCGCGGAACAACCACCAAAAACTGTAGAACCTCGATATTATGACGGGACGATGTTCGGGCTGCCGAAGGAGTGGACTGCAGAGATCAGGCCAAGAAAAGCCTATTCCAAGTACGCTGGTAAAGTGGATCAGGTAATGTTAGGGTTTCTGCTATTCTTCCCTTGATAACTAGGATCAGCATGTCTAAATTTTCTTTCCTTTTGGTGGGTGAAAGGATGTAGTTATGAGATCTCACTTTGATAATCCTCAACTGGGTTTAAGATTGTGTACGTGATTAAGCTTTGCTTGCGTTTCTGGGAATCACGTTGTAATTTCTAGTATAGTTATTTGAGATCGTGCGGTACTAGTAGTTTACTTTAACGATAATAAACTAGCAAGACATGCGGGAATTGCCGATACTTGGAGAATAATGGAAAACTTCCGTGCTAATCGGCAAGAAACGGCGAGGCGTCATTTTTATGATTGATTGCTTAGTTGATTTCGATTACCTAAAAAGCTCATAAGTACGAATTGTTTCTAGAAATTGGATTACGGCAATAATTAAATGCTTTTAAAATCGCGAGCGCAATTAAACTTGGCTTGCATTTAGGAATCACGTTGTAATTCTTGTATGATTTCAAAATGACAAGAGTGTCGCAATAAATAAAGAACTTACACTTTGAAAGTTCTTTAGGTTGTCATGATTGAATGAAGAATATAGTTTGAGTTGATTTTCTTGGCATTATTTGGTGTCTTTCTTCTGGGGACATTCATTCTTGGTATCCCAGATTTCTCTTCTTCTTCCGACTCAAATGTCTAGGAATCTTATTTAGCTATGCATAGAGGATGAATTCTTTGCTCAGAATCACTGGATGTACGTGTGCATGTACATATGTTCCTTCCTGTCTTTTGGCTGCTGTTTGATTCACAATTTGGCTCGAGGTTTCGATCTAGATCTATCTCCTTTTATTTTCTTCAAAATCCAGCACTGCCATTACATAACGATTGTTCTCACATTGCCTGCTTAAATGTTCTCGTGCACTAGACTCGTTCTGATGAGAATTCACCATCCGTTGCAGATCGAAGATAACTTATTGAGATATCGGTTGTGATGATGCAGTTTCGGTAACTTACGTTATTTTGTAGCTCGGAATCTTGTATTGTGACGTAACCCTTGTTTTCTGCTTGATTCCATGGAAAGAAGAGAAGTGTAAACCTTGCTTGCTGTTGCTTGATTGAATTGAGAAGCGTAAACCTTGCTTGCTGCTGCTTGATTCGACTGAACGAAGAAAGTGTCGTGTTTCATTTTTCTCTAAAGATGTTTCTTTATAGCTAGCATAATTTTCATTGGTACCAAACTCAAGTAAGAGAGGATGATACTGATATGCAATCTTTCTTTTGAAGTTCTTCTATGAGCCAGGAACGAAAAGACAATTTCGATCACTCAAAGCGGCGAAGAAGCATCTTGGTCTTGATGTGGGACCTACTAGTCGCCAGAGAAAACCAAAGGCATCGAAAATGGCCGGTCGGTCCGAGGTAATTTTTTGAATTACAAGAAAACTGCAATTCATTATTTCTTGTAATGTATATAAGTACATTTTCTTTCTCTTTTTCTTCTTTTAGATTCAGTAGGACAATTTGTCCTTGTAGTTGACTTGCAACCTTTTAATTTTCCTGACCAGAATCGTAATGAGAAGGACAAATTTGAATCGAAAGCGGCTGGTCAGTCGGAGGTAATTTGAATTACAAGAAAACTATGATTCATTATTTCTTCTAATGCATATAAGTATAGTTTCTTTTTCTTTTTCTTTTTCTAGAATCAGTAGGACAATTTCTACTTGCAATTTGTTTTTTGCCGAAAATATTTGCACTTGACTTGCCACCTTTTAATCATTTTTACCAGAATCTTAATGAGAATGACAAGTTTGAATCGAAAGCGGCTGGTCAGTCGAAGGTAATTTTTGAATTACAAGATCAATGATCGGTTATTCATTGTAATGAATAAAAGTACATTTTTCTTTTTCTTCCGTCCTTTTTTAAGAGCCGTGGCACAATTCTTAATGGTGATTGACTTGCAACCATTTCATTATGTTGACAAGAATGTTCATGAGGAGGATAAAGTTGGCGCAAGCAGTAAGGTTGCTGAGGAGGGCAAAGATGAAGAGCTTTACCAGCATTTTGACAAGATCGCCAAGAGGGTCAGATGGCAATTGATAAATGGCGAAGAAAATAGTTGGGATTTGTATGTCAAAGTTCCAGGTGCTGTGCAGAAACGTTGGATGGGCATGTTCCTCAAGCCCGACAACCATAACCAGGAAAGCAATCCACCTGGGATGAAGTAGATGATACTTCTGTTTTAGCATCCTGATCAAGTTTGATACCGAACTTTTTCGATCTGAAATTCTTAAAAGCATTGCGTTCACTTTTTTTTTTTTTCCTCCTCCTTCTTGATCCGAAAGGCATCCCAAGATAGCAGTAGCAAGTGTTCTGTGGAGGTTAGGAGTAGCAATAGGAGAGGGATAAGGCAGGCAATGAGGCTTTTTCCTTTCCCCGCATTCTCTTCTTGTCCACAACATGTTTCGCTTGCAGATTTCTGGGTGACCAAGAGTTCAGAATTGAGGAAATATTTGCCGGCATAAAAACAAGAATTGGGGAAACCGAACTTTGTAGCCACATGTGGCTAGAGAAGTTACCTTGCTGAACTGCTCTATGAAATTCTATGTTATAAGACTTGGGTGAAATTTGCTTTCTATCTTGTGGTTCTTCTATTATGATCTAGCCTTTCTTATCTTCGTTTGGAGATGTGGACAACTTTTTTTGGACACCCTCTTAATTTTCTCGCACTCTCCACTCATTTTGCTATTGCCTAAGATTTGTGCTTGTGTTATTCAATATCGACATCATTGATTTTCTTCATTGCAAAATAAGTATATTATGTTTATTGAGTTCTATGTTGCAAATTGGTAGGGGTCAAATCAGCAGTTCTTGAAAATTTTGGCACTTTTGTAACTCTTCCTTTTCAGTATTTCCTTGGAAGATTTTTTCTAATTGTTATGGAGTCCGCATATTTTACATTGCTGTATCATGAACTAAGGATCGATTCCATCTTTATTTTGTTGAAAAAAAGAGGAAAATTCTTACAAAATACAGTACGGTTTAACAATAATCTATATTAAATTATCTATTCCGATTTCTTGGTCGCCTTTTCATAAACACATCTTGAACTCCAATCTATCTCCTGTTATTATATTCCACTAAGTGTGGGTAAGTGACAAATCATGAGATTCTATTATGACGGTAAATGAAATTCTTGGGCTCTCGAAATATGAGGTGATAAGGTAGGGAGTCCCGCGGTCCTTTGAGTAGTAATACTATTTCCAGGCAAATTTACCCATAAAATCCAACATTCATGTAATATTTCATGCAGGAGGCAGTTTAGATCTCAAGATGGAATCAGAATCCACTTAAGACAATTATAGAAAATCCTAGTGACAGATTAGATAGGAGATATCCCACGTGGGCTTGACATCGAAAGGGAAATATTATTTATGAATAGCAACGTCACCGACCAGCCATGGACAACAGCGTCATCAGTTATCGACAAGCCAAGCTTGCGAGCAACGCCGGCGCCCATCCATGGCTGCCGACATCATCATTCGGCCAGATTCAGCTTGGTCAATTGGGGAGGCGCGGCGATCGGGCTCGGAGGGAGGGGATGACCAGATCGGTCTTTTGAGCAAAAGGGACCGGAGGCACGCAGGTGAGGGATGATGGCCGGCGATTCCGGCACCCTAGGATCTCCATAGTCATGTTCTAACAACCTATTAGCCAAGATTTCGAGACAGCGTACCTGATTTAGCATCCATGGACGATCGACCCCTCAAAACGACAAACGGGCTTCGGAACTTCGGCGAGACGGGCTTGGAACTTCTCCTTTATGCCCTCGGAGTCGCCTAGCGTCGATGGAACAACCTCAATCTCGTCACTCTCTCTCCCGGGAGCCTTATGGAGAAGAAGAAGAGGAAGAATGGCATGAAAATGGGGCTAAAGGAGGGTCCAAGCCTTATATTAACTTTCGGTTAGGCCCTTCCATCACGGGCCGGGCCGGAATACGGCCCACACTAACCAGGCCCATATTCGGCCAGTTAAGAATTCTTTAAATCCCTCTTATATTAAACCAATATCGTATACGGTAAATTAATACCGTATTCGATTAATTACAATTACAATTAAGGCAAGCCCACATACGGAAAATACTAACATTCTCCCACTTGGGCGAGCATTAATTGAAACTGTACTTTAGTGCGCGTCGTTATATTGATTTAAGGATTATTCTTAACGGTCAATTCGACCCCATAAAGTCTTAAACACCGGATCATGCCAGTAACCGCGTCAGAAGACACAGAGCCATCCATGGTCACGAATGTTCTTAACTTTACTGATATTGATTTAATATGGTAGTGTGGCAATTGGATAACACCTCAAAAGAGATATACTCTATGTGTTATCCACTTTGTCGGACACCATTCTCTCTCTTTATGTGACACTAAACCCAACATGCCACTAGAGAATGTCTGTATGGTTCCAATGAACCAACATATGTCTCAGCTTTATAGTTAACTTTTCTTTATGTGTAACAAGACATACAAACATGGCTAATATCTAAATGCCCATAGCCAATACTCGAGACTTACACATATATCAAGATTTATAAAAAAAATATGTATTTAACATTAATAGTGCTGCAGGCACTTCAATACATATCTTTATATTACAAAATGTAATAAAATACAGATGCAAACTTTATTAGAGCAAACTGAAATATGCCTCCCACTAAAACACAGCATCCAATGATGCCACTAAGCCCATACTAATGACATGTCGTTCAAAAACACATGGGCGAACTCCTTTAGTTAGTGGGTCTGCAATCATATCATCTGTAGAAACATGCTCTACTGCAACGTCGCCTTTCTATACAGATTCCTTTATGGTCAAAAATTTGACCTCTATATGTTTAGACCCCTTAAGACTTCTGTTGTTGTTAATAAACAACACTGCAGAACTGTTGTCACAATACAACTGTATGGGTTTATCAACAAAATCAAATACGGTCAACTCCCTTATGAGGTTCCGGAGCTAAATCGCCTGAGTAGCTGCTGAAAAACACGCTATGAACTCCACTTGCATGGTCGAGGAGGATATGGATTTCTGTTTCTCACTTTTCCATGATACTACACCGCCCGCTAACATAAATATGTAGCCTGTAGTCAACTTCTTATCGTCCTGACAGCCCGCAAAATCTGAATCCGAGTATCCAATAAGCTGCAGGTTCTGAACACGCCTGTATGTCATGATGTAGTCTCTTGTCCTCTTCAAGTACCTCAAGACCTTCTTGGCAGCAATCCAATGAGCATGTCCTAGATTTGACTGGTATCTACCTAGAAGTCCTGTCGCAAAAGCAACGTCCGGCCTAGTACATACTTGAGCATACATGATGCTCCTAAGTGTACTAGCATAAGGTACATTCTGCATTTGGGATTTCTCCATCTCCGTATGAGGACACTGCGAAAGATTCAACTTATCACCTTTACAGACAGGAACTATTCCCAGCTTGTAATCCTGCATGTTGAATCTCTCCAGAATACGATCTATATATGTCCTCTGAAATAATCCCAAAATATGGTGTGAACGATCCCTATGGATCTCAATGCCAAGGACAAAAGACGCCTCACCAAGATCCTTCATGTCAAAATTCTCTGACAGCATGCGCTTCGTCTCATGTAACAGATCAACGTCACTGCTCGCCAGTAGAATGTCATCCACATAGAGAATAAGGAAAATGTATTCTCTCCCACTAACCTTGCAGTATATACACTGATCCACTTTATTTTCAACAAAGCCAAATGAAGTCACGACGCTATGAAACTTGAAATACCACTGTATGGATGCTTGTTTAAGGCCATAGATCGACTTCTTTAATCTGTATACAAGGTTACTGGAATCATCAACCTCAAAACCTTCAGGTTGAATCATATAGACTTCTTCTTCAAGATCCCCATTCAGAAAGGCAGTCTTGACGTCCATCTGGTGTAACTCCATATCAAAATGAGCTACTAAAGCCATAATCACTCTGAAAGATTCTTTAGAAGAGACGGGAGAGAATGTTGATTCATAATCTACTCCCTCTCTTTGAGTGAAACCTTTGGCTACCAGTCTGGCTTTAAACTTCTCTACCTTTCTTTTGGAATCCCTCTTCGTCCTGTAGACCCATTTGCAGCCAATCGTCCTATGACCCGCAGGCAACTTGATGAGATCCCAAACTCCATTATGCTTCATGGACTGTAACTCATCCTGCATCGCATCCAACCACAGGTCTGAATGTTCACAGCTAATAGCATCCTTATAAGTAACTGGATCAACTACACAGCTAATGTCATAATCCTGTTCACCCAGATAGACCATATAATCCGGTGGGATCGCTGATCGTCTTTGTCTAATAGACCTCCTTAGTGGAATTTCCTCAACTTGAAACTGTGCCTGTAGGGCTTGATTAGCTTCATCAGGAACGGTATCAATCATAGGATCCTGAAGCTCAACAGGTACAGTCTCCGGTATGGGAAGCTCCATAACAGTCTGTGATGGTGAAGAAATCGATGCAGTGTTTCCCACCGTACTATCACTTTCAATAGTCTTAGAACAGGCATCTTTTTCAGCTATGTCAAATTCCAGAAACTCAACTGTCTGTGAATCTACAATCATTTGGCCTCCATTAGGATTGTAAAATCTGTATCCCTTGGAATGATCTGGATAAGATACAAAATAACACCTTGTGGTCTTGGGATCCAACTTACTCAAAGTTGGATTATATAGCTTCACCTCTGCAGGACAACCCCAGACCTTCAAATGATTCAGGCTGGGTTTCCGTCCAGTCCATAACTCAAAAGGAGTCAGTGGAGCAGCCTTAGTGGGAACTCGATTCAGTATGTATAGCGCCGTCTTTAAAGCTTCACCCCAAAGGAACTTAGGTAGATTGGTCCTACTTATCATACTCCTCATCATATCCATCAAGGTGCGATTTCGCCTTTCGGCCACACCATTTTGCTCAGAGCTCCCAGGCATAGTAAACTGAACTACTATCCCAGAATCCTCTAAGTATTTGGCAAATGGCCCTTTAAGCTGTCCAGCATTGCCATGTCTGCAATAATACTCACCACCACGGTCAGACGTCACAACCTTGATGACTTTTTCCAACTGTTTCTCGACTTCAGTCCGAAATATCTTGAATTTATCAAGAGACTCAAACTTTTCTTTAATCAAGTACAGATAACCATATCGGGAATAATCATCAATAAAAGTGATGAAATAATAATTTCTACACAAGGTTGGAGTATAGGGTCCACTTATATCAGTGTGTATGACCTCCAATAGGTCAGAAGTTCAGACTGCACCCTTTTTCTTTATTTTGGTCATCTTCCATTTACAACAGTCTACACAAGTTTCCAGGTCATCTTTAAGAGTAGGTAAAATGTCGGCTTTTACAAGCCTTTGTACTTTTTCCCTGGAAATGTGACCAAGACGTTTATGCCACAGCTTGTAAGACTGCTCTTTAGATAGAGGCCTTTTGGAGACAACCCTTTCGGCTGTATAAGTTGCATATATTTCATTGGGAGTTAAACACAATCTGTACAATCCATTGGACATATTGCAGTACCCAACTTTATTTGAATTATAGAACATAGAAATCACACTGTTCTTTATTTCAAAGGAGTAACCACACATGTCCAAATAGGATACAGAAACTAAATTCCGTCTGAAAGAAGGTACATAGAAAGTGTTTCTTAACATCAAATTAAAACCAGACTCTAGAATTAAAATGACATCTCCCACGAACTCAACAGTAGCTTTATTATTATCTCCAACTATGAGCTTTGACTCATCCTGATTTGGTTTCCTCCGGTTTATGAACCATTGTATGGTAAATGCAACATGATTAGTCGCACCACTATCCAGCGACCACGAATTAGATAGGGCTTCAGATAGATTGGATTCACAAACCAGTGCCAAAGAATCAATACATGTCTGCTCACGTTTAGATAGCCAGTTCTTATATTTAGCGCAGTCTTTCTTTATGTGACCCCTTTTCTTACAAAAAAAAAATCGGTCACTATCCTTCTTAAAGGATGCTTTCTTTGGCCCCAATTTTCCAGATTGACCCGTGGCGGGACGAGTATCTTTGGGAGTATGAAATTTAGGACCCTTGCCCTTCCTATTGGAGGAATTAGAGGCAACCAAGGCAAGGTTTCCAGTTTCCTTCCTCAATTTTTCTTTCTCTGAGACTGCTCTAGAGATCAGATCATTTATAGACAAATTTTCATCCTGTGAGTTGAAGTTGGTCTTGAGGATCCCAAACTCAGGGGGAAGGGTGTTTAGGGCTTGATGTACCAACACATTTTCAGCGATTACAGAACCTAAGACATTTATCTTGGTATGCAAATCCAGCATTCTTAGGATGTAATCTCTAACACCTCCCACACTCGTATACTTCATATTAAACAGCTGCTGGATGAGTGTTCCAACCTGAGCATTGGAGGATACTCGGTACCTGGCTTGTAGTGCCTACATCATTTGTTTTGCAGTGCAGTCAGTTGGGAGGCCACTTAGCAAATGTTCCTAGATGGATCTTCTCATTGTAAGTAAGCAGATCCGGTTGCTCTTTTCCCAGGCAGCTAAATGTGCCTTTTCAGACCCTTCAGTGGTCTCCGCGAAAACAGCAGGTTTATCTTCGGTAAGAGCAATGTGAACATCGGCTATTTCCATGGCAAACAGAAAATCCTCCCTCCATTTCTTGAAATTTGAACCATTCAGAACCTCTATTACGGAGTTGCCACTCAAAGAAAAGACGACTGAAAATTAAACAATATTTACCGTTAGCATTATGTAAGTATAGTGTAACTTTAAAACCTTAAAAGGTACACATTTCAGAGAATTACACACATCATCATATAATCACCTTTGGACAGAATATATGACGCGCAATTGTAAATTCTCTACATGACAACAACCATGAGAATATATTCCAATCATTCGTGAAACACCACCTTAGGGTGTATGAATCACTAGAATCAGTCACCTCCCAATCATATGTTGTTCATGTATCCCTCCATAGTTTGACATACGATCACCTCCTTTGGGAGTATGACCATGTATCAAAACAGGAGACATCACACCACAATGTAAGACTGATATTTCATTAATTCAACCGAGTGCGCCACTTTGGCGGTCACAACCCAATTAAATCTTTGACACTCTCTTACACTAGGGATATTAACTTTATGCTTCATATTTGCCATATGATGTGGTATCAAATTTAATGACATGGGCAATTGTCATTGAAATCACAACCAGCGCTAATGGAATTGCTTCACTCATTAATGAGTCTTAAATTTTATTTGTGCTCTACTAAATTCTACACAATCCTTATGTTGTATTCTACAGTTGGGCCAACTTTATTATCTCCAAAAACCATATGGAAACAATCAAATAATTTGAAAAAGACGAAAATGCCCCTGAATTATATACTTGTACAAGGGTTTTTCGTAATTTTCAAGACCTTAGAAGGCTCAAAAAATTAAATTTAGTATACCACAATGTAGAGAATTTCCATACGAGCACAACGGTGAAAAAATCACCCAAATCGGACCAATAATCAATGACCGGTCAACGGCTAACCGTCGGTCAGCGTCTAACTGTCAACAACTAACAGCCGGTCAACCTCTAATGGTCAACCGCTAACAGCCGGTCAAATGTCAACGACCGATCAACGTCTAACGATCAACGCTCCAGCTAATGGTCAACGGAGCCACGCGCCGCCGCGGCGAAACTTCAGGCAGAGCGTGTGGGCGCGTACGGCGTCCTCCGGCGACCCGCAACCCATCAAAACGCTTGTCTCGAAGAAACGAACCCAAACATGCCATCAAAATTCAATTTTACCATCCCAAAAATCACAAAATCATGGTAGAACCCGTATGTGCTAAAACCGAGCTACGGTGACTCTGATACCAACTGATGGCCGGCGATTCCGGCACCCTAGGACCTCCATAGTCATGTTCTAACAACCTATTAGCCAAGATTTCAAGACGGCGTACCTGATTTAGCATCCATGAACGATCGACCCCTCAAAACGGCGAACGGGCTTCGGAACTTCGGCGAGACGGGCTTGGAACTTCCCCTTTATGCCCTCGGAGTCACCTGGCGTCGATGGAACAACCTCAATCTCATCAGTCTCTCTCCCGGGAGCCTTATGGAGAAGAAGAAGAAGAGGAAGAATGGCATGAAGATGGGGCTAAAGGAGGGTCCAAGCCTTATATTAACTTCCGGCTGGGCCCTTCCATCACGGGCCGGGCCGAAATACGGCCCACACTAACCAGGCCCATATTCGGCCCGTTAAGAATCCTTTAAATCCCTCTTGTATTAAACCAATATCGTATACGGTAAATTAATACCGTATTCGATTAATTACAATTACAATTAAGGCGAGCCCACATACGAAAAATACTAACAAGGGAGGGTGCCGGAGGGAGAAAGAGAGAGCGACGGAGAGGAGGAGGAAAGAGAGACGCCATTGTTGCAGAGTACGGGGGTAATGGAAGAGAGAGAGAGAGAGAAATCTAACAAGCTGGCCCATTGCAGACATGTGACAATTAATAAGCCGTGGCAAGACAGACCTACCCAATATTTTGTCCGCCTGAAGCAGTTGGAATTCAGAATAAAATAAACAAAATTACACTCATTTAAACTTGCCTTCATCATAGCACAAGCACAAACAAGAATCTTGAGCCCTCTTCCAAGATTCTTTCCCTGCTATTCTTATAACAAAGCACAAACAAGGAATCCACATAATCTCGCAAAGAGTGTGAGGCAGGACTTGTGTGGAGAGGTTACCTTTGTTCTCTGGAAGTCAACGTTATCTTCTGCGACACACGTAAGTATGCTGTATTCAAGCAAAAAGTCCGGCCACTCATACAAACGAAAAAAAGCCATGCTTGATTAAGATAATCCTTCACCAACGGTATATTTAAACATGGAGATGAACAGATGTTCCTCATCGTTAATGGTCGCTAGTTCAAACTTAACAGGCGGTGAGAAAAATAACTCTTTCAAGAATTTTCAGTTTCCCAAAAGATAGAATCTGGGCACATTAATTATTACGAGGGTACCAAAGAAGGAATGCCCAAAAGTCCTGAAGAGTATGTTCAAAACCTTATACCTTGGTGAGATGTGATATGGGCCGACTGAATTTGAGGGTTTTGGTTCTTTTTAAGCTCGGCAAAGGAGGTTTAGAGTTGAGACTTTCAGACGGGGGTATTACATTCCCTGTTGGTGATAAAACAGCAACGTTAATGCGAGCCACATGACCCACAGTAGCGGTAATGCTCCTGCTCAACTGTAGCTGAACCTCACCCTTTAGACAATCAGGCGTTAATTGGACATATCTGCACCTACGTAAACAAAGTAAGCACTACGAAAAAGGAGATAACAATGACCAAAAACAGAACGCTAACCGCCTAGGCGGTCGAAACTTCGATAGGTTTCTCCTTTAACAAAGTAACTCAACAGCTTGTGCACTCATCGCCCCTCCTCTACGCATGAAATACTTCATTTGATCGAGAATAAGAAGCCCATGAAAATGGAAAGGGAAAAAAAAAGGAGAACTGTAAACCAAATGCTGATCATTTTTGCCTGCCAAGTTCCAATTAACCTTTCAATGCAACAATACCATTCTTATGAACAATTCTGTTTACATTACTTTACAGAATGGGAAGTACTACAACAAGGAAGCATCGATGGACTACAGATCCCAGTGATTGGCCTAGAGAGTGTCCCAGACTTTCAGTGATTCTCCATGCTTGCAAACCATGAGCTCTGCTTAAATGACCCAAAACCAAGCAACAACTGAACCTATAGCCAGGCCAATAACCAAGAACAAAACAACCACAATCCCTGCTGTTTCTGCATGCTGTAGTTGCACAACTTTGGGAGCCAAAATCATCAACACACTTGTCAAGTACCCGTTGGTTAGCCCCAACAGGCAAGTCAATATAGTAACAGGAATCTCGGTCCTAAGGAACTCAGGTCCGTGCAAACAGCCATAGAAGAGTGGGAAGAACAGTAATCTCCCCACGCAACACCAGATCGCAATCTTTGCATTCTCAAGAAGATAGAATGCGGTCAAGGATTTCCCAACAAGGTCAAACACATTGTAGCCAGTGATTAGAATTATAGCATACCAGTCTTTTAATAGTTCAGAGTGCACGTCCTCGGTGATATATCCCGGAAAAATTGCCAAAGTCACAATGTAAATGAGAACAATCCCTAATCCATACCACTTGATTCTCCCAACAGTGTCCCATAGAGTTGAACTGCAAAAGGATTCAATTAAGGAGCCCTTTTCTTCTTTCTCCTCGATAACGGCTTGCATCTTCAATTCCTTGTAGTACTTCACGACAGGAAGCCTATGTGCGACATTGTAAAAGACAAGACACACGACCATAATCACAATGCCAACAGCAAAGTAGAGGTTCGCACTTCTTCTCAGGCCACTAGCATCTTGGGTGTACGAAGCTTTTGTAATAACCCTTAGGAGGGAAATCAGGACCCCTGCATTGATTGTTGTCCCAACTTAGGATTCGGTCGGTCCAAATGAAAATTTAAGACTGTGTATCTGTAGTGTAGCATAGATCAGAGACAAAATAATAGCGCGAAAATTCTAGTTCTTTTAGGTCAGATAGCTCAGAAATTGCATATTTTTTCACAATTTCTGAAGAACCAACATTTCACATTGCACCTCTCAGACCAGTAGATTCATAGACCAAGATTCAGGGCTTTCATAGCTGCTAATTTTTTACTTCGCGATGGATGGAGTACTTCGTGAAGCATCCAAACAACCATCTAAGTATGATAAAGCCAGAATATCTGCCACTTCAAGGAGATATGAACGAGTTAATTGCAATATGCCTGATGGCTGGTAAATTATACTATCTAAAGTACTTGCAGCAATCGTATTTGGATCAAATCTGGTTTACCCATCTAACTAGCTCTGACCTCGCAGCTGCAATGCAGCAATTTAACTGGAATCCTCCCTAAGACTCAATCTCCCAAATTTTCAATTAGTTCATGTCAGAATACCTGTCAATCGATGCTTGATTAAGTCACAAATGAACCAAAAGAATTCACCCTATGTATATCATCAATTTACAAGAGAAGCTTACATTTGTAAAAGCAACATTTGGAAATTGGACCTTGTGATAAGTTTCTCTAATCAGAACAAATGCCAGAGCTATTGACATATGGTAAACTTGATGAACCACATGATTCTGAGCAAATTAAAGCAAGCAACACAATCAGCAATACAAGAAGACAAATCTCCACGGTTAAGCAGCTCAGTTAGATAATCCGAAGATCAAATGCTTGCAAAAACCAAAACGGAACCATCAGGACATCACCCACCAGAAGCTGCAGTGCCGGCGACGACGGCCTGCATGTACCTCTCCGGCATCGCGCCGGCGGAGCCAATGATTCCGCCCTGGACGAGCGCGTCCGCCAGGCCGCACAACCCTGTTGCGGCGACCGTGACGTAGAAGCCGTCGTACAGCCCGACCCGACCCTTGATGTACGTGACGTCCATGACAGGGACCACCAGCAGAGCCACGATGAAGAGGGCCAGCCCCATGTTGATCCTCACAGCGGCGTCGGACTTGCGGGAGTAGAAGATGACGACGAGGAGGGAGGTCAAGGCGACGAGCATGTAGACGACGGCGAAGACGCGGTCGACGCTGGCGTCCGGGTAGAGGTAGGTGAAGTAGTCGACGGCGGTGATGAAGGCGTTCCACGGGAGGAGGAACCCTAGGCCGACGGTGAAGAAGATGATGTAGGCGAAGTGGAACGCGTCGTCGGGAGCCTTCCGCGACGGGACGGCGGAAGCGCCGCCGGCGCTGGGGAGGAGGAGTGAAGACTCCGTGTCCGTGCCGGGGACGCCCATCGGAGCGAACGGATCGGGTCGGATCTGTGGACGATGGGGAATGCGATTTGGCTGGTTCGTTGGTTGGTTGGTTGGCTCGCGAAGTGATGAAGGGAAGATCTCGTGGCTTGCGTGGTGCTTAATTAATGGAAACGACAGCGCGTTTATATTCCTCCTTATATTTTATTTTCTATTAACTTCATCGCCAAATTTAAAAAAAGGACTTACACGAAAATTATTTACTAAGCCCCCTCTTTCTTCTCTTCACGTGGGTCCCAATTTTCCTTTTACTTTTTGTTATAATTTGGCCTAAAATTGTAATTTTATTAACTTGACTGATATAATAAGTGATAACACAATATTAAATTCGAATTGTAACATAAAATCAAAATAATATTTACATTTTTTTTTTCGATTATGGCATTTGAAATAATCACTCAGCGTTTTTCTCGTCACGTTACGTTCAACGGAGAGAAAAAGTGATATATCTAACTCACTTAATCAATTAATGCATGTGATGTCGCACGTTTTGGACCTCATCTGCTCGTGGCACCTTTTTTTTCTTGGGGTCTATGGTGAATGAGTGCGAAGTCTAAGTCTTTTGTCAGATCAAGATTAAAAAACGATATATTTGCACACGTAATGTATGTTCAAAGCAAGAGGCAAATGAAATTATAGAAATTAAATTAGACAAAATTAAGAAGAATATGAGACAAGATAGTAAATAATCGCGAGGCCCTCGAAATCATCTCTTTCGCTTGGAAGATCAGCCTATGGTGCAACAAAAAAGGTCTGGGTGTTAGTGGGACCGCGTATGTCCTACTATACTTAGTGATTAGTAGAAGTTTTGGATGGTTCGTTACCTTTTCCATTTTGGATTTTTCATGTAAATTTTGGTGTATTGCCTTTTTATCATTTCACTATTATATTTACTTGTTATAAGATTATTTTGTTGAATATATATTTATTGCTTGTTGTTAGATGAAGTTGATTTAGTTTTGGGGGAATTTTTTTATTCTTGATTGATTTAGTTTGAAACGAAGTGCCGCTTATTTTTTCCCCAACACTAAGGATTTATTTTTTAAAAATAATAATTTATATCACTTATAAAAACAAATAAAAGCACGTTGTTTTTTTTTTGTTTTTTATGAAAAAATTTAATAGAAGATTTAAAAGTTCATATAAAACCCCCACCAAAAGAAAGATGTGCCATACGGCACGTGCTGTCTTCAGCACTGTCTCTTTTGTCAGGCCGAGGACAAAAGCGCACGTGGGTTAGTGGATGTCCGCCTCACTCACGCCTTTCCAAACTGTGATTCTTTTGTCGTTGCTCACTTTAATTTTTTGTTTCATTAATTTTCAATTGTTTTAAGCTAATCTGTCTTTTCTTTTCTTTCCTTCCTTTTTTCCGATGTCAGCTTCACGTGCGTTGGTGAATGTGGAATATTGCGAAAACAAGCACTACAGCGAGAAAACAATCCGACTAGAGAGAGAGAGAGGGGAAATAAATAAAATAAAAAATAAATCGACACTAAATATACATGTTTGGATAGAATGATCTACCTTCACGAATAAAACGGTAACGAATTTCATTATAAAACAAGTTGAAATTACCATCACTCTCGAGTTTTAAACACCCTAAGTGTTTTTCAGTCCTCAATACCTAAAAGCTCGCACGATATCTAGCCCCACAAATTATCGCGAAATAATCACTCAATCTTATAGAGGAAATCACAAATTTTATTCACAAAATTTCATTAGTTTGAATACTTGTCTGTTGAATATAATTTGCCGAAGAAAGACCCACTTCGAGAGGAAGCTAATTCACAAATTTTCGTTTTGCTTGGAAACCTTGTTCAACATGGACTCTAGCACCAGAAAAAGAAATCTGATTTTCATGGCATGTATCGGCGCATCCACAGTTAATAATATGTCTTAAGCTGAGTGACGTCCACGAGCTCAAACTGAAACTATATTTTAACCGTCCAACATTGAACGACTCCTTTCCGACAAGCTCTACGGCTCCTCTATGGTCGTTGAGCCACGTCCATGAAGGAGTCACCACATCTGGATCTGGGGACATGTCGGCGGGTACGAGATGGAGTGACAAAAAGCCGAGCCCCGACCCGTGGATGTCCGCGGGTTGAGATAAAATGAGACAAGCATAGAGGTTCGAAGTGACATTAAAGGTCGACAACTCCCGACAAGATAATGTTATGTTAAAATTGTAAAAAACGCATTGTGAGAGAAGTTAGAAAATGATACAATGTTGCCTACTTTGTTGCTGGCTAGCTACAACCACGAGCCCCTAGAGGTAGGGATAATTATCTAAGCTAAGTCTAGTGTTATGATTTGGCGCATAACCATAACGAAAATAGAAAATAAAAGCAAGAAAAAAAAATCAACACACGGAATTTATCTTAATTCATCCTTAAATGAGAGATATATCCAATAGATAATTTCACTATAATGAGCACGTTATTTATCTTTCTCTCTATTACATCACTCAATAATAAATAAGTATATATATATATCGATTACTATTCATGGATTTAAATCAAAATTATCAATAAAATATGAGTTCAAATTATAAAAGCCATTTAGGATTCTAAGAGCGAGCATCGACCCCAGCTCAATCCGAGAAATGATCCCAACCAGTTGGTTCTCATGAAAGCCCCGAGGGTAAGATTCCCGATTTAAGGCATTTCATGAAATGCCGGTTCTGCGTGGGAAACAGACTTTTGGACTGGTCTTCTTCGTAATTTAAATGGAAAATAGTATGAGACTGTTATTGTTGACGATGCCAATCCATGCGTACTGAAAATCCCCCAGTGACGTTACTTACATTTCACATCATATGTACTTCTAAATGGGTGATTATTATGCTCTTAATAAGAAGTATTGCATAAGCATGACATGCAAAATCCAGTTCATAAGAATCGATGGATCCCACGTGAATTTTATCAGATCTGATCAAAGATGACCTGCAAGAAGATGCTGATCGTACCAGGTGGGTGTGGATCATCGCAAGAGTCTGGTGGCAAAGAACTGGATGAAGAAATAGAGAGGCGACACAAGCCCATCTTTGCATTCAGTATTTCCTGGAGTAGCTTGTGAGAACGAGGCCTCAAGTTCGTGCCGTGATCGGGCAAACATGATCTTCGGATTCTTGGTATTCTTAATTTTGTGAAAATTCAGCAGGAAATGCAGATTTAAGTATATGGACATAAACTTCTGTCTTCCTTCCTAAATATATCATATTCCAGTTACATAGTTTCTCTCGGGGAGAGAGGCATTGACGCATGCCCGTAGGACCTGTGAGAGGGCACTAAGTAGCCCGGGAAACAAAGAAACAGAAAAGCTATCAAGGGCATGTAAGTAGACAACAACGATAAGCCCTGAAACTTGATTGAACAAGAAGCCAGAACTAACCCCTGCGAACCAAATATACCCGCTCGGCTGATCATGCAAAAAAACGACTGCGATACATGCCATCGCAATACTCGATTGCATCATGAATCTGAAACTGCAATAACACCCAAGAAGCATCCTTTGACCATGCAGAACGGCAGGCATCAATTTCAGAGCTACTACAAGATTTACCTCAACAGTTACATGTGCACATTTCGACTTTCCTTCTATGTTCTGCTGCAAGCCTGAACAAAGTCTCCCATGGAAATCAATCAAGGTAAACCATCCATGCCGCTGACCAGGAGGACAAAAAAGTGATAAATACTTACTAAGGCAGTTTGCCTGGTATATTTCCATACAGAAAGTCTCAGAGGACTTCGCTGAGGATGAAAAGCTCTGTAATGTTATTGAGATATATGTAAAGGTGGGTGTTTGTCGGGTAGGAAAAGGGAGTCTCAGAATTTTAATAAGCAGACTTGAATAACACGATTGGCACAAGAAAGAAATGTGTCTATAAAAGACTACGGATCACAGTAACTCTCACTGCCTGTTGTCTGCAATCCGGGGTCTAAACCCGATTTGCTCAACCAACTTAGAGAGCTGCACATGTTTCGCTGCCCACTGTTCGGCCAGCTTCTGCTCCTTGGATTCTGCATCTTTCCTCAATCCTGCCAGCTGCTCTCTGTATTCTGTTTCAATCTTATCCAAAGAAGCTTTCTGCTCTTCCCTGAGAGTGTTGATTTTCACCTCTATCTCTTCCATTTTCTCCCTCCTCCTGCACGCCTTCTCCGACTCCAACTGCAACTCCAGTCGTTTCAACCTCCATGCCGCTTCCTTCTTGTGTGCTGCCCAAGCACGGTGCCCTTCTTCCAATTCCTTGCAGCACTCAGCAAGCTCAGACATTAAGATATTTTCTCCAGAAGTAGGGAGTGGACCGTGGTTAGGCAAACCGGTCAGTGAGAGAGAACCGTTATCGAGTCCTCTATCTGCCTGCAGCCATGGGATTGGTTGAGATGCCGGAACTGTTGCAGGGGAGAGACTTAGGGTTACTGATGGTGAAGGAGGCCTCAGAGTAGGGGTGCTATTAGAATTCGAAAGCCATGGAGGTAGAAGAGCGGGAGCAAGAGCAGGTGAATCGGTGTGAATGAAGCTGCCGTTTGCTGTGGCCATGAGAAGTGCCGGGGTAGATCGCTCCTTCACTAGCTTCTCGGCAAAGTTTTCTAATATATGATCGTATTTCCCCTCATCGATTGGTAAAGCACCTTTGTTCTCCTTTTGCTCCCTTTGCTGTTTCTCTTTAAATACCTCCCACCACTTCCCCAATCTCTTAGCCGTACGGCCGGGGATCTCAGCAGCAATTTTCTTCCATTTGTTGCCGTGTTTCGCCTGAAGCTGGATGACAAGATGCTGTTCTTCCTCACTCAGGGATCCCTTCTTTATACCTGGTTTCAGGTAGTTCTTCCACCTCTCTAAGCAGGACTTGGCGTCACGGTTAAGGGGTGTGTTCATGCGTTGAGACACAAGGTGCCACTCCCTTGGGCCATACTGTTTTACATATGCACGTAACAAGGCGTCCTCTTCAGATCTCCAACGCTGTCTTTCCTTCATTTCCAGGTGTAGACACCACTTCCCATTGCCTCAACCTTAGATCTTTCATAGTGTGGCTACAGAAGAAGATGGCACTAATACAAATTAGTAGTAATTTCTCACGTCATAATACAAAACGCAACATTTCTAGCTGAGTTAACTGTTCTGAGAAAGGAAAAGAATCCCAAGAGGGAGATAGTTTATCCAAGGAAATCAGACCTGGGGGGAACTATAAAAGACAATGGACAATTAATGAGGCAAGAAAGCAAAAACAACAGGCAATCTCTCACAAGCATCATAAAAAATAACGATTGTGTCACAACATTTCGATGGAACAAAACATGTCACGAATTTTATATCTACAGCCGAGATCGTCACTTAGCCTCCACAAATTCACAGAGTATCTGGGTGGACAGGTCATTTTCAAGAAGAGAAGCGGAGAACTCCTTATAAGGACATGAGCAGGCTGATGCTCACATTTCTCTAATAATACCTACTCCAAGAAAAATAAAAACTGAAAAGTGAAATCTATGTCCGCAAGATCAACCCTCACAAACAATGGAATGGTACAAGAACAGAATGATAGAGAGTCCTGCAGTCATCCGTTTTAGGTTTTGTAAGCTAAATAATACCACGATAGGCAAACTTCCAGTCACTGCATGACCAAACTGGTCCAGCCGTATTCTTCAATTTCGGAAGCACAGAACACTATGTTTGCATGCACTTCTCTGATTTGATGATCTTTAAGAAAAGAGTGGTATCCACATACACTCGGCCAAGGAAAGAAAAAAAGTACCATAAATATAATAAAAAAGAGTTGAAAGAAGGAATTTCAGCTCAGCCACAAATAGATTGATATCTAATGCCAATTGATCCCACTCTAGATTCAACCCCGAGTGCGTTCTAGACCAATCTCACTATACAGAAAACCCTGAAAACCCCTATCAATGATCTATAAGAGAATCTACCATGCCAAACAGATGCGATCACTATGACTGATGCTGCTAGTGTTGCATTAACTTCTAGATGCTTCTTCTAGAATCTCCAACGCATTATCAAGAGATTACCCAGCTAAATCCATTGAAGGAGAGAATCTAAATCGGCCCCTGAACTGCACCCGCCATTTAAGTGGAGTAAAAAACCAATTGAACGTGAAATTGGGTCGAATTCTCCTTTCTGATGATCGGTCTTGAAATCAACAAACGGAAGTCTAAATGATGAGTACCGAGTTCTATCATCCGCATCATCAACCCAACCCCACAAGAGGAAGGGATGCTAAATTCCAGTAAAGCTCAAAACCTCACAGAATGCAACATGGTAGAGCCCTCAAAGAAGATCTAGGAGGATGACGCCTAAAAGGGTCCATCTCCACAAGCATCTGATAGAAATTATGCACCCAAAAAGTATCCGACTCTCCCAATTGTGAGTCTACGCAATGCAAGAGCATCATGCGGAAAGATAGACCAAACAAAAGCTCCAAAAAGCGAATGAGTCTGCATTAAAAACAGTGGAAGCCACATTCTTTAGGGTACAAGATAGATGTAGTCCGAGGAAAACGAGGGAACAAGATCGAATGTGAAGCTAAGTAATCAGATTCAATGGAATCCGGAACCCTTTCCCAGAACGAAAAAGAAATTAAAAAAAAAAGAAGAAAAGAAAAGGAAGAAGAACCTTTCTAGACACGAGCCAACAATAAAATATTCACATGTTCTTTCGAGGAAAAGAAATACCATATTTCCAAAAACTGAAGCCAATCACTCGTTGGGACCGTGAGGAAAAATGAGAAAGAAATCAAAACCTCCACCATTTTAGGTCTTCTGCCGGTAAATAGATAAAAAAGAGATCATTTGTGGGGTTAAAAGTCAGCAGCGATTCCGCATTCGCGATTACCAAACGAATCGAGTCACACACACAGCACAGAGACGGCAAGCAAAGCTCACAGGAAACGTTTATAATTGACGACAGTCAAGACACTAAACAAGTTCGGCACCAAAAGAAAAGGAGGGGGGAGGAGGAGGTCAGAGGAAAGCTCCTATCTACCTATCATCGGAGCGAGCTTTACTCCCTGGTGGGTCTCATGTAAACCAGAGAGAGGTTCTTCTCCGTCGCATCTCAGACGACAACCTCGGCGTTCTCTTTCACTCCGACGAAAGCGAAGCGAAAAGCAAGAAGAGAGAGAGAGAGAGAGAGAGAGAGAGAGAGCAGTTTGGCTAATGCTCGGCTCGATAACTGCAAAACGTTCAGAGCGAATGAGGGATCGAGAGAGAGAGAGAGAGGGGAAAAGCAGAGTACAGTAGGTAGCTCCAAGCTAAGCTAGAGAGAGAGGGAGAGAGAGAGAGAAAAAAAAAAAAAAAACTTTGACAGGAAGTGACAAGAGAGAGCAAAGCACGGATAGAGAGAAATTAGAGAGAGAGAAAGCAGAGCATGCGAGGAGCAGGAAGAAAGGACAAAAGAAGTTGTGGTCCCCACAGAGGCTGACGTGTACGAGGAATTTGATATCGTAAGCTCTCCTCTTTCTCTTCCTCCTCTTAGTCGCATTATTATTTTATTTGTGATTTCTGCAGTCGCACCATCGCGCACCCCCCACATCTACGCAGCGATTGCTATTTCACTTTCCTACCACATGAAACGAAACGCTCCGTTTCGGTGGTAAGTCTCGATTTCGGCCCCGGGAAATCATGGACCGTCGGATGGGTGGGATCGTGCGGAGGAGAGGAGACATCTTTTTCGCATTATTGAGGACCCCACTGGGCACTGGCCAGTTGCATGATGCGCGATGAAGGAAAAGACCATTGCCTGCCTCCCGAGTCCTCTCCATCCCTCCTCCGTATAACATACGATATCTCCCATTCATGCACTCAAATTAACTCCCCCCCCCAAAAAAAAAAAACATTTATGATCCTCACCAAATTTATTTTAAAGAAAAAATTTATTACGTCTCTTGCGTCTCCCTGTTTCCGCTTTTTCTTTTTTTTTCTTTTTTTTTTTACCAATGACAAATACTTTCGTACATTTCCTCCTAGGATAACTCAAGTTGACGAGTTACAAGTTATGGATATTAGCCGTAGAGATGAGAAAAAAATCATGATTCATCCAAATCAAATCGATCCGTACCCAATTAGTTGATTTTGAATGTCCGATTCTCAATTTCAATTTTCTGAACCCAGCAAGTACTTGTTCGATTCGCGATTTCGGATGAGAATTATCTAATCGGACCAACCGAATCGGTCCATTTGTATAATACAAATGTGTGTCCTTTTAATTAAAGTCATTTCCCGCAAAAGCCTAGAGTACAGAATCATCCATAAAAAAAAATGTCCAAACCTAATTTATTTCATGTGTGATGTGCGTTATATTCTATAAATGTATTTGAAAACCTGCGTTAATTAGTTGATCAACTGCTATTGCATTTTTTCACGATATTCAACTCCATTGCTAATAATAATACTGGTGGCTATAAAGACATTGTTCTTAAGTTTTTTTATATGATAATAATAGTACGCAAACATAGAGAATGTACTGTCAAAGTCTTAAGTTAAGCTCTCCTCCTTCAATAGCTAGAGATTGGTTCTATTTTTCTTTTTTAATTGATATTGATACTCGGTAGGACTGTAACCGGGGATCTAATCGGGAACTGAACTAGTGATTCGATTCTCGAATAAATCCATAAAATGAGCAGGTAGTTCCCGATTCATATTTCGCAGAACCGATCCTAAGGAAACTTTTCTTGATTCTAAAATGAGAACTAATAATCCTGGAATCGATCATCCTTAATTAGCCACATTGAACTTCTCTTGATTAAGAAGCAGATGATCTCCGATGTTGCACTATTACGCTTTTGATAAATCTGGGTCGCGGTCGTAAGAAATACAAAATGGAACAGAAAATAGTTTCGATGGATGATAATCAGAGAAACACCTTCCTTGTCAACCTCAAGACTTTGACGAAGCGTTCAACATATTCTCGAATTAAATCACGATGTATCTCACTCGTTAAACCTCAGTTGATGATTCATGTCCTGCTTTTATAGAGAGCTTTCTGGTTTAGCTCTTCTGAGTTTCTCGAATCCTTGTTTTTTTCACATCTTCTGTGAGCTATATTCACATAAGTAATTTCTGAACTTTAGCCTAATATATTCAAACATGATCCATGAAATTCAGCTCGATGTATAACGTCATATCCGAATTTTTAATTTTTGTAACTTAATATATGAATTTTTGCCTTCCATTAATTTAACTTTAAAGGTAGCATTAGACATTTTTACATAGTTCAGGAACTGGTTTAACACATGTACCGAAAGTTTACAAACCACATAACACAAATTAAAGGTTCATGGACGGCATTGCATATGGCGCCGTTCATGGACCACATCAAAACGGATTAAAAATTCAATGGCCACATTGCATATCTAGTAAAAAATTTAAAATTATTTATATCATTTTTTTTAATATTAAAGGGCTATAGCTCCAAGTTGTTCATATTGAGGGGAAGGCCTATGATTCACCAAGCATGATATTATTGAAAAAATAAGGACAAAACGACAGGACGTGACAGTTATACACACACTTTGGGACAATTTCCATCTCCAGCTAGAGATTTTCAATTCCTCTTTTTTCAATTTGGTCCCCCACCCCGGCCCGAGTCTGAGCATTTTGTCTTGCTTTTCCCCTTGGATTTCCCATTCAAGGTGAGGTCGTTATGATTACTCCATCCCCTTTCCAAAGGCCCCGTCAACGTTTGCCCAAATTTTCATGAAGTTGATTATTGTCACAAGCGCTTCTCGAGTATCCATACTTTTTTTTCCCCCCTTTTACTCTCTTTAGATTTTGAAGCTTTCCATTACAATTTCTACTTAACATTATGCATCTAAAGTCACGAGAATAAGGAGAATGGATGAAAGCACAAGTAGCGGAGGGCAATTCAAGCGATGAACCGCCAAGCTCAGGTGACCCCGAGTGAGGCGACACTAAGGTCACGTGACCTCACACAAAAGCCGTTGGTGTCAGATCTAACCTTGATGGCGATTAGATGTGCATCGGAAAAGTGAGAGCGAGGGTGAAATCAAAATTTAAATAGTTTGGCGAGGTTAAAATTGGAAAGGAAAAAAATTCGTAACCTCTCAAGTAGCATTATGGAAATGCTCAAATATCCTTCGCCCTTGTGATGTCTAAGCTTGTAAAGAAATTTTCGAGAGAACAAAGGGAGAATGGATAAACTTAGGCGATGGACGGCATGTGGAGCGACAATCATCGAGGTTTACACAACCCCAAGTGAGGTGATGCTAAGGTCGGCGTGACCTCGATTCAATTTTCATATATTTTGACATTGCGAGATGAATATGTTAGGGCGTAGCTCATGCTCCCTTACAATATGAAAGTACGCGAGTCTCGCTCGTGATTAGTCGTTATTATATATATTCATTTTCTCTTATAATTGAGGGATGTAAGGAGAGGCGTAAGGTATTAATTATAGTTAAAATATCTGTCGAACGTAGCCTAATTTAAGGGGGAATCAAAATAAAATTTCGTGTACAGCTGCTTTTACACTTTACTCCTTGTTATTGTGCGTCGATCCCTATGGAATATAGGATAAACTTACAATTCTTTGTGTAAAATAAATTTAATCTGTATCTTGACTCGGACCTCATTTACTGTTATCTTTTCAACGAACAATAACTACTTACGGCAAATGGGTGCCGTTTAATATATTTATTCGACATATTTATCTCTAGAAGGCCCCTCGTGATAAGAAAAAAAAAATTATTTTTGGAGAAATTGTTTTACTTTTGTAGGATTCCCTGAAAAAAAAAATATTCACAATTTTCCGACTCCCTCCCCATCTTCAAAGAGGTCTTGTCAACATCAACCTTCCAAGTTCTGTCAATGTCAAAGCCACTGCCTTACAACATTCAGCTGTCCTAATTTTCTTTTATTCTCGCATTAAACTCCCTCCGCATCTTTCGTTCTGCGTTCATTTCTCCCTCTCGCCGCCCACTTGGACTCCGGCGGCCGGCGTGGACCAGGCTCGCCACTTCCGAGTTCGTCTGCTGTTTCGTTCTCCGGCCACCCCGTCGTCGCTCGTGTTCATTAGCGAAGAAGTCTCGTCTCTGGTTTTTCTCATTTCTCAGGACGACCAAATATTTGGCTCCGACCCAGATTTTTATTCGTCTCTCTTGGCGGAACGACGCGTTATAGTTATAGAGATCCATTGGCCGTCCAACGTACGATGATTTGCTTCCCCGAGCTGAGAGAGATAGAGAGAGAGAGAGAGGACACTGTTGGTCATGATGAAATTAAAGAGAGAAAGCGAAAGGTGGAAGTGGGAGTGAGGCGGAGGAAGTGATCACATGAGAAATTCACGTGCGGTCTTGTCTCCTTCGTTCATATTGAAAAGGGATTTACCATGTGCATTAGGCTCCTCGTTAACTATATGTCGTCCACGTCTAGTACGATCGCTCGAGAATTTGCCGAGCTAATTCGTCCTATTTTTGCTTAACTTCTTATCACCATGGCTGTCCACGTCTGATCTTTGATCGTCGTCGCACGGGTGACCGCTACCGATAGCGGTCGTCTAGCATCGTTAGCGGACGCGCAATCAAGTTTAGTGGGGGTTTGATAGCAACGGAAGCGACAGCTGGCGACGATAATAGGCGGTGTTCAATTCGATGGTCATGGACGGGGATACGATGCATGGACTTTACGTGGATGCTAACATTGTCCAAATCAATTAATCGTGTCGATCTCCTACGTCACCTAACAATCCTTATTTACAGTAAGGATTGTATTGAAACAAATTCGTACAATCCATATATTAAATTGAATAAAAAAAGATTCAGGGAAAACGACGAACTATGAAGAAGCATTCAAGGATCTCGCATGTAATGACCCCTTTCGAATTTGAATACAATTTGATGTCTTCTAAATTTTTACTGTTTGTACCATTTGGCCATTTGATTCCTTCTCACGTAATCAAGTCCACAAATTGAACCATTTAATCGAATGGTGTTCATGAATTATGCTCACGTAGGTAAGGTCTTACGTAACAAAATTTTACTTACCGTGTTAACATTGCGCTTACTTGCCAGTGTACATAATTAACAAATATTTCGTCTTCGAAAGAGGAAAAACTAAATTTGAAGATGAACTTGCGGCGTGTTTTTTCTATGAAATATGAATAATTTCAAAAATAATTTTCTAAAAGTATCATTTATCTTAAAAATATTTAGACATAAAATGGTTGTAAAATAACAAAATTATATTCCATCACCTAATTATTTTAAATGACATAAATAGTTATTTCAAATTGACACGCTTAACTAATTTTTCAATCACAAAAAATT
Source organism: Psidium guajava (assembly GCA_016432845.1). Classification (NCBI taxonomy): domain Eukaryota; kingdom Viridiplantae; phylum Streptophyta; class Magnoliopsida; order Myrtales; family Myrtaceae; genus Psidium; species Psidium guajava. The sequence goes on from CM028224.1 coordinate 38,470,857, forward strand.
CTAAACTATATTCTCGTGATAAATTTATCTAAAATTAATTTGTTTTATTATAATTTTTTTTAATTGATATATTTATAATAAATTTATCATCCGTAAGTTTTCGTCAAAATAAATTAATGTTAAGAAAAAAATCTGGTACTGGCATACGTATGACAAACGAGGATAGAGGTCTTATATCGATATATCCGCAAAGTGTCGCGTGTTGTTCAATTCAACGATTTTTATTTATTTATTTATGATATTAAGCCTAAAATAAACGTAGCCACGGTAAGGATTGTGGGCCAGTGATTAGTAATTAGGGGCGCCACGTGGCAGGATGGGACCGGGGCATCGGGGGCGGGCCGGGGCGGGGGCGGGGGGGACTGGAGTCCGGGTTTCGCGGTAAAAGAAGACTCGACCTCACTGTCACTGCAAAAAAATCTCTCAGGTGGTCAGTGACCCGTCCACGTCAGTTTGGTTTTCTTTTATGATTTTTGCCCCTTTCCTTCTTTTCTTTTCTTTTTACCTTTTTTTGGAATAAAATAATTATCGATTTTCTTTGCCTTTTTGAGGATATTCACAGCTCATTCATTAATCTTTTTTTTTTCCATCTATATTCTTTGTAGGGTTAAAAAAGGGCAGTACAAAATTGCATGGTATTTACCACCCGAAGTCAGACCCTCCCTTATCCCCTCGTCTCGTCTCAGTGTACTTCTCGCCTCTGGCCTCCAGTCTGAGTCCTTTGCTTCTTCCCTCTTTTGTGATTTCAAATTTCAGAAAATTTTAAAGGCTCGAGCGTTTAATGAAAATTTTTTAATAAAAAATTTCAAATAAAAACATAAAATACATTTATCTTTCCAAATAAGAATTTGAAATGGATATCATTTTAAATAAAAGTGCGAACTGCTTTCATCTCACCAAAGGTATTTCTTATCATTTTATATTTTTTGATTTTTTTTTTCTCTTCATCCTCACCAGTGGATGTGGGGTGGGAGGCCTCGCTCTATCTAGGCAAGGTCCGGCCTCGAGTTCGCTGACTAGGGCTTGGTTCGCCCTCACATTGTCCAGGCGTAGCTTATTGACCCAAGTTCTGGAACGGCTGGACACTTCCTAGCGAAGATTTTCTTCATTTTCCCTTTCCAAACTCAAAATCCCATCACCAGCGTTTTTCGATCGGTCAACGCTTTCATCTTTGAAAGCCACCTGGATCTCTCGGAAGTCGGTCGATCACGTCGTGTTACATTGGCCTAGCTCTCTCAAGGTATTATTGGTCTTCTTGCTCCATCGCATTTGAGCCTCGCGTTTCGGGAGTTGATGCACAGGTGAAAAACTCTGTAAGAACACATCTCTTGACAGTGCTCTCAATGCTACAGGTACAAACTCTCTAAGAACACGTTTTTTTTTTTAATGGCGCTATCGAAGAAGCTACGCTATCCCGTTACCACCAAGACGCTTCTTACGAATTAATTCAACTAATATTCATAACCCAACAAGATTTTCCTTTGTTTGGTTTCTAATTGGTTCATTCATACTCCTCAAATTGGTGTCAGGAGTCACACACCTTGTCCAATTTGTCATACCCCCACGTTCCCTTCTGACTCTAATTTCAACCGGTCGTGACAAGCTCGTTTCGAGGGATCGTCTCCAAATTGCAATCATTCGATGTGGCCATATTGTGATATCCCGACCTTATAGTTGCACCACATGACAATCTCTTTTTTAAATATTAATCGTGCTTAACGGCATGCACCCAAATAAATTAACTGAAACATGTTGTTTGTTTAAATAGATTATAAACCAGTCATTTTGAATAAGGCACGAACTCTTTTCACGTACTGTTTACGATATGAATTCGTTTAACTATGTATCGTACAATGCGAACAGATCCTGTGAAAAAAAAAATCATCGATGCTATTTTCTTTTTGAAGTGTGATAATTGTATATTTTGTTTATAGTATATAATGGAGTGGTGGTGTTGCTTCGATTCAAATTCAATGCGGCCCAGCTTTGATCCATCATCGATCGTCTTCGCGGACTTACGTGGAGGAGGCCTCCGCGCCCTGTCGAGAAGCGACGGTCGTATCTCACCTTTTCAGATTCCAACATCAACCATGTTAGATGAATTTAAATTTGTTGTTCTAAGTCAACAAAGGAAATCAAGCTGTCTGGACCTTTTGCTTTTGTAATTTGAACTCTCACCTCCCACCCAAGTTTTGCAGTCGCGCGCGGCACGATCCCATTTGAAAACTTTGCAGTTCCTTCATCTCCATCTTCTTGTCCTCGTAGCCTCTCCCATGTGTGTGTGTGTGTGTCTCTCTCTCTCTCTCTATCTCTCTCTGCACCACTTTTACTCCATGGAGAATCATCCTGAAGAAGATGGTCCAGTACGAAGCTTGGAGCAGCGACTTTATGCAACATGCAACAATGTAAGAACCTTCAAGGACATTTCTTTCTGCTGAGTGCCTGAGTGGAGTGGTAGAAAAGCCTGCACGCTCCCCGTCCAGGGATTTGGGTGAGAGGTAGGGTTGTGGACAGGCGAACTCTACCTGAGTCTACCTGGTCGAGTTGCTCTCTTTTTTCCACAATAATTTCGGGGTGCATGTTAACATTATCTAATGAGGACAATGAGATAAACAATGATGGTCCAGGCACAGCTGTAGAAGCCAGTATAAGGTAGCAAAGTTTTTTTTTTTTTTTTTTACTTATTTATGGATTCTTTTCGTCATTCTTCTCCCCCCCCCCCTCTTCTGGGTAGTTTTGGGGTATCATTTCTTGTACGAATACACTTTATTTTAAATGCTGAATATTTTTGATAATTAAAATTACCATGTTATGTACAGTGTAGCTTAAATTGCCTTAGAACTTGTAAAACCAACGATTCCAGCTTCTAGGATGTTTCCGACGAATGTAATTCTGTATTACAGTTGCACCACATGATAATGATGGCGCCGAGGTACTTGACCAATCATTATTGTTCGCACTCACATGATGACATCATATTGGATGAGAATCGTAATCCGCGGGTGAGAGGGGTTCATGACCCGGTCGCACCGTACCCTACCATGTGGTGTAAATTGATGCATTTAGGGTAGGTCCAGGGTAGGGTGAAATTGAATACCCAACCAATCTGGGAACAAGCATATCCCGAGATCGATCTATATCCTACCCTACTCTAGAAGAGGAGGCGGAAAAAAGTATAATTGTGTTCAGGAGTTCCATTTTAAAGGAGCGTTCGACTTTGTGAATCGGGATACTATGTTAACAACTTCTTTGTACGTACTGGTACTTAGGCCCTGGGGGACTAAAGTCTGTCTGGAGAGAAAAAAAAAAAAATCAGAAAGTGGGCACGAAGACATTATCAGGCCTTTCTGCCTTGCAACGATGCCAACAAACACCATTTTCAGGCCCAGCTGCCGACTCAAACCAATGATTTTGAGATTTGCTTGCATAATAATTTCTGGACGACTGTAAGAGTAATATTACGTTATGTTGCGAGCTCCAAATTATTAAAGGAATGGACCCTGTAAATAATCTCTAATTTTTTTTTTCAGCGTGGTAAAAATAAACTGTTAATTTCACAGTAAATTAATCGCAGTCACATAATCATTTCTTACGTGAAAAATAGGCAGAAAAGAGAAAGGAAATAAACACGCACATTGTCTTAGTCAGACCATCGATGCTCATCAAGCTGTTTGGTGTGGCGGTCCGAGCATTCTCGTGCTTCGGTCGACTTCGACTTCACTCCGAGGATCTACCTCATTTGCCAACTGTGTGATGAAATGGGTGAGACTTGATCAGCTATGGTGGATATGATTATTTCCCAATTTGATCCCGTGATTCATTTTTCTTAGAGATGATTGGAGAAACTCCCGAACATTTGAAGATCTTAAGATGGGTCCGACACAATCAATCAGACGTTCACTCTTTCAAGTCAATAAATGCTCTTTTTGGCAGAAAACTATTCCTGCTGTATAACCATCAAATCAAATCTTATGAGTTGGGACCGCATAAAAATAACTAGCTATTCATGACTAGAAATACCAAAACAAAAGCATGACCTTCTACTGGAAGTCGTCACATTGTAAAGACAAGCCATCATCTCTCTTGAGTTTTGATCCGTCGACCCTTGGATCCAATCGAAACCTTAGCTAAACTCAACCTACGCATAGACATACAGCTTCACAGACTGCCCAGTTCGAAGCGGAATCTCCAGGAGAGACGAACTTTTTCCGATTAGATGGCAAGTGAGTACTCGGCATCGAGAAACAAGAAATTGTCCGTGAAACGAATTTGCACCAATCTTGGGCTCTAACTACAATCCAACGGACATCGTCATGTGATCTTCAATTGCAAAGCTGAGTGCAGAGACCCTGAATCTGGGAAGCGGTGGCGCCAGGCAATGTGTATGTTCTTGATTTTCCATTGCTTGAGCAAGTCAAATTCAGCTGGCTTCCTATTTGGTCAGACTACAACAGAAGGTAATCCAATTGATCATTAGCGCAATCATTTGGCATATGAGGGTGAGAGCGAGAGCGAGAGAGCGATGACTACCGAGCATGAGGCCGGCTCAGCCTTGCAGCTCCATCTAGAAGTCGGAACACAAGACATGTAGTGGCACCAGGAACAATAATCATTCGCGTTCACACCCCGCAGAAGCATCACCATACCGAGAGTGAACCTGCAGCATTTCAATTTAGGGCCTACCATTGAAATCACCGGCAAGAATATATTACAAAATGTAGATTATGCAATGTCATGAGATGACAGAAGGTCATTTCTGTCGAAAGATTACCCGACGATCAAGGCAGTCAGAGAAATGACCCACAATGCGCACTGATATGTCTTGAATTTAGGCTTCGCAGGAGTGGATGCATATCCTGGAGGAGTATACTTCTGCGCGATCCAGCTATACTGGGGTCGGATGAGAAGCACGAATCCAAGCAGGAAACCTGCCAGGAATCCTCCCATGTGAGCAAAGTTATCGACGTGCGGAAGAACCCCGACTGCCAAATTGATCACGGTGATGACCAGGAGGGTCGAGATTGATGCTACCTGAAGAAAGCACGTAGAATAGAATCGGTTGTCTCATGAGAAACTACTACAGGATTTGCTTCCAAACTGAACCCCTCATTTGAATGTTCACATCTCGATGCTGTGCAGATAAGTACCTTGTTAGCGTAAATAGACCAATTAGTGATGAGTTCGGAGAGCATCCCTCCCAGTAACCCGAAAAGTGCACCAGAAGCACCCACTGATATACTGGACTGGATGAAGAGGGATGACATCAGACTTCCTCCAAGTCCCGAGATGACATAGAGCGACCCGATCAGCACTGCACGTAGAAAAGAGAAAACAGAGGTTACGCGCCAAAATTCACTGAGATACTTGCATTTTTAACAAGTTGGACTTAATTATACGGACGACAAATCGACGGGGCGACATTAGACAAATTGAGAAGCACGACATTAAATTGAGCAAGCAAAACTGCTGAGATACATACGTACCGAACCCAAACTCTTGCTCCAGCCGAATTCCAATGACTAAGAAACTCAACATGTTTGCTAATAGATGGAAGACTCCTCCATGCAACCAGATGCAGGTTATTAGGAGCCACACTTGGTGTCTGTCCACTACCCTGCTAACTTCCAGAGCACCCATTTTCTGAAGCCTAAGACCACAAAGTGGGGCTTTTCAGGGACAAATAATACATATGTAATAAATGGTTAGTGATGGAGGACTTCACTAAGAAAAAAGCTTGAAGCTGGAGTTCCATCATCATCCTGAGCCTCATTGTTGTGAAACCCAAATCCAACAAATAAGTTGTGCAAGTTAATGAGCCGAACGTAGATGAAAAACAGGGGAGAATCAGGGAGGAATGAGACTCACGTTGACGATGAAGGACCAAGAAGAGGGTTCTCCTTGAAGGGCTGAAAGGAGAATCTGCCCAAGAACTTGGCGAGACAAGAGACGGAGTTCTGGGGACAATTGTTGACGTACATAGTGATCACAAACACGACAGTGTTTGCGAGAATGAAGCAGGGCACGAGGAGGGGCTTCCATTTCTTGAAATGCTTGACTTCTCTGCACACCACGGGACTCGGAGCAGGCACAGCCGTGCCGGCATCGATGTCGATGTCGACCGGGTGTATTGCATTGTTGCCTCGCCATGAGCTCACTCTGGCTTTGATCTCGGAGGAAGATGAGGTTGATGGATGATGTTCTCTGCTAGCCATGGAAGAAGTACGCAGCCCAGGAAGAGAGAAAAACCATTAGATCATGTCATGAATGCAGGTCGAAGCAGAGATTCCATCAAGGTCAATGGAGGGGCAAGCAGTAACTTGTACGACAGCGAATGTGATGATGACGACGGTGATGATCCATGATGTTCTCCAATGGACAAGTAAAATGGCCTTTCTTAATGGGTTCTCAATCCTCACAACACCAACACAGAGAGAGAGAGAGAGAGGGGGGGGGGGGGGGGGGGGGGGTTGGTCAACGGTTCACAGCAAAACTTGACTGCTTATAGTGGAGAGTTGTTTATCTAAGTTGAGTTGGTTTGATGTTCAAGAGCACATGACTCTATTCTTTTTTGACAATAATAATAATAATAATTTCTATTAATATTTCTTTAGTATTATTAACCACGGTTTGACTCTGCAAAGGTTGGTTGCCAGATTACTTGATAAACAGTACACAGTGGAGAGATGTAAAAAACCAAACTTGGAGAAAATCACGATTCATTCATGACTGGAATGGAAGTCTTCGATGTCAACGTGCTGTCTACTTTAGCGTCGGTTTAATCAACTTAGCGCGGACGACATGGAAGGAGTGACTTAGGAATGATGAAGGGCACGAGGGTGCTTGAAGTCGAAGAATCCACTTCCAGAACCAGGTTTGGCGGGGACGCCAGGGCCTTGTTTAATTTGTAAGATTGCCTTGACCAAAATTTTTCCTTTGATAGGATTATATGGGAGTTGTTACCTATGTCTTGAATTTTGTATGGTTGGGTCGGTTGATGACCCGATCCGATCCGACCCGACCCGACATACCCGATGCTTTTTTGTGCGACCCGAAAAATAGAGATTTAATTCGCGACACGGAGAGTTGGGCCGATAGGCCCCGACTGAAATTTTTTTTGGGGGCATTATATATACTGCGTTAGGGTTTTTTCACTGATGTAAGTTTTTCCTTGTTTAGAAAGAGTTGAGTGAGTCACGTGCTTTGTAATCCTTTCCTTCTCTTGATTATAGTGGAATTGAATTTTGCCTCGCCCGTGGACGTAGATCACTTTGTGATCGAACCACGTAAATCCTCGTGTTTTGTGTTCGTTCTTCTGTATTTGTTTCAACAGGAATCCTGCTTTTAGCCTCTTTGTCCGCTTAACATGGAGGAAACGCGAGTCGATTTTCCGAAGAACATGTAGATGTCGATCGAATCGAGAGTTTCGAATGATTGTGCTCTTGAAAGTCTACCATGTCCCGTTAAATCTTGAAATGAGAAGTTAGGGTTGGCTGTGACGGGAAGTTGTTACGTTAGGGATGAGAGGGAGCTCACGGGTGTGGAAATGAAATAGGAAAATTACCAAAAAATTCGAAAATTCAATTTTTTTTCTTTTGTGCCAATTGAGCCATAAACATTTTGTAAATGCGTAAATTCAGTACATCCGACTAATTTTGAATTGAAATTGTTGACGTGGACACCGACTGTCTTGATTTGGGCGAGGCCAACTTTGCTAGCCACAGGGGAAGGCGACCATAGAGTCGCCAATTGTGGGCAAGGCTGGCTAGGGGTTGTTGGTGTGAAGCCAAAATATTTCATTAAGGGTTTTTTTGTCTTTTCTCTTTTATTTGCTTCTAGGTTAAAAGTTATACCTCTTATATTAGGGATGTAAAGGGAGTAGCCGTCATAATAGAAGAGAGCAAAAAAAAAAGAGAGAGAAGCGCAAAGTTAGCGAATTGAGAGAAAAAGAAAAAAAAAGAGGCCGTGACGGTTTCGAGGGTTCTCAATCTCTTTGTGCCCTGATCTTGTGAGAAGATCGTGAATTGTATTCCTACTTTTCTTGAAGACTAGTGGATTCGCAGAGTGCCTCTGCGCGGAGACGTAGCCCAAGTTTGGGTGAACTTCGATAACAAATTCTCTGGTGTGCTCTTCTGATTCTATTCTTTTATTGATATATTCTGCTGCTGTGGATTGTTTGCTTGGGTTATTTCTCTGGAATTGGTGTGCGATTCCTAACAGGGGTCCCCACCAATTGAGAGGGCTTCGCAACCCTCATCTAGTGACCGATGGGCTCTGGTGACCCTCGCCAGCTACAGTGAGAAATAGAAGAAGGAAGGAAAATAATGAAAATAAAAATAAAAAATTGAAAAAGTATTAAAAAATTATCCATGTCAATATTTATCGTACTGTGTAGCGCGGCCGGTGTTTATGTTAGCAATTTCTATCAAAAAATGGCTAGATTGATTGCATTGGCACAAATGCAAAATGTTTAAGACTGAATTGATACAATTACAATAAATTTATGACTTTTTTTGGTAATTATCCAAAAGAAGTAAAACAAACAGAGTTGCCTGAAATAGGAGAATGACCATCCATGGCAAATATATTGTGAAATTGACAGTGTTAGAGGAATAAGAAGGGTAAGATAGTCTTTGGAGTTGTAGGGCTTATTTTGTACATATATAGATACGATACGACAATTTTCCTTTTTAGATGGTATTAGAGGAGATCGTCTTCTCCTTCTCATTATCCTCACGTCCTTAGCCATTGTTTTAGATTGTCTTCTTCTTAGACCAGTAACAGCTAGTTCTTGGATTAGCGACTAGTTGCTTTCTTCTCACGTAACTGGGTTTATAGCATGTTTGTCTCGTGCAGCAGGGCATTGTTAGATATATGTCTTAAAGCAACTATGTAATAGTTACATATTAGGATTTTTGGTTATATTTCAATTTATTATTAAATTAATGGTAAAGACGTGCTTGTTCATTTGTCCAATTATATATGAATAAATTTCATAAAATCAGTTGTGACTAGACCTTTTCTTGAGACGTCAAGAATATGTGTGGCAGGTTCATAGTTAGACTGAATCTTTAAACTGTTCTCGATCGATGGACCATTAAGTAGATATTAATGATCCTGTTGAGACCAATGTGTTCTTAATTTCGCTTTTAAGTATTGGATACTTAAAGGAATGACGAGTCACGAGTCATTAGGTATTACGATACCCGAATTGGAACACAAGTGCTTGTGTCAGACAAGTTCACTGAACGTGACACACATTTAATGATTAGTGACATGGAAGCTTTTAGCGTGGTCAATGTCTAATCGTTCATGCTCAAGTCTTGTGTAAATAATTCTTAGCCCCGAGACACAGTGTTAACTTGTACGTTGGAAGGCTATAGTTTATAAGTGTGCATATTGACGGTTCGCTGATCCGTCTATGTACTTAATGGTTATAGTTTATGCACATAAGAAGTCACACGTGTGCGCAAAATGGAATCTGTCTCCTTGTTACTTGCAAGGTATGATGTCCTATGCGATCTAGTTATGACAATGCATTGAAATCCTCGGCCGGGGTTGTAATCTAGAATAAAATATTTATGTCTCGTACAAATGCATGTAAATTAGATTTGTGCATATAATCAAATTGGTGGCTTGACAAATATTCCATGGCCTTTATTCGATCGGGACATAATAAGACGGAGGGATTGAATTACACTGTAACTGGAGCTGACAGGTTCATTATGTTCTTAAAATATTCACACTGTCTGGGTAGCCATGACATATTGCTTGATATCACTCTGGCTTGTAGGACCTAGCGGTTGATCGGGACAATCAATTCTCTTGGAAGTACTAATGTGTTAGTGCTTGTCTTACTACCAACTCAGTAATGAACCTAGAGATGTCACACATCTTAATCAATACATGACGACGTTGAACGGAACATTTGATATTGCAAATATGTTGCAATCACGATTATCAAATTTGTCGGATTGAAATTAAATTAAATTGAATTTAATTTGATTCTTATTTTTTGGTCATGGGTGTATGTGCATACGATGCGTACACACTTTTAAAATGGACACATATTGATGTATCCAAAATACACGCATGTGGTCGCACTATCTTGTTTTTATTAAATTATATATAGATATAATTTATGAATATATTTACATATATATACTTTTTATATTATGTTGTACGCAGACATAGTCAGCACAATTTGTGCTGACCATGGATTTCCTTTATAATATAATAATAAAAAAAGGAAACAAACAAAAAAGAAAGAGTAATGCATCAATTGTTGATTACGTGGACTGCGGTCACATCATTATGTTGGCTTATTCCTTGCACGATCAGTGGTTACTGATCGTGCAATTGTGCTTAAAATGCACAACGCGCACGATCAGTAACCGTCAATGATTGTGCGCGTAATGCGTGGTTTCTTCGAGCTTTCAATCTGCAAATAGTTGCAGAAAAAGAAGAGAGAAAAAGTGTGTAATTCAAGAGAGTGACCGCGAGAAAAATTAGAGAGAAAAACCAGAAAAATTCTCTCGACGGTTTTGTTCTTGCGATGACCGAAAATCAAATACGTGGAGAGTTTTTCATCACGAGATTGCTAGCACAATCAAGTGTGGAGTTTTTCCGCGTCGTCTTTCTTCTGTTCGTCGTACGATTTGTGGTGTGTCTGAACTAGAGGTCCGACGCTTGTGAGACTTATATCGAAGAACATTTGGACCAATCTGTTTCAAGCACGCTACAAGAGGTAATCCGTATAACTCTCTTCGTTTAATTTATTTTTTGATTGAAACGCGCAAACAACGCCTCTAGAGATACATGTATGGATATTTTATTTCCGCTGCGTTTATTATCATTTTTTGCCTTTGCATGTTACATGTATCCCAACACATGTTGTTGGCCCCTGCGATCTTGTTGGTCCTCGAGAACATGGTTATCACGACTCTAGTACTTGTGACTTTGGCTGATCCTCGCATAATTAGGCCAGTCCTAGGTTTCTAGTATAGTTACTAACTTTGTGAAGTCCTTTGCATGACCGAATTTATGAAATCCTTTTTGGCGCTGACAATATTCTTGTGATTGGATCTATGAAGTCCTATGGACTTTCATATCATATGCTTTTGAAATTTCTAGCTCACTAAACATTAGAATCCTTCACTCGGTCTAAAAGGCCTTGGCCTTGCTAAGGAAAAGGAAACACGAGATTTTGTCTAACCCTCTATTTTTTGGTATCACATGATCTATGTTAACATTCTCTCTGGAGGTCCAAAACTTTTCGTGACCCCGCTATGAAACGTTCTTGATGAAAGAGTGATTTAATAGCTACATAATGTGATCCTCCCAATTAGATGTGATCATAGGTCAGCAGGCTAGGGAAATCAATGTAAGGCCATGAACACAATAGCAAGAATTTGACAAACACTATGATAGAGGAAAGGAGTTTTGCACTTTTGGTTTAGAATCCATCGATCTTGATATGGAATGGCCATAATTCAGAACTCAAATGCTTCCCCTCTATTCCCCTCACCGGAACACTGGCCAAAAGAAAGTGCCACTCACGAATGGGTGCGTTCTTCCTTTATGTGAGATGATTTGTGCATTCCAGGGTTCAGGTATGGACTTGAGTCCTACTTATAGAGTTTTCAGTCATAAGCCCTTTCATTATGGGTCGGGCCTAACTTGGCCAATACTAGTCAATCCATATTAACTAATTAAAAATATGCGTATCCTTCGTGAATAGACCAACCCATCAAATGATAAATATCAATTTCACTAAATATAGCCCACATAAGAAAAAAAAAATCTTCTTTTGTCCTACTTGGGCTATATTAATTGAAACTATACTATATGTGTGCATATTTATGTTGCTCTAGATATTATTCTTGATAGTCAATCCGATCGCATAAAGTTCAAATATCGAATTATGGTGGTAATTGAATCAGTAGACACAAGGCCTTCCATGGTCATAAATGCCTTTAGCTTTATTGATGTGGATTCATTATGCTAATGTAACAAATGGATAACACCTCATAAAAGGGGGATACTTTATGTGTTAACCCCTTTGTGAGTCAAACCATCTCTCCTTAAATGTCAGGAAACTTGATATGCTACTAAAGAATATCTTTGTGGTTCTAATGAACCTGCCTATATCTTATCATTATAGTTAACTTTACCATTATATGAACCTATCCACAAAATTAAGTACGGACAACTACCTAATGAAATTTTAGAATCATATAGCTTGAGTAGCAACTGAAATGCATACTATGAACTCTGCTTGCATGGTGGAGGATAATATAGATTTCTATTTTTCGCTTTTCCATAATATTGCATCTCTTGCTAACATAATTTTTTTTGTTTTTATTGACCTTAAATCGAATACCGTATTAGCTGCATGTCATGAATATGTCTTTAAATTAGTATATAATCCTTTGTCCTCTTTAACTACCTCAAAACCTTATTAGCAGTAACCCAGTGATCACGTCGTGGATTTGGCTGATATCTGCCTAGAAGTCCTATTACAAAAGTAATGTCTAATCTAGTTTAAACTTGAGTATACGTGATACTATTAAGTGCACTAGCATAATGTACATACTTCATTTGGGCTTTCTCAACATCTAAATGAGAATAGTGTGACAAATTCTGTTTATCACCTTTAATGTAGGAGAAATTCCTGGCTTGCAGTGTTGCATTCTCCATCTGTACAAAATATAATCAATATATGCTATCTGAGACAAACCTAATACACAGCGAGAATGATTCCTTTGGATCTCAATATCCAGGACAAAAACCGCCTCACCAAGGTCCTTCATGTCCAAATGCTTTTACAAACATCCATTTCATTTCATGAGTATTTGAAGATCGCTGCTCACATGCAAGATATCATCTACGTAAAGTATAAGGAAAATAAATTTCCTTTCACTAAGCTTGCAGTAAATATATTGATCCACTTTGTTCTCAACATAATCAAATGAAGTAACAACACTACGAAACTTTAAGCACTATTGTCTAGAAGCTTTTTTGAGGCCATAAATAGATTTTTTGTTCAGTTTACGCACAAGCTTACCTAAATCCTCAATTGCAAAGCTTTTGGGTTTGTCACGACCCTAAAAAATTCGGCGAAATTTCAAGTTAACGTATTACCAGGTTAATCAAATTAATTAACCTAGTTCGAGCTCTCTCAAACTATACCAAATCACAACTTTGGTTCAGTATTTAACATATGAAGATTTTCAATGGAAGTTGTCACTAATTGTTCTTGGTAGATCTATTAAAAACTTAAGTAAATTAGTAGGAGAACCAAATTACTTTTATGAACTAAAGATTCAAAGTCCAGGGACTTGATTACGCGAGATTACTCTAACGCCATTTCGGTATCATTTTATTTCATGAAAAATCATTTGCGAAGGCAACATTAATCAATTTTAACCTAAGTCACTAACAAAGGTTATCATGCGGGTGCACAAATAATTAATTGAACATTCAGAAATCAAGTAAGCTCAGGGACTATGCGCCACACAAAATATATATTTTTTGTTAGTTTTCGTTATTTCTTTTATGAATGCATGAAAAGCTGTACTATATGCAATGCATAAAATTACTCTAAAATGCAATGGCATAAGTTAAATGTAAATCTAAAAAATTCAAATGACATGACATAAAATGATGTGGCAAAAAATGATATGACATAAAATGACATAGCAAAGATAACATGGCATAAAATATGATATGTCAATAATGACGTGGCATAGATGACATAGCAAACATGACACGACAAATATGACATGATGACGTGGCATATGCGAATATGACATATGGATGTGGACATGACTGTCGCAACCTAAACAAATCATTCAAAGGCTAACGGATTATCAGATTAAATTGACAAACCTAATTCAGACTCTTCCAAATCCTACTGAATCGCAACTTGAGTTCTTTTCATGCAAAGTTTATTCAATTTAGAGCCGTCACTAATTGTTCTTGGTAGATCCATTAGAAACCCAAATAAATCAATGGGAGAATTAATTTATTTTTATGAACTAGAGAAAATGAGTTCGGAAACTTGATTACATTAATTTAAAAAAAATTAATGTCTTTTCGGTACCATATTTCATGTAAAATCCACTTGATTGATGATGTGAATGAAGATGGCTATTTTTTGGATTTTTTTTAAAGGATGCAATGCAACTAAACTCTATGACATGGCAGTATGCTTCGTTAATGACATTGCAAAGTATGATCTAAACTACATGATATGCAAATGAATTTTTTTTATTTTTTTTCGGAGTTAAGAGTGGTTATGATGAAAACATGCTCTATGATGTGATAACATCCAATTTTAATTAAGAAAATAATTTCCCAAAGTCTTAAATTATATAAGATGTTATTTATAACATAGAATGAGGTTCTTGACATGTTTAAACATAAAAATTTACATGAATTAAATTAAAGTAAAGAATGAACAAAAATAAATAAAATGCCCATAATATACCTTTTAATTATGATTTTTTTTCAATAAATTCACTCATTCCCAAAGATTTGGGCTAGAGAAGAATTTTACCCCCTACGTCCTCGGAGATTCAAGCCAGTATGTAGATAATTGTATAGAATGACATCATCCCTTGTTACCAAAGGGCGGAACATGAAATTCTATACTAAATTACCGTCCCATTCCATAAGATCGTGGCTAAGGTATGCAATTTATTTTTCGAAGGGTCTTGGCACAAAGGGAGCATATATTATGGGCATGTTTGTTTAAAGATGTGCAAACCTTATAACAATTAAGTAATAAAAAATGACAAAAAATAAAAAGAAAAAGTGAGCAATTTAATTTAATTTTTTTCAGAAAAATAGAAGGGGTGACCGAAAATGCTCAAGTGGGTTCCACTTTCCCAATTCAAAGATCGATTTAATTTTTTGAGAAAATTATCTTTAAGGATTTTGCAAAGTGTTTTAGATAATTCTAAAAAATTTGGATAAATTTTTTTTATCGAATCTTATCTTATCTTTAATCAAGTAAATTCAAAGAGCATTACAAGAGATAAGATATCTACCCGATAACATCTCAATCAACTCACATACTAGAGATAAACATTCAAAGCAAAAAATTATCCGCAACAAGTCCGATGTTATCCAATTCAAATTTTCTCAAAGATTAGATGAAGTTTAATTTAACAAACCTCATCTACAATATAGAGATAACATCAATAAAATCACAAGATAAGACAAGTCACAAGATAAGACAAGTCAACCACTCATGAGATAAAATTTGAAGCAAGACTCATCCATGGATATATCGAATTCCACCAAGGTGACACATGTGCAGAAAATCAATCTTTGGTTCACAAAAACTCCTTTTCTTTTTTAAACTAATCCAATTTAATATTAGAAAAATTCCCAACAAGTTTTAACTTTGAGAAAATATTTTTTTCCAATCAAATTGCATCAATCCTCAAGATTATTCGAGCAATTTCATGATCAAATGAATTAATCCGAAAAAATAAAAAATTGTTAGCAAAGAAACTCAATTTTCTGTTATTAGCACAACTTAGTGAAAGGATTAAATTTCAAATTAAATACACTCATCAAAACGATATAATATACATGCATATTCTCCAAGTAAAACAAGCTTGAATTGCAAAAAAAAATCAGAAATTTGACCTTTTTCCAAGCCAAATTCCAGCACGCGTGCAATCTGGAAATTTTGTCCAAAGTTGCACGTTTTAAGCTTGATTTACAGCTGAATGATGAGGTATTGAGCAGTGAACATTAGTTCTTGAACACCGAGCGGCAAGAGATCAACAAATGAATTGTTGCTATAATTTGGCTTGAGCAAGGGCTGAATTAGACTCCTAATTGGTGGAGGATGACACAAGACAACAATACGAACGACACCTTGAGGGGAGCTCCAAAATTGTGAAGAAATTTTCTCTCACTCTCTCACCACTTTCATGTTTTTTTTAGCAGAAATTGTTTTTTTTTTTTGTCTTTCTTAACCCTAAGTCTTAAATTAGTTTATATAGACATAAACTAAACCTAGTCTTGGTATGATTGATTAGAGATCGTGGGATTAGACTTGGGTTATAGGATTAGATGAGGACCATTGGATTAAAAAATCTGTTCTTAAAAGAGTCCAATAATCCTAAAATACTATGTAATTTTCGGCCAAATAAGGTTGTGCATGGGCTTGGCCGAATTCTTCATGTTCTGTGGGTTTATCGCACATTTTCGGGCTTAAAATGGGCTTTAATTAATAATTAATTAAAAGCCTTAATGATTAAATAAGTCAAGACGGGCTAAATAGCATTCAAAAATGGGTCTAAACCCCTTTAGAAATTCAGTGCTCCCACCATGCTAGCCTTAGCAAAATTTTCAATGTAGGCTAGAGTCCGCCATTCGTCAATTTTAAGCTTATTTTTCACTACTAGTCCAAATAAAAAAATGCAATGCATGAGAAAATAAATTATACAAATCATGAGGAAATATTTTTTGTAAGAATAAATTCTCATTTTTCGTGTGTAATATAAATGGAAAAAGAAAAAAAATTAAAATTTAGGTATCAATATTGACATGAAAATACGGCATGCGAACATAGACATATGGATACGACATACGTACGTGTTCAGTAACAGATATATCACAAAAATAGTCAAAGAAATCATTAAAATTCCCTGAAGCTGGAAAGAAGAAGTGAGTTAACGACTTCTGTGCAGTATCATAACTTCTAGCAGGTGGCTCAGCCTACCGATTCTGGAGTTTGATAATGTGAAAATCAAAATATAAAAGATGGAATACAGGAGATTTTTACACCATCAAGTAGGAGGCAAAGCTTACCGCAATCTGGGGTTCAAATCTTTTAAGCGAAAAATGCAAAAAATTGCGATACAAATACGACATGTGGATACGAAGACATATGAATACGACATGTGGATATGAAGAGATACGAATACGACATGTGTATGTGTTCAATAACAAATATATCACGAAAATAGTCAAAGAAATCTATGATTTCACAAACAAGTTTGATAATATAATGTAATAAAAAGATGCAATATAAAAAGTAATAAATAAAGATAAGTATTAAAATTCCCTAAAGACGAAAAGAGGGAGTGAGTTAACGACTTCTATGCAGTGTTATACCCTCCAGTAGGTGGCTCGGTTTACCGATTCTGAGATTTGATAATGTGAAAATTAAAATATAAACGATGAAATACAGGAGATCTTTACACTATTAAGTAAGAGGCAGAGCCTACCGCAATCTGGGTTCAGATCTTTTAAGCGAAAAATGCAAAAAATTACAATACGAACATGACATGTGGATACAAAGACATATAGATAAGATATGACATAATCAAAATTTAAATCAATCTATTTAGGTGACAAGATATTTCAAATCTTTCAGAGATAAGAAATTTACCTAATTTGCGAAATCTATCTTCCAATTTCGAACCGAATCTTCAATGGATTACGGACGACAGCACTTGCACATCGCGGCTAAATCTTGGTAGGGCTCAGCTCGCCGTTGAGTGACAAAACACCGGATAACCACTTTTGGCATTGCTTTGTCTTTTTGCCTCATTGATTCTTTGCCGCCGATACAAATTTGTTGCCCAACATAAAACATAGTGAAAGTCAGT
Organism: Psidium guajava; assembly: GCA_016432845.1. Classification (NCBI taxonomy): domain Eukaryota; kingdom Viridiplantae; phylum Streptophyta; class Magnoliopsida; order Myrtales; family Myrtaceae; genus Psidium; species Psidium guajava. Next base: position 38,488,490 of record CM028224.1, read on the forward strand.
GTAGAAAATCTATGCTAATTTACATCTAAAACCAGAAAAATGAAAAGAACACTTGCTTCAATTTATTGCTAGTGATTTTTGGAGATCTTGTACTTGTTGCAGCTTATTCCCATGAGCTGCCTCACTATGGGCTTGAAGTTGGTCATACAGCTGCATATTGCACTGGACTCCTCTTGGCTCGTCAGATTTTGAAAAAAGCTTGAAATGGACCAAGAATATGATTGCAATATTGAGGCAACTGAAGAGGATTTCTCCGTTGAGCCTGCTCGATATTCAATCGAGCAACCGGCCACTGTCCTTACTTCAATGACTCCAAGGATTGGCCAAGGGATGCTCACCTGAGATCTAATTTGGAGATAATATTGCCAAAATTAAACTTTGATGGATTAGGATCGGTTCGAGACTCTCGTGCGGCGTTGCAATGCTTCGGTCCAAGAGTGCAATTTGGTGGGATTTTACTTGTGGTTTGCTACAAGTTGTTCGCGGTACAAGACAAGATCGGGGGACTTCGTTGTGGCAACGAACAGCTCGATTCAGAGCATCTAATTTGCTTGGGAAGATCCTCTAGTTAAAGGTCGTCGGTGATAGCTTGTAGACAAGACAGGGCGAGTGGCATGGAAGAAAGGTGAAGAAGTCTTAGGGTGGGTCTTGTTCTCACAACTCAACTTGGACTTTTAACTGCACCCACTCTAACATCTTTTGCAAGTCAACATGAATAATCTTCCTCTTTTGCCCACAAAGCCTCTTCTCTATTGTTGCCTTGCTTATGCTAGCTCACTTTGACTCTAGGATACACGGCACAGATAGATGTTGATGGCACAGTTAACTAGAGGAAAAATGAGTTAAGATAAAGGAACTTTTTTTTTCTCTAATGCCCCCATGTTTCCATTCTGTGTGGCCTATTTATTTCTAGTTTTTATGGACCAGGCAAAAAATCACTGGGCACACTTGAATTAGCTGAATTTCAATCGAGACTCGCTGAAAGTGTCAATTATGATGAGAAGCCCGCTTTGAACACTGCTGCGAAAAGTATCATAGCAAGATGAAGTCGTCTGTTGCTGGAGCTTCATTGGAATTGGTGCCGATGCTGTTCCATTGTGTAGTGGCTGTGTAATCTTGTGGTTTCCCCACTGGGAATTCTTCTCCGGATGATGAAGCTTACGAAGAGAGAGAGAGAGAGAGAGAGAGAGCTTTTTCCACGAGCAGACCTTTTCCTTTGGCCTCCCAAACTTGTAGAGAAAAAAAAAATGAGAAGCAAAAGACTTCTCTCCCTTCTCTAAAAAAAAACTGTCGTGAAGTAAAGAATGGCCTCCAAATTCCTTCGCTGGACTCGTAGTTGATCTCTTGGTCATTGCTGCGTGTATGTGCGCTCGGAACTACAGGAGATTTGAGGGTGGGCTGCGAGGCAAGAGTCCACGAGGCTAGTCGTCGCTAGAAGGGCTGCTTTGTGACGATGTACCAGCGGATCCAACTACGTGCGTGGTGGGGAATCGACGGAAAAGCTGCAAAGTTGGACTGCAAGAAGAATAAATTCTCAGCCAAAGATAGGTTTATAGAAAAGCAGACACCAAAGGATCGTTGGAAATCAACATCATATCAGTTTTGGTCTAGGGTGTCGCTGATGTAAGCAGAGCAACAACTTCTCGTCTAGGTCCTCGGTTCAGCAACCTATCATCATTGCGCCGAGGGGAGAGAGAGCAATCGTGGTTGTCGATATGGAGATCGTGGCCATGAGAGGACTCAAATTCGGCTAACGATAGGGGAGCAGCAGGCATGACCGTTGTCCACGCTGGAACAGGAGCAATCACGGCAGTGCTGATTCAAACAGCTACCGAAAAAGATAGCACCGAGATCTCTCTAAAACCCGTAGGAGTCAACACCTCCTTAAGGCCAGGCGGCGAGCGGTCCTATTTACTGATGTGGTCTAAGGAGTGTCTAGGGAAAAAGGACTTTTCTCCTCGCTTTTCTGGAGTCTTCCCCGTAAGAATCCAAAAATGCCTCCTCAGGGGATCCGCCAATCATTAGGTTTAGCCGCTCTCATGGTAAGCTTCTAGCTCCTACCAACTCTATCTCACCCCCTTACCTTTTTAGTGCTCCCCTCTTTTTCTCTTTTTTGGTCCACTTTCCTACTCTTTTATATTCCCATCAAGTGTGGACTTTTCACCCTTCAAGTGCAGTGTATATTGAGTTGGTCTTTTAGATGTTGTCGCCGTCCATCATCTCTTCCCTCCCTCCTTTCTATCTCCTTTTGATCAACTTTTCTCCACCGAAAATGCCCACTAAAATGGTCCTCCACTCGTTCTTTTTTGTCTCTTAGCTTTTGTGTCCCTCTTGTCGAAAACTCTTGCGGTGGCTTTCATTTTATCCAGGAGGAGGTGTGTGCACCAACGCATCTTGGACCTCTTGTCCAGGAACTTCTACTGTATCACCCCATTTTGTTTCTCCTCGATAGGAACCCGCATGATTTTTTTAGCCGCTACTTTGGATGGTGCAGTTATTGTAGATGCTAGTAAGGGTTTCCATATCTTCGTCTGACAAGTCCCAGTTCGAAATAAGCAGCCCCACAACCTTGTCCTTGAACTTCTCCACCTTCACCGTTGTCTGCGACTCGAAAGTCTTCCAGCAATCAACGACCATCTGTTGATGCAAAATGTTGTGCAGAAAAAATAAATATGCAATGCCCAGAGAAATATTTTTTTGATGAGAATTAATTCTCAAATTTGTGTAATATGTATTAAAAAATCAAAATTTAGGTGTCAACAGACGTTTATCCCCCCAAAACCAATGGATTCAGAATGGTGAAAACTATAGGGTAGAGGTTTTGGATTTTCATGGGAGCCCTTAGAAAAAGTTTAATTTCATTTTTTGTTAACTTAGGGGCTAAATTAAAAAAAATGCAAAATTCAACTAAGGCCCTTTTAGAAAATTGAGTCATTCCGAGTAAAATTGGGAAAAAATGAAAATTTAAACTATTAGAAGATAATGTTACAACTTATAAAAGTGAAAAATAAAAATAAATTGACTCAAATTAGATTTTTTTAGGGCCGATTCGAGATTATGCTCGTGAAGGAATACATGATCCCAAATTGAATTTTTTAGATTGCAATGGTCAAAATGAAAAGGGGCTTAAAATAAAAATATTGACTATTTATGTGTATTTTTGTGGCCTCAAATGTTATTTTTCTGCAAATTTTCAAGTATTTTTGTATTTTTCAAAAAATATTAAAAATAAGAAAAATATGAAAAAATCACTTTTTGTTCAAAATTAGTTCCTTAGACTTGACCAAGGCTTTCAAAGTTGATTTTGTAATTTTATAAGTTCTTATGGATTTTTTTATTAATTTTTTTAAAAAAATGATTACAAATCAAGTGTCAATAAGATTGTATCGTATAGATTTCTTCATCAAGGTTTTCATTTAGAAAGAAAATTTTAACATTCATTTGGTGTGATTCCATATCAAACCGAGTTATTAATATCATGATTACTCTGAAAAAATCTTTAGAAGAGACTTGAGAAAAAGTTATTTCATAGTCTACTCATTCTCTTTGAGTGAAACTCTTGGTTGCCGATTTGGTTTTAAACTTCTCAATATTTTTCATGAAGTCCCTTTTAGTCTTACACACCCTTTTGTAGCCGATGGACTTATGAATTTTAGGCAATTCAACAAGATCACAAAGACTCGCATCTCGTCTTTCATCGCATCCAAGCATAAATTTGACTAAGAACAAGAAACAACATATGTATAATTCACTAGTTCAATCACACAGTCGATGTTATAGTCATGCTATCCCGAATAAACTATGTACTCCGGTGGTATATCTAATCATTTCTACCTCATAGATCTTCTAAGTGGAGTTACTTTAACCTCATCTTGTATTTGTAGGACTTGAGAAGTTTCATCAGGAACTGTCTCAACAATATGATTCTGAACCCTAATAGCCTTAGTTTGTAGTGTGAGGGCCCTATGATCATCTATACGGGCAGAGAAAATGACATAGTAGTCCTCACCATACCATTATTCTCATGATCGTCTGTACATGCAAAGAAAATGACATAGTAGTCCTCATTATATCATTATTCTCAATAGTCTATGAGTAGCTATCCTCTCTGGCCACATTAAAATTTAGAATCTTCTCTATTTGTGATTCCATAATTCTTGTGCCTCCATTAAGATTATATAACCGACAGTCCTTCGAATGATCTGAGTAAGATACGAAATAACACCGAGTGAACTGAGTGAATCTAGAGTCTAATTTACTTAATGTTGGATGCAGGACAACCTTAAACCTTAAGATGGTTCAAGCTATATTTACTTCCAGTCCATAACTCAAAAAGAGTTAATGGAACAACTTTGGTAGGAACATGGTTTAGAACATAAACGTCTGTTTTCAAACTTTCACTCTACAAAAATTAGGTAAATCAATCATACTAATCATACTTCTCATCATATTGATAGGAGTGTGATTGCGCCTTTCAACTATACCATTTTGTTCTAGACTTTTAGGCATAGTAAATTGAACTACTATTCTAGAATCCTTTAAATGATTAGCGAATAGCCTTTTAAACTGTTCAACATTACTATGCCTATCAAAATACTCACCAATTTGACAACTTTTATGACTTTTCTCAACTATTTCTCGACTTCAGTTTAAAAATCTTGAATTTATCAAGAGATTTAGACTTTTTCTTAATTAAGTACAGATAACCATATCGAGAATAATCATCAATAAATGTGATGAAATGAAAATTTCTACACAAGATTGCTGTATAGGGTTTACTAATATCAGTTTGAATGACTTCCAATAAGTTAGAACTATTGACTGCATTTTTTTAATCTTAGTCATCTTACATACACAGTAGTCTATATAAGTTTATATGTCACTTTTAAGAGCAAGCATGATGTTAGCCTTTATTAGCCTTTACAAATTTTTTTCTAGAGGTGTGACCAAACCGTTTATATCATAATGCATAAGACCGTTCACTAGGTAGTGATCTTTGAAAATATCATTGGAAGTTAAATATAATTTGTACGATCTATATGACATATAACAGCACTCAACCTCATAGGAATTAAAGAACATATAAATACTATTGTTCGTTATTTCAAAAGAGTAGCAACATATGTCTAGACATGATATAAAAAACGAAGTTCCATGTAAAGGAAGATACAAATTTTATGTATCTTCCTAATGTCAAATTAAATTTAGAATTTGGAATTAAAATTATATCTCTCACAAACTCAAAGTCACATTTATTATTGTTATTTGTGGTGAGTTTTGACTCATCTTGATTTGACATCCTTTGATTTATGAAATCTTGTGTAGTAAACGTAACAAGATTTGTTGCACTGCTATTTTGTCACCATGAACTGGATGAGGTTTCTGATAGATTATATTCACAATCAAATACCAAAGAACCATTACTTGTATGCTCACTCTTGCATAACCAAATTTTAAATGACAAATATCATATTACCTTAGCATAACATAATCATAGCAAATGTATCCATTTCAAATCATAACATTAAAGCACATATCAATGGTCTAATTCATTAATCAATCTCATAAAAAAAACACATGTCAATGGTCCATCTATTAACCAATCTTGTTATCTTGTAAAAAAACATGTCAATGGTTTATCCATTGACCAATCTTGTAATCTCATCAAAACATATGTCGGTGGTCTATTCATTGACCAATCTCATGCTCAAGAATCCAACTATAGTTACGCATAATGCTACGTGACAAAAGGCGATTAAGATTTCCCCATTGATAAGGTTTTCACCTATAATGTCAATGCTTCAGCCCACAAGAATACCCTAAGCTAGTATGCGCATACCCACAAACTTCTCAAATAAGTTTACAACAATCTTGAGCACCACAAACTCACAATAGCTGCATTCTCATCAATCAGAATGGACATCATAACTAACTCGAAACCAATAGTTTAAATAGTATGATAAATAGACAAAATAATGGTAAATATTTGATCTCGTTTTATGTAACAAAAGTATTATTTTTTAAGTCATAACATATTTAATACTATCATTTTCAAAATATGAGCTTACAAACATAATATATATATATCACTCACGTGATAATGCCAAAAGCAACACACGATGATCACTTGAACTGACGCACTCGTATTCCTATCAGTTAATTGCAAACCAACATAAAATCAAGTCCAACGAACAACTTGACTAATTATGCTTGTTCATCAACTAATCAACTCCTACGTAATAACGAAAGGTTTAACGTAGTGGAATGTTCCTACTATTTGCTATGCACAGCTTATGCGTTGGACTTGTTCATGCCACAACTCTCTTGGTCAAACTTTGATTCTAGCAATTCTAAAGTAAAACAATCGCCCTTTCAAGATACTTAGACATCCTAAGATTTTTTGACTCTAAGGACAGCCGAAACCTGGCCACAATTAAGGCTAAAACTATAAATTTGCTACTGTTCAGTAATTCCGTGTAACTTCAAAAATTTACTTCTAGCAAACCGTAAGTCCAAATTGACTTTTGTAAAATTTTGCGGCTTCATGACACCCTAAATTATCAACCCCCATGATTTCTCAAATTATAAACTCTTAGTTTTAACCCATCAACTCAGAAATCACAAATATTCAAAATTCGGGCTTGGTTCAAAAAGATCTATCTGATTAGAAAAATGAAGGGCGTGAGTACTTACTGGGCTTTGAACGGAGAAAATCCGACTCATCGAGGTCCCCGAAGTGTGTACGCAATGAAATTCTATTGCTTTCGTTGATTTTTCACTCTTTTCTCTTAGCTTACTCTTCCCTTTTCCTTGTTTGCCGACCCCTTTAACTCTCACTCTCTCTTTGATTCTTGTCGCTAACAGCAATCAATTTATTTTCCTTCTTTTTTTTCCTTTCTTGCTCATTGGTTTCCCCTCGTTTCTTCCTTTTTCTTCTTCTTCTTTCATTTCTTTTTTCTCTTTCCCTTTCTTCTTTGCACATCTCTCTCCCTCTCTCTATTTTGCTGTGCTATGCTATTCCTCTTTAATAAGAAAGACAAATTTTATTTTATTTTTGTTTCCTTTTCTTTTCCCTCATGTGCCCCCCCTTCTCTCTCATTAAATGTTGCTATCCCCTCTTATGTTGACCAAGACGAAGTCTTCCCCTTCTTTCTACATTTAACTATTCAACTCTTTCTTTTCACTTTTGTACACAAATATTATATTTTGACAGAAAGGTGGAGAATGTACTTTGAAGGATATCCCATTCTAGAAAGACATAAAGAGAGAGATGAGAGGCAGTAGAAGCGAAGCGCAATCTTCATGCGCCTGAAGAATAGCAGCAAATTACCGCCACCAGCAAATTACTCTAAATTTAATAATTTAGAGTAGTCTGTCACACTAAAATATTATGCGTGTTGGTTTGTATGATGCGCTTAGACCCAAAAATATGTGAACAAAGTCATTGTTTTCAGGAAAATTTCAAAAAATGGCCCCAAGTCTTCTCATTTTCTCAAATAAGGGTTATAAGTGAATTTGTTCCAAATAATGGCTTGAAGTTCCCTCATTTTCTCAAATAAGAGTCTGAAGTAAACGTTGTTTTAAATAAGAGCTTAAAGTGACCATAAAATTTCAAAAAAGAGCCTGATTTCAAGGGCATTTTTATCTTTTTACTTATATGATTTTTTTCCTTTTTTATTTGACTTTTATTTTTTTAAAAAAATTAAAAAAATTTAAATTAAAAAAATGACAACCACATGTGGGAGGGCTACCCCTCCCATCTGTGGTCATCGCTCTACTGCTGGGGAAGGGGTAGTGAAGGCTGGCATGGTCGTCGTCACCTTGGCGAGGGCCAGTAGGCCCTTGCCTCTGGTTGGCAAGTTCGTCGGCCCTCGTCGGCGACCTCACTGACCTTTGTTGACCCCGTCGACCCCTTAGTAGTGGTGGGCCGGCAGCTAATCTCCTACCTGTGTGTGTATTTTTTTAAATAGAAAAAGGAAAAAAAAGAAGAAAACACAAAAAATCAAAATGAGAAATGATGAGAATGCCCTTCATGCCCTCATGCCCTTTTTTTGAGCTCTACAGCCACTTTAGACTCTTATTTAAAATATACTATATCACATTAGTTCTTTATTTGAAATAAAGTTCACTTGAAGCTTTTGTTTGAGAAAATGAGAAGACTTAGGGCATTAATTTGAAATTTTCCCTTGTTTTCATTTCAGTGTCTACTTTGCAACAATTGCTAATACTATAATGGATTATGCATACTCATTGCAAGAATCAATGTTGAATAAAGATGATCCTCAGCCCGGTCAATCTCCCGCGAAAGGATTCAAACAACCAAGTTCGAATTAGTAGAATCACCTAGAAAAGATGAATAGGTGAATTCAAAGAACTTGATAAATTATAGCGAAATTTAAAGAACCAAGTTCGAATTATTATACGAGCATCAATATATCCAGGTTCACGTGTATGCAAGGATAATCAGATGCAATATATAAATATTTAGAGACAAAAACTTGCACATGACATTTATAGTGATTCGACTTTAGATCAAATCTACGTCCATTCTCTATCCATGTTGACAATGAGTGATGATACTCTGATTAAGAAATCACACTATCTCACATAATTGCTTTAATAAGTACCTCTCAAAGATTATGACTTGAAGCTAAACAAAGACAAGTGTAGGATCGAAACTCACTTTTTAGACTCTTGATATTCTCTTCTCTCCAGCACTTTAATCTCTTTTTATACCCCTACACTTCTAATCTGCTTGTTGGATAGGCTTCAAAGGATCTTCTCCAATTAACCCATTGAATGAAATTGCCAAAAGAAGATTAAGTAGCCGTTGATATTAAGATCAAAATCTCCCATGGATTCGGCAACCCATAGAACCTAAATTTGGGTTTCTATAAGTAGAGTTTTTCATTTAGAAAATAATCTCGCATTTGTCAATCAATCAAGATGTCTTTCTATAATATTTAATTAGCGAGACTATCTAAATCGATCCTTTCCATTGTGTAAAATCCAAGCTAGATCACTAGCCCTTATAAGAATGATTTGTGTCTAAGTTTAAACATAAGTCATACTTTGGATTTGAGTCTGAATCTAATAGCTTCCTAGGTCAAATGCCTTGAGAATATGCATATCTCGGCTTCTAAGCATATCCTGGAATACTGACAAGACCATCCTCGTAATATACAATAATATCCACTGTGGTCCATAGTTGTACAACTCACAAAGTCTGAAGTATAAAAAAAAAACAGCAATGATGTTTTTCTTTCCTATGAAGTTATCGCCTGCATACAAATATTAAGATGCATTTATCAATTCAAATGGCGAAAATTGTTTTGTAACTTATCAAAATCTATTAAGAGGTTTTCTTTCAACACAAATATACACGAGATGTGAGAGTGAAGTCACAAAATCATCCTGAGGAATTATCTTGTCCTACGAAAACAACAAAGGAGAGCTAAACAAAAAGGTTGTTCTAGGGACGGAGGTGCCGGATCACTTCGTTTTGTTAGTGATCACTTTTCTTAGTTAGCGAAGAGATTGGAGACTAGTTCAAGAGCCTCATTTGGGCAAGGCCTGAAAAATACAAACTTCACAACAGGATTAAGCGCAAACAAACTATGTTGGAATTTAAATATGCCCATGTTCTTCAAGTCCCGAAATCTTGTGCCCATGATATCATGATATTGTTCCCAAGCAGTTGTTCCCTTAAAAAAGCATGCCAACTATCCAATCATCGCAGTCATTCCAGTCTCCAACCGCATCTTGATGCGTTCATCTCTCTTCTAATAACTTGGTATCTTATCGATCTTTACCAATAACTTCCCTTATTGATTAGCACTTGTTAATTGACCATTTTTCAACCTATATCGACAACATATTGGTGTGAATTACCTGCATATGTTGGCATCCATACTGTTTTCAATCGTTCACAATATGTCACATGCCTAGCAATATTTGTTATTTCAATCACATGTCGACGACCTGGTCAAATTTTGGTGCAAACATATGCCCCATTTTAAAAGAATTAAGGACGACTTTTAATTTCTTTTAAAGAAATACCTTTGATGTATGAACTTCTACTCCATGAATAGTGCCAAGGTATGTATCGTCCCTCTGACGCTACGTACTTTTCACATAGTTGGCTAGCTCACAATGTCCTGACACATTGTCTTCACTGATTTGACCAATGGATCATCATCAATATAGATTTTATCTTTACAACCATCATCTTATAAATCTGTCTATTTGTTGATGCCGTAATATTGTCGTTCGAATCATTATCTTGAAAACGACATGTGTGAAAAGGTGCCATTAATAGATCCTGAACTACGGTAAGAAGAAAATGTCATGCCGAATGATAAGTTAGTATTTTACCATTCGGGATATGTATGCCATTCGGGAAGTTTAAAAGAAAGTGTACCGAATGAAGGACATGGTGTACTTAAATTCAATATATCTTGAATACGCAATATGAAGATTACATCCCAAAATTTGGGAAACACAGAGCAAGATTCACGGGCACGAACAGGTTTCTAAAGTCAAGAGATATCATTCAAAAAGAGACAGTTAACCATGTAGTTACAAATCGTGAAAGACATGGATTCTGATTTGCGTGGATCGGTTATAAAAATCATGAGTTAGAAAGAGATGAATAGCAACGCCAAAATTCAAAGATTTGAAACCAAAGAATAACTGCTTGAGCGGTTAGAAGTGCAAAAAGGATAAGTACTCAGAGGGAAGGAAAGAGGGCCTTTCGCAATGATCCAGAAAAAAGCACTCTGTTTCTTTGAAGTTTTAGCTTTCACTGCCATTTGTAGTGTTGCCTTAGCTTTCTTGCACTTTTCATTCCTTGTACTTTCAGAGTCATGCAATCTATTTCCATTTTCAGGCAATTACGAGTTCATAGCTGATAGATCTTTCACCATTCCCATCACTTTTGCTAATCACACACACCCGTTCGCTTGTTCATTCTAATTTTCCATCAGAACAGAGCCATAGAACCCTTCTTAATAAAAATCGAAGAACGAATTTCGGTGAAAGATATTCCCGATCTAAATTGCGCAAATACTATTCCAAGAAAGTATATATATTCCAAATAAAGATTTGATTTTTATACTCCCTTTGATTGATTAAGGCCCTTGGCCTCTCTCAGTGCACGCCTTGACCTTTGCTTTTCTCCATGGCTCCTAATCCTCCTAAGCCTCGTTACCTTAATCTTCTAAATAAGGTCGATGACTATCCCAGCGAGACCGTTCTTGGCAATTGCCGCAGCCACTTTCGAGTGCCTGCATCTCTTAGACCCTGTTTTCCTTGAAAAAATAGAGGGTTGCTTCCTATTCAAAGACCTTCCACTGCAGATGTCTGGACCACTAACTTTTCATGATTCATAGGCTTTCCTTCTTATGATGTGGATTTCTATGGATGGTACTTAAGGATGATGCTCGATGATCGGATTCCTCCTATGTGGGAAAAGGCTAGTATTACCACCACTCTTCACAACATGACTAAGCATAAACAAACTATTCCAGAATTTAATCGAAGATAAAATCTGAAAATGATAAGATATTATGCTAGAATTTAATCGACGAAGCAACATTTATGATAGAGGTAAAGGCCAAAATTTAATTAACGACACAAATCTAGAAACTACGGCTCATAAACAAGCCAAAACAAGCCATGATTTAATCGACAACGTGAGTTTGGGAACTAAAAGTATAGTGTAGGAAAGTAAGTATACCGAAAATAGTAGATTTTATTCTAGTGGTTAAGCGATGGTATTTAAAGTGATTGTGCCGGAACTACTCTCGAGCACTTCCCAAGGGTTGTGCCCATGTTCTACAATTTCGAAAATCTTGTGCCCATGATGTCATGATATTTGTTCCCAAGTGGTCGTTCCCCTAAAAATGCATGTCAACTATCCCACGATCGCAGTCATTCCATTCTGTAGAGGCTTCAAACTTGTACCTATATCTTGATGCATTCATTCATCTTCTAATACCTCGGTATCTCGTTGATCCTTACCAATCGGTTCCCTTATCAATAAATCCTTACCAATCAATAACTTTTTCGGTCTGATCATTCGTCGTCATGTATCGACAACAGATTTGTGTAAATTATTGGCATATGTCAGAATCGATACTAATATCAATCGTTGACAATAAGTCACGTGCTTAGCAATATTTGTTATTTCCACGTTCTGACGACCTGGTTACTTTTTGGTGCAAACAATTTCATAATAAATCAATCAGTCGGTAAATTGGTGTAACAACTAACAAGGACGGACCGGATTCAATGTGCGCTCGTTTCCAAATTGCAAATCTATAAAAAGGGATTTTCCAGGATGAGTAAGTTTTGACAGTTCAATGGCATGTCTTGTTAGACAATATGCAGCTGCAGAATTCAATCCTGACTTAACTAGAACAGCAAACGTCACTTATTGCAATTGTGGACACCCTAGACCGAAAACGGGAGAAGGCAAAAAATAAAATGGAAAAAAAAATACTATTTCAATGTAAAATCCAAGCTTACAGCTGAACATGTGCTTCATCTACCGAACAAAAAGTTGAGCTTGGACTGTAGATTTCCACAACAACATTCCAATTATTCAATTAAGAGATCGCATTAACATCTGGCTAAGCTGTCACAGAAGTCTTGACCGTGAGCAACCGCACCATAGTAACCCGACTTCCGGCTTCAAATCAGCTTCCCATAGTTTGGGCAATGCTTCCCTTAGGTTGTGGATGCTTTCCATTGCAAACTCCGTGCCTTTACACCGTTGAGAGGTTCCAACCTGCACATGGTTTGTAATCTTCTTCGTTTCAGTAGAGTGAAGATTTCGATACAGGACTCTGTTTTGACTTGCCAGCACAGTGTGAAGTCCAACTCTTTTCCCTGCCTGTATGTCGCGAGCGCTGTCATTGAAGAATATCTGAGAAACACGAGTATTATGACATAAGAGCGGCGCAGCTGCCAAAATGGCTGTTGAAGATAATCCCACCGTTCTGTGAGGATTGACGTCGGCAATCCTAACTGCTTGCTGTAAAGCTTCCTTGGATGGTTTATGTTGGAGTTGGCGAATACTTCGGGGATCCTTATTTCTCACATCAGGCATGCTCACGTGAGCTTAGGAAAACAGAAGCATGAACCAACGACATGTGATCCCTACGCATGGAATGCGAGGGCTACCCCCAACACGGAGGTCCCGCTGGCCGATTAGCGGGCATGGATTCCTCCCCCCGGTGAGCGGACAGCTACCCCGCTCGCCGGTGAACGGGCGGCGGTGTGGGGGCAGCACCCATGAGAAAATTTCGATTTTAGGCTTTTATTTAATTTGGTCAATTAGTTATGGGGCCCATATTGAGCCTATATATATATTGTTTTTTTCGTTCATTGTAAGTGTGTGACAGAAAACCTAATAATACAGACTGCAGGACGTAGCCCTTTTTCTGGGTGAACCTAGGTAAATCGCGTTTTTCGTTTTTCTTATATCTGCCGTTCTTCCGATTCGATCCATTAACCCTCATCAGTTTATACCAAAACCAGCTCGGGTCCTGAGAAATGCCCGACGACGTGAAAAATCTCTGAACTCCCTCTGTTAGCAGTTCTAGGTGATTCCACAAACTCAAGGTCATCCTCATCGCCAGATGCAACACTGCCAGCCATTGATGTCCCATAATTTTTGTGTAGCAGGTTGCACAGAGAATCCAATTTGCTGTTATCCATGCCATGCTTTTCAACCGTATAATCTACGGAAAGGAAAATAACAAACACGAGGATCCCCATCAGCAACTGCACGAACAAATTTATCTCCTTCTCGGCACACAAATACAGTTCATGTTGGTGTATAATAGTTAGGGTGTGCGCCCATGCGGGCAAACACACCCTACCACCAGAGGATAATTACCTAGCATTTATCCTTTTATTTGAAAAAAAAGAGGGAAATTCATGTTACGTGATATCCTCCCACTATCAGTTATTAAAAAAAAAGAGTGTGAGAAAAGAAACTGACGTCTTCTTCTCCATGACGCTCTCACTGAACGAAGCCCATGGTTCTCCCTAAACACTCTCTCTCGACGACGCCTCTCCGACGAAGCGATATCGGTGCAAAGTTGGCTCTTAGTCCGTGAACAATAAGGTATGATCCTTTTTCTGTGACGTAGCTTTCGATCGGTGTCTCAATATTTTTGGGCATGCTTTTCCGCAAGAATCGTTTGGGAATTAGTTTTCCCTTCATTGGTATCAGAGCGAAGCGTTATTGATTCCCGATTGCTTGATCTACTTTGTGTTGATTTTTGGAATTGAATTAAGAAAACGGGCTAGGATACATATTTTTCGGAAGTTACTGTTCATGCATTTTCTGGAAATTTGATTATGTGAAAATGGGTTTTGATTGGGTATATAGAAAGTACTCATCGATTCGAGCGTTTTGATATATTATGCGTCATGAACGGAGGTTGGATATGGTCGTGGTGGCCGCCGGAAGCCACTGATCTCCAGCGGCGATTTGCAAAGGGCGGTGTTGGCCGAGGTCATCGCGCCGGCCATGACCCAGTCGCGACCGGCCAATGACCCGGCCCGCGACTAGGTCGCCACCGGCCAATGATCCGGCCCGCGACCAGACGCGACCGGCCAATGACCCGTCACGACCGGCCCACGACCAGGTCGAGGCTCAGGCCTTGCGGGCCACGATCATGCTGCGACCTGGTCGCGACCCATGCTCCGCGGGCCGTGACCCAGGCCACATGCGGGCGGGCCCAGGCCACGCAGAGCCTTTAGCCCATTGACTTTGACCGTTGACAAAAAAAAATAATTAAATTAAATTAAAATCTTTATTGGGTCTCCTACGGGGGTATATGATATCCGATTGGGATGATTTTGGTACCGATACATTCGTATCAAAATTTTCTTCAATGTGATTATAATTATGGGCTTGCTCAAGTTTTGTTTACTTCCGTGCCTATTATTGCATATTACGATATGTTCATAATTTTTTATGTAATTAATGGGTTTTTGTAATCCACTTTGTTCTGCATTTGTTGCGGGACCAATGTCGAGGCCGATGCCTAGGAATTTATGGACTAGGAAGGGAACAAAAACGCTTCTCATAAGATTGACAAGTGAGCAAGTTCGAGCCTTAATGTGAAGGTGGATGCACTAAATAATTATCGATGGAATAATGAGAGTGATATCATATCCCATGCGATAACGGTCAACAACATGATCCAAGAACTCATTTGGGATGGATATCGAACGGATGCTGAAATGGGTTTTTATGCCCTAAGGAATTCCATACCAGAGGAGTGGCATGGAATGATTACTCGAGTGTGGCTTGATACCAACACCTACAGAGCCCTAGTGCTGCTTTTCTTAGACAAGTACATCAGGGTTGGAGCGACGAAGACGTCGTCGCTTGGTATGAATGGTTCTTGGCGCCGACAGAATGTGCGTTGGCGTCATAACACGGGTATTAAGAAGGGTTTTTCTAGCGTACCATTATGGGCTCCTGATTTAATTAACAACCCCCTAAGGATTTAAAGGACTCCCTCCCTTGTACGATGGAAACTAAGTGGGTTCATAAAGAGACTGACGAAAAGAAGATGACGCGTTATTACCTTTGACTTTTTTTTCTTTGATAGTTCACTTTGGGATTGTTGAATTTGTTTCGAATCGCCATTGATTATATTTTTTTTAATGTTCTAATTTTTGAATTATGATATCTTTTCTGTTGTTAATGCTACTTTATACATATATTTGTTATATGTTTTGAGTGGGAGTATTCATAAGTTTTTTAGTAACTTTAAGAGGAACACATTTGAATCATTGTATTAAAAAAATAAATACAATTTAAATGCATAAATATGATGCATTTGTTGCATACAAATGGGCTTTAATAAATCGTGCTTAAATGTCTAAAATGTTCAGATACAATGGCTTCTGCATCTAAGAACATTGTGGCAGAGCTGAATAAAGGTGAGAAGTTGAATGGCGAAAATTATGAGATTTGGAACATGAAAATCTAGTATGTACTGGAAGAGCAAGAGGCTCTGGAAGCTCTTAACCTGATCATGGCTGAACCAGAGGATGGAACCACTACACAGCATAGAAGAGATAAGGAAGCCTTTGCTGCTTGGAAAAAGAAGAATTCCACTGCTCGCATTACGTTGTTGAGCAGTATGGATAATGATATCATGCGAGAATTCAGACAGTATGAGAATGCAAAGGACATGTGGGATGCATTAAAGATAAGGTTTGGACAGACTTCGGTCACCAAGCTTAGGCCGCTAACTATCAGATTCGACACATATAAGATGCCACATGGGCATAATATGAAGCAGCATTTGAGGCGCATGTCGAATATGATTAGTGAGCTGAAGGATGCAGGTAACATATTATCTGATGAGCAGCAAGTGCAGGCAGTGATCCGCTCTTTGCCCCATAGTTGGGAGCATATGAAAGTTAACCTGACCCATAATGAGAATGTCAAGACCTTCGAGGATGCTATGCGCCATCTTGAGCTAGAAGAGGACCGCCTTCTGGCAGCCAAGACACAATCAGATGTGTATTTTATTGGATCTGGCTCACATGGAGCTTCGGGCTTTAAGCGCAAACATCCTGGCTGGTTCAAGAAAGGGAAAGGTAAAGGAGCGGAACCATCTGGAAAGAAACCAAAGTTTAACAAGCATGGAAAAGGGAAACGTCCCTTTAAGAAAAACATTTCAAGAATGAAGTGTTACAACTGTGGCAAAAAGGGTCACTTCGCTCGCAACTGTGGTGAGCCGAAGAAGGTAGAAACCCTCAATGCACTTAAAAGTGTTTCTTATGTATCATGTTTTGTATTTTTAACTGAATCTCATCCTTTGTGGACTGTAGACTCAAGAGCCACAGACCATGTAGCCAGAGACAGAAATACCTTTGTGGAATTTCGACGAATTCCACGCGGAGCGAAATGGATTTATGTGGGGAATAACTCCAGAGTAGAAATTAAAGGAATTGGCACCTGCCAACTGATGATGCGCGGTGGTCGCACCTTATTCCTGCATGATGTCTTATATGCTCCAGAGATTCGTCGGAATCTTGTTTTTGTATTAGTTTTAGTCAAACTTGGTTTCTGTATGAATTTCCATGACAATGGTGTGGATTTGTTGTTAGGTACAACTTTCTACGGATCTAGATATTTTGTGGTGTTGACACCTGATTTTTAATCATTTTTTCTATTGCTAAAGTAATAAAAAATCCATAAAAATTCATAAAATTGAAAAATCAACTTTGGGGACCTTAGCCAAGCCTAGGGAACCAATTTTGACCAAAAAACGATTTTTCATATTTTCAGTATTTTTCGGTATTTTTATTTTCGAAAATTCATAAAACAAAAAATGAAGAAAAAATGAGAAAATTGAAAAATCAACTTTGGAAGCCTTGGCCAAGCCTAGGCAACCATTTTTGAACAAAAAATAAAATTTCATATTATATATATTTTTAATTTTTTTTTAAAAAAATACAAAAAATACTTGAAAATTTTGGAAAAATAACATTTGAGGCCAAAAAAATACACAAAGATAGTTAATATTTTTATTTTAAATCTATTTTCATATTGGCCATCGCAAATTCAGAAAAATCCAATTCGAGTCACGTGTTCCTTCACGAGTATAATCTTGAATCGGGCCTAAAAAAATTTAATTTGAGTCAACTTATTTTTAATTTTCACTTTTTATGAGTTGTGACATTGTCTTCTAATATTTTAAATTTTCATCTTGGCCCAATTATACCCAGAATGACTTAATTTTGCAAAAGGGTTTTAATTAAATTCTGCATTATTTTCAACGGAAAGAAATGAGCTTAAATTTGACATGTGGTGAATTTTGGTGTGTCAAAAATTGTGAGGAGATTTGGACTTAAAGAAATATATTTTTTCAGGGACTAAATTGTAAATACTTAAAATTCAAGGACTAGAGTGCAAATACTTAACTCTTGAAGGATTATTTTACAAATAACAAAAAGAAGAGTTAGTGGATAAATTAGAATAGAGAATGGAAGATGGAGAAGAGGAGATGAAGAAGAGAAGTTGGAGAAGAATAGATGAAGAAATAAGATAAGAATAGAGAAGGGAAGATAGAGATGAAGAAGAGTTAGTAGAGAAATTAGAATGGAAGATAAGAATAGAGAAAGGAAGATATAGATGAAGAAGAGTTAGTGGAGAAATTAGAATGGGAGATAAATATGGAGAAGGGAAGATGAAGATGAAGAAGAGTTAGTGGAGAGATTAGAATGTGAGATAGAGATGGAGAATGGAAGATGAAAATGAAGAAGAGTTAGTGGAGAAATTAGAATGGGAGATAGAGTTAGTGGAAAAATTAGAATGGGAGATAGATGAGTAGATTATAAAAGGAGGATGAAGTGAGCTTGAGAGGGGATTCTTGGGAGAGAAAATTTGAAGTGTTTGGGAGAATTTTTTGGAGTGGAAATTTTGGATGTTTGAGAGAGTTTTGGGAGATTGAAGAAAAATTCGAGAAAAAGAAAACACCAAAAGAGAGAGAATTTTGAAGATGATGGGAGTTTAAAGCTAGGGGTTATCATCACAAATTCCTTCATCGATCAATATAAATCAAGAGTTCATCCTCGTCAACGAGCAAGCAAATTCGAGCTAAGTGTTTTTATTTATTCATTTATTTATGATTTTACTCGCAAATTAGCACAAATTGTATACACTTTCTCCATCTCTTTTTTTCCCCATATTTTATGTCAGGAGAAGGATATCTCTACGTCAACAGCAAAAATCTCGTAGAGATGCAAAAATTGGCCCAGACAAGCTCCTAAGCTGTCCACCGATTTCTCAACTGATCTGTGACTAAAAGTCCATCTTAATTCAAAAGAAACTCTCTATATTGGGAACATAGAGAGCGAAAATCAATTATAGAAATCCCTCCCAAAAAAATGGGAGATAAGTACTCTTTCCACACTTCTGGTTTTAGGTGCAGATTAGCACATATTTTGTATACTGACACTTCACTTTATTTTATGTCAGGAAGCCGCAGCTCTATATCAATGGTCAACCCTCTGGAAGCACAAAATCGGCTTGGAGGAGTCCTCAAGCGCGAACAAATTTCAAATTGTTGAATCAATTCGTTGTATTTCATTTTAAAGAATTCATACCCCAAAATGGAGAGGACAAAGTCCATCCGCAATTTAAATACCTGCACCATAAATCCCAAAGGGAAGAGCCAAGCCAATGCTTAGCCTCCCATTGGAGGTTTTTACTTACAGTAGTTAAATACATGCAACTTAAATACTTGTACCTTAAATCCCAAAGGGAAGAGCCAAGCCAATGCTTAGCCTCCCATTGGAGGTTTTTACTTACAGTAGTTAAATACCTGCAACTTAAATACCTGTACCTTAAATCCCAAAGGGAAGAGCCAAGCCAATGCTTAGCCTCCCATTGGAGGTTTTTACTTACAGTAGTTAAATACCTGCAACTTAAATACCTGTACCTTAAGTCCCAAAGGGAAGAGCCAAGCCAATGCTTAGCCTCCCATTGGAGGTTTTTACTTACAGTAGTTAAATACCTGCAACTTAAATACCTATACCTTAAATCCCAAAGGGAAGAGCCAAGCCAATGCTTAGCCTCCCATTGGAGGTTTTTACTTACAGTAGTTTAAATACTTGCAACTTAAATACCTGTACCTTAAATCCCAAAGGGAAGAGCCAAGCCAATGCTAGGCCTCCCATTGGAGGTGTTTATTCATTGTCATGTACTTCCTATAATTTAATTTTTGAATCATCAGACCTAAAAGATAAGTAGGTTGTAATATTGCACAGAAGTCGTTAACACACTCCCTCTTTCGGCTTCAGGGAATCTTTAACACTTAAAAAAATATAACAAATAAAAATATATATCATCCATGCATCCTATTTAAAAAGTGAAAATACAAAAGAGAATACCCTACTAGAGCCTTAGGAATAAACCAAGCCTGAGTTGCCGAATTAGGATATCCATGAAATTAAGGTACCGAAAGGGCATTAGTTTTAATTAACTAGTGTAACCAAGTCCCCGAGCTCCTAATCTCTGGTTCGCAGGAATAAATTAGTTCTCCCGCTAATTTATTTAGGTTTCTAATCGACCTACCAAGAACGATTAGTGGCGACTCCAAATTTCAAAATCATTTAAACAAAAACCAAAGTTGCGATTCGATAGGGCTTGGGAGGGTCCGCGTTAGGTTAGTCAAATCTAATTAACCTAATAATCCGTTAACCCCTAGAAATAATAAAAATATTTTCAGAGGGTCGCGACAGACTGGCGACTCCACTGGGGAATAGAGATTTTTAATTTTCGAAAAAAGATACCAATTGGAATACTTAAATTTTTTCGAAATTTTAAAAGTCTTAGTGGACTTAGGCCAATGAAAATTTCATGGATATCTCGCTTCTAGCGATCTTGCTTGGGACTCATTCTATAGGTGTTATATGTTTTTGCAGGATGGGAGTTATAAGGGGCGGAGTGTTTGGCTAACCCATTTGTTTTGCAGGCTCGGTGTTGGGATTATGTTTAGTTTCACACATTTTTAGAAGCGCTGTTTTGATATCAATTGTTGTGCATGTCTTGCATATTCTGAGGATCACAACACCTGCACACACAAGCGTCTAAACCCAAGTCGCGAAATTTTTCCTAGGTAACCATAGATAGGGATCGAATATGCAAAGCTCTTGCGTCGATTACGCTTGGGTTGACCATATTTTGTCCCGCTCATTATCTGAATTGACAATTCTTCCCATTGTGATTTGATTGCGCGGAGGGTAAGGTTGTCAATTCAGATAGTGGGGGCCTTTTAGGTCCATACCCTGTCTCTCCTTCTTTTATTTTCTAGAGTCCACTCCTCACTTGAGTCATGCGCATGACTATGTGATTTGCATTTCTCCAAGGTAAAAGTAAGTTCTTTAATTTTATCTTGTATCAAGTGATTTTATCACATTCTTTCAAATTATAAAAACTTGCCACAAAAATTCTTTTCGAGAAATTCGCTCATGTTTTTCTAAGAAAATTTTCTCTAAATAAAATTAGACTAATGTCTCGGGGGAATTTTGTTAACCAATAAAGGATTTTTGTTATGTCTTTCCTGCTTCAATAAAAATAAAATTTTCCTGATAAATTTACCTCTGAAAATTTATTTTGATAAAAAGGAAATTCCTTCAAAGATTTTAGTAAACATCAAGAGATTTTGTCACATTCCTTTAAAAAAAATAATAAAAAAAAGAGTAATAAATATGCAAAAAAAAATTCTGTATCAGAAATTAACCCATTTCTTCCTAAAGAAATTTTTTTTTCTGATTTCTCTATAAAATAGAAAAAATAAAATTGGACTAATATATGAGTCATGGACCGACATTCCTTGTGTCGCATACTAATTATATCCTTTTCTTTTGCAGGGAGATCCTAGATACCCCAGACGGGTGTAAAAATTAAGTTCAATAATATATCAAGAATCATCTTCAGAAATACCAAAAGACGAAAAACACCAAGGCTTCAACCGTTAATTCAGGGAGGCAAACGAACACTGTCCATCTTTGACAGATAGAGTTGTGTCAATCCGTAAACTTGTATGGGCAGTGTATTGTGATATGACGGTGGACTTATACTGATTAAACACGGGGGCATATTTAATGTATTACAGAGGATCCCGCGTCTTTTGAAAGACAATATGGATTATATAATCAGAAACCATGAAATAAGTACCTTAACCTGATTAAATCAACCAGAGACCAGTCTTAAAATTTCCTCGGATCCGAAACACGCGGAGGGTTTTAGAGGACCGAGGTTCTATTAATGAATGTGACCCACAAGTATTTCTCCCAATGCTACAGGCGCCCGACAAGAGCAAGTGGGCACCGAAAGAAACAAAACACGGTTGAAGTGGGGCACGCAACAAATGGCCGAATTTATTGGCACACTAATTAAGTGGTGGTAGCTTTATTAATTTACATGATTGAACGCGGGTCTCTAGGCGGCTGGTGGAAAGCCACACTGAATACCTCTCTAATGTTCTTGATATCATCGTCTACCGCAACCGGCGAGAGCATCATGAAGAAGATTAAACCTAGACGAATACGTCTACTTAGTTTCATCGCACGTTCTCGCCTTTTGTCGATGTCCAAAATTAATGCACAAGCTAGAAGTAATCATTTCCCTTTCCCCCTATTAAATGCTCGGAGCCGTTAACCGCACCAAACTCGAAAAAATTAATATCAAGACGAAATCTGCGTAAATTTGAAGGGTAAATCCGTATCGTTCCAATTTACCCTTAAATTACTCCGGTTTTAAATTTGATCCCTTCTATTTTCAGGAATTTGCAAAAGCGACTCGAGAATACAGTTGTATCCAAAAACCAAATTTCCTGGTCGGGCTAAATTGGGGGCAAATCAACTCATGGACATTACCACGGGATGGACAGCTTCGGTTAAAGAAAAATACAAGCGAAAGATCCGAACAATATCAGACATGGGTAATTCTGTATCGTTCTAATTTGCACATAATCATCTCGAGTCCTGAATTTTTTTATTCCATTCTTAACAGGGATTGCAAATTACCTCGAGAAATATCGTAACAAGGCCCAAGGTGATACAACAGGGCCGCGTTATCCCCAAGGATTAACCTTTGAAAAGAAAACCCCATGGACACCTATGGTCCAATGGACCGAATGCAGGAATACTCGACGAGTAATACCGAAGTCAATATTTTGCCACATTCTCGGCTTAATGGTGAAGCATCCAACAAAAGTCGAAGAAAACTCAACCCAGCAAAATTGGTAAAAGACTTGTCCAAGGCATTCAAGATGAAGAGTAAATCAGTATCGTTTCCAATTTATCCCTTTTAATACCGGTTGACATGTCTCCTTTTCTTGTTACAGGAAATATTTATACTAACATGTAACATGTTGGAGGAGACAAATCCAAAAGAAAATGATGATCATTTGACAAGATCTATTCTGGTGAAAAATGGGGGGCATTTAACTGCTAAACCATGGCGGTCGCTGTCACTAAACAAACCAAAATGCTCCCTCACCCATATGCCTCATCGTGCAGGGGTAAAACTTGAGACAAACCGCTCCTCGACATAAGGAGTGGGCTTCCTAATTTGTTCAATCCACCTACATACCAGGGGCAATTCAAATTCGCCCATGTTTGCACATTATATAAATACACATGATGCTAAAAATTGTCACATCGGCATTGTGTTTACACATTTCACGAATTATGTATGATTATTCCGCATGTTTAATTTACCAACTCCAACTTAGAGCATAAACTGCATAGGAGACATCAAATGTGCAAAATGGGGCATAACAGAATGAGGAAAGTTAAACCATTTCTACACACGGGTCTAACATTTTAATCTACAGATAAACAGCCTTTCTCTAGAGTGAGAGAAAGCCCCTTCGGACTAAAGTCCCCCATTCAGATTACATTCGAGGCGTTCATATTATGAGAACCTCCTTAAATAGAATTGGTAATGCAAACTTGACAGAATAGTTTTGCATGATCCACATTTTGATTGATTGCATCATGAGTTATCACACAGACTACTTCTAATCATTGCCAACTTAGCTGAACAATTTTGTATGAACCAATGAACGCATTGATGAAAATGCTTGCACATGTTAGCTCTGACATTGCCTGACAGGCAACACATTCCCGGTGTTTGAGTTACCTTCCAAAGTCTTGAAATTCATTTGGCGATTATTGAATGAACAAGCCTGGTTGTCGAGAAGCCACCAAGCATTTCTTCCAAATTCTCAGGTAAGTATATCTTCAACCTGAACCTTTCAAGAGAATGAATTCTGACGGTTGTTGGGGTACTCGAATCCATTGCGGTATATATAGGTATCCACCTTCTTCAATAAAGCATGATTTGTCTTAAGGACAGAAATGTTCGAGACCTTTTGATCTCTACCTCTTTGGTTTATTCCTAAAGCGACAGGAGAATATAATTTGGGTTTAAGCTTCCGTAGGATTCCTGGTCTCCCCAGATTTCAGAATGGCACCCTTTGAGGTACACCAAGCCCTTCTTACAGGCAAACTAAGTCCTTCTTACAGGCAAACCAAGTCCTTCTTACAGGCAAACCAAGTCCTTCTTACAGGCATAAAGTCCTTCTTACAGGCAAACTAAGTCCTTCTTACAGGCATAAAGTCCCTTTTACTGGCAAACTAAGTCCTTCTTACAGGCAAACCAAGTCCTTCTTACAGGCACAAAGTCCTTCTTACAGGCAAATCAAGTCCTTCTTACAGGCAAACAAAGTCCTTCTTACAGGCAAAACAAGTCCTTCTTACAGGCAAATCAAGTCCTTCTTACAGGTACAAAGTCCTTTTTACAGGCACAAAGTCCTTCTTACAGGCAAATCAAGTCCTTCTTACAGGCATAAAGTCCTTCTTATAGGCAAATCAAGTCCTTCTTACAGGCAAACTAAGTCCTTCTTACAGGCAAACCAAGTCCTTCTTACAGGCACAAAGTCCTTCTTATAGGCAAATCAAGTCCTTCTTACAGGCAAACTAAGTCCTTCTTACAGGCAAACCAAGTCCTTCTTACAGGCAAATCAAGTCCTTCTTACATGCACAAAGTCCTTCTTACAGGCACAAAGTCCTTCTTACAGGCAAATCAAGTCCTTCTTACAGGCATAAAGTCCTTCTTACAGGCAAATCAAGTCTTTCTTACAGGCAAACAAAGTCCTTCTTACAGGCAAACAAAGTCCTTCTTACAGGCAACGCAAGTCCTTCTTACAGGCACAAAGTCCTTCTTACAGGCAAAGTAAGTCCTTCTTACAGGCAAATCAAGTCCTTCTTACAGGCAAATCAAGTCCTTCTTACAGGCACAAGTCCTTTTTACAGACACCAAGTCCTTTCTACAGGCACCAAGTCCTTCTTACAGGTATCTCCATGGGGTGACCTACCATACGGGTCAAATCTCAATCAAAATTTAATCAGTAGAATCCTTTTATTAGGAATCTACCATGGTACGACCCACCATACGGGTCAAATGGTATGACCCACCATACGGGTCAAATTTTAATTCAATTTTTAATCAGTAGAATCCTTTTATTAGGAATCTACCATGGGTTGATCCACCATACGGGTTCAAGTTCAACCACCCTGAAGTTTTTTTATATAACGAATCCTTAGGTTCTCATTTCATTTTCAGTGGAACATTCATGTCACGACTCTTTTTATTTCCTTGTATTGAGTCGATTAGAATTCAGGTGTCATCTCGTCTTTGAAATGAACCTCTACCGAGCTTCCTTTCAAAGAGGGGCAGCTGTTGACACCTGATTTTTAATCATTTTTTCTATTGCTAAAGTACTGTTTGTCTGTAGATCAAAATGTTAGACCTGTGTGGAAATGGTTTGCCTTTCCTCATCCTGTCATGCCCCATTCTGCACATTTGATATCTCCTGTGCAGTTTATGCTCTAAGTTGGAGTTGGTAAGTTAAACACACGGAATAGTCATACATAATTCATGAACTGTGTAAGCACAATGCAGATGTGACAATTTTTTAGCATCACGTGTGTTTATATAATGTGCAAATATGGGCGAATTTAAATTGCCCCTGGTATGTGGGCGGACCGAACAAATTGGGAAGCCTACTCCTTATGTCGAGGGGTGGTTTGTCTCAAACTTTACCCCTGCGCGATGAAGCATATGGGCGAGGGAGCATTTTGGTTTGTTTAATGCCCCTGCAAGAAGCAGAGAAATTATTCTTGAAACCAAACGAGATAAGGAAGACATATTTGCTTTTTCGTTTCAGAGCTTGCGATCAATTTGCCCCATTTTTCACCAGAATAGATCTTGTCAGGTGATCATACTTTTCTTTTGGATTTGTCTCCTTCAACATGTTAAATGTTAGTATAAATATTTCCTGTGAAAAGAAAAGGAGACATGTCAACCAGTATTAAAAGGGATAAATTGGAAACGATACTGATTTACTCTTAATCTTGAATGCCTTGGACAAGTCTTTTACCAATTTTGCTGGATTGAGTTTTCTTCGACTTTTGTTGGATGCTTCACCATTAAGCCGAGAATGTAGCAAAATATTGACTTCGGTATTACTCGTCGAGTATTCCTGCTTGCAAAAAGAAATGCACAAAAAGTTGTTTCATTTATTTATAATACATACAACATTCCCCACCCTCGGGGATCGAACTCGGGATATTTCGGACCTACTGTCATCCCCCATACCATTTGGTCCATTGGACCATAGGTGTCCATGGGGCTATCCTTTCAAAGGTTAATCTTTGGGGATAAAGCAGCCTTGTTGTATCACCTTATGCCATGTTACGGTATTTCTCGAGGTAATTTGCAATCCCTGTTAAGAATGGAATAAGACAATTCAAGACTTGAGATGATTATGTGCACATTAGAACGATACAGAATTACCCATTTCTGAGATTGTTCGCGTCTTTCGCTTGTACTTTCCTCTGTCCGAAGCTGTCCATCCCGTGGTAATGCCCATGAATAGATTTGCCCCCAAATTTTGTTCAACTTGTATTCGGATATGATTGCGTTCTCGGGTCGATTTGCAATTTCCTGAGAATAGAAGGGGCTTAATTTTAAAACTTGGAGCAACTGAGGGTAAATTGAAACGATACGGAGTTACCCTTCAGGTTTATCCAGATTTTTACTCGCCATCAATTCATCGCGAGGTTGGTGAGGTGGCGGATTCGAGCATTTAATAGGGGGAAGTCGGATTATTACTCCTTGCTTTTACACATTCACAAAAGCAGAAAAACATATCACGTAAGGAAATAAAACACATTCACTCATTCAAGATCAGTTCTGCTTCCTCTACAGGCTCTCCCATGATCAGCTGGCTTCATCCCAAATTAGGTATGCATCGGTCATATCGAAGGTCTGGTGGTCACTGGCTGAACAAGTGCATCACAGTCCCGATGCTTTACCGATATCAAACTGGTTGATTATGGCGAAAAGATCATCGTCAATGTCCGCTTGGTGGTAATCTGTCCCTTCTTCCTCGGGAGGTATTGATACTGATCCAGTATCATTGGTCCTTTTGTACCCTGCTCCAACAGAACTCGATCCTGTTATAAATTGGTCTAACTCACCTCTTAAACGTGCATTTTCGATCCTCAGATCATACATTTCATCGAGGGTGAGGAGGAGGCTATTGCAGTTGGGGCAGGTGGCGGAGTCAAAAGTCTCTTTATACATCTTGTTTTCCGCTCGGAGGTTTTCATTTTCAACTCTTAGAAACTCGGCTTCGTTGTGCTCATGACGAGTCTTCATTCGGGTTCGTCTATTTTGAAACCAGAACTTGATTTGTGAAGGTTCAAGGCCTAGCTCTTGACTCAGTTCCATTTTTTGTTTGCCGTCTGGCATAGGGCACGTTCTGAAGAAAGCTTCAAGCTTTCGTACTTGCTCCTCAGTATGGCGACGGTAACGCTTCTTTTGACCTTTACCGTTGTTGTCATTGTCCTTACCGGGCTCTTGGACGTCGTCGGTGGAAGGGCCGGGCTCCATAGGCTCGATCCCAAATATGGCTTCGAACTCTTCCTCTCCCATATTCAGCAAGTAACGATAACTTTCAAGTGTGTTTGGTTGAGACATCTTCGATTTGGTTAACGATTTCTCAAAGTTTGATATCTCTTCTTGTATTTTCACTCTCTGGATTTTTCTGGGAGACTGCGTATGCTTTAAGAGTCTCTCTTTCGAGCACGAATGAGAATTATCAAGAAGATGCCTCCTTTAAAATTAGACGTGGGTTTAGCAACTGTATTGCCTCTCTCGAGTGTTCTGGCTTTCTCGATTTTCTTTTCATCGTATCTCTCGCCCAGCTCGTCTCCTTCCATCTTTCCGTGGAAGGGGGCCCCTTGTTGCTGTCTCCACCGTCAATTTGCTGGCGAGTTCTTCAATAAAGATGAGTCGTATCTCTTTTCTGCCGAAAATGTCTTTGTCTCCCACTCAGCTTATTTTTTATCCTTTCTTTTTCAAAGTAGTGGCGTCTCGTCCAACTTTTCCGTAGAGACGTCGGATTTGCTTGGCTCGAGATTGGAGACGAGTAGCGGAGGTGATACTGACAGGGAATGGTAGACAGGAAAATTTGGCCAGTAGAGACTTCCCCTGCAAAAATGAAAGAGAATGCGGCAGTATATGTTCTTCATATTCTAGAAAAATTGGAACGATACTGTTTTACCCTTGTGTATACTTCCATTGAATTTGAATTGAGAAAGTTCCTTCATTTGGATTGGATTGAATTGTATGTCCCGAGTTGCCCTTCACTTTGAGCTTGCCACATATGTGCTTTGCTTAGTTGGGCCTTGTTTTTTTTCGGGTTGCCTTGAACCATCATCATTTTCCATGCCATCGGGTCCGTGGACCGGAGGGCTCCTTTAATTTGAAGGTTACCTTGAAGGCGAATGAGTCCTATCGCATTCCATTGGGTCATTTCATTTTGCGACACTCTTGAGGCACTTTGCAATCCCCTGGGTGAGAATGGAACAAATCCAATTTAGCATTTTGCAACGATTGAGGGTAAATTGGAACGACACACAGTTACCCGTCTTCGAGCTCGCCTGGGCTTTTCACTTGAAATTTCCCTACGTGAGGCCATTCAACATTTCTCATTATGGCAGTCAGCGACGTTGCCACAAATTGATCCGTCCTAAATCTAGCATAAAAAGGGATTCACGCATTCGACGGGATAAATAAATTGCCCCATTGTCCTTGAATTAAATCGAGACACCTAGAAAGCTGGAAAATATCATATGCATCGGGAATTAAGCATGAAATGAAAGGTGCACTTATTCAAGGTCAGTTCTGCCTCTCCTGTGGCTCTTCGATAATCAGCTAGTCTCGTGTTCGTTCGGGTGTGGATAACCGATGTTTGAGAGTCCCTACTCACTGGCTCCTGATCGCGGCTTGGGACGTCTGTCAACCCTAAACTGGTTGACCAGGGCAGTAAGCTCATCATCTGGGTAATCTCTTGAACCTTCCAGCAACTGATGCTCGAATTGGGCATTGTTGTTGGCAAATGCTGGCGGTAGATTTCTCATTCTGTCCTCGCCATGAGCAATTTGACTTCTCATGCTGGAGCCTTCATCATTACTCGAGAAAGTGTGGGGATCACCAACTGTCCTACTGCCAAAAACTCCTTCCATTCGAGGATTAGAGAAGTAGAAGTGCTCAGGATAACTTCTTGTCTGATTCTCTGGCTGCGCAGGCGCGCTGATCATGGGATGAGTTCTAGCCACAGGTTGGTGCTCAAACCAAGGAATCTGAATACACTGCTCCTGCAGTCTATACTCTTGAAGAGCATTAGGGTGATTCTGGGGGATACTTTGATTAACGCCTGGGGGATTGATGGCATGGCTACTAGCTTGGTTGATGATGGGAAGTGGCTCGCCCCATGCTAACCTGGGGAACTTATGATGGCGAGGAGACTCGACGTTCAGGCTTGGATCAGTCCCGCCTTGGTTTTCTTGATTCTGAGCTGCATTGTGTTCTCTCACCCTTTTTCTGTACTTCTGAAGATGACTCGAAACATTTGCTTTAGTGAGTCCCTCTACCTTCATAATTTCCAGTATATGTTGCGGCCGTGCCGAATCTATTCCTAGCTGCTGAACTGCATTAACAAACATACGATGCAGCTCGGGAGACCAACTCATCTTCTTCCTCCAGTTGCTTGGAACAAAATTGAAGGCTTGATGCTTGTTCTCATGGTTGTGCAATTGCTTCCTTACCACGTGCTGCCATATGTTTTGAAGCATCTGAACTCTAACTGGTTTCGTTACGACGTCTTGGGCCCCATTTAAGACAGCCTTCATTAGAGCTTGCTGATCATCGCTTGCCGATATTACGAGGACTGGCATGTTTAATTTAGAATTGATGACTTCCAAGAAAGTGAAAACATCCATGTCAATCCCTACCATGACGGTGAGGACGATATCAAACGGGTCACTTCTCCTCCTTAATATCTCTAAGGCCTCTATCGCCTTTGCTTGAGCTACAACCTTATACCGGCATTTTCTTAATACGGTAACAAGGATTGACAGAGAGACTGGATTACCGTCAATGGCCATGACCAGTAGACCCTCAGGGTAAGGAACTTCATCAGCTTTGACCAGGGTTGAACATGCGCTCGTTCCCCTAACACTCGACATATTTCTGGATCTAGGACTGCCGATTCGAGACCGCCTCGGGATGTCTTCTCGGACTTGAGGGATCACGAGATCGTTGATGCCTTCTCGTAACAGGCTTTGAAAGCCGATACTTTGATGGTGAAGGTTTTGAATTCCTCTCCCACGAGAACTCCTTCCTCTCTATCTTTCTCCTGCGAGTTCTTGCGAATGAACTCTGACTATCAAATGGGGACAAGTTCTCTCTCTGGCAATAGCAACGACTTCCCTCTTCACGGGCAGCGCTATTAGATTTTCCGAGGGAGAAAATCTGATATTCAGCTTTTGATCAAAGGGGAAATCCTTGTTTCTCGCTCAGTTTGTCTTCTTTTTTCTTTTCGTGATAGAGGGCCCCTGTCAAGATCTCCACCGTCGATTTACTGGCGGGTCCTCCAATGAAAACAAGTCGTATCTCCTTTTCGCTAACGTTTGCCGTGTCTTCCACTCAGCTCATCTTTCCGTCTTCTTTTTCAAAGTGGCGGTGTCTCGTCAAACTTTCTGCGGAGATTTCGGACTCGCTTAGCTCGCAGTCGCCATCTGATGGGAATTCGAGCCAACGAGGGTGGTGCCAATAGAGAATGGTAGATAAGAGAAATCTTGACTGGTTGATACCGTCACTATGAAATCAATATTTACTTCAAAGCAGATTACCATCTTCGCATTCCGCTCATCTGCCTCACCTCTCTCCCCCTTTCTTTCGTATTCTGCTTTCAAAAATGGCCAATTCTCCTAACCATACCTTATCCGCCGAAGTCCTAGCTGGGTGGGAGAGACTCTACAATCTTCTTGGTAGAGGTTACGCTCATATAGCCAAAAACTCTACCGTTGAGGCTGAAATCCTCGGTTTATTTAGGACCGTGGACGCTGCTTCTGTTGAGGGTACCCAACTAGGGAAGGAGTACCGGAACTTCTCGACCCTCTTCATCAATTTTCTGGCTGCCTATAACCGTGCTTATGAGACGGTCCTTGTGACCGCCGTCGTGAAAGCCCGTTACCGAGACCGGCACGAGCGTCTGGCAACAGTTGCGTTTGTGGCTGATAATCACAAAAAGGCCCTCAAGTTTGCCAATGATCAGCTTTCGTGGCTGGTTCGTGAGAGGGGAAAGTTGGTGGACCGTCTGGCCTTGGTCCGAACTTACGCCGAACAGGAGCCAGGCAATATTGTGATGAGGTGTAAATGTGGTTAGCTGCAGGAGAGACTTGATGACATTACGGCAGACATTGCTTTCGAGAGGGCAGCGGTTCCGGACCTGGAGTTTGCCGTTGAGCATTACGAGGCCACTATGGCCCAGGTTAAAGAGAAGTGCGATCGCCTCTTCTTTAGGCTCGCGGAGCTTGATCCCGAGAGCGCCCGGTGCATCCAGAGCATCAACTGTTTGGAGAGTCAGTTGAGCTCTTTCGTAATGGTCATCAGGGCCCAGTTTGGCTTTACCTTTCCTCCCCAGTGAGTTGTTGTAATACTCTTTGATGAATGGAATGAAAGAAAAGCTTCACGTGTTTTGTTTTGTTTTTTTTTTTAATTTTCCTGCTATCGTTTCTTCCGCATAGCATAACAGAACGATTTGAGGTACCGAAGATGTCGAGGCTTAATGTTCTTCTTGATGTTCTTGTTTAATTGCTCCAGACGATGATATCGAGAACATTGATGATGGGTTCGGCGGTGGCCCCCACTATCCATCTTGAGATCACGAACAATAACGCTATAACAACTCGATCAGTGCGCTGGTAGTAAATCCGGCCACCTGTTGTGTGCCCACTTTTATCCATATTTTGTTTCTTTCGGCGTCCACTTGCTCGTGTCGGTCGCCTGTAGCGTCGGGAGAAATTCCTGTGGGCCACGTTCATTAATAGAACCTCGGTCCTCTAAAGCCCTCCGCATGTTTCGGATAAGAGGAAATTTTAAGACCGGTCTCTGGTTGATTTGATCAAGTAAAGGTATTTGTTTCATGGGTTCTGATTATATAATCCATATTGTTTTTCAAAAGACGCGGGATCCTCTGCAATACATTAAATATGCCCCCATGTTTAATCAGTATAAATCCACCGTCATATCAGAATACACTGCCCATACAAGTTTACGGATTGACACAATTTTGTCTGTCAAAGATGGACAATGTTCGTTTGCCCCCCAGAATTAACGGTTGAAGCCCCGGTGTTTTTCGTCTTTTGGTATTTCTGAAGATGATTCTTGATATATTATTGAACTTAATTTTTACACCCGTCTGGGGTATCTAGGATCTCCCTGCAAAAGAAAAAGATATAATTAGTATGCGACACAAGAAATGTCGGTCCATGACTCCTATATTAGTCCAATTTGATTTTTTCTATTTTATAGAGAAATCAGAAGAAAGAAAAAAAAATTTCCTTAGGAAGAAATGGGTTAATTTCTGCTACAGAATTTTTTTCAGATTTATTATTCTTTTTTTTTATTTTTTTAAAGGAATGTGACAAAGTCTCTTGACGTTTACTAAAATTTTTGAAGGAATTTCCTTTTTATCAAAATAAATTTTCAGAGGTAAATTTGTCAGGAAAATTTTATTTTTATTGAAGCAGGAAAGACATGACAGAAATCCTTTATTGGTTAACGAAATTCCCCCGAGACATTAGTCTAATTTTATTTAGAGAAACTTTTCTTAGAAAAACATGAGCGAATTTCTCGAAAAGAATTTTTGTTGCAAGTTTTTATAATTTGAAAGAATGTGATAAAATCACTTGATGTTTTTTTTAAAGGAATTTTTCTTTTTATCGAAATAAATTTTCAGAGGAAAATTTGTCGGGAAAATTTCATTTTTATTGGAGAGAAAAAAAACATGACAAAAATCTCTTATTGGTCAATTAGTCTAATTTTATTTAGAGAAAATTTTCTTAGAAAAACATGAGCGAATTTCTCGAGAAGAATTTTCTTGCAAGTTTTTATAATTTGAAAAATGTGATAAAATCACTTAATGTCTACTATAGTTTTTTTTTTAAGGAATTTTTCTTTTTATTGAAATTTTCAGAGGAAAATTTTTTCAGGAAAATTTCATTTTTATTGAAGCAATAAAAATATGACAAAAATCCCTTATTGGTTAATTAAATTCCCATGAAGGGATTTTTTTACATGATTTTTTCAAAAAAAAATTTTTTTAAAAGAAATGAGGGACAAATTTAATTTTTATTTTCTTTTAAAAAGAATGGTTGTAATATCAAGCTCAAAAACTGACTAACACCTAGCATGGACCGACCAAAAATAAATACAAGATAAAATTAGAGAACTTACTTTTACCTTGGAGAAATGCAAATCACATAGTCATGCGCATGACTCAAGTGAGGAGTGGATTCTAGAAAATAAAAGAAGGAGAGACAAGGTATGGACCTAAAAAGTCCCCCACTATCTGAATTGACAAAGTTACCCTCCGCGCAATCAAATCACAATGGGAAGAATTGTCAATTTAGATAATGAGCGGGATAAAATATGGTCAACCCGAGCGCAATCGACGCAAGAGCTTTGCATATTCAATCCCTATCTATGGTTTTCTAGGAAGAATTTCGCGACTTGGGTTTAGACGCTTGTGTGTGCAGGTGTTGTGATCCTCAGAGTATGCAAGACACGCACAACAATTGATATCAAAACAGCGCTTCTAAAAATGTGCGAAATTAAAGAAATAAACCCAACACCGAGCCTGCAAAACAAAGGGGTTAGCCAAACACTCCGCCCCTTATAACTCCCATCCTGCAAAAACATATAACACCTATAGAATGAGTCCCAAACAATATCACCAGAAGCGAGATATGCATGAAATTTTCATTGGCCTAAGTCCACTAAGACTCTTAAAATTTCGAAAAAATTTAAGTATTCCAATTGGTATCTTTTTTCGAAAATTTAAAAATCTCTATTCCCCAGCGGAGTCGCCAGTCTGTCGCGACCCTCTGAAAATATTTTTATTATTTCTAGGGGTTAACGGATTATTAGGTTAATTAGATTTGACAAACCTAATGCGGACCCTCCCAAGCCCTATCGAATCGCAACTTTGGTTTTTGTTTAAATGATTTTGAAATTTGGAGTCGCCACTAATCGTTCTTGGTAGGTCGATTAGAAACCTAAATAAATTAGCGGGAGAACTAATTTATTCCTGCGAACCAGAGATTAGGAGCTCGGGGACTTGGTTACACTAGTTAATTAAAACTAATGCCCTTTCGGTACCTTAATTTCATGGATATCCTAATTCGGCAACTCAGGCTTGGTTTATTCCTAAGGCTCTAGTAGGGTATTCTCTTTTGTATTTTCACTTTTTAAATAGGATGCATGGATGATATATATTTTTATTTGTTATATTTTTTTAAGTCTTAAAGAAATCCTGAAGCCGAAAGAGGGAGTGTGTTAACGACTTCTGTGCAATATTACAACCTACTTATCTTTTAGGTCTGATGATTCAAAAATTAAATAATAGGAAGTACATGACAATGAATAAACACCTCCAATGGGAGGCCTAGCATTGGCTTGGCTCTTCCCTTTGGGATTTATGGTACAGGTATTTAAGTTGCAAGTATTTAAACTACTGTAAGTAAAAACCTCCAATGGGAGGCTAAGCATTGGCTTGGCTCTTCCCTTTGGGATTTAAGGTATAGGTATTTAAGTTGCAGGTATTTAACTACTGTAAGTAAAAACCTCCAATGGGAGGCTAAGCATTGGCTTGGCTCTTCCCTTTGGGATTTAAGGTACAGGTATTTAAGTTGCAGGTATTTAACTACTGTAAGTAAAAACCTCCAATGGGAGGCTAAGCATTGGCTTGGCTCTTCCCTTTGGGATTTAAGGTACAGGTATTTAAGTTGCAGGTATTTAACTACTGTAAGTAAAAACCTCCAATGGGAGGCTAAGCATTGGCTTGGCTCTTCCCTTTGGGATTTATGGTGCAGGTATTTAAATTGCGGATGGACTTTGTCCTCTCCATTCTGGGGTATGAATTCTTTAAAATGAAATACAACGAATTGATTCAACAATTTGAAATTTGTTCGCGCTTGAGGACTCCTCCAAGCCGATTTTGTGCTTCCATAGGGTTGACCATTGATATAGAGCTGCGGCTTCCTGACATAAAATAAAGTGAAGTGTCAGTATACAAAATATGTGCTAATCTGCACCTAAAACCAGAAGAGTGGAAAGAGTACTTATCTCCCATTTTTTTGGGAGGGATTTCTATAATTGATTTTCGCTCTTTATGTTCCCAATATAGAGAGTTTCTTTTGAATTAAGAGGGACTTTTAGTCACAGATCAGTTGAGAAATCGGTGGACAGCTTTAGAGCTTGTCTGGGCCGATTTTTGCATCTCTACGAGATTTTTGCTGTTGACGTAGAGATATCCTTCTCCTGACATAAAATATGGGGAAAAAAAGATATGGAGAAAGTGTATACAATTTGTGCTAATTTGCGAGTAAAATCATAAATAAATGAATAAATAAAAACACTTAGCTCGAATTTGCTTGCTCGTTGACGAGGATGAACTCTTGATTTATATTGATCGATGAAGGAATTTGTGATGATAACCCCTAGCTTTAAACTCCCATCATCTTCAAAATTCTCTCTCTTTTGGTATTTTCTTTTTCTCGAATTTTTCTTCGATCTCCCAAAACTCTCTCAAACATCCAAAATTTTCTCTCCAAAAAATTCTCCCAAACACTTCAAATTTTCTCTCCCAAGAATCCCCTCTCAAGCTCACTTCATCCTCCTTTTATAATCTACTCATCTATCTCCCATTCTAATTTTTCCACTAACTCTATCTCCCATTCTAATTTCTCCACTAACTCTTCTTCATTTTCATCTTCCATTCTCCATCTCTATCTCACATTCTAATCTCTCCACTAACTCTTCTTCATCTTCATCTTCCCTTCTCCATATTTATCTCCCATTCTAATTTCTCCACTAACTCTTCTTCATCTCCATCTTCCCTTCTCTATTCTTATCTTCCATTCTAATTTCTCTACTAACTCTTCTTCATCTCTATCTTCCCTTCTCTACTCTTATCTTATTTTCTCCATCTATTCTTCTCCAACTTCTCTTCTTCATCTCCTCTTCTCCATCTTCCCTTCTCTATTCTAATTTATCCACTAACTCTTCTTTTTGTTATTTGTAAAATAATCCTTCAAGAGTTAAGTATTTGCACTCTAGTCCTTGAATTTTAAGTATTTACAATTTAGTCCCTGAAAAAATATATTTCTTTAAGTCCAAATCTCCTCACAATTTTTGACACACCAAAATTCACCACATGTCAAATTTAAGCTCATTTCTTGCCGTTGAAAATAATGCAGAATTTAATTAAAGCCCTTTTGCAAAATTAAGTCATTCTGGGTATAATTGGGCCAAGATGAAAATTTAAAATATTAGAAGACAATGTCACAACTCATAAAAAGTGAAAATTAAAAATAAGTTGACTCAAATTAAATTTTTTTAGGCCCGATTCAAGATTATACTCGTGAAGGAACACGTGACTCGAATTGGATTTTTCTGAATTTGCGATGGCCAATATGAAAATAGATTTAAAATAAAAATATTAACTATCTTTATGTATTTTTTTGGCCTCAAATGTTATTTTTCCAAAATTTTCAAGTATTTTTGTATTTTTTTTAAAAAAATTAAAAATATATATTTTATTTGGAGTCGCCACTAATCGTTCAAAAATGGTTGTTCAAAAATTAAAAAATTAAAAATATATATATATATATATAATATGAAATTTTATTTTTTGTTCAAAAATGGTTGCCTAGGCTTGGCCAAGGCTTCCAAAGTTGATTTAAAAATCTCTATTCCCTAGTGGAGTCGCCAGTCTGTCGCGACCCTCTGAAAATATTTTTATTATTTCTAGGGGTTAACGGATTATTAGGTTAATTAGATTTGACTAACTTAACGCGGACCCTCCTAAGCCCTACCGAATCGCAACTTTGGTTTTTGTTTAAATGATTTTGAAATTTGGAGTCGCCACTAATCGTTCTTGGTAGGTCGATTAGAAGCCTAAATAAATTAGCGGGAGAACTAATTTATTCATGCGAACCAGAGATTATGAGCTCGGGGACTTGGTTACACTAGTTAATTAAAACTAATGCCCTTTCGGTACCTTAATTTCATGGATATCCTAATTCGGCAACTCAGGCTTGGTTTATTCCTAAGGCTCTAGTAGGGTATTCTCTTTTGTGTTTTCATTTTTTAAATAGGATGCATGGATGGTATATATTTTTATTTGTTATATTTTTTTTAAGTGTTAAAGATTCCCTGAAGCCGAAAGAGGGAGTGTGTTAATGACTTCTGTGCAGTATTACGACCTACTCATCTTTTGGGTCTGATGATTCAAAAATTAAATTATAGGAAGTACATGACAGTGAATAAACACCTCCAATGGGAGGCCTAGCATTGGCTTGGCTCTTCCCTTTGGGATTTAAGGTACATGTATTTAAGTTGCAAGTATTTAAACTACTGTAAGTAAAAACCTCCAATGGGAGGCTAAGCATTGGCTTGGCTCTTCCCTTTGGGATTTAAGGTACATGTATTTAAGTTGCAGGTATTTAACTACTGTAAGTAAAAACCTCCAATGGGAGGCTAAGCATTGGCTTGGCTCTTCCCTTTGGGATTTAAGGTACATGTATTTAAGTTGCAGGTATTTAACTACTGTAAGTAAAAACCTCCAATGGGAGGCTAAGCATTAGCTTGGCTCTTCCCTTTGGGATTTAAGGTACAGGTATTTAAATTGCAGGTATTTAACTACTGTAAGTAAAAACCTCCAATGGGAGGCTAAGCATTGGCTTGGCTTGGCTCTTCCCTTTGGGATTTATGGTGCAGGTATTTAAATTGCAGATGGACTTTGTCCTCTCCATTCTGGGGTATGAATTCTTTAAAATGAAATACAACGAATTGATTCAACAATTTGAAATTTGTGCGCGCTTGAGGACTCCTCCAAGCCGATTTTGTGCTTCCATAGGGTTGACCATTGATATAGAGCTGCGGCTTCCTGACATAAAATAGAGTGAAGTGTCAGTATACAAAATATGTGCTAATCTGCACCTAAAACCAGAAGAGTGGAAAGAGTACTTATCTCCCGTTTTTTTGGGAGGGATTTCTATAATTGATTTTCGCTCTCTATGTTCCCAATATAGAGAGTTTCTTTTGAATTAAGAGGGACTTTTAGTCACAGATCAGTTGAGAAATCGGTGGACAGTTTAGGAGCTTGTCTAGGCCGATTTTTGCATATCTACGAGATTTTTGTTGTTGACATAGGGATATCCTTCTCCTGACATAAAATATGGGAAAAAATGGGAGATGAAGAAAGTGTATACAATTTCTGCTAATTTGCGAGTAAAACCATAAATAAATGAATAAATAAAACACTTAGCTCGAATTTGCTTGCTCGTTGACGAGGATGAACTCTTGATTTATATTGATCGATGAAGAAATTTGTGATGATAACCCCTAGCTTTAAACTCCCATCATCTTCAAAATTCTCTCTCTTTTGGTATTTTTTTTCTCTCAAATTTTTCTTCAATCTCTCAAAACTCTCTCAAACATCCAAAATTTTCTCTCCAAAAAAATTCATCTCTCAAGCTCACTTCTTCCTCCTTTTATAATCTACTCATCTATCTCCCATTCTAATTTTTCCACTAACTCTATCTCCCATTCTAATTTCTCCACTAACTCTTCTTCATTTTCATCTTCTATTCTCCATCTCTATCTCACATTCTAATCTCTCCACTAACTCTTCTTCATCTTCATTTTCCCTTCTCCATATTTATCTCCCATTCTAATTTCTCCACTAACTCTTCTTCATCTCCATCTTCCCTTCTCTATCTCAATCTCACATTCTAATCTCTCCACTAACTCTTCTTCATCTTCATCTTCCCTTCTCCATGTTTATCTCCCATTCTAAATTCTCCACTAACTCTTCTTCATCTCCATCTTCTCTTCTATTCTTATCTTATTTCTCCAACCATTCTTCTCCATCTCCTCTTCTCCATCTTCCATTCTCTATTCTAATTTATCCACTAACTCTTCTTTTCGTTATTTGCAAAATAATCCCTCAAGAGTTAGGTATTTGCACTCTAGTCCCTGAATTTTAAGTATTTACAATTTAGTCCCTGAAAAAATATTTCTTTAAGTCCAAATCTCCTCACAATTTTTGACATACCTTCCCTATACTTAGTCAAAATTCACCACATGTCAAATTTAAGCTCATTTCTTGCCACTGAAAATAATGCAGAATTTAATTAAAGCCCTTTTGCACAATTGAGTCATTCTGGGTATAATTTGGGCCAATATAAAAAATTTGAAATATTAGAGAACAATGTCACAACTCCTAAAAGTGAAAAAATGACAATAAATTGACTCAAATTGAATTTTTTAGGCCCGGTTCGAGATTATGCTCGTGAAGGAATACACGACCTAGAATTAGATTTTTAAAATTTGTGATGGCCAACATGAAAAGGGATTTAAAATAAAAATATTGACTATTTTTATATATTTTTGTGGCCTCAAATGCTATTATTTATTAAATATTCTCATAATTTCTAAAATATATAAACAATATATATAAATACAAAAAATTATTTTTTTGTTTGAAAATAGTTACCTAAGCTTGGCCAATGCTCCAAACTTAATTTTTCAATTTTCTCAATTTTCTTAATTTTTTGTTTTGTGAATTTTCGAAAATAAAAATACCGAAAAATATCGAAAATATGAAAAATTATTTTTTGGTCAAAATTGGTTCCCTAGGCTTGGCTAAGGTTTCCAAAGTTGATTTTTCAATTTTATGAATTTTTATGGATTTTCTATTAATTTTCGAAAATAAATAAATAAAAAATACGTAAAAATACTGAAAATATGAAAAATATTTTTTTGGTCAATATTGGTTCTCTAGGCTTGGCTAAGGTCCCCAAAGTTGATTTTTTAATTTTATGAATTTTTATGGATTTTTTTTATTACTTTAGCAATGGAAAAAATGATTAAAAATCAGGTGTCAACAACTCTGAACACTCAAAAAGATATGTGTTCATAGGCGAACAAGAAAGTGGAAGTATAACTGAATTTGAATCTCGAGATGTCACGTTCTTAGAGAATGATTTTCCGAGAAAGGGCGAAATAGGTGAAGACTATTCCCTATTTGAGACACTGGATCAAGATAATATGATAGTTGGATATAACGATCCAAGTGGGAGCAATGTGAGAAGTGGGGAGTCAAATACTAATCAGTCTCAATTGCAACCACTTGATGAGTCAATGCCACTATCTGATCCGAGTGGGAGCGTAATGGAGAATGAAATACCTAGGGTACAATCTTCTCCACGACGAACAAGTCGCAAGAGCATTCCTCGTCGACGCTTTGAGATCGAAAGGGAAGTTTTCATGATCACTCCACAAGATGAAGATGAGCCAAGGAATGTCAATGAGGCTTTATCTTGCCCTGATAAGGAAATGTGGATGAAAGAAATGGAAGAAGAAATGGAGTCAATGAGATCGAACCAAGTTTGGGAATTAGTTTATCTTCCAAAAGGACGTAGAGCCATTGGGAACAAGTGGGTTCTCAAAATAAAGCGTAATGTTGATAACTCAATTGAGAGATATAAAGCTCGTCTTGTAGCAAAGGGGTATAACCAACAGGAAAGAATTGACTATGAAGATACTTTTTCTCCTGTGGTAAGATTTATCTCTATTCGCCTTATTCTGGCAATAGTGGCCAGCTTGAATTTTGAATTGCATCAAATGGATGTAAAGACTGCGTTTCTCAATGGAGAATTAGAAGAAGAGATCTATATGGAACAACCCGTTGGGTTTGTTACTAAAGGCCAAGAACACAAAGTATGTCGACTTTTGAGATCGATATATGGCCTTAAGCAGTCTTCAAGACAATGGTATATACGCTTTCATAATGCCATAGTGGCATATGATTTCGTGATGATTAATGAAGATAATTGCGTGTATATCAAAAGATCCAAAGGGCAATTTGTGATCCTATCGTTATACATTGACGATATACTAATTGCTGAAAGCAATATGGAGTTTGTTAGGATAGTCAAAAGCTGGCTGTCTTCAAATTTTGAAATGAAGGATATGGGTGAAGCTGCATACATTCTTGGAGTTAAGATCTCTAGAGACCGTTCCAAAAGGTTGTTATCTCTTTCTCAAGAGATATACATAAATAAAGTCTTTGAACGATTTTGTATGCAAAATAGTAAACCCATTGATACTCCTATTGCAAAAGGTGAAAGATTGAGTCGTCGAATGTGTCCTAAAAATCCACATGAACAAGAGCAAATGAAAAATGTTTCATATGCCAATGCTGTTGGAAGTCTGATGTACGCTATGTTGTGTACTAGACCTGATATTTGTTGTGTAGTTGGATTGGTTAGCAGATACCAATCCAACCCAGGTCTAGCACATTGGACTGCCGTTAAAAGAATCATGAGGTATCTGAGAGCGACTGCAGATTACTCGCTGACATATCAAGGAAGTGATCTGGACCTTGAGGGCTATATTGATGCTGACTGGGGAGGAGATTTGGATGAGAGGAAATCCACTTCTGGAAATGTATTCTTACTTAATAATGGCGCTATATCATGGAATAGTAAGAAGCAACAGTGTATAGCCTTGTCTACCATGGAAGCCGAGTTCGTAGCATTATCAGCAACAGCACAAGAAGGTGTTTGGCTTAGAAGATTTTTGGATCATTTGGGTGTTGCTAAACATGCTGCAAATCCTGTGTTGATTTACTGTGATAGTCAGGCAGCAATAGCTTACACTAAGGATCCTAAGTTTCATTGTAAAAAAAGAAGAAACTGACGTCTTCTTCTCCACGACGCTCTCACTGAACGAAGCCCTTGGTTCTCCCTAAAC
This sequence comes from Psidium guajava, assembly GCA_016432845.1. NCBI lineage: Eukaryota > Viridiplantae > Streptophyta > Magnoliopsida > Myrtales > Myrtaceae > Psidium > Psidium guajava. The sequence goes on from CM028224.1 coordinate 38,530,503, forward strand.
ACTTTCTCTCGACGACGCCTCTCCGACGAAGCGATATCGGTGCAAAGTTGGCTCTTAGTCCGTGAACAATAAGGTACGATCCGTTTTCTGTGATGTAGCTTTCGATTGGTGTCTTAATATTTCTGGGCATGCTTTTCCGCAAGAATCGTTTGGGAATTAGTTTTCCCTTTAGTTCAAATAGAGATAAGAGAGAGTTGAGATTACCAAGAGATGGGCAAAACAGGTCCTGGGACTCCATCTCTGTCACAGAACCTTGAAAAGAAGACGAAGAGGCTTGAGTACTACGGTCCATTGGAGTCTCAAGTCCCCTAAGGTAATCTGAAAGTTCAGTCTGAGATTTAAAGTGAGGAACTTGATGGCTGTTATGAAGCCAAGAGTCCTTGCTCCGATGACAGCCAGAGAAAGTAAACAGTTAAAGAAGATGAGTAGCCATTAACAGATGGTTGGCTTGGTTCTGTTCAGACAACAAGCCACCACCACCGTACGGGGGAGGTGGAAGAACGATTGGACCTCTGGATTTACATCAACTGAACAAGTGGTCCATCCAACTCACTTAAGCGCATGTACTTGGGTTTCGATTTAACTAATAGCATAATTAAGAGACAAAGTGAGACACATTCGAGACAGTGTTCATAAACTGAATTTACACGAATTTTAAGTGACATAAAAGTGAAAGCAGTTCCCTTCTGAGACCCAGCCTGTCCATCCTGGAAAATTGCCATGGCATCTTTGTCGAAAATGCATTGAAAGTACGAGATCCTTGAAGTTTCGGCTATGTTTGCCCTTTGCATGGATATGTGCCTATGTGAACCGCTGATATTGGAAATTGTTCCGGTGCTGGATTCTACCTCAACAACAATCATATCGTATCGCATGATCAAAACAATGCTTCTTCCTCGTCGGAAAAATGAGGCGCGAAAGAATCGCCACACAAAAGGGCACTGAGATCAGATAGTCGCGACACGGTGTGGTAAACAAGGAGATTTTCAAATATAAACCATTCACTCATCTGGTAAAACCCAATTATATACATGTCGAGGAGAATCATGAACGTGATTCCGATGTCCACCGGTCCTCCTTTGATTTTTGACAGCTGCTGTTTGTGATGGCCTCTTTTCGTCTCCTTCAACTATGCGCATCTCGACCTCGCTATGCCACTTTCCAGGTAGAAAGGGCGCATAGAAACCGTCCCTTCCATCCTAGCAGCAGCCACTTGCTGACTTCGTCTACGACGAAATCCTTGTGGTATCTCGAAACCATATGGTGGATCACGAACTGCACTACTTTCCTGCCTAAGGGCACCTGTACAAACCCGGCCCTCATTTTGCGTAATTGCCACTGCTTGTACGTCTCCGGTCTCTCCACTCTCTCCCATCCCTCACAGGCTATCGAATTCAATGCCTCCCTCCCCAACATATCCTTCTCGATCAGCATCCTCTCCTGGTTTTCGTGGGGTATTATAGTGTCAAGCATGTCGAATAGAGAAGAAAAGTGATGCAAAGCCTCCCGAAACCGGGTGACGAAGAACGGGGCATTGTGGTTCGCGTTGATAACGCCGTGGATGAAGAGATCGGGCTTGGCTCTTGTTATCAGGTTGAGGACAATGTCTCGCGAACATTCTTCGGCAATGGTCTCGTCAAACAAGTTCTTGAACCGGTGCATGCAGTTGACTATAGTTACTTCGTCCCTATCGATCTTGAGTTCCTCTAGTTCAATAAACTCCCACCTCTTTGCAATGGCGTTGTACTCAAACGGCACATTGAAACTTTCAGCGTAATTTGCCAAGCGGCGACCTGTTTCCTCGACTCTTTCTGCGGGCCTGAACCCAGGTTGAGGCAAGTCTATGCCAGTGATCCGGAGCTTCGTTGGACAAGGTCTCCGTGAAAGGTGCTGAATCAGAGTTGGCCATTGGAATCCATAAAGAATGCCGAAATCAATGACGTGAATACTCATCTTATCGGCTGCTGCATCCAATATTGTCATGATAGAGACGACATTAGAATATCTTTGGAATGGACAAGCTGCAAGGTACAGCTGGTACGCATTCAGCGCATCGGCGGCGGTTGTTTTCTTATTGACGAGGCCTCTATATATCTGGCTGCCTGTGCCGGCCAATCGTGCCTCAAGACCATTGGCGAAGTAGTGAGCGAGCCTCTGGGTCCCGTTCCCAAAAGGAGAGGCGTGTTTCCTTATCTCATTCAGCAGAGCGTTCGCACTCCTATGATCACTTGATGCCACTGCTTGTGCACAGCGGATGAGGATCGCCCTCACATCGACCACCTCCCCTTTCCCTCTTTTCTTCTTGCCACGACCTCTCCCAACTTTGGGCTCTTCAACTTTGTGTGCAATGTCGTTCACTCCGTTCTTCAACGATGCACGGAGACTCATAAGACGCGCCAGGCCCTCCCCTTGACTGCTAAGCAGAACGACGTCGAAAGCCTCTGATCGAAGTGCGGATTCTTCATGAACAAAAGCCTGCTTGCTATTTCGCTCTCCCATGTTTCCTTCCTCCCTATGGAGACTCTCTTTTCTCTTCAATGCACTGCGGCGGTCCGCTTTGTCAATCTGTCCATTCGGTTCTGGAGAAAGAAGTTCGGTAGTTGCTCGGTTAGGAAGAAACTTGCTGGATTCCTCGACCCCCATCCTAAACTGCCGAATGAATTGGCTCTCACCACAAAAATCGAGCATCTGCGCATTACCCCCTTGATGAGGTTGAAACGCCAATGGACTAATATCTCTTTCAAAGTTCAGTGTACCATAATTGCTTGGATTTTGAACCAAACCAATACCGGTGAAGTATCCATTTTTCCTACTGCCGTTAGTGCTAGTATATCTAGTGCTATCTAAGAGACCGTCATTCAAGTGTTTGTCATTGTAGGTGATGCAATTTGCGCGACTTGGCTCAGGTGAAGGCGGGTAATCTCTGCCGAGGACCTCGTAAAAGGATTTTTCAGCTGACAATAGATCCAAAGAATCTTGAAGCATGCATGTCTTCTCTTCTATGTCTTCTTCCATGAGTATGCTACTTATGTATCCGAAGACTGCGTCAGAGAATTCAGTCTCTTCGGTGTATGGTGCATCGCGGCAATCATTTGAACATGGGGCGACATCAACCAAATGATGCATCTCTCCACATTTGTCGGGCGCGCTTTGGAAAGTCGGTCTTGAAACAAAACTACGATCTACTTCTACAACAGCAGATTTTGACTGATCGTCCGAGCGGAACCCATTGGAAGGATACAAGGCTCGCATCAGCGGATCCATCCTTGCGTTCTTACATCGACGGTAATAGAGCATGAAAATACCAGCTTCACTGCAATAGACTGGTTATCTTAGCGCAAAGTTCATGGTTTCATTGCTCCCAACTGAAAAAGGAAACATTCTCGGCTAGCTGACTTATCCTATTTTAACCTCAGACTCAGATTGCCAGCCCGAACCGCAAAAGAATCAATCTGCACAAGTTCTGATATTTTCCAGGACTATTTGAAAAGGCGACCCTTTGTCGATTCCGATCATTGTTGCGGGTGACAAGATCAAGTAACCAAACCAACCATAATTTGCAGATACCCTTTAACTGCATTCATGTAAAATTCCGAAACTCACACGTCCTCTATGATATTCGATGACTTCAATCAACCTAATCTCTGCTAATAGTTTTCTTCGCAATGAGTTTTGACAGGAAGATCGAAAGCGTACCTGAGGGACATTCCGGTTCTAGAGAGAAAGAGAGACGAGGCAGCAGAAGCCAAGCCCATTCTTCTCCATGCGCCTGAAGAATAGCAGTAAATTACTGCCTCCAGCCAAAGACAATTAGTTAAAAGACCACAAACTTTCTTCACATGCTGACCACCCTGTCAAGCTTGGACAATTTAATAATGTAATGGAATCTGTCGCACTAAAAAATTATGCGTGTTGATTCGAAGGTATGTACTTGGACCGGAAAACACATGAACAAAGTCATCTTTTTCATTTCATGGTCTGGTGTGCAGCGATTGCTAATAGTATTCTGGATCTTGTATCCTCATTCCAGTTATCAATGTCGAAACAAAGATGGTCCCCCCGCCCGGCCAATCCTCCGCACGAAAAGATATCACCCCATGTGCCCTTCATCGACTGCAGAACTGGAAAAAGAGGTACTAGTCCCCTAGGTAATGAATTGATTTTCACCAGATGGGAGTGGGAAGCGACGACTTCAAGATCTGTCGTTTCTGTCTCCTTCTCCCCACGTGAATGGACCTGCCGAAATGAGCCTAGACACTATGCGGAACATCGCTTCTTAGACCAGGTCAAAAAAGGTAACGAGACCCACCTTAAAAAAAGGTCAAAAAGTCAACATAAAGAAAAGAGCAGCGAAGAGAGAACGGCACGCGCGAAAAGAGAAAAGAGGAAAAAAAAAATGATAGAGAGAGAGAGAGAGGAAGAAAGAAGAAAGGAACATTTTCCACGCATATGAGCCACGTTGCCTTGCCAGGCCGTTCCGACACCCATTAGGATGTTTAATAATTACTAGCACCTCTTATTCTTTCTATTGAAGAGATTTTCAAATTTGAAGCTCAATTTTGGACATATATTGAGTTTGAATTGTTGCGCTCATTTGAAAAGTTTTTGGTTTGCGTTTTTGTATAAAAATGAAAATTTAGAATGTTATGAAGTCGTGAAATTTGACGGATTTTAATTTAATGCTTTGATTTGCCCGAAACAAAATTTTCAAATCTAATGCACTACAGCACTACGCAAATATTATACACTTTAAAGGATGATATCTTCATTTTTTCAGTTATCATTTGGATTGGCTATGTTAGGAATTTTTGTAATACGTCGAGTAAGCTTTGTTTAGACTATAAGATAGCTTGAAACAGAGCTTGGTAATGGGAGTTATAGCCTTATCAATTTCGAAGCGCAAGCTATTTATAGCGGATAGGTGAGCAGCAAAGGGTATTCACTATGAGCGAGCTTCCATTGGCGCATGATTGTCGTTCTATCCTTAAATAGATGTAAATTAGTTGATTCATGCGTCGTTTTGCTCATGTTTGATCCGTTTTCCATAATTTTGAATAGGAATTCGAATGCATCAGCTCGAGTAATTGTCACATTTTGTTTTTGCCTTTATCTGGTGAGTTATTATTTCTTCTTTGACTTATATAAACTCATGTTTTTCTGAGAATGATAAAAATGCATAATATGAGTTTATTACGTGATTTGTTTCTTTGAAAAGAAAGTAAAAGTAGTGTTTAAAGCATTTTTGTTGCATAAAAGAGGATCGAACATTTACTGCTGTTTTGTTTATTTGAGATTGTTTATGACCGATTTATTCTATTGATTTTGAGTTGTGATTTTGTGGTGTTCAAGATAGTCGTGATCGACTAATAGGTTTGTGGATATGTGCCTATTAGTTTAAGATATCCTTGTAGATCGAGCCACACGCGTTATAGGTGGAGACCTTGCTAAAGGGGGAATCTTGATTGCCTTTTGTCATGGACATTATATGTGATCGTAGTTAGAATCTTGAGTATGGGATTAATCAACGGATAAACCATGAACGTGTGCTTTTGATGAGATTAATTAATGAGTTAGACCATTAATATTTGTTTTGAGTATTAAATATGTATATATAGTAATTATTCATTCCATTTAGAAGAAATATATTATTCACTGAGCCGTGTTAGCTCACTTCTTTCATCTTTATTGTCTTTCGAGTTCAGCGAGTCGCAAGTAGGATATGAGCAATTGTTAGCGGATGACATTTTTGTTAGTATGGTTTTTGATTATAAGTTGCAAGTTGGTTTTGGCTACGATGAGCCATTTGAGTTGTTGTTAGATGTGTTCATCCTTTTGGTAGAGATATATGTATATCTGTTGATGGTTTAGTAGTAAGTTTTGATTTTGTAATTGAATGACTTTTGAATCTAGTACATATTTGTTATCGAAGTTAAATTTTTGTTATATTGAGGCTATGTCCTTTTGTGAAAGGACGACCGAATCATGGTCCACGTTAGGGTGAGTTTGGGGTAGGACACTATGTTATGTCTAAAAGAGTTGATCCAAACTAACAATTATTAGGCGCAAATTCTAGGATCCAGTTGTAACTTTCAAAGAGACTTGCTATCTACTTCCATGGTGAATCTCTCAAAAATAGCAAAACCAATACAACTCTTTTGGCCAGTCGAGTACTTTTTGAGGTCCAAACATGTAGAGGGTGTGAGGGTGGAGACACAAAATCATCCAGAGGAATTACCATGTGCTAAGTCCTGAGAAAACAACAAAGGAGAGGTAAATGAAAAGGTCGTTCTAGGGGCGGAGGTGCTGGGCGACTTTGCTTGTGAGAAAAGGGAAGAGCGAAAAGATTGGAGACTATTTCAAGGGCCTTATTTGTGCAGAAAGCCCTTGCACTGTAAAAGGCTTGATGGCTGCAATTGATAGAGTTGTTCCAGGATTTCATAATAGATCAGTCAGTAGGTAAACCGGTGTTACACGGACCGACTGGATTTGAGGTGCGCTCGTTTCCGCATTGCAAATCTATAAAAAGGGTTTTTCCAGGATGATTAAGTTTCCACAGTTCAATGCCATGTCTTGTCAGACAATATGCAGCCGCAGAATTTGATCCTGACTTAACTAGAGCAGGAAACGAAATTCATTGCAATTGTGAACATCATAGACTGGAAACGAGAGAAGGTACAAAAAAGACCATTTTAATACACAATCAAAGCTTACAGCTGAACTTGTGCTTCATCTACCGGAGAAAAAATTGAGCATCGACCGCAGATTTCGAGAAACAACATTCCGATTGCTCAATTAAGAGATTATATTAACATTCATCTAAGCTGTCACAGAAGTCTCGACTGGGACCTTTCCAGAGTAACCGACTTCTGACTTCAAATCAGCTTCCCATAGCTCAGGCAATGCTTCCCTCAGGTTGTGGATGCTTTCCAATGCGTAGTCTGCGCCTTTACACCGTTGAGAAGTTCCAACCTGCACAGGTTTTACAATCTTCTTCAGTTTCAGTGGAGAAAAGATTTCGGTACAGGAATCCAGTTTTGACTCACCAGCACAGTGTGAAGTCCAACTCTTTTCCCCGCCTGTATGTTGCGAACGCTATCATCGAAGAATATCTGAGACACAAGAACAAGACGAGAAATGTTGTTGGGTACCATAATATAAGAGCGGGTCAGCTGCCAAAATGGCTGTTAAAGATAATCTCACCGTTCTGTGAGGATTAATGTCGGCAATCCTAAGTGCTTGCTCTATGGCTTCCACGGATGGTTTACATACGGCCGGCGTCTTTGGTAATCCCAAACCCGGATTGGTTCCAGAGAAATGCCCGATGATGTCAAAAATCTCTGAACTCCCGCTGTTAGCAGTGCTAGGTGATTCCACAAAGTCGACATCGTTCTTATTGCCAGATGCAACGCTGCCACGAACAGTATTTAACGTCTCAAAGCAAATGATCCCTTCAAAGCAGTCATCTAGACCGAGCCTGCTCAAGACTTTCGCGGCATGGATCTTATCCGCATTAGTGAATATCTGGCCAATTCACAGAATGATGTCAGAGGTGTTTCAAGGTTACTCATCAATGTCTGTGTCATCAGGCTAGGAAATAGGTGGCGAGGCACATACAATTTTGCGGAAAGGCAGGCTGAGCAAGAGACTCCTAAGCACCGGGTCTGGTTTCAAGTTTTCATAGGGCAATCTTCCGTGAACGAAACTGCAGACCCCATAATGCTTTTAGCCACATTCATATCATCAATTACGTAGAAAAAAAAATTCTACATCTAGTCAATGCAGATCTTAATCAAGGGTAATTTCATTTTGTCTTACCTATGGTACTGGTCATAATCGAAGTCATAGCCAATCCCCTGCTCAGGAAAAGGCGAAAGCAAACAAACAGATCAATATAATCCACGACCTAACCATGCGCCCTCCAGAAAGCTTTGGAACAATGGCGAGTAAGTAGAAAGGGCAATGACCAGAATCATACCCTGAGACCAGCCATTGTTGTACCATAATTTTTGTACAGCAGGTTGCACAAAGCATCCAGTTTGCTCTCATCTATGCGAAGCTTTTCAACCATATAATCTACACAAAGAAAAGTTAAAAAAATAAAAATAAGAGGACCCACATCAGAAATTGCACTAACAAATTTACCTTGAAGACACAGTTCAAATAGAGAAGACACAGAGTTGAGGCAAGTCATGACCAATTTACCTTGAATATTCTTGAGGCATCCTTTGGCAATGCCAGAACTCAGCGGATAAAGGGTGTCATCTAAATCTGCAAAATGCATGTCAAAGACACAACTTTTTCATCATTCCTCCCATTCTCAACTGAAAAAATGCAAAGAGCGAGATCCAAAAACATGGGGTGGGGAGGTTCGGATTACCAAAGAGAAGGCAGTCATATTTGGGACTGTGAGATGGGCAAAACTGGTCGTGTAACTCCATCTCCGTCACAGAACCTTGAAAAGAAAACGAAGAGGCATAAGCGCTACGTTCCATCGAAGTCTCAGGTCCCCTAAGGTTATCTGAAAGTTCAGTCTGAGTTTTAGAGTCAGGAACTTCATGGCTGGTATGAAGGCAAGGTATGACAACCAGACAAAGGAAACAGGTAAAGAAGATGAGTGGCCATTAACAGACGGATGGCTTGGTTTTGTTGAGAAAACAAGCCACGAACAACCAGCACCACCACCACCACCGTGTGGTGGAGGTGGGAGAACAATTTGACCACTGGATTTTCCATCAATCGACCAAGTGGTCCATCCATCTCACTTGGTCGCGTGACTTAGAAAATTGGTTTTGATTTTTAAAATAGCATTAACAAGAGAATATTGGGAGCTACATGCAAGACAATTTTTGCAAACTGAATTTTACACGAAGCATTTAGTAAAATAAAACTGGGAAGTATCTTGAAATAATAAAGAAAAAGGAAAGAAATACTTCTTTAAAGAAACAGAGTTACTTGTAAGCCCCTCGTGATGAAATCCAGAAGACAAACGGGCGTGATGAAACGACATCGCATTGGATGAAGTCAGCAAAGAGGAATCAGGTCATTTTTTTCCCAAAAATTGGTACTTTTTAATTGCATGACATTTCTAAATTCAGACGTATTTATGTATGGACGACACTAATCTTGACAACAACGAGCCACTGGTAACCGTCCATTTGGTGTCTCAATTATTAACAAAAAAAGAAAAAAGAAAAAAGAGAAGGATGCCCTTTTAGAGCGTCTGCAGCAAAAATTGCTTCCAATAACGAGAAGGCCCTACTCCACGACTCTGTCTAACGAAATACAGACTTGAACAAACGAACCAGATTGAGCTTCATCTAAGGAAACTTAACGTACCAGTTGAAGATGGGCAATGCAGGTATTACTAGCAAGAAACAGGGAGAGAGAGAGAGAGAGAGAGAGAGAGAGAGAGAGAGAGATGAACGAATGTGGGTCAATGCGAAAGAGCAGAGAGAAGCAAGAGAGAGCGGGGGAGGAAGAAGGGGAGGCAGATGTGGAGTATATATAGGCAGAAAACCAGAGGGCCGTTTGGTTCATTGTGTCCCATGTCGCCTTCACACGAAATAATCTGCAGTTTTAAGTCTGTTCACGTTTAGATGATTAAATAATTAATTAGTAGCGTAAACGAAGTTGACAGGAAATGAGAAAAGAAGGGAACCCAAAAAAAAAAAAGGTGGGGAAAGAGCCCATCAAGATTGGCATTAGCAAAACTTTGAACGAGAGTACCAAGACGAGCTGCACTTTCTGGACTCTTCTGGCTCGTCTATTCAATTCCACAACAAAAATATGTAGTCATTGGAGTTGGATTCCCCTTGTTTCTTCTTACTAAATTGGGGAGTGAGTCTACTTTAACTTAATAAATATCGAGACATCATTAAATATATGCTTAATTTTTATAGGTCATATGAAAAGAAGAAGAAGATGGGGCGGTCAAATTGAAACATTGATTTATATGCACGTTTTATTCACATATGTGAGGTCAATCCCAAAAAATTAGATAGATATTAGGTAGGGGGATCGGTTCTTGATCCAGTCCAATCCCATCTTGAAATCGGGAACCGGATCGGGAGGACTAGTTCCTAGTTTCATGGATTAGGAATTGGACTAAACTGGATCGACAGGTCTGGTTTGTTCCTAAGCGGTCCAACCATTGAATCAGTCGCAATTTTTTTTGTGATTTGTCATTGAAATTTTTTCATTAACGATATATTTACTAGATCATCTCTCGTTAATTACATAGTTTTGTCAATAAACTTGGAAGTCATAATACGCATCCTAAGCATTATAGGTGTAGGTTTACATTTAGAAATTTTTTTCTAAAAAAAAAAATTGATATGGTGCCCCTTGCAACTGGGAACTAGACCAACCGTAGCTAGTTCCAATTTTATGGAATGGGAACCAAACCGGAGCCGTCGGGAATCGAGCCATATAAGACAGTTCGGACTGATTTGGGTAATTTCCTGTTCAATCGGTCCATTATGCTCGGCTTTAGTCTTGGGCATCCTTTTGATCAACTTATTCACTCATTGTGATGAGGTCCAGTCCATATGGTGCACAATCTCGTGGGATTATTTCCAAAACGATGGGCAATGATGGGCAAATGATGCGTTAGAGATATTAAATATAATTACTCTTATCTTATTATATTTTTTTATTATACATATCTGCTTTCATTTTCTTGTATAATCATTCAATAAAGCCTATAATCAGGCTAGTATACTCTTTTTTTTTTTTATAAACATTGAAACGAAGTGGGCGGCTTGTCGCTGGATCGCGCGAGGGCGACCCTCGTCCACCTAGGCAAGGGCAACCCTTGCCTAACGCCAATGGAGATCAAGGCCGGAGGAAAAAAAAAAGGAACAGAAAAATAGAAAAAAGGAAAAAAATAGAAAATATTTAAGAATAAATAATGATATCTGAAAAAAAAATATTAAAGTATTATTTAAAATTGTGCACGTCAGTGTTGTTGGTGCCAAATAAGACGATCGGTGTCCATGTCAGCGAGTTTTGGTCAATATGACTGAATTGGAAAAATGTTAAATGGTTCAAGACTCAATCGAAAAAATTAAAATATTTATAACTGAATTGGTAGAAGTGTAATAGGTTTAGCACTTTTATGATAATTTTCTCAATCCACAATCCACTCAATTATTGGACCCAAGCACTACTATTTTTTTTTTTATTGGTCCCCCATTCATCCTCTCCGTCCCTTGTGGTCTTCCGACGTGTTCTTGATGGCAAGTAACTTAATGGACTCTTTCCAATGAGGTTGCTTTCGGCACAAGAGACATCCCGTAGGATATTGCAAAGTTATTAGGCATTTTTTCTTGGGTCAATAGTCATTAGGTATTTAGCTTGCTTATAAAATGGCAAATTGTTAGTAGATTTACTACTTATTTTGGGTATATCAAATGGCTCCTTTTTTTTTTTTCATAATGAAACGAGCATTAGCAATTTAGCCCTCATCAGAAAACATGTATGGGGGTTTTTTTTTTTTTCTATCTGTGATAACATGCCATTTATTTATGGCACTTTTAGTGGTCCTCGTGTAATTTGAAATATTCCTGATTTTCCCCATCTTGTGGAGATCAAAAGTGTTTTTATTTTTCACTTGGAGGAGCCGTGAACGACTAAAGCAAGCAAAGAAGCATTGCAATTCAACTTAGACCGCTGAAGCAACGTGACTGACCGATTGATAAAATATTATATTTTCTTTGAAGTGTAATTTGTTGTCATCGAGGGGAGGGAGATGCCGGGATTTGGATCTGCAGTTCGATGCCAAAATCGTGAGGCCACATGCGAAGGCACAGACGTGGAGAACTGGTCAATTGCCACCGGCGAACATAAAGCGTCAAGATTGGAGTAATTTACACATAATTTGGATTGAGCACGCCTTTTGATTCGTTGTCCTCTTTGTCTTATTTTAAGACAGGGAGGAGTGTGGAAGCAAAATTCGAGATCTTTTCGCAGAGTCATCGGTCAAATTGGTTGTGATGCTTTAGATGATAGCTGTAGAAAGCATGGGCAATGCGAACGATCCTGGAAGGTGGGTTCGAGGGCATCTTCCTTCTTTGGAAGAGATGGGCGTGAATGATTCGAGTTTTGGATCCATCAGTAGAGTGGACGAAAATAAGATTTAGCCTTTGTGTTGTACGATTACCGATTATTTAGATATCGGAATTTTCGAGATGAGTACGGTTTGATTCGGATCGAATGGAGGCTGAATTAAATCGGCTATGAACGGACTTGCAACGAGGTCTGGACCCAAAATGAAATGAGTTGAATTGAGAGATTCAGCTTGGTTCCATATTCGGACAGGACGAAATTGCAAATTTTCTCCTTTTTCGTTTTGTTAGTTTCAAGCTCAATTTCTTTAATAACAAAAAGTACATCGAAGTTGATGTTAATTTATCGGGGACGAATCGCAATTCTATGTGGTGATGCTCAAATAGGTAAATGAAATCTCTGAGATACAATAAAAGATGGTCTCCCACGCATCAGATGCAAAATCGAAGTTCTGAAGTCTCTTATTCTAAGCATATATGTAAAGGTTTTTGTTCATTTCTTTTGGACAATTACGTGGCAAGTCCTAAATCTTGTTGCAAGGATGCGCTTCAATTCCAAAAGCATTCATTTTTGTGCATCTAAGTCTAGTACTTACAATTTTAATGTACTTGAGTCCATCCTTCCGTCGGTTGTAAGCGGATGAAAAATGCTACGCAGCTTTTTTTTCTTTTTTCAATCTTACGTGGCCGTAGATAAAACCTACCATGCAGACTTTACACGTCTACTAAAACCTAATGGAGCTAACGAAAAGGACTAAAGTGGGCGACTATGAGAAGCTTTACATGACTTAAATGCAGGAGATGAAAGTTCTAGGATGATATTGCAATAGCGTGACGAATATTAAGACTTTTACTGTAATTGTCTCATTTTCTTTTTTATGGCGCACACGGTGTATGCGTGTCTATTTTCCTAGTTTTCAAAGTTTAAAACGTTGTGCTAGAACAGTATTAAGATTCTTACTATAATTGTCTCATTTTTCTTTTAACAGTGCACATGGTGTGTGCATGCCTCTTTTTCTAGTTTCGAAGGTTTAAAACAATGTGCTAGAACAGTTATTTGTCATATCTAATCGGCATTGAATTGATTAGGGAGCCACTATGAAATATATTGTTTTTGTTTGAAAGATTCAAATCAAATAATGAACTCAAATTGCATTTGTCATGTCTTAGTAAAGTTACTATTTAACGTTGGACTCTTAGGTCTTACTTTACGTGTATCGACAATTCTATTCTTTAATATATCTTTTCCTACGTGTTATGTTCCTTGTAAGAAATTATGATTTTCTGTTGACATTATGCATACGCCTTCGCGGGTACTGTAATCTATGTTGTTTAGGTGGAATTTTTTCCATTATGTAAAGCAGAATTATTTGAATAAAGATGAAGTCAACATTGACTGAATATTTATTGAAAAATTTCTTGTTGAAAAATGTTTTACCTTAATTAAATACGTATTCGTCCTTAAAGGAGAAACCTTTCTAGTCCACAAATTATTTAGACTCACATAGAAAAATTCAAGAAGAAAACTTTGAACTTTGTTTTTTTTTTAAAGCTAATTGATAACTACTATACACTATACTACATGTAAATTCATTAAAATCTAGTGTACACAAAAAAAATTGGGAAACTTGGCAATTCAAACCTAAATTTATTTTAAGAATGCCAATTCAATTCTAAACTTTAGAATTTTGCTAATGTAACTCTAAAAATTTGCGCAAAATTCCAATGTAGTCTTTTCCAGCAATTGCCACTAGAAATGGCTAACATGGCAGTTCACATAGCTATTTAGTTTAGATCGCCGGCCGTGTCATGTAGGATAACTGGCGATGATTTCATGCAACGCCAATAATTTCATGTCAAAATTAGCAAGAAAGATTACATTAGAATTTCATAAATGGGTTTAGTCCTTGTTGACACTTGATTTTTAATCATTTTTTCTATTGCTAAAGTAATAAAAAATCCATAAAAATTCATAAAATTGAAAAATCAACTTTGGGGACCTTAGCCAAGCCTAGGGAACCAATTTTGACCAAAAAAACGATTTTTCATATTTTCAGTATTTTTACGTATTTTTTATTTATTTATTTTCGAAAATTAATAGAAAATCCATAAAATTCATAAAATTGAAAAATCAACTTTGGGAACCTTAGCCAAGCCTAGGGAACGAATTTTGACCAAAAAATAATTTTTCATATTATATATATTTTAAATTTTTTTTAAAAAAAATACAAAAATATTTGAAAATTTTGGAAAAATAACATTTGAGGCCAAAAAATACACAAAGATAGTTAATATTTTTATTTTAAATCTATTTTCATATTGGCCATCGCAAATTCAGAAAAATCCAATTCGAGTCACGTGTTCCTTCACGAGTATACTCTCGAATCGGGCCTAAAAAAAATTTAATTTGAGTCAACTTATTTTAACTTTCACTTTTTATGAGTTGTGACATTGTCTTCTAATATTTTAAATTTTCATCTTGGCCCAATTATACCCAGAATGACTTAATTTTGCAAAAGGGCTTTAATTAAATTATACATTATTTTCAGCGACAAGAAATGAGCTTAAATTTGACATGTGGTAAATTTTGGTGTGTCAAAAATTGTGAGGAGATTTGGACTTAAAGAAATATATTTTTTTCAGGGACTGAATTGTAAATACTTAAAATTCAAGGACTAGAGTGCAAATACCTAACTCTTGAAGGATTATTTTACAAATAATAAAAAGAAGAGTTAGTGGATAAATTAGAATAGAGAAGGGAAGATGAAGAAGAGGAGATGAAGAAGAGAAGTTGGAGAAGAATGGATGGAGAAAATAAGATAAGAATAGAGAAGGGAAGATGGAGATGAAGAAGAGTTAGTAGAGAAATTAGAATGGAAGATAAGAATAGAGAAGGGAAGATGGAGATTAAGAAGAGTTAGTGGAGAAATTAGAATGGGAGATAAATATGGAGAAGGGAAGATGAAGATGAAGAAGAGTTAGTGGAGAGATTAGAATGTGAGATAGAGATGGAGAATGGAAGATGAAAATGAAGAAGAGTTAGTGGAGAAATTAGAATGGGAGATAGAGTTAGTGGAAAAATTAGAATGGGAGATAGATGAGTAGGTTATAAAAGGAGGAAGAAGTGAGCTTGAGAAAGGATTCTTGAGAGAGAAAATTTGAAGTGTTTGGGAGAATTTTTTGGAGAGAAAATTTTGGATGTTTGAGAGAGTTTTGGGAGATTGAAGAAAATTTTGAGAGAAAGAAAATACCAAAAGAGAGAGAATTTTGAAGATGATGAGAGTTTAAAGCTAGGGGTTATCATCACAAATTCCTTCATCGATCAATATAAATCAAGAGTTCATCCTCGTCAACGAGCAAACAAATTCAAGCTAAGTGTTTTTATTTATTCATTTATTTATGGTTTTACTCGCAAATTAGCACAAATTGTATACACTTTCTCCATCTCCTTTTTCTTCCATATTTTATGTCAGGAGAAGGATATCTCTACGTCAACAGCAAAAATCTCGTCGAGATGCAAAAATCGGCCCAGACAAGCTCCTAAGCTGTCCACCGATTTCTCAACTGATCTGTGACTAAAAGTCCCTCTTAATTCAAAAGAAACTCTCTATATTGGGAACATAGAGAGCGAAAATCAATTATAGAAATCCCTCCCAAAAAATGGGAGATAAGTACTCTTTCTACTCTTCTGGTTTTAGGTGCAGATTAGCACATATTTTGTATACTAACATTTCACTCTATTTTATGTCAGGAAGCCGCAGCTTTATATCAATGGTCAACCCTATGGAAGCACAAAATTGGCTTGGAGGAGTCCTCAAGCGCGCACAAATTTCAAATTGTTGAATCAATTCGTTGTATTTTATTTTAAAGAATTCATACCCCAGAATGGAGAGGACAAAGTCCATCCGCAATTTAAATACCTGCACCATAAATCCCAAAGGGAAGAGCCAAGCCAATGCTTAGCCTCCCATTGGAGGTTTTTACTTACAGTAGTTAAATACCTGCAACTTAAATACCTGTACCTTAAATCCCAAAGGGAAGAGCCAAGCCAATGCTTAGCCTCCCATTGGAGGTTTTTACTTACAGTAGTTAAATACCTGCAACTTAAATACCTATACCTTAAATCCCAAAGGGAAGAGCCAAGCCAATGCTTAGCCTCCCATTGGAGGTTTTTACTTACAGTAGTTAAATACTTGCAACTTAAATACATGTACCTTAAATCCCAAAGGGAAGAGCCAAGCCAATGCTTAGCCTCCCATTGGAGGTTTTTACTTACAGTAGTTAAATACCTGCAACTTAAATACATGTACCTTAAATCCCAAAGGGAAGAGCCAAGCCAATGCTTAGCCTCCCATTGGAGGTTTTTACTTACAGTAGTTTAAATACTTGCAACTTAAATACCTGTACCTTAAATCCCAAAGGGAAGAGCCAAGCCAATGCTAGGCCTCCCATTGGAGGTGTTTATTCACTGTCATGTACTTCCTATAATTTAATTTTTGAATCATCAGACCCAAAAGATAAGTAGGTTGTAATACTGCACAGAAGTCGTTAACACACTCCTTCTTTCGGCTTCAGGGAATCTTTAACACTTAAAAAAATATAACAAATAAAAATATATACCATCCATGCATCCTATTTAAAAAGTGAAAACACAAAAGAGAATACCCTACTATAACCTTAGGAATAAACCAAGCCTGAGTTGCCGAATTAGGATATCCATGAAATTAAGGTACCGAAAGGGCATTAGTTTTAATTAACTAGTGTAACCAAGTCCCCGAGCTCATAATCTCTGGTTCGCAGGAATAAATTAGTTCTCCCGCTAATTTATTTAGGTTTCTAATCGACCTTCCAAGAACGATTAGTGGCGACTCCAAATTTCAAAATCATTTAAACAAAAACCAAAGTTGCGATTCGGTAGGGCTTGGGAGGGTCCGCGTTAGGTTAGTCAAATCTAATTAACCTAATAATCCGTTAACCCCCTTTAAAATTTAAAATTTTTTTAGAGGGTCGCGACAGACTGGCGACTCCACTGGGGAGTAGAGATTTTTAAATTTTCGAAAAAAGATACCAATTGGAATACTTAAATTTTTTCGAAATTTTAAAAGTCTTAGTGGACTTAGGCCAATGAAAATTTCATGGATATCTCGCTTCTGGCGATCTTGCTTGGGACTCATTCTATAGGTGTTATATGTTTTTGCAGGATGGGAGTTATAAGGGGCGAAGTGTTTGGCTAACCCATTTGTTTTGCAGGCTCGGTGTTGGGATTATGTTTAATTTCACACATTTTTAGAAGCGCTGTTTTGATATCAATTGTTGTGCATGTCTTGCATATTCTGAGGATCACAACACCTGCACACACAAGCGTCTAAACCCAAGTCGCGAAATTTTTCCTAGGTAACCATAGATAGGGATCGAATATGCAAAGCTCTTGCGTCGATTGCGCTTGGGTTGACCATATTTTATCCCGCTCATTATCTGAATTGACAATTCTTCCCATTGTGATTTGATTGCGCGGAGGGTAAGGTTGTCAATTCAGATAGTGGGGGCCTTTTAGGTCCATACCCTGTCTCTCCTTCTTTTATTTTCTAGAGTCCACTCCTCACTTGAGTCATGCGCATGACTATGTGATTTGCATTTCTCCAAGGTAAAAGTAAGTTCTCTAATTTTATCTTGTATTTATTTTCGGTCGGTCCATGCTAGGTGTTAGTCAGTTTTTGAGCTTGATATTACGACCATTCTTTTAAAAGAAAATAAAAATTAAATTTGTCCCTCATTTCTTTTTAGAAAATTTTTTTTTGAAAAAATGATGTGAAAAAATCCCTTCATGAGAATTTTATTAACCAATAAGGGATTTTTGTCATGTTTTTATTACTTTAATAAAAATGAAATTTTCCTGAAAAATTTTCCTCTGAAAATTTATTTCAATAAAAAGAAAAATTCCTTCAAAAAAAACTCTAGTAGACATCAAGTGATTTTATCACATTTTTCAAATTATAAAAACTTGCAAGAAAATTCTTCTCGAGAAATTCGCTCATGTTTTTCTAAGAAAATTTTCTCTAAATAAAATTAGACTAATGTCTCGGGGGAATTTTGTTAACCAATAAAGGATTTCTATTATGTCTTTCCTGCTTCAATAAAAATAAAATTTTCCTGATAAATTTACCTCGGAAAATTTATTTTGATAAAAAGGAAATTCCTTCAAAAATTTTAGTAAACATCAAGAGATTTTGTCACATTCCTTTAAAAAAATAAAAAAAAGAGTAATAAATCTGCAAAAAAAAATTCTGTATCAGAAATTAACCCATTTCTTCCTAAGGAAATTTTTTTTTTCTGATTTCTCTATAAAATAGAAAAAATAAAATTGGACTAATATAGGAGTCATGGACCGACATTCCTTGTGTCGCATACTAATTATATCCTTTTCTTTTGCAGGGAGATCCTAGATACCCCAGACGGGTGTAAAAATTAAGTTCAATAATATATCAAGAATCATCTTCAGAAATACCAAAAGACGAAAAACACCAAGGCTTCAACCGTTAATTCAGGGGGGCAAACGAACACTGTCCATCTTTGACAGACAGAGTTGTGTCAATCCGTAAACTTGTATGGGCAGTGTATTCTGATATGACGGTGGACTTATACTGATTAAACACGGGGGCATATTTAATGTATTGCAGAGGATCCCGCGTCTTTTGAAAGACAATATGGATTATATAATCAGAAACCATGAAATAAGTACCTTAACCTGATTAAATCAACCAGAGACCGGTCTTAAAATTTCCTCGGATCCGAAACACGCGGAGGGTTTTAGAGGACCGAGGTTCTATTAATGAATGTGACCCACAAGTATTTCTCCCAATGCTACAGGCGCCCGACAAGAGCAAATGGGCACCGAAAGAAACAAAACACGGTTGAAGTGGGGCACGCAACAAATGGCCGAATTTATTGGCACACTAATTAAGTGGTGGTAGCTTTATTAATTTACATGATTGAACGCGGGTCTCTAGGCGGCTGGTGGAAAGCCACACTAAATGTCTCTCTAATGTTCTTGATATCATCGTCTACCGCAGCCCGCGAGAGCATCATGAAGAAGATTAAACCTAGACGAATACGTCTACTTAGTTTCATCGCACGTTCTCGCCTTTTGTCGATGTCCAAAATTAATGCACAAGCTAGAAGTAATCATTTCCCTTTCCCCCCTATTAAATGCTCGGAGCCGTTAACCGCACCAAACTCGAAAAAATTAATATCGAGACGAAATCTGCGTAAATTTGAAGGGTAAATCCGTATCGTTCCAATTTACCCTTAAATTGCTCCGGTTTTAAATTTGATCCCTTCTATTTTCAGGAATTTGCAAAAGCGACTCGAGAATACAGTTGTATCCAAAAACCAAATTTCCTGGTCGGGCTAAATTGGGGGCAAATCAACTCATGGACATTACCACGGGATGGGCAGCTTCGGTTAAAGAAAAATACAAGCGAAAGATCCGAACAATCTCAGACATGGGTAATTCTGTATCGTTCTAATTTGCACATAATCATCTCGAGTCCTG
Source organism: Psidium guajava (assembly GCA_016432845.1). NCBI lineage: Eukaryota > Viridiplantae > Streptophyta > Magnoliopsida > Myrtales > Myrtaceae > Psidium > Psidium guajava. The sequence continues at coordinate 38,550,120 of CM028224.1, forward strand.
AATTTTTTTATTCCATTCTTAACAGGGATTGCAAATTACCTCGAGAAATATCGTAACAAGGCCCAAGGTGATACAACAGGGCCGCGTTATCCCCAAGGATTAACCTTTGAAAAGAAAACCCCATGGACACCTATGGTCCAATGGACCGAATGCAGGAATACTCGACGAGTAATACCGAACTCAATATTTTGCCACATTCTCGGCTTAATGGTGAAGCATCCAACAAAAGTCGAAGAAAACTCAACCCAGCAAAATTGGTAAAAGACTTGTCCAAGGCATTCAAGATGAAGGGTAAATCAGTATCGTTTCCAATTTATCCCTTTTAATACCGGTTGACATGTCTCCTTTTCTTGTTACAGGAAATATTTATACTAACATGTAACATGTTGGAGGAGACAAATCCAAAAGAAAATGATGATCATTTGACAAGATCTATTCTGGTGAAAAATGGGGGGCATTTAACTGCTAAACCATGGCGGTCGCTGTCACTAAACAAACCAAAATGCTCCCTCACCCATATGCCTCATCATGCAGGGGCAAAACTTGAGACAAACCGCTCCTCGACATAAGGAGTGGGCTTCCCAATTTGTTCAATCCACCCACATACCAGGGGCAATTCAAATCCGCCCATGTTTGCACATTATATAAATACACATGATGCTAAAAATTGTCACATCGGCATTGTGTTTACACATTTCACGAATTATGTATGATTATTCCGCATGTTTAATTTACCAACTCCAACTTAGAGCATAAACTGCATAGGAGACATCAAATGTGCAAAATGGGGCATAACAGGATGAGGAAAGTTAAACCATTTCTACACACGGGTCTAACATTTTAATCTACAGATAAACAGCCTTTCTCTAGAGTGAGAGAAAGCCCTTCCGGACTAAAGTCCCCCATTCAGATTACATTCGAGGCGTTCATATTATGAGAACCTCCTTAAATAGAATTGGTAATGCAAACTTGACAGAATAGTTTTGCATGATCCACATTTTGATTGATTGCATCATGAGTTATCACACAGACTACTTCTAATCATTGCCAACTTAGCTGAACAATTTTGTATGAACCAATGAACGCATTGATGAAAATGCTTGCACATGTTAGCTCTGACATTGCCTGACAGGCAACACATTCCCGGTGTTTGAGTTACCTTCCAAAGTCTTGAAATCCATTCGGCGATTATTGAATGAACAAGCCTGGTTGTCGAGAAGCCACCAAGCATTTCTTCCAAATTCTCAGGTAAGTATATCTTCAACCTGAACTTTTCAAGAGAATGAATTCTGACGGTTGTTGGGGTACTCGAATCCATTGCGGTATATATAGGTATCCACCTTCTTCAATAAAGCATGATTTGTCTCAAGGACAGAAATGTTCGAGACCTTTTGATCTCTGCCTCTTTGGTTTATTCCTAAAGCGACAGGAGAATATAATTTGGGTTTGAGCTTCGTAGGATTCCTAGTCTCCCCAGATTTCAAAATGGCACCCTTTGAGGTACACCAAGCCCTTCTTACAGGCAAACTAAGTCCTTCTTACAGGCAAACCAAGTCCTTCTTACAGGCATAAAGTCCTTCTTACAGGCAAACTAAGTCCTTCTTACAGGCAAACCAAGTCCTTCTTACAGGCATAAAGTCCTTCTTACAGGCAAACTAAGTCCTTCTTTCAGGCAAACCAAGTCCTTCTTACAGGCAAACCAAGTCCTTCTTACAGGCATAAAGTCCTTCTTACAGGCAAATCAAGTCCTTCTTACAGGCAAACAAAGTCCTTCTTACAGGCAAAACAAGTCCTTCTTACAGGCAAATCAAGTCCTTCTTACAGGTACAAAGTCCTTCTTATAGGCACAAAGTCCTTCTTACAGGCAAATCAAGTCCTTCTTACAGGCAAATCAAGTCCTTTTTAGAGGCAAATCAAGTCCTTCTTACAGGCAAACTAAGTCCTTCTTACAGGCAAACCAAGTCCTTCTTACAGGCACAAAATCCTTCTTATAGGCAAATCAAGTCCTTTTTACAGGCAAACTAAGTCCTTCTTACAGGCAAACCAAGTCTTTCTTACAGGCACCAAGTCCTTCTTACAGGCAAATCAAGTCCTTCTTACAGGCACAAAGTCCTTCTTACAGGCACAAAGTCCTTCTTACAGGCAAATCAAGTCCTTCTTACAGGCATAAAGTCCTTCTTACAGGCAAATCAAGTCCTTCTTACAGGCAAACAAAGTTCTTCTTACAGGAAAACAAAGTCCTTCTTACAGGCAAAGTAAGTCCTTCTTACAGGCAAATAAAGTCCTTCTTACAGGCAAACCAAGTCCTTCTTACAGGCAAACCAAGTCCTTCTTACAGGCATAAAGTCCTTCTTACAGGCAAACTAAGTCCTTCTTTCAGGCAAACCAAGTCCTTCTTACAGGCAAACCAAGTCCTTCTTACAGGCAAATCAAGTCCTTCTTACAGGCAAACAAAGTCCTTCTTACAGGCAAAACAAGTCCTTCTTACAGGCAAATCAAGTCCTTCTTACAGGTACAAAGTCCTTCTTATAGGCACAAAGTCCTTCTTACAGGCAAATCAAGTCCTTCTTACAGGCAAATCAAGTCCTTCTTACGGGCAAACCAAGTCCTTCTTACAGGTACAAAGTCCTTCTTATAGGCAAATCAAGTCCTTCTTACAGGCAAACTAAGTCCTTCTTACAAGCAAACCAAGTCTTTCTTACAGGCACCAAGTCCTTCTTACAGGCAAATCAAGTCCTTCTTACAGGCACAAAGTCCTTCTTACAGGCACAAAGTCCTTCTTACAGGCAAATCAAGTCCTTCTTACAGGCATAAAGTCCTTCTTACAGGCAAATCAAGTCCTTCTTACAGGCAAACAAAGTTTTTCTTACAGGCAAACAAAGTCCTTCTTACAGGCAAAGTAAGTCCTTCTTACAGGCAAATCAAGTCCTTCTTACAGGCAAATTAAGTCTTTTTTACAGGCAAATCAAGTCCTTCTTACAGGCACAAGTCCTTTTTACAGACACCAAGTCCTTTCTACAGGTACCAAGTCCTTCTTACAGGTATCTCCATGGGGTGACCTACCATACGGGTCAAATCTCAATCAAAATTTAATCAGTAGAATCCTTTTATTAGGAATCTACCATGGTACGACCCACCATACGGGTCAAATGGTATGACCCACCATACGGGTCAAATTTTAATTCAATTTTTAATCAGTAGAATCCTTTTATTAGGAATCTACCATGGGTTGATCCACCATACGGGTTCAAGTTCAACCACCCTAACGTTTTTTTTTTTTATATAACGAATCCTTAGGTTCTCATTTCATTTTCAGTGGAACAATCATGTCACGACTCTTTTTATTTACTTGTATTGAGTCGATAAGAATTCAGGTGTCATCTCGTCTTTGAAATGAACCTCTACCGAGCTTCCTTTCAAAGAGAGGCAGCTGTTGACACTTGATTTTTAATCATTTTTTCTATTGCTAAAGTAATAAAAAATCCATAAAAATTCATAAAATTGAAAAATCAACTTTGGGGACCTTAGCCAAGCCTAGGGAACCAATTTTGACCAAAAAAACGATTTTTCATATTTTCAGTATTTTTACGTATTTTTTATTTATTTATTTTCGAAAATTAATAGAAAATCCATAAAAATTCATAAAATTGAAAAATCAACTTTGGGAACCTTAGCCAAGCCTAGGGAACGAATTTTGACCAAAAAATAATTTTTCATATTATATATATTTTAAATTTTTTTTAAAAAAAATACAAAAATATTTGAAAATTTTGGAAAAATAACATTTGAGGCCAAAAAATACACAAAGATAGTTAATATTTTTATTTTAAATCTATTTTCATATTGGCCATCGCAAATTCAGAAAAATCCAATTCGAGTCACGTGTTCCTTCACGAGTATAATCTCGAATCGGGCCTAAAAAAAATTTAATTTGAGTCAACTTATTTTAACTTTCACTTTTTATGAGTTGTGACATTGTCTTCTAATATTTTAAATTTTCATCTTGGCCCAATTATACCCAGAATGACTTAATTTTGCAAAAGGGCTTTAATTAAATTATACATTATTTTCAGCGACAAGAAATGAGCTTAAATTTGACATGTGGTAAATTTTGGTGTGTCAAAAATTGTGAGGAGATTTGGACTTAAAGAAATATATTTTTTTCAGGGACTGAATTGTAAATACTTAAAATTCAAGGACTAGAGTGCAAATACCTAACTCTTGAAGGATTATTTTACAAATAATAAAAAGAAGAGTTAGTGGATAAATTAGAATAGAGAAGGGAAGATGAAGAAGAGAAGTTGGAGAAGAATGGATGGAGAAAATAAGATAAGAATAGAGAAGGGAAGATGGAGATGAAGAAGAGTTAGTAGAGAAATTAGAATGGAAGATAAGAATAGAGAAGGGAAGATGGAGATTAAGAAGAGTTAGTGGAGAAATTAGAATGGGAGATAAATATGGAGAAGGGAAGATGAAGATGAAGAAGAGTTAGTGGAGAGATTAGAATGTGAGATAGAGATGGAGAATGGAAGATGAAAATGAAGAAGAGTTAGTGGAGAAATTAGAATGGGAGATAGAGTTAGTGGAAAAATTAGAATGGGAGATAGATGAGTAGGTTATAAAAGGAGGAAGAAGTGAGCTTGAGAAAGGATTCTTGAGAGAGAAAATTTGAAGTGTTTGGGAGAATTTTTTGGAGAGAAAATTTTGGATGTTTGAGAGAGTTTTGGGAGATTGAAGAAAATTTTGAGAGAAAGAAAATACCAAAAGAGAGAGAATTTTGAAGATGATGGGAGTTTAAAGCTAGGGGTTATCATCACAAATTCCTTCATCGATCAATATAAATCAAGAGTTCATCCTCGTCAACGAGCAAACAAATTCAAGCTAAGTGTTTTTATTTATTCATTTATTTATGGTTTTACTCGCAAATTAGCACAAATTGTATACACTTTCTCCATCTCCTTTTTCTTCCATATTTTATGTCAGGAGAAGGATATCTCTACGTCAACAGCAAAAATCTCGTCGAGATGCAAAAATCGGCCCAGACAAGCTCCTAAGCTGTCCACCGATTTCTCAACTGATCTGTGACTAAAAGTCCCTCTTAATTCAAAAGAAACTCTCTATATTGGGAACATAGAGAGCGAAAATCAATTATAGAAATCCCTCCCAAAAAATGGGAGATAAGTACTCTTTCTACTCTTCTGGTTTTAGGTGCAGATTAGCACATATTTTGTATACTAACATTTCACTCTATTTTATGTCAGGAAGCCGCAGCTTTATATCAATGGTCAACCCTATGGAAGCACAAAATTGGCTTGGAGGAGTCCTCAAGCGCGCACAAATTTCAAATTGTTGAATCAATTCGTTGTATTTTATTTTAAAGAATTCATACCCCAGAATGGAGAGGACAAAGTCCATCCGCAATTTAAATACCTGCACCATAAATCCCAAAGGGAAGAGCCAAGCCAATGCTTAGCCTCCCATTGGAGGTTTTTACTTACAGTAGTTAAATACCTGCAACTTAAATACCTGTACCTTAAATCCCAAAGGGAAGAGCCAAGCCAATGCTTAGCCTCCCATTGGAGGTTTTTACTTACAGTAGTTAAATACCTGCAACTTAAATACCTATACCTTAAATCCCAAAGGGAAGAGCCAAGCCAATGCTTAGCCTCCCATTGGAGGTTTTTACTTACAGTAGTTAAATACTTGCAACTTAAATACATGTACCTTAAATCCCAAAGGGAAGAGCCAAGCCAATGCTTAGCCTCCCATTGGAGGTTTTTACTTACAGTAGTTAAATACCTGCAACTTAAATACATGTACCTTAAATCCCAAAGGGAAGAGCCAAGCCAATGCTTAGCCTCCCATTGGAGGTTTTTACTTACAGTAGTTTAAATACTTGCAACTTAAATACCTGTACCTTAAATCCCAAAGGGAAGAGCCAAGCCAATGCTAGGCCTCCCATTGGAGGTGTTTATTCACTGTCATGTACTTCCTATAATTTAATTTTTGAATCATCAGACCCAAAAGATAAGTAGGTTGTAATACTGCACAGAAGTCGTTAACACACTCCTTCTTTCGGCTTCAGGGAATCTTTAACACTTAAAAAAATATAACAAATAAAAATATATACCATCCATGCATCCTATTTAAAAAGTGAAAACACAAAAGAGAATACCCTACTATAACCTTAGGAATAAACCAAGCCTGAGTTGCCGAATTAGGATATCCATGAAATTAAGGTACCGAAAGGGCATTAGTTTTAATTAACTAGTGTAACCAAGTCCCCGAGCTCATAATCTCTGGTTCGCATGAATAAATTAGTTCTCCCGCTAATTTATTTAGGTTTCTAATCGACCTTCCAAGAACGATTAGTGGCGACTCCAAATTTCAAAATCATTTAAACAAAAACCAAAGTTGCGATTCGGTAGGGCTTGGGAGGGTCCGCGTTAGGTTAGTCAAATCTAATTAACCTAATAATCCGTTAACCCCCTTTAAAATTTAAAATTTTTTTAGAGGGTCGCGACAGTCCTCTATCGGCAAAATGAAAATTTTAGGCTGCCACAATGGTCTAGGCGAGGTCGAAGTCGCAAGAGTTTAGGTAAGACTTTCAAAGTGACTAGATTTTACCATACCTACAATTTTAGAGAGATGCGAAAGCTAGAGTTGGCCGAATTGACTCAATTGACAGAGTTAAAAGGCTTATAACCGTATTGGTAAAAGTACAATAAATTTAGAACTTTTTTGATAATTTTCCCACCATTATGTAAAAATTGGTAATGTCTGGCCTACAACTTATAAGAGTTCAATTTTGGTCCCCCACCTTTGTCAACTGGACCATTTAGTTTGCGATTTTTTGTGTGTGCAATCAAATTACCAAACTCCTTGGAGGATCTACGACATCGTCTGTGGAGAGTTCAATAATATCTATCGTAGAATTCCAATAAGGAGATGTTTTTAATTGCGTTTGTATACCTAGTTTTGACCGCATGGAGCACATTACGTGGGCTGAAAAATCTCTGCTTAATCGGCACCAAAACCGTGTTCCAATTGATGGCTTTCTTCTCCATCAAGACTTTGCTGTAGGAGCACGACGTAATTTTGGAAGGAGACCCAATTGCTTAGCCCCGATGATCTCAGACGTCTCGATGTCAAGGCCACCGATAACAGCAGCTTGTCGTCCTTGAAGTCTGCTAATTGACGCTATATAGTTGCCATACGAAGATGAAATATATAATTATTATCATCATCATCATCATCATCATTTGTGTCCTCCTATGCATGCCTTGGAGGTGTCAAAGTGATGGGTCAAGTCAACTATGATCCAACCCATATCGATCAATTTAATCTGTTTTGACCTATTTTCATGTTCTAAAAAATCTAGTGACCCATACCAATCCATCCTGTATTATCAAAACAATAAAATACTAAAATTAAGTCTAAAGAAAATTATTTCTTATGCATTTTTAAATATATATTTATTGCTAATTTTTAAATATTTTTTTGGCTATTTCTTTAATGGCTCGTTTAAAACTCATTTAGAACTCATTAAGTTTCTAAATAACTCGTTTATGACCCATTTGAATCCATTTATGACCCATCACCATGAAACATGAGTAAAATATGAGCTTTAGGTTTATTTTGTCACCTCTAATACGCGTGCGCATATATTAAGGAAAAAAAAAAGGGTTGAACTATAGCTAGGGACATAAATATAATAAGCTGGGGTGGTGTTTTTTTTTTTTTGGTCGACATTTTTTTTTATTTTTAATGGTCAAACGAATTTTTTTCACAGCCTCAAAGGCTTGGAGCTATTCGCTCCGCCAGCACAGGGCCAACTGGCCCGAACCTGTCCCACCAAATGAATGCCCCCGCTCGGGTCACTGGCCCACCCTACTAAGCTCAGCGACTGGGGTGGTTGAACACTGCCTCTTTTCGAGTACAGCAAGATGAGCGGTCAGGATCGGCCTAGTGTCACGACAGATTCCTACGACGGTTGTCGACATGCTTGGTTGGAAGACGACGCTTGCGCGACCACAGTATGATGATCAATCGCCCCTTCCCGATCCGTCTAATCCACTCGTTTTAACGGGGTTACTATCACAAAAATCATCGACTTTTACTTATTTGAGTATAAATTTACCTCCAACTGACAAGTCATATAAGCCTACATTCACTCCGTTATTATTTATCGAAAATCTTGATGTGTAAAGTATGATTTGAGGCGGAGACTTATGAAAAATGGTGATCCAAGTGTACATGAAAACCTTAAGGGTGACAATATCGTCTTGCCTTGTACCGTGAGGACTATAATATGCGGTTACAAAAGTTTTGATGATTGTACCTAATATTCAGAAACTAATGTCATTTTAATTATAATACGGATAATCTTTAATATAATGAAAGTTATGATACTATCAAGATAACATAATTACCTCATAGAAATTGTTTATTTTGTATTTTACCTGTCTTTTATGATTTGTGAGATTTTGTGAGGTCACTGTCGACTATTTTTAAAATTTAAATCGTTAAAAAAAAAAAAGGCATGGTTCAATATATCAAACATCTAATATGGTTTTAAACCCTAGTGCCGCAGTTGGTCAATAATCAATCAACAAGAAAAATGTCTTCAAATCGAAAATGATGGGCACGAGTTCAACCCAAATAGTAAAAGTAGTTCATTACTTGAGAGAGAGATATTTTATAAGTAAGGATACAAGAAGAGACAAAATTAGCTTTGAAGTGTTATCTTCAGCATTAGTTTTTCTGTCTTCATTTGATTCACCAAAGAGTTGAGCCTAATGAAGGGACAACTTATATAAAGACTAATCAAGAATTGGTTTACTATTAAGATATTTAGCTTTGAATATTGTTAAGATGCATATGTGAATTGTGTCAGAAAAGTCACACATCAGAGAATTAGTGTGATGTTGAGCAGTTAATATACATTAATTGATTCAGAGCTTATTGGCTTAAATTTTTAAGTAAATGTGGATCCAACTGGATATGGTGACAGACTCGAATTTAGGTTCCCTTTTGATGATATTCTCAGATGAAGATATTAGACTTAAGAGCCACTGGTTGAATGGTGGGCCTCGACATCACCTTTGATGCCTTCATTATTCGGTTTGGAGAGATATTATTTGATATGGAAAAAGAGACCAAGGATGAGGGTGGGTGTTGACGAGATATGTTGGTGCAAAACGATATATCAATTAAGGATGAGCAGAAATGATACTAAGCTCGCACATGTGTTAGATCTAAGCCATGTGTAACCGAGTCAAATCAAGCTCGATATTGAACCGCGTGGACTTCATCAAACCCTTCGAGCTCAAGCAGTGTTGGATCTAGTCCATGCATAATTTAGTCAACTCTAGCTGGGATGTTAAATTGTGTGGAGGTAGACTCCATCTACAACCATCTCTTGAGCATGGAAGTCTAATAAATCTCCTTTTTTTTTTTAGCAGACGACTTATGATCATTTATAGGAAAAATTTTATCCAAAAATTGAAAAATCTCTTTCACTTTTACCAGTTTTGTCTTTTAACCTTTTAATTTTGGTAATTGAGTCTATCCAATCAATTTTGACCAAAATCACTGGCCTTGGATGCTGACCGTCCTAAGTGGCACTACTTTTAATAATATCTTAATATTTTTTATTAATGTTTTCTTTTCTTTTTCATTTTTTTCCCTATCTTTTCTTTCTTCAGCGGCCAGCGATGCTCACCAATCCCTTGATGATCACTAGGCGAGGGTCGTGATGCCCTCATTGGCTGTTGGTGAGGCCTCGCTGCCCTTACCCTCACTCAGGGAGGGCTAGGCGACCCTGACTTAACTACTGCTAATGTTTGATAGCCCTCGTTGGCCAAAGAAGAAAGAAAAACAAAGAAAAGAGAAGGAAAGAAAAGAAAAGAATGAAAATAAATATTGACATATTATTAAATATTATCAACTAGCAATTTTCAACCAAAATTAGCTAGATTGACTCAATTGACCAGCTGTCAAGAGGTTTAGGACCTAATTGGAAAAATTAAAAAGGTTTATGATTAAATTGAAAAAAAAAAGTGTAATAAAATCAAGATTTTTTTGGACAATTTCTCCAATCATCGCAGGTGAAGAAGAAAGAACCTTAATTTATGCGAACCCAAAGTCATGCTACGAGAGAAGAGATTGCTACTGATAAACTATTCTCTCCAGCTAAAGGGTCAGCCAACTGCCCCCACACTTAGAACCCCATTTGACCCAAAAAAAAAAAAAATGTCGATGATCCTGGGTGTCCTTGAATTACACCATCGATTAGGATCTCTTTCCAGCCGCATACTACGAATACGTTCCAACTACCAACGCCAGGTCCGACCAATCAAAGTCATCAGTTTTTGAGCTCCCACCACAGTCAATCAATAATTGAATGTTTTCATATCCAACTTCCTAATAACAAATAATTGAGAGGGTCGGAAAAATCAAAAGGAAACGAGACGCAACAAATGATTGGTGACGGGACCAGCACACCTTCGATGGGGACTATCTCTTTTTTTGTATTTTTGCTTTACAACCAGGAGCCCACACCTTTCCTTCGTACCTTCTGATCCAAATCCGAAGGCGAATTGCATGAGGGAGGGGGGTGGGCTTCGCTCGAGCGCGAGGGCGATCGTCCAGCTGTACATTCATTCAAATTTCGATACGTGTCCATCGTCGCCCGACGAGAAAAAGACAAAATGGATATGTGAGGTCGTCGTGGATGGCTGGCCGAATTGAGGATAGAAATTCCGATGCAAGAATCTTTTAATGGTCCCCGGGATTATCCAAACGTAACTCGAATTATTTGATTTGCTAGTTTGTCTCGCCATCTTTAATCTGTAATACCATCCACGCACCTTCGGTTGGCAATCAACTTCTTGTTGGGACTTGATTAACATCATCCTTCAGGTGGCATCTGCTTCGCCTAGTTAGAAAAAAAAAAAAAATTTCTGGAGATTTGCTCCGTTTTGAAAATGAAGGATATGGGACCGAGCGACAGCTAGCACCCCCTTTTTTTTTTAATTTAATAATTTTTTTTTCTCTCCCGGGTTGCCCAAAAACTTGAACATTTATCACCGAATTCCTAAGGCCCAAGCCTGACCAGTTCTATTGGATCCGGCTAAATATCCAACTGTTGGGCCCATGCGGGGCCACGTGTGCCCAACAAAATTGCACTTTTAGAGACACGGCCGTCCAAAACTTTCGATCAATCTTTCGAAGACTTGTCGATACAATTCTTTCCATAAATTTCGATGGGAAGTAGCTAACGTGGATGCTGACTATTCTACGTGGTGCAGCCGACTCTGGCGTTTTTCCCTCCCCAAGCTGGATATCTAGGAGAGTGTTTCGGCTAATATAATGATAAGCTCGGTTAGTGATTTGAGTTCGAGCGAAGATGAACGCGAAACGGGGACTTTTGATCGCCTTCCGTTGAAGTTCGCTTTTGGTGTCCCCATGGGTTGGATCCAAAGGTTCACTCGAAACTCTCCATGTTTCTATTTTGTGAAAATGTTGATTGTACGGTCTCCTTAGGAAGGGAAAAACACCCAGAGCCTTCAGCTAGCTCGTCATAGCTTGTTATCTCCCGAGGAGTTGCGTACGCACTTGACAACAGCCTACGCTAATACATTGAAAGAGTTGATGAAGGCAATGTTGACGACCTCCGGAAATGATCAGCCAAAATTACCGATTCTTTCGCCAAGGCTCGTGACTTACGGCGCGCGCGACAACCATTCTGTTCCAGAAATTATTTCCGAAACGGAAATAGATTTTTCTATTTCTACTAGAAACGAAAACCTTTTGTTCCTGATTTTGGTCCAAAATCTATTTCGGAAACAGATTTTCGTTTCAGAAATAGAAAAACAGATTTGCATTGCCACACGAGTTTCTGTTCCAATCTTATTTTTAGAATAAATTTAAAACAAAAATAGAGAAACAAAAACGTTATCACGCGGGCGCGCTTACTTTCCCCCCGCCGGAGCCTATGTTCAGTGCTAGCCAACGGATCATTGAAGACAACTGGAGCGTCTTGGCTGCAAAAAAAAAAAAAAAAAAAGAAAAAACATGGAAGTGACTGTCTGTGACTGTGGCCATGATTGGTTATTGTGAAAATTGACTCCGGTCGAACACGCCCAATAGAGAGATACAAGGACGATGGTGCCGGTTTATCATCTGAATCACGGCGAGATTCACGGCGTTGAAGACCTCAAATTTTGTTGGACTTTCGATTGGGTGAAATTCGCATGTACCCTTATTAGGGCATTTATTAGAGTATGGTTTCCCTCAAATTATTGGAGAGATGTTCCTGTACTTCCTTCTAGTTTAAAGGAAAAATATCAAATAACGATTTGAAGTATCATTATTTCCTTAAAAAAAAAAGTATGGAGTGGATATTATTTCAAATGAAAATCCAAAATATCATCATTTCCTCAAGTAAGAGCCTGGAGTGAAACTTATTTCAAATAAGGGCATGAAGCGGATATGTAATCTAAAAAAAAAAGGTATGGCTTTCAAGGGCATTTTTATCATTTACCCTTTTTTTATTTTGAAAGAAAGTTAAAAATTGAAAAGAATCCATCATCTTCGTCACTCGTAGCCAATAGCCATGACCCGCCATGGAAGACCGCCGCGGCCGTCGCCGCCACGATCGTGCTCACTGGATTTCCACCTTGCCTCGCACTGTAGTGGCTACCTTGAGGTCCTACCCTCTCTATTCCTTCCCTTTGTCGACGTGAATCCCAACATTGTTGCGCTATCTCCCTCCTCACCTCCTCCTCCTCCTCCTCTAATCGGTAGTTCTTGTCATCTGTGAACATCGGCTTCGCCATATCATCCACCAAATCTGTTTGTCTTCTGAAAGTTGCTTCTGGCACAGTCAATGGCGCTCTCGAGCATCTTCGATGCTTACTCTCAAGTCAATGGTGCGAGGTAATCTCATTGGCAATTTGGTTGCATGTACATCATTAGCCTCGAGTCTACAGGCAGCCGTGAGAAGAGGGAAAAGTTCGTGTTGCTGGCTTCCTAAGAGAATTTGACTCCCTCGTCACCATTGCGTTGGACGAGTAGTGATCACTTGATGGCAGATGAGGATTTGGACACAATCTTTATTTGAAACTACAATGCCGCTTCAATCGCTCATTTGGAAAAATGAACGCACTTTGAGCCCTTATTTGAAGCTACTGAGTCATTTTAAGTCCTTATTTGAGAAAATGAGCGTACTTTGAGCCATTATTTGAAAAATTTTCCTATTTTTTTATTCAAATAAATTTTCCCTACTTTAAATGAATGGTTAATACCACGAAACCACAAAAAACTTCAAAATGGTACACTTGTGACAAATTTATCTTCAAATGATTTTTTGACCATTAAAAATCACAAATTGGTATTTCCTCCATTACTTTTTCGTTAAATTGAGTTAATATCACATAAAAAATTCTCAAAATTAGTTCACTTGTGACAAATAGATGGTAAAATCCTAAATCGGTATATCTATCAACGGCCGCATGTCATACAACTCAGCAATTTGATGGTAAAATTTAACAAAACTAATGAATGGTAAAATTTAACAAAACTAATTTGAGATTTTTTTTTATAGTCAGAAAATTAGTTTGGAGTGTATATATCACAAGTGTACCAGTGTGGGGGGTTTTTTGTAGTATTAATACTTAAATGAATAACACTCGGCTTAATTTTCTTGGAAATTTTAAAATTAAAAAATTCATTTAAATTTTTTTTTTTGCGTAAATTCTTTCATTAAAAAAGTTCTAATTAATTTTAAGAAAAATGTCGGCTTGGGCACCTCAGTCCCGGCACGACCCACCCTACTCGAACCTAGATTGAATGGATTATAGGTCAATCACAACTGTTGATCTTGTGACATGCACCGTGGGTCGATGGTTGAGATCGCATCCGGTCTACAAACATAATGCTAAACGATTGTTTCCCAAGCAGCTCACTTCGGCGGTCCTTTCCCGACCACCTAGGCCGATTGCCAAGCGTGATTTTTTTTTTTTTTTTGTAAAACTAGTAACAATCTTTTAGCTATTAGGCAGTCCTGGGCCCTCGTGCAAAGTGCCATTGGCCCGATCTCGGATCAATTTTGACTCGTTAGCCTTAAACGAGGCTTGACTCGAGCTGCCCAAGCTCGCCGGTTCAATGCCTCTCTACTCACTCACTTTATATCAACCCATGAGAAGAGGCTTGTGACTGGTCAGAAACTGACAATACTGAGATCTTATAATGCCCAATTGATCAGCTTATGATGCGAAGAGATCAGCAATGAGTCCTTCGCTTCCCAAACTTCAATAGCTTGATAAAGGAAAACGAAAATTGAGAAATCAACCATATGAGTAATAGTAGCGAAAAAAATTAGAAACTTTGTATTTGGTAGTTCAGATTTCAATCCGGATATGATGAGAAGTATTTGAAAAAGTCCGCATAAATAAATAAATATATATATATATATATATATAAGAGCCTAATTACTTGTTTCCTAGAAGTGGGATAGACCCAAATAGGATAGGAATTGAAAAAACAATGAGGTGGCTCCAACCCCTCATTCTTTTATCAAGGCTCCATATGTTTTATAGAAAAAAAAATTTAGGAAATTTTTTCTCTATTTTCTGGCGTTTGGATTGCTCGGAAAAATGAGCCAATGGAATATATCCTTGGACTAACCATCGACAGGGGTTGCACTCCCTGAGGGGCCACGACTACAGTGGCCACCATCCTCCACCTTCCTCCCATAATCTATGTGTTGTTCTCTCTCTCTCATTTTTCTAGCTACATTTTTTTTTTCTCGTTGCCTTTTTCAGTAATTTTATTGATCTTTTTTTCTTATTATTTTTTTAACCATATCTGAAGCACACTGAATATGTCCATGTTAACCATATGTCATCCTACCCTAAACCTTAACCGAACGACCAAAGGCAGCCCAAGAGAGTCTTAGCTCGTAGAGATCCAAGAGGCCTTGAGTTCGATTCCTAACTTCTCCATCTCCCATTTCATCTATAAATGGTATAGATCATGGAATGAGGGGACCAACAAAACCAGAACCCATTATAACTTCATTTGGGCCTTAATGGGGTTATCCAATCTTAAAGGCAAAACAATCCCATTTTGTGGAATGGAGAGAAACACCCGATCGATGTTACTAGCCCTAATCGGCCCACTAAACGTAGCCCTGGAGTCAATCGAGAACAGCCCAAGTCTTGCATTTGATAAGCATTTGCTTATTAGTAGGTCTACAACTCTAGAAGGCAGTAAGCTCCATTGCACGTATCAGGGCCCACTTTAGGAGTTCATCTCCACTTTGTTTCGGCCTAAATTAGAGCGATCCGCTTGTCGAAACGACTCAAATTAACATAAAATTGAATAACAATTCACAAGCTGGACTTTATCATAATATGACTATAGCTTATTACAGCTATATATAGAGGAACCGGTACGTTCCTGTCACATGCAAAGAAACCTTAGAGAAACGTTGCCTAATTATTCACCTTTTAAACTATATACGACTTTTACGTGTGTGTACACGAATGTTCACTTGATGCATGAACCAAGCCCTATGCCATAGTATGACGGTGCATAACTCGGGGAGCTTGACTGATAAGAAGGCGAATTTGGAGGCGAGAGGCGGTTGTACGATGAAGAAGAGGAAGACGACGAATGGGCCAAGACGACGTTGTTCCTCGTTGGGTTCCTAATCATGAAAGGCACCATGTCTTCGAGAAGCCCGAGCCCTTGGTGGCCCATCGCTTCTTGGGTCGAGCCCAGAGGACAATCTTCGACAGCAGTTTGGGCCGGCCCGGTCATGAAGGCGTCGGCGCTTCCTTCCGCTTCCTGGACTTGATTGGGCTTATCGTGGGCTTGGGCTTCCGTCGACGAAGAGTCATTCTTGGGCTTCTTGACTGGAGGGTCCAATTGGAGGCCGGGGTCGAGGGGAAAGTAAGGGTAAGCGAAGTGGAGGTGGAGACCTTCGTAGGTGACGATAAGCGTCTCCGGGTCGTCGCTGGATCGCTCCACCTGCTTCTTGGCGTTGCACCTCGGGTTCGTGCACTTGTAGTAGCTTCTGTTTCATACAGTACAATAAACCAAAACAAGAACAAAAAAACAAAGATCAAACTTTCGAGCAAGAGTAGTATTTTCTGCTACGACGTTGAAGAACGAGATGTTATCAAATTCGTCGTATCAGAGAGCTTCCACTTATTACAACATAAGTTGATATATGTATGCTTATACAACCTTATTTGGAATGAAATTTTCAAGAATAATTAGATATCTCGAATGTATTCGACTTATAAACCGAACGATTTAGCAATTTCAAGTTACATGTGGAATATAGGAAGCTAAGAATGCTAGCTTATAATGTGGCTTGAGAAGAAGAAAGCAAGTAGCTACCTCGGATTGGCACTGTTCTTGATAGACTTTTGGCCATATTTCCTCCATTTGTATCCGTCATCGATCGCCCCATTTCCACAACTCTTTATCTTAAGCGTATACCTGTGGTCAATCTTATTGAGCCCCCTCTGAAACGACGAAGTTTGAACCCTGAGCCACAAGAAGAACACGCCATGAACAACTAACGACACAAAATGCAACAGCAGTCCTAGTCCGCCCGATATTACACAATTCGACCGAAAAATCGGAAATAAACCTGGCTGGTGAATAATCTTGTGGGGGTTGAGCATCCATCTGGTGGGTGCTCAAGAACAAGGCGCTCTCGATGTCCCGGATCGTGGGGCCTGAATAGACGGTGGACATGAGCCGCTTGATGGCCTCGTCTTGATCAGACGACTCCCTCGACGGGTCGGAAAACTCCGTCGACGGGTCCATTGTCATGAAGAAGGGAGACTCGTCGTAGAGAAGCTCCCTCACAAGCTCTTCCTCGTCACCGAAACCCTTGTCTTCCTCCATTATGTCTTCAAGCTCTTCATGCAAAATGCCAGGGGTTACATCAAATCAAGATAGAGAAAGAGAGATAGAGAAGAGAAGTGAGAGCGAGGAGATGATGAGAGAAGCTTAAGAAAAGGGATGGAGTGGAGCAGATGAAGAGAAGAGAAGAGAAGAGAGAGTTGTTGTGACGTCTACGTGTTCATCTTGGCCTCACTATGGTCACATTAAATGTAACATATATGTTGACTTTTTGGTGCAAAAGGCAGACACGAGAGTTTCTCTCGTACGTACTCGAAATTGACTTGTGGGAGAATTCCACGCCTGTCAACTCTTCTGCACTGTGGATTGGCCTTCGCGGTGGGTCAATCTTAGAAAGCGTCTCTTCGGACGTGGGACTGTTTCGGACCTTGAACTAGGTAACTTCCACAATTATGATGATGCGATAAATGACTCTCAAGTTTCTCTCCATGCGATGACTCAGATCCTCATCGACGATTAGCAAGCGCCTTCATTCCATCCCGTCCGGATGAGTAGACAAAGAGTTATTTTCGAAAATTCACATGCTATACTTAGTGTAGCGATCAAGCCTACCTAACTCGACTTTATTGAGAGAAAGCAAAAATAGCTAGTATTGATTACTTACACTGACGAGCGCGATTTACCGAGCACTTCCTTTGAAAATCCGGTAGCTTTCTTTCTCCATCATGGATTTTCATAAGTCGACGTGCGAACGCGTCAATAAGTATCTTCTTGATTAAGCCATTTCGGTGGTATGATCTTTCCCTATTAAGAAATATAAATCGATATTATCATTACCCATATTGTAAAGAACACATACCATTTGATCGAGGTAACTTACGTGAAGAAAAGCTTAAACAGAAGAATTGAAAAAAAAAAAAACTAATTACTTTGGCGTGTACATAGATAGATGGATTGATAGATAAATGTTGCATTGTTTCAGAGAGTACTGACTTCTGGTTCTGGTTTTTAGTGCGGGTTTGTCCGTGTATGCCATGGATGGATGCATTGAGATGGACCAAAGCTAACCCATCCGGGACCCATTTCCACCAAAAGAAGAGTCAACCACTAAAGAAACACTGATGATACCTTGGGAAATTGCATGGTGCCTTCCTCCTTTTCGCTGAACCATTCCTTCTCATGATGCCACTCAATGGTGAATCCAACTTCCGATGCTGCATTATGAAATTATCGTAAATTATTGAGATGAAGGTGGTCTGACGATGCCGATTCTGTCACAAATTTAGCAAGAAATGCTTCATAGAGAAAAAGGAGATCCCACTGTGAAAAATGTTGTCAGGCTGATGTCGACACCCCGTCCCGCGCTCGGGTCGGGACTTGACCTAAGACTGGAGTGTGGAAATATGTGACTAAGGAGGCGAAATCCTGAACATGTCTCTCTCCTTTGATGGTATGAACAATTTCGCGAGACTATTATCATATGTAGCAAAAGGTTTACTCGTTTAAATGGATCGAAAATTAGACTTGTTGATGGAGGATGAATATGACCACCAAATGTGTCAGAATTTTGAGAACGCCGGTCGATTGTTAGGAATTCATAAGTTAATGGCACGACGGGAGTCGATCTATCGTAATCTGTATTATGAACATGTTTTGGTTAACCTGATGTGGGATAACATTATTTATGGAAGCAAATACGCCTTAAACAAAGTCAATCCCAACGCATATAAATTCGAGAGGACCTCTGTAATGTTTACCTATCGTGGGCCCAAACTATTTCCGCGTTAGTTGTACTCACTTTCAAGTTTCAACTCCATTCTCTTTTTCATCCCAATCTCAATTGCAATCTCATTGAATAGTGATGATGGCGCCTCTGCCTACTGCCACGCATGGTATATACTCAGCACTAACCTCTCTCTACCTTGCGCGCTAGCAAATAATGCATGCTTGAATTAATTGCCCAGGAACTATATAGATTTATTATGAAAAGCATATTGGAATTGGTCCTGTAAATTTCTTTTTTTCGTGTTAAACCCTTCCAACGCGTTATTCGGAAAAAATTATCAAAAAAAAGTTTTAAAGTTGCTGTAATTATGCGAATTCAATCCTAGATTTTTATTTCTTGCCGATTGAGTCCTAAACTTTTTTGCATTTATGTCAATTCGGTCTATTTATCCAACCGGCTTTGATGTGGACACTTTTTAATGATATTTTAATATTGTTTATTATTCTTTCTTTCATCGGCCCTAGTAGGAAGAAAGAGAACGAATAAAAAAAAACTATTATTATTAAAAAAAATTTCACGTGAGAGTTAGTCGGCCGAATTGACTGAATTGATTCAAATGTAAAAGGTTTAGGATTTAATCGGCAAAAAAATAAAAGTTTAGGACTAAATTTACGCGATTACAATATGTTTGGGACTTTTTCAATAATTTTTCTTTATTATTAATTTTGTATACATGATGAGGAGACCATTTCCCGGAACCTCCATTTAAAGTTTCTGCTTGGGAAGTGATTGCCCCTACGTGGGCAGAGGATCTGATTACAGTGGTGGTTTCGCAGCATTAATTGAGCTACTAATATATCTTTATCAGCACATCTTTTGGGACCATACTAGCCTCGTCATATTCACTCCTCATTAATGTTAATTCGCACATATCCTAACATCTCAGATTCTCTCGACTTAATTTTAGACTCCTCACCAAGATCAGATACGTCATTGCTGAAACTATATCTTTTTATGGACTTTGGAGTATATCCTTGCAATTAGAGATGCACTTTAGTTCTTTTTACTGAGATGCGGGGAAAACGAGATTGGTAACTCATGTGCTCTCAGAAATGAGGGTCGGCACACATCTCGTCTTGCCAACGAGACTCGTGCGACAAGTATAGATCTTCTCGGACGAGAAGTGGTTCGCGATGAATGCAATCCCCAGGCCCCCGCCCTAGCTTGGCCTACCTCGTCCATTGTCGAATTTATCGAATTTCTCCTCACAATGAGATCTCGAATTTGTACCGCAAACTGATGGATAAGGACATAGATAGACAGACCAAGCCAAACATGTGAGTCCCCTCCCTCCCTCTCTACTCTCTCTCTCTCTCTCGGTCTCTCTCGATTAACATGCTTAATCATGCATCTACTTACTCTGCCCTAGCCAGCCGACCAAGGTGTGCGCCACAGAAGACCCCATGTCCTGCACAACCCGACGACGGCGGTTCCTAATCCCTCAACACCTCCGCGGGTCGGTTGCCTTGGGAGCGAGGGAAGGTTGAGGTTTTGTTCGCATGTGGGCTTTGACTTTTGGAGAGCCGTCTGGGCGTTTTCGAGGCGGGCCCCCGGTGTCTAGCACGTGAGGACAAAGGGCGTTGACTGTCAGAGTGGGCGTAGGTTTAGCTGCTGCTTTGGCTGCGGGAAACTCACCCCCGTTTCGTTCCCATGCGGGCGATCGATTTTAAAAAAAAAAAAAGTCAACCCCTCCGTCCCGGGGGTCGGGCCGAGGCTGGGGCCAGCGGCTGGGAGACACGTGTGCCGGCCGGCGCCGGGTGTCACGTGTGGAGAATGGAGCAGTTGGGAGCCCAAAGCGAAACGGAAGCCAAATCATAGCGAGGGAAAAGACTCGACTGTGAAAATTCGAGAGCCGCGTAGGAAGCATCGTTGGCCCAATTTGTGCCTTTGACATCTGTTAACTTGTGTGGAAAGATTCTTAAAGACTTCGGCCAACCTGGTGGGCTTACAGCGACACTCCTTTCGGCCTCCAATCTTTCTGTAATTCTAGCGGACTGGACAGCGATAACTTAAATCAAACATCTCAATCATGGCCCCTCCCACGGCAAACTTGAAGATTTTGACGGATTGCTATATGGTCGTCGATAATCCAATCGCAAAGAAGAGGTTGCATTTTGCGTGGCCTCTCTCCAACTCTACCAATGAGACGAGATGATTGTACCTAATGGAAGAAAAGTTTAGATGATTGTACCTAAAGTTTAGATTCATGATAAATTCCGATCCGGTACTTCAACAAAAACATGAATTATGCGGACGGATGAAATCGATTCTAGTAACATATGGGGTCTCTCGCAAGACGTATAGTTAGGACTCGAAACAAAGTCCGAAGGTTTATCAACATAAATTAAAAGCATTGATAAAGTGAAGCTCGTCGAAAATCGATGCAAAACGACTCAAAACTACGTGAACAAAACATATTCAGATTACATGTTCGACCTGGGTTAATCCTCGACGTCCTCCGTTCGATCAAATAACAAACCCTAAAATACATGGGTACATATCAAGGGACGTCCTAATTGCCCATGCGTTTAGGGAATCCCGGAAAACTGACTCAAGGAGGCACAGGACAAACCGATAACTGACGAGGAACGGGTGCATAAATACACTTTTTGGAAAAAAAAGAAGAAGCAAGAAATGCACTTCTTAGTCATGTATCTCCGTAGCTTTTTGGAAAAATTATTTAAAAAGCCCTAAATCTATTATATGACCATCAATTTAGTTCAAATGGTTCTAGATAATTTTTCCATGTAGCCCATTTCACCAACCGCCGGCCCCAGGTAAGGGCTTGCACACCCTTGCCTAGATGTGAACCTTCAACAAGCCCTCAACCGCTACAGGTAAGGGCTTGCTTGCTCAGCCCTAGCCCAAATCAGGCAAGGGCATCGCGGCCCTTGCCAACCACATTTGGGAGAGAGAGTGCAGGCCCTTGCCTATGGCAAGTGACCTTCGTTGGCCATCTTCGAGGCCCTCACAATGGGCGGAGGAAAGAAGATAAAAAAAATTTAAAAAAATAAAAGAATATGAAGAAAAAGAAAAAAAAGGGAAAAAAGAAAATTTAATAAATAAATTGCAAATGATGTCGTTTCATCTAAGATTATTTGCATTACCATCGATTATGCCATATAAGACGATTAACATGACTGGACGTCATGTCAATGAGTTTTGACTTAAATTGGCCATATGATTACATTGAAATCTCTTGCATTTTTTGGAAGTCTAATATCCACGATGAGTCTTGCTAAAGCCCTAAGGTCGGTTACCCAACTTGGCATTGCATCGGTCTTCCATTTGAAAAAATATTTTTCACAAAAAAAAAATGGAATTACTTTTCAACAAATTCTTGTTAAAATTTGACGCACAACCACAACAAAATAGAGTGTGAAAGCGACAAAGAAAAATCGAGACACATGATTTATTTTGGTTTACGCTTAAACTAGAGCTACGTTTCGCAGATGATTCCGCTATAATTACTAACTCATAACTCTCTATCACATCACTCAATTACAAGTGAAAATAAGTAAGAATTTATAAGCAATAACTATTAATGGGTCCAAGCCCAAATTACTAAAAGAATATTGATTCAAACTGTAAAAGCCATCTGACAAGAGTATATTTTCGCTTAGTGAGTGGATCCTATGCTTTTCTATAATTAGGAGTATGAATTGCAAACCCCCCCCCCCAAAAAAAAACAAAAAAACAATTCTAACTCCTTTATCGTCTCTCATGCTCTCTTCTTGTATGGACAGCCACCAAATTACTTCTCTCTCTGTGCCCATACTGTTGTTGCCTCCCTCTCCAGATCTTTTCCTTCGGACCTCGTGGGTGAATGGTCATTGCATTGCTATTGATCGCTACTTCTCTCCCTCTGGATCTTGCAACACGCTTGTCATCCAGATCTGAGATCTAGATGTTGTTGAGTGGTCGGAGTCCAATTAGATATAGAGAGACTGTTATCTATGGTGATCCTTCATATCTATATTGCCATCCCAAATATGATAACTTTTTAAAGATGTAATCTTTTTTTATGTATAGCGTGTAGAAGTATAAAAGCTACGGTCACAAGTGAAACAAGCGAAAACGAAAATTATTAATCTCTACAAAGTAAAGACTAACCCCGTCTTTAGTGTCTACTATGGAACTCTAGTTTTTCAACAAATTCCATCAAAATCTAGATGATTCTTTGTAATGCCCATCAACAACGGGAATGAAAATCTCCCATATAGGATAAATGGTCGCCTCTCATCAATAAAACGGAAATTAAAATTTCGAACGATCTTGATCTTGCTCTAATCGCGACATCTCAAGTCCCACGTCGATTTGGAAAAGGCCGTGTAGAGTGATTTATAAGCAAACTGTTGATCTCCAAATACTAAAATTTGAGGCCGATCCTCGGGGTCGGTTGTTGCCTTGGGCCCGTGGTCAGCGGCGACCTGCGATCTGGACCACACGACCACCGGGCCCTGCAAATTCATTTCTCCTCATGAAAAACGCAACACGAAACACCTTCTTCTTCAGCTTCAGAAACGGCAGGGTTTTCCCGCGCAAAAAAGGTAGGCGCCGCCGCGTTTGAATGGTGACGAAGACGCGGAGGCGACATGGGCCACGTCTTCCCGCGCCACGTCAGCTGTCCGTAAGCTCCCGCATAGCTGTCGCCCACCATCAGCCCCACGATTCAATTCGCAGAAGCCGCACCCTCCCCACGAAGATTCCAGGCTACGTTTTCAAAATCTCGTTATCCTTCGTCACCGCAGCGAAAGTCCTCTGTTTTCCTCTCCCTCTCTCAAGCTTTTCGTTTCATCCTCTGTTGCGAAGATCTTGAAATTCGACGCTCGTTTTGGGTTCGGAACCGACGGTAATGGCAGAGGAGGAAGGTTGCGCGACGCCCAAGCACGAGGAGTACAGAATTCCGCCGCCCAGCGTCTGTCCCCCGCCGCCGAAGAAGAAGAAGCCGACCGGCCGGAAGATGAGGGATGCGCCGAAGAACGGGTACTTTCAGCCGCCGGATCTCGATGCTCTGTTCTCTGTGGCTCCCAAGAGAGAAGCTTGTGCTTAGTTTGTATTGTATGATTGGAGTCTTGATCAGTTTAGTTGTTAGATTAGCAGCAGTGGATTTTCCTTTTTCTCGATTGGGATAATTGTAAAAACGGAAAAGGATCGCGTAGAATTCTCTAAGAGAAATTCCTTGATTTGTTGCCAAAATGTAAGCAGCTTTCATTAGGAATTGATTTTCGTACTGCAATTCGCAGGAGACATTCGTTTTACGTCGATGATGCTCTTTGGATATAGAAATAAAGTTAGATCCTAATTCTGATGGACGCTAATGCAGATACGGACTGATCGATGTTTTGTGAGCATCCCGACTAGTAGAAACTCAAGAGGCAGGCCAAGACAGGTATGCGCGCAACATCCGTTCAGTTGGTACATAAATTGGGCGTTCCTCTATTGCCGCCGGGTTTGTGAGTTTCTGCTGGCATCTGCCCCTGCTACCGCGCAAATTTGTTCGATGACTTCATGAAGATGTAATGCTCCAAAGAGTTGTTCTTCTCGTGGAAACCTATCTCTGTTCAGAATGGAAAACGACACAAACACGATTCAGGTTACCCGGATCTGTAATCTACAGTTCCGGATGGATTCATACGTGCCACTACGGTATCCTATCAAGAGGCAATTTTCCCTGAACATCTTCCTTGCTTTAAAGCTGCAAAAGATGACCTTCACTTGTCAACACCAAATAATCTCAAAGAAGCATTTCTTGCTCAGATTGATGTTGGATCCACTTTTAGGAGAACAATGCAGCTGGAATGGAACTACTTAGCATCCATGAAAACCATGACACAATATCCACAATGACCCATCCGAAGTTTGCTCTGAGTACCGAATGTCCAGGGAGTCAAAAGTGTTGAACCGCAGACTGGTTAGACACAGAAAATCTAGAAAATGCTCATGCGCAATTTGGTAAACCATGCACCCTAGTGATATTAATTTGAAGTAGAAACGTACTAAAGGAGAGTAAACAAGCTGATGATATTCACTGAGATCACTCCCACAGTAGCTGAGTCTATGGGAGCGAACATTCAGTCTTATGCCTGTCACCGGTAATTTGTGTCGTGATTTCTTGAATTCACAGAAAGAGAGAAGTTACACGCCTAATGTAGAAAGGCAAACAATAAAAGTCTAGCAAGATACGAGGAAACAGAAGAATGCAGAACGTGCACCTAATCATGGAAAACAAATAGCAAGAGGGCACAAGCAAATGCAATTCTATATAGGGAGCATCGTCTCTTCAATCAACCAAGTCAAATCATTCACTTATGCATATTTACAAGTGCAAAGATTCCCTACATCATGAGCGTGGAGAAGTAATCTTCAAATTCTTGATCAATCGTTGGTTTTCTAGTCCCGAGGAGAGCATCTGCAATGAAGAGTCGGAAACTTATCAGTTGGTATATTGCAAAAAACAAAGAAGAAAAGCTATAATTACAGCTTTCACGCCTCACATCACAAGAAAGGGAAAGAAAATATGAAAGGCATAGACTCTCTCCTCTATTATATTAGCTACTTAGAACCTCCAATGTAATATTCTCATTTAGTAATTTTTCTATGGAGCATTTAAGTCCCTTACCTTTTAGACGCCTACGTTTATCCATAAATGCTTATATATTCGCCTCCCGATGTAATCTTAAGTGTCTGTAAGCTATGCTCCAGATCCAAGAAATCCAGGTCTAGCTAACAGAAATCACATTGCAAGATTAATGTTCAAGAAGATTTATGGGTCATGATCACCTTCTACCTTTAAAAATAGATAGAAAGCTTTACCATGGTTAGTACTCCATCTTCCTGATGAAAGGACAAAATTATCTGGATTTGAAGCATTGGAGTGAATACTGTCTTCCACTTCTTTAGTTGCACATGTCTCCAAGCAGTCATTTGCATATTCACATGTGTATCCTCCGTGGCATCCAAATTCTAAAAGCTGCTCTTCAAGTAACATTTGAAAGTCATTTTCTTGATCGGGAGGATCATGCTTCCCAAGTCCATCGTTGTCATCAACTCTCGTTACAGCTTTTTTAGCACCAGAGGAATGAGGCATGTCTTGTGAACTGTTCCAGGCCCATTTGACAGAAGAAGTGGAAGCTCCACTGGTTATCACAGTAATATCTGGGCCTAAATTACACCCGCCATAAGCAGACATAGCAGTGTCAGAATCTTCAGCAGAGCCGTTGCTGTCCTTTGCTGATTCAGGTTGTGGTTCATTGCGACTGCAACATCCCTCAGTCAGCCTCTTGATTTTGGATGCAGGCAAGTCCTCAATATCTGGTTTTCCGTCATACCCCAAAAGCAGAACCGGGTCAAAGCCTCCATCCAAGCACTTGTGGTTTGATAAAGGCAAATCAAAATGCTCAGATAGAATCTTCCTTTTCTTGCTTAAGTCAACAATATTTGGAGCTTTTATTGCTTCAAAGCTGTTTGCAGTGCCAGCATGTAAAATGACCAAGAAGAAAAGAGTTTATGTTAAACAAAAGCTGCGCACCTTGATTAGAACCTCAAACAAGAATTCAAAGTTTAAAAAATGATATTCTCTGAAGTTCCTTCTTTCCCAAGACAGAATTCCTGAAGACTTGCCCGAAACTTGAAAGTACATAATTTATAAAGAAGAATAAAAGCAAAGCGATATTGCAAGTATAGAACTTGGATGTTTCATGCAACACTAGAACTCGTAAAGGCTTCTAATGTTAGCTTTGCAATTTTTCTTGCAATTATTTGGACGGGGTAAGTAGAGCCTCTTTGTCTCATGTAAATATTTCACCAGAAACTGAAAATATTCCGTGCACTTCTTCCTCCTTTTGAAAGCCTCGAGAGGTAGATAGCTAACTTGCTTAGAAGCAGCAGCAGCAGCAGCAGCGGTATGACTAGAGTCTAGGGGTCTAGGTCTGTGTTGTTCGAGATGTCGATGGTCATCTACCAGTGGGTTGTTATACTAGCAGTGATACTGAGTCAAAAGTGCTGAAGGAAATGGACTGGTCAGTTGATGGTGGGGATGCGCTGCCACTGCTGACGGCAACGGTGCTAGGCAATGGCAACCATACAACGAGCACTATGGTGAGAGATGGACTTGAATTGGTTTAGCCAAAACCAATTAAACAGTTGCCATAGCTTTCCTATGACTTGGTTCAGGCTAGGAAGTTTAGACTAGGAAAATGTTTTCCTTTGACTAGGTGTCATTTAATTCACCGAATATCTGAAAACCAGGAGAAATCTTATATTTCTTATTGGATCAAATGGGCAAACCTTTGGCTCAACTAATCCCCAAGAAACATACTCATGATAATCGAAATAACGAGCTCTCTCATGAAAACAAAAATCTTGAGTGAAGTGAAGATGAAGAGAAGAAAGGCTTTTTCTTCAGTTACGAAAAGACTAAGGTATTGGCATAGAGGTAAATCAAAGTGAGATTGCACTGATACCTAATCATGGCACTCAGTTAATAAATGAGTCTTCAAGATAAGATATCATGAGTTTTTTCCATTGCAATAAGTTAAGTTTGAGGGGGGAAAAACCTCCACTGGAGGAAAATGGACGATACACCCTGTTCCCCGACCTCTTACTTGGTTAATTTTCTAGGGTTTGAATATCTATCTATATGAAAGAAATTGGGGAAAAATACATGATGTCCTCTGCACTGATAAGGTGGTCAATCTGCAAGGCTAAGAGCAATTCTGCAGCAAAGGACTTGGTAGAGTTTGTCCAAAAGTAAGCAGAAATTGAGTTCTCAAAGCGTTTTATGGACTGTTCACTTGCTCTTTAAAGAATGAAGATAATGCTTTCAGGTCATTTCACGTGCTCGTGCTCCGTGCACACGCGCGCGCGCACATATGTATGTAACCTCGTAGGCCAAAATCATTTCGGAACATGACGCTCAAGAATCTAAGACCGTCGCTCAACCTTATTTATTCCCATCTGGAACAAAACCAATCACTTAGGAACCGATCGGTACGGGAACAAGGATCCGCTCACAACCCGAAAAGCAAAGAAGCAGTCAGAGGCATCATCAATAGCCTTCGGCCAATGCAAAGTGACGGCATCTTCTATAATAAATTCCTAAGAAACCAAAAGAAAAGTCACCCGAAATGTTTCCCAATCAAAACAATTCGAAATTTGAAGTCTAGCCCAATAACAAGCTGTATACAGTAAAACCCTCACTCCAACCTCTCCCTAAACGCCTATTTTGGGCATTTTTGGATACAGCTCAAGTGATGAACTTCCCATTTTTTTAGCAGAAAAATTAACCGCAGCAGGAATTAACAGCCTCAAGTAAATCAAACAGATACCACTTCCACTAGAAACTCAACAGCGACCCACATGAGTGATCCCCCCAAAACAGGGGAGATATCACTTCCCCTCCCACCAGAAACTCAACTACGATCCAAATGAGTAATCCCCTAAAACAGGGAAGGAAAAATCGCAGCTACAATCAATCACAACAAGAAGGCACTCACTCAGAGGAGAAAATGTTAATCCGAGAATACGCAACCAAACCTGCCTAAATCCGATGCGCTCGCGTTCCCTTGCTCCATCGCGACACGAAACAGGCACCGAAAGAATCCAGGCGAGGAAGCAAGACGAACAAGAAGCGGATGCTATTGGAACCTGGAGCGGCGTGTCGTGTCTTTTTTTTAACTTTAGACCCATCTTGTTACCAAGACGGCGCGAGCTACGTGGCCGGACGGAGCGTGTCGGCCCGATGGATTGTGATTGGACGGATTTGGCCTGCCTCGCTCGGGGATTCGCGATCCTCGTCGAAGCTCGTCTCCGCCGTCGGTCATTCTTGAAAACGCTGAAGTGGCGAAGCTCGTGCGCCCAGGTTATTAATAATAATAAAAAAATCCATAAATCTATAACTTATGTGAGGGGGAATTTTGTTTATCTTTGCCATTATAATTGGAAAAAAAAAAAGATGACAAAAGCGGAATAGTTTGATGCTTGACGTGTATGCCGTGTCTCAGTGATTAGACGGCAATATTTTATAAAAATAAAAAGAGCGAGAGAGTCGATCCGCTGCAATACTCGCTCTCGTTTGTTTTTATAAGTTATCGTACATGAAACGAAATGTTCGATCAGAGCCATAACGTTAATGTGTCGAAAATCAAACAAATTGATGAGAGGCTTGCTCACAACATGATCCAGGCTGATAAGATATCGTACTTCTTAAAAGAGAAACGATGAAGAGATGGGTGAAAAGAGGAACAGTTGAGCAGAAGAGTGTGGAAGATCGCCTATTTTACTTCATTGAAATTTGGGATTGCATTATTACATCCTGCACTGTGATCTCCGAGAGAAAAAAAAAAGAACTTGGGAAGAAAGAATGAATCAAAAAGAACGATGCAAGTGCTAATCCAAAATTGCCCTTGGAAAGGGAAAAAGGAATTGGGAAAATCAACACTTGGGAAGATCGGCCGGCGGGGGCAGCAACTTTTGCTTCCGACCCTTTCCGTCCATAACGATCCATGCCATCTTTAACCCCCAGCTTGTGTGAACCTCCAAGTGACAGTGCATGAACCACACTCCTGCACATTCGCATATCAATCCATCGCTAGACATAACTGTAATTTTTATGCATTTAGCAAGATTGATGCTGGGAATATGAGATAATTTTTAACAAATAACAGCTGATCACCTTCGCTTTTTGTGCATCACTGTACATAAAAAGTAGGGTATCTGTACAACAGTACTTTGCATTGCAACGGAAACCTTCACGAGCTACACACTATCATTGTGCATGGAAGAGAGTATATTCACCTGGATTGTCCGCGAGAAACCGGATGGCCACCCACCCACCGGAGGGGACGCCGACCGTGTTCCTCTCTACCGGGTCGACCAGATTAAAATTCTTGGGATCCTTCTTGGGGTTGAAGTTCCCTGAACCCTGACCCACCACGAAGAAGTTGAATCCATGGAGGTGAAGAGGGTGGCTCTCCACGCCGATGAAGCTCGTGTCCTGCATCACCAGCTCCACGGTCGTGTTGAACGGCAGGACGACCACCTTCGTGCCGCTAGCCACCATGATGTTGTTCGGCGGGGTACCCGTGTAGTTGAACTTGAAAGGCGGGTTGGTGGGGAAATCAGTGGTATAAACTCCCCTGGACTGCTTGAAGAAGTGAGCTTGGAGTAAGGCCGTGGTCGGCAGCACGAAGGAGACGTTGTTTATTGAGGCCGCCAACATGGTGTTGTTAGGACCTTGGCAGGTCTGGTTTTTGGGGCACGAGTTCAACCCTAGGCCAACGGTGAAGAAGAACTTCTTGCCCACGGTCTGGGGGACCTTCGCGGGGAACTGAGCGGTGTTTAAGCTACGTAGCTTTTGGGAGAATTTCGTGGCGAATGCCGTGTCGTTGAACTTCGGTAGGGTTGGCTTGAGCACGGGGAGTTTGGATGCCTTAGGCTTTGAGGGTGAAGAGGGTTTGGCGTATTCGAGGAATCCAGTGACGGTGGTGTTGTCAAAGGCGCCGGGGCCGGTGGCATAGGGCCGAGCCGCCATGACGAACGTGGCGTTCGGGGCCTTAGACTTTGCTCGGAGAAGGACGTTGGTGGTCTGTCCTGGGGTAATTAGCACGGTGTGGGTCTTGAAGGGCTTCACGTAAACCGCGTCGGCTTCTACGATGGTGAGCGTGTGGTTCGCGATGCTGAAGAAGAGCTCGTCGTTGAGGGCGGCATTGATGAGGCGAAGGAGGTAGGTCTTTCCCGGCTTAACTTTGAGCTTGAACGTATCTGAACAAGATGTCACCAAAAATTTATGACTAATCTTCAGTATAATCGCGGCTCATGCACGTAAAATCACGATACATGAGCAACAAGCACCTCATAGCGGGCTTGTTTGTGTAGTATCTCTTGATAAGGTGGATGAGTTGAATAATTTAATCAAAGTGTCCGCCTCTAAGGAGTCCTACCTTTGGCCGAGCAATTGTACAGGGGCCCCGGAAAGCCATTCATCGTGTAGGCGTCGGAGACGTTCGGCGCTCCTCCTGTCTTCAAGGCCTGGTTTATGATGGTTTCTGTGTCGGCTTTCCACCATTCTCCTACAACATCCGAAAGAAAACCTCGAAACTTAAACCATCGAAATAACTCATCGCCGATGCTCGCATCGATTTGACCTATTCTCGATCTCCCTGTCATCGAGTTATGATATCGGCTTACCGAAAATGATGGGGACTTCTTTGAAAGGTTGGGGAAAAGGGTAAGAAGCACGTTTCTTCGGGAGGATCACGATCGGGCCATACACAGTCACCCTGAGCCAAGATATGTGGGCATGCCAAAACAGTGTTCCCCTTTGGCCAGTCACGGTGAAGTTGTAGACATAGGTTTGGCCGGTTTGAATCGGGCACTGCGTGATGTACGCCGGCCCATCCGCCCACCCGCTCCTGAGCTGTCGGACTCCGTGCCTGTCGACGGATAAGGACGACTACTTAAAGGCGGAATCGGATAATATACCCGCTATCCTCGCAAGCACAATGCTAGTGATCAAGAGATCAGCAACCGCCAAAAATGAAACTTACCCCATTCATTATATCAGTGGTTATGGTAACGTGGGAATTAAGAGGAGCTATAATGAATGGAGCTGCCAGTTTTGCGTACCAGTGGACTGTGACATTGTACTGGACGTTGTTAACCACTTTGATTAAGAGCCGGTCGCCTTCTCTCGCGACGATTCGAGGCCCCGGGAGCTGGCCATTGACCGTGACAATGCTCTTCGTCTGGCACAACCTCGTCACGTTCTGCATCTTGATCTGTAACCAAGAACGATCATCAACTTCGCCATGGCTTAACTAAAGCTTCAGAGACATGTTAATGAAAAAACTTTTGCTCACATTGAACTTGTAATGCCTGGTGACGCCTCCATGCTTCGCCTGAGCGAGAGGCGCCAAAACCACGAGAGCGCACAGCGCGAGGAAGGCAGCTCTCGTCAGAATCACCGGCCATGAAACCGAGGCACCAGCAGCAGAGCCCATTTCCGCTCCTTGTCTTTCACGAGATCAGATATTACTTGGAGACTAAAACAGAATGAGATGTTTTCTTCTCTTGAATGCGATGGAGGAGAGGACAGGCTTCGAGGGTGTTTTTATACAGAGGGAGTGAAGGAGAAGACGGTGGTTCGTTAATTAGGTGATTAGGACCAACATCACATCTCCAACCCGAGAGGCTAATGGGTCTTACGGCCGAACCGAGAGCTGCGTCTAGCGAGTTCAATCCAAGTTTTGTTCTCCGATTGAGGTTGGTTGAGGTTAGTGATGTTCAGTTAGATTTCGTTTTCAATGGCGACGGTGTATAATGTGGCCGTCCGACCGCTGGAATTCTTTACCTTCCATGAACTTTTCTTTCTTCTTTTTCCCTCGGCATTTTATAAAGTGAAATTATTTAGACATAAGTTGTTGTTGATGCTGAATCATTTTCAATCGACCAACCGATCAATTTTTGAAAAAGAAAAAGAATATCCTCACAATCCTCTTCGCGAAACAAACAAAATCTTAATAGTAGGAAAATTTGCCGAAACATTTTTAAAAAAGCAAAAAAGAGAACGATTGATATTGATTGGCAGATCGGCGTGGTTGCGTGGTAGCCTTCAACCTCCTCCTACCATGAAGGATTGTTAATGAAGTCATAGCAGAAACAGATCGTGGAGGGGCGTTGCGAGAACAACTTGGTAATTGTCGGTTGTTCCTTAATGCGTAGAGCAACGGCATTTGATGTTTACCGGTTCTTTTGATTCTTGGTCTAGCCGGGGATGTGTTTGTCCTTCCGTTGTTGCCCCTTGCGGGGCTTATGTCCTTTTCTTATCGATCGGAAGTTGAATTTTTGACCATGTCACGTCGCCGTCCGTTTCGTTATGGGGAATCAATCTCAGCGACAAGCAACTCTTCTTGGGGTTTGATAAACAGATTAAGAAATGAGTCAACAAGGGGAACTTATCGTTTTCCAATAGCCGGCGAGCTTAGACAGAAAATTTTGGAGAACCGGCGAGATAAAAAAAAAAAATTCGCCGATGGAGAGCCGGCCAAGACGAACCTGCACCCGATAACTCGCTCTGAAAGTATAGGGCACAAGTGGAAATTTTGTTAAACCGGTGAAAAACTGGGGTCATCCCGATGGTTCACGTGAACAATCTTCTTTTTGGTGCTTCAATGGTAGTCCGAGATTTTTCGTATAGTCAAAATTACACAAATTTTTGTCTCATTAACTAAGAGATACGTGTGATGTGCTATAGTAACATAAATTCATCTAATCTCTAATATTTAATTGCCGATTGAAAAAAGTAATTTGAACAATGCTGGACATAGTAAGGCTCGTAAAACTAGACATGATGTTAAGTGGGGTGATAGAATTCTCTTCGGTGTTCATAATAGGCTTACTAGCTTAAATGACTAGTTAGTGAATTAAGATCATATTACTTCGTAAACCATTTTACTGGCTGAATCCTGATATCTTGACAATTGTCTGCATAATTTTTAGGTTGGGTCGGACCATTTCGATTTCAGCTCGACCATCCTTGCACCAATTTCTAGTAACAAATTTGTTCTTCAGATGTCAATAGCTTCTTCACGTATGCCAGTCCACTTCTGTCATGTGTTGGGTGGTTTTCAGCTTTTCTCAATCCAAAAACCAACTCAAAGGTTGATATTTTCCCTTACATTTTATGAAGTGGCCATTGACCCATTCCACGATTGATGCGGGATGATCCAAACAATCTCTCCTCACACATTGGGCTTAGGTCATAGCAGCAACAACCTTTTTCGAGTGAATATTGAGTTCAGGCTTGTTGGTAACCTAGATTTCGATACTAATATTGGATGATCTTAGGCCTATATCACCCCCAAAATCCAGCTTAAAAGACGAGTCTTTCCTTCGCTCGTGTAAATTGACTACTAGCAACTTTTTACAGTTGATATGTGATAACCTAATATTGATATCAGAATCGAGGTTATCAATAAGTTTGGACTCAACAGTCACTCGGAGAGAGCTGCTGCTGCTGCTTTGACCTTAGCCCGATGCGCGATGGGGAGATTTATTGGGGTTATCCTGTATCAATCGTGGAATAAGCTGATTGTCAGTTTGTAAGTGCGAAGAAAAATATCATTCTTTGAGCTAACTTTTGAGATATAATGTCCTCTGTCCGAGACCACCCAACACCATGGGCCTAGTTACAATCTACATTTTGACCAGGAAATAACCGGAATTGCACTTCACTCGGGCTTTAACTCGTTTGGAATTATGCCAACTGTGACGCCGCGGATGCCAAACCAATTCCACCGCATGTTTTGACCCAATCTCCATTCCTACACTTTTCTCGCACCTTTCATCGGTTTGGCATCATGTCAATCCCGATGCATGCATGCCAATCCTTTTGCCCCCACGTGTACCGATCGCCAATACCACGTATCTGGCCATGTTCCTATAAGCTTCGAGACTTGAAGGGGATGGCCAATTGCAGGTGTCGATGATACCGTACATTATTGTCATTTGACAACTGAGATTTGCCAACTTATTGTTCAATTAGTGTCATTTAATTGACGTCGCGCGCGGTAAGTAATGTTAAAAAAAAAATCTCACATTAAAAAAATTGATATGAAATGCAACAGTCAATTTATAATTTATTAGTTTTAACTTTAGAATGAATGCGAGATATATTGACAGGCTCGAAGTAGGCTCTCTCTTGAAAATCCTCTAAGGTGGAAGGTATTAGATTTCCAATGCACACTCCTAAGCAGATAATTTATTAGATACACACTTCTAAATATATATCTGCGTTCAGTGAATATGTTCATTAAAAATCTGGCCTGCACAAAACTCTGTGCGAGAGTGCTAAGATGCATGTACAAATAGTATTAGAAAAGTTCATCATCGATAATAATTAGTTTGGTGTGGAGTAATTAATATATTTCAATTGATCCATAACTTATTGATTTAAATTTTTAAGTAATGATGGTTCTATTTAAAGATGCTGACGGGCTCACATTATATTCCTTTTTTTTTGGCTCACATTGAATTCCTTTTTGGTTCCCTCGTGATGATCTCTCCAAACAAAAGTACTAAACTTTTACCGTGCGCTCTCAACTCATTCCGCACGTTATTCTACCGTAAAAAAGAGTGCCCGTTCTCCTATTCAAATCAAGGAACTAGGAAGAATGCTTCCGACAACATCCTATAATTTTTTTTAAAAAAAAAATTGAAAGAACAAATCAGCATAAAGAGTTGGAATTCCCATTTAGATGCCGACTACACGTGCTCTATTGGCCTGCAATGATGCTCTTTCGACTCCTTTTTTCATAAAGAGCTGCGGGGGTCGTCGATCCAACACCAAAAGATAGATCCGGAAAAATCTACACGGCTCAATTAATGTCATTTGCAATCTTTACTTCAGTCCGGAGCTACCTTGTCGGTGGGTACAGCCCTAATAAGTAATACTTCTACAAAACTGGCATGAAATCTTGTATGTACAACACAGTGATACCAAGATGACTACTATAACTATAGTTGGTTCCGGTCAGCCGTGTCGGAGTTTACCCTGCAGGCCGAGACCGAATCTCTGACCGACCAGATCGCAACGCACGTGCGCGAGGCCGATCCTAGATTTCTCGAGATCGAATTCCATCCACACGTTTTGCTGATGGTGGTGGCCGATCACGAATGCCTCCACCCCTAGCAAGTCGGCGTTCCCGAAAGTCAGGCAGTGCACCGAGTCGTTCCCCCTCACTTGACCCGGGACCCGGTACAGTGCCCGGTCGCCCGGTATAATCATCTCTGCGCCCCGAAACACGAGGCCAACCGAGGGCAAGGGCGGTAAATTCGCCTGACCGAGCGGGACCCGGTAACACAGATCCATAGCTCCCTGGAACACGAAATTCGGATCATCCAATTGCCGCAAGACGCCTCCTGTTTGGGAAAGAACTGTTATGGGAGCTCGGATTCAACATAGTTGTCGCTATCATTGCTTTGGCGACGAGTTTGGTCGGCGTTTTACTCACCAGTTTGCTTCAGAAACTCGGTTCTCAAGGCGTCATAAACCGGCCCGAGAAGAAAGGTGAACTGGGTGCCCGAGTCCACCATCGTCTGACCCGCCCCAGTGTGATCGGGCAGGAAGGCGGACTCGGGCAGCGGGAGCATCACGTCCGACACCCGGATCCCCTCCAGCTGGACCGTGTACGCCACCCGGTCGAAGTACGGCAGCGGGGTCGACACCCGGACCAACGGCGTGTAGTTCAGCGGCGCGAGCCACGAGGAGATGTTCGCGTCGCTGCCGCCGTCGCCGAGCAGCAGGAGGCCCGAGAAGTCCGACCCGGAGATGCAGTAGGAGAACTTGGGGAAGCCCATCTGTGAGACGAAGGAGAGCGACCCGAGGTTCATGCCCATGAGCCCGGTGTTCCGGGCGTCCTCCTCCGGGTTGGAGCTGGAGGCGGAGCGCATGCACCCGAAAACCAGGCCCGGCATGCGGCCCGACCCGATGGAGAACGTGTCGGCGGCGAGGTTGCCCTCGCTGGAGGAGGCGTCGGCGTAGGACAGCGTGGCGTGGCAGAGGTTACCGGCGTCACAGGAGGCGGGGATCTGGAAGTCGCGGGTGCGGGCGGTGCAGGTTGGGGAGGAGCAGGGGATGGGGGCGTAGGAGGCGGAGCGGGTCGGGTCGAAGGAGAGGGGGTAGTCGGGGGTCCGGTTGCAGTGTAGCCAGGAGAGCTCGCTGCCGGTGTCGATGACCATGGAGACGTTCTGTGGGGGAGTGCCGACGGTGAGGGAGACGGTGAGGCTGATGTTGTGGCGGAAGGCGAGCTTGTTGGGGGGCGTGGGGACAGACCCGGACGGGACTTCCTGGGTCTGGAGGGGCAGGATGAGAGCCTGGGACTGAGCCTGAACGGGGAAGAGAAGGGAGGCGAAGAAGAGGAGGAGAGAGACGCGCCGGTCATTCATCGTCGCTTCGGAGATATCGACGCTGTCTTGGACGAGGAGAAGAACATGTGAAGAAGTGTAAAGGGATCGAGGTTCGGACTTTGGAGGGGAATGTGGGTGTCGGGTGGTGCGGGGACAGGCAGCGTGAGGGATCTGAGAGAACCTGTACCGAAGCGAAATGGCGATGGAAACCAAGTCTGAGTCTGACCGGATGAAACAGGAAAAGCTTCTTCTTTTCTTTTTTTGGGCAGAAGAAAAAGTAGAACAGTTTTGAGATATCTCGAGGAAGATGAAAGTGAATCCTAACGCAATCTAAAAGATTATCTAAGCAGCGAAACGACGTCGCCTGGGGGTGCGGGTGTTTCTGGCGACCATGCATTTAAAAGCTTTTGCGATGCTCGTTAGTAGGGGTAGAACCGAGAACCTGGAACCGGAACTTGTAGGAACCTGTCTGGTTCCAGGTTCCAAGGTATGTAGGGTAGGTTCTAGGTTCCAAAAATTGAGGAACCTGTTCTAGCGGGTAGGTTCCAGGTTTCACCATTTGGAACCTGGAACCTGTACCCTGGATCCCAACATAAATTTTTTATTTATATATATATCTTCACACGATCATACAATGTTCTATGGCGTCCAATGATGACTATATAATTTGGAGCGTAAATTGAAGAACCTGTTCTGATATGTAGGTTTTAGATTCAAAGTGGAACCTGAAACTGCTCACCCTTACTTGAGAATGATTGCTTGAAAGAGAGCGTGTGAAAAATGTAGCTACCCTGCAAAATTTCTTAGGTCTGCATCCTGTTTCTCGCGTATCCCAACTTCATTAAAAGCTTTTTTTTTTAAATAACAAGCCTCTCCATTGATCGATAGGTTCTCGGGTACCCTGGAACCGGACCCTGAAACCTGTAACAGGGTAGGTTCTAGGTTCCGCGGTTTGAAGGGTAGGTTCTAGGTTCCAAAAAATTAGGAACCTGTATTAGCAGGTAGGTTCCAGGTGGAACTTACCCGGAACCTGGAACCGCTCACCCCTACTCGTTAGTTGTCAGATGAGAATGACCTCGAGCCACTTCCGGTTTGGAGGAGCTTGTCCACGCGCCCCCGAGCACGGCCTCCCTCTTTAATTTCCATGGCCCGAAACCGTTATCTCCAAATTTCTCTACTCCAATTCATGGTTGACCGATCGACATCTTTCAAAGATTCAATTTTTTGAAAAATCTTTTCACCAAAAAAAAAAAAACTCTTACCTCAACTAAGCTTTGATTCCAATTTTTATGATTTGATGCATAACCACAGCAAAATAGAACATAAAAATAAGAAAGAAAAATTAAAACATAAAATTTATCATAATTTAAGGATAAGCTAGAGGTAAATGATTATATTATAATTAATACATCGTACCTTTTTATTACATTGCTTAACTTGAAAGTGCACTTTTTCAACAAATGGTATGAAAACCGATAGTAAATTGATGGGCCCCTAATCTATTTTGGTGTCTGGTCAAGGAAAGAATCTAGTGACCAATATAATTTTTGGGCAGGTGGGCGTTGTGGTGTAGCAAACAAGAGTTTCAATGAGAGCATTCATGGTTTGGTTCGGAAAAAGAGACCAAGGATGAAGGTAGGTGTTGGAGGTTCAAGTTGAGATAAGTTGGTGCAGAAGAAAACTTGAACGAAGGAGAGCAAACATAATATCGAGTTCATATAAAAGAGAAAGATTGTTAAGATGCACATGTGAGGTATATTGAAAAAATTTTACATAAAAAAATTGATATGGCGTGAAGCAATTAATGTATCCTAATTGACCCATAACTCATTAACTTAAGTTTTTGAGTGGATGCGCATTCAATGGAATGGCAGTCTAGTCAACGCTGACAGTTCTGTGTGATATATTCGATGCTAACATAGACAATTTTTTTAGTTTTTTTTTTGTATCGAAGGTGCTCGGACTAACGTCTGTACAGGTCGCGCATCTCGACTATTCCTTCGAGAGGGCTAGCGCAGCATCCCACCGTCATGACCCTCCGCTTAAATCATCGGCACCCAACGAGGTTCGAACCTAGGACCTCTCATGAAAGAACCAGAATACAAACCTGCTGGGCCACCGATACGTGGGTTAATTTTTTTAGTTCTTCTTCAAAATTTTTTTAATTTTTTTTTCCTTCCTTTTCAGTGGTGGCCAGCTCTCAACAAATTTGGGTGAAGGTCGCCTCGCTCGTGCTCTGTAGGAGCTTGGACGGGGCGGCGTCGTTCGCTGCTGGCAATGGCCTAGGCTAAGGTTGCGTGGGAGAATGAAGAAGCTTCAAAGGAAAGGGGGAAAAAAAGCCAAAAAGCAAGCAGAATACTCCACTCAGCTTGCTGCACAACGCCACTCACATGCAAGGCGGAATTGCAAATGTTAAATATTGAATGAAAGTCAAGCCGGACCATTTCTCTTGCTGTTCTATCTATGCATTGAGAATTTTGACCCCAATTTGCTAACCAGGACGACAAGCGTCCCTCCTAGGAAAAACACTCATGTTGGAAACTTGCACATGCTGTGTCGAGCCATTTAGCAGCAAGAGATCGTGATCAGCTCTGTAGTTACTACGATGCTGTTGGGCATATGTCCGATTTCTAGGACTGATGGGACCTAATTATAAAC
Organism: Psidium guajava; assembly: GCA_016432845.1. Lineage (NCBI taxonomy): Eukaryota > Viridiplantae > Streptophyta > Magnoliopsida > Myrtales > Myrtaceae > Psidium > Psidium guajava. Next base: position 38,589,358 of record CM028224.1, read on the forward strand.
GTCAAAAGTTGAACGTACGTTTTTTGTTTTTTCCTTTCTTTCTTTCTTACAGTAGCAAAACTGTTCATGTGGTTTTGACGCGTAGCTGGCGTTGTGCATTCTACTTCTCTTTGGCATGACAATCGGCATCCCAAGGGTGTTCTATAGGGTTCTTTATGGTTCTTCCCTAGATCTACATGCCAAAGTTGCTGAGGTTATTATACAAGGGAGTAGTTGGGTGTGGACACCTGCAAGATCAGATTTGGTGGAAGCTCAAGCCGTTTCACGAGGTCCAGTTCAACCTTTCTCTGACGTGGCAGATAGAATAGACTCCACTGGTTCTTAAAGGTTGACAATTTTACTTATGCGAATGGTTGGCAATTGGCAAGAAGTAGGAATGTTAAGGTGCCATGGCATAGGCTGATTTGTTCCAAACCAGACATCCCTATTTTGGATAGGCTTCTCAACAAGTCAGCAATGCGATCAAATGGTTGCTTAGATGTTGGTGCTTGTCCCTCCGTTGATCGAGTGATTGGAAGTACTCTTTTTTCAGCAAGAGTTCAAATGGTTGTTTACCTAAAGGAGAGATAAGGTTGAGCACATTTATTGCTGAGAAGGACTTATGAGCCAAATGGAGAATGTGGTTTAGAGTGTTGCGGCAATAATTGGGTTAGCTACCGCTGCTGTTCTAGTTTCCTTGTTCCTGCTGGAATTTTATTGTTACTTGGTATTTGGTATGGGTGACATAGATGCGGTATTGTACAGCCATAGCCGAGAATAAGTGCTTTTTGACTTCTACTGGAAGTAGTCCTCCGTATCCTTTTGGTTTGGAGCAATGCACCAGACACTTTCCTGGAACTGAAAAATGGCAAATCGGTTCCTAGTAATGAATATTCGAAGAAAATAATGACAATAACTTCTTTATTTAAATCATTTTTTCAGTGTCCATTGAACTCTTCTCTCTACCAACTTCCGGATTCTTGACCTCGAGTTTTGAAAGAAATCTCTCTGGTTCTTCAGAATCATTGTGCTCATGGCACAAGCCACCTCGTACTAATTCTGATGAATAGCTATTTTTGGTTCGGGTACACTGATGTGGCACCTACAAGATCGACACCGGCTTTAATTTGAGATTTGAGATTTGAGATAACCCAATTTGTCAGGTAAAAGAGTTCGTTTCCAACTAATTCAGGTTCACCATGGGGAAGATTTAACAGGATCTTTTCTTCTCCTCCAGGAGAAGGTTTTCCTCTAAGCTAGTTAATACAAGTTTACATACCCACAATATCACCGGAACTATTCCTAGCATTAAACAGATGCTTACGGCGAGAGATCCACACAAGTGGACCTAGCTCAGTCTTTTTATCATCTGTCTAACCTTCAGAGTTCTCTTAATAAGAAACTTCAGCCAAATGATGCCAAACGATGCTTTACGCACATTTTCATCACTGCAAGCATATCTTGGATCTTTCCCCCCGAATCTTCGCTGAAAACATTACTTCTCATGTAGTCATTCTTAACTTGTCCTGAATTTCCAGCCGCTGCCTTCTTTCTTCACTCAAAGCCATACAATGCCTGTAAATTGCCTTCGACTTGGGTTGAAGCTAATAATTCTTAGGGGTGCTATCAAGTCTTCCAATTGAATTGCTGATAAAGCCATGCCAAACCCTTCAAATTAGACCATCTTGTCCGCCAAATTTGAGAATGCTGAGTATGTGCCGATGCAAGAGCAAAAGAGGCCGAAAGTAATGATGGACCCGCAAGCTGCAATCTGCACGGAAGAATGGATAATCTCATTGACAATAATTTTGCCGTCTCGTTCAGAAGGGAGGTTGATGAAATTTTGGGAAGAGCAGGGCTATTACCTCCAACTTGGTCAGTCTACCCTTAAGCATCTTGAGATAACACGCGCAGGGGAAGACGATCGCCTGTTTTCAAGAGGTCTATGAGCACATCTTGGTTCCAAGAAACTCATTTTTGTCTAAATTGTGATTGATATTGCAGGAAGGAGAGTCAACTCACCACTAGCATTGCAAGAAGAGATCCCATCAGGGCCATCACAAGACCTGCAGTGACAGCGGAACTTTCTCATAGTTTGTCAAGTTCAATTTGTTACTTCCTTAGTTTATATTTGGTCAAGCAAATGAGCAGACACAAGAAAAGCAGGAAAATGATATGCGCATCAAGGGTAATGAGGTTCATACCAAAGAATGGAAATGCCAGTGCTACGATCAAAATCGACATTACTAGGACACTCCTGATGATCAATGCCATGCCGTAAGATTTACAGTGTGATGAGGGCAAGAGTTCCTCCAAACTCAATGCCACTGGCATAATTGTCAAAGCATACTTTGTCATTGGGTTCAGAACCTGCAAAAGAAAGGAAAATTTCAAAGTAACTAAGCTAACAATTTAATTTTATATTATATGAACGTCATTGTCCTGCTGTTACTAGGTTGTGCATTTGCAGGACCTTTTTCATTGAAGGATTCCTGAACTTACCGTCGTCCAAATCGCTACTTTTGTTGCCATATATTGTTGGGGCATGTTTAAGGTGAACTGGGATTTGGTCTTATCCCCGAACATCAGGAATCCGCATACTGATACCCCAATGTAAATGACAGAAGGAAAACCCATGCTGCATAAATTGTGACAAGAACATAACTAACAGGTCACAATCATTGACAAAAAGAACGGGATAACAGACTTAGTGAAAGTACGTTGCCACTAAAACCCATGGAAATTTCGACGGCTCCTTCATGGAGGAGTATATATTTGGGAAAACTGAATGTCCTGCGTAGCAGAAACCGTATATTCCTAGCGCAAATGGTAGGTTCGCAAGATCTATGATGGTTCCGCTCGGGTGGAACCCCACTTGGTCCACTACTCCTAACCATAATAAGCAAATCACCACCAAAATCGATGCCACAACTCCTCCAGCTGAAAGGTAGCCACTTTTTGGATTAGCAGGTCTTCAACAAGTGAGCATCAAAGTAGAGGGTGGTCCAGGAACACCAATTACAGAGGCGAGAATTGCAAACCTGAAAGGTAAGAAAGTATGCCGAAATTCCGCAGCCAAACGGTTGGGAGAACGACAAGAGTTGTCGCGATGGCAAAAATTTGATGCGACGTCCAGTACATGCCTCCAATGTACAGATGGGTTTTCGGGAACATTTTGGCCAAGTTATCGCTCATCATGATTGTATACTCTATGCAAGAAGCCTATGGAAGAAGAAATGATTGCGTGTGGTTGAATTAAAAAAAAAAATGACGCCTAACCTTGGAGAAATTAGGGACTAGATTGAATCAATATGACTTACATACAGTTCCATGTAGAGTATTATCTGCATTGGAGCAAAACCTACATGTCAGTAATTCTTTCAGTCCCGATTACTTAAAGCTAATGGTCATGCTGAATTGAAAACACTCAAAACTAAAGTAAAAACCAGCAGGGTGTCATTGTTGGTTTCTGTACTCACAGCTATTACTAGGCGACCTGATATGCCAAAGGCGGCCTGTCCAATGTCGGGGTAAGTCTTGAGTCCCGGCGAACCTTCTAAACACCGTTGCAATAAGATTCCAGTGTAGAAGGAGATAATACAGAAGAGAAGAAGCAGTAGCAGACTTAACCACCCTCCTTCATGGACTGCATATGGAACAGCTAGAGTTCCTATGCCACACAGCACATTTATTCCTGGCACATGAAGAAGATACAAAACCATGTTTGAAGCTTGGAAGGACCTAGGACTGAATGGCCAGAGGAAAAACTCCTACGATACAAGCATTTAGGAAACGCTGATTCATTTTTATTTATTACCATTTAGTGCGGCTTGAGCAACCGAACACTGTTCTCTTGGAGGCGGCAGTTCAGTTACAGAAAGTATACTGTACAAAGATGTGTATGACTGAACAGGAGTCGTTATCGGAAGTACTTCCTCGTCGAAATTCATTGACGAAACTAGTGGTTTGTGCAGGGAGGATTCGGAGTCGGAAGGTGGCAGTCTTCTATGTGTCAAGCTAGAGCCTTTTAAGAAACTTATCGAAGGAGGAGTAACGCTGGTGAATATGTCCATAGACTGCCTGCAATGTAAGCAAATTCAGGACAAGCTACGAGTCAAGAAAAAAACAGAATAAAGCAATTTCGACTCGTTGGCTTTGCCAAAATCAATGTGGTCTCGTTGATCAAGTACTAGTCACCATTAATGTTGCAAACAGATCGAGCACCGATAAAATGACAAGATTTATTGGCAGCACAAATTTGATCCAAATTCGATCAGAAAATCCTCCAGGAAAGAACTCCCTGCAATTTTAAATCAACTACATGTTCTAGACAAGGAATTGAAGGATCTTATTTTGGAGGTCACGTCTTTGTACATCATGTTTTCTGTTTCTTTTTCCTTGAAAACGTGGGACGCGTCAGAAAAATTCAACCCTTGAGAAATATATCGTACACGATTTGTGATAGCCCGTTCGTATCAACCTGCCGGTCTCTTGCATGAACATACTATAGAGAAAGGAAACGACGAAAAATCTCAAAATTTAACAATCTGCATGTAACAAGCCACAGAGACAGGGGAAAAGGGAAGGAACCTGTAGCTCTGAGGCCAGGACGGAGGATTGACGTCATTGCAATCATCCGACAAGTTTCGCGAGGCGGGTGAGAGATCATCCGACTGGCTAACATCCTCGTCATCGTCATAACCACAGTTCCGCTCGGCTTGGTTTTCTTCGTCGTCTGTCTGGAACTCGTCCTGCCGGTCGGGTCCTAGATCCTCGTCGAGTTTCATCTTCGCAGCCGGTACAGACCCTCGAATCACTGCTACCTTGTGTCTTCTTGTGGATCAAAGGTGAAAGACAAGATGGCGTTGAAGGGTTGCGTTTGGTCTGCCTTTTGCTTGATGCTGAAAAAGGCAAACACCAATTCTGACAAATGAAAATCTGATTTTCAGCGTTGGCATTGACCCCGAAACAAGGGGCGAAGGCGACAGCTTCTCTCTCTCCCCTGTTCAGAATGAAATAGCATTCTGTCCGGGCACGTTTCTGCCGTCAATGCTGTTTCCTAGGATAAGCAAAGTCTCCCTAACGTACTCAGAGATTATTGCTGTCGATGGCGCTCGGTCCATGTTATTTTCCTTTTGCGGAAGACAGTGATTAAACGTGAAACGCCTATCCTGCAAATCTCTCCTTTCCAAAGTAAGAGATGTCACTGAGGCAAGATATTTTTAGATATGATTTAGGCTCCGCTTAGGAATATAAATGATTTGAAAAATATTTTCCAAAAAACGATCACATATATTGCTTACAAAAATATACGAACAAAAAATATTTTGATCGTTTACGCAAATGTTTAGATACAAATTATTATTAGTGACGAATTTTTTCATTGACTAATTATTTCAAACGATACATGCAATCATTTTTAAGACAATATTTTTCAAATAACTCATTTTTCGTAAAATAAATAGAGCCTTAACAAGCATGAATAATGTTAGATCGAAGATAAGAGTCGTTGTGATATACGCATGATCCAATCTAGAGTTTAGCACTTGCCTTTCGGATGTGACAATATGATAATGGCTTCTGCCAGCAAGATGTCCTCGCATTGGATAGGTTTAAGAATATATCCCTTATATTGTTATAGATGTCGGTGCGGATGTGAATTTTTGCAAAAGAAATGTAATACTGTGTGAGAATAAAAATAAAATGCTTTAATAAAATAAAATATTCAAAGTGGATACAAACCCAATAATGAAAAATCTTTTCCTCCGATTGAAGAAAATGCAGAGGCATAAAAGTATAATAAATTTTAAATGTGAGATATAAAGTTTATAAGTGTGACAATCATCATATCGTGCGAAAATTATGCAATATTTGATTTGAATTTTTAAGAGAAGTTGGTAATATTTCATTCCCCGACAATGCATGTCTGGGATTTCTTTGATTTATTTCCCAAGAAGTTGGTAAACTTTCAAAGAAGATTTTTTTTTTTAATGCTAGATGCAAGATTTTAATCATAAAATGCATTAAGATATTTAAGGGATAGGTGCATTAGAAGTTTTAAAATTTATTAGGAAGGTACAATAGAGTCCTAAAATTTTGAAAAGCGCAAGCAAGTTCTAAAACTTATTAGAAAGTACAACCAAGTCTTATAGAACTTTCAAAAAGTGTAATCACATCCTAAAGCTTATAAAATTGGTGAAATCAAGTCATTTTATTGATTGCACTTTTTGAAAGTTTTAGAACTCAATTGCATTTTCGTGACAAATTTTAGGATTTTATTATATTTTTTAAATATTTTGGGATTCAATTGTACTTTCGTGACAAATTTTAGAACTTCCAATGCACTTATTCTTTATATTTATTAATGACATTTGCGAAACTATAAAATATAAACCTCTAAACACATGTCATTTCCTTTGTATACACTTTTCGTGACGATGGTTTGACTTTATCTATCTGTTTGCTAATAGTTATTCTATTTATTGCCTAATATTCATTTATTTGTAGAGCATGTAATATAGTATTCTCATGATAGAAAATTCTTCTATTAGTCCACCTTTACAATTCATTTTTCGATTATAGACTATTATGCCATAATAGATGTTTCGATAATGTTCAACTCTTAGCGAGCAACTTATCAAGGATAAAATTAAGACTTATGTATGCAATTTTTTGGTTAAATATGGGCTATCATTTCATCTTTTTTTTTTTTACGATTTTCTATTTGCCAAATGTAGACTACCATGTTAATATAGGTGTTTCTATATGGTTCAACTCTTAGGGAGCATATTATTAATAGATATTCACTATATACTTATGTCATTAATTGATCAAGAAAGCCTCTGCACAAGAGAACCTAGCGAAATAGTGCCGAAGGGCAATCGCCTAACCTTCGTCTACGCTCCTACCTAGGAAGTAATAATTCAAAAAACAAAATGATAACTTGCGAATTTCGGACTAACCTAAATCTTCCTTTACATCAGTTTTTTTCTTATCCAGTCCATCTAAAAGCTGCATGTATTGCCAACAGCGTTGGGATTGCTCCCTTCTTGGGTGGGGCGAGGCTAATTCAACCATTTAATAAAGAAAGACTAGGGTCGGGTGACTGCTTAACGAGACATGGGAGTCATATTGAAATTGGGACCAAAGGAAACTTGGGCTAAGACGAGGCATTTGCTATATTGACCATAAAAGGTAAATTCCCATTAAAGCTCCCACTTAGCTTTCGAAGAAAACAACACCAATAGCCTGTTCGTTGTGGATAAGCAGGAGAGACATGATCCCATTTTCCTTATTAACCGATCATGCCAAACTTTCTTTTGATCCAGTCACGTTGGTTCTTATCAAATGTTAGCGTGGCCGGTTGTTCTTGAGTTCAAATCTTTATAAACTCTTTTAGTTATCTCTCTTATAGGATAGAAAATAAAATCCGCCACTCTCTCCATTCCATTATTGCGTCACCAATTAAATGCGACTCCCGTCACCACCAGAATTTGCCAAACTCTTACTTGCTCTAATTCAACAAAGAAATAGCAAACATCAATTAGATAGAAATTTCGTCCATCCGCTACTTTCTGATGCAGAGTATTGCGGCTAGAATGAATATGGTACGTAATTGCAGTATTACACGTGGAAGCACAGATATTAGAAATCTCTCTGCTTATTTGTCGACTTGGTTGAGCTTGCCGAGGCCATTGCAACGTTGGCACACGATCTGAGATTGGTCCTTCCTCGCCGCGTTAGCTCTCAACGTCGCTGCCGATTGCCGGACGAAACCGGCGCCGTCGCATTCGGGACACCTGTGAGCAGCATCACGGCCACCTCTTTCCGTGAGTCAAATTCACGAGCAAGCTCATGAAAACGGTTGATGTACGTAAAAAGAAAGAAGGATACACGAGAATAGAAAAAACTACCCTTGATTTTCGACTTAATTGCTATTTCCGTTCTCTAAATTCAGAATCTATACATCCTCCTTAGAGCCTTAGCTTGAATTTTGATTGATGTACAAGAGTTATATGCAATGCAAGGAGAATTTGTAAGAAAGAGCGTGGGGGGATTGGTATACTGACGTGTCCTTGCGGGAGAAGAGAATGGGGAAGGCGGTTCCGACAAGAGCCACAGCAGCGGCACCCGCAATCAGGTACGTCGTCCCATCGGCCGAGACATCTCCAACCGCTGCAACCACTGTCAGGCTCCTCCCCTTCTTCTTCTTTGCCGCAGTCCCGCCAGCTATCGATGCCCGATTGGCCCACGATCCGCCAACGGAGGACGGCCGCGCCATTCTCGCCGGCTGAATCAGCAGAGAAGCTCGTGAAATCGTCGGCGGAGGAGCGGTGGACGCCATACTTTGGTGGGTGTTTTTCGAATGCGAAATTGTAACTCGGGAATACGTGGGCTTTGTAGATTCACAGGTTGGAGAATCGAAGTGGATTTGATTTGGTCGCTGCTTGGCGGATAAGGCCACGTCAGGGAGCTCAAGATCCTGGCAGGTCTTCTGGATAAGCCCTGGCCCACCACGTCCTCATCCAATTGTACTGTATCCTTGTCCGCCTCAGTGACACTAACATCAAACACCGGTCATCGGTTCATCGTCCAATTTCCTTTTAGAACTTCTTCAAAAATTTGCCTTTTTCTGCGCCATAGTGGCTAAAAAAATATTTTAATAAACACCTACCACGATAAATTTTAAAAATGCCATGTCAACAAATTAAGCTCGAGAAATTTGCTAGCTAAGAAGCATTGATATCGATACGCAACTCGACACGATACGTCAATATATTAACACACGTTATATTTTAAATGTATATATATATATATATATATATATATGAAATAAATTATTATTTTTATGATTTTTTTTGTATTGAATTAATTTGATACAAAAGGAGAGCATATAATGAAAAAGCATGTGGCGGGGTTCGACAGTTTCAAAGTTTGGATGAGCAACGAATGATCTTCTCTCTCCAGGATGGCTCCTCTAGATTTCACTCTCATTTTTTTTTCTGACAAGACAAGTCGCCTGCTAGTGGAAGAATTTCGCTGCTGGCGGTTTCAACATTGGGGAAGGTGGATTCTTCTCGCAGTAGTGAGTCAGTTCGCAAGAGCATGCCAGTTCCTAAAAAACGTACATTCGATGGGGCTGATGGAGCTGGTGATTATGAGAGCAATGCTCTCTAAAGTTGGCCGGCAAACGAAGAAAGCTAAGCCTGCGGAGAGACATAGGGTGCAGGCCGAGAAAGCAGCTATGGAATCTCAGGTTGGCTTCTAAGTTTTTACCCTCATGAGTCCCACGTTAGTAATAAAGGAAAAAGATAAACATGAAGTCTTTTAAGAAATCTAGAATGAGATATCGAGGCTTATATGCGACATTCTAAAAATTCCTGCGTCATTATTATGTAAGAATTTTTGGATCATGTGACAACTCTAATTGAGTAATTTACGTAGTTTAATGAAGATACAATATATATATATATATATATATATGGTAAAGAGACACAAAATATATTTTCGTGTCCTTAAATCTCTAGAAATATGTTCATTAGAATTGGATTGTCAAATTTCTTTTTTGTACTAATTGTATAGATTGGCAGTTAAACATGTAACGCCATTGAGTTTATGAGCGATATGTTAGAAATTTACCGAGTTAAATATTTTCTCGTGTTTGGTAAGTTTTACGAAACGTTGTGATGGGTTTAAAATCTTTTTTTGAATTACCAATGTTTAAAACAAACATTGGTTTCCTCGTTTATGTACTAATTTACTTGTTATCTTAGGTAATATATCAAATATCGATTTTGAAATCATTTGATTAAGCTATTTGCTTCTCTTGTAAACACGATGCCCCTCTTGATTGCTCAACAATGGGATTTACCTGCCATGCTCTTGATGAAATCATGCCTTACCTAATCTAATGCTTTTAATACCCTTACTGATTCATTCCTTTACTAGCCAATGAAACCTTTCGTTCCCTTACTTGCCAATGGACCATTCATTTTCCTGACTTGCGATGATGAAGTTTTATAGTAATGAGATCATGGTTTACTTCATGAACTTCGGCTTTAGTCATTTAATGCATGTAACGATTCACTTCTTACTTGGCCGATGGAAAACATCTCATCCTTTCCTCCATACAAATATTTTCTCTTGTAGCAAATGAAATGGAGCCTTATGCACCCTGCCTATAAACTTAGGAACACTTGAAAAAATTTCATTGGACCACATACCCTTTACAATCATTATATTAACTCAAAGACAATTCATGCCTTTAACTATGGTTGGAACTCTTTCACTCTTCTTACTTGTTGAACGAAAAAGAGACTCCCTTTACTTTAGAAGGCATGAGGTCCCCACTCCCTCCACTTCACTCATTAACTTTCATTGACTCTCTTCACTCCTTCGCTTTCAATTCTGTCAGTAAAAGCAAAAGCGTCACGCTTGGGGTTATTTAAGTTTCTATCTTGGTCATTCGATTTTCGGGCAAGATGTATTCTGATTCTCATAACTTTATGCCAAATAGTTTTTGTTGTTTTCGTAATAAAGTATTCGTTAATTTCTGGTTTGCTTTATTCGATTCGAAGGAAACTAAAGCTTTGATTTTCGACTCAAATAATGTTAAGGTAATTGAAAACTCTAAACATTAAGTTGGAATGATCTATTTAATACTCTTGACTTGGTTGTTTGTTATTTGCTAATTTTAGTTGAGTTTGGTGATTAGCGTGAAGGTGACTAAAAATTTATATGTGAAGTTCATCCTCTGATTGTGGTGTTTTGATTGGTGTCTCTTTGTAAATGGGAGGTTTGATCATTAATCTATGAGAATTGGTAATACGTTTAATGAAAAGAGTTAAAAAAAGAAAAAGAAAAAGAGAGAGAGGACAGCCATTAGCTTTATTGATGATATGGAGGCTACTTGACTACGTATGAAAGTTACAGATTCTCTTTATAAAAGTTACTGAATTTTCTTTATAAAAGTTAGCAAAGTTTTTTTTTTTGGTCGAATTGACCGAACATGAAGTTGCCGACTGTAGGATTGCTAATAGTATTATAGTAATATAATTATAATAATAAAATAATATTATAGTTATTAGCAATTAAAAAATGAGTTACCAACAGAGTGAAGTTGCCTACAGTTGTGGGTAACCGTCGGTCAACAGACTATGCATTACTCAAATAACAATGTTATATTATTATGATTTGATAATAATAAAATAGAATTTTTGGTCAAAAAATAAAATACAATTTAAAGTTGCCGATTTCATGATCTGGCCGATTGTCGTGGGTGTTACTGATTTTCTGCTTTGGTGTTGCCGATCATGGAGTTCTCGATTATAATGACATAACAAAATAGTAATATAAATTTTTTTTTTTCGCCAATCGTATGTAGTTAGTTAAAATTTTGATGGCTCATTTCTTGGGTTGCCCAAGTAACGCGTGATCTAGAGTACCTGTGCACGAACATTAATTCGAGAAAAGGCATATGGTAATGTTGAGTATGGAAAATTTACATGAGCATATCTTTATATGATAATTATTTGAAAAATTATGAGAGTGTCCCATTGTCCATATGATGGTGTCGACAATGTCACAGAGTTGTAATGCCCTTGTTATGTGATTTGGGATGCCCTATGGAGTGTTATAAGATGCTGCGAGTTGTGATTCCCTTATTGTATGATATGTGATATTCCGTGGAGTGTTACGAGATGCCTCGAGAGTCGAGATGCCCATGTTGAGTGATCAAAGATGTCTTGGAAATGTTTGGGAAGAGAAGTAAGAGATGATAATGCATGAGATATTCATGTTGATAAAATGCTAAGTGATACTGGTGCATTATAAAATCACCACAATCATCGAGAAAGAATCTCGTTTTTGTCCTCCACTTATGTATGTACTTATTAATCTTATTATTACTAAAGATTTCAACGTTACACATATGTAGTTCGAATGGCAATTCCTTTTCTCGAACCGGCAAAATGTGATCCAAGCCGGTTCAAGTGCCTAAATAACATATTTACCGAAATAAGTACAATTACCTCGATAAGATATGCCTTTCAAATTCCCTGACAAAGAACCACCGGCGTCCACTTTTTCCTCTAATCCCTCCTCACTTCACGTACCATCGTCATCATTATCATCCTCATGTTTCTGTTTGTTCACATAGGGTTTCAGCAGCGACCCACATCGTCATTGGATCCAACGTGGTTGCCCTAATCTTTTTTCTGCTCGTGTTTGAGATTTGAGTTGATGGGCAGCTCTATATTAGCTTTAACGACGGCCGAAGAGAAAAGAGAGAGAGCCCCACGTCCCAAGCAACGAATATATGCCCGCCAAAGCGAAACCGAGAAACTATTAAGAATGAGAGAAGCCAAAAAAAAAAAAAAAAGGGTTTGAGGGGCCAACCGCCGCTCCTCTCCTCACGATCTCTCTGCCGCCACTTTCTCTGCTCCTTAAATCTAATCTAATCCAACTTGACATGACGTGGACCGTTTCCTCACTATCTATTGACCGCCCCCATGACCTTGCGGTTTTCAAGCCACTCCACCCTCCACCTCTAACTCTGTCTTCACCTGCGGTTGCATCGACCATTGTTGGATCACAAGCACAGCTCCAGTTGTTGACAAAGACTGAGAAAGAAAGATGTCAACATCGCTTGTCATACCAATCCTCCTCCATTTGCTGACTTCCCTCTCTGTTTCACTTTCAAGTGTGACTGTGTTTCATCTTCTCTTCTCTTCGCTGACTTCTCGTAAGACTTAGTTGGATATGATTCCCCGCCCTCGTGGAGAGTATAATTAACGTGCTCTCCTTTCTTGGTTTTTTCGCAGATGGGGAGCATCTAATACTGGTCAACAACTGCAAGGAGACCATATGGCCCGGCATCCTCGGCGGCGCGGGCCACCCAGCCCCCCGGGAAGGCGGCTTCGTCCTCAACAGCGGCGAGGAGGTCGTGGTCGACTTGCCTGATAAGTGGTCGGGCAGGATCTGGGCCAGGCAGGGCTGCTGCTTCGACGGGGCTGGGAAGGGGTCGTGCGACACGGGGGACTGCTCCGGCCTGCTGCATTGCCAGGGCACGGGCGGAGCCCCTCCGGCCACGGTCGTGGAGATGACGCTCGGGTCCGCCAGCTCGCCCCTGCATTTCTACGACGTCAGCCTGGTGGACGGGTTCAACCTGCCGGTGTCAATGAGGCCAGTCGGGGGCGGGGTGGGATGCGGCGTTGCCTCGTGCGAGGTGGATCTGAACGTGTGTTGCCCCTCGGCGCTGGAGGTGAAGAAAGGCGACAAGATTGTCGGGTGCAAGAGCGCCTGCTTGGCGATGCAATCGGCCAAGTACTGTTGCACCGGCATGTACTCGAATCCAAACACCTGCAAGCCGACCATATTTTCGCATCTGTTCAAGGCTGTTTGTCCCAAAGCCTATACTTACGCTTTCGATGATGCCTCTAGTCTCAATAAGTGCAGGGCTTCAAGGTATGTGATCACCTTTTGCCCTCCAATTTGATGAGGAACGAACAGGGAAGCGCAGCCATGAGTGCTAAGTTCAGTAGTGGGAATGCTTTAGTGCAATTGTAAGTTGGGTCTTGTTCTAGAGAAATACTAGTGTGTTTCCTTCAATTAGGTTAGTCTCTTTGTCAGGAACAAATCGATGCGAACTAGAGATGGCAATGGAATCGGAAGTTGGTTTTCTTCCTTGTCTGTTATGCAGTTCAGAATGAGATCAAACCGTATGTCCATCCCGACTTAAAAGGAATGCAGAGAAATTTGTACATAATATAGACTCGACACCGAATGGATCGAAGGTTCTCTTTCTGACATATTTAGCGGCTTTAACACCCTAGTACTAAGATTCTGCTCTGCCTGAAATAATCGTTCTCCACAAGCTTGGAATCTGATGCTCGTCGTGAACAGTAAACGGGCTACGATCGATTATTCAGTCATATGTGATGCTAATAATAAATTGATTATAGTAATCTAATTAGTTGTAAAGCTCTCATCCTGCTCCCTCTGCGTTCGCCACCCATAGCCACCGTGGCTGCCGGTGATGCCACCGCCACCGCCAAGACAGTCGGCGGCCAACCATCTTTCTTACTAGCTCACTGCTGGATGCCATGGCTGTTCGCACAATAATTGGTGGACAAACTAAGCACTCAAAAACAGACGGCAAGGAATCAAATAAGAAGGGCCGGTACTGCATTAGATCCCAAATACCATGGAAAATTCAAGTACCAAAACAAAAACAACTCATACATCAAAACACATGGCGTTCCCATCAAAGATTCAGACTCGCCGGCTGCAGATGCGGCACCGCGTAATCCACCGAGATCATGTCCTCCACATACTTCCCAACCTTCTCCTGCCCTGGACCCGCCGCAGCCGCAGCCGCCGCCGCCGCTGCCTCCATCTCCTCCATGCCCTTGAACACCGCGAGAGACGCAATCGAGAACCCCTTGGAGCGCGAAGGGGAGAAGTTCTCGCCCCACGTCGCATGCTCGATCCTGCCGAGACCGTCCCTAATCCCATCCGCCACTGCCGATAGCGCCTCGCCCTTGGCCTCATCCCCCGATCCCTCCTTCAGTTTGAGGAGGCTCACCCTGATTGCGGACCCCGGGGGCAGCGCGACGGCGCCTACGGGGACGCGGTCGGTGACCCAGTCAACGGCCATGATGTCCTCGCAGATGGGCGATCCGAGCTCCTTGACCACGCGCAGGTGATCCGGGTGCTGAGTGTAGGCGGCCAAGTCGTCCTTGGTCCGGTAGCGACCGTGGAGCATGATGGTGAAAGGGGAGGGGGAGGATCGGGTGCGGAGGACAAGGCCGGCGGCGAGGTGGAGGACGGAATCGAGGGAGACGAGGGCGTTGAGGCCATCGACCATGGCGTTGACCCGGGAGGGGTCGGTGCCGGCCTTGACCTTGAAGAGGACGACGTGCTCGACGATCTGGTTCGAGGACGACATGGCGGCGGCGGTAAACTGGTAAACGAATTTGACCAGAGTATTGTAAATAGAGAGGATCTCCTCGGTCGAGAATCGAGTCGGGACCCCTGGGAGACAAAATTTCATGTTTTTTTTTTTTGAGTTAGCATTACGAAAAATTTTATATTAATATATTTATAAAAATTTATTTTAAATTATTTTTTAAAAATTTTAAATTAATATATTTTTGATAATTTCTCTAAATTGATATACATGTTATAAATTTACTCTCTATTAATTTTCATTAAATCTTATCGTTAAATTACTAAATTTGATGACACGTGACAATTTTTGCTATCGAAATAATTAGTTTAGAATAAATTTGTTATAAATATATCCGTTTGGGGTTTTTAGTTGTAAAAAGAAATAGTTTAGAGTAAATTTATTTATTTCATGTGTATCAATTTGAATTTTTGTGATAAAAAATAATTTTGAATAAATTTATTATAAATATATCAATTTAAATTTTTTTGTGGTGTTAATCGTTGTTTTTGTTTTTTAATCGTAGATTCCTCTTATGCCACTTTACTCATAGAAAGCCCATGACGGTGGTGACATTTGACTGGCGCAAGCGAAAAACGATGTGTCGTATTGCCCCCACGATAAACCCCTTCCAATTCTCCACCGGAGGTTTTGCTTTTCGCCAATTCGCCATTTTCCCTGAGAAGAACCCACGACAATCTGCAGCAAGGTGAAGCTGGCGGTTTCGGCGATGATGGGTGTCGCGTCGAAGCTGTTGGGACCACGCGGCGGCCTCGCGAGGGTGGTGAGACTCGCTTCCGTGAGCCGTCCCCCCTCGCCAGCCTCCAGGTTCTTGCATGACCGCATCAAAGGTCAAGAGTTGAACCCGGTCGCGTCTCAGATGATCGATTACGCCCTCTCCCTTTCCAGGTCCCAGAAATCAGGTACTTAATCCGATTCATTCAGGCCCTCAAAGTTGCGAATTTCCCAGGTTTTATGCGTCTTCATGTTTTTTGAGTTTCCATTTTAGGGCTAATATTGTTTTTTGTTTCTTCTTCTGTGATTGGGGCATGTGTTATGTGCTTGTGCAGATGAATCGTATTCTCAGGGCATGCTTGTGCTGGAGCAGTGTCTGTCCACTCAACCCAGCGAGGGCCAAGTTGCTGAGAACACGAGATCGATGGTCTTGCTTGCTATGTCCACTCTTTTGTATGAGAGGTCGTGTTGGAATTGTAATCTTGATTCTGTCATTTGATCAATGGGGAAATTAGAATATCAATCAGAGATAAAGCCACAGGTTGTTTAAATATCTTTCTCTTTTCCAGGGGTAATTTGGATGAAGCTATTGATAAGCTGCAGAATGTTGCAGATTTAAGCAATCCTTCTTTGGGTGTTAAAGGTAAATTTTCCTCATTGTGTGGTTTTAAGAGAGATCAACTTTTGATATGTGTGGATTTATGTCCAAAATCATGGCGATATTGGTTTGCACTTTACTTTGTTGTAGTTGCTGTAATGGAGGCTCTTGTTGGACTGCACTTGGAAATGGGGCAAGTAAGTGACTTGCTTACGTTTGTGCTTTGTCATACTGTTCCTTTCTCTTTGCTTTCAATTTATCTGGATGATCTCCCTATATAGGATGATACCTCATCAGTGGTCGCAGATAAATGCTTAAAGCTCTTGGAAAGAGAATCAGCACAAACAGCTGGCTCAGGATCTTCAATAATTAATGCTCGTGCAAAAGCAGCACAAGGTTTGGTTGAGCTAGTCCGTGGAAGTTTGCAATCTGGTATGCCTCACTGAAACTTTGCCATATTTGTGAGATTTTTAATATTTTCTTTTTGTTGCGACTGAACATTTCACTACTTTGCAGTGGAGGCCTGCTTTCGAGGGAGTAATGATGACAAGTATTCCACTGGTTAGGTTCATTTCCTTAGCCTGTAATCATTTGTTCACTCCAATAGACGGATTGTGCATTAGGGTGTATGTGGAGTAATCCCAGCTCGAGATTGCTGCTATATAGGCCTAAACTCAATTCTTGCAACTGCAATTGCTGATATAAGCCTTGGACAAAATAAGCTGGATTATCAGTGATTCGGATATTTGATCTTTCTAATTTGCTCTTTTCTTGGTTGGTCACGTCTAACAAGTACTCATGTGATGTGTGGAACTTTTCCTTTGAATTCTGTATGAGTTTTTGTGTTGTAATTAGGGCCCTGGAAGGTGAGGTTTTACTTTTACTTTTACCTAGCACTCCCTATTGCTCAACAACATACTTGTGTGCTGATGAACAATCGACCCTCTTGTACTTTTGAATAATTGCTAATGTTCCATTCTGTAAAATGAATAAATTAAATTGACTCTGAGCTATGCAGTTCAGAACATACATCTTTAGTGTCTTCTTTATGGGCCTCTATAGAGTGCAGTACAGAGTTATAGTGGGGAAACTTATGGTGAGGTTTCTTTTGTGGGTGATCACTTATTCTGTGTTATGGGTTTTCAACTTGAACCTGTCAGTTTGATTTGATAATTATTTGCTGGGTGGGTGTTTGAGATGGTTTCGTGATCTCTTTGAGTGCTTATTCATACTTTTAATGGTACTCTGGCTTTCTGTGGAAACAGAAAAGCAATATTGGGATTCTCTTTTGGAAGCTTGGAGGAAAGACTTATGTAACAAGCCTATACGCTCAAAAGAGGATTTTTATTACAAAGAATGAAGCTGTAAAGGCAGTAGAGTAGATTATTGTCTATATGGAATATCTGAGTAATTTGGTGGAAATCATTTTTTGTGGGATGTTTTCCTATTTGAATCTTTGACGGTCAAATACTAAACGTGTCATTATAAGTATTGCACATATTATTAAGGTTTTGTGAATTTATTTGTAACTGATGTATAAAGAGCGAGTCAACAATTGATTTTAAAATTTTAATTTATATCTTTACATACAGGCAGTGTTGCTTTAATAAATGGAAATGCGGCTTTATCTTATGGAGAATTCTTGCATTTATCACGCAACTTTTCATTGGCAAAGGAGGTCTACCAGAAGGTAATTCAGGGGACTTCTGAGGACGTTGAATTTGCAGAAACCACTTCAGGAGCTTGTAATATGGCTTCGCAGGAAGTTCTGTTTGCAGCTACCTGTGCTTTGGGACAGCTTGAGTCACATTTGGGGTAGGTCATATTAATATGGGCATTTTCCATGTGATATATTTGCTCTTAAGCCTGGTTCACCATTATAAACCTCTTTGCTTTCAGAAATTTCAGTGATGCTGAGGAGATATTGACCAAGGCTTTAACTAAAACAGAGGATCACTTTGGTACGCTAGAATTGCAATCTTTTTTTTTTCTTTTTCTTTTTTAACTTTTAAATCGACTTACCATCTTGCAGAATTGACTACTGGCAAGTATTTTGACATATTTGCCTGCCGTCATTGAATTGTATTCAGGATCACATCATCCCAAGGTTGGCATCATCTTAACTTGCATAGCACTCATGTTCCGATGGAAAGCGATTAAAGAGCATTCAAGTTCTATCTTGGTTCAAGAGGTAAATAGTAAATGTCTCTTTGTCAAACCTGTAATCTGACACGTCCATTGTAAGCTTCATGTATTAATGTCCATTTCCGGTTGCATCTTTATAGGGACTTCTTAGAAAGGCCACAGAATTGCTCAAAGCTCCTGCGTTAGAGAGTGCAGGTATATGGGTAAATTGTTTATATGCTCTTTCAACATGTTACATGCTATAGGAATTCCTAATGCTTGCTAGTGTCTTTGTGGTATAGGAGTGGAAGCAAAGGTTCACAGAAGAGATGTTGTTGCCCTTGCGAGGGGTATGTATGAGTGTTTTGAGTATTACAATTTGTACTTGTGAGGATTATTTATTAGTGTCCGACTATAGCAATTCTGCATCCTAGTCATGTTAGCTAATGTCTCTAGTTTGTCTAGATGGTTATTATAAAATTAATTTACCAGATTTACAAGGATAGCTTAACCAGGATTTTATGGAGGAAAACGGGAAGTTCGGCATGTTTCTAGTCAATACTGTCATCTTTTCTCTTGCTTAGCATTTGTCTCGTGGTTTCTAAGTACATATTTATCATTCCTGTTAAAGATACTTTGTATCCCACTCGTCACACAAGCAATAGGACCTGCTGTGGATATGCTGGGTTACGGCATTAAATAGCTTTTGTCTGTTGGCAATCTACATGCCTTAACCTACATGCCTTAATTTAGGTGCACATGCAGAGATCCTCTGCGTTCAGGAGAATAGAAAGGGCGAGGGAGAGAGACTGAAGAGCTGGGCAGAGTCTGCGTGGAGGAATCGTCGCATGTCACTATCCGAGGCGCTTGATTGTTCCGAATCCTCTTCCCAAGTGCCAATTGTAGATTCTCGGATCTGCCGGGTTCTGTAAGCTGTGTTTTTTTGTTACTCGGTAGAAGTTTTGAGCATCTGTAGTATGAAGAGAGAATGTAACAGCGGATCATGAGGCATCTAAGGCTAGGAAAAAGTGATTTTCAATTTATGAGTACCATGTAACATTTTCAAATAGAGTGAAAGTGTGATATGAATCAGTTTGTCAAACTGCATCGGGTTCGGAAAATGATTGAAACAGCTAAAATCTTACTACAGTATACAAATCCTGTCTGTTCGGAGCGGTCTCTACCATTTTCTGATAAGCTGATTGTGAACGCTAGGGAGGTTAGCTGCCTCGTGACTATGGAGCATTGTGATCTCTCAAATTTAGTCGCTTTTAGTTCAACTGCTTATGTGCAATTTGTGCATACAGCTTACAGTTTATTAGCCAGCCCTTGCTCTTGGCAAGAAATGTCAAAATCCGGTTTCCTCTAGTTTTGAAGGCTGATGCTTCCTTTGTTGCAATGTCGATATGATCAAGTAAGTCTTCAGCAAGCGAAACCTGGTAGCGTCGGTAAAAATTAATTCAAGATCATCGGCCAACTGCTGTTTCGAAGACATCCAAATTGGCTGTTCATTCAGAAGGATCAAATTCATACTCTTTTTTTAAGTTGTTGCTGCATTTTCTTGTTGATGGTCAAAAGAAGGAAGGGTGTCAGTGTGGTTTGCAAGCAAATTTTAAAACCTTTGGAATCAATTATGCAAAGCTATTTAACAAGAAAAGAGAAGCCAGTGGAGCAGCACAGGGGATACTCGTTATGCAGCAAGAGTAGAGGCAAGAGAGTTATCACCAACATGAAGTCAAAGCTGTAGTATTTTACTCTCCTCTAAAGAGAGAGATTTCATGTATGAGGAGGGGAGCAGAAATTTCTCAGAGAGGAAGATCGAGGCCCTTGCCCACGTCCACTCCAATCACCTGAAGAATCCCTTTGTTCATTATCTGACCAAAACCAAGAAAAACCATTATCAGGTGTGCAAGAATTGAAGCAAGGTTTTACTAGAATATTGCCATAGAGATTAAGATCACAGAATCTTGCCGGCTGTATAGATGGTTCCATCAACTCATGTTATGTACAATCGCTATCATGAAAATCGAAATCGTTCCTAAAAGATGTTTAAAGCGGCTAAAGAGGACACGTTAACAAGACCGGATTTTTAATAAATCAATATAATATACTCGCTCTTTCATATCTAGCTAGCATCACTGAATTTACCGACCATAAATACCAGACCGCCATTGGAATAGGAGGACCCGGATTAAGGTTAAAGAAAAGAGGCTGACCAGTTCAACGATGAATATCCCGATGAGGCCAATCATGCAAGCTCTGGAGTTCCAAACCTCGGCAGTTGTCGTGAATCCAAGAAATGGAGCCTGGAACTTGGGCTCTACTTTCGGCACTTCCACCTGCGCTTCCAGTAAAATCCAAAGTCAGCTGAAATTCTAGAGAGAGAGAGAGAGAGAGAGATGTGATGATGATGATGGTACCCCAGAGGGAAGCTTGGCAGCTTGGACCCTCAGAGAGAGGGGCTTTCTGGAGGCTCTGAAGGCTTGGTTGGGACTGTGGAAGATGAAGAACTGGCGATGGTGGCGGCCTCCATGGAAGCTCTTCGAAGCTCTGGTCGTGGGAACAAGAGAAGAGGATGAGTGGATGGCAAAAGAAGCACCCATCTTTCTCTCTCTCTCGGGTCCTCCAAGAACTTCTGGTTTGTTGGCCGCTTGCTTTCTCTCTCACATCCCTCCGTATCTAATAGAAAATGTGGACGATCAGTCCCTGAATGAACACCGATTCTCCAATATGGTCCTCACATTCATAATTTTTTGCAATCGAATCCCCGAATCCCCATTTGCGTAAAATGTTTCCTAATTAGTCTTTTGGTCGCCTATAACGGCGAATCGACCTCGATGTGTCCGTCACCGTCAGTGCCCACAAAGTCCGTGTCACCATGGGCAATCAATTTGCCCCAAACCAAAATGCATATTCGACCGTCTGAAGAGTGACTAAACAAACTTGCACTAGCCTTTCCATTTTTAGCACTATCGATTATTTTCACCTCAAATTTCTGCCTGCACCGTTGGCTTCAATTTGCTGGAATTGGAATATGAACTTGAAGTGGATCACCAAATTCTAACAAGGTCAGAAACTCGATTGCCTGAATTATCTGTTATTACATTAAGAAATCATCGCTATATTCAACGATTAAATATACTCTTTTTCTTTCTTCCTACGTATTCTATCTACCTTGTTGCAGTGGCAAATAGCGCAACATGAAAATTGAATGATTTTCTTGATATGTGCATCATAAAAAAAAAAAGTTATGGCATGATCAGATTGGTCATTGTCTGATCCTGCTGGACTTAAAGAAATATCTGACGTGGAAGCTTGTGAACGGTAGATTCGCCAAAGGATGGACATGTGACCGTGGATCCCGGCTTGGATAAGGAGATCCAACGGAGAAGTCCCCAATCTTGGCCCAGGTTTGCGGACCACAAAATTACTAGGCAAAAGTAAAAAGTTTTTACAAAAAAAAAAAAGGTTGAAATGTCTAAGTGGCAATTGATTAGCCTATTATCATGCTAATATGTATGCACGGTACTTAGTTTGGTGTCGATATATAATTTTTGGATCACTTAAGTATCAATTTTTTTTTGGAAAAACGGTTATTTCAGTGCCAGCTCCGATGAATTTTGCAAGAAATCGTATGTCTCTCATTGAAAGATCCTAGTCACAAAAAAAATTTAAAATCAATAAAAAAATCCATATTAGGAATTTTTAAAAAATAAAAATAACCTAAGAATAAAATAAAAAAAGGGAAGTAGTTACAGCAACGAGGGCTATTCTGATTTTAAAGAAATTAATTATTTTTAAGTTTAAAAGTTCACGTCAACGTCACGTGAGTCGATTTTTTTTTAAAAACTTCCACGTAATATTAAAAAAATTAAAAATAAATGACACGTAATTTGTTGGCTGAAATTTTTTGCCGTTGGCAAGTGATCGTTTTTTTTTTATTTGACACTTAAGTGATTTAAAAAAATATTGACATCAAAGTAAGCTCTATACATAAAGGTGTGTCTTTTTGCTGCGAATTTTGAATTCAAATTCTGAAAAGTATGATATTTATGAATTCGCCAAATCTATGACATGAGATCTCTCGCACGAGGACCTCGTCACATTCGATTCTGGGTTAATGTCGGATATAGGATTACTAGGCTTAACGGACTCTAATGTACGAATCCTCTCATCATCGTAAGAGAGAGATAATGACATTAAATATAGAGTTAAGAATTTTGCGGACACTGTCCTACTAGTTCTATGCGTGCTCGTCGGGAGCTTCCATGGACATCACTTTCCACGTCTGTACCTAATCTTTTCTCTGGGACGAGACTTCCCATAGGACATGGACTGATGTTGACCGACGTCTTAGTCTACTTTGGCGACTCTCTAAAATGTTCAAATGGCGTGCAGAGACAGGCGAGTCCAGAAGAAATTTAATTTGCTGATGAAGCTTGGACCAATGAGCCATGACATGTCTCGGACCGACCGGTTGATCATACGCCCGAGGATTCATTCTGAAGGCCGGCTGTATGTTCGTTGGGGGTGCCCAAGTTGGGGAACTGACGATCGAAATTGCCTGAGTTTCGACTCGAGGCCGTGCGTCATCATCACAGGAACTTCAAAGCCTCTGGCCATGTTCCTAGTGATTGCTCTGGCGATCTCTCTCCTGGCAAACACAGCAGCGAGTCACGAAACCGGCGATTTTGCCTACAGTGGTTTCAAGTCTGCGAATCTTAGCCTCGATGGTTTAGCTCTACTCACCGGCAACGGCCTCCTGAGGTTAACCAACGTGACCGAAGAGAAGGTGAGTCATGCCTTCTACCCGGACCCTATCTCGTTCAAGAACTCGTCCACCGGCGCTGTCCACTCATTCTCCACCACATTCGTCTTCGCTATAGTTCCCGAATATCAAGCTGTGGGCGGTACTGGGTTCGCCTTTGTGATAGCTCCTCGTAGAGGAATTCCTGGAGCTCGGCCTAATTATTTTTTGGGCCTCTTCAACGAAACCAACAATGGCAATGCTACCAACAACATCTTCGCTGTAGAATTTGACACGGGTCAAAACAACGAATTCCGCGATATCAATGACAACCATGTTGGGATCGATATCAATGGGCTGACCTCTGTCAAATCTTCCCCAGCTGGATACACTGAAGACAACGTTCAAGGCTTCAAAAACCTGAGTCTGATTAGTGGTAAAGCAATGCAAGCTTGGGTGGATTATGATGGTGTGCAGGAACAAATCAGTGTCACATTAGCTCCTATCAATGTCGACAAACCGAGCACTCCCCTTTTGTCTCTGTCCTTCAATCTCTCGCCAATTCTCAAGGAGACCATGTACGTTGGGTTCTCGTCCTCGACCGGCGTGCTCTTAACTTCTCGTTATATCCTCGGATGGAGCTTTAAGGTAAATGGACAAGCTCAAAGGCTTGATTTGTCTCAACTTCCTAGATTGCCCCATACGAAAAAGAAGCAGAAATCCAATCTTCTCAGCACTGGACTACCTTTCATGTGTTTGTTTATTCTGTCCCTTCTAATCCTTGCTGTGGCTTACGCGATAAGAAAACGAAGGAAATTTGCAGAGGTTCTAGAGGATTGGGAGCGCGACTGCGGTCCGCATAGGTTCCAGTACAAAGATCTTTATGTTGCCACAAAGGGGTTCAGGGATCAGGAGCTATTAGGAGCTGGTGGATTTGGCAGGGTTTATAGAGGGGTGTTACCTACCTCAAAAACTGAGGTCGCAATTAAGAGGGTGTCTCATGAATCCAGGCAAGGGATGAGACAGTTCATTTCAGAAATCATTAGTATCGGCCGGCTTAGTCATCGGAACATCGTAACGCTTCTCGGTTACTGCCGCCGGAAGGGTCAGCTGCTGTTGGTCTATGACTATATGCCAAATGGAAGCCTAGACAAGTACCTCTATAACCAACCGAAGGTGACCCTCAATTGGAGCCAAAGATTTAGAGTGATCAAAGGTGTTGCACATGGCCTCTCTTATCTGCATGAAGGATGGGAACAAGTTGTGATTCACAGGGATATCAAAGCTAGCAACATCTTGCTAGACTCTGAACTAAATGGGAGGTTAGGAGATTTCGGGCTTGCAAAGCTATACGATCACGGTACCGATCCTCAAAGCACCCGTGTGGTGGGAACTCTTGGATATATGGCCCCGGAGAACACTCGAACCGCCAGGGCCACTACTAGCACAGATGTTTTCGCGTTCGGGGCATTTTTGCTGGAGGTTGCTTGCGGAAGAAGGCCGCTCGAGGTTCGGGAGGAGGAGGATGTGATATTGGTGGACTGGGTGTTTTCTTGCTGGGATAAGGGTGACATTCTGGAGGCAAGAGATCTGAATCTAGGGACGGACTTTGTGGCGAAGGAGGTGGAGCTAGTGTTGCAACTCGGATTGTTGTGCTCCCAGTCTGAGCCGACTGTGAGACCAAGCATGCGTCAAGTGGTGCAGTACTTGGAAGGAGATCTCGCAATGGAGGAGTTATCTTCTCTTGGTATTTCAAGAAGTGGATTGCCATTTGCATATCATGAAGGTTTTAGTGTGTCTGGCTCGTCTTATCCATTTTCCATCGACAAGGCATTTCGTCAGACATCTTCTGTTGCAAACTCTGTCTTATCTGGTGGAAGATGAGTCTTTAGCTTGGTATATTAAACTGAGCATATTTCATAGATCCAAAGTAATCACCAAACTAGCGTTCTCATACGTCAAGTATTCGTAGTTTGCTATGTGAACTTTAATGTAAGAACCAATATTTTAACCAATTTATGCAGGATTTTCTTAAATGGATGTAAGGTACCAGTATTTTCGTGAGTTAAAAAGGTTGGCTCGGCGGTTATGGTAAGAGTGCTCGCTAACGAATTCCTTATACAACTAAGTATATTACTTTAACCTAGACAAAGTGGTATTTCTTTCCCGTATTTCCAATATTTTGTACAGTACCTATCCTTCCTTTTATTTATTTATTTATTATTTCTTGTTAAGGTTTGAAAAATGTTGGGATCATTTAATACGACAGTATGAACACGATATCAAAGCGATTTCATAATCAGTTGGTGCATTTGAACAATCAAAGAAGTCACTTTCTATGAGTTGCCGTCTCATTCTTCAACGTGCCAAGGCTTGTTGACAAGATTTACCCTATTCCCCGCTTTAACCTACTTCTGGTGAAAACAACCATTCTCCTATAAATGGGAGGATAGAGTACCAAGACATAGAGGTTGGACATCTAGGGGTAAAACACGGTTTTAGTGCGGGCCGCGGGAGCCTTAATATAATAACATTATGTTTTTCTCTTAATAAAAAGGGAATGAAAATAAAGTATTCAAAATGTATTTACGTGTTTTTTTTCTCTGGAATAAAGAAGTAGAATTGGGTGAAGGAATAATATTACTATATCTCTAGAGTAAATAATTTTATATGAGAAACTATTGAACTCAATCACTTGTTGCTATTATTCTTCGGTTTTCTATTGAGGTCAGCCATACTAGATAGCTCGGCAAGCACTAGCCCTTGCATATGTGTGTGAAGAGGGTCTCTCAATTAAGCCATCTAGTGTGCGTGAATCACTCATTCCCATTTTAATTATGAACCTTGTGCAGCTATTCGTTTTGTTCAATGATATTAAGTATTATTTCATCCGAGATGTTGTGGCGAAGGGTAAGGTTGTTATGAGAAGGATTACGACAGCGGAGAATCTGATAAACATTGATGACTAGCCTATTCCTTTGATGAAGCTCGAGCTTTGCTGGACCTCAATACAATTGGCCTTTGTGGAACACGAACGCTCATCAAACCGTCGGGGGAGCTGGCATGAATGTTGAGAACTATAGCTAAGCTACTAATATTGAATCAAGGTGGAGAACTGTTGAGTTTTGCAGCTGAATTTCTTGTTGAATTCGTCATTGCAAAGTTAGGATCTAAGCTAAAGAGGATTGGTTGAGTGCGGGCGTCCGTTGTCGAGAAAGGACTCCCCAAGGATCCCTGGATCAAGGCTAGTCTGGCGAGCTGGCCACAATCACGCCGGATTCCGGCATTCTGCACCTTGACCGGGTATTCAGTGGGGAATTGTTATGACACGGCTCTCTATTTTCAATTGTTTCCTCCAATCTAAACCAAGCAAGTTTTACACGAAGAAGTTCTCCTATTTAAAATTGAACATGAACATAAGCTGTTTAGAGTATCTCTTAGGCTTTTCTAGCAAAACTAGGTGAAAGAAGCACGAGTGCTTGTGAGGATTTTCTGTCTTGCGGTTAAAAAAAGCATTAGAGACTGCAGATTCTCGATTGGCAATGGATTTCTTTTTTCGGCCGGCTCTTCTCGTGGAGCAGGTGTGGACAATCGGATCGTGGAGTAGGTGTGGACAATTGGATCGTGGAGCGTAGGTATGGACACTCGGACCAAAAGTACGTGGTGGTCCTTATCATTCTTGTTGATTTTTCTGGTAAACACGTCGGATTTGATTTGCAAGATCTGTTAATTTCCCTTTTTTTATTTCATAAACAGAAAGGTTTGCTTGTGCAGTGAAACTTCCTCATGACATTCGGCTCTGCGTACGCATCGGGTCGACTTCCCGAACACCACACAACCTTAAAAGCAGTCAATAGTCACGTCTCCGTGGGCTGACGCTTTAGTCTGTTTCGGCCCCACATGTGGAAAATGCCGATGGAGACAGGCAATAATTTAAGACTTTCAGCCAACCACGGAAATGAGGAGTCATTCTCAAGGCCATTGTCAGGAAATCCATTGAATAGAGGTTGATTACGATTTGGGTTGCACACCAAGTTTGAATCCTTACATGATTTAACGTGCAGGGTAACTAGCTGAAATTACACTAGATTCAATTTTGATCCTAGGGAGATTCACGCGATATCTTTCTCGGTTGTGTATTCAGCCAATTTCCCCTGCTTCTGGACATGTTCTTCCTGATTGTTCTGGTGGCTTCTCGCCTGGCGAACTTTGCACTCGCTCAGGACACCAGCAATTTCACCTACAACGGTTTCCGGTCGGCGAATCTCAGCCTAGATGGTTTAGCCGCATTCACTGGCAATGGCCTCTTGAAGTTAACCAACGCAACCAAACAGAAGCAGAGTCATGCCTTCTACCCTGACCCAATCAAGTTCAAGAACTCGGCCAATGGATCTGCCTACTCTTTCTCCACCACGTTTGTCTTCGCTATGATTTACGAGCATCCACCTCTGGGCGGCCACGGGTTCGCTTTCGTGCTAGCTCCTCGTAGAGAATTTCCCGTTGCTCTGCCTATTAATTACTTTGGCCTCTTCAATGAAAGCAGCAATGGCAATCCCTCGAACCACATTGTTGCAGTAGAATTTGACACAATCCAAAACCATGAATTCAATGATATCAATGATAACCACGTTGGGATTGACATCAATGGGCTTACCTCCGTAAGATCTGCTCCGGCAGGATACACCGCATGTCCAGGTGGGGTCTTCACAAACTTGAGCCTGTTGAGTGGTAAAGCCATGCAAGCTTGGGTGCATTATGATGGCTGGCACAAGCAATTCAATGTCACATTATCTCCTATCAATGTTCAGAAACCAAAGACTCCCCTTCTATCTCTGTCCATTGATCTCTCGCCGATCATCAAGGAGACCATGTACGTGGGTTTCTCGTCCTCAATCGGCTCGTTACCAACTTCTCATTACATCGTTGGATGGAGCTTTAAGGTAAATGGACAAGCTCAGGGACTGGTTTTGTCTCAGCTTCCTAGACTACCCCATGTGAGAAAGGAGCAGAAATCATACCTGCTTACTGTTGGAGTGCCTTTCATGTTGTTGTCTCTGCTGTCAGTGCTAACTTTAGCTGTGGTTTATCTGATAAGACGAAAAAGAAAATTCGCAGAGGTTTTAGAGGATTGGGAGCGCGAGTACGGCCCTCATAGGTTCAGGTACAAAGATCTCTATGTTGCCACGAAGGGGTTCAGAGACCAGGAGCTATTAGGAGCTGGTGGATTCGGTAGGGTTTATAGAGGGGTGTTACCCACCACAAAAACTGAGATTGCCGTGAAGAGGGTTTCTCACGAATCAAGGCAAGGGATGAAAGAGTTCGTTGCGGAGATTATTAGCATCGGTCGGCTTCGTCATCGGAACATCGTAACGCTCCTTGGTTACTGCCGTCGAAAGGGTGAGCTGCTGTTGGTCTATGACTACATGCCGCGTGGAAGCCTAGACAAGTACCTCTATAACCAACCAAAGGTGACCCTCAATTGGAGCCAAAGATTTAGAGTTATCAAAGGTGTTGCATATGGCCTCTCTTATCTCCATGAAGGATGGGAACGAGTTGTGATTCATAGGGATATCAAAGCTAGCAACATCTTG
Organism: Psidium guajava; assembly: GCA_016432845.1. Taxonomy (NCBI): domain Eukaryota; kingdom Viridiplantae; phylum Streptophyta; class Magnoliopsida; order Myrtales; family Myrtaceae; genus Psidium; species Psidium guajava. Next base: position 38,618,079 of record CM028224.1, read on the forward strand.
CTAGATTCAGAACTAAATGGGAGGTTAGGAGATTTCGGGCTGGCTAAAATACACGATCATGGCACAGATCCTCAAACCACCCATGTGGTGGGAACTCTTGGATATTTAGCCCCGGAGAACACTCGTACCTCCAAAGCCACTACGAGCATGGACGTTTTTGCATTCGGGGCATTTTTGCTCGAGGTTGCTTGCGGAAAAAGGCCAATTGAGGCTCGGGAGATGGAGGATGTAAGATTGGTGGACTGGGTGTTCTCTTGCTGGGATAAAGGTGACATTCTAGAGGCAAGAGATCCAAATCTAGGGATAGACTTTGAGGCGAAGGATGTGGAGCTAGTGTTGAAACTTGGATTGATTTGCTCCCATTCGGAGCCAACAGCAAGACCAAGAATGCGTCAAGTAGTGCAGTACCTAGAAGGGGATGTCGCAATGCAGGAGTTATCATCTCTCGGTACTTCAACAAGTGGATTGACATTTGCATATCATAAAGGTCTTAGTATGTCTGGCATGTCTTATCCGTCTTCTGCAGACAGGGCATCTTCACAGACATCCTCTGTGGCAGACTCTCTCCTCTCCGGTGGAAGATGAGTCTTAAGCTTCTTATGTTAAATTGAAAGCACATTTCATTGATCCAAAGTAATTACCGAGCTAGTGTTCTTATACATCAAGTATTCGTAGTTTGCAGTGTTCTTATACATCAAGTATTCGTAGTTTGCAACTCCGAGAGTATATGTAAACTGTAATTTTGGGATTCTGTGGATCAACCAATTTCTACAGTATATTCACATGTTCTTGGGAATGTCTACGTTAGCATAATTGTCTTCCTTTCTATAAGGATTATTACTTTTTTGTTTGAATCGTTGCATGATTTAACGTTGAAGTTCATGTCAATAGAAAATTTTCTGAGTTAATGGTGCATGTATTATGACCCAAGTCAGGGCAGGGTTTTTTACCAAATAGAGTTTTTAAAAAAATGAATTTTACTAATTTAGGTTCCGATGGGGAGAAAGTATGGGTTAGGGGTTCGTCCGGTAGCGGGGTTACCGAACGGGACCCACTTCGGCAGCCAGGCTGCCGAACAAAGGGGCTCCCCCTCTCCTTTTCAGAAGCTTGACTTTTGGATCTTCACGTGAAGATTTAGAAGCTGAGGCTTCTGAACACTTTACGTTTGCTTATTCAGAAGTTGTTTCTGAATCTTTACGTGAAGGATTTTGAAACATCAGGTTTCTATTAAAATCCCATCCGAAGATGGAGATAAACGACTTTGCCATTTTGCGAAGAGGAAGGGAGGGAACGTAGAGGAAATAGAGAGAAAGTAGAGAGAGGGTTGAGAGAAAATCAAGAGAGAAAAGATAGATTTGGAAGTCGGTCGTCAATTTCGAACGTCTTCATATCCGCGATCAATTATTCTGTTAATATTTTCTCGCTATCTGTTGACACCTGATTTTTAATCATCTTTTCTCTTTTAAAATTAATAAGAAAAAATCCATAAAAATTCATAAAATTGAAAAATCAACTTTGGGGACCTTGGCCAAGCATAGGAAACTAATTTTGACTAAAAAAAATAATTTTTCATATTTTCAGTATTTCTCGATATTTTTAATTTCGAAAATCCATAAAAAATCGAGAAAAATAAGAAAATTACAAAATCAACTTTGAAGGCCTTGGCCAAGCTTAGGCAACCATTTTTGAACAAAAAATAAATTTTCATATTTTTTTGTATTTTTTATATATATTTTAGAAATTAGGAGAATATTTAACAAATAATATCATTTGAGGCCATCAAAATAAATAAAACTAGTCAATATTTTTATTTTAAATTCCTTTTCATGTTGGCCATCACAAATTTAAAAAATCCAATTCGAGGTCGTGTATTCCTTCACGAGCATAATCTCGAACCGGGCATAAAAAATTCAATTTGAGTCAATTTATTTTCATTTTTTGACTTTTAGGAGTTGTGACATTGTTCTATAATATTTCAAATTTTCATTTTGGCCTAATTATACCCAGAATGACTCAATTTTGCAAAAGGGCTTTAATTAAATTGTGCATTATTTTCAGCGGCAAGAAATGAGCTTAAATTTGACATGCGGTGAATTTTGACTAAGTATAGGAGAGGTGTGTCAAAAATTGTGAGGAGATTTGGACTTAAAGAAATAATTTTTTCAGGGACTAAATTGTAAATACTTAAAATTCATGGACTAGAGTGAAAATACCTAACTCTTGAAGGATTATTTTGTAAATAACAAAAAGAAGAGTTAGTGGAGAAATTAGAATAGAGAAGGGAAGATGGAGAAGAGGAGATGGAGAAGAGAAGATGGAGAAAATAAGATAAGAATAGATAATGAAAAATGGAGAAGAGAAGATGAAGAAGAATGGATGGAGAAAATAAGATAAAAATAAAGAAGGGAAGATGGAGATGAAGAAGAGTTAGTAGAGAAATTAGAATGGAAGATAAATATGGAGAAGGGAAGATGAAGATGAAGATGAAGAAGAGTTAGTGGAGAGATTAGAATGTGAGATAGAGATGGAGAAGGGAAGATGAAAATGAAGAAGAGTTAGTGGAGAAATTAGAACGGGAGATAGAGTTAATGGAAAAATTAGAATGAGAGATAGATGAGTGGGTTATAAAAGGAGGAAGAAGTGAGCTTGAGAGACAGATTTTTTTGGAGAGAAAATTTTGGATGTTTGAGAGGGTTTTAGGAGATTGACGAAAAATTGGAGAGAAAGAAAATACCAAAAAAAGAGAGAAAATTTTGAAGATGAGGAGAGTTTAAAGTCAAGAGTTATTATCACCAATTCCTTCATCGATCAACATAAATCAAGAGTTCATCCTCGTTAACGAGCAAGCAAATTCGAGCTAAGTGTTTTTATTTATTCATTTATTTGTGGTTTTAGTCTCAAATTAGCATAAATTGTATACACTTTCTCTATCTCCTTTTTTCCCATATTTTATGGTAGGTAAAAAAAAAAGGGACAACTCCGTATCAACGATAAATTCCATGGAGGTGTAAAGTGAGCCCAAACAAATACCCGTCAACGGATTTTAGTTTAAATTGTTAAAACAATTTGTTGTATTTTATTTTAAAGAACTAAAACCCCAGAATGGAGAGGCAAAGTGCATCCACTGGAGGTCGTTTGTTTCCTGCAATTTAAATTCCTGCACCATCAAACCTCAAAGGGAAGAGCCAAGCCAATGCTAGGCCGCCCATTGGAGGTTTTTACTTACTGCAATTTAAATTCATGCACCATTAAACCCCAAAGGGAAGAGCCAAGCCAATGCTAGGCCACCCATTGGAGGTTTTTACTTACCGTTATTTAAATTTCCGCAATTTAATTCCTGCACCATTAAACCTCAAAGGAGGGAGCCAAGCCAAGGCTGGGTCATCCATTGGAGGTCTTTATTTACTGTCATCGACTTCCTGCTGTTTAATTTTTAAATCACCAGACCCCAAAGTGAGTAGACTGTAACACTGCACAGAAATCGTTAACACACTCCCTCTTTCGGCTTTAGGGAATTTTTAACACTTTGAAAATAAAAAAATACCACCCATGCATCCTATCTAAAAAGTGAAAATACAAAAAGAAAACACCTCACTAGAGTCTTAGGAATAAACCAAGCTTGAGTTGCCAAATTAGGATATCCATGAAATTAAGGTACCGAAAGGGCATTAGTTTTAATTAACTAGTGTAACCAAGTCCCCGAACTCATAATCTCTGGTTCGTAGAAGTAATTTAGCCCTCCCGCTAATTTACTTATGTTTCTAATCAACCTACAAAAAATGATTAATGGCAACTCCAAATTTTAAAACCATTTGAACAAAAAAAAAAACCAAAGTTGCGATTCGGTAGGACTTGAGAGGGTCCGTATTAGGTTAATTCATCTAATAAACCTAATAATCCGTTAACCCGATCGAAAAAAATTCTTAGGGTCTTGACACTATCGAACTAGGTAATAATTCACCTTAGAATTTGTTTTCTTTTGTCTTTTTCTTTTTTCATTTCGTTGCATGTAACTTTAATTTTTTTTTACATGGCAGAGAAGCCAGATAAGAGGAAAGAATTTTGAGGAGTAGAAATATCTTTTTCCACCGTCTTGACGCACGCATGCTTTTTGAGTTAAGGTAATGCATATATCTTTATTATGGTTAATTTGAACATACTTTGATTGTTTTAGAGCCATTAAGTCACTGTTTCGTTATTATTTTGTGATATTTTTGCATGATGTTTGGTCCAAAAAATATCTTATTTTTACTCTATAGATATCTCTCTTTTACATGTCGATACATGTCTCAGGAAAAATTTTGTTTATATTAAACCCTATTTTGATCATAATTTTAAAATTTTGTAGGGTTAATTAAATATGATTACTAAAATAATAAATGAATCTACTTGTCTCATGAAAAATTTTGTGCAAAATCGTGGTTGGATCTGGACCGTAGAATGTGGTAATTAGATCTAAGCTGTTGTTTTTAGTTGCCTAATTTAAGGGACGTGGGCTAGCCAGGTGGACAAACCTGGACCACACGATCTTTCTGTAATAATAAAAATTTCCCAAATAATAGAAATATTAGAAAAAAGAAAAAAAACATCATAAATAAAAAAATGCCCAAAACTCTATCGTAAAAGTCCCGATTCAAACCCGAGTCGGTTTGGGCCGGCTCTTCGAGTTTGTGAGTTGGGTCCAATCAACCCTATCTAGAAAATAAATTGGAAATAGATAAAAAAAGAAAAGGAAAAATAAAATTTTAAAAGAAAATAATAATTATTATAGACAATATAAAAAATGAAAGCGACACCGTTATTTGGGTCAAACTCCTAGGTGCCCATGTCCGGTTTATCTGGTTAATTCGGCTAGAAAATATAAAAGAAATAATCATTCTAATAAAAAAAATAAAATCACAAAAAAATTTAAAAATGGTCATAAAATTTTCTAAAAAAATAGGAAATATTTCACAAAGAAAATTTTGAAAATATTCAAAAGAATCTAAAAAATTAGAATTTCATCAATTAATTGACTATATGTTATTATTGATAATTTGGTCCTTCATTCATTTCTAAATGATAATTGTACCCATATCTATAAATATTTTGAAAGAATACCTAAATTCGTAAATATTTTTGTGACCCTATTTATTTCATTTGTTATTTTGATACTTATAATGTTAATTTGTTAATGTGTAGAAAAAAATTATAAAATTTTGCATGCAAAATAATTTGTAATTTATTCATTTAGTAGAATGTATACATCTTTTGTGACTGTACAATGGGGAGGTAGAATAGTACAAAATGAATTTGGATATGATTACGAAGGTAGACAATGTGCTATGTTTGAGTTTGAAAACATCCACATGTGATGAGTTACGTGCTACGATTTAGCGCGAGTTGAATATAACAGAAAATTAGTTTATTCCTAGTCTAATATATAGACACTCGATTGGAACAACTTGTCGTATGATGTATAACATTGTGGATGTGCATAATAATAGCATAGTTAAGAAAAACTAACAGTTTGCATGTCTGTCCGGTTATATGGGATTTCTACAGTTTTATGCTATTGTAGATGAACACCAGCCGATAAATAATTCAATTGAGGAAGATTCCAATGTTAGTGAAGATGGTATTGATGTGGATAATCAGTATGTGGAGTACGATGATAATGATGATGATGATGGTAATGAAGAAGATGATTCATGGTTGGGTAGTGATGACAGCGATGAAGAAAATAACGAAAGGGGCGATATGGATGCTTATTACAACACCCGTTGTAGTAATCCCATTTTGCCATTGATACATTTGCCGTCTTATTCAGAGATCGACTATGATATGTTGCAAGTCGATATAAGAACCAAACCGAGCCATATGTTGTTTGATCCAGCCAAAGAATTTCATATGGGAATGTTATTTTCATCTCGAGATGCTATACAGTAGGCTGCAGAAGAATATTCTCTAAGAAGAAATCATCACTTTTGTAGTGATGAGACAAATAAAAGAAAATATGTTATAAAGTGCAGTAATTCAAATGAACCATGTGATTGGAGGCTCTGTACATTTAATAAAGTGGGTGACCTGTTTTGAAAAATAACTAAATACAGTGGGCTACATAAATGTCGTAATCCGTAAATATTAACAGATCATCAACAACTTAATCAAAAGTACCCCTCCAGCCAAATAAAAGTAATGATTGCTGCCCAATCAGATATAAAAATCAAGCCATTAATGGCAATGATTAAAGATAAACTGGGCTTCGAACCTACTTATCATAAAACCTGGCTGGTTAAACAAATGACAATTGTTAATACTTTTGGAGGATAAGATGAGTCATATTACCAGCTGAGTGTTGACACTTGATTTTTAACCAATTTTATTTTTAGAAAATTTTAGAAAATTCATAAGAATTCATAAAATTAAAAAATCAACTTTGGGGACCTCAGCCTAGGCTAGGGAACCAATTTTGAGCAAAAATATTATTTTCCTTATTTGTTTTTGTATTTTTCTGCATTTTTATTTTCAACAATTCATAAAAAATCAACAAAAAGTGAGAAAATTGCAAAATCAACTTTGGGAACCTCAGACTAGCCTAGGGAACCAATTTTGAGCAAAAAATAATTTTCCTTATTTTTTGCATTTTATTTTCAAAAATTCATAAACAAATCAATAAAATGTAAGAAAATTGCAAAATCAACTTTGGTGACCTCAAACTAGCATAGGGAAGCAATTTTGAGCAAAAAATAATTTTCCTTATTTTTTGCATTTTATTTTCAAAAATTCATAAAAAATCAATAAAAAGTGAGAAAATTGAAAAATCAACTTTGAGGACCTCAACCTAGCCTAGGGAACCAATTTTGAGCAAAAAAAAAAATTCCTTATTTTTTGTATTTTTAATATTTTCAGAAATTAGGAAAATAATAAACAAATTAATAAAAATGGCATTTGAAATCAGAAAATTACCAAAAAATATTCAATATTTTTAATTTAATTTTCCCTTTATTTTTGATGAATAAATTTTGAAAAATCAGGTCTGGAATCTAGAGTTTCTTTGTCAATTTCATTTTACAGAATATTTAAATAATTCTAGAAATTATATTTTAGCTTTTTAATTTCCCATTTTTACATTTTTAGAGTCGTGTCATCCTCCTCTATTTTTCAAAATTAAAATCCAGTCCAAAATCCCTCAGAATTGCCCAATTTCGCTGAAAAGGACCAAAATGCAATTTCTGATTTTTCAAATTAGTCCCTAAAATCACTAAAAATGAAATTAAAAATTTTCTAGGGACTGAATTGAAAATAGGGCGACGTCACCCCCTAGATTTTGACCCCCTGAATCCATTGGTGGCAACAATTTTTGCAAAAAAGGCCATTAGGACTTTGGATTTTGCAAAATGGTTCCTCGGGCCAAACTTGAAATTTGGGTTTTTTTTTATGCAAATTGCTTGAAAATTTCAAGGGAGAAGCCATTTCCTAATACAAATCATCCTCCCAAAGTCAATTTTGACATCAATTGTGAAAAATTATTATGGAATTAGGGTCAATTTTTGCTTTTTAATCGAATTGGGTCGACTGGGTCGAGTTGACCCGACCCGGTCAACCCATTTGATCCGAAAAATTTCCAGAACCCCACCCTAGTGCTTCCTCTCCTTTGGCGCAAAAATGTTGAAATCAACAGGGGATTCTGGGAGATGGAGGTTGTTTTAATCTTGATATAATACAGGATCCTCGGATTTTTCGGGGATCCTGTAACGCACACAACTAACTCAGAACTCGAGTTTTAAAAGGGAGGGCCTTTCACTAGTTGAGGGGGGATTTATTTTTAAAAAAAATAAAGAGAAAAAAGGATGCCATCGAAGCTTCAACCCGAGCTTGAACTAGAGTGGGTTTTGACTCCTCTAACGATTTAGAGCGCCGGGACTGCTTCTAGAAGCTTGTTGTAGCTGCAAGGAGTGTCCAGATCATCGCTCCTTGAAGATTCGCCTTGAAACCAAGTGAGCTCCATTGCTAAACCCTCAGAGCTCCTCCCATGGCGAAACTCGGCTTAGTTGATTTTTCTTCGCCATTCTTGCTTCGATACATTTCTGCATTCTTCCTGACCACGTTTTTATTCTTCTTTCGCATATTCATCACGTGAAACCTCCTGGCTGACCTCCTTTTTTTAACTGGCCGCGAACCCACATACTCGCCTCTAATGTCAGATAGCGTCGCACGACCTTCAAGTAAGTTCCCTTGCTCCCTGTGGATGCTCCCTGTTCAACTGGTGCAGCTTGTTACCATGTATTCGCTATGTTCTGATTTCGCCGCCGGAGCGCCTCCTTGGCCGGAGTTGGATTAAGTAGCTTTGTGTGTTTCTTTATCTGATTGTTAGATATATGCATGATGGGACGGTCAGGAATAAGTTTAGTTTGAAAACAGGGAGTTTGGAGCAAATTTTCGACGTCGGAATGGCCCTCCGACGAGGCACCGACGTTCGGTTATCCTCTCCAGCGAAGCACCGACCAGCGCTGAAGTGGCTTGAATGTGTCTCTCCATGTCGGATACCACGTCAGCGGATGTTGCAGCATAATAGTAGATTTGATCCAACGGCCTGAGTCAATCCGCGCGTTAAGATTTGAATTTTGGAAATAAAAAAACTTCAATTCGAATTTTATTAATCATTTTTAGAAATAATTAAAACGGACGGTGGAGATTAAGCCATAGATCAGGACCATAAGTCTGGAATGAAAACTGGACTGACTGATGGTTAACACGTGGACTTACCCTATTCGTAGGATCAAAGACATGTTTTAGAGAAAATAAGAAATAGGATAAAAATCCGAAAGAATTCAAAAAAATTCAAAAATAACCAATACGGTGTCATTTTGGTTTAGGGTTTTACATTCGGGTTTTCGAGTCAAGCGGGTCGGTTTGACCCGACCCGACCCGGAACGTTAAAATAAAAAATAAATAAAGTAAACTAATACAAAAATTCAAAAAATATAGAAAATCTAAAAAGGGAAAACAAAAACTGCTCCGTGTCGAACTGAACGAAAATAATAAAAAATAAAAAAATTCGTAAAAATCATAAAAAATTCTAAAAAATAATAAATAAATGAATAAAAAATAAAAACAATTTAGAAAAACAACAAAAAAATCTAAAAAAAACTACGGAAAATCATAAAAAAATTAAGAAAAATTTTGGAAAAGTAAAAAAAAATTTAGAGAATAATTGGATGATATGAAAATAAACTAAAAAGGTCCATAGAAATCATAAAATGTTTTAGAAAATGCAAAAAGTGTCTAGAATGATAAAAAAAGGGAAAAATCATAAAAAATTTCTGAAAGTCTTAAAAAAATTAGGAAATTCCAAAAATTATAGAAATTTTAGAAAAATTTAAATTTTTTTTTTAAAAAAATATATGAAAATTTTAGAAAAAATAGGAAAAATATTAGAAAATAAAATAAAATAATAATAAAATTCCAAAAAATATCTAAAAATTGGAAAAATCCCTAAAAAGTCACAAAAAAATTTCAAAAAACTCAGAAAACATGGAAGATGTCCAAAAATGGGGAAAATAAAAAAAATCACAAAAAGTTTAAAAAATGTCCAAAGATGGAAAAATCCTCAGAAAATCATAAAAACCCCAAAAAATTCCCAAAATTTCTCAAAAATTGTGAAAACTAAGGAAAAATTATACTCAACCCATTTTCACATTTTGACCTCCCGGACCCTTAGGAAATTACCATTTTGCCCCTCTAGTCAATCCGGCCCATACTTTTCCAAATCATCATTGAACCCAATTGACACGCTTTCTAGGTTTTCTTAAGATCCCCCTAGGTCTGCCTTGACTTGACTTGATGTGTTTTCTCTGTATATTGATTCCCCAGATTGCGCATTTACTTTTGTAGTTGTGATTGATAGGATAGATACTCTCATCTGCATGAATACCTTAAATTCTTAAAGGTTACCTTATCCTATCTCGCCTGCACGAATTCTTTAGACTAAGAAATCACTCAACTTAGGTACCGAAAGGGTGTTGGTAGCAATATCGACGCAACTAAGTCCCCGAATCTAGATCTCTGGTTTTCGCAGGATCGAACGATCTCTCTCAATTGTTTGGTAGGGTTTCCAGTCATACCCTCTAATAAATGACTAGTGGCGACTTCGTTGGCATGCACACTATGCACATGTCACCTGACCACACTAAGGTCGATCTCACCTTTTAAACTTCCTGATGCCATTTGGTATGGGCCAGGGAGGGCTCGAGCTGAGCCTAGATATCCAATGGGCCTAGCAATCTATTAACTCCCTCGGGATCCGGAAAATCTCGGGAAGGTTGCGACATTGAGAAAGTATATGAATATGATGAAACTAATGAATCCAGATTCTCATTTTGTGATCAAGGATTGCTTGAGCCAAGATTAGAGTTGCAATGTTTTCAACTAGATGTTTTAGACTTATAAACAAATGATTGAGAGCTTTGAAAGCCATTGTCCTGTGATTTTTGCTGATGGAACTTTTTTGTACGTTAAATACTGAGGAACGCTCCTTTGTATGGCATCATTTAATGGCAATAATCATATATTTATGTTGGTATTTGCTATGATCAATTGGAAGATTGTTGATAATTGGTCTTGGTTTATGAAACTCTTGCGGATATATGTCACTAATGGTCGAGAAAATAGTTGCGTAATATCAGACAGACATATTGAGATTCAAAAAGTAATGGAAACGGAAGGGTGTCGTCTTTTACATGGCTGCAATAGATTTTGCATTCGGTATATTGCCAGTAACTACAATAAACACTTCAAAGATACCCAAGGCAAAAAAGCTATTCACATGGCAGGTGAAATTTATAAATTACGTAATTTGAGAAAATTACTTATTTATAAAATTGTGTGATAAATACTTATTATTATTGTAATATACAGCTTACAAGAACCAAAAGCAAAAGTTCCTACATATCATGAACCAAACGAGGAAATTGCATTCATAAACAACTAAATGGTGTGACTAGATTCCTTGAAAAAAATGGACAAAAATTTATGATGAAGGAAAGAGATACGGATCGATGACCACAAATTCAGCCGAATCGATTAACGGAATGCTAAAGGGATTTTGTGCTCTGCCTATAACAACTATGGTGAATAAGATATTTTATCAGTTAGTCCAGTATTTCCACACCAGAAGAACTACATACAGGGCACAAAAAGTGGAGAGATGAATATATACTCAATTTGCGGGTAACCTTCTCTAGAAAAACATTGAAGCTGCAAATAGGCATGAGGTGACCTAGTTCGACTCTGATTCAGAAATCTTTGAAGTTAAAACTGGATATGATAGATCCAAAAGAATGAGGGCCACAAATACAAGGTCGAGAACCTACACAGATGCACATGTGGGAAATTTCAAGAAATGAAAATCCCATATTCCCACGTAATTGCAGTGTGTCAAAAATATGCAATTGATCACAATACAATGGTAGATGAATTCTACACTTTAGATAGAACACTTCAGTGCTATAGATACATGTTTCATCCATTGGGGGATCAGAATTACTAGCTTAAACTTGAAGAATTGCCATTGGTGCCAGACCCGAACTGTATTAGAAAGAAAGGAAGGCCTCGTGCATCACGCATACGAACTGATATGAACTAGAGTATGCCGAGCAGTAGTGCTTCGGCTAACCATTGCAGCTATTGTGAAAAATCAGGTGTTGACACCTGATTTTTAATCATTTTTTCAATTGCTAAAGTAATAAAAAATCCATAAAAATTCATAAAATTGAAAAATCAACTTTGGGGACCTTAGCCAAGCCTAGGGAACCAATTTTGACCAAAAAACGATTTTTCATATTTTCAGTATTTTTACGTATTTTTTATTTTTTTATTTTCGAAAATTAATAGAAAATCCAGAAAAATTCATAAAATTGAAAAATCAACTTTGGGAACCTTAGCCAAGCCTAGGGAACGAATTTTGACCAAAAAATAATTTTTCATATTATATATATTTTAATTTTTTTTTAAAAAAATACAAAAATATTTGAAAATTTTGGAAAAATAACATTTGAGGCCAAAAAATACACAAAGATAGTTAATATTTTTATTTTAAATCTATTTTCATATTGGCCATCGCAAATTCAGAAAAATCCAATTCGAGTCACGTGTTCCTTCACGAGTATAATCTCGAATCGGGCCTAAAAAAATTTAATTTGAGTCAACTTATTTTAACTTTCACTTTTTATGAGTTGTGACATTGTCTTCTAATATTTTAAATTTTCATCTTGGCCCAATTATACCCAGAATGACTTAATTTTGCAAAAGGGCTTTAATTAAATTATACATTATTTTCAGCGACAAGAAATGAGCTTAAATTTGACATGTGGTAAATTTTGGTGTGTCAAAAATTGTGAGGAGATTTGGACTTAAAGAAATATATTTTTTTCAGGGACTGAATTGTAAATACTTAAAATTCAAGGACTAGAGTGCAAATACCTAACTCTTGAAGGATTATTTTACAAATAATAAAAAGAAGAGTTAGTGGATAAATTAGAATAGAGAAGGGAAGATGAAGAAGAGGAGATGAAGAAGAGAAGTTGGAGAAGAATGGATGGAGAAAATAAGATAAGAATAGAGAAGGGAAGATGGAGATGAAGAAGAGTTAGTAGAGAAATTAGAATGGAAGATAAGAATAGAGAAGGGAAGATGGAGATTAAGAAGAGTTAGTGGAGAAATTAGAATGGGAGATAAATATGGAGAAGGGAAGATGAAGATGAAGAAGAGTTAGTGGAGAGATTAGAATGTGAGATAGAGATGGAGAATGGAAGATGAAAATGAAGAAGAGTTAGTGGAGAAATTAGAATGGGAGATAGAGTTAGTGGAAAAATTAGAATGGGAGATAGATGAGTAGGTTATAAAAGGAGGAAGAAGTGAGCTTGAGAAAAGATTCTAGAGAGAGAAAATTTGAAGTGTTTGGGAGAATTTTTTGAGAGAAAATTTTGGATGTTTGAGAGAGTTTTGGGAGATTGAAGAAAATTTTGAGAGAAAGAAAATACCAAAAGAGAGAGAATTTTGAAGATGATGGGAGTTTAAAGCTAGGGGTTATCATCACAAATTCCTTCATCGATCAATATAAATCAAGAGTTCATCCTCGTCAACGAGCAAACAAATTCAAGCTAAGTGTTTTTATTTATTCATTTATTTATGGTTTTACTCGCAAATTAGCACAAATTGTATACACTTTCTCCCTCTCCTTTTTCTTCCATATTTTATGTCAGGAGAAGGATATCTCTACGTCAACAGCAAAAATCTCGTCGAGATGCAAAAATCGGCTCAGACAAGCTCCTAAGCTGTCCACCGATTTCTCAACTGATCTGTGACTGAAAGTCCCTCTTAATTCAAAAGAAACTCTCTATATTGGGAACATAGAGAGCGAAAATCAATTATAGAAATCCCTCCCAAAAAAATGGGAGATAAGTACTCTTTCTACTCTTCTGGTTTTAGGTGCAGATTAGCACATATTTTGTATACTAACACTTCACTCTATTTTATGTCAGGAAGCCGCAGCTCTATATCAATGGTCAATCCTATGGAAGCACAAAATCGGCTTGGAGGAGTCCTCAAGCGCGCACAAATTTCAAATTGTTGAATCAATTCGTTGTATTTCATTTTAAAAAATTCATACCCCAAAATGGAGAGGACAAAGTCCATCCGCAATTTAAATACCTGCACCATAAATCCCAAAGGGAAGAGCCAAGCCAATGCTTAGCCTCCCATTGGAGGTTTTTACTTATAGTAGTTAAATACCTGCAACTTAAATACCTGCACCTTAAATCCCAAAGGGAAGAGCCAAGCCAATGCTTAGCCTCCCATTGGAGGTTTTTACTTACAGTAGTTAAATACCTGCACCTTAAATCCCAAAGGGAAGAGCCAAGCCAATGCTTAGCCTCCCATTGGAGGTTTTTACTTACAGTAGTTAAATACCTGCAACTTAAATACCTGTACCTTAAATCCCAAAGGGAAGAGCCAAGCCAATGCTTAGCCTCCCATTGGAGGTTTTTACTTACAGTAGTTAAATACCTGCAACTTAAATACCTGTACCTTAAATCCCAAAGGGAAGAGCCAAGCCAATGCTTAGCCTCCCATTGGAGGTTTTTACTTACAGTAGTTAAATACCTGCAACTTAAATACCTGTACCTTAAATCCCAAAGGGAAGAGCCAAGCCAATGCTTAGCCTCCCATTGGAGGTTTTTACTTACAGTAGTTTAAATACTTGCAACTTAAATACCTGTACCTTAAATCCCAAAGGGAAGAGCCAAGCCAATGCTAGGCCTCCCATTGGAGGTGTTTATTCACTGTCATGTACTTCCTATAATTTAATTTTTGAATCATCAGACCCAAAAGATGAGTAGGTCGTAATACTGCACAGAAGTCGTTAACACACTCCCTCTTTCGGCTTCAGGGAATCTTTAACACTTAAAAAATATAACAAATAAAAATATATACCATCCATGCATCCTATTTAAAATGTGAAAACACAAAAGAGAATACCCTACTAGAGCCTTAAGAATAAACCAAGCCTGAGTTGCCGAATTAGGATATCCATGAAATTAAGGTACCGAAAGGGCATTAGTTTTAATCAACTAGTGTAACCAAGTCCCCGAGCTCATAATCTCTGGTTCGCAGGAATAAATTAGTTCTCCCGCTAATTTATTTAGGTTTCTAATCGACCTACCAAGAACGATTAGTGCCGACTCTAAATTTCAAAATTATTTAAACAAAAACCGAAGTTGCGATTCGGTAGGGCTTGGGAGGGTCCGCGTTAGGTTAGTCAAATCTAATTAACCTAATAATCCGTTAACCCCCTAATTTAAAAATATTTTTAGAGGGTCGCGACAGCTTGGCGACTCCGCTGGGGACGGGATTTTTAAATTTTCGAAAAAAGATACCAATTGGAATACTTGAATTTTTTCGAAATTTTAAAAGTCTTAGTGGACTTAAGCCAATGAAAATTTCATGGATATCTCGCTTCTGGCGATCTTGTTTGGGACTCATTCTATAGGTGTTATATTGTTTTTGCAGGATGGGAGTTATAAGGGGCGGAGTGTTTGGCTAACCCCTTTGTTTTGCAGGCTCGGTGTTTGGTTTATTTGTTTAATTTCGCATATTTTTAGAAGCGCTGTTTTGATATCAATTGTTGTGCATGTCTTGCATACTCTGAGGATCACGACACCTGCACACACAAGCGTCTAAACCCAAGTCGCGAAATTCTTCCTAGAAAACCATAGATAGTGATCGAATATGTAAAGCTCTTGCGTCGATTACGCTCGGGTTGACCATATTTTATCCCGCTCATTATCTGAATTGACAATTCTTCCCATTGTGATTTGATTGCGCGGAGGGTAAGGTTGTCAATTCAGATAGTGGGGGCCTTTTAGGTCCATACCCTGTCTCTCCTTCTTTTAGTTTCTAGAGTTCACTCCTCACTTGAGTCATGCGCATGACTATGTGATTTGCATTTCTCCAAGGTAAAAGTAAGTTCTCTAATTTTATCTTGTATTTATTTTCGGTCGGTTCATACTAGGTGTTAGTCAGTTTTTGAGCTTGATATTACGACCATTCTTTTAAAAGAAAATAAAAATTAAATTTGTCCCTCATTTCTTTTAAAAAATTTTTTGAAAAAATGATGTGAAAAATCCCTTCATGGGAATTTTATTAACCAATAAGGGATTTTTGTCATGTTTTTATTGCTTCAATAAAAATGAAATTTTCCTGAAAAAATTTTCCTCTGAAAATTTATTTCAATAAAAAGAAAAATTCCCTCAAAAAAAAAAAACTCTAGTAGACATCAAGTGATTTTATCACATTTTTCAAATTATAAAAACTTGCAAGAAAATCCTTCTCGAGAAATTCGCTCATGTTTTTCTAAGAAATTTTTCTCTAAATAAAATTAGACTAATGTCTCGGGGGAATTGTATTGACCAATAAGAGATTTTTGTCATGTTTTTCTTGCTTCAATAAAAATGAAATTTTCCTGACAAATTTTCCTCTAAAATTTTATTTCGATAAAAGAAAAATTCCTTCAAAAAAAAAACTTTGGTAAACATCAAGTGATTTTATCACGTTCTTTCAAATTATAAAAACTTGCAACAAAAATTCTTTTCGAGAAATTTGCTCATGTTTTTCTAAGAAAATTTTCTCTAAATAAAATTAGACTAATATCTCGGGGGAATTTTGTTAACCAATAAAGGATTTCTGTCATGTCTTTCCTGCTTCAATAAAAATAAAATTTTCCTGACAAATTTACCTCTGAAAATTTATTCTGATAAAAAGGAAATTCCTTCAAAAATTTTAGTAAACGTCAAGAGATTTTGTCACATTCCTTAAAAAAAATAATAAAAAAAGAGTAATAAATCTGCAAAAAAATTCTGTATTAACCCATTTCTTCCTAAGGGAATTTTTTTTTTCTGATTTCTCTATAAAATAGAAAAAATCAAATTGGACTAATATAGGAGTCATGGACCGACATTCCTTGTGTCGCATACTAATTATATCATTTTCTTTTGCAGGGAGATCCTAGATACCCTAGACGGGTGTAAAAATTAAGTTCAAAATATATCAAGAATCATCTTCAGAAATACCAAAAGACGAAAAATACCGAGGCTTCAACCGTTAATTCCGGGGGGCAAACGAACACTGTCCATCTTTGACAGACAGAAGGATCCCGCGTCTTTTGAAAGACAATATGGAACCCATGAAACAAATACCTTTACCAGAGACCGATCTTAAAATTTCCTCTTATCCGAAACATGCGGAGGACTTTAGAGGACCGAGGTTCTATTAATGAACGTGGCCCACAGGAATTTCTCCCGACGCTACAGGCGACCGACACGAGCAAGTGGACGCCGAAAGAAATAAAATATGGATAAAAGTGGGCACACAACAGGTGGCCGGATTTATTACCAGCGCACTGATCGAGTTGTCATAGCGTTATTGTTTGTGATCTCAAGATGGATAGTGGGGGCCACCGCCGAACCCTTCATCAATGTTCTCGATACCATCGTCTGGAGCAATTAAACAAGAACATCAAGAAAAACATTAAGCCTCGACATCTTCGGTACCTCAAATCGTTCTGTTATGCTATGCGGAAGAAACGATAGCAGGAAAATTAAACAAAAAAAAACACGTGAAGCTTTTCTTTCATTCCATTCATCAAAGAGCATTACAACAGCTCACTGGGGAGGAAAAGTAAAGCTAAACTGAGCCCTGATAACCATTACGAAGGAGCTCAACTGACTCTCCAAACAGTTGATGCTCCGGGTGCACCGGGCGTTCTCAGGATCAAGCTCCGCGAGCCTAAAGAAGAGGCGATCGCGCTTCTCCTTAGCCTGGGCCATATTGGCCTCGTAATGCTCGACAGCAAACTCCAAGTCCGAAATCGCCGCCCTCTCGAAAGCAATATCTGCCGTAATGTCATCAAGTCTCTCCTGCAGCCAACCGCATTTGTACCTCATCATAATATTGCTCGGCTCCTGTTCGGCGTAAGTTCGGACCAAGGCCAGACGGTCCACCAACTTTCCCCTCTCACGAACTAGCCACGAAAGCTGATCATTAGCAAACTTGAAGGCTTCCTTGTGATTATCAGCCATAAATGTGACTATTTCCAGACGCTCGTGCCGGTCTCGGTAACGAGCTTTTACGACGGCAGTCACAATGACCGTCTCATAAGCGCGGTTATAGGCAGCCAGAAAATTGATGAAGAGGGTCGGGAAGTTCCGATACTCCCTCCCCAGTTGGGTACCCTCAACAGAAGCAGCGTCTAGGGTCCTGAATAAACCAAGGATTTCAGCCTCAACGGTAGAGTTTTGGGCTATATGAGCGTAACCTCTACCAAGAAGATTGTAGAGTCTCTCCCACCTAGCCAGGATTTCGGCGGAGAAGGTATGGTTAGGAGAATTGGCCATTTTTGAAAGCAGATCACGAAAGAAAGGAGGAGAGAGACGAGGCGGATGATCGGAATGCGAAGTCAAGCGGCAACCTCAAGCTAAGCAGACCCGACGTCTCTGCAGAAAAGTTGGACGGGCTGCCACCACTTTGAAAAAGAAAGAATAAAAAACGAGCTGAGTGGGAGACAAAGAAATTTTCGGCAGAAAAGGAGATACGATTCGTCTTTATTGGAGGACCCGCCAGCAAATTGACGGTGGAGACAACAACAAGGGGCCCTCTTCCAGGGAAAGATGGAAGGAGACGAGCTGGGCGAGAGATACGATGAAAAGAAAATTGAGAAAGCCAGAACACTCGAGAGAGGCAATACAGTTACTAAACCCACGTCTAATTTTAAAGGAGGCATCTTCTTGATAATTCTCATTCGTGCTCGAAAGAGAAACTCTTAAAGCATACGCAGTTTCCCAGAAAAAATCCAGAGAGTGAAAATACAAGAAGAGATATCAAACTTTGAGAAATCGTTAACCAAATCGAAGATGTCTCAACCCAACACACTTGAAAGTTATCGTTGCTTGCTAAATATGGGAGAGGAAGAGTTCGAAGCCATATTTGGGATCGAGCCTATGGAGCCCGGCCCTTCCACCGATGACGTCCAAGAGCCTGGTGAGGACAAGGACAACAACGGTAAGGGTCAAAAGAAGCGTTACCGTCGCCATACTGAGGAGCAAGTACGAAAGCTTGAAGATTTCTTCAGAACGTGTCCTATGCCAGACGGAAAACAGAAAATGGAACTGAGTCAGGAGCTAGGACTTGAACCTTCACAAATTAAGTTCTGGTTTCAAAATAGGCGAACCCGAATGAAGACTCGTCATGAGCACAACGAAGCCGAGTTTCTAAGAGTTGAAAATGAAAACCTCAGAGCGGAGAACAAGATATATAAAGAGGCTTTTGACTCCGCCACTTGCCCCAACTGCAATACTCTCCTCACCCTCGATGAAATGCATTATCTGAGGATCGAGAATGCACGTTTAAGAGGTGAGTTAGATCAGTTCATAGCAGGATCAAGTTCTGTTGGAGCAAGGTACGAAAAAATTGAGACTATGGGGCCAGCATGGATGCCTTCTGAGGAGGAAGAGAGGTATCACTACCAGGCAAGTGGCATTGACGACGAACTCGCCGCCATGATCAGGCAATTTGATGCTAATGAAGCACTAGGGTTTTAATGTGCATACGGATCCTGTATTTTAAAACTAGTGACCACGAGACCTTCAATATGGCCGATGCATACCTAATTTGGGATGAAGCCAGCTGATCATGGGAGAGCCTGCAGAGGAAGCGGAACTAATCCTGAATGAGTGAATGTGTTTTATTTCCTTGCGTGATGTGTTTTTCTGCTTTTGTGAATGTGTAAAAGCAAGGAGTAATAATCCGACTTCCCCCTATTAAATGCTCGAATCCGCCACCTCACCAACCTCGCGACAAATTGATGGCGAGTGAAAATCTGCATAAACCTGAAGGGTAACTCCGTATCGTTTCAATTTACCCTCAGTTGCTCCAAGTTTTAAAATTAAGCCCATTCTATTCTCAGGAAATTGCAAATCAACCCGAGAACGCAATCATATCCGAATACAGGTTGGATAAAATTTGGGGGCAAATCAACTCATGGGCATTACCACGGGATAGACAGCTTCGGACAAAGGAAAGTACAAGCGAAAGACGCGAACAATCTCAGAAATGGGTAATTCTGTATCGTTCTAATGTGCACATAATCATCTCAAGTCTTGAATTGTCTTATTCCATTCTTAACAGGGATTGCAAATTACCTCGAGAAATACCGTAACATGGCCCAAAGTGATACAACAGGGCTGCGTTATCCCCAAGGATTAACCCTTGAAAAGAAAGCCCCATGGACACCTACGGTCCAATGGACCGAATGGTATGGGGGATGACAGTAGGTCCGAAATATTCCGAGTTCGATCCCCAAGGGTGGGGAATGTTGTATGTATTATAAATAAATGAAACAACTTTTTGTGCATTTCTTTTTTTTACAAACAGGAATACTCGACGAGTAATATCAAAGTCAGTATTTTACCATAGTTTTCCCATAATGGTGAGGCGCCCAACAAAAGTCGAGGAAAATTCAATCCAACAAAACTGGTAAAAGAGTCGTGCAAGACATTCAAGATGAAGGGTAAATCAGTATCGTTTTCAATTTATCCCTTTTAATACTGGCTGATATGTCTCTTTTTCTTTTTACAGGAAATATTTACACTAACATTTAACATGTTGAAGGAGACAAATCCAAAAGAAAATTATGATCATCTGACAAGATCTATTCTGGTGAAAAATGGGGCAAATTGATCACAAGCTCTGAAGCGAAAAAGCAAATATGTCTTTCTTATCTCGTTTGATTTCAAGAATAATTTCTCTGCTTTTTACAGGGGCATTCAACCGCTAAACCGTGGCGGTCGCTGTCATTAAACAAACCGAAATGCTCCCTCACCCATATGCTTCATCACGTAGAGACAAAGTTTGAGACGAACCACCCCTCGACATAAGGAGTAGGCTTCCCAATTTGTTCGGTCCGCCCACATACCAGGGGCAATTCAAATCCGCCCATATTTGCACATTATATAAACACACGTAATGCTAAAAAATTGTCACATCTGCATTGTGCTTACACAGTTTATGAATTATGTATGACTATTCCGTGTGTTTAACTTACCAACTCCAACTTAGAGCATAAACTGCACAGGAGACATCAAATGTGCAGAATGGGGCATGACAGGATGAGGAAAGGCAAACCATTTCCACGCAAGTCTAACATTTTAATTTACAGATAAACAGCCTTTCCCCAGAGTGAGAGAAGGCCCTTTCGGATTGAAGTCCCCCATTCAGATTACATTCGAGGCGTTCATACTATGAGAACCTCCTTAAACAGAATTGGTAATGCAAGCTTGACAGAATAGTTTTGCATGATCCATATTTGGATTGATTGCATCATGAGTTATCACACAGACTACTTCTAATCATTGCCGACTTGGTTGAATAGTTTTACATGAACCGATCAACTCATTAATGAAAATGCTTGCACATGTTACCTCTGATACTGCCTGACAGGCAACACATTCCCAATGTTCAAACTACCTTCCAAAGTCTTGAAATTCATTCAGCGATTATTGAATGAACAAGCCTGGTTGTCGAGAAGCCACCAAGCATTTCTTCCAAATTCTCAGGTAAGTATATCTTCAACCTGAACCTTTCAAGAGAATGAATTCTGACGGTTGTTGGGGTACTCGAATCCATTGCGGTACATACAGGTATCCACCTTCTTCAATAAAGCATGATTTGTCTCAAGGACAGAAATGTTCGAGACCTTTTGATCTCTGCCTCTTTGGTTTATTCCTAAAGCGACAGGATAATATAATTTGGGTTTGAGCTTCTGCAGGATTCCTGATCTTTCCAGATTCCAGAATGGCACCCTTTGAGGTACACCAAGTCCTTCTTACAGGCAAAATAAGTCCTTCTTACAGGCAAACCAAGTCCTTCTTACAGGCAAATCAAGTCCTTCTTATAGGCACAAAGTCCTTCTTACAGGCAAATCAAGTCCTTCTTACAGGCAAATCAAGTCCTTCTTACAGGCATAAAGTCCTTCTTACAGGCAAATCAAGTCCTTCTTACAGGCAAAGAAAGTCCTTCTTACAGGCAAAACAAGTCCTTCTTACAGGCACAAAGTCCTTCTTACAGGCAAAGCAAGTCCTTCTTACAGGCAAAACAAGTCCTTCTTACAGGCACAAAGTCCTTCTTACAGGCAAAACAAGTCCTTCTTACAGGCAAAACAAGTCCTTCTTACAGGCAAATCAAGTCCTTCTTACAGGCATAAAGTCCTTCTTATAGGCAAACCAAGTTCTTCTTACAGGCACCAAGTCCTTCTTACAGGCAAACCAAGTCCTTCTTACAGGCAAACCAAGTCCTTCTTACAGGCAAAACAAGTCCTTCTTACAGGCACAAAGTCCTTCTTACAGGCAAATCAAGTCCTTCTTACAGGCAAAACAAGTCCTTCTTACAAGCAAAACAAGTCCTTCTTACAGGCAAATCAAGTCCTTCTTACAGGCATAAAGTCCTTCTTATAGGCAAACCAAGTTCTTCTTACAGGCACCAAGTCCTTCTTACAGGCATAAAGTCCTTCTTACAGGCAAACCAAGTCCTTCTTACAGGCAAACCAAGTCCTTCTTATAGGCACCAAGTCCTTCTTATAGGCAAACTAAGTCCTTCTTACAGGCAAACCAAGTCCTTCTTACAGGCACAAAGTCCTTCTTACAGGCAAATCAAGTCCTTCTTACAGGCACAAAGTCCTTCTTACAGGCACAAAGTCCTTCTTACAGGCAAATCAAGTCCTTCTTACAGGCATAAAGTCCTTCTTACAGGCAAACAAAGTCCTTCTTACAGGCAAATCAAGTCCTTCTTACAGGCAAAGTAAGTCCTTCTTACAGGCAAAACAAAGTCCTTCTTACAGGCAAATCAAGTCCTTCTTACAGGCAAAGCAAGTCCTTCTTACAGGCACAAAGTTCTTCTTACAGGCAAAGCACCAAGTCCTTTTTATTGGCACCAAGTCCTTTCTACAGGCACCAAGTCCTTCTTACAGGTATCTCCATGTGGTGACCTACCATACGGGTCAAATCTCAATCAAAATTTAATCAGTAGAATCCTTTTATTAGGAATCTACCATGGTACGACCCACCATACGGGTCAAATGGTATGACCCACCATACGGGTCAAATTTTAATTCAATTTTTAATCAGTAGAATCCTTTTATTAGGAATCTACCATGGGTTGATCCACCATACGGGTTCAAGTTCAACCACCCTAAAGTTTTTTTATATAACGAATCCTTAGGTTCTCATTTCATTTTCAGTGGAACAATCATGTCACGACTCTTTTTATTTACTTGTATTGAGTCGATAAGAATCCAGGTGTCATCTCGTCTTTGAAATGAACCTCTACCGAGCTTCCTTTCAAAGAGGGGCAGCTGTTGACACCTGATTTTTAATCATTTTTTCAATTGCTAAAGTAATAAAAAATCCATAAAAATTCATAAAATTGAAAAATCAACTTTGGGGACCTTAGCCAAGCCTAGGGAACCAATTTTGACCAAAAAACGATTTTTCATATTTTCAGTATTTTTACGTATTTTTTATTTATTTATTTTCGAAAATTAATAGAAAATCCAGAAAAATTCATAAAATTGAAAAATCAACTTTGGGAACCTTAGCCAAGCCTAGGGAACGAATTTTGACCAAAAAATAATTTTTCATATTATATATATTTTAATTTTTTTTTAAAAAAATACAAAAATATTTGAAAATTTTGGAAAAATAACATTTGAGGCCAAAAAATACACAAAGATAGTTAATATTTTTATTTTAAATCTATTTTCATATTGGCCATCGCAAATTCAGAAAAATCCAATTCGAGTCACGTGTTCCTTCACGAGTATAATCTCGAATCGGGCCTAAAAAAATTTAATTTGAGTCAACTTATTTTAACTTTCACTTTTTATGAGTTGTGACATTGTCTTCTAATATTTTAAATTTTCATCTTGGCCCAATTATACCCAGAATGACTTAATTTTGCAAAAGGGCTTTAATTAAATTATACATTATTTTCAGCGACAAGAAATGAGCTTAAATTTGACATGTGGTAAATTTTGGTGTGTCAAAAATTGTGAGGAGATTTGGACTTAAAGAAATATATTTTTTTCAGGGACTGAATTGTAAATACTTAAAATTCAAGGACTAGAGTGCAAATACCTAACTCTTGAAGGATTATTTTACAAATAATAAAAAGAAGAGTTAGTGGATAAATTAGAATAGAGAAGGGAAGATGAAGAAGAGGAGATGAAGAAGAGAAGTTGGAGAAGAATGGATGGAGAAAATAAGATAAGAATAGAGAAGGGAAGATGGAGATGAAGAAGAGTTAGTAGAGAAATTAGAATGGAAGATAAGAATAGAGAAGGGAAGATGGAGATTAAGAAGAGTTAGTGGAGAAATTAGAATGGGAGATAAATATGGAGAAGGGAAGATGAAGATGAAGAAGAGTTAGTGGAGAGATTAGAATGTGAGATAGAGATGGAGAATGGAAGATGAAAATGAAGAAGAGTTAGTGGAGAAATTAGAATGGGAGATAGAGTTAGTGGAAAAATTAGAATGGGAGATAGATGAGTAGGTTATAAAAGGAGGAAGAAGTGAGCTTGAGAAAAGATTCTAGAGAGAGAAAATTTGAAGTGTTTGGGAGAATTTTTTGAGAGAAAATTTTGGATGTTTGAGAGAGTTTTGGGAGATTGAAGAAAATTTTGAGAGAAAGAAAATACCAAAAGAGAGAGAATTTTGAAGATGATGGGAGTTTAAAGCTAGGGGTTATCATCACAAATTCCTTCATCGATCAATATAAATCAAGAGTTCATCCTCGTCAACGAGCAAACAAATTCAAGCTAAGTGTTTTTATTTATTCATTTATTTATGGTTTTACTCGCAAATTAGCACAAATTGTATACACTTTCTCCCTCTCCTTTTTCTTCCATATTTTATGTCAGGAGAAGGATATCTCTACGTCAACAGCAAAAATCTCGTCGAGATGCAAAAATCGGCCCAGACAAGCTCCTAAGCTGTCCACCGATTTCTCAACTGATCTGTGACTGAAAGTCCCTCTTAATTCAAAAGAAACTCTCTATATTGGGAACATAGAGAGCGAAAATCAATTATAGAAATCCCTCCCAAAAAAATGGGAGATAAGTACTCTTTCTACTCTTCTGGTTTTAGGTGCAGATTAGCACATATTTTGTATACTAACACTTCACTCTATTTTATGTCAGGAAGCCGCAGCTCTATATCAATGGTCAATCCTATGGAAGCACAAAATCGGCTTGGAGGAGTCCTCAAGCGCGCACAAATTTCAAATTGTTGAATCAATTCGTTGTATTTCATTTTAAAAAATTCATACCCCAAAATGGAGAGGACAAAGTCCATCCGCAATTTAAATACCTGCACCATAAATCCCAAAGGGAAGAGCCAAGCCAATGCTTAGCCTCCCATTGGAGGTTTTTACTTATAGTAGTTAAATACCTGCAACTTAAATACCTGCACCTTAAATCCCAAAGGGAAGAGCCAAGCCAATGCTTAGCCTCCCATTGGAGGTTTTTACTTACAGTAGTTAAATACCTGCACCTTAAATCCCAAAGGGAAGAGCCAAGCCAATGCTTAGCCTCCCATTGGAGGTTTTTACTTACAGTAGTTAAATACCTGCAACTTAAATACCTGTACCTTAAATCCCAAAGGGAAGAGCCAAGCCAATGCTTAGCCTCCCATTGGAGGTTTTTACTTACAGTAGTTAAATACCTGCAACTTAAATACCTGTACCTTAAATCCCAAAGGGAAGAGCCAAGCCAATGCTTAGCCTCCCATTGGAGGTTTTTACTTACAGTAGTTAAATACCTGCAACTTAAATACCTGTACCTTAAATCCCAAAGGGAAGAGCCAAGCCAATGCTTAGCCTCCCATTGGAGGTTTTTACTTACAGTAGTTTAAATACTTGCAACTTAAATACCTGTACCTTAAATCCCAAAGGGAAGAGCCAAGCCAATGCTAGGCCTCCCATTGGAGGTGTTTATTCACTGTCATGTACTTCCTATAATTTAATTTTTGAATCATCAGACCCAAAAGATGAGTAGGTCGTAATACTGCACAGAAGTCGTTAACACACTCCCTCTTTCGGCTTCAGGGAATCTTTAACACTTAAAAAATATAACAAATAAAAATATATACCATCCATGCATCCTATTTAAAATGTGAAAACACAAAAGAGAATACCCTACTAGAGCCTTAAGAATAAACCAAGCCTGAGTTGCCGAATTAGGATATCCATGAAATTAAGGTACCGAAAGGGCATTAGTTTTAATCAACTAGTGTAACCAAGTCCCCGAGCTCATAATCTCTGGTTCGCAGGAATAAATTAGTTCTCCCGCTAATTTATTTAGGTTTCTAATCGACCTACCAAGAACGATTAGTGCCGACTCTAAATTTCAAAATTATTTAAACAAAAACCGAAGTTGCGATTCGGTAGGGCTTGGGAGGGTCCGCGTTAGGTTAGTCAAATCTAATTAACCTAATAATCCGTTAACCCCCTAATTTAAAAATATTTTTAGAGGGTCGCGACATCAGGACACAACCAAACTTGTGCATACAGATCGGTTTAAGGTTCATTACCTTTCTGAGTTGTCCTGCTTATTCAATAATCTTTTTTTATCTCAAAAATTATATTGTTTCCACCTTTTGTTGGTCATAATCAACATTTGTGAAGTTTTAATTGTTTACATATTAATTTTCAGGATGGGATTGAGGTAAATGGCGATGGTTTTTTTCTTCAAGCCTTAAAAGAAGCTATGGATGATGTGACTTTAATTTCTGAAGCTGTATTCGGAGAACTCGATAGCAGATCTAGCTAATTTATCTTTTTAGTGTGTAGTTGCTAATATTATTTGTGTGAGCTCTCATTGAGAATGGATTGGAGTCGTTAATTATGTTTTGCCTCTTACTCGGAGAATTTTCTGATTTTTTAGAATTTTTGGATTTTCGTCATATTTTTATGTTTTTTTTTTATTTTCTAGAGTTTTTGTAATTTTTCTAGAAATTTTTTAATCAATTGGAATTTTTATTATTATTATCTGGACTGGGTTGACCCAACGGGTGCCTCATGGGCGCCCAAGCCGAACCACATTTGCCATGCCATTCACTGAGGTATATTCAAGTGTTCAAACACATAGAAAATATTTCAGCCTAGAAACCCAGTTCAAGGGAGCGTATTGTCTAACATTTTTCTTGCTCTTCGCCACAAAAATTTTAATTTTATTTTTGGTGATTTGGGGGCCAAAATAAAAATTCCAATTGAGCCATTTTGTCACAACTGACGGTCAAATACTAAATGTGTCATTATAATTTTTGATAGTCAAATACTAAATGTGTCATTGTAAGTATTGCACCTATTATTAAGGTTTTTTGAATTTCTTTGTAACTAATGTATAAGGAGCGAGCCAACAATTGATTTTAAAATTTTAATTTATATCTTTACATATAGGCAGTGTTGCTTTGGCAAATGGTAACGTGGCTCTATCTTATGGAGAATTCTTGCATTTGTCACGCAACTTTTCATTGGCAAAGGAGGTCTACCAGAAGGTAATTCGGGGGACTTCTGAGGACGTTGAATTTGCAGAAAACACTTCGGGAGCTTGTAATATGGCTTCTTAGGAAGTTCTGTTTGCAGCTACCTGTGCTTTGGGACAGCTTGAGTCACATTTGGGGTAGGTCATATTAATATGGACATTTTCCATGTGATATATTTGCTCTTAGGCCTCGTTCACCATTGTAAACCTCTTTGCTTTCAGAAATTTCAGTGATGCTGAGGAGATATTAACCAAGGCTTTAACTAAAACAGAGGAACACTTTGGTGCGCTAGAATTGCAATCTTCTTTTTGTTTCTTTTTTAACTTTTAAATTGACTTACCATCTTGCAGAATTGACTACTGGCAAGTATTTTGACATATTTCCCTGCCGTCATTGAATTGTATTTAGGATCACATCATCCCAAGGTTGGCATCATCTTAACTTGCGTAGCACTCATGTTCCGATGGAAAGCGATTCAAGAGCATTCGAGTTCTATCTTGGTTCAAGAGGTAAATAGTAAATGTCTCTTTGTCAAACCTGTAATCTGACACGTCCATTGTAAGCTTCATGTATTAATGTCCATATCCGGTTGCATCTTTATAGGGACTTCTTAGAAAGGCCACAGAATTGCTCAAAGCTCCTACATTAGAGAGTGCAGGTATATGGATAAATTGTTTATATGCTCTTTCAACATGTTACAAGCTATAGGAATTCCTAATGCTTGCTAGTGTCGTTGTGGTATAGGAGTGGAAGCAAAGGTTCACAGAAGAGATGTTGTTGCCCTTGCGAGGGGTATGTATGAGTGTTTGAGTATCACAATTCGTACTTGTGAGGACTATTTATTAGTGTCCGACTATGGCAATTCTGCATCCTAATCATGTTAGCTAATGTCTCTAGTTTGTCTAGATGGTTATTATAAAATTAATTTGCCAGATTTACATGGATAGCTTCCAATTAAAAGATCTAATTAGGATTTTATGGAGGAAAACGAGAAGGTCCACATGTTTCTAGTCAATACCGTCATCTTTTCTCTTGCTTAGCAGTATAGCTTAGCATTTGTCTCATGGTTTGTAAGAACATATTTGTCATTCTTGTTAAAGATACTTTGTATCCCACTCGTCACACATGCAATAGGACCTGTTGTGGATATGCTGGCTTACAGCATTAAATAGCCTTTGTCCGTCGACAATCTAGATGCCTTAACCTACATGCCTTAATGGAGGTGCGCATGCAGAGATCCTCTGCGTTCAGGAGAATAGAAAGGGCGAGGGAGAGAAACTGAAGAGCTGGGCAGAGTCTGCATGGAGGAATCGTTGCATGTCACCATCCAACGCGCTTGATTGTTCCAAATCCTCTTCCCAAGTGTCAATTGTAGATTCTCGGATCTGCCGGGTGCTGTAAGCTGTGTGTTTTTATGTTACTCGGTAGAAGTTTGAGCATCTGTAGAGTGAAGTGAGATATGCATAAGTCTGTCAAACTGCGTTGGGTTTGGAAAATGATAGAAACAGTTAAAATCTTGCTACAGTTTACAAAACTTGTCTGTTTGGAGCGATCTCTACCATTTTCTGATGAGCCGATTGTGAACACTAGGGAGGTTAGCTGCCTCGTGGTTACGAAGCCTTGTGATGTCTCAAATTTAGTCGCTTTTAGTTCAACTCTTATGTGCAATTTGTGCATACAGCTTATAGTTTATTAGCTAGCTGTCGCGACCCTAAGAATTTTTCATCGGGCGAACGGATTGTCAGGTTAATTAGATTAACTAACCTAACGCGGACCCTCCCAAGCCCTACCAAATCGCAAATTTGGATTTTTGTTCAAATGATTTTAGAATTTGGAGTCGCCACGAATCGTTTTTGGTAGGTCGATTAGAAACCTAAATAAATTAGCGGGAGAACTAATTTATTTCTACGAACCAGAGATTATGAGTTCGAGGACTTGGTTACGTTAGATTACTCTAACGCCCTTTTGGTACCAATTTCATGAAAACTCATTTGGGGTGATTTGGAAAAATTTGGGTTAGACCGACCAGAAGGGTAAAATGGTCATTTTTTCAAGGATCGGGAAGAGAAAACAGGTCAACCAATGGAATGTGATCATTCCTTATTTCCCACAATTTTTTTGGATTTTTCTGAAATTTTTCGAGACAATTTACCCATAAGGAGAAAAATCGTCATTTTAAAAATATCAAGGAAGGCAAATCATTCAAAAATGAAATTGGCCAGTTGAAATGACCCATTTCCTGATTTCTGAGATTTTTGAGAATTTTCTGCCATTTTCCAAGACTTTTAAGCTTTTTTATTTTTTTTTATTTTGGGACACTCCAAAAATTCTTTTACAATTTTTCTAGAATTTTCCTCTATATTTGTTTTTGACATTTTCTGCATTTTCTGAAATTTATTTATTTGTTTGTTTGTTGTTTGTTTTTGTTCTTTTGTCTTTTATTTATTTATTTATTTGTTTATTATTGTTATTATTGTTATTATTATATATTTCTATTTTTATCTTTATTTTTATTCTTATTTTTTTTTTGGATCGGGGGTCGACCAGGCCCATTAGGCAAGGATTCGAGTCGGGTCTTAAAGGCCCAAATCTATCTGAGGAAGGCAACACCTATTGGGCCTAACCTGTTGGTATTCTTTTAATGATTAAGCCCAAGGTCTATTAACGTTTATTCAATCCTTTCTCTTATTGGGCCTAATGCCCTCTTAGCCCAACCAGCCAAAACCAAACCCATTCACCACAACAGCCCAACTAAGAAACCAATGCGACACAACGTAAGCATTCAATTTAACTTCTCCCACAGCCCACGTTCCTTTACCTTTCCTCTTCCGTTTATCTATTATTTTTTAGTTTGACCATCAACACCAATGATGAACATCCTCTAGACCAGTTTCACAACCAAATGCTACAGAAGACATAATTAGGGGGGCTAGATGACTTACCTGAGTAGCCACAAACTTGGCCTGATATCCGTTGACGATTGTTGAGCGCAGCTCTGGACGAGGCTCGGTCTGGGATTCCGGCCCTACGGGAGTCTGGTTATTCTTGGATAAGCCATCCTCATAGTTCATGGAGAATACTAACTTAAGGAGGCCAAATACATGCTCAGAAGTAGGTCCACGTTTCAAATCTTTATCATGCAATATAAACAGGCACGTATCTACTGGTTTCCCATGCAGCGAGGGAGTTCCAACCATGGAGTAGAGATGGTTTGTCAAATTGCCTTTATAGGCCTTCGTATCCTCAACCCCGTGGCCAACCTCATTGCCGTCTCCCTTGTATGGCCAATCGTTCTCAGCCACCACAATCTCCACATTTTTTAACCCAAACGAGTTTAATGCAAAGCGTACATAATAAGCCTCAGCATCAAACATGTTGGTGTACTTAATATTGGTAGTGGAATCGGGCCTCCCAATACTTAGGTTGAAGCGAGCAGGAAGCCAATGTCTCAGGCCTATGAGCACTCCAGAAGATGGTGACTCGGACGACTTAAAAACGACCAAAGAATACATCAAAGATGGGCATCATCCAGACCATCCCGATTCAGCTCGTGACGTTGCTCGAGGATGTCACAATGTCTTCGTGAAGCTTCTTTGTCAATGCTCAAACCGAGCTTCAACACACAATGGATTCTGTTGCCAAATGCGTTGGCGACGTCAAGGCCGAAGCTAAGGTTCAGGAGCGTAATCTCCAAGAGCAAAGGGATGAGGTTCTCCACCGATTCGTCATTCTTGTCTGCGTCTGCCCTCTTCCTGAGCTTTCTTGTTTGGACTTCCAAGGGAGATCATCTGCTCCCCCGGGAAGATGAACTGCTTCACGGTGCCAATCCTTGATCGATTCTATCGAGGACTCCCCTCATGAAATTTTTTACCCGAAAATGCGCTTCCCACGTCCATGCCAAGTGCCTCGTGGTTGAGATCTGCCACTCGAATTCTCCTATTTGGACTTCAAAAGGAAATAGTATGCTTTAATGAGAGCCCCTCTACTCTCTTAGTAGCTTCACCAGTAAAAGAATTACACAAGGTCTCCCCCCTGATTTGACTTGTTTGCCTCTGATAGTCTGGAGCTCGCCAGCTATTGGTGGCTTTAGAAAGGATGGTAATGGAATGGTCAAGTCATCTTTCTCCTGTTGGAATTCCAGAGTAGTCAATGGGACTCCTTCCAGTAATGAGGTCCATGAGCAGAACCTCAAAACTGTACACGTCACTCCCCTCAATAAGCATGGATGTGCTTGCATGGTCAGGAGAGACATAGCTGAGAGTGCCCATCTTGGGGTGCTTCGCGTTTGGATTCTTGTGTGAGGCTCAGTTGACTCCGCTCAAGGAGATGTAAACGGTGTTCGTTCTTTTTTACCGAGTCGGACGCTACGCCAATGGAACTTCAGTGAACCAAGAATAGAGGAATCATAAACAAGGGCGTTGATGTGAGGAGGCTCCATTTGTGCACGTCAACGGGGTCTGATTTGGGACGTAGGGAATCGTTGATGTTGTTGGGTGGTGCTGGTCAGAAGCTGCGTCGAAGGGTCTTCAGGGGTTATGTCATGGACCGTATTCATTTTTCGAAAGCACGGTTAGTCAAGGGATGACCAACGACTGATCCATCACAGGCAGAAGAGATCAATCGCTTGTCATAGCGGCAGAGACTTCAACAAAATTTCTAGCAAAAGACAGCGCCAAAGGATGAGCAACCATGGCATGGAAAGCCTCAACCCATTTGTGCAGTGTGCCAGCGAGAGGCCCCCCCAAGGTATTCTTCACTAGCTTGACTTGATGAGGACTTGGAGTGGATTGGCGAGAGTCTGAGTGCCCCCCCTCCTTCGCACAACTCTATCACTAAAAAGGCCCCGCGTTGTCGTCCCCGTACGTGTTTTTTCCGATCACGATGTTGGGGTGCATGCTCTTGTCAGCCCCTCTTCTCAAGCTCTGCCGCCAAAACAGCGTAATGGTGCCGGTGACGGGAAGAACTCGACGATGGTCCGGCGGCTACTGTGGACAGGGGTGGTGGTGTGTCAAGGCTCACCGGTCGCCCTGTTGAAGTTATGTATCAGTTCAGCTGCTAATATTTTGTCATTCTGTTATTCATTCAAATTGTTTATTAGATGGTTAGTTTGTTAGCTATTTTTCAGGAGGTGAAGCAAGTCTGTTTCTCTGTTAGCTATTTTCTAGGAAGTGGAAATATTTGTTTTGCACGTTTGAGTCAGGTTCTATTTAAGCTTGTACTTGACATTTTTTTGTAGAATGAATGAAGTTTATTCTGATTTCTTCATCCTCTCTTTCTCTCCGTGAAAACAGAGGTTTGTGTGTATTAGCATTTTCTGCTTCTGAAAGATTCAGATTCAGAAGCAACTTCTGACTTCCTTCTGAAGGATTCAGATTCAGAAGCAACTTCTGATTTCCTTCTGAAAGATTCAGGAGCAACACTGGTATCAGAGCCCTGCTGATCTTAAGGGACTTGTGAGAGAGTGCTAATTTGAAGAAGAGGAGGAAAGATGGAACAAACTGGTGTACCGGCTGGAGCTCCAACCTTCGATGGAGACAACTACCAGGCATGGGCAGTAAAGATACAAGCTTTCATGGAGGGTTCAGACCTTTGGGAAGCTGTAGAAGAAGATTACGAGGTTGCTGATCTACCCAACAACCCAACTATCAATCAAATCAGGTATCATAAAGAGAGGGTGACTCGAAAAGCAAAGGCAAAATCTTGTCTGTTTTCTGCTGTCTCTTCGACTATATTTACTAGAATCATGAAAAAGAATTCAGCGCATGATATATGGAATTATTTGAAGGAAGAGTATGAAGGGGATGAGAGAGTGAAAGGGATGAAGGTGCTGAACTTGTTAAGGGAGTTTGAAAGGCAGCAAATGAAAGAAAGTGAGTATGCGAAAGAGTTTGTTGATAGGCTAGTTGATATAGCCAATAAGATAAGGGTGATAGGGACTGATATAGATGATAAAAGGCTGGTTCAGAAGATTTTGGTTGCAGTGCCTGAAAGGTTTGAAGCAACCATTGCTTCCCTTGAGAACACAAAGGACATTTCAGACATCAAACTTGCTGAAGTCCTAAGTGCTCTGCAGGCTCAGGAGGAAAGGAGGCTTATGAGGAAGAATGAGCCTATCGAAGGTGCCCTGCTAGCCAAGCTGAAGCTGAATACTACAGAAAAGGGAAGAGGATGGAACTAGAATAGAAGATATGGTGAGACCGGTCATAGTCATAGCCATGGAGGTTCAAGCAGTGGTGGACATGACAGGAAGTGGAATGCAGTTCCATGTAAGCATTGTGGGAAGAAAAATCATCCTCACTTCAAGTGTTGGAGGAGACCAGACGTGAAGTGTAGGAGGTGTCATAAGATGGGCCATGTTAAGGCCATTTGCAAGGAGAAACATCAACAATAGCAAGCTGAAAGTCAAACTGCAGTAGCCAGTGAAGTGGAGCACCTGTTTGTTGCCTCCTGCTTCATCTCAAATGCATCTAGAGATGGATGGCTCGTGGATAGTGGTTGCACTAATCACATGACAGGTGATGAAAGGCTATTCAGCAATTTAGATAAATCTGTGAAGTCTAAAGTCAGGATTGGAAATGGAGAACGTATAGAAGTAGAAGGCAAAGGTGATGTAGTGCTTGAAGGTCCCGGTGGTGCTAAGCTTATCACAGAGGTTATGTTTGTGCCAAAGATAGATCAGAACCTGCTGAGTGTGGGTCAGTTAGTAGAGAAGGGGTTGAAAGTTGTATTTGAGAAGAGTGAGTGTGCCATAGGAGATGAGAATGGTCACATCTTTTTTAGGATTCCTATGAGAAACAAGTGTTTTACATTTGATCCAGTTGATGAGAATCATGATGCCATGAAGAGTATACAAGATGAGGAGTTATGGCATAGAAGATTGGGTCATTTTCACAGCAAGGGGTTGCAATACTTGCAGCAAAATGAAATGGCAGTGGGATTACCTATGTTGCAGAAGGAAGTAACCAGCTGTAGAGCATGTTTGCAAGGCAAGCAAGTGAGGATTTCTTTTAAAAGATCAAATTGGAGAGCCAGTGAGAAGCTGCAGCTAATTCACACTGATGTGTGTGGTCCAATGCTAGAGGAATCACTGAATGGTAGTAAATACCTCATCACTTTCATAGATGACTACACTAGAATGTGTTGGGAATACTTCATGAAGACCAAGGCTGAAGTTGATGAGATTTTTCTAAGGTTCAAAAGAGAAGTAGAGAAGGAGAGTAGCTGTAATATCAAGGCAATCAGGTCAGATAATAGAGGAGAATACACCTCAGGCAGATTCAAGGCCATATGTGATAATGCAGGGATCAAGTATCAACTCACTGTGCCATACACTCCACAGCAAAATGGAGTGAGTGAAAGGAAGAACAGAAGTATTATGGAGATGGTTAGATGCATGCTACATGAGAAAGAACTTCCTAAGAAGTTCTGGGCTGAGGCTGCCAATACTGCAGTCTTCCTTCTGAACAGGCTGCCCACTAAAGCTCTCAACAAGTAAACACCATTTGAAGTATGGCATGGATACAAGCCTAAGGTGAGTAACCTAAAAGTGTTTGGTTGCATTTGCTATTTATTGGTTCCTTCTATTAAGAGGGATAAACTTGATCAAAGATGAGAAGCATGTATCTTTGTGGGATATAGCTTGCAATTTAAGGCTTATAGAGTTTATCATCCTGCTAGCAATAAGGTTGTGGTGTGTAGAGATGTGAGCTTTATGGAAGATAAGAAGTGGGACTGGTCTGTGGAAGGAAGCAAGGCTGAAAAGAATGCAGTATATCAAGATGATGGGCCATTGCAGGTTGAACCAAATGAAGTAGTGGACAATGATCTAGTTGATCATGCTCCTGCGAGGGGCACTAGGTCTCTTGCTGAGATCTATGAGAGTTGCAATACAGCTATGTTTGAACCAGCTAGCTATGAGAAAGCAAGTGAAGATGTGAAATGGTGTGCTGCAATGGAAGAAGAAATCAGAATGATTGAGAAAAACCAGACATGGGATCTGGTTGAAAGGCCTAGAAGCAGAAAGGTAATTGGAATGAAGTGGGTATTCAGGACAAAGTTGAATCCTGATGGCTCAGTATATAAGCACAAAGCAAGGCTTGTTGTCAAAGGCTATGTGCAGGTATGGGGGGCAGACTACTCTGAAACCTTTGCTCCAGTGGCAAGGTTGGATACCATAAGGATGCTGCTGGCAATTGCTGCACAAAAGGGCTGGCAAGTATTTCAGCTGGATGTGAAGTCAGCTTTCCTGAATGGAGAGCTAGTGGAGGAGATCTATGTTGAGCAACCTGATGGCTTTGTAGTGAGAGGCAAGGAAGATCATGTGTATAAGTTAAGGAAAGCCTTGTATGGCTTGAAGCAAGCTCCAAGAGCCTGGTATAGTAAAATTGATGAGCATCTGCAGGAACTTGGATTTAAAAGAAGTTTGAGTGAAGTGACTCTATATGTGAAGAAGGGTGCAAAAGGTATAGCAATTGTCTCTCTTTATGTTGATGATCTTCTGGTTACTAGTGACTGTGAGGAACAAACTGAAGAGAGGGTTGATGAAGCAATTTGAAATGACTGATCTTGGACTAATGTTTTACTTTCTGGGAATGGAGGTGCAACAGAGGAAAGGTGAGGTGTTCATCTGTCAAAAGAAATATCTAAGAGAGATCTTAAAGAGATTTGAGATGGAGGAATGTAGAAGTGTGAGCACTCCTATGAATCTAAAGGAGAAGCTGCAAAAGACTGAAGGAGCTGAGCCTGCTGATGAAGGATTATACAGAAGTTTAGTCGGCTGCTTAATGTATCTAACTGCAACAAGACCAGATATCTTGTATGCAGTAGGTGTGCTTTCAAGATTCCTAAGTTGTGCTGGTGAAGAGCACTTGGTAGCTGCAAAAAGGGTTATTAGATATCTGAAAGGCACTCAGTCGTTTGGTGTCAAGTTCACTAAAGTGAATAATTGCAGGTTGCAAGGCTTTGCTGACAGTGATTGGGCTGGTTCAGTCGAAGATATGAGGAGTACAACTGGTTTTTGCTTTACTTTGGGATCTGGATGTTTCACCTGGAGCTCAAAGAAACAAGAAGTGGTTGCTCAGTCCACTGCAGAAGCTGAGTTTCTAGCAGCTACAGCAGCAGCCAATCATGCAATATGGTTGAGAAAGCTGATGCAGGACCTGGAGATGGGAGTTGAAGAACCAACCGAGATACTTGTGGACAATCAAGCTGCATTAGCTATATCTCAAAACCCTATTTTTCATGGGAGAACCAAGCATTTCAAGATTAAGTTTTACTACTTGAAGGAAGTGCAACAAGAAGGTGAAGTGAAGCTACTCTATTGCAAGACAGAAGATCAGGTGGCTGATGTGTTTACTAAGCCACTACAAGCAAGCAGGTTCGAATTACTGAAAAAGAAGGTTGGAATGTGTTCTATTCCTTAAGACAAAGAGGAGCTGTTATTGGAAAAATAAAAGTTTGCAGCAGCAACTGATCCAAGGAGGAGTTTGTTGAAGTTATGTATCAGTTCAGCTGCTAATATTTTGTCATTCTGTTATTCATTCAAATTATTTGTTAGATGGTTAGTTTGTTAGCTATTTTTCAGGAAGTGAAGCAAGTCTGTTTCTCTGTTAGCTATTTTCTAGGAAGTGGAAATATTTGTTTTGCACGTTTGAGTCAGGTTCTATTTAAGCTTGTACTTGACATTTTTTTGTAGAATGAATGAAGTTTATTCTGATTTCTTCATCCTCTCTTTCTCTCCGTGAAAACAGAGGTTTGTGTGTATTAGCATTTTCTGCTTATGAAAGATTCAGATTCAGAAGCAACTTCTGACTTCCTTATGAAGGATTCAGATTCAGAAGCAACTTCTAATTTCCTTCTGAAAGATTCAGGAGCAACACGCCCTAGAACTCCTCTCACTCCCAGTTTTTCTTTCAGATTTTTCCTTTCTACTCCAAATAGCCTGCCCGTGATCTCCAAAGCCCCCGCTAAAGAAATGGCTCCTCATGGTTCTAACAGGGCGAAGCGAAGTCTCAACTATCCATGTTTCTTATATCTTCTGCGTCGCGAGAAGGGACGAGCTTGGACGGAGGATTTAGCATCGCCAGAATCTATCTACCGCCACTGGATCATTGCCCATCAACTTTAAACACCAGCGCCGAATCCCCGAGAAGCTGAGAAAAGAGAAGATGAAACTGCCAATCTGGGGGAGTTGAAGTACTCTTGATCGCAGGCGTTGGAAGTTAGAGACCAAGAAGATTCTCCGCTGGGATCTCCAGATCACTGGCAGAGGGACCGAGCCGAGCTGTGGAATTCTCTTGCTCGTCCTGTCGTAGAACCCCGATAGAGGAGTTGATTCTCTTGCTGGCGTCCTCCTGAGGGCCTGAAGTTCTGCCCCTTCTCTCGGATTCTCCTCTGATCATCCGTCAACGACGCGTGCCCATTATGCGCAGAGTTTCTTAACAAACAAAGAAGCGAAGACAATAAGGCATTCTAGCTCTAGTGTCACCGTGGACCAATCTCTGTTTAGCATTATAGAGGGCAAGACTTTGGTTGGAACGGGGTTGATGCAACTCGAGACCATCAGCTTAGTGTCTGAGTCTTTCAGCTCGGTGATGCCTCGGCTATGGACGCCACGATGGGTTTAGCACGATAGGATGGGCTTCAAACGTCCCTCACTAACAAGTAGGCCCTTCTCCTTCACAGTTGTCAATGTTGACCAACCGAATTTGGGCATATTTAACATCAAAGTCTATGGGCAGCCATTCTTGTTATTTCCACCACCAACAACATAGCGGCTCCCACCAATGGGAACACGAGCATGACTTACTCCTGGAGTAACCATATCGCCTCGAATCTCAGGTTGGGACCATCCCTTCATCTGCAAGTCCATTACGTGTGGATTACTGAAGAAGATCGAATAAGAGCACCCACCAAAAACTATAAGATAATGATCCCATGTTTAGTAGCTATGTGATCAAATCAGGAAGCTGGAAGTGTCTATGTTGCCTTAAGAAGTTCCCAGCTCATTATACTCTTTCCTCAAAAAGGCCGATACATGCCAGCTGATGGACAGCGAGCAGCCTCTACCTCTCAGTTTCAGTAGACTCCAGCCATGATCAACCTTTGTTATTTGTTAACAAGGCTAAATATTTGCACAGCCCTGTCATTATTTAGACAATCGGGAAGTTCATGCAAAGATACTTGCAAGCACGAAGTTGCAAGGACGCAGGAGTTCCCTTCATGGGCATACTCCATGAACGTCACAGCATCATCTTTAGAGGAAACAAGAGCTGCGAGTCTCCTAGCACATATGTCTTTTAGTCTTTCACAGCAGAAGCAAATTGCGAAGACGAGTATCCCCAATGAAAGATTAGGAGGAGCTTCCTCCTAATTTCCCTTCACGCTAAACTCATTGGTAGCTCTCGAGCCTGAAGTGGAGATATTATTCTCAGGCAAATCTAAGTCCTCTCACACCGAGAGCCCGAGAACAAGTCACACACTGAATGGTTAGAGCCCAAAGAAGCAAGCATACCCCGCATTTAAGTTGGACGGATACAATCTTCCATGATGCCATCGCTTCGATGGTCTGTGTAAGAGAAATTTGCTAGCACCTGAAATCACCGGCGCTGGTGACTTGAATAAATGAATGAGTTGAAAATGGAGGAATGAGTATTGACACTTGATTTTTAATCATCTTTTCTCTTTTAAAATTAATAAAAAAAATCCATAAAAATTCATAAAATTAAAAAATCAACTTTGGGGACCTTGGTCAAGCCTAGAGAACCAATTTTGATCAAAAAATAATTTTTCATATTTTCAGTATTTTTGATTTTTTTATTTTCGAAAATTCATAAAAAAAAATCAAGAAAAATGAGAAAATTGAAAACTTTGAGTAAAAAATAATTTTTCATATTTTTTGTATTTTTTTAAATATAATTTTTAGAAATTAGGAAAATATTTAATAAATAATAGCATTTGAGGCCACAAAAATACATAAAAATAATCAATATTTTTCCTTTAATTCGGGGTCGTGTATTCCTTAACGAGCATAATCTCGAATCGGGCCTAAAAAAATTCAATTTGAGTCAATTTATTTTTATTTTTCACTTTTAGGAGTTGTGACATTGTTCTTTAATATTCCAAATTTTCATCCTGGCCCAATTATACCCAGAATGACTCAATTTTACAAATAAGGCTTTAATTAAATTTTGCATTATTTTCAATAGCAAGAAATGAGCTTAAATTCAATATGCGATAGGTGTGTCGAAAATTGTGAGGAGATTTGGACTTAAAGAAATATTTCTCCAGGGACTGAATTGCAAATACTCAAAATCTCATGGACTAGAGTACAAATACTTAACACTTGAGGGATTATTTTGTAAATAACAAAAAGAAGAGTTAGTGGAGAAATTAGAATAGAGAAGGGGAGATGAAGATGGGAAGATGGAGAAGAGGAGATGAAGATGGGAAGATGGAGAAGAGGAGATGGAGAAGAGAAGATAAAGAAAATAAGATGAGAATAGAGAAGGGAAGATGGAGATGAAGAAGAGTTAGTAGAATGGGAGATAGATATGGAGAAAGGAAGATGAATATGAAGAAGAGTTAGTGGAGAAATTAGAATGGGAGATAGAGTTAGTGGAAAAATTAGAATGGGAGATAGATGAGTGGGTTATAAAAGGAGGAAGAAATGAGCTTGAGAGGGGAATTTTTTGGAGAGAAAATTCTGGATGTTTGAGAGGGTTTTGGGAGATTGAAGAAAAATTTGAGAGAAAGAAAATACCAAAAAGAAAGGGAGAATTTTGAAGATGAATGGAGTTTAAAGCTAGAGGGTTATCATCATCAATTTCTTCATCGATCAACATAAATCAAGAATTCATCCCAGATTTGAAGCTAAGTGTCCCTCTACTCTCTTTATTTTTTAGTATAAACTAGCTCAAATTTTCTACTCTACTTCCATTTCCCCATATTTGATTTCAGGCAGGAACTAATTATATCCATCAAGCACTTATTATAATACCATTGAAGCTAAGTGCCTCTTTCATTGTTCTAATTTTTAATGTGAATTAAATCATATTTGCTCCATTACTCCATTTCTCCATACTTTTATGTCAGGCAAAGGATAACTCCAAGTCAACGATAAATCCCATGGAGGTGTAAAATTGGCGCTGACGAGCTCTTGAGTGCCCATTAAATTTTCAATTGATCCGTCGATGGATTTCGGCCCGAATTGTCAAATCAATTCGTTTTATTTTAAAGAATTTAAACCCCAGAATGTGAAGGGCAGAGCCCGCTCATTGGAGGTCATTTTAAATTTCTGCAATTTAAATTCCTGCACCTTAAATCCCAAAGGAGAGGGCTAAGCTAAGGCTGAGCTATCCATTGATGGTCTTTATTTATTGTTATTTACTTCCTGTAATTTAATTTTTGAATCACTAAACCCCAAAATGAGTAGCTCGCAGCACTGCACAGAAGTCGTTAACTCACTCCCTCTTTCGGCTTCAGGGAAATACTTAATATTTTTTGAAAATGCCAAAAAAAAATGTCACTTACATATATTCTATTTAAAAAAGTGAAAATACAAAAAGAGAACACTCCACTAGAGCCTTAGGAATAAACCAAGCCTGAATTGCCAAATTAGGATATCCACGAAATTAAGGTACCGAAATGGCATTAGTTTTAATTAACTAGTGTAATTAAGTCCCCGAACTCATAATCTTTGGTTCGTAGAAGTAATTTAGTTCTCCCGCTAATTTACTTAGGTTTCTAATCAACCTACCAAAAATGATTAGTGGCGACTCCAAATTTTAAAACCATTTGAACAAAAAACCAAAGTCGCGATTTGGTAGAGCTTGAGAGAGCTCGAACTAGGTTAGTTAATTTAATCAATTAATCTGATAATCCATTAACCTAAAAAATGAATTTTATGTCGCGACAATGGGAAGTGGATATATTGAAGGATCAGTCTCATCTTTAGAAAATAGGTAGCCAGGGGAAGGAGCAGTGCTAGAGATGATGAAGTTGGAACGGACAGAGTGGCTGTTCTCTCGGAAGCTCATGATGTTGGACCCCGAAAACCCTTGTGAGCTCGTGTTACATCGGGTGGCATGAAAATGGTTCGCAAGAGTGATCAAAGGCGTGGCGGACGAGCGAGAACAGCCTTTTGAGCCTCCTGTCGATGCGGACATCGATGATGACCTCGAAAAGCATCATATCCTTCATCTCAAGTGAGCGTCAAATTAATCAGAAAGTCACTCGGTAAGTGAACACAAGGATCATCAAATGCAGGATAAACCCCAGGGAACACGTTATATGGCGACGAATCAAAAGCCAAAGCTCGTAGAGACCCGAGAGAGAGACCAAGCAAAATGCTTAAAACCCAGAACGCGGCGAAGTCAATGAGGAGACATGATCGAGAACCTCGCAACGAACGGTGAACAAGCCTCAGAGGAAATGGACCTTCACAAATTCAGCACCCAGACTGCACAGCAACACTGGAACCCCAATTACATTACACGCCCCCAGAGGGAAAACCATGCAGTCATCCAAGAGTCACCACCCCCCAGCAGGCCAAAAGAACCCTTGGTTTCCACAGCTTCATCCATTTTCTCATGTCGTTGAAGTCCGCGATAGAGATCTTGTCCATACGATCGCTCATCAAAACTATGCTGGAGTATGTGACGATCTCCTCCTCCGCTATCACTGAGACGCCAGCCACCAATGACGCGACGGCGATAAGCAGGACGAAGGCTGAGGCCGACG
The DNA here is from genome assembly GCA_016432845.1 of Psidium guajava. Classification (NCBI taxonomy): domain Eukaryota; kingdom Viridiplantae; phylum Streptophyta; class Magnoliopsida; order Myrtales; family Myrtaceae; genus Psidium; species Psidium guajava. Next base: position 38,659,943 of record CM028224.1, read on the forward strand.
GCGGCGGCATTTCGCGTTCTTTGGGTAACAGGTGCGAAGAGTGAATATGAAACGAAGGAAAGCGCGATGGACTATGAGAGAGATGGAGATTCTGTCGGAGGTTTTGGTGGAGAGATTAGCGAGGAAGCTGCGAGGCATTGTGGGAGGGAGGTTGAGCTGTGCACGTGGTCAAGCCCCTCAGGCCAAGTCCCCGTCCATAGAGGATTTGAGCTAGAGAAAGAGAGGTGGCGGTGGAGGAGTCCTCCCGATTCTCGGCCGTTGATCATAGGGTCTTCCCCCAGCTGGAGATGCCATGGGTCTTTTTTCGTTTCTGGTCCAGCTCTACTTGAGTGCCCCTGAGTGCGCTCCCCGCACTCTATTTGTGTACCCTCTCTGTTCCATTGTGGAAGACCTCCTCTTCCCTATGGAATCTCCACCATCGAGAGACTAACTGACCAAATGATGAAGGAAACCACCGCTTTTCTTTTGCTTTCGGTGCCTCTTTTCCTCATTTCGATGCTCTTTTTCGAGCCCACATTTCTAGCACTGAAGAACTCTCTTAAGTTGTGACCTCCTCCATGGTCAACAGCATTCCTGTACCCCTAAAGAGACTGGTAGCTATGTTTCGGGATGAACGATATTCATCATCAAATGAATTGGAGTCACCCAGTCGGCATAGCCATCTCTTTGAAGCCACATGGTGAAGGGTCTGAAGTTGAGTGCATCCTCGTCTGAGACGAGCTCATCACATGGGAAATCTTAAGAGAAACTGTGTTTTTCCCCCGTGAGCAGCATCATCCAAAGGAGAGGCTAGATAAGGAGTATCCAAGCGGAGAACCAATAACTATCAAGGATCTTGGGAAAGAATATGTTCTCGGCCACCATTTATTTGCATGGCTTATGGAGATTCTTGCGGATGCTCCCCTCAAATTCTCAGACTTTTTCCTTTCTTGAACGTCCCTTCTCTCTTTTGCAAGTGCGAATCTCACTTAATAAGAGCCGGTGATGTTTGATTTGCACACCGTTATTTGATTGTAGTCAATGAAACCACTTGAAAGACGACTAGTTAAATTCGTTTCAAACGATAAATTAAATTCGAGGAACCGAACGCAACAATGGGAAGTGCACCATCAGGTCATTAAAAGGTTTGGGCTATTAGAGAACAATGTCACGACTCCAGAAATGCAAGAATCAAGAATTACTAAGCTAAAATGAATTTTCTACAATTGTTTTTACAATTAATCTAAAAATGGGATTAACAAAGTAACTCCCTGTTTAGAATTAATTTTTGCATGTTTTATTTGGCCAAAATGAAAATAAAATTAAAATAAAAATACTGACTATTTATGCACATTTTTATGGCCTCAAATGCTATTTATTTATTACGTATTTTCCTAATTTCTGAAAAATATTAAAAAATACGAAAAATATAAAAAATTTATTTTTTGTTCAAAAATGGTTCTCTAGGCTTTGCTAAGGCTTCCAAAGTTGATTTTTCAATTTTATGAATTTTTGTGGATTTTCTATTAATTTTCGAAAATAAAAATACCGAAAAATACTGAAAAATATGGAAAATCATTTTTTGGTCAAAATTAGTTCCCTAGGCTTGGTCAAGATCCCCAAAATTAATTTTTTAATTTTCTCATTTTTTGTTGATTGATTTTTTTTTTATGAATTTTCGAAAATAAAAATACTTAAAAATACGGAAAATATGAAAAATCATTTTTTTGGTCAAAATTGGTTCCCTAGGCTTGGCCAAGGTCCCTAAAGTTGATTTTCTAGTTTTACGAATTTTTATAGATTTTCTATTAATTTTAAAAGAGAAAAGATGATTAAAAATCAGGTGTCAACACTAGCCCTTGCTTATTGGCAAGAAATGTAAAAATCCAGTTTCCTCTAGGTTTGAAGTCTGATGCTTCCATTGTTGCGATGTCGATATGATGAAGTAACTGTTCAGTAAGCGAAACTTGGTAGTGATTCGTAAAAATTAATTCTAGATAATGGGGTGGGCGATAGAGGCGATATGGATTAGGTGGACGCTTCTGATGAGTTAAACAAAAGGTTTGTGCATAGAATTAGAGCACAAGAAGTGCAGGATGCTTTATAGAAGATGAAGACTAGTAAAGCCTTAGGATCAGATAGTGTCCCTATTGAAGTATGGCGATGCTTAGGGAATGTGGCAATAAGTTGGTTGACTAAACTGTTTAACAAGATTCTCCAAGCTAATAGGATGCCTGATGAATGGAGGAAGAGTATGATTGTGCCTATCTATAAGAACAAGGGGAATATTCAGAACTGTTGCAACTATAGAGGCATTAAGCTTATGAGCCATACAATGAAATTGTGGGAAAGAGTTATTGAGCATTGTTTGAGAGTAGAAACCAAGGTCTCTGTAAATCAATTTGAATTTGTGCAAGGAAGATCTACCATGGAGGCTATCTTCTTAATACGACAGTTGATGGAGAGATATCGAGAAAAAAAGAAGGATCTACATATGGTGTGTATTGACCTCGAGAAGGCATATGATAGGGTCTCAAGAAAAGTTTTGTGGTGGATTCTTGAGAAGAAAAAAGTACCCTTAAAGTATGTAGAGACAATCAAGGATATGTATGATGGTGTTACTACATGTGTGAAGGCCTATAATGGCACATTAACTTATTTTCCACTCACAGTGGGTTTATATCAAGGTTCGGCCCTGAGTCCGTATCTTTTTGCACTAATTATGGATGAGCTAACAAAAGATATTCAAGATGAGGTGCCGTGGTGTTGTCGCGACCCGAATAATATTTTTTGATCGGGTGAACGGATTATTAGGCTAACTAGATGGATTAACCTAATACGGACCCTCCCAAGTCCTACAGAATCGCAACTTTGGTTATTTTTTGTTCAAATGGTTTTAAAATTTGGAATCGCCACTAATCATTTTTGGTAAGTTGATTAGAAACCTAAGTAAATTAGCGGGAGGACTAAATTACTTCTACGAAGCAGAGATTATGTGTTCGGGGACTTGGTTACATCAGTTAATTAAAATCAATGCCCTTTTGGTACCTTAATTTCATGAATATCCTAATTTGGCAACTCAGGCTTGATTTACTCCTAAGGCTCTAGTGGGGTATTCTCTTTTTGTATTTTCACTTTTTTAAATGGAATGTACGTTAATGATATTTTTTTTGCATTTTCAAAATATTAAATATTTCTCTAAAGCCGAAAGAGGGAGTGAGTTAACGATTTCTGTGCAGTGCTGCAACCTACTCATCTTGGGGTCTAGTGATTCAAAAATTAAATTACAGGAAGTAAATGACAATAAATAAAGACCACCAATGGATGGCCCAGCTTTGGCTTGACCCTCTCTTTTGGGGTTTAATGGTACAGGAATTAAACTACAAGAATTTAAATGACGGTAAGTAAAACCTATCATGGGCGGCTTAGCATTCGCTTGGCTCTTCCCTTTGGGGTTTAATGGTGCAGAAATTAAATTACATGAATTTAAATGATGGTAAATAAAACCTCCCATGAGCGGCTTAGCATTGGCTTGGCTCTTCCTTTTGGGGTTTAGTGGTGCAGGAATTAAATTACATGAATTTAAATGACAGTAAATAAAACATCCAATGGGCGACCTAATATTGGCTTGGCTCATCCCTTTGGAGTTTGATGGTACAGGAATTAAATTGCGGGAATTTAAATGACGGTAAGTAAAACCTCCAATGGGCGGCCTAGTATTGACTTGGCTCTTCCCTTTGAGATTTAATAGTGCATAATTTAAATTGCAGTAAATAAAGACCTCTAATGGACGACCTAATCTTGGCTTGGCCCTCTCTTTTGGGGTTTAAGGTGCAGGAATTAAATTGCAGGTATTTAAATGACAGTAAGTAAAAACCTCTAATGGGCGACCTAGCATTTGCTTGGCTCTTCCCTTTGAGGTTTAATGTGCAGGAATTTAAATTGCAGGTATTTAAATGACTGTAAGTAAAAACCTTCAATGGGCGGCCTAGCATTGGCTTGGCTCTTCCCTTTGGGGTTTAATGGTACATGAATTAAATTGCAGGAATTAAACGACCTCCAGTGGATGGACTTTATCCTCTCCATTCTGGGGTTTGAATTCTTTAAAATAAAATACAACGAATTGATTCAATAATTCGGGCCAACGTTCATCTACGGGTCGGTTGAGAATTTGATGGACATTTAGGGCTTGTCTGGGCCAACTTTGCACCTCCATGGTATTTACTGTTGACTTGAAGTTTTCCTTTGTCTAACATAAAAATATGGGGAAATAGAGAGATGGAAAAAGTGTATATAATTTGTGCTAATTTGGGACTAAAACCGCAAATAAATGAATAAATAAAAACACTTAGCTCGAATTTGCTTGCTCATTGATGAGGATGAACTCTTGATTTATATTGATCGATGAAGGAATTTGTGATGATAACTCCTAGTTTTAAATTCCCATCATCTTCAAAATTCTCTCTCTCTTTTGGTATTTTCTCTCTCTCAAATTTTTCTTCAATCTCCCAAAATCCTCTCAAACATCCAAAAGTTTCTCTCCAAAAAATCCCCCTTCCCAAGCTCATTTCTTCCTCCTTTTATAGCCTATTCATTTATCTCCCATTCTAATTTTTCCACTAACTCTTCTTCATCTCATCTTGCCTTCTTTATTATCGTCTTATTTTCTCCATCTTCTCTTTTCCATCTTCCCTTCTCCATCTCCTCTTCCCCATCTTTCCTTCTTCATCTTTCCTTCTTCATCTCCTCTTCTCCATCTTCCTTTCTTTATTCTAATTTCTCAACCAACTATTCTTTTTATTATTTACGAAATAATCCATCAAGTACCAGGTTTTTGTACTCTAGTCCTCGAGATTTTAAGTATTTACAATTCAGTCCTTAAAGAAATAATTCTTTAAGTCCAAATTTTCACTCAATTTTCAGCACACCTCCTTTATACTTTGGTCGAAATTTACCTCATGGGTACCCTAGAAAAAATTTTAATTTCATTTTTTTTATTAACTTAGGGGCTAAAATCCAAAATTCAACTAAGGCCATTTTACAAGATTGAGTCATTTCGAATAAAATTGGGTCAAGATGAAAATTTAAAATATTAGAAGAAAATGTCACAACTTATAAAAAGTGAAAAGTAAAAATAAATTGACTCAAATTGAATTTTTTAGGCCCGATTCGAGATTATGCTCGTGAAGGAACACGTGATCCGAATTGGATTTTTATGAATTTGCGATGGCCAATATGAAAATAGATTTAAAATAAAAATATTGACTATTTTTGTGTATTTTTTTGCCTCAAATGTTATTTTTCCAGAATTTTCAAGTATTTTTGTATTTTTTTAAAAAATATTAAAAAGTATGAAAAATATGAAAAATTATTTTTCGTTCAAAAATGGTTGCCTAGGCTTGGCCAAGGCTTCCAAAGTTGATCTTGCAATTTTCTCATTTTTTCTTGATTTTTTGTTTTATGAATTTTCGAAAAATAAAAGTGCTAAAAAATACTAAAAACATGAAAATTTATTGTTTGGTCAAAATTGATTCTTGAGGCTTGGCCAAGGTCACCAAGTTGATTTTTTTAATTTAATGAATTTTTATGGATTTTCTAGGAAATTTTTAAAAGGAAAATGTGATTAAAAATCAGGTGTCAGCATGTGTATGCTGTTCGCAGATGATATTGTGCTTATTGATGAGACAAGGACTGGGGTAAATGTTAAATTAGAATTATGGAGAAACATGTTAGAGTTCAAAGGATTTACGTTAAGTCGGAGTAAGACGGAATACATGATGTGTGAGCTCACCACGATAAGAGGAGATGATTAAGAATCTGTGGATATGCTTGGACATGAAGTACCTAAGAAAGATGCTTTCAGATATTTGGGATCAATTTTGCAAAAGAATGGAGAGCTTGATGAGAATGTTAACCATAGAATCAAAGTAGGCTGGATGAAATAGCGTAGTGCATCAGGATTTTTGTGTGATCGCAAAATTCCTCTTAGGTTAAAGGGAAAATTTTATAGAGCAGCAATAAGACCTGCAATGCTATACGGAGCTGAATGTTGACCAGTACAAAAGCAAAATGAGCATAAAATTGGGGTAGCGAAAATGAGAATGTTAAGGTGGATATGTGGCCATACAAGGATGGATAAGATAAGAAATGACAATATTCGACGAAAAGTTGGAATAGCACCGGTGGCAGAGAAGATGAGAGAACATAGATTGAGATGGTTTGAACATATTCTTCGTAAACCCCTAGATACTCCGATAAGAATAGACATGTGTTATCGAGAACACGATATGAAGAAAGGACGAGGTCGGCCGAAACTTACTTGGGGAAGGTAGTAAAACAAGATTTAATAGAGTGGGAAATAGATTGACGTACGGTCTGTCTTAAGACGGAGTGGAGGAAAACTATCCGCATTGTAGAGGGAGAGATTTCCTATGTTCCAGAGTGCCATGTTTAGTCCTTTCTATTTATCTATTTTTATTTATTTATTTATTTATTTATTTTTGGAGTGCCAATATTTTTGCTTTTATTTTAGTATATTTTAAGCTTTTCGCTTCGGGTTCATCGACCGCAGACCTCAACTAGTTTGGGGTAAAGGTGATGTTGATGTTGATGTTGATCATGGGCCAACTACCATTTCGAAGACTTCCAAATTGGCTGTTCATTCAGAAGGATCAAATTCATACTCTTTTTTTAAGTTGTTGTTGCATTGTCTTCTTGATGGTCAAAAGGAGGAGGAAGGTTGTCGGTGTCCTTTGCAAGCCAAATTTAAAACCTTTGGAATCAATTATGCAAAGTTATTCAACAAGAAAAGAAAAGCCAGTGGAGCAGCACAGGGGATACTCGTTATGCAGCAAGAGTAGAGACAAGAGAGTTATCATCAACATGAAGTCAAATTACTCTCCTCTAAAGAGAGAGATTTCATGTATGAGGAGAGGAGCAGAATAAATTTCTCAGAGAGGAAGATCGAGGCCCTTGCCCACGTCCACTCCAATCACCTGAAGAATCCCTTTGTTCATTATCTGACCAAAACCAAGAAAAGCCATTATCAGGTGTGCAAGAATTGATGTAAGGTTTTACTAGAATATTGCCATAGAGATTAAGATCACAGAATCTTGTCGGCTGTTTAGATGGTTCCATTAACTCATGTTATGTACAATCGCTCTCATGAAAACCGAAATCGTTCCTAATTAAACATGTTTAAAGCGGCTAAATAGGACACGTTAACGACTAACGAGACCGGATTTTTAATAAATCAATGTAATATACTCGCTCTTTCATATCTAGCTAGCATCACTGGATTTAGTGACCATAATAACAGAACGCCATTGAAATAGGAGGAGCCGGGAATTAAGGTTAAAAAAAAGAGGCTGACCAGTTCGACAATGAATATCCCGATGAGGCCAATCATGCAAGCTCTGGCGTTCCAAACCTCGGCAGTTGTTGTGAATCCAAGAAATGGAGCCTGGAACTTGGGCTCTACGTTCGGCACTTCCACCTGCGCTTCCATTAAAGTCCAAAGTGAGCTGAAATTCTAGAGAGAGAGAGAGAGATATGACGGTACCCCAGAGGGAAGCTTGGCAGCTCGGACCCTGAGAGAGAGGGGCTTTCTGGGGGCTCTGAAGGCTTGGTTGGGACTGTGGAAGATGAGGAACTGGCGATGGTGGCGGCCTCCATGGAAGCTCTTCGAAGCTTTGGTCGTGGGAACAAGAGAAGAAGGTGAGAGGATGGTGAAAGAAGCAGCCATTTTTCTCTCTCTTGGGTCCTCCAATTTTTCTCTCTCTTGGGTCCTCCAAGAACTTCTGGTTCGTTGGCTGCTTGCTCTCTCTCTCACATCCCCCCCTATCTAATAGAAAATGTGCACGATCAGTCCCTGAATGCACACCGATTCTTCAACGTGGCCCTCACATTCATAATTTTTCGCAATTGAATCCCCAAATGAGTAAAATGTTTCCTAATTAAGACTTTTGGTCGCCGATTACAGCAAATCGAGCTCGATGCGTCCGTCAATGCCCATCAAAGCTTTTGATATGTGAAAAAAAAAAAAGGTCCGTGTCACCGTGGGCAATCAATTTGCCCCTGACCAAAATGCATATTCGACGGTCCGAAAAGTGACTAAACAAACATTAACCGGTCTTTCCATTTCTAGCATTACTGATTATTTTCCACATCAAATTTCTGCTTGCACCGTTGGCTTCAATTTGCCGGAGTTGGAATATGCAGTGGATTATAAAGATCTAACAAATTCAAGAACTCGCTTGCCTGAATTATCTGTTATTATGTTAAGAAATCATTGCTTAAATACGCTCTTTTCTTTCTTCCTACGTATTAGGGATGAGCAAAAATATTATGATCCACTCAAACCGGATCAGATTGTTACCAATCGATTGATTTTGGATGGAGCCAGCGAGTACCAGTTCGATTCCCGATTCCAATTTCCTGGAACGGGTGAGTACTGGTTCAGTTTGCGATTTTGGATGGGAGTCACCCAACTGGCTTAACCGAACCAATCCCTTTATATAACACACATATATGTTTTTAATTAAAGCCATTTCCCTCAAAGGCCTAGAGCCTATCCGTTCAAAATAAGAAAAGTTCAGACTCAACTTTTTTTTATGTATGATATGTGTTGTACATCATAAATGTATTTGAAAAATTAGTTGATCAACTGCTATTACATTTCTCACGATGCTCAACTCCATTACCAATAACAATACTTATGTCTCTAAAGACATTGTTCTTAAGTATTTCTGTGGTAAGAATACTGAATGCAAACGTGAAGAATACAATATCAAAGTCCTAGGTTGAACCCTCCTTTTTTAATTGTTAGGGATTAGCTTTATTATTATTATTATTATTTTGTAATTGATGTTGATACTCGTTAAGATTGTAACCAGAATCTGATAAGAAACTGGACCGGACCAGTGATTCGGTTCTTGAGTGAATTCATGAAACCAATAATTGATTCACAATTTATATTTTGCAGAACTGATTCCTAACTAATGATTCTTGATTTTAGGGTGAAAACCAACTTTACTTCGTATCTTATCTACCTTGTTACAGTGGCAAATGGCGCAATGTGAAAATTGAATGATTTTCTTGATATGTGTGCATCATAAAAAAAGGTTAATATCACGAAAAACCCCAAATTGGTATATCCGTGACAAATTTACCTCACATTATTTTTTTGACCACAAAAAATCCCAAACTGGTACACTTGTGACAAATTTACTTCAAATTATTTTTTTGACCACGAAAAACCCCAAATTGGTACGCCTGTGACAAATTTACCCTAAACTATTTTTTTAACCATGAAAAACCATGAACTGATACATTTGTGACAAATTTATCCAAAATTATATTTTTTTACCACGAAAAACCCTAAACTATTACATCCATGACAAATTTACCCTTTGTTAAATTAGATCAGTACTATTAAAAATCCTAAATTGATAAACCTGTGATAAATATAGGGTAACAATTTTAAACTGGTATACCTGTGAAGTGCCACATGTCATCCAACTAAGCAATTCGACGTTAAATTTAACAAAAATTAACGGAAGGTAAATTTGTTAAAAATATATTAGTTTGGGGTAAATTTGTCACAAGTGTATCAATTTGGGGCTTTTTGAGGTAAAAAAAAATAGTTTGGGGTAAATTTGTCACGGGCGTACCAGTTTGGGGTTTTTCGTGGTATTATAAAAAAAAAAAAAGTTATGCATGATTAGATTGGTCATTGTCTGATTCTGCTGTACTTAAATAAATGTGTGACGTGGAAGCTTGTGGGCGGTAGATTCACCAGTGGATGGACATGTGACCGTGGGTCCCGGCTTGGATAAGGAGATCCAATCGTCGCCCAGGTTTGTGGACCACAAAATTACTAGGCAAAAGTAAAATGTTTTAATTAAAAAAAAAGGTTGAAAAGTCTAAGTGGCTTTTGATTAGCCTATTATCATACTAATACATAGACTTTAATCGCTTGTGTACAAGTCCCTCGTAATTTCATTTCGTTATACATCTGAGGAACAATTGGGGGAAATAAATTCTTTCTTATAGAAACGTGTGGGAAAACATATTACAAAATTAAAGTTGTGTGGAGAGAGTGATAAATATGCAATCTTGGGAGAAAAAAAACCCAAAGTATCAATATTTGTGTACGATATTTATTTTGATATCAATATATATTTTTGGATCACTTTAGTGCTAATTTTTTTTGAAAAATAGTTGTTTTCTTGCTAGCACCGGTGAGCTTCGCCGAAATTCATATGTGGCATCTACATGGCTAGTTGAAAGACCTTAGTCAACGAATTTTTTTAAAAAATAATAATAAAAAATCTACGCAACATTAAAAATTTAAAAATAAACTAAAAATAACCTAAGAATAAAAAATTAAAAAGGAAGTACAGCCGTTGCCGCTGTAACCTCTTCTTTCCTTGTTTTTTTTAAAAATATTTTTTTAAATATTTTAGGTCATTTTTTTAATTTTTATTTAAAAATTAATTATTTTAAGTTTAAAAAAGTTCACTTGGAAGTGATGTGGGTTGATTTTAAAAAGAAACTTCCATGTAATATTAAAATATAAAAGTAAATGACACGTGATTTTTTGATCGAAATTTCTTGCATTGACATTTAAGTGATTTTTTTTTTCCGACATAAGATGTGTCCTTTCACCGCAAATTACTTTGTCCACAAATATGTCCTTTTGCCGAAAATTTTGAATTCAATTCTGGAAAGTATGATATTTATGAATTCACCAAATCTTTGACATAAGATCTCTCCCCCGTGGACCTCGACGCATTGGATTCCGGGTTAATGTCAGAGAAAGGATTAGCTAGGCTTGCCTACTCTTATGTGCGAGTCCTCTCATTATCGTAAGAGAGAGATAATGATAGTAGATATAGAGTTAAAATTTTTGGGGACATTGTCCTTCTAGTTCTATGCATGGGCTGACGTTGACGGACATTGTCCAAGGAAGCTCCTCGGGGCTTCCTTGGACATCATTTTCCACTCACCGTACGCCATCGACTCAGCGATAGCCGTGGGAATTCCACAGAGCATGGACTGACGTTGACGGACGCCTTAGTTTGCTTTCTGAAGAACTTTAAGTTGCTGATGAAGCTCGGATCAGTCAGTCATGACAGATGCATAACATGTGTCGGACCGACCGGTTGATCGTTCGACCGAGGAGTCATTTTGAAGGCCGGCTGTACGTTCGTGAGGGGTGCACAAGTTGGGGCACTGACGATCGAAATTGCGTGAGTTTTGACTCGAGGCCGTGAATCATCATCAGAGGAGGAGCTTCAAAGCCCCTGGCCATGTCCTAGTGATTGCTTTGGCAGTCTCTCTCCTGGCAAACGCAGCATCGAGTCACGAAACCGGCGATTTCGCGTACAGTGGTTTCAAGTCTGTGAATCTTAGCCTCGATGGTTTAGCTCTACTCACTGGCAGTGGCCTTCTGAGGTTAACCAACGTGACCAAACTGAAGGTGGGTCATGCCTTCTTCCCGGAACCTATCGCGTTCAAGAACTTGTCCACTCGTTCTCCACCACATTCGTCTTCGGTATAGTTCCTGAATATCCACCTCAGGGCGGTCATGGGCTTGCCTTTGTGATAGCCCCTCGCAGAGGAATTCCTGGAGCTCAGCCTGGCCATTTTTTGGGCCTCTTCAACGAAACCGACATTGGCAATGCCACCAACAACATTTTTGCTGTAGAATTCGACACGGTTCAGAACAACGAATTCCGCGATATCAATGACAACCATGTTGGGATCGATGTCAATGGTCTGACCTCCGTAAAATCTTCCCCAGCTGGATACACTGAAGACAACGTTCAAGGCTTCAAAAGCCTGAGTCTGACTAGTGGTAAAGCAATGCAAGCATGGGTGGATTATGATGGTGTGCAGGAACAAATCAGTGTCACATTAGCTCCTATCAATGTCGACAAACCGAGCACTCCCCTTTTGTCTGTCCTTCAATCTCTCGCCAATTCTCAAGGAGACCATGTACGTTGGGTTCTCGTCGGCGACTGGCTCGCTCTTAACTTCGCATTATATCCTCGGATGGAGCTTTAAGGTAAATGGACAAGCTCAAAGGCTTGATTTGTCTCAACTTCCTAGATTACCACGTATGAAAAAGAAGCAGAAATCCAATCTTCTCACCACTGGACTGCCTTTCATGTGTTTGTTTATTCTGTCCCTTCTAATCCTTGCTGTGGCTTACGCGATAAGAAAACGAAGGAAATTCGCAGAGGTTCTCGAGGATTGGGAGCATGACTACAGTCCGCATAGGTTCAAGTACAAAGATCTCTATGTTGCCACAAAGGGGTTCAGGGATCAGGAGCTATTAGGAGCTGGTGCATTTGGTAGGGTTTATAGAGGCGTACTACCCACCTCAAAAACTGAGGTTGCAGTTAAGAGGGTTTCTCATGAATCAAGGCAAGGGATGAGAGAGTTTATTTCGGAAATCATTAGCATCGGTCGGCTTAGTCATCGGAACATTGTAACGCTTCTTGGTTACTGCCGTCGGAAGGGTGAGCTGCTGTTGGTCTATGACTATATGCCAAATGGAAGCCTAGACAAGTACCTCTACAACCAACCAAAGGTGACCCTCAATTGGAGCCAAAGATTTAGAGTGATCAAAGGTGTTGCTTGTGGCCTCTGTTATCTCCATGAAGGATGGGAACAAGTTGTGATTCACAGGGATATCAAAGCTAGCAACATCTTGCTAGACTCAGAACTAAATGGGAGGTTAGGAGATTTCGGGCTTGCGAAGCTATACGATCACGGTACTGATCCTCAAACCACCCATGTGGTGGGAACTCTTGGATACATGGCCCCGGAGAACACTCGAACAGCCAGGGCCACTACTAGCACCGATGTTTTCGCGTTCGGGGCATTTTTGCTGGAGGTTGCTTGCGGAAGAAGGCCGCTTGAGGTTCGGGAGGAGGAGGATGTGATATTGGTGGACTGGGTGTTTTCTTGCTGGGATAAGGGTGACATCCTGGAGGCAAGAGATCCGAATCTAGGGATGGACTTTGTGGCGAAGGAGGTGGAGCTAGTGTTGCAACTCGGATTGTTGTGCTCCCAGTCCGAGCCGACTGCGAGACCAAGCATGCGTCAAGTAGTGCAGTACTTAGAAGGAGATCTCGCAATGGAGGAGTTATCATCTCTTGGCATTTCAAAAAGTGGATTGGCATTTGCATATCATGAAGGTTTTAGTATGTCTGGCTCGTCTTATCCATTTTCCATAGACACAGCACTTCGCCAGACATCTTCTGTTGCAAATTCTGTCTTATCTGGTGGAAGATGAGTCTCGAGCTTGGTATAGTTAACTGAGCATATTTCATAGATCGAAAGTAATTACCAAACGAGTGTTCTTATACATCAAGTATTCGTAGTTTGCTTTTCTGCAAGTATTTGTGAACTTTAATGTAAGAATCAATGTTTTAACCAATTTCTGCAGGATTTTCTTAAATAGATGTAATGTTATCAGTATTTTCGTGAGTTAAAAAGGTTGGTTTGGCGGTTATGGTAAGAGTGCTCGCTAACGAATTCCTTATACTACTAAGTATGTTACTTTAACCTAGACGAGGTGGTATTTCTTTCTCATATTTCCAATACTTCATATAGTACCTAGCCTTCTTTTTTTTTCTTTTTTATTTATTATTTCTCGTTAAGGATTGAAAAATATTGAGATCATTTAATACGACGGTGTCAACACAATACCAAAGCAATTTCTTAATTAGTTGGTGCATATGAACAATAAAAAAGAAGCCATTTCCTATGAGTCGCTAGCTCATTCTTTAACGTGCGAAGGCTTGTTGACAAGATTTACTCCACTCATTGCTTTAACCTGCTTCCGGTGAGAACTACCATTCCAACTACCATTCTCCTATGAATGGAAGGGTAGAGTACCAAGACATAGGGTTGGACATCTAGGGGTACAATATTGTTTCCGTGTGAGCCGCGAGAGCCCTAATATAACAACATAATGTTTTTCTCTTAATAAAAAGGGAAAGAAAGATAAAGTATTCAAAATGTATTTACGTGGTTTTTTTTTTCTCGAATAAAGAATTAGAATTGGGTGAGGGAATAGTATTACTATATCTCTAGAGTTGATACTTTTATATGAGAAACTATTGAACTCAATCACTTGCTGCCTTACTCTTTAGTTTTCTATTAAGATCAGTCATATTAGATAGCTCGGCAAGCACTAGCCCTTATACATGCGTGTGAAGAGGGCCTCTCAATTAAGCCATTTAGTGTGCGTGAACCACTCATTCCCATTTTAATTATGAACCTCGTGCAGCTATTTGTTCTATTCAATGAGATTAAGTATTATTTCATCCGAAATGTCTTGGCGAATGGTAAGATTGTTGCGAGAAAGATTGTGACAGCGAAGAACTCGATAGAAATTGATGACCAGCCTATTCCTTCATGAAGCTCGAGCTGTGCTGAACCTCGATACGATTAGCCTTTGTGGAACACGAATGCTCATCAAAGCATTGGGGGAGCTAGCATGAATGTTGAGCACTATAGCTAAGTTGCGAATATTGAATCAAGGTGGAGAATTGTTTGAGTTTTGCAGCTCAATTTCTTGCTGAATTCGTCCTTTCAGAGTTAGGATCTAAGCTCAAGAGGATTGGTTGAGGCCGGATTCCCGCTTTCTGCGCCTTGGCCGGGTACGCGGTGGGGAATTGTTATGACATGGTTCTCCAGTTTCAATTGTTTTCCCAATCTAAACCAAGCAAGTTTTACACGAAGAAGCTCTCCTATTTAAAATTGAACATGAACATAAGCTGTTTAGAGTGTCTCTTAGGCTTTTCTAGCAAAACTAGGTGAAAGAAGCACGAGTGCTTGTGACGATTTTCTGTCTTGCGGTTAAAAAAAGCATTAGAGACTCTGTAGATTTTCGATTGACAACGGATTCTTTTTGGCCAGCTCTTCTCATGGAGCAAGTGTGGACAATCGGACCACAGCACGTGGTGGTCCTTATCATTCTTGTCGATTTTTCTGGTAAACACGTCGGATTTGATTTGCAAGATCTGTTAATTTCTCCTCTTTTTTTTTTTTTAATAATCACAAACAGAAAGGTTTGTTTGTGCAGCGAAACTTCCTCATAACATTTGGCACTCTGCGTACGCATCCGGTCGTCGATGGCTTCCCGAAGACTACATAACCTTAACAGGAGTCAATGGTCATGTGTCCGTAGACTGACGCTTTAGTCTATTTCGGCCCCACATGTGGAAAATGCCGATGGAGACGGGCAATAATTTAGGAGTCTCAGCTAACCACAGAAATGAGGAGTCATTCTCAAGGCCATTGTCTGGAAATCAATATGAGTAGAGATTGAGTACGATTTGGGTTGCACACCAAGTTTGAACCCTTGCGTGATTTAACGGGCAGGGACACTAGCTGAACTTACATTAGATTCAATTTTGATCCTACGGAGATTCACACGATATCTTTCTCCGTTGGGTATTCAGCTAATTTCCCCTTCTTCTGGACATGTTCCTCCTGATTGTTCTGGTGGCTTCTCGCCTGGCGAACTTTGCACTCGCTCAGGACACCAGCAGTTTCACGTACAATGGTTTCCGGTCGGCGAATCTTAGCCTAGATGGTTTTGTAGGAACCAAATAAAAAGGAAGGAGGAATTTTGCGGAAGCTTGGAGGATTTAATTTGGAGATAATAACAAAAACACAAATGAGAGAGCAATAGTACAAAATACCTTTGCCAAGGTTTTACACAAAGAAAATCAAGCTTTGCTCTAAGCTTGTTCTTACAAGAAAACTCTCTCTCTCTCTCTCTCTCTCTATTTCTTCTCCTCCTTGATATAAAACTTACAAGAAAACCACACATATTTATAGCCAATTCTATACCTAATTTTTTCCAAACTTAAATGTCTTTATTTGACTACACTTAATTTTATCAAATTCAAGCACACCTAAGTTGTCCATTTTTGACAATCAATAGTCAAAAATTGAGGCTTAAGCACACCTAAGTTGTCCATTAATAGTCAAAAATTGAGGCTTCTTCTTTTTTTGACTTTCTTCCAAATTTTATTTTAATATTTTCAATAGGTTTAGCCGCATTCACCGGCAATGGCCTCCTGAAATTGACCAACGCAACCAAACAGAAGCAGAGCCATGCCTTCTACCCCGACCCAATCAAGTTTAAGAACTCGGCCAATGGATCTGCCTACTCTTTCTCCACCACGTTTGTCTTCGCTATGATTTACGAGCACCCACCTGTGGGCGGGTATGGGTTCGCTTTCGTGCTAGCTCCTCGTAGAGAATTTCCCGGAGCTCTGCCTGGTTATTACTTTGGCCTCTTCAATGAAGCCAGCAATGGCAATTCCTCGAACCACATCGTTGCAGTAGAATTTGACACGATCCAAAACCCTGAATTCAATGATATCAATGATAACCACGTTGGGATCGACATCAATGGGCTTACCTCCGTAAGATCTGCTCCGGCAGGATACACCGCATGTCCAGGTGGGGTCTTCACAAACTCGAGCCTGTTGAGTGGTAAAGCCATGCAAGTTTGGGTGCATTATGATGGCTGGCACAAGCAATTCAATGTCACATTATCTCCTATCAATGTTCAGAAACCAAAGACTCCCCTTCTATCTCTGTCCATTGATCTCTCGCCGATCATCAAGGAGACCATGTACGTGGGTTTCTCGTCCTCAACTGGCTCGTTGGTAGCTTCTCATTACATCGGTGGATGGAGCTTTAAGGTAAATGGACAAGCTCAGGGACTGGTTTTGTCTCAGCTTCCTAGACTACCCCATGTGAGAAAAGAGGAGAAATCATACCTGCTCACTGTCGGAGTGTCTTTCATGTTGTTGTCTCTTCTGTCAATGCTAACTTTGGCTGTGGTTTATCTGATAAGACGAAAGAGAAAATTTGCAGAGGTTCTGGAGGACTGGGAGCGCGAGTACGGTCCTCATAGGTTCAGGTTCAAAGATCTCTATGTTGCCACGAAGGGGTTCAGAGATCAGGAGCTATTAGGAGCTGGTGGATTCGGTAGGGTTTATAGAGGGGTGTTAGCCACCACAAAAACTGAGATTGCCGTGAAGAGGGTTTCTCACGAATCGAGGCAAGGGATGAAAGAGTTCGTTTCGGAGATTATTAGCATAGGTCGGCTTCGTCATCGGAACATCGTAACGCTTCTCGGTTACTGCCGTCGAAAGGGTGAGCTGCTGTTGGTCTATGACTACATGCCGCATGGAAGCCTAGACAAGTACCTCTATGACCAACCAAAGGTGACCATCAATTGGAGCCAAAGATTTAGAGTGATCAAAGGCGTTGCATATGGCCTATCTTATCCCCATGAAGGATGGGAACGAGTTGTGATTCACAGGGATATCAAAGCTAGCAACATCTTGCTAGATTCAGAATTAAATGGGAGGTTAGGAGATTTTGGGCTGGCCAGAATGTACGACCATGGCACAGATTCTCAAACCACCCATGTGGTGGGAACTCTTGGATATTTAGCCCCGGAGAACACTCGTACCTCCAGGGCCACTACGAGCACAGACGTTTTTGCATTCGGGGCATTTTTGCTCGAGGTTGCTTGCGGGAGAAGGCCGATTGAGGCTCGGGAGAAGGAGGATGTAAGATTGGTGGACTGGGTGTTCTCTTGCTGGGATAAGGGTGACATTCTAGAGGCAAGAGATCCAAATCTAGGGACAGACTTTGAGGCGAAGGATGTGGAGCTGGTATTGAAACTTGGATTGATGTGCTCCAATTCGGAGCCAACAGCGAGACCAAGAATGCGTCAAGTGGTGCAGTACCTCGAAGGGCATGTCGCAATGCAGGAGTTATCGTCTCTTGATACTTCAACAAGTGGATTGACATTTGCATATCATAAAGGTTTCAGTATGTCTGGCATGTCTTATCCGTCTTCTGCAGACAGGGCATCTTCACAGACATTCTCTGTCGCAGACTCTCTCCTCTCCGGTGGAAGATGAGTCTTAAGCTTCGTATACTAAATTGAAAGCACATTTCATAGATCCAAAGTAATTACCGAACGGGTGTTCTTATACATCCAGTATTTGTAGTTTGCAGCGTTCTTATAAATCAAGTATTCGTAGTTTGCAACTCCGAGAGTATATGTAAACTGTAATTTTGGGATTCTGCGGATCAACCAATTCCTACAGTATATTCACATGTTCTTGGGAGTGTCCGCATTAGAATAATTGTCTTCCTTTTTATAAGGATTATTACTTGTTTGTTTAAATCGTTGCATGATTTAGCGTTGAGGTCCATGTCAATAGAAAATTTTACGAGTTAATGGTGCGTGTATTGTGACCCAAGTCAGGGCACCAACGGCTGAAATTACAATTGATTCAAGTTGATCCTAGGAGATTCAAAGGGTATATTATGAGTAGTGTATTGAGCGAATTTCTCCAGTTTCTGGAAATGTTCTTCGCGATTGTTCTGGCGGTTTGTCCCCTGGCAAACTTTGCGCTCGCTTACGATAGCAGCAGTTTCACGTACGATGGTTTCCAGTTAGTGAATCCTAGCCTAGATGGTTTAGCAGCATCATAGGCAATGGCATCCTAAAGTAAACCAACACAACCAAACAGAAGCAGAGCCATGCCTTCTACCCTACCCCAACAAAGTTCAAGAACTCATTCAATGGATCTGTCTACTCTTTCTCCAGGATGATGGTCTTCACTTTCATTTACAAGTATCCACCTTTGGGTGGCTACGCGTTAGCTCCTCGTAGAGAATCTCCCGGAGCTCTGACTCTCGGAGCTCTATTTCCTGGGGTTCTGCCTCTTGGATCCATGCCTAGTTATTGTTGGAAATGTAGTGTGTTTTGATGGGTGAATGAGAAATTGTTTCTCAAAGAACATCCTTGAGTTGGAAGTGGGAAACTCTAGTCCCACATTTGAAAGAAAGAAAGCCTTCAAGTGCTTTATATATGGTTACACTCCTTTGGAGTGGTAACATAACAACAAAGTACTATGCCTCGCACGCAGGCGCAGGGGGGTGCAAATCTCGGGCCTCAACGAAGGGGCGCGTACGCACGACCTGCGTACACAAATGCGTACACAAATGCGGACCAAAAAAATGGGTCTCGCGACTAGCCCAATTTTGCATCATGGCTCAACTTTTTTTTTTTTCAAATGTTACGGATTTTGTAACGGAAAATGTTAATGGATGATTTTGTAACGATGCTTTAATGCGAGCTCGAGCGGGGTTCAGAAGCAGCTCGCGCAAGGTCAGATCCAACGTTCAGAAGCAGCTCGAGCGGGGTTCAGATCCAGCGTTTAGAAGCAGCTCGCGACGCTCAGAAGCTGACCATTTGTAATTTGGAATGTCATTACATTACGGCAATTACAAATGACAGAGTTAATCATCCATTATGCCAGAAACGGCAGAATTAATCAACCGTTATACCGTAACAATTACAAACGGTAGATTTAATTGTCGGTTATGCTACAACAGTTACAAACGGCAGATTTAATCAGCCGTTATAAACTGTTACGCCATATTATTCCGGAATAATCCCTTTACTCATCTTATATATAACTGGTTTTCTCGTTCTTGTTGATGCGCACGAACATTCAGATTCAGACTCAGTGCAAAAGGCTTCTATTCTCCTCTGTTTTGCTCTGTTTTCTGCTTATTCCTACATTGGTTTTTCGATAGTGTTCAAACACCAGTTTCTTCAAGTTCGTCGAAAGCTCTGAGGTTCTGTGCTCACCTTCTAGCTGTTAACCGTTATATCCTGGGAGACAGATGTTCACGAAACCTCAAGCACAAAGTTGAGGGAACGAATCTGTTTTAAGGAAACTGTGTTGAACACAAGCCTCGATTTATTTCTAGTGTTGATCTCACGATTTCATTTTCGTGTTGAAAATTCTGTTCCATTGCTTATACCGTTCTAAGGAATTCTTTTACAAGTGAATCTGAATCGTTCTGGAGTTGATTCTGAACTGTTTCCAAACATTCTTAAAACAGATTCGTCTGCTTCTGAACTCTGTTTAATAGTTCCGAAGCAGAAACGTTTATTATCGACTCTCCTTCTAAACTCTTTCTGATAGTTCAGAAGCAGGAAATTTGCTGTCGATTCTTCTTCTGAACTCCTTCTGATAGTTCAGAGGCAACATCTTTAGCTGACGAAATAAATTCTCCTTGTTTTCAAATGGCTACTGGGAAAGAAGAAGTTGTTCAACTTGGTTCTGAAAACCTTGGCCAATCTTCTGCTTCTGTTCCTGCTCCTGTTTCTGTTTATCAAGGTGAAAGGCCTGAAAAGTTCAACGGATCGAACTTTAAAAGGTGGCAACAGAAGATGTTGTTTTATTTAACAACGTTGAATCTTGCGAGATTCTTGACTGAGGAAGCTCCTCAAATATCTGATGGTGAAACGGATAAACAAGCCTTCAATGCTCTTGAGGCTTGGAAGATTCTGACTTCCTCTGTAGGAACTATGTCATGAATGGCTTGCACGACTCTCTGTATAATGTCTATTGTACAATCAATACGGCAAAAGAGTTGTGGGAATCCTTAGACCCGAAATATAAAACAGAGGATGCCGGAGCAAAGAAATTTGTTGTCAGTCGATTCCTTGATTATAAGATGGTGGATTCCAAGACCGTGATCAGTCAAGTGCAAGAAATCCAAGTGATTTTACACGAAATTCAATCTAAAGGGATGAATCTGAGTGAAACCTTCCAGGTGGCTGCCATTATTGAGAAGCTACCTCATGGGTGGAAGGATTTCAAGAATTACCTTAAGCACAAGCGAAAGGAAATGAACTTGGAGGAGTTGATTGTCAGACTTCGCATCGAAGAAGACAACAGAAGCTCTGAACGCAAGAGGTTCAATCCCACCGCAGCTAAGGCAAACGTTGTGGAGCACAAGCAAGCCCACAAGAACAAGAAGGCCATCAAGCCAAAGCTGGGACCGAAAGGAGGAGTCTCCAAAACCAAGTTCCAAGGGAAATGCTTCAACTGTGGCAAGATGGGCCATAGATCCGTGGAATGCAGATTTCCGAAGAAGAAGAAGCATGAGATGAACATGGTGAATGATGTCACTCATGACTTCTCAGACATAAATCTCTCTGCGATGGTGTCTGAGGTGAACTTGGTTGGGTCCAATCCAAAGGAATGGTGGATTGACACTAGTGTCACGAGGCACATATGCCCCAACAAGGACTTGTTCACAACTTTCGAACCAATTGATGGAGAGAAAGTCTTCATGGGAAACTCGGCCACGTCTGCCGTTGAAGGCCAAGGGAAGGTGCTTCTGAAGATGACCTATGGGAAAGAGCTGACTCTGAACAATGTTCTGTATGTGCCAGAAATCCGAAAGAACCTGGTCTCCGGGTCGTCTCTATTGAACAAGCACGGATTTCGTATGGTGTTCGAGTCAGACAAAGTTACTTTGTCAAAATCTGGAATGTATGTGGGAAGGGGATATGTATCTGATGGGCTTTTTAAGCTCAATGTGTTGACAATTATCAATAAAGATAATAAGTCTTCCGTTTATTTGCTTGAGTCTTCCAATTTATGGCATGGCAGACTTGGACACGTTAATTATGATACATTGCGTAGATTAATTAACTTGGAGCACATTCCCTCATTCCAAATTGATTGTAAACACAAATGTGAAATATGTGTTGAGGCAAAGTTAACGAGATCATCGTTTCAAACAGTTGAAAGAAACACCGAACCCCTTGAGCTAATTCATAGTGATGTTTGTGATTTGAAATTCATACAAACAAGAGGTGGTAATAAATATTTTATTACCTTTATCGATGATAGCACTAAATACTGCTATGTGTATTTGCTTAAAAGCAAAAGTGAAGCTTTAGAGAAATTTGTTCTCTATAAGAATGAAGTTGAGAATCAACTTAACAAGAAAATCAAAAGATTGAGAAGCGATAGAGGTGGTGAGTACGAAGAACCGATTGGTGAATTCTGTGCACAACATGGAATTATACATGAAGTAACTGCACCCTATTCGCTTCAATCAAATGGTGTGGCTGAACGTAAAAATCGCACATTGAAAGAAATGATGAACGCGATGTTACTAAGTTCAGGTTTACCCCAAAATATGTGGGGTGAAGCTATTTTGTCAAGCAATTACCTTTTAAATAAGGTACCTCGGAAAAAGGAGGATAAAATCCCTTATGAGTTATGGAAAGGTAGGAGACCATCCTATAAATACTTACGAATGTAGGGGTGTCTTGCAAAAGTAGCTGTTCAAATACCAAAGAAAACAAAGATAGGTCCTAAAACGGTGGATTGTATCTTTATAGGCTATGCACATAATAGTAATGAATATCGTTTTCTTGTACATGAATCGAAGATTCCAGATATACACAAGAATACGATCATGGAATCTAGGAATGCATCATTCTTCGAAGGTGTATTTCTTTGCAAATCCAATGATGGATCAAGTTCGTCCAAGTGAACGATTAACACTATGAATGAAGAAAGTCATGATTTTGATCATGACAGAGTTCAGAAGCAGAGTGAGTCTGCTTCTGATCATGACAGTATTCAAAAGCAGAGCGAGTCTGCTTCTGACCTACTCCAAAGAAGAGTTCAGAAGCAAAGCGATCCTACTTTTGATCAGCTCAGACGTAGCAAAAGAGCAAGAGTGGATAAATCATTTGGAGATGATTTTCTAACTTATTTGTTAGAAAAGAAACCACTAAATTATTCAGAAGCAATAAATTCTTTTGAGGAACTTCTATGGAAAGAAGCAATTAAAAGCGAAGTTGATTCTATATTGCAGAATCATACTTGGGGGTTAGTGGATCCTCCTCCTGGATACAAACCTTTAGGATCAAAATGGATCTTTAAAAGGAAAATGAAAGCAGATGGTTCTATTGATAAGTATAAAGCCAGACTTGTAATCAAAGGATACAAGCAACAAGAAGGCTTAGATTACTTTGATACTTATTCTCCTGTGACGAGAATAAATTCCATTAGGATGATACTTGCAATTGCAGCATTGCGAAATCTAGAAGTACATCAAATGAATGTAAAAACAGCTTTCCTAAATGGTGATTTAGATGAAGAAATCTACATGGAACAACTTGAGGGTTTCATAGTTCCAGGACAAGAAAAGAAAGTCTATAAATTGGTTAAATCATTGTATGGCTTAAAACAAGCTCCAAAACAGTGGCATGAAAAGTTTGATAATGCAATGATTACCAATGGATTTAAGATCAATGAATGTGATAAATGTGTCTACATTAAAGAAATAGAAAATGGATATGTCATTTTGTGTCTTTATGTAGATGACATACTCATTGTCGGTAGTGATGATGAAATAATCAAATCCACTAAGAATATGTTGAATTTGAGATTTGACACGAAAGATATGGGACTTGCTGATGTGATTTTAATCCTAAAATCACAAGAACGTCAGAAGGTCTTATCTTAAACCAGTCACACTATGTGGACAAAATTCTTGGAAAGTTCAATGTGGATGATTCTGGTATTGCGAGAACACCACTTGACAATAGTCTTCATCTATCCAAGAATAAAGGAGAGAGTATTTCTCAAGTAGAATACTCTAAAGTTATTGGAAGTCTGATGTACTTAATGAGTTATACTAGACCAGACATTGCGTACTCAGTTAGTAAATTGAGTAGATATGCGAGCAATCCGAGTGCTGACCATTGGAAAGCAATTGTGAGAGTACTTAGGTATTGTTGATACCTCATTTTTTATCACATTTTCTCTTTAAAATTAATAGAAAATCCATAAAAATTCATAAAATTAAAAAATCAACTTTGGGGACCTTGACCAAGCCTAGGGAATCAATTTTGACCAAAAAAGTATTTTCCATATTTTTAGTATTTTTCAATATTTTTATTTTCGAAAATTAATAGAAAATCCATAAAACTTCATAAAATTAAAAAATCAACTTTGGAAGCTTTGGCCAAGCTTAGACAACCATTTTTGAGCAAAAAATAATTTTTCATATTTTCTTGTATTTTTTAAATATTTTTTTTTAGAAATTAGGATAATATTTCATAAATAATAGTATTTGAGGCCACAAAAATACATAAAAATAGTCAATATTTTTATTTTAAATCCCTTTTCATGTTGGCCATCATAAATTTAAAAAATCCAATTCGGGGTCGTGTATTCCTTCACGAGCATAATCTCGAATCGGGCATAAATTTTTTTAATTTGAGTCAATTTATTTTCATTTTTCACTTTTAGAAGTTGTGACATTATTCTCTAATATTCTAAATTTTCATCTTGGCCCAATTATACCAAAAATAACTCAGTTTTGCAAAAGGGCTTTAATTAAATTTTGTGGCAAGAAATGAGTTTAAATTTGATATGCGATGAATTTCGATTAAGCATAGGAGAGGTGTGTTGAAAATTTTGAGGATATTTGGACTTAAAGAAATATTTTTTCAGGGACTAAATTGCAAATACTCAAAATCTCAAGGACTAGAGTGTAAATACCTAACTCTTAAGGGATTATTTTGCAAATAACAAAAAAAAGGGAGTTAGTGGAGAAATTAGAATAGAGAATGGAAGATGAAGAAGATGAGATGGGGAAGAGAAGATGGAGAAGAATGGATGGAGAAAATAAGATAAGAGAAGGGAAGATGGAGAAAAGGAGATGGAGAAGAGAAGATGGAGAAGAATGGATGGAGAAAATAAGATAAGAGAAGGGAAGATGGAGATGAAGAAGAGTTAGTGGAGAAATTAGAATGGGAGATATATATGGAGAAGGGAAGATGGAGATGGAGAAGAATAGGTGGAGAAATTAGAATGTGAGATAGAGATGAAGAAGGGAAGATGAAGATGAAGAAGAGTTAGTGGAAAAATTAGAATGGAAGATAGAGTTAATGGAGAAATTAGAATGGGAGGTAAATGAGTCGGCTATAAAAGGAGGAAGAAGAAAGCTTGAAAGAGAGGAATTTTTTTGGAGAGAAAATTTTGGATGTTTAAGAGGGTTTTGGGAGATTGAAGAAAAACTTGAGAAAAAGAAACTACCAAAAAGAGAGAGAGAATTTTGAAGATGATGGGAGTTTAAAGCTAGAGGGTTATCATCATCAATTTCTTCATCGATCAAGAATTCATCCCAGATTTGAAGCTAAGTGTCCCTCCATTCTCTTTGATTTTTTAGTATAAACTAGCTCAAATTTTCTACTCTTCTCCCATTTCCCCCATATTTGATTTCAGGCATGAACCAATTATATCCATCAAGCACTTCTCATAATGCCATTGAAGCTAAGTGCCTTTTTCATTGTTCTAATTTTTAATGTGAATTAAATCATATTTGCTTCATTACTCCATTTCTCCCTATTTTTATGTTAGGCAAAGGACAACTCCAAGTCAACGGTAAATCCCATGGAGGTGTAAAATTGGCGCTGACGAGCTCTTGAGTACCCATTAAATTTTCAATTGATCCGTCAATGGATTTCGGCCCGAATTGTCAAATCAATTCGTTTTATTTTAAAGAATTTAAACCCCAGAATGTGAATGGCAGAGCCCGCTCACTGGAGGTCATTTTAAATTTTTGCAATTTAAATTCCTACACCTTAAACCCCAAAAGAGAGAGCCAAGCCAAGGCTGAGCTATCCATTGGTGGTCTTTATTTATTGTTATTTACTTCCTGTAATTTAATTTTTGAATCACTAAACCCCAAAATGAGTAGCTCGCAACACTGCACAGAAGTCGTTAACTCACTCCCTCTTTCGGCTTCAGGGAAATACTTAATATTTTGAAAATGCCAAAAACAAATGTTACTCGCGTATATTCCATTTTAAAAAGTGAAAATACAAAAAGAGAACACTCCACCAGAGCCTTAGGAATAAACCAAGTCTGAGTTGCCAAATTAGGATATCCATGAAATTAAGGTACCGAAAAGGCATTAGTTTTAATTAACTAGTGTAACCAAGTCCCCGAACTCATAATCTCTGGTTCGTAGAAGTAATTTAGTTCTCTCGCTAATTTACTTAGGTTTCTAATCAACCTACCAAAAATGATTAGTGGCGACTCCAAATTTTAAAACCATTTGAACAAAAAACCAAAGTCGCGATTTGGTAGAGCTTGGGAGAGCTCGAACTAGGTTAATTAATTTAATCAATTAATCTGGTAATCCATTAACTTAAAAAATGAATTTTAGGTCGCGACAGGTACCTACGATATACTCGGAATCATGGTCTGCACTATACCAGATACCTAGCTGTTCTAGAAGGATGCAGTGATGCGAACTGGATATCTGATATGAAAGACTCAAAGTCTACTAGTGGATATGTATTTACACTAGCGGGTGCAGCCGTATCATGGAAATCCTGTAAACAAATGGTTATAGCCAGATCCACAATGGAATCTGAATTCATTGTTTTGGATAAATGTGGAGAAGAGGCTGAATGGCTATGCCACTTACTAGAGGATATTCCACAATGGCAAAAACCTGTGCCACAAATTTGCATATATTGTGATAGTCAATCTGCAATTGGAAGAGCACAGAGTAACATGTACAATGATAAGTCTAGACATATACGTCGTAGACATAATACCATTAGACAACTACTCTCAACTGGAATTATCTCTATTGACTACGTGATGTCAAAGGATAATATTGCGGATCCGCTAACCAAAGGGTTAAACAGAGAGTTAGTTGAGAAATCGACAAGAGGAATGGGACTGAAGCCCTTGAAAGAATAAGTTGATATAAAGGAAACCCAATCTAGTTGACTGGAGATCCCAAGATCTAAGTTCAAAGGGACAACCTAATTATATTGACTTAGTGATGTCACTGTGGGGGTTTATCCCTAAAACCATTCCTCAGAAATAACAGTGATATTGTAAGGAAAAGGATAGCAGTTTTGCTTTAATGATTCTTAAGTGGAGTAATCAAATTACTCAAAATTAAGTAATCACCTATGTGAGAGAGAAGTGGGGCCGCTTCAAAGGAGAATTGGTTGGGGCTAAATTATTTAGAAAGTCTCGCAGAAACAGGTTGGTGTTCATGACCAAAACGAACACAATCATGAGAACTGAAAAAACGTTTGATGATTCCTGTGTGGAGGATATGGTTCGTTTACATAAGAAAGTAGGACAGTTCAAGGACATCATGTCTACTGGACAGCTAGTAAAGTAAATATACTTTCACAAGGAAAGGTTCAAAGGGTAACACCTACCTATCCTATGCAGGTTTCATTTGTCGAACACTATCATCGAGTCAAACTAAAACAATTTTCATTCATGTGGGGGATTGTTGGAAATGTGGTGTGTTTTGATGGGTGAATGAGAAATTGTTTCTCAAAGAACATCCTTGAGTTGGAAGTGGGAAACTCTAGTCCCACATTGGAAAGAAAGAAGGCCTTCAAGTGCTTTATATATTGTTACACTCCTTTGGAGTGGTAACATAACAACAAAGTACTATGCCTCGTGCGCAGGCGCAGTGGGGGTGCAAATCTCGGGCCTCAACGAAGGTTCGACGAGGGGCGTGTATGTACGACCTGCGTACATGAATGCGGACCAAAAAAATGGGTCTCGCGACTAGCCCAATTTTGCATCATGGCTCAACTTTTTTTTTTCCAAATGTTACGGATTTTGTAACGAAAAATGTTAATGGATGATTTTGTAACGATGTTTTAATGAGAGCTAAGAAGCAGAGTATGTTTCGAATGAGCTCAGAAGCAACGTTCAGATTCAGAAGCAACTCGCGCAGGTTCAGATCCAGCGTTCAGAAGCAGCTCGCGCAGGTTCATAACCAGCGTTCAGAAGCAGCTCGAGCGGGGTTCAAAAGCAGCTCGCGCAGGGTCAGATCCAGCGTTCAGAAGCAGCTCGCGCAGGTTCATAACCAGCGTTCAGAAGCAGTTTGAGCGGGGTTCAGATCCAGCGTTCAGAAGCAGCTCGTGACGCTCAGAAGCTGACCATTTGTAACGTTTTGGAATGTCATTACATTACGGCAGTTACAAATGGCAGAGTTAATCATCCATTATGCCAGAAACGGCAGAATTAATCAACCGTTACACCGTAACAATTACAAACGGTAGATTTAATTGTCGGTTATGCTACAACAGTTACAAACGGTAGATTTAATCAGCCGTTATAAACTGTTACGCCATATTATTCCGGAATAATCCCTCTACTCATCTTATAAATAACTGGTTTTCTCGTTCTTGTTGATGCGCGCGAACATTCAGATTCAGACTCAGTGCAAAAAGCTTCTATTCTCCTCTGTTTTGCTCTGTTTTCTTCTTATTCCTACATTGGTTTTTTGATAGTGTTCAAACACCAGTTTCTTCAAGTTCGTCGAAAGTTCTGAGGTTCTGTGCTCACCTCCTAGCTGTTAACCGTTGTATCCTGGGAGATAGACGTTCACGAAACCTCAAACACAGAGTTGAGGGAACGAATCTGTTTTAAGGAAATTGTGTTGAACACAGGCCTCGGTTTATTTCTAGTGTTGATCTCACGATTTCATTTTCGTGTTGAAAATTCTGTTCCATTGTTTATACCGTTCTAAGGAATTCTTTTACAAGTGAATCTGAATCGTTCTGGAGTTGATTCGGAACTGTTTCCAAACAGTTATTATGTTGGCCTCTCCAATGAAACCAACAATGGCAAGGCCACGAACTACGTTGTCATAGTATAATTTGATACGATCCAAAAAGAAGCATTTTATGATGCCAAATGATAACCGCGTTAGGATAGACGTCAATGGGCCGACCTCTCTAAAATCTACACAGCAAGTCCCAGAGGGGTCTTCACAAACTTGAGCCTGATGAGTGGTGAAGCCAGGCAAGTTTGGGTGGACTATGATGGCGCACAAAAGCAAATCAATGTCGCATTAGCTCCTGTCAGTGTCAATAAACCGAAGACTCCTCTTTTATCTCTGTGCATTGATCTTTCGCCGATCATGAAGGGGCACCATGCACACGGGCCTCTCGTCCTCAACCAGCACGTTAGTAACTTCTCATTAAATCCTCGGATGGAGATGTAAATGGACAGACTCAGAGACTGGCAATAATCGAGGCAAGGAATGAGGCGATTCATTGCGGAGATCGTGAGAACTGGCGGTCTTTGTCACTGGAACATGGTGACGATTCTCGTTCGTTGCCGCGTCGAAACGTGAGCGGCTGTTGGAGTATGACTACATGGCCACTGGAATGGAAGCCTGGGCTGTTGCCAGGATAACGAGTCAAAGGCCAACATCACTTGAAGCCAAGAGCGATTAAGGGGGCTGCACGCGGCCGCCATTGTAAGAATTGCTTTTTGACCAGGTCAACTAGGTCGAGGAAATTGGACGCGATAAAAAAAAATGTTGAAAAGTCTAATACAAAAAAGCATAACAGAGCACTTTGACTCTTTATTACCAAGACCTCTTGCGACCGAAAGAAAGAATACATAGAGAACAGAGAAAGAGAGAGAACAAGAGAAGGGAAAGAGGAGGAAGAAGAAGGGAGACGGAAAAGGAGAGGGGTTCTTGCCTCGACGCCTCGCCAAGTTGTCTCGACTAGTAACGTTCAGTAAGTACTAACACCCTCTCGTTCTTCCAATCGAAGTGATTTTCGAAGTAGGACTTGATTAGCCATCCTATTATCATAGTAATACATGGACTTCACCTCAACACATTGAATTTCGAGTTAACGTTAGAGATGGGATTAATTAGGCTTGCCTACTCTGATGTACGACTAATCCTCTCATTATCATAAGAGAGCCATAATGATATTAAATAGAGTTAAAATTTGCGGGGACCTTGTCCTTCCACGCATGCTCGTCGCCAGCTTCCTTGGGCATCATTTTCCACTCATTGTACGCCAACGGTTGCTAACTCAGCTATGACCACGGAACAATGACTGACGGACATACATATTTACACTATATTCAAGTGTTACAAGATAGGAAATCCAAGATTATAGAATATTACACAACCAGTTTACACATCTAATATGATCTTACTTCCTATTTTCTAATTGGTAGAATATCAAGTTAGTAAAATCATACATTCGTCTAGCAGCTCAATCTTTTAAAACAGTTGAGAGCGATCTCTTAAAATTTGACAAGGTATCATAACAAAACGCCATGAGTTCAAATCTTACTTATCCATTTTCTAGAACAGGTGAAGTGGTCTCACAATATTATAAACTAATAGAATGAAATCCAGTACCATATACTTGTATTTAAGCTTTTGTTGGGAGAAGAAACGGTATGAGGCGTATATTTTTAAAGCCCACGAACAATGACATTCCATATGTTGCCTTTTCTAAGCTAGCGTGCTCTTTGGAGTGCAAGGATTCAGAGTCAATAGTCATCTATCTCTGTCCTTCATTAAAAGCCATGCATTAAAAGTGTGATGTTAGGGCTGAGGATTTATTCTGAAGGCCGGTTGTATGTCCTTAGGGGTGCACAAGTTGGGGCACTGATGATCGAAATTGCCTGAGTTTCAACTCCATGCTGTGCATCATCATCATAGGAACTTCAGAGCCTCTGGCCATGTTCCTAGTGATTGCTCTGGCGGTCTCTCTCCTGGCAAACACAGGAGCGAGTCACAAAACCGTCAATTTCGCCTACAGTGGTTTCAAGTCTGCGAATGTTAGCCTCGATGGTTTAGCTCAACTCACCGGTAATGGCCTCCTGAAGTTAACCAACGAGACCAAAGAGGAGGTGGGTCATGCCTTCTACCCGGACCCTATTGCGTTCAAGAACTCATCCACCGGCGTTGTCCACTCGTTCTCCACCGCATTTGTCTTTGCTATAGTTCCCGACGATCCACCTCAAGGCGGTAATGGGTTAGCCTTTGTGATAGCTCCTCGTAGAGGAATTCCTGGAGCTCAGCCTAGTAATTTTTTGGGCCTCTTCAACGAAACCAACAATGGCAAAGCTACCAACAACATTTTCGCCGTAGAATTCGACACTGCACAAGACGGCAAATTCCACGATATCAATGGCAACCATGTTGGGATCGATGTTAATGGGCTGATCTCTGTCAAATCTTCCCCAGCTGGATACACAGAAGACAACGTTCAAGGCTTCAAAAACCTGAGTCTGATTAGTGGTAAAGCAATGCAAGCTTGGGTGGATTATGATGGTGTGCAGGAACAAATCAGCATCACATTAGCTCCTATCAATGTCGACAAACCGAGCACTCCCCTTTTGTCTCTGTCCTTCAATCTCTCGCCAATTCTCAAAGAGACCATGTACGTTGGGTTCTCGTCGGGGACATGCGAGTTCTTAACTTCTCGTTATATCCTCGGATGGAGCTTTAAGGTAAATGGACAAGCTCAAAGGCTTGATTTGTCTCAACTTCCTAGATTACCCCATAGGAAAAAGGAGCAGAAATCCAATCTCCTCACCACTGGACTGCCTTTCATGTGTTTGTTTATTCTTGCCCTTCTAATCCTTGCTGTGGCTTACGCGATAAGAAAACGAAGGAAATTTGCGGAGGTTCTAGAGGATTGGGAGCGCAACTACCGTCCACATAGGTTCAAGTACAAAGATCTCTATGTTGCCACAAAGGGGTTCAGGGATCAGGAGCTATTAGGAGCTGGCGGATTTGGTATGGTTTATAGAGGGGTATTACCCACCTCAAAAGCTGAGGTTGCAGTTAAGAGGGTTTCTCATGAATCGAGGCAAGGGATGAGAGAGTTCATTTCTGAAATCATTAGTATCGGTCGGCTTAGTCATCGGAACATCGTAACGCTTCTCGGTTACTGCCGTCGGAAGGATGAGCTGCTGTTGGTCTATGACTATATGCCAAATGGAAGCCTAGACAAGTACCTCTATAACCAACCAGAGGTGACCCTCAATTGGAGCCAAAGATTTAGAGTGATCAAAGGTGTTGCATATGGCCTCTGTTATCTCCATGAAGGATGGGAACAAGTTGTGATTCACAGGGATATCAAAGCTAGCAACATCTTGCTAGACTCAGAACTAAATGGGAGGTTAGGAGATTTCGGGCTTGCAAAACTATATGATCGCGGTACCAATCCTCAAAGCACCCAGGTGGTGGGAACTCTTGGATATATGGCTCCAGAGAGCATTCAAACAGCCAGGGCCACTACTAGCACGGACGTTTTCGCGTTCGGGGCATTTTTGCTGGAGGTTGCTTGCGGAAGAAGACCGGTTGAGGTTCGGGAGGGGAAGGATGTAATATTGGTGGACTGGGTGTTTTCTTGCTGGGGTAAGGGTGACATTCTGGAGGCAAGAGATCCGAATCTAGGGACGGACTTTGCAGCAAAGGAGGTGGGGCTAGCATTGCAACTCGGATTGTTGTGCTCCCAGTCCGAGCCGGCTGCGAGACCAAGCATGCGTCAAGTAGTGCAGTACTTGGAAGGAGATCGCGCAATGGGGGAGTTATCATCGCTTAGTATTTCGAAAAGTGGATTGCCATTTGCATATCCTGAAGGTTTTAGTATGGGTGGCTCGTCTTATCCATCGTCCATGGACAAGGCATTTTCTCAGACATCTTCTGTTGCAAACTCTGTCTTATCTGGTGGAAGATGAGTCTTAAGCTTGGTATATTAAATCGAAAGCATATATCATACATCCAAGGTAATTACCAAAGTAGTGTTCTAATACATCGAAGTACTCGTAGTTTGCTTTTCCGCAAGTATATATGAACTTGAATGTAAGGATCAATGTTTCAACCAATTTCTGCAGGATTTTCTTAAATAGATGTATGGTAAGAGTGCTCAATAATGAATTCCTTATATTATTAAGTACATTACTTTAACTTGGACGAAAGGGTATTTCTTTCCTATATTTCAAATACTTCACATAGTACCTAGCTTTCCTTTTCTCATTTAATTTATTATTTCTTCGTGAAGGGTTGAAATATGTCAGGATCATTTAATATGACAGTTTGAACACGATACCAAAGCAATTTCATAATAAGATGGTGCATACGATCAATCAAAAAAAGCCACTGTCTATGAGTTTTTGGCTCATTCTTTAACGTGTGAAGCCTTGTTGACAAGATTTACTCAACTTACCACTTTAACTTGCTTCTGGTGACAACGTGCAAAGCCTTGCATGAAGGCTACATATGGTTCAAGAGCATTTATTGTGTGGATTTTTTGTTGCTTTATGTTTGTAAGAAGATATGCCTGATGGCACATCTTCAATATTATGTTTGTCTTGGTCGAAAAGTCATAGGAGAATAGTTCCTTGAATAGTGCGACTTTAGCAATAAATAGAGCGCTTGTTTTTAGAATGGTCATCGGGTCATAGAACTCCAAGTGAGATTTGAGTTGTAGTATGAGTATTTTGCATTTCAATAAAGAATTTTTCCATCTGTTATATATTTGTTCCCTTGTTCTAAATTTCCAAAAATGCATTACTCTTGTACATTTGAATCTAGTCATGATGCACACAAATCAACCTGCGGAGGGAAACAGTCAAAATCAGAATCTATTTTTAAAAGAAACTTGGGTTGAGAGAGCCATTAGCAAATAAAAGAATGTATATGCTTTGCTTATGGTTGAAAAGAAAAGTGAGATTGAGAGATCCTGCATTTGACAATGCATTCCTTATTGAAAGAATTTGCTGGTGTGCTCCTGGAGGATTTGCCGATTGGTTTACCTCCAATAAGGAGTATTGAACACCCAATCAATTTGATGCTTCATTATTTATTGTGTGAACTCATTTATAGTTTGTTGACTTTATTATTGAAAGCGACATTGATCTAATTCTATTATTAAATGCTTATAAATGACATTGATCTTACCTTAGTATTAATTACTTGAAAGTGACATTGATCTTATCATAGCATTAATTACTTAAAAGCGATATTGATTTCATCCTATCATTAATTATTTGAAAGAAACATTGATCTTATCCTATCATTAAATATTTAAAAATAATATTATTCTTATCCTTTCATTAATTACTTGAAAAGCAACACCATCCTTATCTGTTAGCAAATTGACTTGCAGTTGATTTATATATTCTTAATTACTTGGCATTGACTTTTATATTAATTCAAGAAATATTACCGTGTCATATTTTCTAATACGAAATTTCCGAAAAAACTTCTTAAATAAATCATATAATAGCTTTCTTTAGAAGTTTCTAGGTGTCTTAAAGAACAACTTAAAAGAAAATTTTTTGTTTCCTATTTATTTCTAATATGGAAAATTTCAAGATGTCACCTCATAGTCACTCTATCCTCTTATTTGAGGGAAAACAAAGTACTTCACGAGCTTATTTTGATTTTCTAACGTCATGTCTCTCTCTTTGAAAAATTATCAAAAAAATCCTAAACTTGTTGTAATTATACCAATTCAGTCATAAACTTTTTTTTGGCGATTCAGTCTTAAATATTTTGTAATTATACAAATTCAGTCTATTTGGCCAATCGACATTGACATGGTAATTTTAATAATATTTTAAAGTTTTAATTAATATTTATATTTTTAATGACTTTTTCTATCCCTTTTCTTTTTAGGGTTTGGTCGGCAGCCTTGTCGGCCATCAATCAAGCGTAAGCAAGGTAACCGGCCCCTAGTGGTCGCTAGGCGAGGGCTCCCAACCCTTGCCTAGCTATGGCGACTGTTGGCAACCATTGCCCAAGCAACAATCACGACAGTTATAGGGAGGGTCTCGGGCCCTTGTGATTGAGGGTTCAAGATCCACACAGCCCTTACTGCGAATGCCGCGGTCGTTGTCCAGATTTAGGCAATGGCCTCGAGCCATTGCTGCGGCTAGGCGAGGGTCAGGAACCCTCGCCTAGGGGGCCATCGACCTCGCATAGGGGGCCAGAGATCTCATTGGCCCTTGGCCACTAAAGAAAATAAATTTTCTTTTAAAAAAAAAGACAGAAACATGTTATCAAAAAGGTATTAAAAAATACTTAAAAATTCAAAAATTATTTAAATACTATTAAAAATTGCCAAGTTAGTGCCGGCTAGCCAAATGGTCTGAATTGCCACAATAGAAAAGAATTTAGGACTGAATCGATTAAAAAAAAAGTTTGTGATTGAATTGACACAATTATAATAAGTTTAGGATTTTTTTTTTTGGTGATTATCCCTGTCTCTCTCTGTCGACTTCTCTCTGTTCGGTCGTTCGTGTGTCGCACTCTTCCCGTCTCTTCTTGTTCTGCAACTTGAGACCATGGCCACCACCCCACTCTTTTCTTGATCTGTCCTCTTTCTCTCTCTGTCTCTATGGCTACGATTTCATGGTGAATACAAAAGTCAGAGGCGTGCCATCTTGGTCCTTGGTGATGGCGACGGTCGACGCGGCTTCGAGAGATGGCGAAAGACGAGGACTTCGACGGGACTCGGTTTTGTAACGAGGGTGCGAAACGCGATAGTTGCCTCGCGGTGCAGAAAAACGAAAAAGTACTGAGAGGGAGTAGAGGAAAAACAGAGGAGGGGAGAGAAAAAAGCATTTTTTTGGTGATGTGGGGGATGACGTGGTGTGATCGTCTGCAGAACAATAATAAAGAGCACCATTAACTTAACGTCGTCTGGGCCAGAAGTCAATTTGAGCCATATGAAATATCAGAGCGCGTATTTTAGCGTAAATGCATGCTAAAATAAGGAGGATGGGATAAAATTAGAAACTAAATCACGAGGCTCATCGTCCCCCCGAGAGAATCGATTCTGCGACGTAAGATGATTGCGGAAATATGGTGAATAATCAGTAACCATTTAATCATAATCCCATCCTCTATTCGTGACAATAAACACAATCTTCACCAATTCTGATTTCACAGAGTGGTTGAGGCTTGTACAATGCGGGACCAAAACTTCCCTTTTGAGTACTTCGATTTTGTCAACGTTCGAGACGTTTCAGACGTTCATATTCTAGCTCTTGAAAACCCTTCGGCTAGTGGCGGATTCTGTCTAGTAGGAGAAATCATTCACCATCGCAATGTCCTGAAGCTCCTGCGCAAACTTTGTCCTGTATTGGCCATCCCCGAAAGGTTAGTCCTAATTTTTCTTCCACTTCACAAGAAAAGTTCATTCGATCCTATGAGCAACACAAGAATAGGTCATATTTCATTCTCACTGACTCAGCCGGCATGCCCGAATCATTTGGACTGTGTACAGATGTGAAGACGACGGACCTCCTGGGTCGGGTCATGGGGTATCAAGGGAAAAAATGGAAGGTTTATGCGTGACGTTCACTCCTTTGGAGGTCAGCCTACGAGATACTATCGAAAGCCTCGTGGAGAAAGGCTTCCCCTTGGTTTGAGCTTGTGGGAAGGGAAACGCTACATCTGCATCAGTATCCGCCGCTGTGGACTTCAAAGCCACGTAGGTTTCTGATAAAGCAATGTACTCCTCTGTTCTTTGATTTTGCCCCATTTGGATACGATACAATGTAACACTCACTTCTTGATTGAAGTTTGCCACCTCTAAACTTGAAACCCGACGTTTGTTAAGCAGTGTGTTGTCGAACCAATGCTTTCCAAGACCTAGTCATTTCTGTTTCTAGCTCAATTTCAAAGGGAAAAATACCGAAAAAGTGGTAAACCTATTATAATTATTCCAATTCAGTCATAAATCGTTTTGTTTTGCCAATTGAGTCTTAAACCTTTTGCATTTGCATCAATTCAGTCCTAAATTGTTCTTTTTTTTTTCAGTTCAATCCTAAACTATTTCCATTTATGCTAATTCAGTCCATCTTACGTATGATTTCAACAATGATGTACGTGTTGGAAACAAATTGTTTATGACTGAATTTGCCAAAAAAAAATCAAAGATTGAAATTGCACAATTACAATAGTTTTAAAAAAAAATTTTGGTAATTTTTCCATTAGAAT
Source organism: Psidium guajava (assembly GCA_016432845.1). Classification (NCBI taxonomy): domain Eukaryota; kingdom Viridiplantae; phylum Streptophyta; class Magnoliopsida; order Myrtales; family Myrtaceae; genus Psidium; species Psidium guajava. The sequence continues at coordinate 38,696,651 of CM028224.1, forward strand.
GTCCAATCTAAACCCTTACGCTGATTAGGGAAAGGAGACCTTTGAAGGTCTGAATTTCCACGAGCAGATTAGGCAATGTCGGACTTAGATCATTAGAAATTATATTTTGAGATTAATGGACTATAGTACGCCAAATGAGGGTTATGGAAATGGGGAGCTGACACCTTTTTGATTGCATTCCAATAATTTGTCCTTCTTTTGGTTGAAATGATATACCTAAACACTTAATATATATAATATATAAGTAAGTATTTTTTTAATTTGCTGAATGATCTTACTATTTACATACCTCCCATTATTGAACGTTACGAGGCCATACCCTTTAGACATGCCGACCCTTGTATGCACTTGTGTATCGGCCTTGCTCGTTTTGTGCTAGTCTTCCGTGTGCACCTTATTATTATATGTAATAACATATTAAAATAGATTGCATAATTAATAAGTTGGTGGACGTCACTAGACCACATGAATATAAAGAGCATATGTAATCTGTTATCAAACGATGTGGGACAATACTTTAACGTCTCATCGCAGTTGCAAGATGAATTACAAGCGGCACATGAAATTTTGACCACATAGGTGTGGATGCATATTGAAAAGTGATAGCATCGGCTCAGCTCTGATACCATGTTAGACTATCTAACTCAAAAACTTAAAGTTATAAGTGGAGGGAGAAGATACTATGTTAGAATATTGTTGACACCTAAATTTTGACTTTTTAAAATTCATTCACTTAAGTACATAAAAAAATGAGAATTTGTTCTCACCAAAAATTAATTTTTTCATGCATTGCATATTTAATTTTTTGTCGGTCATGCATTTTATTATGGCTAACGACGGAGGATTTGAGCTTAAATTGACAAACGATTGGATTGAGCGTGAGGGAGGTGTGCCGAAAGGCTTATGAAGTTTTGAACTTAAAAGAAATTTTTCCACAGGGGGACTGAATTGCAAATACATAAAACTTCAGGGACTGAATTGCAAATACATAAAACTTCAGGGGATGAATTGCAAATACATAAAATTTTAGGGATAATGGAGAAATTAGAAAGGAAGATGGAGAATGGGAGATATAGAAGGGAAGATGGAGAAATTAGAAAGGAAGATGGAGAAGGGGAGATATAGAAGGGAAGATGGAGAAATTAGAAGGAAAGATGGAGAATGGAAGATGGTAGAATTAGAAGGGAAGATGAAGAATTAGAATGGGAGATGGAAAGATTAGAATGGAAGATGGTGAATTAGAAAGGAAGATGGAGATAAAGAATGGAGGATGGTGGAATTAGAAGGGAAGATGAAGTTAGTGGAAAAATTAGAATGATAGATGAAGATAGAGAAAGGAAGATGGGGGAGTAGGCTATAAAAGGAGGAAGAATGAGAGCTTTGAAGGGAGGACTTTGGAGATTGAGGAAAAAAATTTGGAGAGATTTCAAGAGAAAATATTTTGAGAGAGAAAAATTCGCCGCAGTGGAACAAGCCTTGACGACTCGACGGATTCATCTCCAACGAGCTCTAGGTGCATCAGCATGTGCAATTATCTGGTAACTCAATTTTTCGTGTTTAGATGACGAAATATCGAAAATAAATATACTAAACATTCGTAGATGACTTCGAGATCTTCGATTTGATATATTATGGCGTGAAAATGGACGTCGTTTGCTATGTCAAAAGGGTCCCGAAATGGAGAGCAGAAATTTGGAAATATGGTGATCAGAACCTGAGATGGAATTTTTCTGATCTGACCGTTCACGCTAAATGATTTTCCATGGGTTATTCTAGACTTCTTTTCATAAAGACCTCTTCATGAAATTTGTTCATAAGATCTTAATGCATAACATATAAAAAATACAAAAATGTTCATGCACGTTTCGTATTTTTAATGCATTTAATGAAATCATGCAATTCTGCTGGCGTCCTTGAGTCTGAGTGTTTTTCTGTGCGTAGTCATATTGATTCGTAGTTATCTCATGTTTAGAGTCTTCTTTTGAAACTTCACAAAAAATGAAAGTTGTTCATTGGGGTCTTGTTTAGTAAACTGAAAAGTTTGGTGCATTAATTTTGAGATTTGAGTGTCCATTTGAGCTTAATCCTGAAGTATGTCCGTTCTGTGAAATTTGTTTGTTTGCTACTGAGCTCTCATGAAAGACCATTTTCTACACGAAAATGAGTGTCTCTTCAGTAAGAATGTAAAACATGAAAGTTGTCAACGACACATTTTCCCATCCACATAAAATATCTCAGAATTTTTGCATACATTTCATTATTTCTTTTGTATTTTATGGTTACTGCTTTCTCCCTAAGAATGTTCATGCACAGTATGATTTAATTCGTATTTTTTGTGTTAATGCATTGGAAAATGTAAAAAATGGTCTCAATGAAGTTTAATCAGCACGTGTTAAACTTTCTTTGAGTTTTTGAATTGTCTTAACTCGGTGATTGTGCATGTTCGATTGGATAAGTTCATTATTTTCATTTGGCTTTCGGCCCGATGCTTTGAAGACTGGAGGATGACCGATGTCCATTCCGGTCCGTTTTGTTGTACTCCCGACCCACGAGGCTTGGCGACGGGTGTTTGATCGATGTCCATTCCGGTCCATTTTTGTTGTGTTCCCAATCATGTCTCGGGTTTTATTTAATTGGTCTGTAATTATTCACCCGACGAGTTGCGGGTTTTATTTTCACTGTCCTTAGGGTAGTTTTACTTTACCTGCTCTCTCTTCACATCTTCGTTTGCTTTGGGTGATTTTGCATTCTTTATAATACATTGAAAAATATAAAAAAAATTCATAAAAAAAAAACCAAAAAAAAATTGCACCTTTGAACCTCAAGTGAAAATTCATCAAAATTGCCAAGTTGAACATTTTCATGAAATTGGTACCGAAAGGGCGTTAATTGAAAAATTAGCGTAATCAAGTCCCCGAACTCATTAATCTCTGGTTCGTAGGAATAAAGTATTTCTCCCGATGCTTTATTTAGGTGTCTAATCAACCTATCCAAAATGATTATTGGCGACTCCAAGATAAATCCTTCTTTTGATGAAATTGAACCTAAGTCACGATTTGGTAGAACTCGGAAAAGTTCGAGCTATGCTAGTTAATTCAATTTAATTAACATGGTAATCCATTAACTTTAAAAATTGGGAAACCGATTTTTAGGTCGCGACAGCTTGGTGACTCCACTGGGGAGTTGTTCTTAATTTTTGAAAAAACTTAAGAACTTAGAGGACTTAGGCCAGAAAATTTCATGAAAATTATTTCATCTGAATTGGGTGAATTCTAACCTTTAGGTGTTAAATGGTTTTGCAGAATGGGAGTTATAAAGGGTGGAGTGTTTGACTAACCCTTTGTTTTGCAGGTTGGTATGTGAGTTATTTGTTTAAATTCTGCACATTATTGAAGCAGTGTTTGCATTTAAATGTTATGCATGTGTTTACAGTTTTAGCACTACATCACACACGTCCCGTGACCGAACCTGGGTCACTAGTTTTAGGATGGTATTGTGATTTTGTTTTAGCGTTCAGCGTGAGATCACGTCGAAAGTTAGCCCAGATTCAATCCCGAACCTCTTTTCAAAAATGAGTTTAAAAGTTAGGCCTCAGGCTTGGTAAGATTACCAAAGCAGTGGTTTTAATTTTTAGCTCGATCAGCCGAAGTGGGAAGGCCCGGCTAATCCTGATTACGTCGTAGAGGATCACGGCTAATCTTGATTATGTGTGCGAGATTGTCGCCTTGGCGTAAGTCTTCCGCTTCAATTTGTCAGCCTTTAGAGTAGATAGGTTAAGATTTAAACTCACGATTCATGTGCATGTCTATGTGACCTACATGGTATTTTTCACGGTGAAAGTAAGTTTTCTAAACTTCATCTTGTATTTATTTTTGGTCGGTCCATGTAGGTGTCGGTTAAATTTCGAACTTAACATCATAGCCATTTTTCAAAAGAAAATAAAATCAAATTGGTGACCCATTTTTGAAAAATTAAATAAATGTGGAAAAATTCCTTAGGGAAATTTTATCTACCAATGAAATATTTTGTCATATTTTTCCTTAACACTTCAATAGACCCAAAATTTTCTCATCAAATTTACCTTGAAAATTCATTCTGATGAAAAAGGAAATGCTTTCGAGAAATTTGGTAAATATCAAAGGAATTTGTTACATTGTTCTTAAGTTATAAGATTTGCAAGAAAATTTTTTCTGAAGAAATTCACCCATGTTTTTCTAAGAAAATTTTCTCTAATTTCTCTAATTTTGTAAAAATATAATTGGACTAATGTAGGAATCATGGGCCGACCCATCTTGAATCACATACTCATTATGTCCTTTTCTTTTACAGGGGAATCACAGGTACCCCGGGTAGGAGCAAAATCGGATTCAGCATTATACCGAGAATAACCTCGAGGTATACGAAAGGACGGATAATTGTTGATGTCTTAGCTGATGACCCAAGGGGCAAGTGAGGAAATCGATCTTCGCGGAGACAGAATCGTGTCAATTAACGATCATGTATGAGCTTTGTATTTTGATGGGGCCGTAAATTTATCCAGATCGGGCCTGGGGACATTTTTAATGTATTAGAAGGGTTCATGTATTTTTGTTGAGAAAGCCGAGACTGTGTAATCAGAACCCATGGGGCAAGATTATGAACCCGGCCTTGCGACGCCTTTCTGATTAAATTGAACAAAGGCTTGCCTTTTTACCTTCCTCGGATTCAAAACACATGGAAGATTTTGGAGGACCAGTATTTTATTACCGAGCATGGCCCGCAATCATTTCTCCCAACGCTACAGGCGACCGACACATTCAAGTGGACGTCGAAAGAGATAGGCAGGAGTAAAGTGGGGCACGCAACGGGCAGCCTGGTTTGTTTATTGGAGCACTAATCGAGTGGTCGATTTGCAATAATTCACACGACTGACTCACGGCGCTGTAACAGGTGGGGGCCGCCACCGAACCCTTCGTCAATGTCCTTGATATCATCGCCGGTAGCAGATAACAAGAACACCAAGAAGAGTGTTAAGCCTCAACGTCTTCAGTACCGTAAATCGTCCTATCATGCTATATGGGCGAAGAAATGGCAGGAAAAAGAAAAGCACAAACACGTGAAACTTTCTCTTCATTCCATTCACCAATAAACCTTACAACAACTCATTGGGGAGGAAAAGTGAAATCAAATTGAGCCCTAATAAGCATCACAAAGGAGCTCAGCTGGCTCTCCATAGAGTTGATGCTCTGGGTGCATCGGGCGTTCTCGGGATCAAGCTCCGCGAGCCTAAAGAAGAGGCGATCGCACTTCTCTTTAACCTGGGCCATAGTGGCCTCGTAATGCTCAACGGCAAACTCCAGGTCCGGAATCGCCGCCCTCTCGAAAGCAATGTCTGCCGTAATGTCATCAAGTCTCTCCTGCAGCCAACCGCATTTGCACCTCATCACAATATTGCCTGGCTCCTGTTCGGCGTAAGTTCGGACCAAGGCCAGACGGTCCACCAGCTTTCACCTCTCACGAACCAGCCACGAAAGTTGATCGTTGGCAAACTTGAGGGCCTTTTTGTGATTATCAGCCACAAATGTGACTGTTGCCAGACGCTCGTGCCGGTCTCGGTAACGAGCTTTCATGACGGCGGTCACAAGGACCGTCTCATAAGCACGGTTATAGGCAGCTAGAAAATTGATGAAGAGGGTCGAGAAGTTCCGATACTCCTTTCCCAGTTGGGTACCCTCAACAGAAGCAGCGTCCACGGTCCTGAATAAACCGAGGATTTCAGCCTCAACGGTAGAGTTTTTGGCTATATGAGCGTAACCTCTACCAAGAAGATTGTAGAGTCTCTCCCACCCAGCCAGGACTTCGGCGGATAAGGTGTGGTTAGGAGAATTGGCCATTTTTGAAAGCAGAATACAAAAGAAAGGGGGAGAGAGGGGAGGCAGATGAGCGGAATGCGAAGATGGTAATCTGCTTCAATTTAAATACTAATTTCACAGGGGCAGTCCTTATAGGTTTTCCTATCTACCATTCTCTGTCGGCAACACCCCCGGTGGCTCAAATTCCAGTCAAGTGGCAACCTCGAGCCGAACAAACCTGACGTCTCTGTGGAAAAGCTGGACGGGACTCCACCGCTTTGAAAAAAAGAAAGAACGAAAAGACGAGCTGAGTGGGGGACAAAGAAATTTTCGGCAGAAAGAGAGATATTACTCATCTTCATTGGAGGACCCGCCAGTAAATCGACGGTGGAAATCTTGACAGGGGCCCTCTACCGCGAAAAGAAAGAAGAAGACAAACTGAGCGATAAACGAGGATTTCCCCTTTAATCAAAAGCTGAATGTCAGATTCTCCCCTCGGTAAATCTAATAGCACTGCCCGTGAAGGGGGAAGTCGTTGCTATTGCCAGAGAGAGAATTTGTCCTCATTTGATAGTGAGGGTTCATCTGCACGAACTCGCAGGAGAAAGATAGAGAGGAAGGAGTTTTCGTGGGAGAGGAATTCAAAACCTTCACCATCAAAGCATTGGCTTTCAAAGCCTGTTACGAGAAGCCATCAACGATCCCGTGATTCCTCAAGTCCGAGAAGACATCCTGAGGCGGTCTCGAATCGGCAGTCCTAGATCCAGAAATATGTCGAGCATTAGGGAAACGGGCGCATGTTCAACCCTGGTCGAAGCTGATGAAGTTCCTTACTCTGAGGGTCTACTGGTTATGGCCATTGACGGTAATCCAGTCTCTCTGTCAATCCTTGTTACCGTATTAAGAAAATTCCGATATAAGGTTGTAGCTCAAGCAAAGGCGACAGAGGCCGTAGAGATATTAAAGAGGAGTAGTGACCAGTTTGATATCGTCCTCACCGCCTTGGTAGGGATCGACATGGATGTTTTCACTCTCTTGGAAGTCATCAATTCTAAATTAAACATGCCAGTCCTCGTAATATCGGCAAGCGATGATCAGCAAGCCATAATGAAAGCTGTCTTAAACGGGGCCCAAGACGTCGTAACGAAACCAGTTAGGGTTCAGATGCTTCAAAACATATGGCAGCACGTGGTAAGGAAGCAATTGCACGACCATGAGAACAAGCATCAAGCCTTCAATTTTGTTCCAAGCAACTAGAGAAAGAAGATGAGTTGGTCTCCCGAGCTGTATCGTATATTTGTTAATGCAGTTCAGCAGCTAGGAATCGATTCGGCACGGCCGCAACATATACTGGAAATTATGAAGGTAGAGGGACTCACTAAAGCAAATGTTTCGAGTCATCTTCAGAAGTACAGAAAAAGGGTGAGAGAACACAATGCAGCTCAGAATCAAGAAAACAAAGGCGGGACCGATCCAAGCCTGAACGTCGAGTCTCCTCGCCACCATAAGTTCCACAGGTTAGCATGGGGCGAGCCACTTCCCATCATCAACCAAGCCAGTAGCCGTGCCATCAATCCCCCAGGCGTTAATCAAAGTATCCCCCAGAATCACCCTAATGCTCTTCAAGAGTATAGACCGCAGGGGCAGTGTATTCAGACTCCTTGGCTTGAGCACCAACCCGTGGCTAGAATTCATCCCATGATCAGCGCGCCTGCGCAGCCAGAGAATCAGACAGGAAATTATCCTGAGCACTTCCACTTCTCTAATCCTCGAATGGAAGGAGTTCTTGGCAGCAGGACAGTTGGTGATCCCCACACTTTCGGGAGTAATGATGAAGACTTCAGTTCGAGAAGTCAAATTGCTCATGGCGAGGACAGAATGAGAAATCTACCGCCAACATTTGCCAACAATAATGCCCAATTCGAGCATCAGTTGCTGGAAGGTTCAAGAGATTACCAAGATGATGAGCTTACTGCCCTGGTCAACCAGTTTAAGGTTGACAGACATCCGAAGCCATGATCGGAAGCCAGTGATTAGGGACTCTTAAACATCGGTCATCCATGCCTGAACCAGCACGAGACTAGCTGATTATCGAAGAGCCGCAGGAGAGGCAGAACTGACCTTGAACAAGTGCACCTTTCACTTCATGCTTAATTCCCCTGCGTGTGATATTTCCAGCTTTCTAGGTGTCTAGATTTAATTCAGGGGCATGGGGTAATTTGTTTTTTATCCCGTCGAATGCGTGAATCCCTTTTTATGCTAGACTCAGGGCGAATCAATTTGTGGTAACGTCGCTGACTGCCATAATGAGAAATGTTGAATGGCCTCACATAGGGAAATTTCAAGTGAAAAGCCCAGGCGAGCTCAAAGACGGGTAATTGAGTATCGTTCCAATTTACCCTCGATCGTCGCAAAATGCTAAATTGGATTTGTTCCATTCTCACACAGGGGATTGCAAATTGCCTCAAGAGTGTCGCAAAATGAAATGACCTAATGGAATGCGATATGACTCATTTGCCTTGAAGGTAACCTTTAAATTAAAGGAGCCCTCCGGTCCACGGACCCGATGGCATAAAAAATGATGATGGTCCAAAGCAACCCAAAAGAAAACAAGGCCCAACTAAGCAAAGCACTTATGTGGCAAGCTCAAAGTGAAGGGCAACTCGGGACATACAATCTAATCCAATCCAAATGAAGGAACTTCCTCAATTCAAATTCAATGGAAGTACATACAAGGGTAAAACAGTATCGTTCCAATTTTTCTAGAATATGGAGAATATATACTGCCGCATTCCCTTTCATTTTTGCAGTGAAAGTCTCTACTGGCCAGATTTTCCTGTCTACCATTCCCTATCAGCATCACCTCCGCCACTCGTCTCCAATCTCGAGTCAAGCAAATCCGACATCTCTGCCAAAAGTTTGACGGGATGACATAACTTTGAAAAAGAAGAAAGAAAGGTGACTTGGGTGGGAGACAAGGAAAATGGGATTCGTTTTTATAGGAGAACACGCCAGCAAATCGACGATAGAGACTTTGATAGGGACCCTACCACTATGAAGAGATGAGAAAAGACGAGCCAAGCAAGAAACACGCAGGAAAGGTTGAGAAAGACAGAAATCTCGGGAGGAGCGATACATATGCTAAGCCGACGCCAAATTTTAAAAGAGACATCCTCCTGATAATCTTTATTCATACGTTGAAGAGAGTTTTAAAGCATACACGGTTTAGAGAGAGTGAAAATACAGAAAGATATAGTAAACCTTGAGAAATCATCGACCAAATCAAAGATGTCTCAACCCAATACTTCCGAAAGCTATCGTTGCCTGCTGAATATGGGAGAGGAAGAGTTCGAAGTCATGTTTGGGATCGAGCCCATGGAGCCTGGCCTTTCCGCCAGCGACGTCCAAGATCTCAGTAAAGATAAGGACAACAACGGTAAGGGTCAAAAGAAGCGTTACCGTCGCCATACTAAGGAGCAAGTACAAAGGCTTGAGGCTTTCTTTAGAACATGCCCTATGCCAGACGGCAAATAGAAAATGGAACTGAGTCAAGAGCTAGGACTTGAACCTTCGCAAATCAAGTTCTGGTTTCAAAATAGGCGAACCCGAATGAAGACTCGTCATGAGCACAATGAGGCCGAGTTTTTAAGAGTTGAAAATGAAAACCTCCGAGCGGAAAACAAGATGTATAAGGAGGCTTTTGACTCCGCCACCTGCCCCAACTGCAACAGCCTCCTCCTCACCTTTAATGAAATGCATGATCTGAGGATCGAAAATGCACGTTTAAGAGGAGAGTTAGATCAGTTTATAACAGGATCGAGTTCTATTGGAAGATGGTACAAAAGGACCAATGCTACTGGATCATCATCAATACCTCCCGAGGAAGAAGGGACAGATCACCACCAAGCGGACATTAACGATGATCTTTTCGCCATAATCAACCAGTTTGATATCGGTAAAGCATTGAAGCTGTGATGCACATGCTCAGCCAGTTACCACCAGACCTTTAACATGGTCGACGCATACCTAGTCCGGAATGAAGCCAGCTGATTATAGAAAAGCCTGCAGATGGGGAAGAAAAATCAATCCTGAATGGATGAATATGCTTTATCTTGCATGGGATGTTGTCTTCTTTTATGAATGTCTAGAATTGGCGTGAAAGCAAGAAGTAATCATTTCTCTTTCCCCAATTAAATGCTCGAGTCTACCACCACACCAAACTGGTAGTGAATTTATTGCGAGTAAAAATCCGCGTAAACTTGAAGGGTAATGCCGTATCGTTTCAATTTACCCCCAATTGCTCCAGTGTTAAATTGGATCCCTGTTATTTTCAGGAATTTGCGAATTGACCCGAGAACACCGCCATACTCGAATGCGAAATCCTCTTGTTGAATGAAACTGGGGGCAAATCAATTTGAGGATATTATCACTAAATGGACGGCTTCAAACAAAGAAAAATGCAAGCGAAAGGCGTGAGTAGCTTCAGAGATCGGTAATCTTATATCGTTCTAATTTTTCCATAATCATCTCGAGTCCTGAATTACTTTCATTTTTAACATGGATTTTAAATGGCCTTGAAAAGAACCAAGACGTGGAATTGCCCAATGCAAAAAAGAAACAAGAATACTCGACGAACGAGACCGAAGTCAATACTTTGCCACAACCTTGGTTCTGATGGTAAAGTGTCCAACGAAAGTCGAGAGAAACTCAACCCAGTAAAACTGGTAAAAGGATCGTACAAGGCATTCAAGACAGAGGGTAAACCAGTATCGTTTCCAGTTTATCCCTTCCAATACTGGCTAACATGTCTCCTTTCCTTTTGACTGGAAACGTTTACACTAACATGTCGAAGAAGACAACCCCCAGGGGCAATTCAAATTCTCCCATCCCTGAGAATTTTCTTCCATACTTGCACATTCTGCAAATACGCGTGATGCAAAAAAAAAAAATCTTCACATCTGCATTGTGTTTACACATTCCATGATTTATGCATGACTATTCTGCATGTTTAATTTGCCAAATCTAAGACGCAATTCCAGATGTCGCCCACTTGACAGACATACAATTTGGTCCAAATGAAGGGATCTCTTCATTTCAAGTTCACAAGAAGCATATGCAAGGGTAAAGCGGTATCATTCCAATTCCTAGGTCTTATGGCCCTAATCCAGTGAGCAAAAATTTTGATGGGCTTGGACCAGCGACATCAGTGGCCCTATTGCGTGGGTCGAATGGATCTCGAATGGCTTCATCATCAGGTAAATCCAAAAATAAATTTTGTGATTATTGCAAACGACCACATCATACTGTAGAAACATGTTGGAAGTTGCATGGGCGTCCGACTGACCGTGAAAGAAGGAACAAATCAGTTTACCAAATTTCGGCATAAAAGGAAGATGGGGCCCACAATACAATTACCCAAGACCAGTACCAAACTATCCTAAAAATGCTGAGCCAGATGAAGACTACTGATGAAAATTCAAGTTTCTCAGGTACCCTTTTGTCCCAAGAAAATTCTATTTTGACTATTGCATGGATAATTTATTCAAGTGCGAGTGATCACATAATTTTGCACTCAAAATTTATTTTCCCATATTAATGAGCCACCTCGGTCTCCTATATCTGTATGTCTTCCAAATGGAAATATTACTCTGGTCACTAAAACTGGCATGGTTCAGCTTAGTCAAAATTTTATCCTTCAGAATGTCCTTTTCATTCCTGAGTTCAAATTCAACCTCCTTTCTATCTTGAGAGTTTGTCAAGTTCTTGCAAAGTTATATTCAATTCCAACAATTGCTCGTTTTAGGACCGTATGACTGGCAAACTGATGGGCTTGGGTAGAATTGAAGATGGATTGTTTTTCTGGGTTGATCCTTCTGGAGATTTAAATTCTTTACGTAAAAGCATTTCTTGTAATGCCACCTCTATTAATAAAAATCTCCTTTATTATCAACGTTTAGGTCATAGTGAGAAATTTCCTCATCCAAAATGTTCAATATGCCCTCTTGCTAAGCAATCTAGACAATCTTTTCCCGTAAGTACATCTCGCGTCAAACATCCTTTCTCTCTCATACATGTGGATATCTGGGGCCCTTATCACACGGCTCACCGTGATGGATCGCATTTTTTTCTTACAGTCGTTGATGATTTTTCACGTGCTACTTAGACATTTCTCATGCATTATAAGGGTCAAACTATTTCCAAACTGTCGAGTTTCATCTCTATGGTCAAAACCCAATTCAATACTTGTGTCCAAAAGATCCGAACAGATAATGAACGTGAGTTTCTTTCCAATGATTGTCAGTCTCTACTCACTACTCATGGCATTCTTCATGAGACATCTTGCACTTACACTACACAACAAAATGGAGTTGTAGAGCGAAAACACAAACATCTCCTAAAGGTTGCTCGTGCTCTTAAATACCAAGCTTCTATCCCCGAACAATTTTGGGGTGATTGTGTGATCACAGCTACTTATTTAATTAACCGCATACCGAGTAGAATTCTTGGTGACATTACTCTTTTTGAGTTACTTTATGGAAAAATGCCTTCCATTAATCACCTGCGGATTTTTGGATGCCTCTGTTATGCAACAACTGTGGGGCCTCGAACTAAGTTGGATCCTCGTGCTACTCCATGTATCTTCATGGGATACCCCACTCTACATAAAGGGTATTGAATTATGGAGATACCCACTGGACATTTTTTCATTAGCAAGGATGTTATTTTCCATGAAGACATTTTTCCTTTTCAAGAAAGGAATTCTCCATCATCAACTCCTCCAAAACGCCAGTATTTCTTAGAAGATGAAATCTCCACCCCTTTACAGTTCATTGCTTTACCAGCATCGATTATATCAACTCCAGCCGAGAGTTCGCAGATGTCACCAGTGGAATCATCCTCCACACCAGTGGAATCATTCTCTTCACCTGATTCTTCATTTTTCATTGCTGATCGCCCATCGTCATCAGAGACGTCTTTACAAGATTTCTCTTCAGCCCCTTCAGTTCCTGCCGAGCAACCACAATGTTCTGGACGAACTATCCGGCCACCTACATGGACCAAATATTATATCTGTTCTGTCTCCAAAAACATCAGGTAGCCGTTATCCTGTGCCTTCCTATGTCTCCTTTAGATGTCTTTCTCCTGTATATCTGTGTAGTATTAGTCGGATATCCGAAGAACAGGAGCCATCATCATACTCGGAGGCTGTTTAAGATCCTCAATGGCAAAAGGCGATGGAAGCTGAACTGGATGCACTCATTGAAAACCACACATGGGATCTTGTACCCCTACCTGAACATCGAAAACCCATTGGATGCAAGTGGGTTTACAAGATAAATTTAAAGCCGATGGATCTGTCGAGCGATACAAGGCACATTTAGTGGCACAGGGTTTTACTCAAAAGGAGGGATTTGATTATCATGAAATGTTCTCACCAGTTGCGAAGGAAGTCACAGTTCGATCTTTTTTCTCAATTGTGGCCACGCGCCACTGGTCACTTCATCAGATGGATGTTAACAACGCCTTCCTTCATAGAGACCTCGATGAAGAAATCTACATGAATCTTCCACCGGGATTACGTAGATAGGGGGAGTCACGTGTGTGTCGTCTATGTAAATCACTGTATGGTCTTAAGCAGGCTTCTAGACAATGGTACGCTAAGTTTACAGATGCTTTAACAGCAGCTGGTTTTCAACACTCAAGGCATGATTATGCCCTTTTCACCTAGACTTCAGGTACGACATCCATTTACTTGTTGATTTATGTTGATGACATACTCATCATGGGAAACGATGAGTCCCGCATCGAGAAATTCAAGAGATATCTGCAACTCACTTTTCACATCAAGGACTTAGGGGCTCCAAAGTATTTCCTTGGTATTGAAATTGCACTTGCTGATAAGGGAATCAACCTCAGTCAACGGAAATTTTCTTTAGAGATTATATTTAAAGCAGGACTATTAGGATGTAAACCTGATATCATCCCAATAGATCAAAACGTCAAAATGACAAGTCATGAATATGATTTAGGCACTTCTACATTCATAGAAGATCCACTACTGGAGGATCCATCAAGAAATCAAAGACTGGTAGGGAAGTTGATATGTCTTATCATGACAAGACCAGATATATGCTATGCAGTTCAGATATTAAGCCAATTCATGCATCAACCAAAGCAATCTCATATGAATGCAGCATTGAAAGTGGTAAGGTATCTGAAGGGATGCCCAGGGCTTGGAATCTTTCTATCTCGCGACTGCAACATGAAGATGATGGCTTTCTGTGACACTGATTATACGACTTGCCCAATGACCAGAAGGTTTATTACTGGTTTTTGCATAAAATTAGGAAAGTCACTAATCTCTTGGAAAACCAAGAAGCAAACAACGGTGTCCCTGTTATCCGCAGAAGCACAATATCGAGCAATGGCAAAAACTGTCTGTGAAGTAGTCTGGTTGCGAGGTTTACTTTCTGATCTTGGGATGCATATAGAAGGGCCAACTGAATTGTTTTGTGATAATGATGCGGCACTAAAATTGGCAGCAAATCCAGTTTTTCATGAGAGAACAAAACACATTGACGTTGATTGTTATTTCACTCGAGATAAAATTCGAGAAGGAGTCATAGTTACCAGAGGGATTGAGACTGCAGAATAACCAGCGGATGTCTTCACCAAACCACTATGCCAGAGATAGCATGTGTATCTTCTAAGCAAGCTTGGTGTCTTAGACATATATAGGCCACCAGCTTGAAGGGGAGTGTTGAAGATACTAACAGAATATCTTGATCTCCTTGATTGAAGATCTGACTGGAACATTTGATACTAATTGATTGGGTTGTTTCTTTATTTTTGGAATTTACAAATTGTGTATATTTTTCCTTCCTTTATTTCGTTCTTGGTCAATACTACATATACCTCAGTGTACTTGATTTATAGACAATATAATACACAGAAAAATATTCTCTCTCTCTCTCTCTCTCTCTCTCTCTCTCTCTCTCTCTCTCTCTCTCTCTCTCTCTCTCTCTCTCTCTCTCTCTCTCTCTCTCTCTCGGTTACAAGTCTCTTTCCTTTCAATTCTTTCATTTCTTTCACCATGGAGTATAGCTATATCATCTTTCGATGGATGGCCACAATTGTTTTCGAGTTGGTGTTCGACGACGATGAGCTCCTCTAATGGTCGGACTTGCACACCTCAAAGAGAATGTCCTCGTAGGTTTTTCCTAAGGGGAGTCATCCAATTATTGAGTCAGACATACGTGAGATAAGAGAGAAAAAAAAAATATGATAATGCATGAATTGGGCTTATTCGTGAAGTTTCGGGCCTCGAATTAAATATGGGGCCAATCAATTTTTATTCACGTTGGTACGCATAGAAACTCACATCATTCAATGTGATACTTAAGTTTGTCAATTTATGCAATTATACTATTAGGCTATGTTTAGTCATCTGGATTTTTAATCAAGATAGGATTAGATAGGATGAGATAAGAAATCCAAAGATTTTACTATAGCCTATCTATGGTTTGGTGAACCGCACTTAAA
This sequence comes from Psidium guajava, assembly GCA_016432845.1. Classification (NCBI taxonomy): domain Eukaryota; kingdom Viridiplantae; phylum Streptophyta; class Magnoliopsida; order Myrtales; family Myrtaceae; genus Psidium; species Psidium guajava. The sequence continues at coordinate 38,712,025 of CM028224.1, forward strand.
AAGTCAAATAAGTGGAAATAAGATGCCATTGAGATCGATTCTGTTTTGCTGTGATATCGGAATACTTTAGAAATTATTCAATGATGAGTTCTAATGAGTGAATTATTGTTAAGCAGAGATTTATGCCATTAAAATCTGGATATGATATTGATCGAAAAGAAAACTTGCATGCCCATTGTTGAGTTTTGTGCCAACAAGAAGTCCATAACATATCAAGGTACTACGACAACTTATAAGTACTGCATGTATGGATACATGTAACTTTATTTGTATTTTTCTTTATAATGTATTTGGTGTTGCTGTCCATTAAGTGCGTGAATTATTGAAAAGAAAAGGAATTTCTTGTAAGTTTTTCAAAAGTAACAGTAAATTCATAAACATTGCAAGAAACAACACATTTTCAAACATGATATTTGATTGAGATATTAGCCACAAATAAGGTTGAGCAACGATCCACGTTGAACTCGAGAATTGACAGGCAACGGCCTGTCCGGTCCAATCAAAGCCTGATTCCTAAGAGGATCGAGTGGATGTCATGGGTTCAAAACGTGGGAACATATTAGGTTTGAATTCCAAACCCAAGAATTCTACTTAAAAACCTAACTGACCATGTCGGCTCTCTGGTAAAATAGGCTCTAAACCGGTTTATAGATATCTTACCAAATTACTTTAAACTCAAATTAAAAAAAAATCCACACTCACACATATTCTCAACTCAATGACTTACCTCTGCAATTTCAGCAGTGAAAATGGGTATTGCAGCTTTTACAGGTATTTGGCAAACAACTCGAACTTTTATGACATTTGGCTTAGGTTTGTAGTAATGTCGATAAAATTACTAAAAAAAATTCTAAACCCATTATATTTTTGTCAATTTAATCCTCAACATTTTTGTTTTATCAATTAAGCCCAGTCAGCCAATTTTGACAAAAAATCATTGATCCATGACATCCATCCTTTATGGCACCACTGCACTAACCTAGATAATTTTTAAAAAAATTTTAAAAGTTTTTACTTATTTTTTATTTTATCTTTTATCTTTTTCATTTTTTTATTATAGTCAATGAGGGTTGCCAGGCCCTCACCTAGCAACGTCTTTGCCTATCCCTCGTTGGCCACAGTAAAAAAAGGAGTAAAGAAGGAACAAAAACAATAATGAAAAAAATATTAAAAATTATTTATGCCAGCGTCAGCCGTGCCATGTAAGACGATCGGTATTCACGTCAATAATTTCTAGATAAAATAAATGTGAGAATATTTAGGATTTAATTGGGATAATTAAAAGGTTTATAACTAAATTGACATAAGTGAAATAAATTTAGGAATTTTTGGTAATTTTTCTTAGTTGTCTGAAGGAAGGTCTTACCACCTGTCTGCTTCTTGCTCCTGGGTGAGGTTTGACCTATTTGGCCAAGCATACTTTTACATACACAACGTATGGGATTTTAATAGGGACAGGCCCAGGATGGGAGGAATTTGCTTCCCTTTTTTTTTTGAAAAACAAATAGAGATGGAAGCTTTGAAAGACTTCTAATTCTGGGTAAGCAACAAGGGACAATTGTTTTCCATCCCCATATTGTTCCACATTGACTAATTTGTGAAGGTTAGAGCTTGTTTGGCTCGGTAAAATGAACCCATAAGGCTCTTCTAAAAATCAAGAAAAAAAATTGTCAAACAATAGTGATATTTGTTGTTTTTCAAAAAAAAATAATAATTCTGATACGTTCCCGCAAGTCCCATTGTGCCATCATTAAATTTCATTAAGATAGAAGTTCACAAACTTATCCTCTATTTACAACTAAATTGGAAGGTGTTCAGTTTTCGAAATTTGAATTTGCGCAACCGTCTGCTTCGGAAACGGATCCCCTGCCATAGAGGCTCTATGGCATGGGTGACATAAAAACAACCTGAGCCGTTGGATTTAAAGCGACGGTTGAGATTGTGCCACTTCATTAAGAGAGTTTAGCCCAAAATTTGAGCGGGTAAAAGTACATTTCAACTTTAAAAAAACATAAAACCAAATTTCTTCTCTCTCTGCTCCTCTTTCAAGTTTCACATTTGAAAGATAAAGGTGCTCTCGACCTCTCTCTTCTGCGGCTTCCATACTCGGGACCTTTTTCCTTTTCCTTCACCCTCATCGCCATCGTTGTCTTTTCGGCTCAGCCGACCAACCTCTCAAAGTCTTCTTCGTCTTCGGTCTCGATTTTGGGCTTGGGTCCGTCGCGAACGATTTTGAAGCAGAAGAATCCTGCGAAGCTAGATATACCAGTGTCGGTGTTGAGCTTTGGGGTTCCGGCAACGGCCGCGATGCATATTGTGGCGAAGGAAAGAGAGGAGGATGGATACTCTGTTTATTGTAAAACAAGGAGGAGGGAAGCTATGGAGGATTGACCTTCTGCTTCGGTTGGTATCCATGGCTATAGCAAGCAGGTAAATTTTTCTGTTTTTCAGTTAGGGGTTGTGTTCACGGGGGATGGTGCATGAAGAGCTTGCGCTCGCGTTGGATTATGATCATTGTACCGAAGCAATTTAGCTCTAGATAAATTTGTACCTACGGATTTTGAAATAAACCCTATTGTCTATTTTGTGATATTGTTTCTTGGCATTTAATTCTGTTCCTCAGCTTATAGCTTTAGTTGGAGAGTTTAGGGGTTTGATGAAAATCCCAAAATGGTTTACTATGCTGCCGTTCTAGAATGTTTCAGGATGCGATGAGCTTAGTATTTTTTTTTTATCACAACATAGTCAGTTCGTTAAATGCCCTCTTCAACATGCACTAGTATGGTAACATGATTCTGCTACTTTCAATATGCAGCCGTTGTTTAGTATAGTTGATGGGCATGGAGGTGCAATGGCTGCTGAGTTTGCGGCGAAAAACTTGAATGAAACAGAGACGGCTGTGAAGCATGGTCAACTGAAGACTGATTTGGATTTTTTGAATGAGGAAATCGTGAGGCGACTCGTGCTGTGTAAATACGTTGATTAGAAGCGGCTACCACTTCTTGTCTAACGTTGGAGATTGTTGAGCTGTTCTTACCAATGTTGGCACTGCAGAGGCTCTCTCATCCGGTCATAAGCCTTGTAGGGAAGATGAAAAGGAACGCATTGAGGCTCTCACAACATTGCATTCACTTTTTTTACATGTAAAAAGATTTAAGTGTAGCAAATGTATATGAAAGTAAGTTCTTTTACCCTAGCCGCTTGCATTCTGGAGTTGCTTGAGTTACCAAACTCTGCTTGTGTTAGAAGCTTGTGAGATTTCTATCCATTTCATGAAAGCTAGGTTAAGGATCAAGCTGCTGCGTCAGCATTTATATAATGTTTAAGCCTTATGTATGATCATTCGGTGGCTTCCCTTCTTGTCTTGGTATTTGTGACAGATAAGTTGCAGCATGTGGAACTTTTCTTCATGCCAGTTGCAAAATGTTAGTTTTTAAGTGCGAGATCTGGATATCAAGACAATGGATGGTTTTTGATGATTTATATTGCAAGTGAATGTCATGCTAGTTTGAGGTGCCGTTGGCTAAGATACTTGTGTGCCAAAGTACAAAAAATTCTAGCGTGTCAATACAAGCACATTCAGCAATTCGTAATCTGACCAAGCTTGCACGATTTTCATACTTTGAGTTTAAATGCAGCCAGTGCATGCAATGTGGGTGACATGAGAAGCGAAAATGGGAACTTACCAGACTTCCAGAGTAAAAAGGTGAAACTGGCAGAGCTCCATGGTGATTTGGAGTGGAATCAAGGCGTAAGGTAGCATGTCTCATGTTTATGGAGTTAAATGAAGGCAGAATCGTCCTCCCCTTCCTTTCATTTTCATTTAAAAAATGTTTTTAAGGAAAGAAATGCCTCTAAACTAAAAGATTGAGAAGGGAGATATGGAGTTTAGCCAATACTCCAACAATCAGCATTTTCCAATGCAACAAGCAGGGAACAAAAAAAGAGAGACCATCCCAACACACCAGGATAGAACGTACATTAATCAGTGAGTACGAAGACATACACGCGCGAAAAATAGGACTTGATAAATGGCGGCAGACCATCGTCTCCTTCTCTAATCAACTCCGTCCAACTATTTCAACAAAACAACATCTCAAGCAAGCTCATCCGCTTAGCCTACAAATAAACAGAAAATGCCTGTTTTGCAATAAACAGAGTATCCATACTCCTCTCTCTCCTTCGCCACAATATACCTCGTGGCCGTCACTGGAATCGCAAAGTTCAGCGCCGAGACCGGTATATCTAGCCTCACAGGCTTATTCTGCTTCAAAATCGTTGGCGAGGTACCTAAGCCCGAAATTGAGACCGAAGATGAAGAAGACTTTGAGAGGTCGGTTGGCCGAGCCGGAAAGGCGACGAACCTGAAGTGCTCCCGCTCCCCAAAGTACTCAACAAGTGATCTAGCTTGACAGTTTGCAGTGTTCATTCCATATCTGTAGCAGCAAAAAAAAAAAGGGTGGAAATAAAACACTAAGACATACCTGTGACAATCAGACAGCATTTTGTATGCAACAGAGTTGGTGTTCTTGCTAAACCCTACGACTCTACCCAAACCCAAGATAACAAAACCATTTGGGATGTAATGCTGGCGTCCCTACTCTAAATAGATGAACCTGAAGCCTAGGGAAGGACAAACACATATCATTTCAATGCAATGAGAAAGTGCTACAAAAATTGCACTTTCTAGATTCATCTCCCCCTCAAAACTTCAATCGATCTGCCCTAATCTCAATAAAATGTCTAACAAAAGGCAGCACACTTGACCAACACTCAATTCAATGACATAGATCTGCTCCAACCACCTCAGACCAATTAACAGCTTCATACCCCAAGAACTGAAGGTGTCAACATGACAACGCAGATAGCATGACAGATGTGACAATAGGCAACCTGATAGATGCTATATCTGGTATTTGGCTAATTTTTCCTTCTCAGAGGGCTCCAATGCAGATAAGAATTGCTCCCACGGTCCATCTCCTAGCATCTGTAGTCACATATATGTCATATATACCTAGTAATTATTTGTTCAACATCTAATGATCATAGGTGCAAAAAGGAAATGTATTAACAATTGTCAAAAAAACTGCAAATGATCAGGGGGAAGTATCAAAAAATTTTGACCAGAAAGGCAGAAAACTCATATCTCAAACTCTTACATGAACTTTGAATGAGACTCAGAGAAAGGGGAAGAGAGAGGAGAACATGTTTATAACCATGCAACACCTGGAAAACTTTGTCATGTAGATCCTGACTCGTTATGACCTAAAATTAGATGAGGACTCAGAGCTAAGAAAATTAGAAATCATATAGATTCTTGAATTTGTGTTGGTCCAGAAAATCTTACATTCCAAATTGCAATAGATTTGCACACATAAACAAGTGAACTCAAGGCCCTAGTTGGATTGGCCCGAACCTACAACAACATCCATTTTGGAAGAGACAAGCTTATGATGGCTATGGAGAAGTAATATAGAGAAATACATGAGAATACAGAAGCATTACAGAGAAATATTAAGGGATTATACTTACAATAGCACAGAGGCCACGGAAGAATGAAATGCTTCATGTGCGGCGATACTATCTTTGGACAGACCCAAGCAAGCCTCCTAAGAGTAATTGCACCATTCTCAATGAGTGACCTATGAAGGCTCTACAAAACATCAATGCAAGTTAGGATGAAGTGTGGTCAAAAGAGAAAAGTTAAGATGACAAAGAAGTGAATTCCAAACAGACTCGGATAAATATAGAATATACCTCTGCAGGTTGAAGGATTGGCACAATACACGAGATGACATTCATCACAATTGGAGAAATTTCTTGACGAACCTGACAATGGGATACACAAAGCTATTACCAAAACTCAAAATACATAATGACATACAAATTGTTTTTGTTTACTTCCAATATGCAGAATCAACCAAAACTCCCCAATCACCACAATGTACAGCAGTCCATGTTCTTAGCATTGCCAACTCCCCAATCACTAGACACATATCCATACTTGTGGGTTCAAGATGCACAATACAACTTCATCGCAGAAAAATATAAGCTGTCTCAACCATATGACATGTAGAAGGTTTGCAAAAGCCCAAACCTTGTGAAATGCAGATTCCAAAATGGCAATCTATGCTTCAGGAGGAGCTACAACAAATGATCCACCAACTCCACAAGGCAAAAAAAATCTGAAGCATCTCACAAGTACCCGACATACATTGGAAAAATTGGTAGATGCGTTAGAGAGAACAACTCACCTTGTCCTCTGTAGCTTGCCGACTTGTTCCCTTGTGGAGTTGCTCCCCTTGCTGCAACGCAAGCAAGAAATCGAAGGGGACGGTCACTGGGGAGGTCGACGGCGATTTCGCGGAGGCTAGTGTCGAAAGGGACAGTCACCGGGAAGGTCGACGACGATTTCGCAAAGGCTGAAGGGGATGGTCACCGAAGCGAATGGAGGAGGAGGATATCAACAGGGGACATTTGAGAGAAGGTTTGAATTGTTGAGGAAATTCTCCCCTTGTTGCAACGCGAGCGAGAAATCGAAGGGGACAGTCACTGGGGAAGGTCGACGGTGGTTTCGCAGAGGCTGGCGTCGAAAGGGATGCGAATGGAGGAGGAGAAAATGGAGCTGTTCTCCGATGAAGAGGAGGGTGCGGTTCCGCGGCGTGTGGAGAACCGCAAAGGCGACGGCGATTCGGCGGAGGCTACCGTCGAAGGAGATGCGAAATAGAGCTGCTTTCTAGAGAGGAGGAAATTTGGGTTTTTTCCCTCCTGACAGACAAACATGAGGAGAGAGAAGAAATTTGGGTTTTTTGTCCATCCCACCCAAAATTTGAGCTGCATTTTCCTTTGGATGACGTGGCGCGATCCTGACCATTGCCCAAAAAATGGATGGCCGGATATGCTTCTATGTCACCCCTGTCACAGAGCCTCTATGGCAGGGGATCCGGATCCCGTATGCTCCAAGACATTCTCTTGGGCTATGTTAATCTGTTATAGTAAGCTTATAACATTGCCTGTTACGAAAGCTTTTCTCTCTCCTTCTTCTCTCTGTTCGATCGTTTTCGTCTTCCACCTCTCTTCTTGATCTGTAACTTGAGACCTCCCACAGCCACCGCCCTACTCTCTCTCTCTCTCTAACACGTTCGCCATTGTGGTGCTTGGTGGGAGGTGCTGGTCGACGTGGCTGCGAGAGAGTGCGAAGATGAGCGGACCGGATAGTTGCAGTACGGCCAAAAAAATGAAGAAACTGAGACGGAATTTAAAAAACAGAAGAAGGATTTCCGATTGATGTGTAGAATTGTGATGAGCTCTGCGGAGGAATAACAAAGAACACCAACCAGTCAACTACACCTGCAGCGCAGTAGCCAATGGCGGCCACCCCGCTACAAGCTAATTTGAGCCATACCAAGAATGAGTGCATGTATTTTAGCGATACATGCACGGACTAGTACCCGAATGATCTCATCTTGCAGAGCTAATCGATTTCTACATGACAAAGGAATTTAAATTAGGAACTAATCATGAGGCTCATCATCCACCTGAGAGATGCGATTCTACGACGGAAGAAGAAGAATGCGCGAATGTCTTGTACATGGACGACGGATAAGACATGGCCACATCATCAAAACCTTCGCGAGGGCGCACGTTAACCCGTCGTAGGAAAGGCCGAAGGACGATAGTTCCGGCATCGGTAGATCGCCCTCCAAGAACTGCAAAACTTGAAGCATGCTCGGCCTCATCAAAGGGTCGGAGTGGGAACGCGTCAACCCAAGTTTCAGCACCAACTCCATCTCTTCTTCCACAAACTCCGCCCCCAAGTTCGGATCGCTTGCCTTGAGAATGGCACCTCGGTCCCAGCAAGAAAATACCCAGTCCACTAGTATCACGTCCTCCGCGTCCTGAAGCACTATCGGCCTTCTCCCACAGGCGACCTCGAGCAAAAACACACCGAATGCATACACGTCGGTGCTCCGAGTGGCCTTACCAGTTCGTGTGTGCTCGGGGGCGAGATAACCGAGCGTTCCTACCACGTGAGTCATCCGCGGGTCGGATCCATGGTCGTACAGTCTCGCAAGCCCGAAATCTCCGAGTCTTCCATTTAAGTCGGCATCTAGCAAGATGTTACTCGCCTTTATATCCCTGTGGATCACCACTTGCTCCCACCCTTCGCAATCTGACCGCTTTGAACATTGCAAGAAGTGACACACTTTTTGTGAAAATTAACTCCAGGGAAGAGAAGATTGGAGGAAGGTGGGTGTGATAGAATCAAGAGGCCTTTTAATTTCCTTGCCCCATTAAAACAAACATGTATGTGATCGTGCTACTTGTAAGACATGTGGTCCATGGGAATATTAGAGGGAGGACAAATGCACATGGTGGGAGGATGCCCACGGTTCTGGTCACCATTTCCAACGATTCATTTCGACACTCCAGTGCATCCCTCAAGCTATGCGGCTTAATTCAAAGATAGGGATACGACAGTTTCACCCATAATTTACAACCTTGTTCAAATCAATGGCGTGAGAGAAATGGGGAAAGTATGATAAGATTTTTATGGGTATTTTGGAGATTCAAAGAAGAGAATTAGAACTCTCATCAATAAATCGTTGATGTGGGTTGTTTTAGTAATAGCAATGGATATGCAATGCGTGAAAAAAAAAAAAAACAAATTACACAGATTTTGCCTAGATAGACATAGATACAAATATGTGTAGCTTAATTGGACCAGTCTTAGATCATAATTTTTTAGAGATGTGGGCATGTATTAAGTCTCCGAAATGTGGAAACGAAGTTGGCTTAGCATTATTCTTTAATTGACTTTGTGGTTGATAAGAAAGAAAGAAAGATGAAGAGAAGATAGAATGTATTCTCTTGGTGTGTGTAACAATGTACATGGAGAAGCCTTTATATAGGCTTGGGAGAGGAGAAGAGTCTAGTACTCTTCCTATGTGGGACTAAAGGAAAAGAAGGAAAACAAAATGTTCTAACACAATATGTTCTAACAGTGGTGAATGCCTTATTAGGGTTTGCTAACTTTAGTCACCATTAAATGGTGAGGTGGTGCTGACGTGGCATCTTGAGTTGCTTTTGAGTTTTATTTAAGCAATAAAAAATTGAGAAAATTTAATTTTTTAAAAAATAGAAAACATCGTTTGCACTAAAAAAGGAGAAGAAAAGGGGCATCTTGTCCCCAGCAAAAACTGAGGCCGCTTGCAAGGGCCGGCTACCATAGTCCGATGGTGGTTAGGGTGGCGATAACTAGGGTGATGGTTGGCTGGGCTAGTGCGATCCAAGGTGAACCAAATAGTGCTATTGTCCCGCAACCCTAGCAACCATTGGCTTAAGGTTGACTTTACCCGGCCATCTCTCCTTAACTCTCTCTCTCTCTCTATCTGACTTTCACTTTCTATCTTTGTGTGCTTGTGTACTTAAATTGGAGGCAGCTATCTAACATAGACACTGATTTGAACGTAATAAACATAGTCGAGGGGCCATATTGGCCAAATGAAAAGTAAATTAAAAAACAATTGAATAAACTCAAAAAAACAAGGGTTTAGCAATCTCATTATACCAAAATTCATTCTATACAAAACAGCCGCCGCCAATCTTATTGGCTTTCTTGCACTGTTTTTTTCTCTTTTTATGTTGGTTTAATTTATTTATTAATCTAATATACATGATGCATATGATCTTTGAACAACAATGCTTGCTTGTTTTGAACATGAAATATTGATGATATAAGAAATGGTAACTTTAGGGAGTCCCCAATACTGAACACAAAAAGAAGAAAGGATTTGACGGTTCTGCCCCTATAAATTCACTTGCTTCCTCGACATGACTTGCTCTTCATGCAGAGCAACATAGTAAGAAGTTGATTTTCATAATCTCATTTTTCAGAAACAGGATGAACTAGTCATCCAGTTTCTTCGCAAATAACTTCGTGGCTTATGGAGGGTCCGCCATTGACGACGAGAATAACAGGCCATCGCCCTCTCATTATTCGAATAGAAATGAGCCATCGAGCCATCGAGCCATCGGATGATCTCACAGGACTCCATGGACGGGACTGACGTTTCTTCTCCGTTTCTCCCTTCATCTTGGCCCCGGTCAGGAAAGGAAGTGGCTACGCAATCCTTAGCACTTGTTTAAGAAAATGAGCATCGTGCTGTGCACGAAGAAGAACTTAATCATCAAACTCTCCTCGCACAAACCCATAATGCAGGGCATTGGTCAAACTTGGTTGGTTTTCTTTTATAATGCGCAGTGACATCACAGTCACCTACTTCCATCTCAATCTTTGGACTATATTGGAAGTTTCGAAAGCAACCCATCCTAGGCTACGCAATCCTTAGCAAAGTCACCAGAAAACGACCATCGTGCTGTGCACGAAGAGGAACTTAGTCATCAAACTCTCCCAGTACAAACCCATAATGCGGGGCATTGGTCAAACCTGGCTGGTTTTCTTTTATAATGCGCAGTGACATCACAGTCACCCACTTCCATCTCAATCTTTTGAATATATTGGAAGTTTCGAAGGCAACCCCTCCTATCAATAATTCGTGAAGAAAATATCCGAGTCTTTTTCAACGTACGTGACGGAGTCATGCTAAGATTTTATGAGATTATTATCGACCGTTGATTTTAAATAATACCAAATAAAACTCTAAAACGTGAAATTTTACAGGATCATTATTAATTATTTTAAAATTTCAAATTGATAAATGAAGACGTGACTTAATATTTTAAACTTTCTCATGCTGATATGGCTAATTTAATTAACCCTAGTGGTAGGGCACTTGCTTCTTTTTCTTGGAGTTGTGGCTAATTTTTTCATGCCTCACATATTTTGAATGCTATCTAAATTTTTCTATTGATCAAATTGAAAATTTATGAATTAGTTATGAATTGGTGTTTGCTCAAGAGGATTCCCCATAACTTATTATTGTACGGAGCAAGTGATCGAACAATAAATAAAAAGAATAAGAAAATAAATCGAACACTAAATATATATATATGGATCAATCATAAACACTTACATCAACAGAAAGAATATCAACGAATTTCACTGTAAAACAAGCGATATAATTCGAAGATTATAGACCACCATTGAATCACTTAAATATTCTCGGTATTTCCTAATCCTAATTATATTAAAAAACACATACATTATTTAATTTCATAATTTCTCGTGAAATAATCGCTTAATCTCACGAAAGAATTACATTCAAAACTGTAAAAAGATTTTCTATCAACCGCAAAATACTTGTGGTTCTTCGTTGGATGCAATTTGTGGACGAAGTTTCGCTTTCCGAACAGGACCCACGCTACAATTTTTTATATATATACATATCGTGTTACCTCTTGGATGGATGACGCCAATCAGCATATATATATATATATATATATATATATATAAAACCTCGTCCAGTATCTCAAGAAGATTGGGTCAAGGTCAAATCAACTTTGTTTGAGTCTTCTTATTATCTTTTATTGACTAAGTCAACCAACCAAGTTGATTATCCTTTTCCTCATCAACGCATCATGAAAAGAAGTCCACGTCCAATTCACCAAAAGGAGTAGCCGAAATCTGCTCTTGCTCAATTTCGAATGTCCGCAGGATATCTAAATGTTTAACTTCCCTTTAATTTTACGATCGAAATTTAGCTTTTCATTTCAAGCTCAAACTAAAGATATATTTTAACATGCGTTATTTGTTTTTACTCGGATTTTCTTGCACAACTAGCAGGCAACCCGGTGCTCCCATCAGCTCAATTGTTCTGCAAATATAGATTTTCGTGGACGGTGATAGGACAAATCAAAATTTTAACGCAAGTGTCCCTATATGAAATTATTTTATTGAGACGATGTTGCTTGATAAGTACACTTCTTCCGGTCGGAAAGATGCTTAAGAGTCAACTAATTTTCAAAAGAAAAAAAGGTACATACGTTTCGCAAAGAGCATACATTTTGAAATATAATCAAATTTTATTTCAATGGTAGCGTCATGAATTTTTTAACCCGAAACACAAATTTAATTTATGATATTAGCTCCCTTGTTGTGTTATTCTATATCATTCAATCTAAGTTTGGGATAATGTCACTTTTCCTTGGTTATTGTTACTTTCTTCATTACTCAAGATGGAAGAGTATATCCTTTCTCAATAATTTGGGAGACCATATATTATACTTTTAAAAAAAACATTGAAGAATAATATGAAAAATTGCAATATCTCTATTGTTAGGGATAGTGCGTCTATTTTTGCACATAAAAAGAAAAAACAACATGTATGATTTTACTTGCCGTTTCAATTTGTATTTCCTTATTGGAATAGAATGTGAAGAAGAGGTGGAAAATCCTATGGAACAATGCCACGCTTGGTCTTCACTAATATGGATACTTGTCTCTACCTCGTGCAAAATTGCAAATACCGGTAATCCTTCGAATTTGTTTTGGTTCTGTCTTGAGTTTTTAGGTCAATCTGCGACTTGGTGGAATCTTACTCTATTAAAGAAGGATTAGGACAGAGCAAGTTCATCAATTCTGTGCGTATCTTGTTCATTGTTTCCCACTCTTGCCGGTTTTTTCGGATAGTGTCGAGGTGGTGATGAATGTCAATTGTCAGAAATCCTCCGTGAGCTAAGAGATACTAGAGATCATCTCTGTATGATCTCTGGAATTTTCAAACAACGTAGTATTGGAATTTACTGGTGATTCGCAGTTTTGTACAAGGCATTGCAACGAGATGAACACCTTAATATTACTCTAGAAAAGGATGAAAAGGAGGATCTAGTTCGAGTTTTTTCTAATGTGGGCTCGCATTAATTGAAATTATAATTTACCGTTATATAGTATTAATTTACTATTTATGAAATTGATTTAATAAAGAATAGATTTAAATATTCTTAATAGGCCTAATATGGACCTAGCTAGTGTAGGCCAAGTCCGGTCCAGCCCGTGATGGGATGGCCCAGCTAGAATCCTATAAATAGGCTAGAAGCCCCCTAATCCTCACTTTTTGCCACCCAAAAGCTTCACACTCCTCCATAAGGCTTGAGAGAGAGAGAGAGAGAGAGAGAGAGAGAGAGAGAGAGAGAGAGAGAGAGAGAGAGAGAGAGAGAGAGAGAGAGAGAGAGAGAGAGAGAGGAAGAGGCGGTCTCATCAACGCCAGGCAGCCTGAGGGCGATAGAGGGGAAGAGTCTGCCAACCGCGTCGCCAGAATTTCGCAGAAAATGACGATGGATTCGAAATCAGGTACATAAATTTGATTCCTTAGCTGTTTAGTTGATAAAACCCAACTATGGCAATCGTAGGTAATCGTTGGTGACGACGGATGGCCAATTGGACGGCCCACAACTGGTATCAAAGCCACTGTAGCTTAGGTTTAGCATGTTTTGGTTTAGCCTGTTTTCGTGAATTTTGGTATGGTGAAATTTGAATTTGATTGCACATTTGGGAAGGGGTCGTCGACAGCCAAGGGACGCTGTACGCACCCCCACTTGCAGCCTGTAGGCCCGCCGCGGTGACGTATAGAAGCCACACACTCCAGGCGCCAACCACCATGCTAACCACCTCAGCTGACGTCATTGATGACATCAGCAAGGCGGTTGTCGCCTTCCCAAAGGCTGCCACGTGGCACTGCTATAGGGCGGCCACCACCTTGCGGGCGGCTGCCACGTGACAGATGACGTCATCGTACCACCTTTGATCGTTGACTGGGTCGACCTAACCCTACTCGTTGACGATCGTTGACTGTTAGTTGATCGTTTGGTTGGTTGGTCTCACGTATTGGGCACATGCGGTGCGTGCGTCCCACGCGTTGTCACTTCTGGCAACGCGTGAGGGCGCATAGAGGCTCCGATGGAAGTGATTTTTTCACCGTTGTGCTCGTATAGAAATTCTCTACACTGTGGTATATTCATTCTAATTTTTTGAGGCTTTTTAAAGTCTTGAAAAATACATAAAACCCCTTATGTAAGATCAATTTTAGGGGTATTTTGGGTATTTTTTTTTCACATTTCCATATGGCTCTAGAAATACTAAGGTTGGCTCACTTGCGCAATGGCCACATAAGGAATGTGCAGAGCATTATTGAGTACTAACACATATGGAACCTTGACATACATTGAGCAATGCTATGTTTGTGGTTTTAATGATAATTACTCATGTCTTCAAATTTAAAATCACATTATATGGTGAGAGTGAAACACAAAATTTATATCCCTAGTATGAGAGAGTTTCGAAAATTCAATTGAGTAGTGACCGCCAAAGTGACACGCTTACTTAGATTTGAGAAATATCAGTCTTGCATTGTAGTTGAATGTCTCATGTCCAATTGCGTAATCATACTCTCAAAGGAGGTGATTGTGTGTTAGTTCGTGGAGGGATACATGAACAACATAAGATTGAAAGCTGACCAATTTCTAGATATTCACACACCCAAAGATGGTGATCCACTAAAATTGAAATATATTCTCATGGTCATTGTCATGTGCAGAGTTTGCAACTACATGTCATGTATTTTACCCAAAGGTGATTATGTGATGATGCATGTGACTCTCTGAGATGTGTACTTTTAAGGATTTAAGTTACACAGTACTTACACAGTGCCGATGATAAACATTGCTTATTTTTTCAGTTGGCTTTTCTGTAAATAGCAACTTCATTGCGATAGAGGTTCTCAATGGCTCAAACTTTAAGAAATGGAAGAAGGATTTTTTGTTTGTTGTGAAATTGGCGAATGTTCATGTCGCTCTTTATGAGGATAAGCCTGCTGGTTTCATTGAGACCAACACAGTGCCCGAGATAGTGCGTTTTGCTGCCTGAAAAAAGAGCAACATGATCTGCTTGCTGTTAATGAAAAGATCCATACAAGAGCATTTGAAGAGTAGCTTGCCAACTAACTACACTGCTAAAGAAATGTTAGAAGCCCTGGAAGTAAGAAAGCGAGTATCTTCAAATACTAAGGTTGGGACACTTGTCCAGGTACTTTTTAATATGAAGTATATGAGTATAGGAGAAGTTAGGGATTATATCCTGAGAATACTGGATTTGTAGACAAAATTGAAAACCTTAGGTATAGTAATCCCTGATGTTGTTATGGTACATCAAGCCCCCAATACCCTTCCTCCTGAATTTGGGATGATCAAAATCAGTGTCAACACATAGGATGAAACGTGATCTATAAATGATTTGATATCCAAGGTGGTAGTAGAAGAAGAGAAATTGAAAAAAAAATGGAGGGCATTTATGTCCTAATTGCTTCCAGCTCTGGTAATAAGAAAGGTATGGGGCCTAAATCTCGTACTCATAAAGGAACTCACCCCACCACTAGTCTCTCTGACAACTTGGGTTGTAAGAAGGCATCCTTTAAGAAGGATAGTAACCGCTGTTTCTTCTGTAAAAAGAGAGGTCAAATGAAGAAAGACTGCTTTAAATATAAGAATTGGCTGTCTAAACATGAGCGTATAGGTAATGATTCTTTGTTACTAATTTGTGAATCCAATCTATCTGAAGCCCCATCCAGTTCGTCGTTGCTAGATAGTGGTGTAACTAATCACATTACGTTCGCCATACAAGCGTTCATAAATCAAAGGAAGCCAAATCAGGATGAATCAAAGCTCATGGTGGGAAATAACAGCAAAGTTAACGTTGAATTCGTGGTAGATGTCATTTTCATTATAGAATCTGGATTTCATTTTATGTTAAGAAATACTTTCAATGTACCTTCTTTTATGCGAAACATAGTTTTCGTATCATGTTTGTACTTGTGTGGTTACTCTTGTTAAATAAAAAATAGTGTGGTTTCTATGCTTTTATTTAATTCAAATAAGGTTGGGTAGTGCAATATGTCCAATGAATTGTACAGATTGTGTTTGATTCCCAATGATATATACGTAGCTTTTACAGTTGAGAAAGTTATCTTCAAAAGAACTCTACCTAAATAACAATATTGTGGCATAAGCGTCTAGGCCACATTTCCAAGGAAAGAATGGAAAGACTTATAAATGTCGATATTCTACCTACTCTTAAAGATTATCTAAAAACTTACGTAGACTGCTATAGAGGTAAGATGACCAAAATAAAGAAGAAGTCTGCAACCCGAACTTTTGACTTATTAGAGGTCATACACACCGATATAAGTGGACCATATACTTCGACCTTGTATAGAAATTATTATTTCATCACTTTTATTGATGACTATTCTCTATATGAATATCTGTATTTGATTAAAGAGTCTCTTGATAAATTCAAGATATTTCAAACTGAAGTCGAGAAATATTTGGGAAAAGTCATTAAAGTTATTAGATCTAACCGAGATGATGAGTATTATGGTAAACATGGTTATGGTAGATAGTTTAAAGGGCTATTTGCCAAATACTTAGAGAATTCTAAGATAGTAGCTCAGTTTACTATGCCTGCGACTCCTAAATAGAGTAGTGTGGCCGAAAGGCGCAATTGCACCTTAATGGACATGATGAGGAGTATGATAAGTAGGATCAACTTACCTAAATTCTTATAGGGTGAAGCTTTGAAGACAACCCTTTATGTGTTAAATCGAATTCTCGCTAAGGCTTTTCCACTAACTCCTTTTGAGTTATGGATTAGACGTAAACCCAGCCTAAATCATTTGAAAGTCTAGGTTTGTCCTGCAGAAGTGAAGCTGTATAACCCAATTTTGAATAAGTTGGATCCTAAGACCACAATGTGCTACTTCATGTCCTATTCATACCATTCCAAGGGATACCCTTTTTACAACCCTAATGTAGGCCTAAGGATTATGACATCACAAACAGTGAAGTTTCTAGAATATGATGTGGTCGAAAAGGGTACCTATTTAAAGACTATTGAAAGTAATAGTACAACGGGTACTATTGTATCATTTTCTCTGCCAATACAGACTGTTGTGGAACTATCCTATTGACACTTGATTTTCGGCCAATTTGATTTTTAGAAACTTTTTAGAAAATCTATAAAATTCAAAAAAATTGAAAAATTAGCTTTGGAGACCTTGGTCTGGCCTAGGGATCCAATTTTGAGCAAAAAATAATTTTCCTTATTTTCAATATTTTTTTGCAATTTATTTTCAAAAATTCATTAAAAAAAATCAAGAAAAAAATGAGAAAATTACAAAATCAACTTTGAAAGCCATAGCCTAGCCTAAGGAACCAATTTTGAATAAAAAATAATTTTCCTTATTTTTTCATTTGTTTATATTTTTTAGAAAATAGAAAAATATGAAAAACAAATTAATAAAAATAGTATTCATGGCCACAAAAATATGAAAAAATAGTCTATATTTTTATTTTATTTTTCTCTTTATTTTGGCTAAAGAAATTTTGAAAAACTTAGTCTAGAAATGGGATTTTCTTTGCTAACCACATTTTCAAATTAATTGAAAAATTATAGAAATTTCATTTTAATTCGGTAATTTTTTATTTTCACATGTGAAGTTGTGTCTGTCGCGACCCCCTAAAAAAATTAATTTAAATTCGAAAGGGTTAACGGATTATTAGGTTAATTAGATTTGACTAACCTAACGCGGACCCTCCCAAGCCCTACCGAATCGCAACTTTGGTTTTTGTTTAAATGATTTTGAAATTTGGAGTCGCCACTAATCGTTCTTGGTAGGTCGATTAGAAACCTAAATAAATTAGCGAGAGAACTAATTTATTCCTGCGAACCAGAGATTATGAGCTCGGGGACTTGGTTACACTAGTTAATTAAAACTAATGCCCTTTCGGTACCTTAATTTCATGGATATCCTAATTCGGCAACTTAGGCTTGGTTTATTCCTAAGGCTCTAGTAGGGTATTCTCTTTTGTGTTTCCACTTTTTAGATAGGATGCATGGATGGTATATATTTTTATTTGTTATATTTTTCTAAGTGTTAAAGATTCCCTGAAGCCGAAAGAGGGAGTGTGTTAACGACTTCTGTGCAGTATTACGACCTACTCATCTTTTGGGTCTGATGATTCAAAAATTAAATTATAGGAAGTACATGACAGTGAATAAACACCTCCAATGGGAGGCCTAGCATTGGCTTGGCTCTTCCTTTTGGGATTTAAGGTACATATATTTAAGTTGCAAGTATTTAAACTACTGTAAGTAAAAACCTCCAATGGGAGCCTAAGTATTGGCTTGGCTCTTCCCTTTGGGATTTAAGGTACAGGTATTTAAGTTGCAGATATTTAACTACTGTAAGTAAAAACCTCCAATGGGAGGCTAAGCATTGGCTTGGCTCTTCTCTTTGGGATTTAAGGTACATGTATTTAAGTTGCAGGTATTTAACTACTGTAAGTAAAAACCTCCAATGGGAGGCTAAACATTGGCTTGGCTCTTCCCTTTGGGATTAAGGTACAGATATTTAAGTTGCAGGTATTTAACTGCTGTAAGTAAAAACCTCCAATGGGAGGCTAAGTATTGGCTTGGCTCTTCCCTTTGGGATTTAAGGTACAGGTATTTAAGTTGCAGGTATTTAACTACTGTAAGTAAAAACCTCCAATGGGAGGCTAAATATTGGCTTGGCTATTCCCTTTGGGATTTAAGGTACAGGTATTTAAGTTGCAGGTATTTAACTACTGTAAGTAAAAACCTCCAATGGGATGCTAAGCATTGGCTTGGCTCTTCCCTTTGGGATTTATGGTGCAGGTATTTAAATTGCGGATGGACTTTGTCCTCTCCATTCTGGGGTATGAATTCTTTAAAATGAAATACAATGAGTTGATTCAACAATTTGAAATTTGTGCGCGCTTGAGGACTCCTCCAAGCATATTTTTTTTCTTCCTTAGGGTTGACCATTGATATAGAACCGTGGCTTCCTGACATAAAATAGAGTGAAATGTCAGTATACAAAATATGTGCTAATCTGCACCTAAAACTAAAAGAGTGGAAAGAGTACTTATCTCCCATTTTTTGGGAGGGATTTTTATAATTGATTTTCGCTCTCTATGTTCCCAATATAAAGAGTCTCTTTTGAATTAAGAGGAACTTTTAGTCACAGATCAGCTGAGAAATCGGTAGACAGCTTAGGAGCTTGTCTGGGCCGATTTTTGCACTTCCATGGGATTTGCCGTTGATATGGGCTTGCCCTTTTTACCTGACATAAAAAAAAATTGAAAATGGAGTATAAATCTATGCAGGTTTGCATTTAAAATAAGAAGAATAGGAAGAAAACTTAGCTTCAGTTTATCGCCATAGACTCTTGGAATCGGCCTTCGATCATGAATGAACGTGAATGTAAACTTGAAATTGCGATAATTCCATTATTGCCGTGTCTTGCACATGTATTTTATTTTCGGATAAAGCTACAAAACTTCAGCTCCGAATAAAACATTTATCGCATAGCTTGTGGCATCTACCTATATTGGTGAAATCCGCATGCATTTTATTTCTCTCCATTTATATTTTATCTTCTATACCTCTATTATGTATTTTTCAGATTGTCCTTCACGTCCTATGATCTCAATGAATACACAAATTTTCTGGCCCTCCCATTGCTGATAAAGAAATCCCGCGTGCTTAACCAAGAATACATTCTTTTGTCAGTAAAAGGGATCTCAATTCAATCACTACATCTTCTCTATTTCCTAATATTTTGCAGAACCATATTTTTTATTTAACTCAGACTACCGTCACGGCTGAGGCCGCTTTGTTCGTAGATAGGACATCGTGTTTTCTTAATTATTATACTACAGGAATCTTTCTTTGAGTCACTGTTATAAAATTTCCATAGATAAATTCTCATACGGAGCCCGTCATATTACTTCCCAAAAATATCGGCACGCAAACAAGGCTCCGCATTGCCCCCTTTTTTTTTTATTTCCAGGAAAACGCAGTCGCCAGCTACAAAATCATGGTTTTACCATCTCATCAAAATCTGCAGGACTGTAATTGTTGTCTATATCACTTCTAATTCCCCTTCTTCTTCTTCTTTAACCAGCCAACAAAAACATGCGTATATAAAAAAAAATTAAAATTCCACCCGACTAGGCATCTCAGCAAGGTCAACAAACTTACTTACTCAAAGGCCATACCAGTGGCTATTCATTCTTTCACAAAGGGTAATAGAAGAGAAGTAATTCTTACCTGATCCATCCCGGACGGAATTGACTGAGCAACTGAAGTGGGGACATCTTGCCCGACATTTTGTTGAATGGATAATACCAGAAGGGACAATGTTCATCCAGTTACTTAACAAACCAATAACTGCACACCAACCACGGCATCTTTGACCATCTAGTGTCCCTTACTCAAAATTTAAAATAGTATTCGAGCAATGAACACTCCACTAGAACGAAAAATAAGTAACGATTCAGATGAAAGATCACTGTGCCACATCATGGGTTGATCTTTTGTGTCGTTTCACATTTGATCCGAGAGTATCCCGGTAATGAATTTCGCCTTCTCCCACTTCAAACACTTGAAATGGGAGGTGAACAGCATCCATGCCGAGACATCCGTAAAGCACAAGAATAAGATGCCTTCCCATGGGTTTCATTGACGGCGATGTAGTCTAAGGGGTGATAGAATCCGCCCGGGGTGGAGCAAGAGATGCGGTTTTTTTTTAAGGTCCACATGAAAATGGAGGAGAAATGGAGAAAAACTCAAGGGTCTAGTGATCAGAATCGCCCCGGGGCTCCTTACTGTCCAGGAAAAAGAAGAAGAAGTCCCAGTTCCCCCCCTGCTCCTTGCGAAGTCATCCTGGTATTCTGGAAGAGAAGGTGGATGAACGCCAGCTGCTGGTCAAATGCCCCCTTGTCCTTTGGTAGCACGTGATGAATATCTCACTTTCTATCGCTCGTTCTAGAATGCTTTCACGGCCTTCAAAGGAATATCTCCCGTGGAGAATAGAGTGTAGATGCTTTTTAATTATAACACTTCCCTCCGCAACAACATCAGGAGAGGCACTTCCAAAGAAATTGCTGGATTCTTTGTCTATCGAGGGCCAGCCCCCAAAAAGGAAGAATCCAGCCTTGGTCAGCAAAATATGTCTTTCAACCGACGGTAGAGGGTTAAAAATAAAACTCATGGTATCACCTTTCAGCCTCCCAATAATCTTTGCCACCATCTTCCCCCATTTTTATTCTTTCTCCCATCTCTCCCCCATTTTTTTTTATCTAGAGTTATTCTACCGTATAAGAGCTTCTCCAAAAGCTCCTCCATTGTTCTCACCTTTCCATTAAAATAATCACCTCCCCCCATCATTTTTTATTCTCCTCCCTCTTCCTCTTCCCTTCGTGTGAGCCATTTCTTTCATTATAATCATGGTTTCCTTTCTTTCTTTTTTTTTATTCATTTCCCTCTCACTCATTTCCTCACTCCACCGAAAGCATTCTCTACTTGTCCCCATTTTATTATTTTTTTTTAATCCAAGCTCCCCCTATAAAATAATCATCCTCTTATTTTATTCATTTCCCTTGTTTTATCATTGTTTAATCTCTTTGTCTCCTTCCATCTTTTCTTCTTCTAACCGTAATTCATGGCCGCTTATCTCACCAACTCAAGTGCCCCCCTTTTTCTTTGTTTAATTATATTGTTCCCCATTTCTTTTAGCCATTGTCCAGAGAAACCACAACAATACCCTTGTAATTCTCATCGCCAATTGCTCATAGTTCACAGTGACGTCTTGCCCTCCAAAGGCAGGATCTCCATGGGAAACTTCATTACGTGAAGGATCTCCATTTTTACTAGTAACCTGACCCGAGCCGTTAGAAAGGGCATTTTCCTTGCTTGTTGTTATTTCCTTCCATGCCAACGCACGTGAACTCACGAAAGTAAGCATAAATCCATATTCAGAGGCTGTGTATATTTTACAGACTTGGGGACACTTTTAATTCCATGGGACTCCAGATATTCCGTGATAAATCTAAGTCCTTCAAGTGATAAATTAAATCCGAAAAAAAACCGAATGCAATGATGAAATGTGCACCATCAGGCCACTGAAAAATTTGGACTATTAGAGGACAATGTCACGACTCTAAAAAATGCATAAATTAAAGATTACAGCGCTAAAATGGTTTTTCTAGAAATTTTTCAGATGACCTAAAAAATGAAATTAATAAAGAAACTTTCAATCCCAAAATTTTTTTAGAATTTATTTGGCCAAAATGAAGAGAAAATTAAAATGAAAATTAAAAATATTGAGTATTCATTCACAATTTTATGGCATCAAATGCTATTATTTATTAAATATTCTCCTAATTTCTAAAATATATAAAAAAACAAATAAAATAAAATAAAAAATACAAAAAACTATTTTTTTGGTCAAAATTGGTTCCCTAGGCTTGGCTAAGGTCCCCAAAGTTGATTTTTTAATTTTATAATTTTTTAATGGATTTTCTATTAATTTTCGAAAATAAATAAATAAAAAATACGTAAAAATACTGAAAATATGAAAAATCATTTTTTGGTCAAAATTGGTTCCCTAGGCTTGACTAAGGTCCCCAAAGTTGATTTTTCAATTTTATGAATTTTTATGGATTTTTTTATTACTTTAGCAATAGAAAAAAATGATTAAAAATAGGTGTCAACAGCTGCCCCTCTTTGAAAGGAAGCTCGGTAGAGGTTCATTTCAAAGACGAGATGACACCTGAATTATAATCGACTCAATACAATGAAATAAAAAGAGTCGTGACATGAATGTTCCACTGAAAATGAAATGATAACTTAAGGATTCGTTATAAGAAAACCTTAGGATGGTTGAATTTGAACCCGTATGGTAGGTCCACCCATGGTAGACTCCTAATGAAAGGATTCTACTGATTAAAAATTGAATTAAAATTTGACCCGTATGGTGGGTCGTACCATTTGACTCGTATGGTGGGTTGTACCATGGTAGATTCCTAATAAAAGGGTTCTACTGATTTAAATTTTGACCCGTATGGTAGGTTAACCCATGAAACTGCCTATAAGAAGGACTTTGTACCTGTAGAAAGGATTTGGTGCCTGTAAAAAGGACTTTGGTGCCTGTAAAAAGGACTTTAGTGCCTGTAGAAAGGACTTGATGCCTGTAAAAGGACTTTGTGCCTGTAAAAAGGACTTGTGCCTGTAAAAAGGACTTGTGCCTGTAAAAAGGACTTAATGCCTGTAAAAAGGACTTAATTTGCCTATAAGAAGGACTTGATTTGCTTGTAAGAAGGACTTCCTTTGCCTGTAAGAAGGACTTAATTTGCCTGTAAGAAGGACTTACTTTGCCTGTAAGAAGGACTTGATTTGCCTGTAAAAAGGACTTTGTTTGCCTGTAAGAAGGACTTAGTTTGCCTGTAAGAAGGACTTGATTTGCCTGTGAGAAGGACTTTATTTGCCTGTAAGAAGGACTTTGTGCCTGTAAGAAGGACTTGATTTGCCTGTAAGAAGGACTTTGTTTACCTCAAAGGGTGCCATTCTGGAATCTGGAAAGATCAGGAATCCTGCAGAAGCTCAAACCCAAATTATATTCTCCTGTCGCTTTAGGAATAAACCAAAGAGGTAGAGATCAAAAGTTCTCGAACATTTCTGTCCTTGAGACAAATCATGCTTCATTGAAGAAGGTGGATACCTGTATGTACCGCAATGGATTCGAGTACCCAAACAACCGTCAGAATTCATTCTCTTGAAAGGTTCAGGTTGAAGATATACTTACCTGAGAATTTGGATGAAATGCTTGGTGGCTTCTCGACAACTAGGCTTGTTCATTCAATAATCGCCGAATGAATTTCAAGACATTGGAAGGTAACTCGAACACCGGTAATGTGTTGCCTGTCAGGCAATGTCAGAGGTAACATGTGCAAGTATTTTCATCAATGTGTTCATTGGTTCATGCAAAATTGTTCATCTAAGTTTGCCATGATTAAAGGCAGTCTGTGTAATAACTCATGATGCAATCAATCAAAATGTGGATCATGCAAAATTATTCTGTCAAGTTTGCATTACCAATTCTGTTTAAGGAGGTTCTCATAGTATGAATGCCTCGAATGTAATCTGAATGGGGGACTTCAGTCCGAAAGGGGTTTTCTCTCACTTTGGGGAAAGGCTGTTTATCTGTAGATTAAAATGCTAGACTTGTGTGGAAATGGTTTGTCTTTCCTCATCCTGTCATGCCCCATTTTGTACATTTGATGTATCCTGTGCAGTTTATGCTCTAAGTTGGAGTTGGTAAATTAAACACGCAGAATGGTCATGCATAATTCATGACCTGTGTAAACACAATGCAGATGTGACAATTTTTTTAGTATCATGTGTGTTTATATAATGTGCAAACATGGGCGGATTTGAATTGCCCCTGGTATGTAGGCGGATCGAACAAATTGGGAAGCCCACTCCTTATGTCGAGGAGCGGTTTGTCTCAAGTTTTGCCCCTGCACGATGAGGCATATGGGCGAGGGAGCATTTTGGTTTGTTTAATGCCCCTGCAAGAAGCAGAGAAATTATTCTTGAAATCAAACGAGATAAGGAAGACATATTTGCTTTTTCGTTTCAGAGCTTGCGATCAATTTGCCCCATTTTTCACCAGAATAGATCTTGTCAGGTGATCATAATTTTCTTTTGGATTTGTCTCCTTCAACATGTTAAATGTTAGTATAAATATTTCCTGTGAAAAGAAAAGGAGACATGTCAACCAGTATTAAAAGGGATAAATTGGAAACGATACTGATTTACCCTTCATCTTGAATGCCTTGGACAAGTCTTTTACCAATTTTGCTGGATTGAGTTTTCTTCGACTTTTGTTGGATGCTTCACCATTAAGCCGAGAATGTGGCAAAATATTGACTTCGGTATTACTCGTCGAGTATTCCTGCTTGCAAAAAGAAATGCACAAAAAGTTGTTTCATTTATTTATAATACATACAACATTCCCCATCCTCGGGGATCGAACTCGGGATATTTCGGACCTACTGTTATCCCCCATACCATTCGGTCCATTGGACCATAGGTGTCCATGGGGCTATCCTTTCAAAGGTTAATCTTTAGGGATAAAGCAGCCCTGTTGTATAACCTTGGGCCATGTTACGGTATTTCTCGAGGTAATTTGCAATCCATGTTAAGAATGGAATAAAACAATTCAGTACTTGCGATGATTATGAGCAAATTAGAACGATACAGAATTACCCATGTCTGAGATTGTTCGCGTCTTTCGCTTGTACTTTCCTTTGTCCGAAGCTGTCCATCCCGTGGTAATGCCCATGAGCTGATTTGCCCCCAAATTTGTTCAACTTTTATTCGGATATGATTGCGTTCTCGGGTCGATTTGTAATTTCCTGAGAATGGAAGGGATTAAATTTAAAACCTAAGTAATTCGAGGGTAACTTGAAACGACACGGATTTACCCTTCAGATTTACGCGGATTTCTTTGCGATATTAATTTTTTCAAGTTTGGTGCGGTTAACGGCTCCGAGCATTTAATAGGGGGAAAGGGAAATGATTACTTCTAGCTTGTGCATTAATTTTGGACATCGATAAAAGGCGAGAACGTGCGATGAAACTAAGTAGACGTATTCGTCCAGGTTTGATCTTCTTCCCTTTGCAAGCTTTTGAGTGATCAGCTAGCTTTGTTCCGGATCAGGTACGCGTCAGCCGTGTTGCAGGTCCCATGATCACTAGTTTTGAAATACAGACTCCGTATGCACATTAAAGCCCCGGTGCTTCATCAGCATCAAACTGGCTGATCATTGCGGCGAGTTCATCGTCAATACCACTTGCCTGGTGGTGATACCTCTCCTCCTCCTCAGAAGGCATCCATGCTGGTCCCATAGTCTTGGTCTTTTCGTACCTTGCTCCAACAGAACTCGATCCTGCTATGAACTGATCTAACTCACCTCTTAAACATGCATTTTTGATCCTCAGATAATGCATTTCATCGAGGGTGAGGAGGGTATTGCAGTTGGGGCAGGTGGCGGAGTCAAAAGCCTCTTTATATATCTTGTTCTCCGCTCGGAGGTTTTCATTTTCAGCTCTTAGAAACTCAGCTTCGTTGTGCTCATGACGAGTCTTCATTCGGGTTCGTCTATTTTGAAACCAGAACTTGATTTGCGAAGGTTCAAGTCCTAGCTCTTGACTCAGTTCCATTTTTTGTTTGCCGTCTGGCATAGGACACGTTCTGAAGAAATCTTCAAGCTTTCGTACTTGCTCCTCAGTATGGCGACGGTAACGCTTCTTTTGACCCTTACCGTTGTTGTCCTTGTCCTCACCAGGCTCTTGGACGTCGTCGGTGGAAGGGCCGGGCTCCATAGGCTCGATCCCAAATATGGCTTCGAACTCTTCCTCTCCCATATTCAGCAAGCAACGATAACTTTCAAGTGTGTTGGGTTGAGACATCTTCGATTTGGTTATCGATTTCTCAAAGTTTGATATCTCTTCTTGTATTTTCACTCTTTGGATTTTTTCTGGGAAACTGCGTATGCTTTAAGAGTTTCTCTTTCGAGCACGAATGAGAATTATCAAGAAGATGCCTCCTTTAAAATTAGACGTGGGTTTAGCAACTGTATTGCCTCTCTCGAGTGTTCTGGCTTTCTCAATTTTCTTTTCATCGTATCTCTCGCCCAGCTCGTCTCCTTCCATCTTTCCGTGGAAAATGGCCCCTTGTTGTTGTCTTCACCGTCAATTTGCTGGCGAGTTCTTCAATAAAGACGAGCCGTATCTCTTTTCTGCCGAAAATGTCTTTGTCTCCCACTCAGCTTATTTTTTATCTTTTCTTTTTCAAAGTAGTGGCGTCCCGTCTAGCTTTGCCGTAGAGACGTCAGATTTGCTTGGCTCGAGATTGGAGACGAGTAGCGGAGGTGATACTGATAGGGAATGTTAGACAGGAAAATCTGGCCAGTAGAGACTTCCCCTGCAAAAATGAAAGAGAATGCGGCAGTATATGTTCTTCATATTCTAGAAAAATTGGAACGATACTGTTTTACCCTTGTGTGTACTTCCATTGAATTTGAATTGAGGAAGTTCCTTCATTTGGACTGGATTGAATTGTATGTCCCGAGTTGCCCTTGTCACGTAAGTGCTTTGCTTAGTTGGGCCTTATTTTCTTTCGGGTTTCCTTGGACCATCATCATTTTCTATGCCATCGGGTCCGTGGACCGGAGGGCTCCTTTAATTTGAAGGTTACCTTCGAGGCAAATGAGTCCTATCGCGTTCCATTGGGTCATTTCATTTTGCGACACTCTTGAGGCACTTTGCAATTCCCTGGGTGAGAATGGAACAAATCCAATTTAGCATTTTGCAACGATTGAGGGTAAATTGGAACGACACACAATTACCCGTCTTCGAGCTCGCCTAGGCATTTCACTTGAAATTTCCCTACGTGAGGCCATTCAACATTTCTCATTATGGCGGTCAGCGATGTTGCCACAAATTGATCCGCCCTAAATCTAGCATAAAAAGGGATTCACGCATTCGACGGGATAAAAAAATAAATAAATAAATTGCCCCATTGTCCCTGAATTAAATCGAGACACCTAGAAAGCTGGAAAATATCATACGCAGGGGAATTAAACATGAAATGAAAGGTGCACTTATTCAAGGTCAGTTCTGCCTCTCCTGTGGCTCTTCGATAATCAGCTAGTCTCGTGTTAGTTCGGGTGTAGATGACCGATGTTTGAGAGTCCCTACTCACTGGCTCCTGATCGCGGCTTGGGACGTCTGTCAACCCTAAACTGGTTGACCAGGGCAGTAAGCTCATCATCTGGGTAATCTCTTGAACCTTCCAGCAACTGATGCTCGAATTGGGCATTGTTGTTGGCAAATGCTGGCGGTAGATTTCTCATTCTGTCCTCGCCATGAGCAATTTGACTTCTCATGCTAGAGCCTTCATTATTACTCGAGAAAGTGTGGGGATCACCAACTGTCCTGCTGCTAAAAACTCCTTCCATTCGAGGATTAGAGAAGTGGAAGTGCTCAGGATAACTTCTTGTCTGATTCTCTGGCTGCGCAGGCGCGCTGATCATGGGATGAATTCTAGCCACAGGTTGGTGCTCAAACCAAGGAATCTGAATACACTGCTCCTGCGGTCTATACTCTTGAAGAGCATTAGGGTGATTCGGGGGGATACTTTGATTAACGCCTGGGGGATTGATGGCACGGCTACTAGCTTGGTTGATGATGGGAAGTGGCTCGCCCCATGCTAACCTGGGGAACTTATGGTGGCGAGGAGACTCGACGTTCAGGCTTGGATCAGTCCCGCCTTGGTTTTCTTGATTCTGAGCTGCATTGTGTTCTCTCACCCTTTTTCTGTACTTCTGAAGATGACTCGAAACATTTGCTTTAGTGAGTCCCTCTACCTTCATAATTTCCAGTATATGTTGCGGCCGTGCCGAATCGATTCCTAGCTGCTGAACTGCATTAACAAACATACGATGCAGCTCGGGAGACCAACTCATCTTCTTTCTCCAGTTGCTTGGAACAAAATTGAAGGCTTGATGCTTGTTCTCATGGTCGTGTAATTGCTTCCTTACCACGTGCTGCCATATGTTTTGAAGCATCTGAACCCTAACTGGTTTCGTTACGACGTCTTGGGCCCCATTTAAGACAGCTTTCATTATGGCTTGCTGATCATCGCTTGCCGATATTACGAGGACTGGCATGTTTAATTTAGAATTGATGACTTCTAAGAGAGTGAAAACATCCATGTCAATCCCTACCATGGCGGTGAGGACGATATTAAACTGGTCACCACTCCTCCTTAATATCTCTAAGGCCTCTGTCGCCTTTGCTTGAGCTACAACCTTATACCGCCACTTTCTTAATACGGTAACAAGGATTGATAGAGAGACTGGATTACCGTCGATGGCCATGACCAGTAGACCCTCAGGGTAAGGAACTTCATCAGCTTCGACCAGGGTTGATCATGCGCCCGTTTCCCTAATGCTCGACATATTTCTGGAACAAGGACTGCCGACTCGAGACCGCCTCAGGATGTCTTCTTGGATTTGAGGGATCATGGGATCGTCGATGGCTTCTCGTAACAGGCTTTGAAAGCCGATGCTTTGATGGTGAAGGTTTTGAATTCCTCTCCCACGAGAACTCCTTCCTCTTTATCTTTCTCCTGCAAGTTCTTGCGAATGAACTCTCACTATCAAATGGGGACAAGTTCTCTCTCTGGCAATAGCAACGACTTCCCTCTTCACGGGCAGCGCTATTAGATTTTCCGAGGGAGAAAATCTGATATTCAGCTTTTGATCAAAGGGGAAATCCTTGTTTCTCGCTCAGTTTGTCTTCCTTTTTTCTTTTCGTGGTAGATGGCCCTTGTCAAGATCTCCACCGTCGATTTACTGGTGGGTCCTCCAATAAAGACGAGTCGTATCTCCTTTTCTGCCGAAAATTTCTTTGTCTCCCACTCAGCTCGTTTTTTATTCTTTCTTTTTCAAAGTGGTGGCGGCCCGTCCAACTTTTCTGCAGAGACGTCGGGTCTGCTCAGCTTGAGGTTGCCGCTTGACTGGAATTTGAGCTAGCGGGGGTGTTGCCGACAAAGAATGGTAGATAGAAAAAAAAAACTCGACCAATAAGGACTGCCCCTTTGAAATCAGTATTTAAATTGAAGTAGATTATCGCCTTCGCATTCCGATCATCTGCCTCGCCTCTCTCCTCCTTTCTTTCGTGATCTGCTTTCAAAAATGGCCAATTCTCCTAACCATACTTTCTCCGCCGAAGTCCTGGCTAGGTGGGAGAGACTCTACAATCTTCTTGGTAGAGGTTACGCTCATATAGCCCAAAACTCTACCGTTGAGGCTGAAATCCTCGGTTTATTCAGGACCCTAGACGCTGCTTCTCTTGAGGGTACCCAACTGGGAAAGGAGTATCGGAACTTATCGACCCTCTTCATCAATTTTCTAGCTGCCTATAACCGCGCTTATGAGACGGTCCTTGTGACCGCCGTCGTGAAAGCCCGTTACCGAGACCGGCACGAGCGTCTGGCAACAGTTACGTTTGTGGCTGATAATCACAAAAAGGCCCTCAAGTTTGCCAACGATCAGCTTTCGTGGCTGGTTCGTGAGAGGGGAAAGTTGGTGGACCGTCTGGCCTTGGTCCGAACTTACGCCGAACAGGAGCCAGGCAATATTGTGATGAGGTGCAAATGCGGTTGGCTGCAGGAGAGACTTGATGACATTACGGCAGACATTGCTTTCGAGAGGGCAGCGATTCCGGACCTGGAGTTTGCCGTTGAGCATTACGAGGCCACTATGGCCCAGGTTAAAGAGAAGTGCGATCGCCTCTTCTTTAGGCTCGCGGAGCTTGATCCCGAGAGCGCCCGGTGCATCCAGAGTATCAACTGTTTGGAGAGTCAGTTGAGCTCTTTCGTAATGGTTATCAGGGCCCAGTTTGGCTTTACCTTTCCTCCCTAGTGAGTTGTTGTAATACTCTTTGATGAATGGAATGAAAGAAAAGCTTCACGTGTTTTGTTTTGTTTTGTTTTTGTTTTTGTTTTTTTTAATTTTCCTGCTATCGTTTCTTCCGCATAGCATAACAGAACGATTTGAGGTACAGAAGATGTCGAGGCTTAATGTTCTTCTTGATGTTCTTGTTTAATTGCTCCAGACAACGATATCGAGAACATTGATGAAGGGTTCGGCGGTGGCCCCCACTATCCATCTTGAGATCACAAACAATAACGCTATGACAACTCGATCAGTGCGCTGGTAATAAATCCAGCCACCTGTTGTATGCCCACTTTTATCCATATTTTGTTTCTTTCGGCGTCTACTTGCTCGTGTCGGTCGCCTGTAGCGTCGGGAGAAATTCCTGTGGGCCACGTTCATTAATAGAACCTCGGTCCTCTAAAAACCCTCCGCGTGTTTCGGATCCGAGGAAATTTTAAGACCGGACTCTAGTTGATTTAATTTGGTTAAGGTACTTGTTTCATGGGTCCTCATTATATAATCCTTATTGTCTTTCAAAAGACGTGGGATCCTCTGCAATACATTAAATATGCCCCAGTGTTTAATCGGTGTAAATCCACTGTCATATCAGAATATACGGCCCGTACGTGTTCATTAACTGACACATGTCTGAGTCCGAAAGGATCGACCTCCTCACTTACCCCCAGGATTAAGAAATCAGCAATTTCCTGTCTTTTCGTACTTCTAAAAATAATTCGTGGTGTGCATTATTGAACCAAACTTTACCCCCGCCTGTGATACCTGGGATTTCCTACAAAAGTAAAGGATATAATTAGTACATGACGCAAGAAAGGTCGGCCCATGATTCCTACATTAGTCTAATTTTATTCTTCCATTTTGTTGAGAAATCAAATGAAATTTTCTTAGGAGGTCACATGTGGATTTTTCAAAAACTAATTTTCTTGAGATTTTCATAACTTGGAAAGTGTGATAAAATCTCTTGATCAAATTTTCTGAAGGAATTTTCTATCAAAATAAATTTTCAGAGGTATATTTATTAGGAAAATTTTATTTTTATTAGAGCAGGAAAGACATAACAAAAATCCTTTATTAGTCAATAAAATTCCCCCTAGACATTAGTCTAATTTTATTTCGATACAATTTTCTTAGAAAAATATGAGCGAATTTCTCGAAAAGAATTTTTGTTGCAAGTTTTTATAATTTGAAAGAATGTGATAAAATCACTTGATGTTTACCAAAGTTTTTTGTGAAGGAATTTTTCTTTTTATCGAAATAAATTTTCAGAGAAAAATTTGTCAGGAAAATTTCATTTTTATTGAAGCAAGAAAAACATGACAAAAATCTCTTATTGGTCAATTAGTCTAATTTTATTTAGTGAAAATTTTCTTAGAAAAACATGAGCGAATTTCTCGAGAAGAATTTTCTTGCAAGTTTTTATAATTTGAAAAATGTGATAAAATCACTTGATGTCTACTAGAGTTTTTTTTTTTTGAAGGAATTTTTCTTTGTATTGAAGTAAATTTTCAGAGGAAAATTTTTTTCAGGAAAATTTCATTTTTATTGAAGCAATAAAAATATGACAAAAATCCCTTATTGGTTAATAAAATTCCCATGAATGGATTTTTTCACATCATTTTTTCAAAAAAAAAAAATTAAAAGAAATGAGGGAAAATTTTAATTTTTATTTTTTTTAAAAGAATGGTCGTAATATCAAGCTCAAAAACTGACTAACACCTAGCATGGACCGACCGAAAATAAATACAAGATAAAATTAGAGAACTTACTTTTACCTTGGAGAAATGCAAATCACATAGCCATGCGCATGACTCAAGTGAGGAGTGGACTCTAGAAAATAAAAGAAGGAGAGACAGGGTATGGACCTAAAAGGCCCCCACTATCTGAATTGACAAACTTACCCTCCGCGCAATCAAATCACAATGGGAAGAATTGTCAATTCAGATAATGAGCGGGATAAAATATGATCAACCCCAGCGCAATCGATGCAAGAGCTTTGCATATTCGATCCCTATCTATGGTTTTCTAGGAAGAATTTCGCGACTTGGGTTTAGACGCTTGTGTGTGCAGGTGTCGTGATCCACGGAGTATGCAAGACATGCACAACAATTGATATCAAAACAGCGCTTCTAAAAATGTACGAAATTAAACAAATAAACCCAACACCGAGCCTGCAAAACAAAGGGGTTAGCCAAACACTCCGCCCCTTATAACTCCCATCCTGCAAAAACATATAACACCTATAGAATGAGTCCCAAGCAAGATCGCCAGAAGCGAGATATCCATGAAATTTTCATTGGCCTAAGTCCACTAAGACTTTTAAAATTTCATAAAAAAAATTTAAGTATTCCAATTGGTATCTTTTTTCGAAAATTTAAAAATCTTTCCCCAGCGGAGTCGCCAGTCTGTCGCGACCCTCTAAAAAAAATTAATTTAAATTCGAAAGGGTTAACGGATTATTAGGTTAATTAGATTTGACTAACCTAACGCGGACCCTCCCAAGCCCTACCGAATCGCAACTTTGGTTTTTGTTTAAATGATTTTGAAATTTGGAGTCGCCACTAATCGTTCTTGGTAGGTCGATTAGAAACCTAAATAAATTAGCGAGAGAACTAATTTATTCCTGCGAACCAGAGATTATGAGCTCGGGGACTTGGTTACACTAGTTAATTAAAACTAATGCCCTTTCAGTACCTTAATTTCATGGATATCCTAATTCGGCAACTTAGGCTTGGTTTATTCCTAAGGCTCTAGTAGGGTATTCTCTTTTGTGTTTCCACTTTTTAGATAGGATGCATGGATGGTATATATTTTTATTTGTTATATTTTTCTAAGTGTTAAAGATTCCCTGAAGCCGAAAGAGGGAGTGTGTTAACGACTTCTGTGCAGTATTACGACCTACTCATCTTTTGGGTCTGATGATTCAAAAATTAAATTATAGGAAGTACATGACAGTGAATAAACACCTCCAATGGGAGGCCTAGCATTGGCTTGGCTCTTCCCTTTGGGATTTAAGGTACATATATTTAAGTTGCAAGTATTTAAACTACTGTAAGTAAAAACCTCCAATGGGAGCCTAAGTATTGGCTTGGCTCTTCCCTTTGGGATTTAAGGTACAGGTATTTAAGTTGCAGGTATTTAACTACTGTTGTTGACATCTGATTTTTAATCATTTTTTCTATTGCTAAAGTAATAAAAAAATTCATAAAAATTCATAAAATTGAAAAATCAACTTTGGGGACCTTAGCCAAGCCTAGGGAACCAATTTTGAACAAAAAAAGATTTTTCATATTTTTAGTATTTTTACGTATTTTTTATTTATTTATTTTCGAAAATTAATAGAAAATCCATAAAAATTCATAAAATTGAAAAATCAACTTTGGGAACCTTAGCCAAGCCTAGGGAACCAATTTTGACCAAAAAATAATTTTTCATATTTTCGATATTTTTCGGTATTTTTATTTTCGAAAATTCATAAAAACAAAAAATTAAGAAAAATGAGAAAATTAAAAAATCAAGTTTGGAGCCTTGGCCAAGCTTAGGAAAATATTTTCGAACAAAAAAATAATTTTTTGTATTTATATATATTGTTTATATATTTTAGAAATTATGAGAATATTTAATAAATAATAGCATTTGAGGCTACAAAAATATATAAAAATAGTCAATATTTTTATTTTAAATCCATTTTCATGTTGGTTATCACAAATTTAAAAAATCCAATTCGGGGTCGTGTATTCCTTCATTAGCCTAATCTCGAACCGGGTCTAAAAAAATTCAATTTGAGTTAATTTATTTTCATTTTTTCACTTTTAGGAGTTGTGACATTGTTCTCTAATATTTCAAATTTTTATATTGGCCCAAATTATACTCAGAATGACTCAATTGTGCAAAAGGGCTTTAATTAAATTCTGCATTATTTTCAGTGGCAAGAAATGAGCTTAAATTTGACATGTGGTGAATTTTGACTAAGTATAGGGAAGGTATGTCATAAATTGTAAGGAGATTTGGACTTAAAGAAATATTTTTTCAGGGACTAAATTGTAAATACTTAAAATTCAAGGACTAGAGTGCAAATACCTAACTCTTGAAGGATTATTTTACAGATAATAAAAAGAAGAGTTAGTGGATAAATTAGAATAGAGAAGGGAAGATGAAGAAGAGGAGATGAAGAAGAGAAGTTGGAGAAGAATGGATGGAGAAAATAAGATAAGAATAGAGAAGGGAAGATGGAGATGAAGAAGAGTTAGTAGAGAAATTAGAATGGAAGATAAGAATAGAGAAGGGAAGATGGAGATTAATAAGAGTTAGTGGAGAAATTAGAATGTGAGATAAATATGGAGAAGGGAAGATGAAGATGAAGAAGAGTTAGTGGAGAGATTAGAATGTGAGATAGAGATGGAGAATGGAAGATGAAAATGAAGAAGAGTTAGTGGAGAAATTAGAATGGGAGATAGAGTTAGTGGAAAAATTAGAATGGGAGATAGATGAGTAGGTTATAAAAGGAGGAAGAAGTGAGCTTGAGAAAGGATTCTTGAGAGAGAAAATTTGAAGTGTTTGAGAGAGATTTTTTTGGAGAGAAAATTTGAAGTGTTTGAGAGAGATTTTTTTGGAGAGAAAATTTGAAGTGTTTGAGAGGGATTTTTTTGGGGAGAAAATTTTGGATGTTTGAGAGAGTTTTGGGAGATTGAAGAAAAATTTGAGAGAAAGAAAATACCAAAAGAGAGAATTTTGAAGATGATGGAAGTTTAAAGCTAGGGGTTATCATCACAAATTCCTTCATCGATCAATATAAATCAAGAGTTCTTTCTCGTCAACGAGCAACCAAATTCGAGATAAGTGTTTTTATTTATTCATTTGTTTATGGTTTTACTTGCAAATTAGCACAAAGTGTATACACTTTCTCCATCTCCTTTTTTTTCCATATTTTATGTCAGGAGAAGGATATCTCTACGTCAACAGCAAAAAATCTCGTAGAGATGCAAAAATCGGCCCAGACAAGCTCCTAAGCTGTCCACCGATTTCTCAACTGATCTGTGACTAAAAGTCCCTCTTAATTCAAAAGAAACTCTCTATATTGGGAACATAGAGAGCGAAAATCAATTATAGAAATCCCTCCAAAAAAATGGGAGATAAGTACTCTTTCCACTTTTCTGGTTTTAGATGCAGATTAGCACATATTTTGTATACTAACACTTCACTCTATTTTATGTCAGGAAGCCGCAGCTCTATATCAATGGTCAATCCTATGGAAGCACAAAATCGGCTTGGAGGAGTCCTCAAGCGCGCACAAATTTCAAATTGTTGAATCAATTCGTTGTATTTCATTTCAAAAAATTCATACCCCAAAATGGAGAGGACAAAGTCCATCCGCAATTTAAATACCTGCACCATAAATCCCAAAGGGAAGAGCCAAGCCAATGCTTAGCCTCCCATTGGAGGTTTTTACTTATAGTAGTTAAATACCTGCAACTTAAATACCTGCACCTTAAATCCCAAAGGGAAGAGCCAAGCCAATGCTTAGCCTCCCATTGGAGGTTTTTACTTACAGTAGTTAAATACCTGCACCTTAAATCCCAAAGGGAGGAGCCAAGCCAATGCTTAGCCTCCCATTGGAGGTTTTTACTTACAGTAGTTAAATACCTGCAACTTAAATACCTGTACCTTAAATCCCAAAGGGAAGAGCCAAGCCAATGCTTAGCCTCCCATTGGAAGTTTTTACTTACAGTAGTTAAATACCTGCAACTTAAATACCTGTACCTTAAATCCCAAAGGAAGAGCCAAGCCAATGCTTAGCCTCCCATTGGAGGTTTTTACTTACAGTAGTTTAAATACTTGCAACTTAAATACATGTACCTTAAATCCCAAAGGGAAGAGCCAAGCCAATGCTAGGCCTCCCATTGGAGGTGTTTATTCACTGTCATGTACTTCCTATAATTTAATTTTTGAATCATCAGACCCAAAAGATGAGTAGGTCGTAATACTGCACAGAAGTCGTTAACACACTCCCTCTTTCGGCTTCAGGGAATCTTTAACACTTAAAAAAATATAACAAATAAAAATATATACCATCCATGCATCCTATTTAAAAAGTGAAAACACAAAAGAGAATACCATACTAGAGCTTTAGGAATAAACCAAGCCTGAGTTGCCGGATTAGGATATCCATGAAATTAAGGTACCGAAAGGGCATTAGTTTTAATTAACTAGTGTAACCAAGTCCCCGAGCTCATAATCTCTGGTTCACAGGAATAAATTAGTTCTCCCGCTAATTTATTTAGGTTTCTAATCGACCTACCAAGAACGATTAGTGGCGACTCCAAATTTCAAAATCATTTAAACAAAAACCAAAGTTGCGATTCGGTAGGGCTTGGGAGGGTCCGCGTTAGGTTAGTCAAATCTAATTAACCTAATAATCCGTTAACCCCTTTTAAAATTTAAAATTTTTTTTAGAGGGTCGCGACAACTGTAAGTAAAAACCTTCAATGGGAGGCTAAGCATTGGCTTGGCTCTTCCCTTTGGGATTTAAGGTACATGTATTTAAGTTGCAGGTATTTAACTACTGTAAGTAAAAACCTCCAATGGGAGGCTGAGCATTGGCTTGGCTCTTCCCTTTGGGATTAAGGTACAGATATTTAAGTTGCAGGTATTTAACTGCTGTAAGTAAAAACCTCTAATGGGAGGCTAAGCATTGGCTTGGCTCTTCCCTTTGGGATTTAAGGTACAGGTATTTAAGTTGCAGGTATTTAACTACTGTAAGTAAAAACCTCCAATGGGAGGCTAAACATTGGCTTGGCTCTTCCCTTTGGGATTTAAGGTACAGGTATTTAAGTTGCAGGTATTTAACTACTGTAAGTAAAAACCTCCAATGGGATGCTAAGCATTGGCTTGGCTCTTCCCTTTGGGATTTATGGTGCAGGTATTTAAATTACGGATAGACTTTGTCCTCTCCATTCTGGGGTATGAATTCTTTAAAATGAAATACAACGAGTTGATTCAACAATTTGAAATTTGTGCGCGCTTGAGGACTCCTCCAAGCATATTTTTTTCTTCCTTAGGGTTGACCATTGATATAGAACCGTGGCTTCCTAACATAAAATAGAGTGAAATGTCAGTATACAAAATATGTGCTAATCTGCACCTAAAACTAAAAGAGTGGAAAGAGTACTTATCTCCCATTTTTTGGGAGGGATTTTTATAATTGATTTTCGCTCTCTATGTTCCCAATATAAAGAGTCTCTTTTGAATTAAGAGGGACTTTTAGTCACAGATCAGCTGAGAAATCGGTAGACAGCTTAGGAGTTTGTCTGGGCCGATTTTTGCACTTCCATGGGATTTGCCGTTGATATGGGCTTGCCCTTTTTACCTGACATAAAAAAAATGAAAATGGAGTATAAATCTATGCAGGTTTGCATTTAAAATAAGAAGAATAGGAAGAAAACTTAGCTTCAGTTTATCGCCATAGACTCTTGGAATCGGCCTTCGATCATGAATGAACGTGAATGTAAACTTGAAATTGCGATAATTCCATTATTGCCGTGTCTTGCACATGTATTTTATTTTCAGATAAATAATTAGGAAAATTCGGGAATTGTAGAAAAATAGAAAAGATAGTGATAAAAATCATAGAAATTTTAGAAAAATTTGGAAAATTTGTTATAAAAATATAGAAAATGTTTGGAAAAATAAAAAATGCATATGATCAAAATAAAAATCCTAGAAAATATAAAACAAATGTTACAAAAATAGGAAAGCCCTTAGAAAGTCTTAGAAAATTCTAAAAATATCAAGAAAAACGCAGAAAAATTCCCAAAATTTTTGGAAATTAGGGAAAAATCACATTAAACTTATTTGACCTAATTTCACATTGTAGTACTTCTAGAGCCTTCCAAAATGACCATTTTGCCCTTCTGGTCAATCTGACCCAAATCATCTCGAATCTTCCTTGAAGCTAATTGGCGTGTTTCCTAGACTTTTAGGACTTCCTTTTATTTGTATTAATTGATTTTGATGTGATTTCTCTCTGAATTAATTTCTTGATTGTGCATTTATTTCTATGATTGTGATTGATAGAATAGATACTCCCATTTGCATGAACCCATTAGACTTTTAAAGCATACCTTACTGAATCTCGCCTACGTAAACTCCTTAGATTAGGAAAATCACTCAACTTAGATACCGAAAGGGCGTTGATAGTAATATTGACGTAGCTAAGTCCCCGAACCCAAAATCTCTGATTTTCGCAGAATCGAGCGATCCCTCCTAATCGCTCGATATGGTTTCCAGTTATACCCTTCAAGAAATGACTGGTGGCGATTCCAGTGACATACACACTAATTACATGTCACCCGATCACACTAAGGTCGACCCCGATTTAAATCTTTCTTGACGCGATTTGGTGTGGGGCTGGGGGACCCGAGCTAAGCCCAGATTTCAAAAACAATGGGCCAAGAAATCCATTAACCCATCGCTTTTCTCGAAGGGGAGGGTCGCGACACACCCATACCAAAAACTGTACCTGTTGGACTTTAGGATCCCATGATTGAAATTGTTCCTAATGAAGTAAATCAAGCCCTACAGCCACAGGATCAAGCGGGGGAAGCTCCACTAACGAGGTTTGCCAGGCAAAGATCATCAGCTATCCCATCAAACTATATAGTCTATCTGGGAGAACATGACTACGATATCGGCTGCGTGAGTTATTTATAAAGACGCTATTTCTTATGCTCAATCAGATCTGTAGTTGGATGAGATGAAAGATGAGATGTAATCTATGAAACATAATGGTGCCCGGGAACTTATTAGTTGCCTGAAGGTCACAAGGCAATCGACTACAAATAGGTATACAAGACGAGAAGAGACTCCAAAAGAAAGATAGAAAAGTTTAAAGTCAGATTGATAGCTAAAGGTTTTACTCAGAGAGGAGTAGACTATAAATCAACATTCTTTCCAGTCTCTTCTAAAGATTCCTTCGGAGTGATTATGGCGTTAGTAGATCACTTTGATATGAAGTTACACTAAATAGATGTTAAAACTGTTTTTCTGAATGGAGATCTCAAAGAGAAAGTCTATATGACTCAATCTGAAGGTTTTGAAGTTGATGATTCAAGTGGCCTTGTGTGCAGACTAAAGAAATCTATCTATGGTCTCAAGCAAGCATCTAGACAATGGTATTTAAAGTTTCATAGCGTTATCACTTCTTTTGGTTTTTTCGAGTAGATCAGTGTATATGCTGTAAGGTCAGTGGGTGAAAATGCATTTTTCTAGTTCTTTATGTGGATGGCATCCTGCTTGTGAGTAGTGATATTGATCTATTGCATGAAACCAGATGGATGCTATCAGAGAACTTTGATATGAAAGATCTTGGTGAATCGTCTTTTGTCAATGGCATTGAGATTTATAGGGATTGTTCACGCCATGTTTTGGGTTTATCTCAAAAGGCATATATTGATCGTATCCTAGAAAGATTCAACATGTAGGACTGCAAGCCAAGTCTTGCTCCTATCTGTAAAGGTGATAAATTAATTCTTTCGCGGTGTCCTTAGACAGAAATGGAGAAATCCCAAATGAAGAATGCACCTTATGCTAGTGCACTTGGAAGTATCATGCATGCTCAAGTATGCACTAGGCCAGCTATTGCTTTTGTAACAAGGCTCTTAGGCAGATACCAATCAAACCCAAGACATGATCATTGGGTTATTGCCAAGAAAGTCCCGAGGCACTTAAATAGGACAAGAGACTACATGATAACTTATAAGCACGTAGAGAACTTGTAGCTAGTTGGATACTCAGATTTGAATTTTGTGGGCTATTAGGACGATAAAAAATCGATAACTAGATACATATTCATGTTGGCAGGCGGTGCAGTGTCATGGAAAAGTGAGAAACAGAAATCCATATCCTCCTTAACCATGCAAGTGGAGTTCATGGCGTGCTTTTCAGTTACTACTCAGACAATTTACCTCCAAAACCTCATTAGGAAGTTGACTGCATTCAATTTTATTGATAGACCCATACAGTTATACTATGACAATAACTCTGCAGTGTTATTTATTATCAACAACAGAGGTCTCAAGGGGTCTAAATACATGGAGGTCAAGTTTCTGACTATAAAGGAATCCGTCCAGAAAGGTGATGTTACAGTAGAGCATATTTCTACAGATAATATGCTTGCAGATCCACTAACTAAAGGTTTTTGCCATTGTGTTTTTGAGCAACATGTCACTAATATGGGCTTAAAGGCATTGTTGGATGTTGTGGTTTAGTGGGAGGCATCTTTTCGATTTGCTCTAATATAATTTACATTTGTTTTGTTACATTTTGTAACGTAATGATATGTATTGACGTGTTTATAGCACTGTTGAGTTGAATACATATTCTTATAAATCTTGAGGCGCGTGTAAACCTCGAGTAATGGATATAGGCATTTGGTTATTAGCCGTGTTTATATGTCTTGTTACGCATAAAGAAAAGTTAACTATAAAGATAAAACATATGCAGGTTCATTAGAACTATATAGATATTCTCTAGTGGCACATCAAATTCTGTGACACATAAAGAGAGAGAATGGTATCTGATAAAATGGATAACGCATAAAGTGCATCTCTTTTGAGGTGTTATCCAATTGAATACTACCATATTAAATCCACATCAGTAAAATTGAAGACATTTGTGATCATAGATAGCTTTGTGTTTGCTGACGCAGTTACTATCATGATCCAGTATTTAAGATTTTATAGGATTGAATTGGCCATTAAGAATGATCTTTAAACCAATACGAATGCACGCACTATAGTACAGTTTCAATTAATACTTGCCCAAGTGGGAGAATGTTAGAATTTTTCCTGATGTAGGCTCGCATTAATTGAAATTTTAATTCACCGTTATATAGTATTAATTTACTATTTAAGAAATTGGTTTAATAAATAATGGATATAAAGATTCTTAATGAGCTGAATATGGGC
Organism: Psidium guajava; assembly: GCA_016432845.1. NCBI lineage: Eukaryota > Viridiplantae > Streptophyta > Magnoliopsida > Myrtales > Myrtaceae > Psidium > Psidium guajava. Next base: position 38,753,331 of record CM028224.1, read on the forward strand.
TTAGCTAATGTGGGCCAAGTCCGGCCCGGCCTGTGATGGAAGGGTTTAGCCAGAATCCTTTAAATAGGTTAGGACCCCCCCTAACCCTCACTTTTTTCCACCCAAAAGCTTCACGCTCCTCCATAAGGCTTGAGAGAGAGAGAGAGAGAGAGAGAGAGAGAGAGGCAAGAAGAGGCAGTCTCATTGACGCCAGGCAGCCCGAGGGTGATAGAGGAGAAGAGTCTGCCAGCCGCGTCGCCAAAATTTCGAAGAAAATGATGACAAATTTGAAATCAGGTACCCAAATTCAATTCCTTGACTGTTTAGTTGATAAAACCCAACTACGGTGATCTTAGGAAATTGTCGGTGACGACGGATGGCCGATTGGGCGGCCCACAGCTTACCAATTGAAATAGCTCGATGAGAATTCGATGAAGGTTGCAGAATAGAAGTTGGCTATGGTGGCATGGACAAAACAAGAGTCCCTATACTTGATCGAGTTGGGAACAGATTGGTACACCTACACAACCTGGGGAACACAGGAGAAGTGTATCAACTCTATAAGGAGGAGGAGCATAATAAGAGAAATTATCAAGCAGCTAGAGCCACACTATAGTATCAGCATGATGCATCCATCTTCGCATCAAAATCGATGAAAGATTTGGAGACCTCTGCTGTAAGAAAATGGGAGGACGCACTTAACTCCATAATTCGAAACTTCATGATCAGAGATCATTCGTTGGACTTGTAAGTATGTTTTTTTATGGGTTTTCTTTGTACTCTTCGGGTTATTTTGAAAGAATATCGTATTCCAGCACTAGAACTTCTGTGTTTACCTCCAGTTGATAATGTATGTGCTTTCTGTTCTATCCAAATTTGGTTCTGAGTATCTACAAGAAAAAGTCACCTGTGAGCTCATAGATAGTGCAGTCTAGGTTTAAAATCATTAGAGTATGACCATTACTATATTCGTTGATATATTGGAATGCGTTTTGGGATGTTGAATTATTTTTATCAACCTATTACTCTTATTAACATTGATCATGAGGATCAAGCCTTCACACCATTCTGTTTGTTGCTTTTATCGTGTGAACGTTTAGTCGATAACTTGTATATAGTATAGTGTGGAGAATTTTTTCACTGGAAGATGTTATAGTGAAGGCTGTGATGGCCTTTCCTGTGTGAAAAGCGAAGATGAGCAAGCCAAGAAATTGATTTCTCGGGGCAACATTCATTTGAAATGGTCAAGCAAGATAAGTGGCAGACCTAAGAATAGTTCCAAGACCAAGAGACAGACGATAATATATTTGTTTTGGCACCTAAAATGTTTGAAGGGAATATCGCCAGATGATTTGGTGATGGACCTTGAGAATCTTGAGCAGCTAAGCGATAAAAAAATGTAGATAACTCCAGTATGTTATAGAAAAGCTGAAGTTGGGAATGTTAAGATTCTAAAGACCAGTTACTGTAAAGTAGATGAAGATGGTGGAGAAGTTGAGAGTGGTTAATCTGATAGTAAATGCCATTAACCAAAACGAAAAGGGACTATTAAGATTGTAGGAGAAAGGCAATTTGAAAGTCAAGACAGTTAGCAGTGGAGTGGGATCATTTACCAAAACATCGATCAGTGGAACTCAAGAAGCCACCAAGTACAAATGGGCCTCTGATAGAGAGGAAGGCACGCACAACAAGAACATGAACTTCACTTCGCTTAGTCTCTTCCATCCGAGACTCCTGTTCTGTTTTGGTTATTTAAAATGTTCGTGTGATAAACCATCTTGTTCTCTTGTTCCATGGCAATTGTGCTATCGAGGTCCACGTCCAACCATTTTCAAGCTGCAATCGAACCCCATAAGCCGAGTGATCATTCATTTCTTGATTAAATTTGTCTGATCTCCATTTCAATGGCTGCGGTGTAATTCTAAGGTTGTCTTTTCAAGCTATTGCACGTTGTTGGCTCTTTTATTGGTAACTTTTGATCGAACAATATGCCATGATGAAGGACATCTTGCGAGAGGTTGCAAGACAATGAGCAAGCAGCCCACATGTTGACATATTCCCGGGTGATTAGCCAGAAGAAAGGGAAAATAAAGTAAATGCTAATACTGATTTGTTCTAAACAGGCAAGGTTCTCGCAACCTAAAAATTAGGTTTCCAATTTTAGGTTAATGAATTACTAAATTAACCAATTAGATTAATTAACTTAGTACGAACTCTCTCAAATTTTACCAAATCATGACTTACAGTTTAAGTGATTATTAAGCAAAAGATTTTAAATTTTGGAGCCGTCATTAATTTTGGGTAGGTTGATTAGACATATAAATAAAATATCGAGAGAAATACGTTACTCTTACGAACCAGATATCAATGAGTTTGGAGATTTGGTTACGCTAATATTTCTATCATCGCCCTTTAGGTACCACTTTCACGAAAATGTTTAATCCGTCAATCTTGATGAATTCTGACTTAAGGCTTAAAGGTGCATTCTCTTTTTGTTGGGTTTTCTTTTTTGATTTTTTGATTTTTGATTTTTATGTTTTTATGAAAGAATTTAAATTCAAGTCGCAAATCTTTCAGTTGGAAAATAATAACCGCTGTTTTTTTCAAATTAGGTTTCGATCTAAAGCCTAATAGATTAACCCTAAAAATTCGAAATACCCGCTATGAAAATAATTTCATTTAAAGCCTGATGATAGATTCACTTTCATATCGGTGGTTGCGGATTAGAAAATTTTTCTAATCGATCACATTTTGAATTTAACTTCTTAGATACGCTCAAATTACTTTTCAAACTTAACTAAATTATCACATAAACTCTAAAACTGCTTCGATCAAATCAAAACCTTTCAAATTTGGTAAGTACAAAATATATCACAAAACAATCAAGGTAACCGAATATTTAATCCAAAAGTCACTTCAAGCAAATATTCGTCAAGCAATCAAATCAAACTAATATTTTCAGAATATCTCAAGATAGAAAGAAGTTATCTAATTTGAATCTTGAATTAGAAACTTGACGAGTAAGCCAAGCTATTCGGACCAATTGGTGAAGAGCTCAAGTGCACGCCGAGAGGGTTCGTGGATGAATATCACAATTCCGACAATGAGCTGTTCGCACAGAAATGCAGTCAAAACAATGGTAAAAGTAAGCCAAAACACAACTAACTTGGATACTGAATAGTATGATATTTGAGCAGTGAATAACGAATCAAACGAGGCTGATTGACCACACTTATAGGCACCGAACAACAATGATCTTAGTGCTGGGACAGCAAAGAAAATGTTCCAAACAATGGCAAAGTTGCACTTGAAACAATAGTGAAACAGAACCAATCAATGCCGTGGAGAACAATGGCAGTAGAGGAGCGGTGGTAGCATAAGGAGGTCTGTGTCAAGGCGGTAGCGACGCCCAAAAGAGATGATAATGCATAGGAACAAAGTTGGACTCGACTCTCCCCTTTTATTCACGTGTTTTTGTCTTCAAGAACTCTTTAATATTTTTGAATTTTCTTACAGAGAGTTCCTTTACGATCTCCTCTCTTTCTCTGGATATTCAACTCTCTTCTTTTGCTCTCAAACTCTCTCTTCACCTTTTTGGACTAAAACCTAACCCCCTCCCCCAAAAAAAACCCCACCACTTATCAGACCCTTTTCTCACTTTTTTTTAATCTTTTTTGTTCTTGACTTATCAAACCTATCTGCTTTCTTTCTCTTTTGTGGTGAAAGTCTATACTTCCCTCAGACCTCTCTTTCTCGTCTCTTTTTGGATAAAAGAACCACTTAGACCTTTAACACTCTATTTACGTGACCGAGCTCTGTCTCTCTAACACTCTTTTTCAGTTGTCCTCCTTACTTCAAACTCCCCCCTTTCTTTTTTACCGTCCAATCCCCCTTGTTAGCCTAAGAGTCCTTTTTATAAGTGAAAAGGTCTAATTGAACCAAATTATTTTTTCAATTTTTTTCCTTGATCTATGTTATCTCAGTCAACTGTACAATCTCCTGTCAACCTAGTCAACCAGTCAAAACCTCTCTCTCTCTCTCTCTCTCTCTCTCTCTCTCTCTCTCTCTCTCTCAAAGCTCTCTTTACCCTCTATGGGTAGCTTTCCTGTTTCCCTTTGCCCCCTATTCTCTCAACCCTAGTTTTCCATCTCCATGTTAACTTTTCCTAAGCCACTTTTTATGGATTCATTAATCTTCCACTGAACAAACCCTAAGCCATCCTCTCATTTCTTACATCTCCATCCTCGAATTGGTTAACCTCTCTTTCATCCCACCACAGAAAATCTAGATCTGCTGAGTTTAATGAAGGAATATGCAAACCCTATAGCCTATGATTCAAGATCCCTAACCATTACTGGGTTCTTTCAAGTCATAACAACCTATTTTTATATCTCTCATCCTTAACCCATATACCTATCTTTGGAATCATGGAAGCTGACCATGATCATGACAAGTGTATGGCGGCCCTCAATAAGAGGATGAAACATCTCTGGTCGAAAACAAAAATTGCTGTTGTTGATGATGTCATTTCAGGAGAAAGTCTACAGGAAAGAGAAAAAATAGCCTTCGAAAGATTACATAGCTGCTTGGAAGTGAACTTCTAGGCCTTTCAATCAACTATGAAGAAAGCCTGGAAAAATAATAGTATTATCTACAAACAACTACTTGGGGTTAATTCCTATTTGTTTTTCCCACTGTTGAGGAAAAAGTCAGTCCTGGTTCGGGACCTTGGTCCCTCGCACACTACGTGCTTATTCTAAAACCCTGAATATCTAGTACCCTCCCACAGTATATAAAGTTTGACTCATGCACATTCTGGATGCATATCCATGGGCTCCCTGTTGAGGGTAGAAGGGAGGAAGTAATTAGAAACATTGCAGCCAATGTGGGAGAAATTATTGTTATAAAATCTGAAGCTAAGAGCTATTCAGCCCTTTCTGTAGGTAAAGCTAAGGTCAACCTAAAACTGTCCAGCTCTTTGGAATCTGGCCTGCTTTACAGTTTCAAGGGCAAGGAACACTGCTAGATTTTCGTTTTGAAAGACTTCCTATCTATTGCTATTCCTGTGGCAAATTGGGGCACTAAGCCCAAAAGTACAGTGAGATTTCCTACGATGAGGAATTTCTCGCAAAAGATGAGAATTTACTGTATGAATCTTGATTGAAAGCAGAGTTTAATACCTTCAGCCCATTCTAGAAGTGCTTCTATGATCCACTAGAGGAAGAGTTAGCTGAGGAGGAGGTTATTCCTGAAACATGAGTTATTCTGAATCAAGAAAACTTTCTCCAAATAGTGTCGATCAATCTAGATGAAGAGAGGGGAAAAAGCAAAATGCTAGATAGTGTTATGCTAGAGGAGACTTACCCATTGATGCAAAAGGATGTGATGATGGTTAACCAACCCTCCCCCTTATTACTAGAGATCCCTTCAATTCAGCAAGGCTACACTTCTCTGCAGAAATCCAAAAATATTAGTAAAGGCAGAAATGCTAAAAAAGGGAAGAGGTACGACCCTTATGAGAAACATGGCTCAACAACTTAGCTTTTAGATGAGTCAGAACTATTTGAAACTCAAATTACTGCAGTGGAAGACAAAACCTTTCGGGCTATGGTGGCTGGCCTAATAAGCCACTGAGTTACAAATGACACTCATTTGTTGGAATTGTCAAGGGCTGGGCAATCCTTTGACAGTTTAAGCTCTAAGGGCCATTGTGGCTCGTGATCGGCCCAACTCGGTCTTCCTTAGTGAGACTAAGATCCAAGAAAAACTCATTGCTTGCATCTGCAGTAAGCTGAATTTCAAGTTTCACTTCACTATTAGTCCTGTAGGGATTAGGGGTGGCCTAGCAATTTTATGGAAGGAGGAGGCCTCGGTAATAGTCCTTTCAGCCACAGATGTTTTTATTGATATTCACTACATGGATTCAAACCATAAGAAGCAATTCAGAGCCACTTTTATTCATGCTTTTGCGAATTTTCAGCAAAGGCTTCAAACTTAGGACCATTTGAGACAGATTAAAACTTAGAATAACTTTCCCTAGGTGTGTATTGGGGACTTTAATGAATCACTATGCTACTGGGAGAAGGTTGGAAAGAGAGAAGCGGAGCGTTATCGAATGTAGACTTTCTAGGATTTCCTTAATGATTTTGGTCTTATGGATATAAAGAGCAAGAGATGTGCTTTCACTTGGGCTAATAATAGAGAAGGGGAGGAGTATGTCAAAAAAAAAAACTCGATTGAGCAGTTGGTAATATTGAGTGGAGAGTTGAATTTTTGAAAGCTAAAGTTTATGCACTTCCAGCAATAGACTTAGACCATAGCCATCTATTGATGGTATTTTCTAAGGACCCAGTGAGGTCAAAGAAGCTATTCAAATTTGAGGCTTACTGGTAGGAACATGAGGAGGGCGGAAATATCATCAAATAGGCATGGAACTCCCCCAAGCTCAAAATAGCTGACTTAGTGCTTAGAATTAAAGCTGTCTCAAATTCCCTAGCCATATGGAGCATGAAGACCTTCTCAAACAACCAGAACCAGATCAATTATCTACTTTCTGAACTCCAAAACACTACAAATGATCTGAATTTTCCTTAGGATTAGGTTAAACAGCAGAAACTTAAAGCAGAAGTTCAAAACTCATGGAGAAAGGGAAGCGATGTACTGGAGATTACGGTCGAGAATCAACTAGCTGAGATGGGGTGACAAGAATACAAGGTTTTTTCATGCCACAACAATTCAAAGAAGACATCGTAATAGAATATCCATGCTGAAGAATGATGACGACGTATGGATCCGTGACCCCAAGGAACTAAAAAGAATGACAGGGAGGTATTTTAAGGGTGCTCTATCATATAGTAGAACCTCAGAACATAGACCTTGTACTACAACAATGCCCTATCCTCGTTATTGATGACACGAATAGGTCTTTATCTGTGGAAATTTCCTTACTGGAAGTACAAACTGCTGTTTTTCAAATGGATTCACTGAAAGCTCCGAGCCCAGATGGATTGAATGGCCCTGTTTTTCATCAAAAATTGGGAGGCAATTAAGTTGGAACTATCTCAGGAGGTAAAGCCCTTCTTTAACTTTGGAATCCTCAATCCCGAGCTAAATAGGACTCACATTACATTAGTCCCGAAGGTTAAAAGCCCTAAAAAACTAGACCAATTTAGATTTATAAGTCTCTGTAACTTTGCCTACAAAATAATTTCAAAAGTTCTAGCAAATAGACTTAAGCCATGGCAGAATGAGATTATCTTAGAAGAACAGAGTGCTTTTGTTAGGGGTAGACAGATCCAAGACAACATTTTGATTGTTCAAGAAGTACTCCACCAATTAAGAGTGAGGAAAAGAAAGAAGAAATTCCAAGCAATTCTAAAGCTTGATATGAAGAAAGCATATGACAAAGTTGAATAGGATTTTCTAGAAGCTTGCATGAGGAAAATAGGTTTCTGTGATTAGTGGGTTAGTAGGGTGACGTCTTGTGTATCTTCAGCCTCATTCAACATTAAGTTTAATGGGGAACCTCTTCTATACTTCAAACCATCGAGAGGTATACGACAAGGGGATCCTATATCACCTTACTTATTTATTATAATGGCTAACTCACTCTCGGCTCTTATGAGGATTGCTATTGAGGAGGGCACTATTTTGGGAATTAAACTGAACAAGTTTTATCCGATACTCTCACATCTCCTATTTGCGGATGACTCAATATTCTTCTTGGATGGAAAAATTATTGAATGCCAAAATCTTATGATGATACTAAACCAGCATTGCTACGCGTGTGGTCAGGCCATTAATCTCAACAAATCTAGAGTTTCCTTTAGTGTGGATTGCCCCCCGACTTTAAAAAGTAACATTGATGTCATACTTCGGGTCCCTATTTTGGATAAAGCTGGTAAATATCTAGGAATCCGTTCTGACTGCGGGAGCTCGAAAAAAGACATGTTTGCTTGGCCCTTGGCTAGAGTGAACTCAAAACTGGAGGGTTTGTAGGAAAAATTGATATCAAAAGCTGGAAAGGAAGTTCTTATTAAATCAGTGGTTCAAGCGCTTCCTTAATACACGATGTCTATTTTTAAGATCCCAGTATCTATCTACAAATCTATTGAGAGGAGGATTGCTAATTTCTGGTGGAAAAACTATGAGTCAAAAGTTGGACTTCACTAGAAGAAATGGGATGTTCTTAAGAGAAGAAAAGATAAGGGAGGATTGGGATTCAAGGACCTAATCTCCTTCAACAAACCAATGCTGGGAAAACAAGCATGGCAACTAGCTCAACATCAGAATTCTTTATTGGGCACTATACTGAAAGGATTATACTTTCCAAATAGAAATTTCTAGCGAGCAGATAAGGGATCACGCCCCTCTTGGGGCTGGCAGAGCGTCGTAATGGGTAGAGAAACAATTAATGATGATGTGAGGTGGTCGGTTCGTACCGATAAGAAGATTAGCATCCAAGAAGACAAGTGGCTGAAACATGGTATTATTGGTGGACTTTCTAATCGAAATGAGCCTTTGAAAGTTGCTGACTTAATCACTAAAGAAGTTCCGAAATGGGATGAATAGACCCTAAGGAACATCTTTAACGATAATCTAGTAAGGGAGATCCTAGCAATCCCATTATCATCCCTCGCTACAGAGGACAAACTAGTCTGGACAGCTACTCAATCTGGTTTGTTCTCAATTAAAAGCGCCTATAACTCTATTTGGAAAAAAGATTACATGAAGAACTCAGATCAAGCATCTACCTAATTTAGCCCCTCATGCAAGCTGTGGCACAGGATTTGGAACCTCTACGCACCTCCGAAAGTTAGGATCTTTATATCGAGAATCTATCAAAACGCGGTACGTACAAGAGAAAATCTGCTGAGAAGGAACATCATCGATGAAAGCCTCTACCCTTTTTGTAATCACCAAGTTGAGACCATCGAGCACATGTTCTTCTATTGTACCTGGATTGCAAAAGTATGGAAACATCCAAAAGTCAACCTATAGATCTCACTCTCTGCAACAACCAGAATCAATAAATGGCTTGAAGAACAGAGCAGGAGATTGACTAACCCTCTTCAGTTCGAGGTAATTGCTACAAATCTCTAGTCTATTTGGAAAGCTCGTAACGATTTCATCTTTAGGAAAAAGCCTCCGATCCCATAAGCTCTAATCGAAGCAGCTAAGGCCATCCTTAAAAACTATTGAAGGTGGAACAGAATCAATGACAAAGAAGATTTTACCTCTGCTCTGTCAAAATGGATCTCTCAAGATGAACATCGACGCTTCCTTTGACACCGAAAGTGGATTTGCGACGATGGCTGGGATTCTCCGCGACAAATTTGGAAATCTGCTTGAGGGTTTCGTAAAAAAAATTGAAGCTTTGATGCCTCTTCAGCGGAAGTAAGACTATACTTGAAGCGGTCAAACGTCTCAGATCTAGAAGGCTTGAGCACTTGTACTTGGAGTCTGACTCAAAAGTTGCTGTAGAGGCTATACTTGACCAAAACTTAATCCCCTGGGAGATTGAGGCCACTGTCCTAGAAGCCCGAGCCCAACTCGAATTTTTCCCAAATGCTTCCGTAGCCGACTATAATAGGGCTGCTAACCAGGTGGCCGACTGGATCTCAAAGGCCCACCGTCTAGATTACCTTCCTAGGTCGTGGTTATGTAACCCTCCCCAATCACTATGGGTTCTACTGTGTTGTGACGCCCCTTCCTTGGGCTCGTCTCACGTGGACTTTTGTCATTTTTAGAAATAAAAATTCACCCTTTTTGACCCAAAAAAAAAACGTACAATCTCCTCTACAAATTCTACCTCATGAGCCAAACGACCACCAAATAACAAACATTTCAAATTTCAATCATGTGTTTGAGAAAATTTTCATCACCACGGGCTTATGTATTGCTAATTCAATTAAGATTTAAACGCTCAAGTCAATCCGTCATCAATCCAGATTAAATGCAAAATGCTCATCAAATTATAAGAATGTAATTTAATATTTTTGGTTAGGGGTCGAGGTTAGTGCCTAATTTTTATGCAATGAATATTAAAATAAAAAGACAAAAATTTAGGTGTCAACACTTGTTGAAGGTTTTAAACACAACAAATATTGCTCCTGAAATCTTGAGTTTCGAATTTATGGCAAAAGTTAATGAATAATTCTCAAATTGGGTCTCTTCATGGATTTGTGAGCTGTTGTGGAAGATGAAAGGAATGTGGCCCTCATGAAGCCCCCAAGCGAAGTTCTGTATCTGGAAGTTTGACCATGTTGAGACTACATCTACCCTAACGGACCAAGTTCAGGGAAAGATTATTACATCTACATTTCTTTTGTGACCCAGTCTGCAAGCATATATTTTTTAGAATATTCGGTTTTGTACTTAAAAATTGAAAAAAAAATGAAAAGATGTTGGTTCGTTAGGCAGTCCATCGGTCTGGTTTCCCCCTATAAATGGGAATTGGACCACGCTGTCATTGATTCCACTTCTAGGAACCGGAAATCGATTTGGATAGTTCTCGATCTAATCGGTCAATTATGCTCATCTCTAGTTTTTTTTTTTCTTTTGGCTGGATGCTCAGCTCTAGTTATTAAATGAGCTTTGGATCCATTTTGACAGGGTTAGATGGGAGAGCCTAACAAGAACTTGTACATGGTCGCATTCTTAGCCTTCCTGTTGCTTCATATGTCACAGGGCAGGTCATTTGTGTGGATGAGCGTAGAGGACAAGGTGGTGTGCGTGATTAGGGGGTCTGGTTGCATCGCATCTTGGCTTGCCAAGTCGTTGCTTCAGCTTGGTTACATAGTCAATGCGACTGTACGCAATCCTAGTATGTTTCTAAAACTTCATTTTCATGCTCTGTTCTGTTTGCATTCCTGTACTTTTGTATCCTCTATCAGTCTGCTCATGTTAGGAGCGATATGTGAAGAATAGTACATTGATTTCTTAGTTGAAACATCGTTGAGATGCCCTTTCTAATAAACTCTTACCCTTTTTGGATTAACTAACGCATGCATCTAAGCATCATAGCGTATTAATTGAACTCTTCTCATCCATGGATGCCATTGTATTGTAAGTTTGACTGACTGTTCTTATGATTTTGTGCACCAAATCTACTTCCCGTTGCTGCATGTGCGTAAACAGATTATCTGAAGAAGACATGACACTTCTGAACTCTCGAAGGTGCTAAGGAGAGACTGCATTTATTCAAGGCGGATTTGTTGGAAAAAGGGTCCTTCGACTCGGCAGTCCATGGTTGCAAAGCTGTTTTCCATACAGCATCGCCTGTGCTTCTCTTAGCTTGTGATTCGCAGGTGCTTGTATGTCGCAGTAGTCTGTCTATCGTTCTTCTATGCGTTTTCAGTTGATGGAATATCACTATATTTTGCGAAATAGTAGCTTGTTTCCCTTTGTCCCTTTCAGTTAATATTCAAAAGAATAGATTGATCTATTAATTCTTGGATGGCTTGACAAAAGAATGTTCTTATGGGATTCCGTTCCTTCAAAATTGTAGGAAGGCTAAGAATGTTCACTGCTGCTTCGAATGTCACAGACTTCTTGAATTTCACGTGCAACTGAAATCGATTCCGTTTTGCTGAAACATTCGAATATTTTAGAAATTATACAGTTATGAGTTCTGATAAGTGAGTTAATATTAAGCAAATGTTTGTGTCATCTATATCTGGGTACGATCGATCGAAAAGAAAACTCGCATGGCCATTGTTGAGGTTTGGGCCATCAAGAAGTCTGTGACATGTCAACGTAAGACAACAACTTATAAGTAGTGCATGCATGGATAGATGTAACTTTATTTGTATTTTTTTTTTATAATGTGTTTGGTGGTGCTGTCCATGAAGTGCGTGAATTATTGAAAAGAAAAGGAATTTCTTGCAAGTTTTTCAAAAGTAACAGTACCTCCATAAACAGTGCAATAAACGACTCATTTTCAAACATAATATTTAATTGAGATATTATCCACAAATAGGGTGAGCAACGATCCACATTGAACTCGGGAATTGACAGGTAACAGCCTGCCTGATCCAATCAAACCCCGATTCCTAAGTGCATCAAGGGGATTCATGGGTTCAAAATGTGGGAAGAGATTACGTTCGGATTCCAAACCCAAGAATTCTACTTAAAAACCTAATTGACCATATCGGCTCTCCGGTAAAGTAGGCTCTAAACCGGTCTATAGATATCTTACCAAATCACTTTAAACTCAAATTAAAAAAAACAATGCACGACTCAAATTAAGAAAACGATGCACACTCGCACATATACTCAACTCAATGACTTACCTCTGCAATTTCAACTGTGAAAGTGGGTATTGCAGCTTTTACAGGTATTTGGCAAACAACTCAAACTTTTATGACATTTGGTTTAGATTTGTAGTAATGCCGATAAAATTACAAAAAACAAAAATTCTAAACCCATTATACTTTTATCAATTCAATCTTAAACATTTTCATATTTTATCAATTGAGTTTACTCGACCAATTTTGGCAAAAAATTATTGATGTGAACGCCACCTATCATATGTGGCACGATTATACTAACTTGGATAATATTTTTAAATTTTTTTTATTGTTTTCTCTTTTCCATTTTTTTTTATTGTAGCCAGTGAGGATCGCTAAGCCCTCAACTAGCAATGCCTTCGCCTAGCCCTCCTTGGCCACAGTAAAGAAAGCAGTAAAGAAGGAAAAGAATAAAAAGAAAATTTATGAAAAAATATTAAAAATTCTCCATGCCAGGTCGGCCGTGTCACATAGGACAGTCGGTGTCCGTGGTAGCGATTTTCAAGTAAAATTGATCAAATGGAATTAATTAATGAAACGTGAAAATATGTAGAATCAATTGGGATAATTAAAACTTTTATGACTAAAATGGTGTAAGTGTAATAAATTTAGGATTTTTTGGTGATTTTTCATAGTAGTCTGAAGGAAGGTTTTATTATCTGTCTGCTGCTTCTTGCTTTTAGGTGACGTTTGTCATATTTGGCTAAACACACTTTTGCAAAACAAGGTTTAGGATTTTAATAGGGAAGGGCCCAGGATGGGAGGAATTTGCCTTTTTTTTTTTTTGTATAGTAGTTGCAAGCTTTGAAAGACTTCTAATTCTGGGTAAGCAACGTGACAATTGTTTTCCATGTTTTCTATCTCCATATTGTTCCACATTGACTAATTTGTGAAGGTTGGAGCTTGTTTGGCTCGGTAAAATGAAGCCATAAGTTTCTTCTTAAATCAAGGAAAAAAAATTGTCAAACAATAGTGATGTTTGTTTTTTTTTTTTTTGATAACCGAGGTGTCCGGAGGCTGGCGAGCTGAGCTCAAACCGAGGCCGTGAACCCGACTAAGTCCTCGGGGGCGACTGCAGGACCCCACCACCACAGGCACCCGGGTAAGACACTAAGCTCCATGCGACGAATCGCAACGGGGGGGATTCGAACTCTGGACCAAACTGGGTCCAGAGCCCTATCCACTCGCCCACTCAGCCGGTGGGTATAGTGATGTTTGTTGTTTTTCAAGAAAAATAAAAATTAATTCTGATACATTTTCAAACTTACTTGGGGGAAGGTAGTAAAACAAGATTTAATGGAGTGAGAAATAAATTGACGTACGATCTATCTTAGGACAAAGTGGAGGAAAGTTATCCGCATTATAGAGGGGGGGATTTCTTATGTTCCAGAATGCCCTATTTAGTCATTTATATTTATTTTTATTTTTATTCCTTATATTTTTTTCATTTTTTTATTATTTTATTTTATTTTTTTATTTAATTTATTTTATTTTATTTTTCACTAGTATTATTAATTTGTTTTTGGTACCCATATTTTTGCTTTTTTAAGTATGTTTTAAGCTTTTCACTTCTGGTTCATTGACCGTCGACCTCAACTAATTTGAGATAAAGGTGATATTGATGTTAATGTTGATGTTGATACATTCCCGCAGGTCCTGTCATGCCATCATTAGATTTCATTAAGATAAAAGTTCACAAACTTGTCCTTTATTTACCACTAAATTGGAAGGTGTTTTAGTTTTCGAAATTTGAATATGAGCAAACGTCTGCTACAAGACATTCTCTTGGACTTGTTAATCTATTATATGCCTAATAATGTGCCTTGAGCCTGTTTGATAATACTTGTGTTTGTCTGATTCATATTATTTTGTTTTCGGGAAAAAAAAAAGAATAGAAAAATGTTTGGTAATGCCGGTTAATTTTTTGTTTTCAAGAACAGACCAATGGTTAGGAAACATATTTGGAAACATAAATAAAATGCAAAAGAAATTTTTTTTATTTTTGGAAATATGATTAGAAAAAAAAAATTATTTTTACTCAGAAATTATTTTTGAAAACAGGATTATTATTAAATAGGCCTTTAATGTTCCCTTGCCTCAAGGCAGTCGAATTCGGAGGGCCACGAAGTACATTGCATCAATGACAGGCTAAGAGAATACGTATTACGCAAAAGATCACACATCATGCCATCACTGAACTAAAAGTTAAGCTAACAACATTGCTGGTTAGAGAAAGACAAAAGATGACGGTGCCGTTACGTAAGCTTCTCTCCCTCTCTCCCCCACCCCCCCCCCCCTCCCGTTCGGTCGTTTTCGTCTTCCACCTCTGCCACCTCTCTTCTTGATCTGCAACTTGAGATCTCCCACAGCCACCGCCCTACCCTCTCTCTCTCCCACAAGTTCTTCCATCGTGGTGCTTGGTAGACGGCGGGAACCGACGTGGATGGGACTTGATCTCGTAACAGAGGGGGCAGACACCAGATAGTTGCAGTGCGGCCAAAAAAATGAAGAAACTGAAACGGAGTAAAGCAAAAACAGAGGAGGAGAGAGACCAAATACATATATATATATATATATATATATATATATATATATCTATATATATAAAGGTATTTCCGATTGATGTGTGGAATTGTGTTTAGCTCTGCAGAGGAATAACAAAGAACACCAACCATTGAACTACATCTGCGGAGCAGCAGCCAACGGCGGCTGCCCCGCCGGACCCTACGTATTCTACATCTGGACATGATCTCATCTTACAGCTAATCGATTTCTACAAGAGGATGGAATTTAAATTAGGAACTAAACTACGAGGCTCATCGTCCACCTGAGAGATGCGATTCTGCGACGGAAGAAGACGAGTGCGCGAATGCCTTGTACATGGACGACGGATAAGACATGGCTACATCATCAAAACCTTCGCGATGAGCGTACGTTAGCCCGCCGGAGGAAAGGCCAACGGATGATAGTTCCGGCATAGGGAGATCGCCCTCCAAGTACTGCAAAACTTGACGCATGCTCGGCCTCATCAAAGGGTCGGAGTGGGAACACGTCAACCCGAGTTTCAGCACCAACTCCATCTCTTCTTCCACAAACTGCGCCCCCAAGTTCGGATCGCTTGCCTCGAGAATGGCACCTCGGTCCCAGCAAGAAAATACCCAGTCCACTAGTATCACGTCCTCCGCGTCCCGAAGCACTATCGGCCTTCTCCCGCAGGCGACCTCGAGCAAAAACGCTCCGAATGCATACACGTCGGTGCTCCTAGTGGCCTTGCCAGTTCGCGTGTGCTCGGGGGCGAGATAACCGAGCGTTCCTACCACGTGAGTCGTCTGCGGGTCGGATCCATGGTCGTACAGTCTCGCAAGCCCGAAATCTCCGAGTCTTCCATTTAAGTCGGCATCTAGCAAGATGTTACTCGCCTTTATATCCCTGTGGATCACCACTTGCTCCCACCCTTCGTGCAGATAAAGTAGCCCAGATGCCACTCCTTTGATCACCCTGAATCTTTGCCTCCAATTGAGGGTGACCTTGGGCTGGTTGTAGAGGTACTTGTCGAGGCTCCCATTGGGCATGTAGTCGTAAACCAAGAGCAACTCCCCTTTCCGGCGGCAATAACCGAGGAGCGACACTATGTTGCGATGACGGAGCCGACCGATGCTGATGATCTCTGCTACGAATTCTTTTATGCCTTGTCTTGATTCATGGGAGACCCTCTTCACCGCAATCTCTATCTTTGATGTGGGTAAGATTCCTCTATAGACCCGACCAAATCCACCCGTCCCTAGTAGCTCTTGCTCCCGGAATCCTTTTGTTGCGATATAAAGATCCTTGTACTTGAACCGATGCGGGCCGTAGTCCCTCTCCCAATCTTCGAGGACCTCGGCGAATTTCCTTTTCCTTCTTATTACATAAACTACGGTCAAGATCAGCATCGATACAACGAAAAGGACTATCAGTGGTAGCCCTATAGTCAGTACTTTCGACGTCTTCTTCTTACCAATCCGAGGAAGCTTAGGAAGTTGGGACAGGGCAAGTGACTGAGCCTCTCCATTTACCTTGAAGCTCCAACCCAGAACATAGTGAGAAGTTAGGACTGAACCGGTCGATGACGAGAAGCCGACATACATGCTCTGGTTGATGATCGACGAGAGATCCTGCTTGAGAGAGAGAAGGGGAGTCTTCGGTTTTTGCACATTGGTCGGAGCCAATGTGACATCGATCCGCGTTTCAGTTGCATTGTAGTCCACCCAAACTTGCATTGCTTTGCCGCTGATTAGAGTCAAATTCTTGAACTCCCCACCATCTGCATGATATCCCGCCGGAGTTGAGTTTGCTGATGTCAACCCGTTCAAGTCGATTCCGACATGATTGTCGTTAATGTCCTGAAACTCGCTGCTCTGGATCGTGTCGAGTTCCACCCCAAACACATGATTGGTGGCGTTGCCGTTGTCAGTTTCGTTGAACATACCGAGGTATTGGCTCGGCAGGGACCCCGGGAGGCCTCTCTGGGGCGCGACCACGAAGACGATCCCATGGCCACTCAGAGTCGCGTACTGAGGTTGAATCGCGAAGACGAATGCGGTGGAGAAGGAGAAAACGGAGCCGCTCGGCGCGTTCTTGAACTGGACCGGGTCAGGATGGAAGGCATGGCCCTTCTGCTGTCTGGTGTCGTTGGTCAGCTGCAGGAGGCCATTGGAAGTGACCCCAGCAATCCCATCAAGGCTCAGATTGGCCGTTCGGAAACCGCTGTACGCAAAACTGGTATCTTGCGAGTAAGACAAAACTGGTAGCAGAGAGAGCACAGCAAGAATAGTACTGAAGAACATGGCTCGAACTCAAAGTCTGCTTAGCAATTTAGCTGAAGAAGGATTTGCAATTTCAAGGGCTATAAAAGGCCAGAAGAATCTTTATCATACAACGTCAAACGAATGGTGCAAATTTCAAAGATTTCTGCTCCACGTGAGTCCATGAATTGATGAATGTCTTGGACTTTCAATGGAGGAATTCAATAGTGTCCTGTTTATGAGGCAAACTGTACTTCAAGGTAAGAAAGAGAGACTTTTCAATTTCATACTGCATTTGCGGTCGCGCGATGGCTCTGACTAAACAAATCTGCCGGATGCTGCCGAGTAGCTCGCAATCTGGCGGCTCTGGACATCGCAAGAAGTCAGATGACAAACTTTTTGTCAAAATCAAATCCGGGGGAGAGAGAGATTGAAGGAAGGTGGGTGCGATGGAGTCAAAGAGCCTGTCAATTTCCTTGCCCTAATAAAACAAACATGTGATCGTGCCACTTGTAAGACATGGGGTCCATGGGAATATTTGAGGGAGGACATACGCACATGGTGGGAGGATGGAGGACTCCGAAAGTCCACAATTCCGA
Organism: Psidium guajava; assembly: GCA_016432845.1. Taxonomy (NCBI): domain Eukaryota; kingdom Viridiplantae; phylum Streptophyta; class Magnoliopsida; order Myrtales; family Myrtaceae; genus Psidium; species Psidium guajava. The sequence continues at coordinate 38,770,983 of CM028224.1, forward strand.
TCGCCATTTCGGGACTGGTCTGCGCATGGTCCATGAAGGTTCGGGGAGGAAGAAGAAGAAGTTTCTATTCAAACGTTTTTGGTGCTTTAGTGGTCCATAATGAATGGCTGTCTCATTCCTGGTCTTCTCGTTACGCCTCCCAAAACAAAAAAATTTCTTGTGTACACGTAACAAGAAAAAGGGCATGGGCACATCTCATAGTATGAGAGAAGTTTGAATGACGTGATTAGAAAAAAAAAATTGGAATTTAGGTACTTATAGGATAAAAAAGAAAGAAAGGATGGTGAGTTACGCACAAATCCGTTCAAATACCTACGGATCCCTTCATTTGGTTTTAGAATGTACATGAAATTAACCGGATCAATCCCCCGTAATCCCTCCTAATCATTTCCTTTCGTCTTTTCTCCTCCATCCGAGCATGATTATGTTTTTGGAACCCTTTTTTCTTCCCTCCCAATCTCTTCTAACAAACATGATGGTGTGGGTATAGATTCGACTATTTATTTTGACACTCCAGTGCATGTCACAAGCTAAGCGGTGTAATTCAAGGATAGGAACATGACAGTTTCACCCATAATTTACAACCTTGTTCAAATCAGTGGTGTGAGAGAAATGGGGCAAGTATGACAAGATTTTTAAGGGTATTTTGGAGATTCATCGATGATCATTGATGTGGGTTGTTTTAGTAATTGTAATGGATACGCGATCGTAGAAAAAATATCAAATTACATAGATTTTGCCTAGATAGACAAAGATGCATATCTGTGCAGCTTAATGAGACCAGTCATAGATCATAATTTCTTAGAGATGCGACCATGTTCCAATTCTCCAGAATGTGAACGGGAAGTTGGCTTGGCATTATTCTTTAGTTGACTTCGCGGTGAATGCGTTACTTGGGTTTGTAACTTTAGTCATCATTAAATGGTGAGGTGGTGCTGACGTGGCATCCTAATCTGCTTTTGATTTTTATTTAAGCAATAAAAGACCGAGAAAATATATTTTACAAAAATAGAGAAAAAAAAAACGAAAAACGTTTGCACTTTGTCCTAAAAAAAGAAGAAGAAAGAGGCACGCTGTACCCAGCAAAAACCGAGGCTGCTTGCAAGGGCTACCTACCATAGTCCGATGGTGGCTAGGGTGGCGATAACCAGCGATATCATTATCCCAAAATTCATTCTATACAAAACAGCCGCCACCAATCTTATTGACTCTCTTGCACTGTTTGCTCTCGATTTTATGTTGGCCTAATTTATTTAATAATCTAATAAACATGATGCACATAATCTCTGAACAACAATGCTTGCCTGTTTTGAACATGAAATATTGATGATACAAGAAATGCTTACTTTGGGGAGTCCCCAACTCTGAACACAAAAAGAAGAAAGGATTTGACGGTTCTGCCCCTATAAATTCACTTGCTTCCTCGCTATGACTAGCCCTTCAGGGAGAGAAACACGGTAAGAAGAAATTGATTTTCATAATCTCACTTTCAAGAAACAGGATGAAAGTCATACGGTTTCTCCGCAAATAGTTTCGTGGGTTATGGAAGGTCCGCCATTGGCGACGAGAATAACAGGCCGTCGCCCTCTCATTATTCTAATGGAAACGAGCCATCGGATGATCTCACGGGACTCCATGGACGGGACTGACGTTTCTTCCTCGTTTCTCCCTTCATCTTGGCATCGGTCAGGAAAGGAAGTTGCCACGCAAGCCTTAGCATTTGTTTAGGTAGCAAAAGCGACAAGTGTTGTTATCTGGTCCGTGATGGGTATCTATCAAGAACAACAATGGAATAATAGACTCTAGTAGGAAGTGATTATTTCTGTCAACGTGGCTTATGAATAAAATAAGGATGTCCACCTGCAAAAGGGTTCTTAGCAACCACTCAGTCCTACTTGCTGCAAAGAAATATGTATGCCTACATAAATAAATAAATGAAGGGCCTTGATGGAATCAACAATAGTAGGAATTAATTGACTTCGTACATTGCTAGGAATAGCTGATTAGGTTTGATGGAAAAATCAGCGGATTCAAACCTAATGATCTAGATAACTTACGAATATTTAGAATCACACTTTCCGCAAGAATATATATATATATATATATGTATTTCAAAAGTTACATAAAGTGCATTTGTTAAAACTCAAGATTTAAAAAACATTCTTTGAAGAGTGATATGTTATATCGTTTAGAAAAATTAGTCAATCTATCCCGATCGGAGGTTGGTGATAATTTCCTCATAAAAAAATCTTTCATGTGCAAACCTACATTTGCCATATCAACTATGGAAATAATTAAAGAACTGATGATGAATACTAAGAGAATTGGGGTTTCATTTTTACAATGCGATTTATAATATATGAGACAATGATAATTGATTGTTTACATAATATTATCACTGTTACGTGACGTATCCATCACTCAACATACTTTTTCTCTTATAGGAATGGTTGACGTGATTAAAAAAAAAAAGAATAGACGGATCGAATTCACATTAATCTAGTGCATCCGATACAGCCCGAGAGAGTGTCCTAGGCCATTGCCTGGTATCCAAGTTAAAGTAAGACATAGCAAGAAGCATCTCATGTTCGATCAACATTAGCTTGACAAAGTCGCCAATATGAGATTTTGTAGGACTATTATCAACTATTTTAAAAGTTTAAGATGTTGAATAAAGGTATGATTTAATATTTAATTATTTCAATATTTCCCTTCGCGCTTAGTATGGTCCTTTTGTCTAGTACTCTAACACTCTCCCTTACATTTATATAGTTTTTTTTTTATCTAGTATTAGACGTGAAAATATATCATTGAGAAGGCAAACAGAGGCTTGAAAAAATTTAAATTTAAGGCCTTTTGTTCTGATATCATGTTAAAAAATCTAATCCAAAAACTTAAACTAATAGATAGAGGAAGATCACATAAATATAAAGAGTATTTAAGATCCATTCACAATCGATGTAGAACAATAACATCAACTTCAATACCCACACTCTCTCTACAGGGGTACATGAAAATTGACGAATGAGAGTAGGCCCACATGCACGGAAAGGACTAATATTAATTCTTTTATTATGTGAGATTTTGCAAAATCAATACTAAATTTTCTAAAAGCATAAGATGTTAAATGAACGTGTGGTTTAATATTTAATTACTTAACATCCGAAACTGACCATCGTAGTGTGCACGGAGATAATCTTCACACACATATAGATTTCAAACTCAACGACGAGGAAATTAATCATTAAACTCTCCTAGTACATATCCATAATGCGGTACATCGGTCAAACATGGCTGGTTTTCTTTTATAATGCGCGGTGACATCACAGTCTCCCACTTCCATCTCAATCGTGAAGAAAATGTCAGTCTTCTTCAACGTAAGTGGCGGAGACATGCGGATTGTGAATTGCCAACCGTTCACTTTGAACAATGCCAAATAAAAGTCTAAAATGTGAATTTTTACGGGATCATTATTGATTATTCTAAAATTTTAAATAAATAAATGAAGACGTAATTTAATGTTTTAAACTTTCTCCCACTAGTATCACTAATAATTAACCGTAGTAGTAGGGCACTTGCTTCTTTTTCTTGGAGTTGTGGCTAATTTTGTCGTGCCTCATATATTTTGAGTGCTATATAGATTAAACTATTGATCAAGTTGCAAATTTGTAAATTATTTATAAATTAGTCTTTGCTCTGGAGGATTTCCCACCATGTGTTACTTGTTTTTACTCGGGTTTTCTTGCACAACTAGCTGGCAACCCGGTGCTCCCATCGGCTCAATTGTTCTGCAAATATAGATTTTTGTGGACGGTGATAGGACAAATAAAAATTTTAATGCAAGTGTCCCTATACGAAATTATTTTATTGTGACAATGTTGCTTGATAAGTACACTTCTTCCGGTCGGAAAGACGCTTAAGAGCCAAGTGATTTCCAAAAGGAAAAAAGTACATACGTTTACCAAAGATCTTTGAAATATAATCAAATTTTATTTTAAGGTAGCTTCATGAATTTTTAAACCCGAAACACAAATTTAATTTACGATGTTAGCTATCTTGTTGTGTTATTCTATATCATTCAATCTAAGTTTGGGATAAGGTCACTTTTCCTTGGTTATTGTTACTTTCTTCATTACTCAAGATGGAAGAGTATATCCTTTCTCAATAATTTGGGAGACCATATATTATACTTAGAAAAACATTGAAGCATAATAAGAAAAATTGCAATATCTCTATTGTTTGGGATAGTACGTCTATTTTTGCACGTAAAAAGAATAAATAACATGTATGATTTTACTTGCCATTTCAATTTGTATTTCCTTATTGGAATAGATTGTGAAGAGGTGGAAAATCCCAATGGAACAATGCCACACTTGGTCTTCACTACTATGGATACTTGTCTCCACCTCGCGGAAAATTGCAAATGACGGTAATCCTGTGAATTAGTAGATGTTTTGAGACAAAAGTTGAGAGTAAACATTTTGGTTCTGTCATGCGTTTTTAGCTCAATCTGCGACTTTGTGGAATCTTACTCTATTAAAGAAGGATTAGGACAGAGCAAGGTCATCAATTTTGTGGGTATTTTGTTGATTGTTTCCCACTCTTGCTGGTTTTTTCGGATTGTGTTGGCGTGGCGACGCATGTTGGTTGTCGGAAATGATCCTCCGTGAGATGAGAGATACTAGAGATCATCTCCGTATGATCATTGGAATTTTCTAGCGACGTAATATTGGAATTTACTGGTGACTCGCAGTTTTGTACAAGGCATTGCAACGAGATGAACACATTAATATTCCTCTAGAAAAGGATGAAAAGGAGGATCTTATGAGTTGAAATCACCGATGAGAATTTGATGAAGGTTGCAGAGTAGAAGTTGGCTATGGCGGCATGGACGAAACTAGAATCCCTATACGTGACGGTGTAGGGAACAAACTGGTACACCTACACAACTTGAGGAACACAGGAGAGGTGCATCTACTCAATAAGGACGAGGAGCATAATAAGAGAAATTATCTAGCAGCCATAGCCACGCTACAGTCTCAGCATGATCATTCGTTGGACTCGCAAGTATGTTTCTTTATGGGTTTTCTTTGAAAGAATGTCATATTCCAACACTAGAACTTCTATGTTCGCCTCCAATTGATAATGTGTGCGCTTTCGGTTCTATCCAAATTTGGTTCTTAGTGTCTACACGCAAAAGTCACCAGTGAGCTCATAGATACTGCAGTCTAGGTTTAAAATCATTAGAGTATGACCGTTGGTATATTGATTGATATATTTGAATGCATTTTGGGACGCTGAATCAGTTTTATCTACCGATTACTGTTATTGAAAATGATCATGAGGATCAAGCACTCACCCCATTCTGTTTGCTGCTTTTATCGTGTGAACATTTGGTCGATAACTTCTATACGGTATAGTGTGGAGAATTTTTTCAGTGGAAGATGTTATAGTAAACGCTACCAAGCCATGGTGGCCTCTCCTCTGTGAAAAGCGAGATGAGCAAGTTGAGAAATTGATTTCTTGGGGCAACACTAATTTGAAATAGTCAAGCAGCAAGAGTGGCAGATCTCATAATAGTTCCAAGACCAAGAGACAGACGATAATTTCTTTGTTTTGGCACCTAAAATGTTCGAAGGGAATACCGCTAGATGACGTGGCAAATGGACCTTGAGGATGCCAAGTGATCAGTAATGTAGATAAAATCCAATATGTGGTAGAAAAGCCGAAGTTGGGAATGTCAACATCCTGAAGGCCAGTCACAGTAAAGCAGATTAAGACAGCGGAGAACCTAAGAGCAGTTAATCCTACAGTAAATGCCATCAACCAAAACGAAAAGGGACTATTAAGATTGTAGGTGTTGGAACATGGTATTATGGTGTGCCGTACATGCGGGCAACCACAGCCCACATTATGGGAATACCTGCCAAGGCAATTACTCCGTAAATGTGAGAGAAAAACTCATGTTGGTTCCTTACTCTCTACTCTCTCCAAAAATACACACCAGAGAAGATACACAAGATAGAACAACAAAACTCTCTCTTGCACTTAAAAACACTTGGACAATTAATTCTAGCAAGGCTGTCGTCGAAGACTCTTAATTTGTGGACAACAGGTACGTTTCCTCGTGTAATCATACTCTGATCAATGATACAAGTTAGAGATTCTTTGACATAATTTTGCACGTTTTCCACACTTTCGTTGTTTCGATTAGGAATATGTTTCCTTCATTGGTATCAGAGCTTGTTTAACTTGTTTTCCTGATTGCATGTTCACCGATTGAGACTTTTTCCCTATTTCGTGAATTGTTCATGTTTGTGTTGATACTGTTCATGCCTTTCTGTGAAAAACTCGTTAAGTAAATGTGAAATCTGTACACATGATTAGAAAGTACTCGTCAATATGAGAATTTTGACATATTATGGGTTTTAAATAGAAGTCGAATGTGGCTGGAATTGCCCCCGAAAGCCAATGGTCGCCGATGGGGCTTTTCCTTTGATTTTAAGGGTTTGGGCCAAATTCCTAAGGGCCCAGCCCATGTGCACAAGGCCTTAAGCCCACGCGCGAAAGGCCTAGCCCACACGCGAAGGGACTAGCCCGCATGGCATGGGCCAAGGCCCAGCATGAACCATTTTTGGTTGACCATTGACCTGTTGACCCATTGACCCGCCAACCCATTGACAAAAAAAAAAGCAAAATTTTTGTTGAGTCTCTTGCAGGGGCATATAATGTCCAATTGAGATTTTTTTTGTACCAATGTGTTCGTATTAAAATTATTTTTATAATATGATAAATTAAATACACCATATTATGCATTGATAAATTAAATACACCATATTATACATTGAGGAATTAATTTCAATTTTCTGCATCTGTTGTAGGAAAAATGCCTTTGATGATGCAAACCTCGAAAAGAGTGGACACTCGAGAAAAAAAAGAGAGAGACTTAGAAGACTAAGAAACAAACTGGAGCTTTATCGCTGGGATCGTCAAGATCATATGATGAGTCATATTGTGAAGGTCAACGAGATAATTCGAGAGATTAGTTTCAGTGGTCACATAATGCCTGATGATATGAAAGTTATAGCATTGAGGACCACTCTTCCCATAAAGTGGCATGGGGTGCTACTTCCAACTCTTATGAGAGTTTAGGAATTGGATTCCTAAATGAGCACATGAGTGGGAAATTCAAAAGACATCGACCTTAGTTATGAATAGGTCTTAGTGTAGACATAATGCTCCATGGCGTAGAGGAATGGTATCTTGAGAGCACTTATAAGACCAGCTTGTGACCTTAAGGATTTGCCTAGGTTCGATGATTTCGCTTCGTCATTCCCAACCTTTAGTAGACGTTATTGGAGGGGAAATTAATGCTTTATTTTAATTATTTCGATTTGTAAGTTCATGGATGTTTTCTTATATTGTCAGTTGTTGATATTTTATGTAATATCCATTTATGAATGAAATGTGAATTTCTGTTTATAATATTTTAGTAGTATTATACGTTTTTGAGTAGGGAGTTCTAGAATATTTTAGTAATTTTCAAAGAACTCAATTTTACCTAAATGATTACATTAATGATAATTTCAAATGATGATCCTTAGATGATGATTGGGAACTTAGTGGACTTTCGATTTTAAGTCCTTACGTGAAATTATGCATTAATATAATCAGTTAGTATAAAAAGAATCCATAAATATTAGACAATAATAATTCATGCAATATGTTTAAAACACCTCAAATTCAGATACAATGGCAGTTGCCTCAAAGAATATTATGGCTGAACTCAATAAGGGCGAGAAGCTGAACGGAGAAAATTATGAGATCTGAAACATGAAAATCCAATATGTGCTGGAAGAGCAGGAGGCATTAGAAGCCATTAACTTGGTCATGATAAAAGCAAAAGATGGAATCGCTACATAACATAAGAGAGATAAAGAAGCATTCGCTGCTTGGAAGAATAAGAATTCCATTGCTCACATAACATTATTGAGCAGCATGGATAATGATGTCATACGTGAGTTTAGACAACATGAAAATGCAAATGATATGTTAGATGCAAGATTTTAAATCAGTGTCTGATTATAACTCTACTTTATTTGATATTGTTTCTCAGCTTGAGCTATGTGGTGTCAAGCTCATTGATGCGGAACTGTTAGAGAAAACTTTCTCCACCTTCCATGCCTCGAATATTTTATTGCAACAGCAATGCCGACAGCATCTATTTGTCACATACTCCAAATTAATTTCTGTGCTCTTCACTATTGAGCAAACTAATGAGTTGCTGCTTAAAAATGTATGATCTTAAACCTGCTAGCTTAAAGGCATTGCCTGAAGCACATGCTAACTTCAAGAAAAATTCTAGCCATTTTAAAGGCTATAAACGTAGGCAAGAACATATTCCTCGAAGGAGTGACAGTAAATTTAATCGCCTAAGGAAATCTAACTTTGGCCCGAATCATGACAAAGAAAAGAAGCAAAAAAAGGTGACTAATAAAAGTATTTGCCATCTTTGTAGCATGGTTGGGCATTGGTCGTGTACTTATCGACGCCGAAACACTTTGTTGATTTATACCAGGCATCTTTAAAAAATACAGGCAAGCGTGATGAATCTCACGCCATTGAAATTAATTCTACTACTATAACTAATGCTGAGGCCAACAATATCTCTGTTGGTGGGTGTTGACGCCTGATTTTTAATCATATTTTCTTTTCTAAAATTAATATAAACTTCATAAAAATTCATAAAATTTAAAAATCAACTTTGAGGACCTTGGCCAAGCCTAGGGAACCAATTTTGACCAAAAATGATTTTTCATATTTTCAATAATTTTCGGCATTATTTTATTTTATTTTTTAGAAAACAGAAAAAAGTGCTTGAAAATTAATAAAAAAAATATCATTTGAGGCCATAAAAATGTGGATGAGTAGTTGATATTTTTCTTTTAATTTTCTCTTCATTTTTGGCCAATGAAAATCTTTAAAAATAAATCCGAAATTGGGAATTACTTTGTTAATCTTATTTTCAGATTAATAAAAAAAATTAATTAGAAAATTCATTTTAGCTTTGTAATTTTTGATTTTTGCGTTTTGGGAGTCGTGACATTGCCCTTTAATAGTCTAAATTTTTTAATAGCTAGTTGGTGTTGTTTCCTATGGGGACGTAGATGGATACAGTTACAAGAGAGGTGGCTTGTTTTTGTTGGCCGCCCAAATGGTCGTCCATCCTCAGGGACGGTTTCCCATGATCGCCGTAGTCGGGTTTTAGCAACAAAACAACCAAGGGATCGGTCGGCGTACCTGATTTTACGTCCATCGTCGTTCGAATCGGGAATCTCGACGAAGCGGTCTTGGAACTCCGGCGATGGGCACGAAACCTTCCCCCTTATCACCCTCAGTCGCCTGGCGTCGATGGAGCAGCCTCACGCTCGTCCCTCTTTCTCTCTCGTTCGTTCAACTCTCTCCCTCTCTCTGTTTTCTCATGGAGAAGAAGAAGGAGAAGAAGAACCCCACAAGAAGAGAAGAGAAGCAGCGTGAAGAAGGAGAAAAAAGAGGGCTAAAGGGGGGGTCCATGCCAATTAAATAATTTCCGACGGGGCCCACCCATCACGGGCCGGGCCGGACTCGGCCCACACTAGCCAGGCCCATATTCGGCTCATTAAGAAACCTTAGATCCGTCTTTATTAAACCAATCCCGACAACGGTAAATTAATACCGTAAATCGGTGAATTACAATCTCAATTAAGGCGAGCCCATCTCAGGAAAACTCCAACATTCTCCCACTTGGGCGAGCATTAATTGAAATTGTACTTTAGTGCGCGCATTCATATTGGTTTAAGGATCATTCTTAACGGCCAATCCGATCCTATGAAGTTTTAAATACCGGATCATGCCAGTAACTGCATCAGCAGACACAGAGCCATCCATGGTCTCAAGTGTTCTTAACTTTACTGATATGGATTTAATATGGTAGTGTGGCAATTGGATAACACCTCAAAAGAGATATACTTTATGTATTATCCACTTTGTTGGACACCATTCTCTTTCTTTATGTGACACGAAACTTGATGTGTCATAAGAGAATAACTGTATGGTTCCAATGAACCTGAACATCAGTATATGTCTCAGCATATGTCTCAGCTTTATAGTTAACTTTTTTCTGTGTAACAAGACATATAAACACGGCTAATTACCAAAATGGCCATAGCCAATACTCGAGACTTACGCATATCTCAAGATTTACAAGAATATGTATTTAACATTAATAGTGCTGCAGGCACTTCAATACATATCTTTATATTACAAGATGTAAAAAATACATATGTAAACTTTATTAGAGCAAATTGAAATATGCCTCCCACTAAAACACAGCATCCAATGATGCCACTAAGCCCATACTAATGACATGTCGTTCAAAAACACATGGGTGAACACCTTTAGTTAGTGGGTCTGCAACCATCTGTAGAAACATGCTCTATTGCAACGTCGCCTTTCTGCACGGATTCCTTTATGGTCAGAAATTTGACCTCCATGTGCTTAGACCCCTTAAGACTTCTGTTGTTGTTAATAAACAACACAGCAGAATTATTGTCACAATACAATTGTATGGGTCTATCAACAAAACCAAATACGGTCAACTCCCTTATGAGGTTCCGGAGCCAAATCGCCTGAGTAGCAGCTGAAAAGCATGCTATGAACTCCGCCTGCATGGTTGAGGAGGATATGGATTTCTGTTTCTCACTTTTCCATGATACTGCACCGCCTGCTAACATAAATATGTAGCCTGTAGTCGACTTCTTGTCGTCCTGACACCCTGCAAAATCTGAATCCGAGTATCCAACCAGCTGCAGGTTCTGAACACGCCTGTATGTCATGATGTAGTCCCTTGTCCTCTTCAAGTACCTCAAGACCTTCTTGGCAACAACCCAATGATCATGCCTCGGATTTGACTGGTATCTGTCTAGAAGTCCTGTCGCAAAAGCGATGTATGGCCTAGTGCATACTTGAGCATACATAATACTCCCAAGTGCACTAGTATAGGGTACATTCTGCATTTGGGATTTCTCTATCTCAGTCTGAGGACACTGCGAAAGATTCAACTTATCACCTTTACAGACAGGAACAATACCTGGCTTACAATCCTGCATGTTGAATCTCTTCAGAATGCGATCTATATATGCCCTCTGAGATAAACCAAAAATATGGCGTGAACAATTCCTATGGATCTCAATGCCAAGGACAAAGGACGCCTCACCAAGATCCTTCATGTCAAAATTCTCTGACAGCATATGCTTGGTCTCATGCAATAGATCAATATTACTGCTCGCCAGTAGAATGTCATCCACATTGAGAACAAGAAAAATGTATTCTCTCCCACCGACCTTGCAGTATATACACGGATCCACTTTATTCTCAATGAAGCCAAATGAAGTGACAACGCTGTGAAACTTGAAATACCACTGCCTTGATGCTTGCTTGAGGCCATAGATTGATTTCTTCAGTCTGCATACAAGATCACTGGAGTCATCAACCTCAAAACCTTTAGGTTGAATCATATAGACTTCTTCCTCGAGATCTCCATTCAGAAAAGCAGTCTTGACATCCATCTGGTGTAACTCCATATCAAAATGAGCTACCAATGCCATAATCACTCTGAAAGATTCCTTAGAAGAGACTGGAGAGAACGTTGATTCATAATCTACTCCCTCTCTCTGAGTGAAACCTTTGGCTACCAGTCTGGCTTTGAACTTCTCTACCTTCCCTTTGGAATCCCTCTTCGTCTTGTAGACCCATTTACAGCCGATCGCTCTATGACCTGCAGGCAGCTTGACGAGCTCCCAAACTCCATTATGCTTCATGGACTGCAACTCATCCTGCATCGCACCCAACCACAGGTCTGATTGCTCACAGCTAACAGCATCCTTATAAGTAACTGGATCAACTACACAGCCAATGTCATAATCCTATTCACCCAAATAGACTACATATTTCGGTGGGATCGCGGATCGTCTTTGCCTAACAGACCTCCTTAGTGAAACTTCCTCAGCTTGATCCTGCATCTGTGGGGCTTGAATAGCTTCATCAGGAACAACATCAACCATAGGATCCTGAAGCTCAACAGGTACAGTCTCCTGTATGAGAGGCTCCATTAAAGTCTGTGTTGGAAGAGAACACGATACATTGTCTCCCGTTGTACCGTCACCTTCAATAGTCTTAGAACAGGTACCCTTTTCGGCCACGTCGAATTCCAGAAACTTGGCTGTCTGCGAATCTACAATCCTTGAACCTCCATTAGGATTGTAAAATCTGTATCCCTTGGAACGCTCTGGATATGATACAAAATAGCACCTTGTGGTCTTGGGATCCAACTTACTCAAGGTTGGATTATACAGCTTCACTTCTGCAGGACAACCCCAGACCTTCAAATGATTCAGGCTGGGTTTACGTCCAACCCATAACTCAAAAGGAGTTAGTGGAGTAGCCTTAGTGGGAACTCGATTCAATAAATATAGCGCTGTCTTCAAGGCTTCACCCCATAGGAACTCAGGCAAGTTGGTCCTACTTATCATACTCCTCATCATATCCATTAAGGTGCGATTTCGCCTTTCGGCCACACCATTTTGTTCAGGGCTCCCAGGCATCGTGAACTGAGCCACTATCCCAGAATCCTCTAAGTATTTGGCAAATGGCCATTTAAGCTGTCCAGCATCGCCATGTTTGCTATAATACTCACCACCACGGTCAGATCTCACAACCTTAATGACTTTCCCCAACTGTTTCTCGACTTCAGTCCGAAATATCTTGAACTTGTCAAGAGACTCGGACTTTTCCTTTATCAAGTACAGATAACCATATCGGGAATAGTCATCAATAAATGTGATGAAATAATAATTTCTACACAATGTGGGAGTATATGGTCCACTTATATCAGTGTGTATGACCTCCAATAGGTCAGAGGCTCGGACTGCAGACTTTTTCTTTATTTTGGTCATCTTGCCTCTACAACAGTCCACACATGTTTCCAGGTCATCCTTAAGAGTAGGTAGAATATCGGCCTTCACAAGCCTTTCTACTCTGTCCCTGGAAATGTGACCAAGACGTTTATGCCACAAAGTGTAAGACTGTTCTTTAGGTAGAGGCCTTTTGGAAACAACTTTTTCAGCTGTATAAGCTACGTATATGTCGTTGGGAGTTAAACACAATATGTACAATCCATTAGACATATTGCAGCACCCAACTTTATTTGAATTATAGAACATAGAAACCACACTGTTCTTTATTTCAAAAGAGTAACCACACATGTCCAAACATGATACGGAAACTAAGTTCCGTCTGAAGGAAGGTACAAAGAAAGTGTTCATTAACATCAAATTAAAACCAGATTCTAGAATCAAAATGACATCTCCCACGAACTCGACGTCAGCTTTATTATTATCTCCCACTATGAGCTTTGACTCATCCGGATTTGGCTTCCTCCGGTTTATGAACCCATGTATGGTAAATGCAACATGATTAGTCGCACCACTATCTAGCCACCAAGAACTGGATGGGGCTTCAGATAGGTTGGATTCACAAACCAGTGCCAAAGAATCATTACCTGCATGCTCATTCTTTGCCAACCAATTCTTATATTTCGTGCAGTCTTTTTTCATGTGACCTTTCTTCTTGCAGAAGAAACAGCGGTCACTATCCTTCTTAAAGGATGCCTTCTTTTTACCCAATTTTCCAGATGGACCAGTGGTGGGACGAGTACCTTTATGAGTATGAATCATAGGTCCCTTGCCTTTCTTATTACTGGAACTGGAGGCAACCAGGGCAAAATTTCCTCCATCTTTCTTCAATTTTTCCTCCTCTGATACCGCTTTAGCGATCAAATCAGTAATAGACCAATTTTCATCCTGTGAGTTGAAGTTGGTCTTGAGGATCCCAAACTCAGGGGGAAAGGTGTTTAGGGCTTGGTGTACCAACACATTTTCAGCGATTACAGAACCTAAGGCATTTATCTTAGTATGCAAATCCAGCATTCTTAGGATGTAATCTCTAACACCTCCCACACCCGTATATTTCATATTAAACAGCTGCTGGATAAGAGTTCCAACCTGAGCATTGGAGAATACTCGGTACCTGGTTTACAGGGCTTCCATCATCTGTTTTGCGGTGCAGTCAGTTGGGAGGCCACTTAGCAAATGTTCCTCTATAGATCTCCTCATTGACAGTAGGCAGATCCTGTTGCTCCTTTCCCAAGCCGCAAGATGTGCCTTTTCAGGCTCAGTGCTGGTATCCTCGAGGGCAGCAGGCTTATTTTCATAAAGAGAAATATGAACATCGGCTATTTTTATGGCAAACAGAAAATCCTGCCTCCATTTCTTGAAGTTTGAACCATTCAGAACCTCTATTACGGAGTTGCCATTCATAGAAAAGACGACTGAAAATTAAGCAATATTTACTATTAGCATCATGTGAGTACAGTGTAACTTAAAATCCTTAAAAGTACACACTTCAGAGAGTCACACACATCATCACACAATCACCTTTGGGCAGAATATATGACATGCAATTGCAAGCTCTCTACATGACAACGATCATGAGAATGTTTCGAATTTTTCGCGAAACACTACCTCTGGGTATATGAATCACTAGAATCAGTCACATATCCCAATCAAATGTTGTTCATGTATCTCTCCATGGCCTGACACACAACCATCTCCTCTGGGTGTATGATCATGCATCAGAACAAGGAGACACCCCACCACAATGCGAGACTGATATTTCTCCAATTCAATCGAGCGTGCCACTCTGGCGGTCACAACCCAATCAAATCTTCGAAACTCTCTCACACCAGGGATATAAACTTCATGCCTCACACTTACTGTATGGTGTGATTTTAAACTTGATGACATAGGCAATTGTCATTAAAATCACAACCAGTGCCAATGGTATTGCTTTCTGTATGTGTGGGTCCCACACGTGTTAGTGCTCAATTAATGCTCTACACTATCCTCATGTGGTATTCCATAAATGAGTCTACCTTATTTTCTTCCAAAAACCGAATGGAAAAAATTTCACAAAAAGAAAATGACGAAAATACCTCTGAATTTTACACTGAACCAAGGATTTTCGCATTTTTCAAGACCTTAAAGGGCTCCAAAAAAGAAACTGAAAATACCACAGTGTAGGCAATTTCCATACGAGCACAACGGCGAAAAAATCGCCCAGATTGGCCACCGTACGCGCCCCCACGCGCCGCACGTGCGGCCTGGCCGTTGACCGTTGACTAACGTTCAACGGTAACTGCCATTAACGGTCAACGGTCAACCGTCGTTAACCATTAACGGTCAGCCGTTGACCGTTGACCGGGTCGGGTCGGGTCGTTGACCGGGTCGGGTCGGTCAACGGGTCGGGTCGCCCGGTCAAACCGGGTCGGGTCAGCTCGGGTCAAACCGGGTCGGGTTGACCCGGTTGACCGGGCCCACGCGTATTAAATGCGCCGCCCGACACATTAATTGTGTCGGGTGACGTCAGCGTGACGTCACGCTGACGTTAGGCGCGTATAGCCCACGCGCGCACGCGTGGCAGGCGCGTGGGGCGCGTGAAACGCACGCGCCGTCCCTCCAGGTCGCGCGTGAGCGCGCGTGCGGCCTCCGATGGCCGCCGTCGACCTACCAAAATGCTCGTCTCGACGAGACGAATCCAAATATGCATCCAAAATGCAATTTCAACATGCGAAAAGACAAGAGAACAGGCAAGAACAGAACGTGCCAAAACCGAGCTATGGCGGCTCTGATACCAACTGTTGGCCGCCCAAACGGCCGTCCATCCTCAGGGACGGTTTCCCATGATCGCCGTAGTCGGGTTTTAGCAACAAAACAACCAAGGGATCGGTCGGCGTACCTGATTTTACGTCCATCGTCGTTCGAATCGGGAATCTCGACGAAGCGGTCTTGGAACTCCGGCGACGGGCATGAAACCTTCCCCCTTATCACCCTCAGTCGCCTGGCGTCGATGGAGCAGCCTCACGCTCGTCCCTCTTTCTCTCTCGTTCGCTCAACTCTCTCCCTCTCTCTGTTTTCTCGTGGAGAAGAAGAAAGAGAAGAAGAACCCCACAAGAAGAGAAGAGAAGCAGCGTGAAGGAGAAAAAGGAGGGCTAAGGGGGGGGTCCATGCCAATTAAATAATTTCCGGCGGGGCCCACCCATCACGGGTCGGGCCGGACTCGGCCCACACTAGCCAGGCCCATATTCGGCTCATTAAGAAACCTTAGATCCGTCTTTATTAAACCAATCCCGACAACGGTAAATTAATACCGTAAATCGGTGAATTACAATCTCAATTAAGGCGAGCCCATCTCAGGAAAACTCCAACAGTTTTGCCATGATATTAAACTTCCTAAAGATTTTCAAGATGAAAAGAAAAGAGCTTCAAGTTAATCCCTGCGGTCCAAGTTGCAAATATTCATTAGGAGACCCAAGCTTTTCAAGCCCAACTGGGCAATAGTCATAACGGATTTTCTATTTCAAGACGGTTTGGTGAAATGGCTTCGAGGGAAGCGGATTCATCATATCATCTTTCCTGTAAAAGGCACAATTGGGTCGTTTTGCTGTTGATTCCTGCCGACAAAGCATTGTGACTGGGTAAAGTCATTGTTCGATGGGAATAAGAGAACGCGGATGATCCTCGATCCAATGGTGTCTTTAACATAGAGGTGTCGGCAGAGTATTGAAAGAAGAGAGAGATGGGCAATTCTAAGCGGAGGCAACAACTGAATACAAGGCCACGTGAGGATCTTTAAGGGGGAACTCTAGAAGGAGAAGGTGGAGATGGGAGGTCTACTTAGGAAAATTGTCCGAAGGAAAGAGCACTTCCAACTTGAGGCCCTCATGTAGATCAACAAAGAAGCAGCAAGGAGGATTCCATTCTTAAAAAAAAAAAAATCATTCGCCTATACTAAGGATCCTTTCATTTTTTCCATCTCATACTCCTTTTATTTTTGTAACAGCTAACTCACGACGACAAAGTGAGAAAGAGAGAGTTCTCTTAGAAGTATTCTTCCTGCAGATAGATGCTCAGATCTCGTTGTTTCCCAGTGATCTTGTTTACGACCAGCAACAAATTGTCGGTGTTCCCGCGGCCCCATAACTCACTATTGATGACCATTCCAGCAAGTTCATCGAGCCAGTCATTGAGACAGCTCTGATCGTGTGAAGTCTTTGAATATTATACTCGCAAGGTATTTGCTTTCACTATTGAAAAAAAAAAGCAAGAAATTTGTCTTTTGTGTAGGTATGCTACGTGAATGAAGTGGTGCACTTTGGATCTTTCACAAGCTTCGAAAATTAACAATATTGACATGAATCTACGGCAACTTTCTTCCTATTGTCTCTAATCTGGGAACCAAACCGTGACTGAGGATCCTCGCCTAATCACCATCACGGATCAGCCCTCTATCCAGCCATAAACCGACTCTGTCTAGCCCCATTCAAGGTTGATTCAGCGTTAAACTCAATTAATATTTGGTCCCTCACTTGTGTATTACTTGGTGCTAGAATCTCTTGCCATTCGGAGCTCGAATCAAGCTCAAAAGGTTCACCTTTGGGTGAAACTTACAGCTTGCGCGCGCGCTGGATTCTTGCTTGAGAAAGGTTTCCTAGTTAATACACATGGAGGTGTCGAGGATAGCCAAGTGGAGAGTTTGATTGCAGGAAACCCCTTATAATTGGTCAACGGTTAAAGGGTTATCAAGATAAGACCAAAGACGGAGCCACAAAGTTCACCGCGAATTAGTCCGAATTTTTTGTGCTGTCCCGTGCTACTAACCTGCACTGATTTGCTGCTGTTTAGGTGATTTTTCTCTGTTGTCCTGATGAGTTTCACTCCTGTTCGGGCGTGTTGTCGAGGCATTGTACGAGCAAGTTTGTGCTCCTGTTTGGGAGGTGAAGCCACCGCTGTTTGAAGGTCTTTTCCTTGATGTTCGGTGCCTAATTCGGAGCTGCTCAAAGGGCTGATTACTACACGTTTTGGGAAGCGGTTTCCTTGCTATTCCGTACCAATCAAAGCTTCAGTTCGCTGCTGCAAATTGTCCACATCAAAGCCTCCAAGAATCTCCTAGGCGTGCGCAAGTTCCGCTGACCGGTCGAATTCATTAGTTTGGATTGCAAGTTTTGGCTCAAGTTTTCAGATTAGCAAAATATTCTCGAGATAAGATATCGCGTCGTCACTACAAAATGCTTCAATGATGTTGGGATGAAAATTGGAGTGGGCTTGACACATACATGCACGGGCATGTGCTCATTCGTTGCCGGTCCGGCTGAAGACACCAATCCGACGCGGGTGGGATCCATCCACATGAAGCGCCGAAAATGAAAGAGGAACACCATGATGTTTTCTTTTTCTTGATTTTGTTAATTGGGCACCGAAAGCTGGAATAAGAAAAGGGAGAAACCATATTTTAAAAATGGCAATGATAAGAGGCAAAAGGTGTGACATCCTCGGGTCATAAAAGGATGACGTCCCAGGTACGTCATTGACCCATTTATTTTTATCTTAATCATACGCATGCGGAACGTGAAACTCCCAAACAATCACTAAAATAATAGGGATAGATAAGTAGAACAACAAATCAATTAACAACCAGCTTAGCAAAAGACTACCATTTTCATTAGTAGATAATAGTTAACCCTACCGAAGCTACAGTTTATATAACCCCATACTTCGGGGTGGCTTCCTAAGACTAGCAAAAAGACAATGGGTTAGGATAGGGTTAATTTCATATCTACTTCAAAAGAAGGGTCATGGTATCCTCGTCATCCTCTGCATTTCTCCAAAGTTACGGACTTGAAAAATATTTATCAACGACGAGTGAGATATAAATATCTTCGTGAGTCAACGCCTAAGTCCAACTAGGGCATTGATTCACTCATGTAACTTAAATAGGCATGACAACACAACAACAATCCAGCTGACAATCATAAGCAACTTACCCCGTCTTGGTCCACGCAGTACAATAATTTATTCGACAATTAGATCGCCATCCAAATCAATGCAATAACCAGAATACACATACCACTCTCAAGCATTATGCAACATGCGAGTTTCAATTATTAATGGGCTCTTGGCCCAGGCACACTAGGCAGTTGGTGCTCTTCCGGAATAACCGGGCTTCGTCCCGCTCCGTCGGCGACGGCAACCATTAATCCGTGTTATTCCGATCGACACGGCACAGACATATCAGGCATTCTTGTAAGGACTTCGGTCCGTCACAAGCTGCGACCGGCATCCGATTAGTCTGACGTCACAGACTATCGTGCTTCCAATAAGTCATGTGATTCCGATCGACACGGCACGAACTTATCAGGCGTCGTCCACGGGACACCCCCGAGCGACGATATCCAATATGTGACCACACAAGCACGCCAGACAACCAATCCAGTTATTATCTTTGCATTTAATTAAAATGCACACATGGTCGTGCTCAAAATCTGGCTCAAGACCATTTTCTTTTTCATGCTCAATAAGATATTTTGACTTTGCATACGGTCACATATATAACTATCCATTAAATCACCCAAGAATAAATCAACGATAATAAGCAGATAAATAAATAATTAATTAATCGAGAAATAGAAAAAAATCAACAATTATTCATCCATCGATAATTTAATAAAATTAATCAACAAATTCGTCGCAAATAATTATTAATTTAATAATTACTAATTTGGACCGCGATTAATTAAAACACCATAATTAATTAATCTAATATTAATTAATTAATTCGCCTAATTTAATTAATTAAAAAATAATAATTAACCCAAGAATAATAATTATTACTATGTATCAACCCAAAAGTAATTAATTAAATTTTTAATCAGTCCAGAAATAATTAATTAAATTTTTATACTTCTATCATCGTAAATAATTGTTAATTTAATAATAATAAGTCACGGGTAATTAGAGCATCAGAATTAAAATTAACCAAACATTAATTAACTAATTTCGTCCAAATTAATTAATTAAAATAATAATAATAAGTCAAATAATAATAATGATTAACCCAAAAATAATAATTATTATTTATTAGCCCAAAAATCATTAATTAAAAATTTAATCAATAATACTTAACTCAAGAATAATTATTATTATTGCTTTTCAGTCCAAAATAATTAATTAAATTCTTCATTAGTCCAAAAATAATTAGTTAAATTTAAATAATCCCGGCCCGTCTCAATTAAATAAATCAATCACGATCCAACAAGTCGAACCAGTCTAATTATTTTAACCGTGACCATTTAACCTAACCAAAATTACTAAACTAAATTGGTCGCGATTAACTAATTAAATTAATATTAATTTAATTTAAACTAGCCTAAGTGGAATAACGACCTAATCGGAGATTAGGGGTTAACTCACCCAAAATCGTCCGATGATGATGAGCGGCGGTGGCGGCAAACTCCGGCGAAGGGCTCCGACGAACGGCAACGACGATGCGAGCTCGTCACGGCGAACGTGAGTTGACGGCGAAGGATGGCGCTCGACAGAGGAGCTCAGCTGGCTGCAGAGGAAGAGGAAAGGCAACAGCACGAGTGAGTCGGATGAGCTCGCGGATAGCGGGATGGCAAGGGAGCAGAAGTGGCAGTCGAAGGAACATGAGAAGCAGCAGCAGTCGCGGTAATCGAAGAAGAAGAAGCAGCGGCAATAGTTGAAGAGGAAGAGACGAAGAAGAAGACGCACGGGCAGCAAGTTTCTCGGCAAAAATCGTGAAGAAAGAGAGAAGAGAGAGGAGAAAAGTTGATGAAAAAGAAAAGAAAGCAAGGACAATGATGAGAGGGAGAGCAGATTTTTCTTGCGTGGGAAAGAGGTGCTAGCAGAGGGGAAAGAAAAAAGAGAGAGTAGAGGCCACGTGGGTGATTTGGGGGAGGAGCTTCAGCTGAAAGGGGGGAAAGATGGCGACAGACGGCAAAAAAGGGGAAAGGAGAGAGAGAGAGAGAGAGAGAGAGAGAGAGAGAGAGAGAGATAAATGAAGTGGGTCCCTCGGTCAAAGTCAAGAATGGTGGATTAGCTTCTTGAAAAATCTAGACGCTACAATTCTCCCCACCTTAGGAAATTTCGTCCTCGAAATTAAACTGCTGTTACATTTCTCCAAAAAGAAA
Organism: Psidium guajava; assembly: GCA_016432845.1. Lineage (NCBI taxonomy): Eukaryota > Viridiplantae > Streptophyta > Magnoliopsida > Myrtales > Myrtaceae > Psidium > Psidium guajava. The sequence goes on from CM028224.1 coordinate 38,792,125, forward strand.
GGGATGCTGACTTTTCATGACTTCTTCGTTCTCCCACGTTGCTCCTTCTGTCCCATGATGTTGCCAAACCACTTTAACTAAGGGAATCGTCCTGCATCGAAATACTTGGTCCATTCTGTCTATGATCCTCACAGGTCGTTCCACATACGATGCTCGCTTGTCTAACTCGATCTCTTCAAAACTCAACACATGAGCTGAGTCAGGCTCATACTTCCTCAGCATCGATACATGAAAGACATTATGTACTTGTGCAAGTCTTGGCGGTAATGCGAGACGATAAGCCAGATTTCCTATCCGCTCCAAAATCTCAACTGGTCCAACATATCTTGGACTTAACTTTCCTTTCTTACCAAAACGAGATGTTTCTCTCATTGGTGACACCTTCAGGAACACATGATCACTCACTTGGAATTCTAGAGGTCTACGTTTCCTATCAGTGTAACTTTTCTGACGACTATGCGCTATCTTGAGTCTATCTCTAATGAGCTTGACAGCCTCCATTGATTGTTGCACCAATTCAGGACCGGTGATCTTTCTTTCACCTACCTCGTCCCAACAAACTGGAGTCCTACATACTCTACCATACAATGCTTCAAAAGGCGCCATCCTGATACTCTGCTAAAAGCTGTTGTTGTAGGCAAACTCGACTAAATGCAGTTGATCCTCCCAACTTCCTTTGAAATCTAAAACACAAGCTTGCAACATATCCTCGAGCGTCTGAATGGTCCTTTCAGATTGACCATCTGTCTGTGGGTGAAATGCCGTACTAAATTGCAACTTCGTTCCCAATGCAGCTTGTAGACTTTTCCAAAATGTGGTAGTGAACTTGGGATCACGATCCGATGTGATCGTCACTGGCACTCCATGAAGTTTCATGATGTGTCTCACATAAAGTTCGGCATATTTGTCTAAAGCAAAGTCTTTTCTCACTGGGATGAAATGTGCTGACTTCGTCAACCTGTCGACCACGACCCAAATCGAATAATTTCCTCTCTGACTCCTTGGCAATCCCATCACGAAATCCATCGTGATATGTTCCCATTTCCACTCAGGGATCTCTAATGGCTGCAGCAATCCTCTAGGCTTACAGTGCTGAGCCTTGACCTGCTGGCATGTGTCGCGACCTAAAATTTATTTTTTAGGTTAATGGATTACCAGATTAATTGATTAAATTAACTAACCTAGTTCGAGCTCTCACAAGCTCTACCAAATCGCGACTTTGGTTTTTTGTTCAAATGGTTTTAAAATTTGGAGTCGCCACTAATCATTTTTGGTAGGTTGATTAGAAACCTAAGTAAATTAGCGGGAGAACTAAATTACTTCTACGAACTAGAGATTATGAGTTCGGGGACTTGGTTACACTAGTTAATTAAAACTAATGCCCTTTCGGTACCTTAATTTCATGGATATCCTAATTTGGCAACTCAGGCTTGGTTTATTCATAAGGCTCTAGTGGAGTGTTCTCTTTTTGTATTTTCACTTTTTTAAATGGAATATACGTGAGTGACATTTTTTTGGCATTTTCAAAATATTAAGTATTTCCTTGAAGCCGAAAGAGGGAGTGAGTTAACGACTTCTGTGCAGTGCTGTGAGCTACTCATTTGGGGTTTAGTGATTCAAAAATTAAATTACAGGAAGTAAATGACAATAAATAAAGACCACCAATGGATAGCTCAGCCTTGGCTTGGCCCTCTCCTTTGGGGTTTAAGGTGCAGGAATTTAAATTGCAGAAATTTAAAATGACCTCTAGTGAATGGGCTCTGCCTTTCACATTTTGGGTTTAAATTCTTTAAAATAAAACGAATTGATTTGACAATTCAGGCCGAAATCCATCGACGGATCAATTGAAAATTTAATGGGCACTCAAGAGCTCGTCAGCGCCAATTTTACACCTCCATGGGATTTACCGTTGACTTGGGATTATCCTTTGCCTGACATAAAAATATGGAGAAATGGAGTAATTGAGCAAATATGATTTAATTCACATTAAAAATTAGAACAATGAAAGAGGCACTTAGCTTCAATGGCATTATGAGAATTGCTTGATGGATATAATTGGTTCCCATCAAGCAATATGAGAATTGCTTGATAGATATAATTAGCTTCAATACCTCTTGATTTATGTTGATCGATGAAGAAATTGATGATGATAACCCTCTAGCTTTAAACTCCCATCATCTTCAAAATTTTCTCTCTCTTTTTGGTATTTTCTTTCTCTCAAATTTTTCTTCAATCTCCCAAAAACCCTCTCAAACATCCAAAATTTTCTCTCCAAAAAATTTCCCTCTCAAACTCACTTCTTCCTTCTTTTATAACCTATTCATCTATCTCCCATTCTAATTTTTCCACTATCTCCACTTCAATTTCATCTTCCATTCTCTATCCCCATCTCACATTCTAATTTCTCCACTAACTCTTCTTCATCTTCATCTTCATCTTCCCTTCTCCATATTTATCTCCCATTCTAATTTCTCCACTAACTCTTCTTTATCTCCATCTTCCCTTCTTTATTCTTATCTTATTTTCTCCATCTATTCTTCTCCATCTTCTCTTCTCCATCTTCCCTTCTATATCCTAATTTCTCCACTAACTCTTCTTCATCTCCATCTTCCCTTTTCTATTCTTATCTTATTTTCTCCATCCATTCTTCTCTATCTTCTCTTCTCCATCTCCTCTTCTCTATCCTAATTCCTCCACTAACCCTTCTTTTTGTTATTTGCAAAATAATCTCTCAAGAATTAGGTATTTGCACTCTAGTCCCTGAGATTTTAACTATTTGCAATTCAGTCTCCGAAAAAATATTTCTTTAAGTCCAAATCTCCTCACAATTTTTGACACAATTCACCGCATGTCAAATTTAAGCTCATTTCTTGTTATTGAAAATAATGTAAAATTTAATTAAAGCCTTTTTTATAAAATTGGGTCATTCTGTGTATAATTGTGCCAAGATGAAAATTTAGAATATTAGAGAATAATGTCACAACTCCTAAAAGTGAAAAATGAAAATAAATTGACTCAAATTGAATTTTTTTAGGCCCGATTCGAGATTATGCTCTTGAAGGAATACACGATCCCGAATTGGACTTTTTAAATTTACGATGGCCAACATGAAAAGGGATTTAAAAGAAAAATATTGACTATTTTTACGTATTTTTGTGGCCTCAAATGCTATTATTTATGAAATATTTTCCTAATTTCTAAAAACTATATTTAAAAAAATACAAAAAAATACGAAAAATTATTTTTTTGCACAAAAATGGTTTCCTAAGCTTGGCCAAAGCTTCCAAAGTTGATTTTGCAATTTTCTCATTTTTTCTTGATTTTTAATGAATTTTCAAAAATAAAAATATCGGAAAATACTGAAAATACGAAAAATCATTTTTTGGTCAAAATTGGTTCCCTATGTTTGGCCACGGTCCCCAAAGTTGATTTTTTAATTTTATGAATTTTTATGGATTTTCTATTAATTTTTGAAAATAAAAAAATAATTAAAAATCAGGTGTCAACAGCTGCCCTTCTTTGAAAGGAATCTCGGTAGAGGTTCATTTCAAAGACGAGATGACACCTGAATCCTAATCGACTCAACACAAGGAAATAAAAGGAGTCGTGACATTTAATCTCCAATACTCCTCTTTGCAAGTTCCGATCCAAGCCAGGTTTGAGGAGGCTCTCGTGAAGTGAGGAAGAGATTAAGAGGAGAGTTTACCTAGCACTTACCTGCCCGTTGTATGGCTGTTGCCGGCATGAATGCTCTACCGAAAGTGGAATGAGAACCTAAGGATTCGTTATAAGAAAATCTTAGGGCGGTTGAACTTGGACCCGTAGGGTAGGTCAACCCATGGTAGATTCCTAACGAAAGGATTCTACTGATTAAACTTTGATTGAAATTTGACCCGTATGGTAGATCACCCCATGGTAGATTCCTAATGAAAGGATTCTACAGATTGAAATTTGAAATTTGACTCGTATGGTAAATCACCCCATGGAAATGCCTGTAAGAAGGACTTTGTGTGCCTGTAGGAAGGACTTTTGGGTGCCTATAGGAAGGACTTTAGTGCCTATAGGAAGGACTTTAGTATTCCTGTAGAAAGGACTTTAAGTGCCTGTAGAAAGGACTTGGTATGCTTGTAGAAAAGACTTTAGGTGCATGTAGAAAGGACTTGGTGCTTATAAAAAGGACTTAGTGCCTGTAGGAAGGACTTTGGGTGCCTGTAGGAAGGACTTTGGTGCTTGTAGGAAGGACTTCGGATGCTTGTAAGAAGGACTTTTGTGTTGCCTGTAAGAAGGACTTTGATTGCCTGTAAGAAGGACTTTAGTTGCCTGTAAGAAGGACTTTCGTGTTGCTTGTAAGAAGGACTTTCGTGTTGTCTGTAAAAGGACTTTGGGTTGCCTGTAAGAAGGACTTTGGATTGCCTGTAGGAAGGACTTTGGTTTGCCTGTAAGAAGGACTTGGGGTGCCTGTAGAAAGGACTTTGGGTGCCTATAGAAAGGATTTTAGTTTGCTTGTAAAAAGGACTTTGGTTTGCCTGTAAAAAGGACTTTTGTGAATGGACCGTTCCGTATTGGGGTTTCCAATGGAAGGGCTCCAGAGATAATATACCCTAGATGTCACCTTTTTTGGGTAGACTGAAGAGGTATTGATTGAGAAAATGATTTTTGGGTATATTTGGGATCTAGGGAGACCAAGAATCCTGCAGACGCTCTAACCCGATTTAACTTACCTTGAAGGGTGCCATTCTGGGATCTAGGGAAACCAGGAATCCTGCAGACGCTCAAACCCGATTTAATTTACCTTGAAGGGTGCCATTCTGGGATCTGGGGAAATTAGGAATCCTGCAGACGCTCAAACTCGATTTAACTTACCTTGAAGGGTGTCATTCTGGGATCTGGGGAGACCAGGAATCCTACAGAAGCTCAAACCCAATTTAATTGTTCTCCCATCACTTTAGGAATAAACCGATGAGGCAAAGATCAAGAACACGAGAGGTGATCAATCATTATTTGATAAAGCTTGAGAACATGAGATTATATCAATCGTGAGCTGATGAAGACTTTATAAGAGTATGTTGATCATGAGTCGCAAGGATTCAAAAGACTTACCTGGATTTTCTGAGTTAATGATCGAGGCATAAATTGATTGTTTCATGTCTGCTTACTCACTGAATGACCTTATGTGCTGCAATGGATTTGAGCACCCAGACAATCATCAGAATTGAAAGGTTCAGGTTGACGATATACTCACCTGAAAATGCTTAGCGAGCATTAGCCAACATGGCTTGTTTGTTCAATAGCCTCTGGATGAATTTCGAGACCTAGGAGGGTAACTCGACTATCAGGAATGCATTACCTGTCAGACAGTGCCAGATGTAACATGTGCAAGCATTTTTATCAATGAGTTCATCGGTTCATGCAAAACCATTTAGTTGAGTTTGCAATGATTAAAACCGTATGTGCATGCTCATAATGTGGATCATGCATGACTATTCTGTCGAGTTTGCATTTCTAATTCTGTCTAGGGAGGTTATCATGTCATGAATACCTCGAATGTAACCTGAATGGGGACTTCAGTCTGAAAGGGTTTTCTCTCACTCTCGAGAAAGGCTTGTTTATCCTGATTGCAGGATTTGAAAAGAAATCACTCAATCTTACCATCATCGCATTCAGCGAGGATCTGACTAATCTCGCAATTGATACGATCAAGCCGATCTGGAGGTCTTGATTAGGACCGTAATGCTCGCTGGGTCAAAGGCTTATCAAAGGGGACTCATTTCGAGTCAAAGCCATTGACAAAAAAGTCTTCATCATCTGCTCCGGGTTTACAAGTCAAGAACCCTGCAAAATGAGAGAGAAATAATCTTGCTCGAACTTCTTCGAGCGATGCTTAAAGTCATTCAACTCTTACATTAATTCAAGTGCTCTAATCAGAAGAGACTTTCAAAGGTCGTAACGTAGGTCAGGATTTGGGTCTGAGAAACGAAGGGTTCGTTTTGGCTCAGAAAAATATATGAGAAGGGCTTGGTGTTGGTGATCATTGCAGTCTTGTCACCAATCTTTGACCTTCCTGAATTCGTCTTCAATGAATACCACCATTGGCTGAGGGGTGGTAGCTCTTATACACTTTACAAACTGACTTCTTTGGGGATCCTTTTTCGAGAATTCAAAATGTATGTTCGAAGTCAGAAGTTCATTACAGATATATGGGCATTGGCTTTGCTTTTGATAGGCATTTTGCTCTTTTTGCCTGAGATTCTTTGGAGTAGCCTTTGCTTTTCTTATTCCCGACTCCCTTTTGGGAGCAGACCCATTTTCTTTTTTTTTCTTTGACAATCTTGTGGCTTTGAATTTTAGCAACAAGATGATTTTCAAAAGATGATACTAGACATTACATGAAAAGTCTAGCATATGAAATGGGCTCATTCGAGAATTCTCTATTAGCCCAATTGTCTTCAATTCTGCTCATTGGGGGAAGGTGTCGTTGTTACCTTGAAATGAGCAAGGATCACCAACATGGGCTTGAGAAATGAATTTGCAGGCTCAATTGGATTATGCAAAGGATGAGTGTGTAGGATAGAGAAAATAAATGCTCTTCGTTATCGTAAAGCACTTAAATTAAAATTCGAGTATCATGCAAAGAAACACTCGAAGATTGATGTTAGTTCAAGCAAGAGAATTTCTAACCATTTATCTCCTGATATTGTTGGAATTACCTCTGTTTTGCCCCAGCGTGGGGGGTGGTTCTTGATAGGGTTATGAAATGAAATCACCGTTCAAATGGGTTGTCAATGGTTGCCTGAAGTGTTTGGAATGGAGAATGAATACCTCATTCACTTTGACTATCGTACCTTTTTGCGAGAAAACCCATTGCCTTGGAGAATGCAGAATCTGTCTACCGTTCAACTCACTGTGGATTAAATACAGGACGTATGTGGAAATGGCTTGCCTTTCATCGTCCTGTCATGCCCCATTCTGTACATTCGATGCATCATGTGCAGTTTAAACCCCCAGTCAAAATTGACAAATTGAACATGCAGAACAGTCATGCATAAATCATGGAATGTGTAAACATCATGCAAATATGGCAATACAATGTACAAGTATGGAAATTGCCCCTGGCTGTGTGGACGGATCAAACACATTGGGGGCCTATTCCCCAAGTCGAGGAGTAGCTTGTTTCTGGTTTTACCTCTTTTTCGATCTAGGGTTCGCCATTGATTTCCCCTATTTCATCAGACAGATCGCATCGGGCGATCATAACTTGGCCCCTCGGGGCTGTTTTCTTTGACGTATCAGATGTTAGTTTAACATTTCCTGTAAAAAGGAAGGAGACATGTTAGCCAGTATCAGAAATGATGAACTGGACACGATATTGAGTTACCCTTGAGTGCTTCGCGCAACTCATTTACCAGTTTTACCACTCGGGATTTTCTCCGTGGGTATGTCAAGTTAGACATTTCCTGTCAAACAATGGAGAAGAAGACGTGTTAGTCAGTATTAGAAATGATGAATTGGATACGATACTGGTTTACCCTTTATCTTGAATGTTTTGCGTGACCCCTTTATCAAGTTCACTGGATTGAGTTTCCCTTGTCTTTGGCTGGACACTTTAACATTAGGCTAAGCTCATGACAAAATACTGACCTTGGTATTGCTCGTCGAGTATTCCCGTTTCTTTCTGCGAAAAGAAATGCAAGAAAAAGTTTTTTTATTTATTTACAATACTTACAACATTCCCCAATCTTGGGGTCGAACTCGGGATGTTTCGGACCACTGTCATTTCCCATGCCATCCGGTCCACAAGACCGTAGGCGTTTGTGGAGGTTCGCTTTTAAAGGTTGATCTTCAAGATGACGCGGTCTTGTCGCATTGCATTAGGTGACTTCACATCACGATACTTTTCAAGGCCATTTAAAATCCCTGTTAAGAATAGAAGTAATTCAGAACTCGAGATGATTACAGAAAAATTAGAACGATACAAGATTACCGATCTCTGAGATTGCTGAGTCTTTTGTTTGCCTCTTTCTTGTTTGAATCTATCCATCTTGCGATAATGTCTATGAGTAGATTTGCCCCCAGTCTCCTTCAATATGAGGACTTCGCATTTGGGCATGACCATTATCGGGTCAATTTGCAAATTCCTGAGAATAGGAAGGGCTTAATTTTAAAACTTGGAGCAATTGAAGGTAAATTGGAACGATACGGAACTACCCTTCGAGTTTATGCGGATTTTTACTAGCTATTAATTCTTCCCGGGGTTGGTGAGGTGGCGGATTCAAGCATTTAATAGAGGGGAAGTCGGATTATTACTCCTTACTTTTACATAACTTACAAAAGTAGAAAAACACATTATGCAAGGAAATAAAACACATTCACTCATTCAGGATCGGTTCTGCTTCCTCTGCAGGCTCTCCCATGATCAGCTGGCTTCATCCCGGATTAGGTATGCATCGGCCATATTGAAGGTCTGGTGGTCACTGGCTGAGCATGTGCATCACAGCCTCGATGCTTTACCGATATCAAACTGGTTGATTATGGCGAAAAGATCATCGTCAATGTCCGCTTGGTGGTGATCTGTCCCTTCTTCCTCGTGAGGTATTGATGATGATCCAGTAGCATTGGTCCTTTTGTACCCTCTCCCAATAGAACTCGATCCTGTTATAAACTGGTCTAACTCACCTCTTAAACATGTATTTTCGATCCTCAGATCATGCATTTCATCGAAGGCGAGGAGGAGGCTGTTGCAGTTGGAGCAGGTGGCGGAGTCAAAAGCCTCTTTATACATCTTGTTTTCCGCTCGGAGGTTTTCATTTTCAACTCTTAGAAACTCGGCTTCATTATGCTCATGAAGAGTCTTCATTCGGGTTCGCCTATTTTGAAACCAAAACTTGATTTGCGAAGGTTCAAGTCCTAGCTCTTGACTCAGTTCCATTTTCTGTTTACCGTCTGGCATAGGGCATGTTCTAAAGAAATCCTCAAGCCTTTGTACTTACTCCTTAGTATGGCGACGGTAATGCTTCTTTCGACCCTTACCGTTGTTGTCCTTATCTTTACTGAGATCTTGGACGTCATTGGCGGAAGGACCAGGCTTCATGGGCTCGATCCCAAACATGGCTTCGAACTCTTCCTCTCCCATATTCAGCAGGCAACGATAGCTTTCGGGAGTATTGGGTTGAGACATCTTCGATTTAGTTGATGATTTCTCAAGATCTGCTATCTTCTTCGATTCAGGACCGTGGATGCTCATATAGCCCAAACCTCTACCGTTGAGGCTGAAATCCTCGGTTTATTCAGGACCGTGGACGCTGCTTCTGTTGAGGGTACCCAACTAGGGAAGGAGTATCGGAACTTCTCGACCATCTTCATCAATTTTCTGGCTGCCTATAACTGCGCTTATAAGATGGTCATTGTGACTGCCATCGTGAAAGCTCGTTATCAAGACCGGCACGAGCGTCTGGAAACAGTTACATTTGTGGCTGATAATCACAAGAATGCCCTCAAGTTTGCCAACGATAAGCTTTCGTGGCTGGTTTGTGAGAGGGGAAAGTTGGTGGATCGTCTGGCCTTGGTCCGAACTTACGCCGAACAGGAGCTGGGCAATATTGTGATGAGGTGGAAATGCGGTTGGCTGTAGGAGAGACTTGATGACATTACGGCAGACATTACTTTCGAGAGGGCGGCGATTCCGGACCTGGAGTTTGCCGTCGAGCATTACGAGGCCAGTATGGCCCAAGCTAAGGAGAAGTGCGATCGCCTCTTCTTTAGGCTCGCGGAGCTTAATCCCGAGAGTTCCCGGTGCACCCAGAGCATCAACTGTTTGGAGAGTCAGTTGAGCTCTTTCGTAATAGTTATCAAGGACTAGTTTGGCTTTACATTTCCTCCCTAATGAACTATTGTAAAACCTTTTGATGTATGGAATAAAAGGAATGTTTCGCATGTCTATATTTTTATCTTCGCGCTATCTCTTCGATTCCTCACAAAATCAGAGTCAATACAAATATCCGATTTGGTTAGGATCAGAGCACCTTCTAGGAGGACTTTCTTTACGTCATATGAACCGTCATAGTTCGGTGCAATCTTCTCTTCTGGAAGAGGGACTGTTAGGCATAACCTTCGTAAAGTCATTCGCCTCTGCTAGATCTAATCCACCTCTATTAATCGTGCCTCCGAAAAAATATACAGTGAACATATCCCAGCCTCAACTAGCAGGATAACCTCAATCATATCTTATCTTGATAGTGGTAACTGTAAAAATGATGATACACAAGCTAACAGACAAAGGTAAGACGCCATCACTCCTCTCTGATGATGGTATCGAAGACATGGAAAAAGGATTCGGTGGCGGCCTCCACCGGTCATAGTGAGGCCCGTGACTGGTCAGATAAATTAATATAGCTGTAATCGCTCAATCAATGTGCTAATAATGAACCCGCCACGTGTTGCATGCCCCTATTTCTCTCATGCGTTGTATCTTTCGGCGTCAACATATTGGTGTCGGCAGAAATGACTATGGGCCATGCCCATTATTAAAACACCGGTTCTCCAGCCAACGTTGTTCGAATCCAAGGAAGATTAAGGCAGGCCTTTGGTTGATTCAATCAAAAAGGTATTGCGAGATCGGGTCAACATACACATTACATAGATTTTGACTATACAGTCTCGAGTTTCCCCAAAAAAGTACAGGAATCTCCCAATATATTAAGAATAGCCCATGCCCGATCTGGATAAATTTATGGCCCCATTCAAAATACAAAGCTTGTACGTGTTGACTGATTGACACGTTTCTCACTTCGGAAGGATTGATTTCTTCGCTTGCCCCCAGGATTATTAGTTGAGGCATCGGTAATTATCCGTCCTATCGTATTCCTCGAGGTTATTCCCCATTTTACTCCCGCCTGAAATAGCTAGGATTCCCTGCAAAAGCAAATGACATAATTAGTATGTGATCCAAAAGAGGTCGGTCCATGACTCCTATATTAGTCCAATTTTGTATCTTCGTTTTATGAGAAATCGGAGAAACTTTTCTCATAAAAACATGGGTAAATTTCTTCAGAAAGAATTTCCTTGCAAATTTTATAACTTAGGAAAAATGTGACAAGTTCCTTTGATATTTACCAAATTTCTTGAAAAAATTTCCTTTTTCCTCAGAATGAATTTTCAAGGTAAATTTGTTAAGAAAACCTTGGGTCCATTGAAACATTAAGGAAAAATGTGACAAAATCTTTTTATTGGTCAACAAAATTCCTCGAAAGGGATTTTTTCACATTCATCATTTTTTAGAAATGGGATACCAACTTAATTTTTATTTTCTTTTGAAAAATGACGATGATATTAAGTTTAAAATTTGACCAACGCCTAACATGGACCGACCAAAAATAAATTCAAGATAGAGTTAGAAATCTTACTTTTACCTTGAAAAATACCATGTAGGTCACATAGACATACAAATGGATTGTGAGTTTAAATCTTAGCCTATCTACTCTAAAGGCTGACAAATTGAAGCGAAAGACTTACGGCAAGGCGACAATCTCGCGTACATAATCAAGATTAGCCGTGATCTCACGACGTAATCAGGATTAGCCAGGCCTTCCCACTTCGGCTGCTCGAGCTAAAAATTAAAGCCACTGCTTTGGTAATCTTACCAAGCCTGAGGCCTAACTTTTGAAACTCATTTTTAAAAAGAGGTTCGGGATTGAATCTGGGCTAACTTTCGACGTGATCTCACGCCGAACGCTAAAACCAAATCACAATACCATCCTAAAACTAGTGGCCCAGGTCCGGCCACGGGATGTGTGTGATGTAGTGCTAAAACAGATAATCATGCACAGCAATTAAATTCAAACACCACTTCAAAAATGTGCAAAAATTAAATTCCAATTCCCATACACTAAACCTGCAAAACAAGGGGTTAGCCAAACACTCCACCCCTTATGACTCTCATCTACAAAATCATTTAACACCTAAAGGTTAGAATCCAACAAATTATCAGACCAAATGAGTTCGCATGAAATTTTTATGGCCTAAGTCCTCTAAGTTCTTAAATTTTCAAAAATTAAGAACACGTCCCCAGCGGAGTCGCCAAGCTATCGCGACGTAAAATTCATTTTTTAGGTTAATGGATTACCAGATTAATTGATTAAATTAACTAACCTAGTTCGAGCTCTCACAAGCTCTACCAAATCGCAACTTTGGTTTTTTGTTCAAATAGTTTTAAAATTTGGAGTCGCCACTAATCATTTTTGGTAGGTTGATTAAAAACCTAAGTAAATTAGCGGGAAAACTAAATTACTTCTACGAACTAGAGATTATGAGTTCGGGGACTTGGTTACACTAGTTAATTAAAACTAATGCCCTTTCGGTACCTTAATTTCTTGGATATCCTAATTTGGCAACTCAGGCTTGGTTTATTCATAAGGCTCTAGTGGAGTGTTCTCTTTTTGTATTTTCACTTTTTTAAATGGAATATACGTGAGTGACATTTTTTTGGCATTTTCAAAATATTAATTATTTCCCTGAAACCGAAAAAGGGAGTGAGTTAACGACTTCTGTACAGTGCTGCGAGCTACTCATTTGGGGTTTAGTGATTCAAAAATTAAATTACAGGAAGTAAATGACAATAAATAAAGACCACTAATGGATAGCTCAGCCTTGGCTTGGCCCTCTCCTTTGGGGTTTAAGGTGCAGGAATTTAAATTGCAGAAATTTAAAATGACCTCCAGTGAACGGGCTCTGCCTTTCACATTCTGGGGTTTAAATTCTTTAAAATAAAACGAATTGATTTGACAATTCGGACCGAAATCCATCGACGGATCAATTGAAAATTTAATGGGCACTCAAGAGCTCGTCAGCGCCAATTTTACACCTCCATGGGATTTACCGTTGACTTGGGGTTGTCCTTTGCCTGACATAAAAATATGGAGAAATTGAGTAATTGAGCAAATATGATTTAATTCACATTAAAAATTAGAACAATGAAAGAGGCACTTAGCTTCAATGGTATTATGAGAATTGCTTGATGGATATAATTGGTTCCTGCCTGAAATCAAATATGGGGAAATGGGAGAAGAGTAGAAAATTTGAACTAGTTTATACTAAAAAATCAAAGAGAGTAGAGGGACACTTAGCTTCAAATCTAAGATGAATTCTTGATTTATGTTGATCGATGAAGAAATTGATGATGATAACCCTCTAGCTTTAAACTCATATCATCTTCAAAATTCACTCTCTCTTTTTGGTATTTTCTTTCTCTCAAATTTTTCTTCAATCTCTCAAAACCCTCTCAAACATCCAAAATTTTCTCTCCAAAAAATTTCCCTCTCAAACTCACTTCTTCCTCCTTTTATAACATATTCATCTATCTCCCATTCTAATTTTTCCACTAACTCCACTTCAATTTCATCTTCCATTCTCTATCCCCATCTCACATTCTAATTTCTCCACTAACTCTTCTTCATCTTCATCTTCATCTTCCCTTCTCCATATTTATCTCCCATTCTAATTTCTCCACTAACTCTTCTTTATCTCCATCTTCCCTTCTTTATTCTTATCTTATTTTCTCCATCCATTCTTCTCCATCTTCTCTTCTCCATCTTCCCTACTATATTCTAATTTCTCCACTAACTTTTCTTCATCTCCATCTTCCCTTCTTTATTCTTATCTTATTTTCTCCATCCATTCTTCTCTATCTTCTCTTCTCCATCTCCTCTTCTCTATCCTAATTTCTCCACTAACTCTTCTTTTTGTTATTTGTAAAATAATCCCTCAAGAGTTAGGTATTTGCACTCTAGTCCCTGAGATTTTAACTATTTGCAATTCAGTCTCCGAAAAAATATTTCTTTAAGTCCAAATCTCCTCACAATTTTTGACACAATTCACCGCATGTCAAATTTAAGCTCATTTCTTGTTACTGAAAATAATGTAAAATTTAATTAAAGCCTTTTTTGTAAAATTGGGTCATTCTGGGTATAATTGTGCCAAGATGAAAATTTAGAATATTAGAGAACAATGTCACAACTCCTAAAAGTGAAAAATGAAAATAAATTGACTCAAATTGAATTTTTTTAGGCCCGATTCGAGATTATGCTCGTGAAGGAATACACGACCCCGAATTGTATTTTTTAAATTTACGATGGCCAACATGAAAAGGGATTTAAAAGAAAAATATTGACTATTTTTATGTATTTTTGTGGCCTCAAATGCTATTATTTATTAAATATTTTTCTTATTTCTAAAAAATATATTTACAAAATACAAAAAAATACGAAAAATTATTTTTTTGCTCAAAAATGGTTGCCTAAGCTTGGCCAACGCTTCCAAAGTTGATTTTGCAATTTTCTCATTTTTTTCTTAATTTTTAATGAATTTTCAAAAATAAAAATATCGGAAAATACTGAAAATACGAAAAATCATTTTTTTTGTTCAAAATTGGTTCCATATGTTTGGCCAAGGTCCCCAAAGTTGATTTTTTAATTTTATGAATTTTTATGGATTTTCTATTAATTTTTGAAAATAAAAAAATTAATTAAAAATAAGGTGTCAACAGCATGTCAAACACTTTGCCACATAGTTAGCTATGTCTGCCTTCATTCCATTCCACCAGTAGTATTACTTCAAATTCTGGTACATCTTCGTGCTACCTGGATGAATGCTATAATTGCTATGGTGTGCCCCCGATAAAATTTCTTATCGTAGACCTTCATCAGCAGGCACACATAAACGCCCTTGAAACTTTAGTATTCCGTCCTCAGCTATATGGAAGTCGGCTTTTCTTTTTCTTGAGTCCTCCTGAAGGATCTTTTGAATTGCAGGATCCGACGACTGCAAGACCTTAACTCTAGCCTGCACTTTTGGCTCAATCCTCAATGTAGCCATTAGACCTGACAGATGATTCACCTCCAACTTAACATTTGAATCTCGCACTTCCTCCAAGAGAGGCCACTCATGCACCATCATTTGAGCGATCGCTCTTCCGACTTAGCGCATCTGCAACTTTATTGGCCTTACCCAGATGATACAAAATTTCACAATCACATTCCTTGAGGAGCTCCATCTAACGACGTTGCCTCATATTTAGTTCTTTCTGAGAGCACAAATACTTAAGACTCTGATGATCAGTGTAGACTTGAAACCTTTCTCCAATCAGATAATGCCTCCAAATCTTAAGGGCAAAAACAACTGCTGCTAACTCCAGGTCATGCGTCGGGTAGTTTAACTCATGCGGCCTTAACTGACGAGACGCATACGCAACCACCCTTCCATGTTGCATTAGAACGCAACCCAATCCTTTAAATGACGCGTCACTATAAATTTCATACCCTCCAGGACCAGACGGTATTGTCAACACAGGAGCCGTAGTTAGCCTATGCTTAAGCTCTTGAAAACTATTCTCGCATTTATCTGTCCATTCGAATTTCTCATTCTTCTTCAACAGTTGCGCTAAAGGCATGGCTATTGTGGAGAATCTTTCCACGAAACGTCTATAATAGCCTGCCAATCCTAAGAAACTTCGAACTTCTGTTACCGTTGTCGGTCTTGGCCAATCCATGACCGCTTCAATTTTGGTCGAATCCACAGAAATCCCTTCTCCAGAAATCACATGACCCAGAAAAGCTACATGAGTTAGCCAAAATTCGCACTTACTGAACTTGGCATACAACTTATGCTCCCGAAGGGTTCCCAATACCGTTCTTAAATGCTGCTCATGATCCTCACAACTTCTCGAGTACACCAATATATCGTCAATAAATACAATGATGAATCTGTCCAAAGACTCCTTGAACACCCTGTTCATCAAATCCATAAAAGCAGCAGGGGCATTTGTTAGACCAAACGGCATTATAGTGAATTCATAATGACCATAACGCGTCCTAAATGTCGTCTTCGGTATGTCCTCCTTCTTGATTCTCAGCTGATGGTACCCCGTCCTTAGATCCATCTTGGAAAATACCGAAGCTCCTTGAAGCTGGTCAAATAAATCATCGATCCTTAGCAATGGATACTTGTTCTTGATTGTCGCTTGATTGAGCTGTCGATAATCTATACACAGACGTAATGGTCCATCCTTCTTCCTTACGAACAACACAGGTGCTACCCATGGCGATGCACTGGGATGAATAAATCCTTTATCCAGTAACTCTTGCATCTACACCTTTAATTCCTTAAGTTTCGACAGTGCCATCCTATACGGTGCCTTAGAGATTGGCTCTGTACCAGGAACTAACTCAATTACAAATTCTACTTCTCTTTCGGCGGCAAACCTGGCAACTCTTGAGGAAATACATCAGCAAACTCACCTACTACAGCAATATTCTCCATCCTTGGTTCCTTAACCGACACATCAACTACAGACGCCAAATACCAATAGCAACCTTTGGCCAATAAACGAGTCGCCTCCAGCGACGAAACTAACAGAGTCGAGGTTCCTCCTCCATTTCCAATAAACTCAAAACTAACCCTATCCTGCGGGTTAAAATGAATTACCTTGCGATAACAATCCATTGAAGCTCTTTGCTCCGAGAGCCAATCCATATCGATAATCACATCAAAATCAAACATTTCCAGTACAATCAAATTTATCCTTCCCTCATGACCACCCACAACCAATTTACAGCCAGGACAACTTACTGCAGACATTACGCTATCTCTTAATGGCGAAGAAATTTTAAAAGCAACACTCAACGGTTCTAAACTCAACCCAGCTAATTTAACAAATTGCTCAACAATAAAGGAATGGGTAGCTCCAGGATCAAACAAAGCATATACAACATGATTGTGCAAGAAGACCGTACCTGTAACGGTCGGCGAATCCTTCGCCTCCTCGCGAGTGAGAGCATATACTCTTCCTTGAGCTGGAGGTTGATTTTGAGGATTTTGTGGAACGTTCCGTTGCAGCTGTCCTCCTTGCAGTGGCGGTCTTGAACCCATCGGCCTCTGCGGACAGTCCTTCACTTGGTGGCCATACTGACCACATCCAAAACAAGCTCCTCTCCTAAAAGGGCATGGGGCAGATCCATGCCTCCTATGACAAAGTCGACACACGTCATTGGGTCGATAAGTCGGCTTTCCTATGGCGTTCCTTCGATTGGGTGGAATGGGATACCTTCCTCCTACCATTGGTGCCTTCCCAAACCTGTGATTATCCCTCGCAGCAGGTGTAAACCGCGATCCAGATGCGGCTGCCCTTTCAGATAAATCCCTTTCTACAAGCTGAGCCCTCTCATACAGCTCATCATAATCCTTCAAGTTCAGTGGCACTAGCACGCTCTTCAACTCAGCCTTCAGTCCATCTCTAAACCTCCTCGCCCTATCAATAGGGTCTTCCACCATCCTTGGTGCGTACTTCGATAACTCGGCAAATTTCGCCTCGTACTGATCCACTGACATTTGATTCTGGCGAAGGCGCAGAAATTCAGCCAACTTCTGTTCTCGCGCACAATCTGAGAAGTACTTGCCATTAAAAGCTTCCACAAAGGCATCCCACATCGGGGCCGTACTCTCGGGAAATATCCTTCCTTGCGTGGCCTTCCACCACGAGCTAGCGTTACCTTGCAATTGGTAAACAGCTAGCGTCACCTTGTCTTCCTCAGAACACCTCAACAAGGTGAAAGCTTTCTCCAACTCTTCAACCCAAGTAGTAGCAGCTTCAGGGTCGCCTGTTCCTGAAAATTTCGACGGCTTCAACTTCAGAAACTGCTCCACAAGCTTATGCATTGGCTGATCACCATTCCCGTTTCCAGCAAACAGATCTTCATACATAGTGGTCTCAGCAACGGCAGCTTGGTTCCTTACTTGTTGTCCTACTATATTCTCCAGGCTTTCCAACGCTTGCAGGATCCCGCCCATCCTAGGATCCTCTCGGGCTACCCTTCTCCTTGGCACTCTCGGGTTGCAGTTACTCATCCTGCAGGACCTTATGGACTCTTGCTCGCCCAAAAACAACGCGTAAGAACTTCATACTACAATTACAATTCAAAATCACAATAACAATCACATGCACAGGGTTTTAATCCTACTAACTATCCCAATATCCATCGCACCTTATCACTCCAGGCCATGACTAGGTAGATCAGGCTGACCTTGCTCTGATACCACAAAAAGAGGGATGTGACATCCTCGGGTCATAAAAGGATGACATCCAAGGCACGTCATCGACCCATTTATTTTTATCTTAATCATACGCATGCGGAACGTGAAACTCCCAAACAATCACTAAAATAATAGGGATAGATAAGTAGAACAACAAATCAATTAACAACCAGCTCAGCAAAAGACTACTATTTTCATTAGTAGATAATAGTTAACCCTACCGAAACTACAGTTTATACAACCTCATACTTTGGGGTGGCTTCCTAAGACCAGCAAAAAGACAATGGGTCAAGATAGGGTTAACTTCATATCTACTCCAAAAGAAGGGTCACGGTACCCTCGTCATCCTCTGCATTTCTCCAAAGTTACGGACCTGAAAAATATTTATCAATGACGGGTGAGATATAAATATCTCCGTGAGTCAACGCCTAAATCCAACTAGGGCATTGATTCACTCAGGTAACTTAAATAGGCATGACAACACAACAATAATCTAACTAACAATCACAAGCAACTTACCCCGTCTTGGTCCACGCAGTACAATAATTTATTCGACAATTAGATCGCCATCCAAATCAATGCAATAACCAGAATACACATACCACTCTTAGGCATTATGCAACATGCGAGTTTCAATTATTAATGGGCTCTTGGCCCTGGCACACTAGGCGGTTGGTGCCCGGCACACTAGGCAGTTGGTGCTAAGCACACTAGGCAGTTGGTGCTCTTCCGGAATAACCAGGCTTCGTCTCGCTCCGTCGGCGACGGTAACCAATAATCCGTGTTATTCCGATCGACACGGCACAAATATAACATGCATTCTTGTAAGGACTTCGGTCCGTTACAAGCTGCGACCGGCATCCGATTAGTCTGATGTCACAGACTATCGTGCTTCCAATAAGTCGTGTGATTCCGATCGACATGGCACGAACTTATCAGGCGTCGTCCACGGGACACCCCTGAGCGATGATATCCAATATGTGACCACACAAGCATGCTAGACAACCAATCTAGTTATTATCTTTGCATTTAATTAAAATGCACACACGGTTGTATTCAAAATCTGGCTCAAGACCATTTTCTTTTTCATGCTCAATAAGATATTTTGACTTTGCATACGGTCACATATATAACTATCCATTAAATCACCCAAGAATAAATCAATGATAACAAGCAGATAAATAAATAATTAATTAATCGAGAAATAGAAAAAAATCAACAATTATTCATCCATCGATAATTTAATAAAATTAATCAACAAATTCGTCACAAATAATTATTAATTTAATAATTACTAATTTGGACCGCGATTAAATAAAACACCATAATTAATTAATCTAATATTAATTAATTAATTCGCCTAATTTAATTAATTAAAAAATAATAATTAACCCAAGAATAATAATTATTACTATTTATCAACCCAAAAGTAATTAATTAAATTTTTAATCAGTCCAGAAATAATTAACTAAATTTTTATACTTCTATCATCGTAAATAATTGTTAATTTAATAATAATAAGTCACGGGTAATTAGAGCATCAGAATTAAAATTAACCAAACATTAATTAACTAATTTCATCCAAATTAATTAATTAAAATAATAATAATAATAATAATAATAATAATAATAAATCCAAAATAATAATAATGATAATGATTAACCCAAAAATAATAATTATTATTTATTAGCCCAAAAATCATTAATTAAAACTTTAATCAATAATACTTAACTCAAGAATAATTATTATTATTGCTTTTCAGTCCAAAATAATTAATTAAATTCTTCATTAGTCCAAAAATAATTAGTTAAATTTAAATAATCCTGGCCCGTCTCAATTAAATAAATCAATCACGATCCAACAAGTCGAACCAGTCTAATTATTTTAACCACGACCATTTAATCTAACCAAAATTACTAAACTAAATAGGTCGCGATTAACTAATTAAATTAATATTTATTTAATTTAAACTAGCCTAAGTGCAATTAACGACCTAATCGGAGATTAGGGGTTAACTCACCTAAAATCGTTCGACAACGATGAGCGGCGGTGGCGGCGAACTCCGGTGAAGGGCTCCGACGAACGGCAACGACGATGCGAGCTCATCACGGTGAACGTGAGTTGACGGCGAAGGATGGCGCTCGACGGAGGAGCTCGGCTGGCTGCAGAGGAAGAGGAAAGGCAGCAGCACGAGCGAGTCGGATGAGCTCGCGGATAGTGGGATGGCAAGGGAGCAGAAGTGGCAGTCGAAGGAACATAAGAAGTAGCAGCAGTCGCGGCAATCGAAGAAGAAGAAGCAGCGGCAACAGTTGAAGAGGAAGAGACGAAGAAGAAGACGAACGGGCAACAAGTTTCTCGGAAAAAATCGTGAGGAAAGAGAGAAGAGAGAGAGAGGAGAAAAGTTGATGAAAAAGAAAAGAAAGCAAGGACAATGGTGGGAGGGGGAGCAGATTTTTCTTGCGTGGGAAAGGAGAAAATATTGGATAGATTAGATTTGCCATGTGGATTGTGCATTGAACCATTGACCAATCGACACGTGGTCAGTTGGCCCCACCAATCAGACTTTTGGAAAAAAGAAAGCCTCACCAACTCTCCGTTATCTCTCTCCTCACCCTCCGTTAGTGCCCGGCCAAAATTTTCAAAATCAAGAGCCAACAAATCTTTTCTCTCTCTCCCTCCATTATCTCTTTCTCTCCAGCTTTACACGATCGACATCTCTCCATTTTCAGGTTCACTCTTTGCCTTCCTCCACCAAATCTCCACTCGGCCACGACACCACACCCGTCCCTCGACAAAAACCACGCCGCTGTCGCCACCGCCGTCGCCGCTTCCGCCTCTGCCGTCTCGAAGTCGCCTCATCTCTCTCCAAGTTCGCGACTTACTCTGCTCTCTCTAGGTTCACTCTTTTGCGACCAGATCTTCGCTCGGCCACGACACCAAGCCGATTCCTCGACCAAAACCAAGCCGCCGTCCCCGCTTCCGCCTCCGCTGTCTCGGAGTCGCCTTGTCTCTCTCCGAGTTCGCGGCTTGCTCTGCTCTCTCCAGGTTCCCTCGACGAAAACCACGCCTCCGCCGTCTCGGAGGTTTGCCCGAGGACTCCGTTCTTTCCCCACCAAAGCTTTACCCTACACTAAACCTTAAGAATCCGATTTTTCCTCCGATTCTGATAATCGTTTCTTCTCGCCGGAGAGAGATAAGAAATGGGCTGTTGTTGCTCTAAGGACCAAGCTCCAGATCTCCGGATATCGCAAGACCAAGATGTAGATATGGGGGTGCGAATTACCAGGGACCCTATAAACAACAGCAACAGCAGCAGCAACCTCCTTCGAATCAATCTCTCAATCCCAGTCCCAAGCGCTAAGCCAGTCTAGGAGGCGGGGGTTATGCTCAGTAAAACCAAAGAACTCTTT
This sequence comes from Psidium guajava, assembly GCA_016432845.1. Classification (NCBI taxonomy): domain Eukaryota; kingdom Viridiplantae; phylum Streptophyta; class Magnoliopsida; order Myrtales; family Myrtaceae; genus Psidium; species Psidium guajava. Next base: position 38,813,614 of record CM028224.1, read on the forward strand.
CGTCGGTGCTACATTTCCTCCTTTTGATTTCTGTTCTGTTATAATGATTACTTTTGAGACTCATTTCAGTCGTCTTTTTAGTTCCCCGGGATTTTTATGACCCAGCACAGGGTATTGGTGATTGTTGGGGTCGTTAATCCAAATTGAAACTGGGTTGTGCGAAGATTGATTTTAGTTGTTTTTTGTGTTCCAATAGGTTATGAATAACCCAGCTCATGTTATAGGTTATCGTAGGAATTGTATTTGAGTCTGAAAAGAGCGACTGGGTAGAGCGAAACAAAAGCATCTCACTTCAAAGAAGCTATAATTAGTATCCATTGGATGTCTGTTCTGTTCTCATGATAATTATCTGTGATTGATCTTGGTAGTCTTTCTCGTTCCATGAGCTTATGAATAACCCAACACATGTTTTGTGTTATTGCAAGTATTGTAGCCAATCTGAATCGATTGGTGTCGTGCGTCTTGGTTGATATGATTGTTCTATCCTTCCAGTCCATTGGATACTTCCCTTTTATATTATTTCTAATGATGCTGCCACGCAATAGTTCATTTTGCAAATTGTAAGTTATATGAACTGTGGATATGCATCTCCAGATTCATGTTCATGTAGCTCCTGCACGGATTTTGTCTTTTCTGCATTTGCTAGCTTTTGGGTTTCTTATGCAGCAAGTCTTCATTACTTTAGGCAGTTTAAACTTCTCGACCATTTTCTGCTTTTGTAGATATGACGATGACGCACTCATATGGCTCCGTCGGACAGCAGGCATTAATCTTGATATTTAATGATTTTTATGGTTATTTTCAGCTGGCATATATTTCTGCCATGGAAGATATCGTCACTAGAAGGGTCATTCCCTCAGACAACAGTTGCCTCTTTAATGCTGTCGGGTGAATGTTATATCTAAAATCTTTTATGACTTTAAGTTTTCTCGTCAAAGGATAGAATTTGCAGATTGGGGCCTTCACCTCTCTTTTCCTCCAATATAGGTATTTCATGGACCATGACAAAACCAAGGCTCCTGAGTTAAGACAGGTTTGTCTAACTTACTTTTTCTGTTTTTCGCCCGTCATCTAGTCTGATCTGTGAATTCAATATTGCTCGGTGGCGGTAAGATAAAATAAAAAGACAGTTATCCTTACCTTTCAGTTCTTGTGTTTGTACTCTCTAGTCTGCTTGTGCTTTTGGTTTCCTCATATGTCATTTTAATATCCAAAGTTTCTTTAATATTGCTCGGTGGCGGTTGGGAGAAGTATGGAGATTTAGTGGGGAGTGGAGTGATGTGTAGGATGGGCTCTTTTTGCCAGCAAAGTCATCTTGCTTTTTGGGGACTGAAACTGATCAAGGGCACTTAAATTGTTCCTTCTTTTGTTAGTTGTTGGATTTTGAAAAATGCTTTCTCTTCGTGCAGATCTCACCGTTTGAGGGAGCTCCAGAGGAGTTTGATCTGACTATATTTGAGGTGCAGAAAGATAGGACAATCAGGCCAGCAAAGTTTCAATGATTGTTGTGTCTTATGGTGCCTCTGCACCCTGCTGAGTTCAACTTCATTATGATATGCAATAAGGGGCACTCTTACATAATTGGATCAAAATATATCATCTTCACCATTGTGAAATTTCATTTCTGTAGGCCTTGCAGTATGTGCAGGATCCCAATGAGCTTTGCCTGATTAGATGGAAGCCTGGAGAGTAGGCCATCAAGCTAGACCCTAAGCTTAGCAATGGATACTTGAACATAGTAGTATTTAGATGTAATTTTGACACCATTTGTTGCTAAGATGAAATGTGTAACAGAGTTGCTCTTTGTATTGAAATTTTCAGATGACGTATTGTCGATTTTTGCCATGTCAAGTCCTTGCATTTTTTTTTTTCTAGTTTCATGGTTGTATACACCAAATTTAAGTTGAAATGTGCCACAAAGTTGCTTTTGGATTGTGAAATCGAATAATCTAACATGCAACATGATTGGATAAATTACAAATTAGACTGGAATGGAGATTGGTCACTTTTTTTTTTCTTCTAAAGTCCCTTTCGCTTTTTTATACAAAAAAACGCCTTTTTAAAATTTTACGTTATATTTCCTAAAGAATTTGAAGCTATTTAAATAGAAATGTCAATCCAATATTTGAAATTGCAATTTACTGATGAAAATCAAACACACGGACCAATCAGAATAGATTGCAAACTCCAATAATCGAAAATGCAATATGATATGATATATAGCGAATTAGATCGGAATGGACATCGTTCACTCTCCATTGCAAAAGAGGGGCTAAACAAATTAGGTTGAAACACAAATGAATGATTGTTTAGTTTTTTTGATTTTTTTTTTGCTGTTCTTTTGATACATAGCGAATTATATCAGAATGGACGTCGATCACCCTCCCTTGCGAAAAAAGGGCTAAAAAAAATTAGGTTGAAACACAAATGAAATGATTTTTTAGTTTTTTCAAAAAAAATTTTGGCTGTTCTTTTTTTCATGCCCTTTTTTTTTTTTTACATAATGTAGAATTAGAGACGCATTTTTTTGTATATAAAAAAACGAAAGGGACATGAAAAAAAAGAACAAGAAAAAAATTTTGAAAAAACTAAACAATCATTTGTGTTTCAACCTAATTTTTTTAGCCGTTTTTTCGCAACAGAGTGTGACCGATGTCCATTCTGATCCAATTTGCTATGTATGAGATCATATTGCATGTTCGATTATTCGAGTTCGTAATCTATTTTAATTGGTCCACGTGTTTAATTTTTCGTCAATAAATAGCCATTTCAAATGTTGGGTTGATGTTTTTGTTTAAATTTTTTATATTATGAATAAAGGGCCTCAAATTTTTCAGGGAACATAATGTAGAATTAGAGACACATTTTTTTTTTGTATATAAAAAGACAAAAGGGACATGAAAAAAAGAATAGCAAAGAAAAAATATGGAAAAAACTGACCCACGCCCATTCTCTTCCATTTGGATTGATGTTTTTGTTCTATTTGCCTTTTTTATTTTATGAATAAAGTGGTTCAAATTCTTTACAAAATATAACGTAAATTTACAAACACATTTTTTTTGCATAAAAAAGCAAAAGGGACTTAAAAAAATGAACAGCCAAAAAAATTTCGAAAAAACTAAACAATCATTTCATTTGTGTTTCAATCTAATTTTTTAGGCTATTTCTTTGCAATGGAGAGTGACCAATATCCATTCTGATCTAAGTCGCTATGTATCAAATCATATCATATTGCATGTTTGATTATTCGAGTTCGCAATCTATTCTGATATAAGGAGCAAACTCTATTGCACATTTCACCTGAAAATTGGTGTACACAACCATGAAACTAGGAAAAAAAAATTGCAAGGACTTGACACAACAAAACTTTACAATACTTCATCCGAAAATTTCAATACAAGGAGCCACTCTGTTACACATTTCATCTTAGCTACAAATGGTGTCACAATTTCATCTAAAAACTAACATGCTCAAGTATCCCTTGCTAAGCTTAGGGTCTAGCTTCATGGTCTACTCTCCAAGCTTCCATGTAGTCGTGCAAAGCTCATTAGGATCCTGCACGTTCTGCAAGGCCTGCCAAAATGAAATTTGACAATGGTGAAGATAATATATTTTGATCCAATTATGTAAGAGTGCCCCTTATTGCATATTATAGTGAAGCTGAACTCAATAGGGTGCAGAGGCACCGTAGAGACAACAATCAATGAAAATTTCATATGCAGTTCTTAATTAACAAGCAACCTTACTATACAAAAGACAGCACCCGGTTTCATATAGCAGCCTTTCCTGTCTTCCCCAATGTGCTCCATAAGTTACCAAAAAATATATCTATATATGCTCCATAAGTTTCCAACAGAAGCAGTTTCATTGAGAACATCATCCACGGCACAATTGAACAAGGAAACTAATATTACAAAGGAAAACTTTGGAGTGACAATAGCACAGCATAGCACATCAAAAAGCAGAAAGCAATCCTTGTTCTCATGCAAAAACTAGCTCTATCCTAAACATCAGATTAAAACCCCTGCAACGTCTGTGCCTTTTAAGAAACGATTAGTGTTGTTTATCAAATCTTCCCATGCTCATACATGCTTAAGTTAAAAACTAAATTTAAGTAGCAAAAAGAAAATTCTTATGGAGGTCGCGCTTCTAAAGGTGCATCAAATGTAAGTGGGTATCTACAAATACTAAACTCAATTATAGAATACTAACAAGTTTTCATCTAAGCAATTAATTTCTTAAATTTTAAACTAACTTCATTTGTTGAGAGCAATAGTAAAGCCATTCCAGGCCCTTGATGAGTGCACACATTCATCTAAAACAAGGGATTCAATACTTTTGGTAGGGTGAGGGAGGGAGAGACCTCGGTTTTTCTTTAAAGTGGTGTGCACATTCCCGACTATTTATGTTGCGATTGTGCATTGTCCATGCCTTCGTAATCGCTTGATTCATTCATCCCAAGATGCTAAAAAGAGTTTGATGACCCCTATATAAAGGAATAACAAATATATTTATATTTTAATAATCAACATGCCTAGATAAATGTGTTAGATAATCTCACATCAACAAAAGGCAAGTTGTACCTGACTCAAAATGGTTCCATGAGATCTATTATGGTACTCCAACATCTATTCAAAAGAAATCATTGACAATAAATACTATCATAGTAACCTGAAGATGAGATAACATTGGGACTGAAATGATTTTCATAATAACCACTTGACTCATGAACGGGGAAAATCCATTCATGATCCCTGGTGGCATAATATATGGTGATTGCATCTACAGTTGTGAAGAGGCACAATTAGTTGAAGAACAATAAGAAAAACTGATGGATCACCAGTTAAGATTTCCACTATTTTTTTCTCAACTCAAGGCCTTATGTAGACAATGAGTCTTACATTTGCTCAGATAGCACCATCAATTCCCCACAGTACATAAACTGGAACTTTATCTGGCTAATGTACTGCATTCCATTATGTATGTATGTCTGGTTGATTATAATTTAAAGCAAGACAATCCAAAGAAACTAAATGACTTTACTAAGACTAAAAAAATTCGACTCACTAGCCTCATCTAGGCTTTAACCAATATAATATCATGTTTGAGTTTCCCAACATTATTATGTTGAGGCCCATCCCTTCATTCAATGTCATACTTAAATTATCTCATCTTTGCACGTGTTTAAACACATAAGGCATTTGTTTCTCTTGGAGAACAAATTCTTTGACAGCAAAGACACATCAACAACAAGCTGCAATGCCCTACACAACAGTTGACCATCATTCAAATTACCACCCTCGGCAAAACTCCCAATCAAATAAAAGCTTCAGCATTTGGATTGCAAAGAGGGGAAACCCCTAACTTGAGTTCGTTGGATGCAAAGGTAGCGCCAATGGGACTCCGGCAAGCGACGGCAGAGGCGGCGGGGTGATTTTGGTCAAGGGAGGTACTTCCAAGAGAGTGAGGTTTTGCTCGAGGGACTGCAAAGAGGAATTCAATTTGAAAACCTTAACCTGAGCTCATCGGACGCAAAGGATAAATCGAAGCCGCCAATGTGGTTTTGGTCGAGGACCAGCCTGATGTCGTGGCCGAGCGGAGATCTGGTCGAGGAAGCGAAAGAGTGAACCTGGAGAGAGCAGAGCAAGCCGTGAACTTGGAGAGAGACAAGGCGACTCCGAGACGGCGGAGGCGGAAGCGGGGGCGGCGGCTTGGTTTTGGTCAAGGGATCGGCCTGGTGTCGTGGCCGAGCGAAGATCTGGTCGCGAAAGAGTGAACCTAGAGAGAGCAGAGTAAGTCGCGAACTTGGAGAGAGATGAGGCGACTTCGAGACGGCAGAGGCGGAAACGGCGACGGCGGGGGCGACAGCGGCGTGGTTTTCGTCGAGGGACGGGCGTGGTGTCATGGCCGAGCAGAGATTTGGTGGAGGAAGGCAAAGAGTGAACCTGAAAATGGAGAGATGTCGATCGTGTAAAGCTGGAGAGAAAGAGATAATGGAGGGAGAGAGAGAAAAGATTTGTTGGCTCTTGACTTTGAAAATTTTGGCCGGGCACTAACGGAGGGTGAGGAGAGAGATAACGGAGAGTTGGTGAGGCTTTCTTTTTTCCAAAAGTCTGACTAGTGGGGCTGATTGACCACGTGTCGATTGGTCAATGGTTTAATGCACAATCCACATGGCAAATCTAATCTACCCAATATTTTCTCGTGGGAAAGAGGTGTTAGCAGAGGGGAAAGAAAAAAGAGAGAGTAGAGGCCACGTGGGTGATTTGGGGGAGGAGCTTCAGCTGAAAGGGGGGAAAGATGGGGACAGACGGCAGAAAAGGGGAAAGGAGGGAGAGAGAGAGAGATAAATGAAGTGGGTCCCTCGATCAAAGTCAAGAATGGTGGATTAGCTTCTTGAAAAATCTGGACGCTACAAAAGGGGTCTTCATTCTTCAGTGGCCCAAAAAGAGAACCTTGGGAAGAAAACCAAAAAAAGGGGAGAAGGGCTAAGAGCCACAGCATGATGCATCGACGGTCCGAATGGGGGTGAAGCTTTTTAGCTATCCTCAGTGGACGATCCTTTTGGTGGAAGACAACCAAAAAGCAGGTGAAGCATCTCTCGGTGGGGGGCGCATTCTTTCTGGTCGGACCCTCATGTCCGAATGTGGATCAAGACTTACAATGGGAGGGTCCATCAAGGATGAAAAAGAACGGGTGACAGGCTTCTTGTTGATAGTGGTATAATGTCATTAACAGTAAAGTCAAAGATGGAATGTCGGCAGACAGTCAAGACTCTGAACTTGTATCTCTTAAACATAAGATAGAGGAAGTATTGGGACTGGTTGGGGTTGCTGGAGGTCAAAAAGGAAAATAGTGAGTGGAGATAATCATGGGAGAGAGGAAAAGAGAGGGGAGGACGGAGAAAATGGTGAAGGGAGCGAAGGCTGCCGGGGGCCCAAAAAAAAATCTTGGCCTTGATCTTCACGAGAAAAATTCCACAACCGGGGGTGGATCGCCTGGCAGTTGCTCCATTTGTTAGCGGATACGAGAGTCCTTCTCGAAAGAAGCGCATCTATTAGTTACCATTGTTGCCACCTTGCTCCAACAGTTCGTAAACCAGACCTTTGATCGTACGGTCATGCCATCTTCGATGTTGCATGAGTCAATCCAAAGGCACCAGAGAGAGCTCTTGTCTTCAAATTCCTCACACTACACCCATTGATCAAGTTGGAAGAATAAAAGTGTAATACCGGCATGAGCAACACTAATCATGTTAGTAAAGACCCAACACTTGACCGATTCATGGAGGCCTACTACGAGATGTTGACCAAATATGAGCGAGAATTCTCCAAACCCTTCAAGGCCATGCTCTTCCTCAAAGGAGAGGTGACCTATATCATCACGACTATTTTCCTTCGCTCGATCTGGACCTGTGTGAATACACTTCACTTTACAAGAAGCTCCACAGGCTCAAAGTGTTCCAAGACAACTTCGACTTCGTAGCCCGACACAACAGCAATCAGAACTCGTCTTACGCGCTCGCTGCTCACCACCACCATCCTGTATCCTCTCGACACTTGCAAGACCAAGTACCAAGTGGAGGTTCGCGCCTACGATCAATAGAAATACAGGTTTAAGGTCACTTCACTGACTCATTTTGTCACACCCCAAAACACCATAATAGGAAACTGTGACAAGTCCGTCCCTTTCTCAAAAGGACGCAGCCTCAACTTAACCAAAATTCAACTTGATAACAAACATGTATGTCCATATTTACAGCCTCAAGAAATTCCTTGATTACAAGATCAGAGCTCGTTACTAAACCATAAACAGATATTCACACATATCCTTCCAAACGATAGAAACGTCAATATCAGCTTAAATAGGCTCACCAAAGCCAAAAACAACTCACAACTTATAACAAAGCCCCCCAACCAAATGTCCTCCACTAACGATCGCTCACGTCCTACGGGCAACTCGCTGGATCTAAAAAACAAAAAGATGAAAGGAATGAGCTAACACGGCTCAGTGAGTAATACATTTCTTCTAAGCGGATCGAACGATCACTATGCACATTTAAAATACAAAATAAATACCAATGGTTTAAACCATTGGTTAATCTCAGCAAAAAAAACACATGTCAATGGTCTATCCATTGACTAATGACTGCTCAAGACTCCAACCGTTGTCACGAATAGCGCCCATGACAAAAGACGACCAAGATTCCTCCCTTGGCAAGGTCTCCACCTACAATGCCGGTGGCTCGGCCCACAAGGATATTCTAAATAGTATGTGCATACCCACAAACCCATCAACCGGGTTCACAGTCATCTTGAGCATCACAAAATCACTAGAACTTAAAATCAATAGCAGAAATCCATCATAAATTGTCTCCACCAAAACGACATCATCATCAACTCAAAATCAGTAGCACAAAACAGCAGTAAATGTTCGATCCTGTTTTATGCAACAAAAATGCTCTAAACACCGCTTTTACTTTCCTTTCACAAGAACAAATCACATTAAAAACTCATATTATACTTTCTCAAAAAACATGAGTTTTCACAAGTCAAAGAAGAAATAGTATCACTCACCAGACGAAGGCAAAAAGCAAAATGCGACGGTTACTTGAGCCGACGCGTCCGAATTCCTATTCAAAGTACGAAAAAAAAAAAGGATCAAAACGAGTAATATGACACTCTAATGGACGGCTTAACTAATTTACACCTATTTAACGATAGAACGACAGCTACGCGTCAACGGAAGCTTGTCTATAGCAAATTTCCTTTGCTGTCTACAGTGGACAGCTCGCGTGACAGAACGGAAAAGGCCATAACTCACTCCACCGGACTCCGTTTCATGCCATCTTATAGTCCAAATGAAGCTTAGTCAATGTACTACAAAAGTCCTAACATGGTCGACCTCAAACAATGAACGAAAACTGAACATATTGGCTCTTGAAACCTGCTGTTCGCTTGTGTACTGTAGCAAACAGAACAACTCGCGCTTCAGGACTAAAACGGTCATAACTCACTCCACCGACCTCCGTTTCAAACCGTCTTATAGTCTAAGCGAAGCTTATTCGACGTACTACAAAAGTCCTATTATGGCCAACCTCAAATAACGACAAACAAATGGAGAAATCAGACCTCGAAGTACACTGTTCGCGCGGGTGTACTATAGCAACCCGAATTGAAAATTTTGTTTCGGGCAAACTATAAGTCCAAATTGAGGTCCGTCAAATCCCACAGCTTCACAACATCCTAAATTTTCATCTCCATACAAAAACATAGTATAAAAACTCCTTAAATGAACTCAGCAAATTAAACTCGATCTATGTCCGAAACTAACCCATAACTCCCAAAATTTACTTCAATAGGAGGAACGAGGGGTACCAATACTTACTGAATGTTGTTAAACGGTGTTCGGATCGCTTGGCGAGGTACGTGGCGTGGACTTCTCTCCCTCCTTCCTCCCTTTCCTCTCTTCCTCTTCTCCTCTCTTTCTTTCTTTCCTTTCTCTCTTTCTTTTCTTTCCTCTCTTCCTCATGCGTGAACTTGCTGCAGAAGAAAGGAGAAGGAGAGTTTATTATGTCTCCTCCTTTCTTCTTTTTTTGACTTTCAACTTCTTCTTTTCTTTTTTTTTTATTTTCATTATGTGGGTCCCACCACCATTTAATGACCTAGTTAGTTAAAAAAAATCTAGTTATTACACATTTCTGAGGAGACTTCTCTTGGTGTTGTAGTAACATGCATAACTGTAGGAGTAGTGTTAAGTCTTCTCAAGAATTTTGAATAGTCAAATATGCAGTTCAAGCATATAGCTGTCGAACACGATCTTGATCTGGTTGAGCACCGAACAGAGTCACCGGAAGAGGGAGAGACGTGGTGCTTTTAGGATGAAAAAAAAAATGAACGGAGGGGTTGGCTAACGAGGAAGGAAGGGATCCTCCTCACAAGAACGGAAACTAAAAAAATACGTAATGATGGCGCTGGATCCAGGTGGATTTTCCATGAGGGCACTGCATCAAGTTCGTGGAGAAGGCTTCAATCAAAGAATCGGTTCAGCAACTTCAAGGTGGCATGCAATGAATTTGCTTCCAAAACTTGCCTCCATCACAGCTGCTACACCCTCGAATCTCCTATATCTTCAAGATCCAGTCATACATGTGCACGTTAGAGGCCAAGTCATATTCAGGTCACGACAAAGGGCAAAGGCATCCTGCAGCGCCACCAAATTTTTGCTGAGTTTGAGGCAATCTTGGAGGATAATAGAGCAAACCTTCTCGATGGGGCGTTCGGTGAAGTCCTCAAATCCACTCAGGAAGCAATAATGTCGCCTCCATGGATTGCTCTAGCTATTCGTCCAAGGCCAGGTGTCGGGGAATACATCCGTGTGAACATTCATGTGCTTGTTCTTGAGCAAGTGGAGGTTGCTGAATATCTGCACTTCAAAGAAGAGTTTGTTGATGGAAGCTTGAATGGTAACTTTGTGCGTGAGCTTGACTTTGAGCCGTTCGCTACCCCTTTTCTGCACCCAACTCTTTCCAAGTCTATCGGCAATGGCGTCGAGTTTCTCAATCCCAATCTCTCCACCAAGCTCTTTCATGACAAGGAAAGCTTGCACCCTCTACTTAAATTCATCCAAGTCCACTGCTACGAGGGGGGTTGAACCAGCATACTTTTGAAATGATTCTCCTGAAACTTTAGAGAAAAGGCAGCATAGATTTTAATCCCAGCTAAGTTTCCAGCCATCGACTAGATATACTATCTCTACGTCGAAGAATGGGAGACCATCTAGCATCTGGACATCTGTTCACCTTCGAACAGATGGAGCAATACTTCTCCCCGACGTTGCTCCTCTTCCAGCAGCTTGAGCTCTAGCCCGCATTGCAACAGCTTGCCAAATGAGAATCCTAAGGCTCGATCATTGGAACTGGAAGTGAACTCCGATGACAATAGATGGAGGATGACGGCGACTCATTAGTTGGACGACGAGAGGCGCCAGTCGAGCTCAGTCGCGACTGGCTAGCTGAACGGCGGCAAAGGCTCACGCATGAAGAGTAGCGATGATGCTCAGTCCGCTATTGCGACGTCGGCCGAGGAGCGACGATGGCTAGGACTATGGAGCCAGGCGACGAGTTAATGTTGAGCTAACGACAACAGGGGAGCTCGAGAGCTCATCGGGTTACACTTGAAGAGCTATTCACTGTCGAGTATAATCTTTATAAACACTTGAAGGAGGAAGAAAACGTGAAGCTGGAGCATGAGAGAAAATCGTTGTTACTGTAAAAGCAAGAAGATGAAAACCATGACTAGGCCAAGAAGGAGAAAACCGGATTGACTACGGAGGGTCTAGGGTCTGACCCAGCTATTCAACAGGAATCCATTAGTGGAGTTGGTGCAACAATACTGACCATAATAGATGGGGAACTCCACCCACGATTGGTTGCATTTAACTTCTGGGCTGATGCACATATGGGGAACAATCTATAGGTGCCGTGAAGTTCAGAACCACATTGCACTCCAATCAAATCACATTTCAGTGAACCAGCCACACTCCTCGAGCTTCCAACAGCTGCCGTATGCACACAACCATGCAGTCGCTGCTCAGAATCATAGCCGATCAGTCCATCCCTTGAGCTAGGCACACAAGTTCACTCGCAAATCAGGGGATCAAGGGTCGCTTAAAAAGGTTGCCCTCTGCTTGTGCTAGGACATGGTGATGGCCGCTGTCAAAAGGGGAAGCCAGATCTCAGGAAGAAGGTCATACCCGCGGTCATCGTTGTTGGAGTTGGCGAATACTTCGGGATCCCTTGTTTCTCACATCGGGTACGCCCACGTGAGCTTAGGGAACTGAAATGTTATCCAACGACATGTAATCCTTGCGTGCAGAATGCGGGGGTTCGGGGGCAGCGCCCCCGACACGGGTGCCCCATTGCCCGGTAAGCTGGCGGGGGTTCGGGGGTAGCACCTCCCGACGGGGGTTCCGCTGCCCGATCAGCGGACGACTGCCCCGCTCGCCGGTGAGTGGGTAGGGCTCGGGGGCAGCGCCCCTGAAACCTCAACGGGTTTGGGCTTTTATTTAAGCTGGCCCGTATAATGCGATATTAAGAAATTTTTTATAGATTTAGGTTTTGGGCCCGTTTTGGGGATATATATATATTTTTCTCGTTTTTGATCAAAAATGTGTTGAGCGGCTGTAAACCGAAAACGTAGTGAAACCTCTTTGCAGGACGTAGCCATAATCTTGGGGTGAACCTAGGTAATCTCTTGTACATCGTTCTTTTTCTTCTTTATCGTGATTATTCTAATACTCTGTCGCGAACAAAAACCCATCAATTGGTATCAGAGCCTTGTGTTCAAGGGATTAGGGTTTGTTCGAGATGTCAGGAGGGTCGCGGATTGAGATAGAAAAGTTCGATGGGAAGCAGTTCGATTTGTGGAAGATGAAGATGGAAGATCTCCTCTGTGATCGACATCTTTGGTCGGCAATCGAAAGGGAAAGGCCTGTTGCTGCGACGCCTGGTATCGTGATAGGCAAGGAATCTGGCAAGGAAACGGATTCAACATCCAAACAGGTAGATCCAAAGGAGATTGACGATAAGGATCGGATTGATCGGAAAGCAAAGGGCTTGATCCGGCTTTATCTTGCGGACAACATTCTGACGAATGTGATGAGCAAACCAACAACCAGGGATTTATGGCAAAAATTGGAGTCGCTATACCAAAGTAAGTCGCTCGTGAATAAATTATTCTTAAGGAAAAAGTTGTATAATCTTCGAATGCACGAGGGCGACTCGTTTTCCGCACACTTGCATGATGTTAATACGTTGATAAGTCAACTCGTATCGATCGGTGTTAAGTTTGAAGATGATGATAAGGCGATAACACTGCTCTGTTCACTGCCGGACTCGTGGGATAACCTGATTGTGGTAATTGGCAGTGGGGACAAGGAATTGTCATATGAGACTGTGTGTGCTGCCTTGTTATCAGAGGAGACACGAAGAAAGGGATTAGGAAGTTCTAGTAAAGAGGCTTTAACAGCTAGGGGTAAGCCAGCAGAGAAGACTCTATATCGAAAGGGGTCTAGATCCAAATCTCGTGGACGATCGAAGAGTAAGGATAGGAAAGTACAGTGTTGGAGATGTGAAGAGTGGGGGCATGTGAAGCGGAATTGTAAAAACAAACCCGTCTCTAAAAGGGAAGCAGAATCATCCTCGGGGAAGAAGGAAATAGAGACAGGAGATATGTTTATGGCTGCTGTATGTATGGCGCAGTCAGACAAGGATATTTGGTATATCGACACCGGTGCTTCATACCATATGACGCCTCATAGACACTGGTTCTGTGAATATGAGCAATTTAACGGTAGAGATGTCATGCTCGGAGATGATACTGCAGTTCAGATTGTCGGGCGTGGCAGGGTGAAGCTGAGGATGAGCAATGGCACAGTGAAGACTCTTCCGGATGTAATGCACATACCCTTGATGAGTAGAAATCTGTTATCTTTTGGTACGATGGCTGATTCAGGAGTTACTTTCTCTTGTGATAAGAATTCGTGCAAGATGACTCGAGATTCTATTGTGATTGCACGAGGAGTTTGTTATGGGACGTTGTACAAGTTGCTCGGGGAAACGATGACTACTGGTGGCGGATTCGTCTCTGAAAAGGCAAAGGAAGATGGACATGATGTGTCCATGTTATGGCATCAGAGGTTAGGGCATATCGGGGAAAAGGGACTGTCTACCTTAGCTTCAAGTTAGATGGTAGAAGGAGTACTAGATTGCTCTATGGGTTTCGGGTTCTGTGAACACTGTCTTCATGGAAAACAGAACCAAGTTAGTTTCCAACACACCAGTACGAGAGCAATAGAGATTCTGGAGCCGATTCACAGTGATGTCTCCGGACCTACTCCGACGCCATCTATTGGAGGATCCAGGTACTATGTATCGTTCATAGATGATTTCTCGAGATATAGTTAGATTTATTTTATTAAAAGTAAATAGGATGTATTTGTAAAATTTCGAGAATTTAAGGCTTTGGTTGAAAACCAATTGGGCAGGAAAATCAAGACACTTCGTATAGATAACAGAGGTGAATTCTGTTCGGATAAGTTAGAGCAATTTTATATGGATAACGGTATCGCGAGGCAGAAGACGACTCCATATACGCCTCAGCAGAATGGGGTGGCCGAAAGATTAAACCGGTCGCTCCTAGAAAGGGCGAGATGCATGCTGAGTTGGGCAGGTTTAGAACTTGAATTCTGGGCAAAAGCTGTAGCCACGGACTGTTACTTGAAGAACCGATCACCGACCTCATCAGTGAAGAACCGAACTCCATATGAGGCAGTGTTTAGGAAGAAGCCGAATTTGTCACATGTTTGGGTATTCGGATGCGACGCATATGTTCACGTGCTCAAGGAGAAGAGGGGTAAGCTTGACAGTAAATCTGAAAAGAACATATTTGTTGGATATAAGGAAGGGGTTAAAGGTTATAAGCTGTGGAATCCATAGTCAAAAACCATCGTATATAGCAGGGATGTTGTCTTTCGTGAAACGCAGTCCCAGAAAGGTATACAGGAAGATGAAGAGCCCAAGAAAGTGGTAATGTTTGAAGAAAACCCGATTGCTGAATCTGTGGAGGTGGTTCCACAAAGCACACCAGTGGATTCTGATTCTGATTCGAAGCAAGAGGACTTAGTTAATGAAGTTGAGGATGCAGATTCAGATGAGGACCCGGACACAGATAACATGCCTGCTCTCAGGAGATCAACTCGGGAAAGAAAGGTACCACTTCGATACTCACTTAGTGCATTGAGTATATTTCATGCTTTGAGTATTATTGGAGATGATCCTAGTTCTGTAAAGGAGGCGAGATCCATGGATGATGCGAACCAGTGGGAGCTCGCAATGATAGAAGAGATGCAGTCGCTTGATCATAACGACACATGGAGCTTGTGTAAATTGCCTAAGGATAAAAAGGCAATTGGATGTAAATGGGTGTTCAAGCGAAAATTGAAACCAGATGGGACTGTGGAGAAGTACAAGGCTAGGCTTGTAGCCAAGGGGTATTCTCAGGTCGAGGGGGTTGACTACGACGAGATATTTTCACCTGTAGCGAAATTAACCTCAATACGATTTATTCTGTCTGTAGTAGCTACATATGATCTTGAGGTGGAATAGATGGATGTAAAGACAGCTTTCCTTCATGGGGACTTGGAGGAGGAAATTTATATGAGGCAACCAGAAGGCTTTGAAGCAAAAGGAAAAGAAAATCTAGTATGTAAGTTAAAAAAATCTTTATATGGGCTGAAGCAGTCACCGAGGATGTGGTATCAGAAATTTGACACGTACATGCTCCAGCTTGATTTTGTGCGGTCAAATTCTGACCACTATGTTTATGTGAAAAGAGCGGGCGATCAATTTGTTATTCTTATATTATACGTTGACGATATGCTGTTAATTGGGAATAACATGAAAATGGTGAAATCTATGAAGAATTTGTTGGCCAATAAGTTTGATATGAAAGACTTAGGGCCTGTAAATTTTATTTTGGGCATGCAGATTACAAGGGACCATGAGAAATGAAAGCTATGGTTAGAGCAGGAGAAATACATAAAAGAGATATTGAGAAAATTCAACATGATGGACTGCAAGCCTGTTGGTACCCCTATGTCTTCAGGGGCCAAGTTATCTGCGGAACAGTGCCCTAAAACAGATGAGGAGATTGAGGAGATGGCCCGAGTTCCATACGCAAGTACAGTGGGTACCTTGATGTATGCTATGGTGTGCACGCGTCCAGATATAGCCGAAGCAGTGGAAGTCCTGAGTTGATATATGTCCAACCCGGGTAGAGAATATTGGAACGCGATCAATAGAGTTTTCAGGTATCTTCGTGGAACTTATAACCTCTCTTTATGTTTTGAAGGTACAGGGAATGGAAACATGCTTGATATCATAAGCCACGTAGATGCTGATTGGGGTGGAGATATTGATAGTAGACGGTCCACTAGCGGGTATGTTTCACATTATTTGGTGCTGCGTTGAGTTGGATGAGTAAGAGTCAAAGCGTGGTAGCGCTCTCTTCTACGGAGGCTGAGTACATGGCTCTTACACATGCTGGAAAAGAGGTCATATGGTTACTGCAGTTGTGCTTGGAGCTCGGTTTTGAGCAAGGTGCCATAGAGGTGAGATGTGATAATCAAGGGGCCATTTGTTTAGCTAAGAATCCTGCATTTCACTCACGCACAAAGCATATTGATATACATTATCATTTCATCCAAGAAAAGGTGGAGAAGAAAGAGGTTCGGCTTGTAAAGGTCGACACAGTAGAGAATAGTTCTGACTTCCTTACTAAAGCAATCACAAGTGCGATGTTTGACTAGTGCTCTACTGCGATGGGATTGAAGAAGGATGATATTGTCAAGGCTCTCATTTGTGCGAAGTATCCACCAAGTGGGAGAATGTTGGAGTTGGCGAATACTTCGGGATCCCTTGTTTCTCACATCGAGTACGCCCACGTGAGCTTAGGGAAACTGAAGTGTTATCCAACGACATGTGATCCTTGCGTGCGGAATGTGGGGGTTCGGGGCCAGCGCCCCCGACATGGGTGCCCCGCTGCCCGGTCAGCGGGCGGGGGTTTGGGGGCAGCGCCTCCCGACGGGGTTGGGCTTTTATTTAAGCTGGCCTGTATAGTGCGATATTAAAAGATTTTTTATAAGTTTAGGTTTTGGACCCGTTTTGGGGATATATATATATTTTTCTCGTTTCTGATCAAAAATGTGTTGAGCGGCTGTAAACCAAAAACGTAGTGAAATCTCTTTGCAGGACGTAGCTCTAATCTTGGGGTGAACCTGGGTAATCTCTTGTGCATCGTTCTTCTTCTTCTTTATTGTGATTGTTTTGATACTCTATCGCGAACAAAAACCCATCAATCGTCAGGCAACGCAAGCTATGGCGCAAGAAAGACGGTGTCTACATGTACTTTGAAGGTCAGTATAGTCGTTGTCTTTTGTTTATTTGGATTAAATGCTCCAATTGTCCACTCGCATCGTACTTCAGCTGTTGTGGTTATGCTCTGTGGTAGCAATGTGCGTCTGAACTTTTAGCAAGTTTCCCTTTTATGTTTTTGTGGTCATATTTAATTAAGTGGTGTGTTGTAGGTTGTATCTTTGCAATGCTAATAAGTATTAACAAGAAAAATTTTGTTTTGATCATGCTTTTGCTCAACATGTAAAACGGATTTTTTTAATAGATGTAAATAAAGTTAAAGGGAACAACCTCAGACTAGTTTTGCTCAGCATGTAAAATGGAATTTTTGTTTTTCCTTTCTTCGCTCGATTGTATTTGCACTGGGACTTCCCGATTTAATTTGACTTACTTGGGTTGTTTGGTTCCCAAACCGTGTAATATATCTGACATGAGTGGGTAGTTTGCCCGATTGTGCTGTTTTAATATTTTTGTTTTGAATCTCACTTTTCACAATTTGATATATAGCATCCTACTTTCTCAGGTCTTAAAATTCGGTTTACTCTCTTTTATATTTACTTATTTATTTATATATATTTTTTGCTGGTGATTTGGTGCTAAAGATTTGTTATTTGGGTTCCTCTGCACCTCCCATAACCAGCAATAGTAAATATGACCAACCTTACCCCTATACTAGATGTCAGAATTATTTTAACACCCTTGTCAAGATTGGGATACTGTTGTGGTTTCTGAGATTAACCTGTATTTGTTTAGCTCTCCCATGTCAAAGATGACACCATCCGCACACATTTTGACTGGTCAGCCCTATTTTTGATGAATTTCTTTCTTGATTTTTTTTCAAAATGACGATTTTGCCCCTTATAGGTAAATTGTCTCAGAAAATTTCAAAAAAGAATTCTCAAAAATTGTGAAAAATAGGAAATGACTACATTCAATTGGTTTGACCTGTTTTCATTCTCCGGTCTTTGAAAAATAACCATTTTACACTCCGAGTCAGTTTGACCCAAATTTTTTTTCCAAATTATCCCAAATGAATTTTCATGAAATTGGTACCGAAAAGGCGTTAGAGTAATCTAACGTAACCAAGTATTAGGAACTATTCACGTAATCGAAAGGGAAATATTTTGTTACTTTAAGTGGTAACCTCAATGTGTTGACCTCGTTATAGGGCGAGCACCCATGTGAGAGTAGATGAATTATATCCAATAGTGGGTTGGTTAGCTCTTTTCTCTTGTATTTCCTCTTTAACATTTCATTTTCGTTTGTCAAAATAACAATTCAAAAATTTTCCCTTACGATCAAAAGCTAAAACACAATAATGAAATGCTTGCTTGTTGACATAGCGATGGACAATGCGAAATAGTTATTATTTCGCTCCATGAGCTACATGCAATTAGATAATTTTTTTTTAACTTTTCAAAGGACAAATGACATTAGAAGTATCATAATTTTGTACGACGCATACTTTAGTGTTACAACTTTTCAAGCGATCAATTGAGTGCGTAAAAAATATTATTACTTCAATGTTATTGTCGATTTGTGTGGTCAGAAAAGGCCAAATGTTAATGCAACCCATCCAAGGTGGCTTGCCGACAAAGTGAAGTCACCAATACTATTGCTCAGTGACCCCGTCTACGCGGTCCGAAATTAACGAATTAGGGCTGAACTCTTTTCTTCTGCAAATTCTAATTTCATTGTGTTCTTGAATTGAGGAATTGGGGCAAAATTAGGTGCTGAAATTTACAATGGAAAGCGGAGCAGTACGAACCTTGCCAAGTGGAGAATCCATGGATGAGTAAAAATGAAGTGTTTGGATGCGTATTCAGAACCATACCAACTTGAAGCATATGTGCAAGCATTTAACCCATGAATGTAAACTTTCAAATTTGACCCAAAAAATAAAACTGTAAACTTTCAATATATGATCGTGAAACACATTTCAAATCTTAATAGTTTTATTATATAAAAAAATGTAACTTTATTTTTTTCTTAAAGAAACTGAACATCGCAAATTTGTCCATTTGGATTCATATTAGACGGATTGTGGTCCACATAAATCCCAACCCAAATCTCAATCAAACTTCGGTATTTTCGCAAAAAACAGAGGAAGTATCACTTGTCCTTATTGTTCTTTGGAATCTGTCAGTCTCATCTTAGGCGGTTGAAGTTGCTGCCTTCGTTCGTAGCATTTGCGTCTTTGCCTTTTGAAGCCGATTGTCCTTCAGCATTAACAAAGCTGCCGTCCACGAAACATTATTTTACACTTGCGTAAATTGATGCCTCGTCCCACAATTTTGTCATTTCATATCTGGACTCGTTCACAGGTTTTTGCCTAGCTTTGCCAATGGACATTGATTTCTTTCTCTTCCTATTTCTTAACCCAAAAATCATTGGGCCCTTTATATAAGATCACGATCTTTGAAAGTGCTGATACGAGCTGCTCCAACAACCGAAGGTGGTCGCCGAAAGGCAAGACCGCTTTGATCACTCGGGGAACCAGGGGGATTGGGTCAGTCTTAGTTTTCATTTTCAATCTGTGTGACCATTTACTTATAACACCAGCATTTTTTTTTTTTTAACTCTCACGTTCTTGTGTCTTGATCAATCTGTCTGTGGATCAGGTACGCGATTGTACAAGAGCTGGCGGGGCTCCGCGCGAGTGTTCACACATGTTCTCTCAATGAGAAAGAGCTCAACAAGCGAGTGGAAGAGTGGTGGGGTATTGGGTTTCGAGTGAGCCGTTCAGTCTGTGACCTCACTATCAGTACCCAAAAGGAAGAGCTGATGAAGACTGTCTCCTCTGTTTTCAATGGCAAACTGAACATTCTGGTTAGTAACACTCAACAATCATCATCTAGGAGTTGCTATGGTATAAACATTTGTCTCGATCGATCTCTTGTTTATGTCTAGCAAGAACTAGAAGTCTTTAGTTCAATTGGTTTGTGGTTTTGGCTATACATAGAATGACAATTCTGCCAATTCTCGTTTAATATCTGCTTCTTTGATAGTGTCCTGTACTTGGCAACTTCTCTTTCTGCTGCTTTGATGGTGTCCCGTACTTGGCAACTAAGTTCCTGTTCAACTAACATCAGTGATCTCATGTAAAGATAGGAAATTACATGACTAGTCAGGCGCTACTAGCCGCAATCGTGCTGTTTTAAGGCACTGAATCCACCTAGAAGAAAAGGGTTCCGGATGTAGTAGATTAATCAGCGATGGTACTGAGAGGTCCTATAGCTGTCAGCAAATCCGATCTCCAAATTGACATCGTTTTAGCTATGCTGAACCAACAAATAATGGACGTTTGACCTTTAATTCGATATTCCACTACTACTGCCCTTATTCAATTTTCTCGTTGTCGTGTTACCGAGCTCAGTTTTGATGCTAGTCCGGCTAATGCAGGTGAACAATCCGGCAACACTTGTTCTTAAGGGAGCACTAGATCAGACACGGGAGGACTGCTCTTACGTGTTGAAAGCCAACCTGGAGTCCCCTTACCATCTGTGCCAACTCAAACATCCGCTCCTGAAAGCTTCAGGAGATGGCAACATTGTGTTTATCTCCTCAGTTGCGGGTCTGCTAGCTCTACCCGCACTCTCAATTTACTCTGCTTCCAAAGGTATGATGATGCTTTTGTCCCGGCTATCCCTTGAGGGGTCTTTTGCGGGGCTCTGTACACAGCTCATGAACTCATGTCGGCATTCCAGGAGCTATCAATCAGCTAACAAAGAACTTGGCATGTTAATGGGCCAAAGACAATATCTGGATCAACACCGTCGCTCCGTGGGCCGTGAAAACCACCATTGCGAAACCTGTAAAAGTCTTCCTGTTCTCTCCATCTGAATTTCCTGTGTGCTTTACAATGACGACCCTGCCAATATTTCTGTTTATCCTAAGCTGCTGAGATATAACTCATTTTCTCGACACATCAGCCTAGTGAGACAAAACACAGGAAACTGATTAATATTGAAGCAGGCAATGAAATGAGACGCATAATATATGATATAACGCATTTTTAGACACCCAATTGCCCAAAATAGAGATCATAGGATCATGGACTGATGGTGTTAGGTGAAAGTTTGGACACAACTCTTTTTGCAGTGCTTCAACCTTACCGTCATTGAACATTTACCATTCAGGATCCAGAAATGGGAAAGGAATTCATGAAGCTGATTGCATCAACGCCACTCCATCGGTTGGGAGAGCCTAAAAAGATCTCGTCCGTGGCTGCATTTCTTTACCTTCCTGCGGCTTCATATGTCACAGGGCACGTCATTATTGTGGATGGTGGCTCTACGGTGGGCTCCTAAGCCAAGTCACACAATCTTCTCCGTTCCTAAGTCAACTACCTCCCAATTCAATGAACTCTATTTTGTAGCTGAAAACTATGGATGGCCAAGATGCAGTTGAATAAACCCTCAGGATGTAGTCAATGAATTGTTCAACTTTCTCTTAGGGCAAAATCGAGACGTCTGTCACATTGATTGCCGAACTTATCTGAGCTTTCATGCGTTGTTTATGATGGGAGAAGTTTTAAGTACTATTTTGTTTATGACGGGGAGAAGGCAGCTTGGGATTTCACTAAAGAGAGCAGGATCAACCTGGTCGTGATAAATCTGGGACATGTGATCAGCCCTCTCTTGCATCCTGCTCTCAATATCTCAGCAAGGTTCATGCCGAGCCTCGTCAAGGGTACTCATTTTGATGTTGATCTGTCATGCCTTCTGCCATGAGGTGAAATATGGTGAACAATCCATAGCCATCTAACCATAATCCCATCCTCTGTATGTGACAATAAACACAATCTGCACGTGATAAGTGATTCTCCTAATGAAGACCACTTCACCAATTCTGATTTCACAGAGTAATTGAGGCTTACATAATGCAGGACCTAAATTTCCCTTTGAGTATTTTGATTTTGTCGACGTCCAAGACGTTGCAGATGTCTATATTCTAGCTCTTGAAAACCCTTCCGCTAGTGGCAGATACTGTCCAGTAGGAGAAACCATTCACCGTCATGGCATCTTGAAGCTCCCGTGCAAACTTTGTTCTGCATTGTCCATCCCCGAAAGGTTAGTCCTAATTTTACTTCAACTTCACAAGAAAAGGTTCATTCTGTCTCATGACCAACACTAGAATCGGTCATATTTCGTTCTTATCGGCTTAGCCGGCATGCACGAATCCTTGGGAATGTATGCAGATGGGAAGATGACAGACATCTTGAGTTGGCTCATCGGGTATCAAGGGAAAAAGTGGAAGATTTGGGTGCCAGATTCACTCCTTTGAGGTCAGCCTACGAGACACCATCGAAAGCCTCATGGAGAAAGGCTTCCCTTTGGTTTGAGATTGTAACGCCCTCGTATGCACCTCCTCAAATGTCTTGGGTCACTTAAGGGCGATGTTCCAAACTGGTTGTCAACCCATTGATTTTTATCTTTCAATTAAGGCGCATACGAAAATGACTTACAACCTCAGACAAATATAACAACATGAATAGCTAGAAAGGAAATCAAGAATCATCACACGGCAAAAAGAAAGGGGGAAAAGGAAAGAGAGAGAAAGTGGGGCCTAAGGCCATTAATGTTTATTAATGATTTTCATTTTTTGTGAATAATATTTATGGGCAATTTGGTAATTTCACACAAGAGGTAGGTTAGTCACTTGGCATAAAGGTTGAGGGTATTTTGATCATTTGGTATTAAGGGCAGAATGGTAATTTTGCAAAGGGAAAAATGGTCATTTCAAGAAGAAGGGTAAAATCGTAAATTTATCTTTAAGGGGCAAAACGGTAAATACACCCAAGACTAGACGCAAATGATTTCGACACTATGATTTGACGGTTCGATTATTCTAGATAAATTTTTTTGACGACACTTCAGGATTTTCCAAATATCTCATCAAACCAAATAAATCGACTTTTAAAAATTATCTCTTAAGCATCGAAAATTCAATTTTATTTATTTTACAAACCTTGAAATTTCATGTTGTCATAGAGATTGGAGAAAGGGAAACCGTCCAGCTACATCAGTATACGCTTGCTGTGGACTTCAAAGCCATGTAATAAGGTTTCTTTAATGTTGCACCGTTTGGATAGGATACAATATATCACTCACTTTGTTTTACAAGGAGCAAAAATGCATTACTTTTGTACCCTTGAATCTAGGCATGATACACACAAATGAACCCGGGGAGGGAAACACTCAAAATCATAATCTATTTCTTAAATGAAACTGAGGTTGAGAGAGCCATTAGCAAACAAAAGAATATGTATGATTTGCTTACGGTTGAAAAGAAAAGTGAGATTGAGAGACCTCTGCATCCAAAAATGCATTTCTTGTCGAAAGAATTTGCAAGTGCATTCTTGGAGGATTTGCCACCAGTATTACCTCTAATAAGGGTATTGAACACCAAATCGATTTGCTTTCCCATTCTTCATTACCAAACAAACTGGCGTACCGACGCAATCTAGAGGAGACAAAGGAGTTGCAGAGACAAGTTGACGAACTTATCCACAAAGGCTATGTCCAAAAAAGTATGAGTCCACGTTTTATTCCAGCTTTACTTGTACCAAAGAAGGATGGTTCATTCATAATGTGCGTGGATAGCCGAGCCATTAACAACATCATCATTAAGTATAAGATACTTATACGTAGACTTGATGATATACTTGATAAATTGCATAGTTTTACGGTGTTTTTCAAAATAGATTTGCGAAATGATTATCATCAGATTTGAATGTGAAAAGGTGATGAATGAAAAATACCTTTCAATACTAAAGGAGGTCTCTATGAGTAGCTGGGGATACTATTCGGACTTTCTAATGATCTAAGTCCTTAGTCCTTATATTGGCCACTTTGTTGTTGTATACTTCGATCATAGAGCGAGAAAGAATATGCTTCACACGAGAAAGGCCAAGGAGGGTTGCCTTACGGCACAGGGGTAAAAAAAAAAAAAAAAAGAAACTGAGAGGAAGTAGAGGAAAAACGGAGGAGAGAGAAAAATGAGTTTTATTATTATTATTATTATTATTATTATTATTTTGGGGGTGATGTGGGGGATGATGTGGTGTGATCATCTCCAGAACAATAATAAAGAGGTCCAATAACTTAACGTCGCCTGGGTCAGAAGTCAATTTGAGCCATATGAAATATCAGAGCGTGCATTTTAGCGTAAATGCATGCTAAAATAAGGAGGGATGGGATAAAATTAGAAACTAAATCACGAGGCTCATCGTCCCCCCGAGAGAATCGATTCGGCGACGGAAGATGATTGCGGAAATGCCTTGTCCGTAGCCAAATCATCAAAACCTTGGTGATGACCGAATGTAAATGTTAACCTGCTGCCGATGGACGACAACTCTGGCGTCGGAATATCGCCCTCCAAGTAATGCAAAACTTGACGCATGCTCGGCCTCATCAACGGGTCCGAGTGGGAACACATCAACCCGAGTTTCAGCACCAACTCCATCTCTTCTTCCACAAACTCCGCCCCCAACTTCGGATCTCTTGCCTCCAGAATTGCACCTCTGTCCCAGCAAGAGAATACCCGTTCCACTAATATCGCATCCTCCGTGTCCCGAATCTCTGTCGGCCTTCTCCCGCATGCGACCTCGAGCAAAAACACTCCGAATGCGAACACGTCGGTGCCCCTAGATGCCTTGCCAGTTCGCATATGCTCAGGGGCGAGATAACCAAGCGTTCCTGCGACGTGAGTCGTTTGAGGGTCGGTTCCATGGTCATGTAATCTTGCAAGCCCAAAATCTCCGAGTCTTCCATTGAAATCAGCGTCTAGCAAGATGTTACTCGCCTTTATATCCCTGTGGATCACCACTTGCTCCCACCCTTCATGCAGATAAAGCAGCCCAGATGCCACTCCTCTGATCACCCTAAATCTTTGCCTCCAATTGAGGGTGACCTTTGTTTGGTTATAGAGGTACTTGTCCAGGCTCCCATTGGGCATGTAGTCGTAAACCAAGAGCAACTCCCCTTTCCGACGGCAGTAACCGAGGAGTGACACAATATTTCGGTGACGGAGCCGACCCATGCTGAGGATCTCCGCCACAAATTCTCTCATGCCTTGTCTCGACTCATGGGAGACCCTCTTTACTGCGATCTCTACTTTCGATGTCGTTAAGATTCCTCTATAGACCCGGCCAAACCCACCTTTCCCTAATAGCTCTTGGTTCCGGAATCCTTTCGTAGCAATGTAAAGATCTTTGTAGTGGAACCGGTGTGGGCCGTAATCCCTCTCCCAATCTTCGAGGACCTCAGCGAATTTCCGTCTCCTTCTCATCAGGTAAACTACGCTTAAGATCAGCATTGATATGACGAAAAGAACAACCCATGGTAGGGCAATAGTCAGCACTTTCGACGTCTCCTTTTTACCGATCCGAGGAAGCTCGGGAAGTTGGGACAGAGCAAGTGCCTGAGCCTCTCCATTTACCCTGAAGCTCCAACCCAGAACGTAGCTAGAAGTCACGATTATATCGGTCGATGACGAGAAGCCGACATACATTCTCTGGTTGATGATCGATGAGAGATCCCGCCTAAGAGAGAGAAGGGAAGTCTTCGGTTTTTGCACATTGCCCGGAGCCAATGTGACATCGATCCGCGTTTCAGTTGCATTGTAGTCCACCCAAACTTGCATTGCTTTGCCGCTGATTAGAGTCAAATTCTTGAACTCCCCACCATCTGCATAATACCCCGCTGTACGTGAGTATTCTGATGTCAACCCATTCAAGTCGATGCCAACATGATTGTCGTCAATGTCCCCAAACTCGAAGTTCTGGGTCGTGTCAAATTCCACCCCGAACACATGACTGGTGTCGTTGCCATTGTTATAGCCGAACATGCCGAGGTATTGGCCCGACAGGGACTCGGGGAGGCCTCTCTGGGGCGCGACCACGAAGGCAATCCCATGGCTACTCAGACTCGCGTATCGAGGTTGAATCGCGAAGACGAATGCGGTGGAGAAGGAGAAAACGGAGCCGTTCGGCGAGTTCTTGAACTGGATCGGCTCGGGATGGAAGGCATGGCCCGTCTCCTTTCTGGTGTAGTTGGTCAGCTTCAGGAGGCCATTGGAGGTGACCCCGGCAATCCCATCAAGGCTCAGATTGGCCGATTGGAAACCGCTGTACACAAAACTGGTCTCTTGCGCGTAAGCCAAAACTGGTTGCAGAGAGAGCACAGCAATAATGTTGAAGAACATGGCTCGAACTCGAAGTCTCCGTAGCAATTTAGCTGAAGAAGGATGCAATGCAATCACAAGGGGTGTAAAAGGCGAGAAGAATCTTTATCTTACGACGTCAAAGGAATGGCGTACAAATTTCGAAAATTTCTGCTCCACGTGAGTCCAGTGAATTGATGGATGTCTTGAACTTTCAATGGACGACTCCAAGAGTGTCCTGTTGATATGGCAAATAGGACTTCAAGGTGAGAAAGAGAGATCTTCGGTTTCATACAGCATTTACGGTCGCGATGACTCTGAATAAACAAATCCGCCGGATGAGGCCGTGAAGTTCGCAATCTGACCGCTTTGGACATTGCAAGAAGTGACAGACTTTTTGTAAAAGTTAACTCCGGGGAAGAGAAGATTGGAGGAAGGTGGGTGTGATAGAATCAAGAGGCCTGTTAATTTCCTTGCCCCAATAAAACAAACATGTATGTGATCGTGCCACTTGTAAGACATGTGGTCCATGGGAATATTGCAGGGAGGATAAACGCACATGGTGGGAGGATGAAGGACTCCGAAAGTCCACATTTCCGGTCGCCATTTCTTGACTGGTCTACGCATGGCCCATGAAGGTTCGTGGAAGAAGAAGAAGAAGAAGTTATTGTTCAAACGTTTTTGGTGCTGTAGTGGTGATAGAATCAGGCCGAAAGTCAACATTTACGGTCGCCATTTCTGGACTGGTCTACGCATGGTCCATGAAGGTTCGAGGAAAAAATTTCTCGGGTACACATAACAAGAGAAAGGGCATGGGCATATAGTACGAGAGAAGTTTATATATATATATATATATTAAGATTTCGATTAGTTTGAATGGCATGATTAGAAAAAATTGGAATTTAGGTAATTATAGGATAAAAAAGAAAGAAAGGATGGTGAGTAACACACAAATCCGTCCACATACCTACGGATCCCGTCATATGGTTTTAGAATGTACATGAAATTAACCGGATCAATCCCTCGTAATCCCTCCTAGTCATTTCCTTCCATCTTTTCTCCTCCATCCGAGCACGGTTATGTTTTTGGAACCCTTTTTCTTCCCTCCCAAACTCTTCTAACAAACATGATGGTGTCAGTGTAGGTTCGACTATTCATTTTGAAACTCCATTGCATGTCACAAGCTACGCTGTGTAATTCAAGAATAGGAACACGACAATTTCAGCCGTAATTTACAACCTTGTTCAAATCAGTGGCGCGAGAGAAATGGGGAAAGTATGACAAGATTTTTAAGGGTATATTGGAGATTTAAAGAAGAGAATTAGAACTCTCATCAATCATCATTGATGTGGGTTGTTTTAGTAATAGTAATGGATACGCGATGCGTAGAAAAAAAAAACAAATTACCCAGATTTTGCCTAGATAGACATAAACATAAATTTAAGGAGAATTACAAAAAAAGTCATTAACCTATTTTCAGTCTAAAACTTCTTTTTTTATTTATTTAGTTCTAAATCTTTTACAATTGTGCTATTTCAGTCTATCTACCGAATTTTGGTTGGTTGGCGTCAACGTGGACATTGGCCGATCGGCAATTGAATATTTTATTATTTTTTAATTTTTTTTAGTTTTATTTTTTTTCTTTTCTTTTTTCCCCAACCCCTCCCCTTCCTCAGTTGGTTGCCAAGGTTCGGTGACCGGCCAACCGCACCTCACCTAGCCATGGTGGGGGTCAACCTTGCCGTCATCGAGCGAGGCAGGGACGGCGAGGTGGAGCCCCACCATGACCGGGTCAGGCTAGACCTCACAAGCCTAGATCTAGGCTGGCAAGGTCAATCCTCTCTTAGTCATAATGAGGCTCAACCTCGCCGTCCTTGCCTTGCCCATCCATGGCACTTCTAACACACCTCTAGTTTTAGAGAGAGAGAGAGAGAGAGAGAGAGAGAGAGAGAGAGAGAGTCTTTGTGAGTGTGAAGGAGATGATGTGAGGTTGAGCCTCGCTCGACCATAGTGGGGCTCCACCTCGCCGTTGCTGCCTATCCTAACGACCGAGTGAGGCTTCGCCTACCTGGTTGAGAGCCTCGCTCGACCATGGTGCCTTTGGCTGGTCTCGGTGATCAGTTGAGAAAGGGGAGGGGTTGGGAAAAAAAGATAAAGATAAAGATAAAGATAAAATAAAAAATATAAAAAAATCATAAAAAGTCCAAAAAAATATCAAAACATTCAATCGCTGGTCAGTCGCCATTCACATTAGCGCCGGCTAACCAAAATTCGCCGAATGGGCTAAAATGGTGTAATTGCAAAAGGTTTAGGACTGAATCGGCCAAAAAAAATTTAGGACTGAATTGGCACAATTGTAATAGATTTAGGATTTTTTTGGTAATTTTCCCCACAAATCTATGTAGCTTAATTAGACCAATCTTAGATCATAAGTTCTAAGAGATGCGACCATGTATCAATTCTCTAGAATGTGAACGCGAAGTTGGCTTAGCATTATCCTTTAGTTGACTTTGCGGTGAATGTGTTAATAGGGTCTGCTATCTTTAGTTACTGTTGACACCTGATTTTTAATCATTTTTTTCTATTGCTAAAGTAATAAAAAATCCATAAAAATTCATAAAATTGAAAAATCAACTTTGGGGACCTTGGCCAAACCTAGGGAACCAATTTTGACCAAAAAATAATTTTCCATATTTTTTGTATTTTTAAATCTTTTTTTAGAAATTAGAAAATATTTAATAATAATAACGTTTGAGGCCATACAAATATGAATATTTAGTCGGCATTTTTAATTTTTAATTTTTTTTTCTTCATTTTCGCCAAATAAAATCTGCAAGAATTGATCTGAAATCGAGAATTACTTGATTGATCTCATTTTCAGGTTAATAAAAATTATAGAAAATGCATTTTGACTTTGTAATTCTTTTAATTTTCTCTTCATTCTGGCCAAGAGACTCCTGCGATTTTTTTTTTTCATGATCCTTTTAAAGGAAAGAGGTATAATCTCGCTTACTTCTCATTTTTCTGGAAAGAAACATGTATTTGTGTGTGTAGTAGTTTTACGCTATGATTGCTTGGGTCGGGCCTTGGCTCTGGTAATTGTCGTCAGCTCTTGTAAGATAATTGAAGGATTTCAATAGAATCTAGAGAAAAATGTTTTTCAATAGAATCTAGAGACAAATTTTAGGTTTTACTGATGCAGCACAAGTTTTCTAGGTATTATTTATGCTATGCAGAATTTTTTTTATTTACTAAAAAATTTGTATTTTGTCTTTTATAATACAAATTTATCTACCATTCTCATTTTAAAGTCAAATCCCTCAGGAGTAAATTATAAAAAAAAACTTAAGATATGCATGTCAGATTATATGATTTGCATTCTAGAATATTATAAAATTCAAAGGATCTCTTTTTCTAATAATGTGTGCTGTCTCGCTCATGCTTGATACTTGAAGCAACCTTTTTAAAAATGAAAGTAACATAATCGCGTCGACATCTTTTATGCTAATATTGCATATGAAATAGTGCATGGCAAACAGTATGTGATTATTATGAATTCAGCAATTTAAATTTTATGTGGACTAGTTAGTTCTACATCAACTAATTTCTTATCTCTTCCTATAAGGCAGAGAAGAGGATCCACTTTGCACAACTTCACTTCTATTTACGTGTTCTGTTGATTGTGCGGTGCTTAGGTTTTGCTTTTGGTCAAAGAGAAAACCTTAGGCCTCAATTTCAACTTTAGTGTTGTGAAGATGAAAGAAGCTGTCATACTTTTGCAGTGATAAAGGTAAAATAAGGAAGGTTTTGAAGGTGGAGCCCCTTCGAGATAGCTCGGGACACTTCTTTAATCTTAGTGTTCAGAATAAGCTCATGAATTTGGATGAGAGCATTTATATTTCTGTCACCAAGGCGGAATACACTGTCTTCATCTCGGCTTTCAATTTCATACTGCCACACCTCTTAAGTTGGCACACCTATGCAAACACAATAAAGCCAAATGATCCAAACAGAGCAAACAATGCTAAGTCACGATATAGTGGAGGACAAATATTAGTGGAGGATGGAGGAGATTATTTTAAAGGAAAAAGCATGGAGGAAAGCATCAGCATTAAAAAAAAAAGAGAGAAGACTTTGACTGGTGCACTTGAGAAAGGCTGGTAGCGTTGAATAAAAAAAAAGACCTATGAACAGTAAGCGGAGATTTCAAGGAGGCCATGCGAGAAGGGCAGCCCGAGGAGCAGCAGGTGGAGGTGCTGCTATGGGGATGATGACACTAAAGTAAGAGAGGAAAAATAAAAAAGAACAGGAGGGAGTTTTTTGGAGGAGGGGGGGTGGTCTTCTTCTTCTTTTCCCCTTCGGGTTTTGCGGTAGGATTTTGGCCAACATTTCCCCCATGGTCGAGCCGGCTGCAACTTTGCCGTCGTTGTTGCTACTACTCCTCCATCAGACATCAGGACAACTACTACATGTTGAAGAATGAGGATGTGATGTAGAGACTGAGAGGTAAAGGATGAAGAGTACGAAGAATAAAAGATGGAGTAATATACTCTGGAGCATTATATGTAGCTTTTGTATTCAGCTTTTCTTCATCTGAGAGCCTATGGTTCTCGTAAGCTTGATACAATTTATAGGAGAGCCCAACAACAAGAAAATAACAGAAGGCGCAAAAAACTAGAGAACAGACGTAATAGAAAAAGATTCCTTTTGGCGCCTCGTCACTACCAGGTCTGTTATGCTGTTTTCCCTTCTTTCTGTTTTGTTCGCTCAATGACAATTATATCCTTCTCTTCTTTTGTACCAGAGGTCTCAACATCCCCTCGCAAACTGGGTACGGGTGGACATCCCAGACCCAGTTTGGTTCGAAGCATAGAGTGATCAGGTCGAGACAGAGCTTTAGTAAAGATGTCAGCTAGCTGGTGTGAGCTGGGAACATACTGCACAAGTGGAAGTCGATCTCGATGTGTTTAGTGCGAGCATGTAACACAGGGTTAGCTGTGAGAGAGATGGCAGATTGGTTATCACAGAAGAGGATGGTAGGAGATTGGAGGGGGACACCAATGTCACGCAGGACAAAGCCAATCCAAGTGAGATCAGCTGTAGCAGATGCAAGGGCCCGATACTCAGCTTCAGTGGATGAACGAGAGACAGTGGATTGTTTCTTGGCAGACCATGAGATGAGGTTGGAGCCCAGATAAGTACAGAAACCAGAGGTAGACTGTCTGGTAGTAGGACATCCAGCCCAATCAGCGTCCGAAAAACCATAGAGGTGCATAGAACTGTGGGAATGAAGGAAGATACCCAGGGCTAGAGTACCCTTTACATACCTAAGGACACGCTTCAAGAGATGGAAGTCAGCAACAGTGGGGTGCTGCATTTTCTGACACAGAAGATTAGTGGCATAGGCAAGATCTGGGCGAGTAATGGTGAGATACTGAAGTCCTCCAACTAAGCTTCTGTATTCAAGAGGATTAGTGAGGTAGAGATGGTTTTCAGTAGTGTGGGGGGGTCGGATGGGCAGAGGAGTGGCTATAGGTTTGCATTCTAGCATGTGTGCACGGGTAAGGAGATCAATGGCATATTTGGTTTGGCAAAGGAAGAGATGAGTAGGGGTACGTTTAGCTTCTAGTCCCAGGAAGTAATGAAGTGGCCCGAGATCTTTCATGTGGAAGGATTTACTAAGGGATTGAATGAACTCAGCCAGTAGTGGGATTGAGCTTCCAGTGAGCACAATGTCATCAACATATAGGAGTAACAGAATAGTTTCTGCACCTTGGTGAAATATGAAGAGAGAAGGGTCGGTAGTGCTGCAAAAGAAGCCTGACTCAAGGAGGAAGTTGCTGATCTTCTCAAACCAAGCTCGTGGAGCCTGCCGCAGCCCATATAAAGACTTCTTGAGTAGGCATACATGGTGAGGAAAAGCAGGATCAATGAAGCCAGGAGGTTGTTCCATATATACAGACTCAGAGAGCTCACCATGTAGAAACGCATTTTTAACATCTAGCTGATGAATGGGCCAGTTTTTAACCATAGCTACTGACAGAACTATGCGAATTGTGGCTTGTTTAACCACAGGGCTGAATGTTTCAAGGAAATCTACTCCTTCTTCCTGGTGAAAGCCTTTAGCAACCAGCCGGGCCTTCAACCTGTCGAGGCTACCATTTGGTGCCAATTTGGTCTTAAAAACCCATTTGCACCCCACGATATTCATCTGAGCTGTTCTTGGAACTAATGTCCAAGTGTTGTTTATGTGCAAGGCATCCATTTCTTCAAGCATGGCCTGAGTCCAGCCCTTATGAGACAGAGCTGATTGAAGAGATTTGGGCTCAGTGGGAACATTATATGTAGTCAAACAAGCATACCTGGGATTGGGTTTAATAATGCCAGACTTTAGACGAGTCTGCATAGGGTGGTCAGAGGT
The DNA here is from genome assembly GCA_016432845.1 of Psidium guajava. NCBI lineage: Eukaryota > Viridiplantae > Streptophyta > Magnoliopsida > Myrtales > Myrtaceae > Psidium > Psidium guajava. The sequence goes on from CM028224.1 coordinate 38,846,172, forward strand.
GGTACAGCGGAGATGGGAAGAAGAACTTGGATGTTCTTGATGATCAACTGGAATGCTGTGAGCTACAGTGTCCAAATCAGAATGTCCTGGTGCCGCAGGATTAGAAGAGGGTTGTGACAGGGACGAAGACAACTCCTCAGCAATATAAGGGACATGAATTTGACCAACTTCCAGAGTGCGAGTTTCCTGTATCAGATCTGTAGTACAGGTAGAAGGATGTAGAGATGAGCTCGGCTGATCAGAATCCAAGAAGTTTACCTCATCAACCCATTTTCTATACAGAGAGGTGTAGTGAGGATAGTTGTTGTATAGTTTCTTGGTGAAGGGGAAGAGGGATTCATCAAATTTCACATTGCGGCTGACATATATTCTTCCAGTAGTAGGGACTAGGCAGCGATACCCCTTATGACGCTCACTATATCCCAAGAAGACACACGTGAGGGATCGAGGATCAAACTTATGTTGAGCATAGGGTCTGAGATAGGGATAGCAAGCACAGCCAAAAACCTTGAGATGATCATAGCTCGGTTTTTGATTAAACAGTCTACTGTGAGGAGAGTTCATCTGCAACTTGGGAGTCGGAAGCAGGTTAATGATGTAGTTGGCAGTTAAGAAAGAATCAACCCAGTACTGTAGTGGGATTCTAGCATGGTAAAGCATAGTCAGACCTAATTCAACCACATAACGATGTTTCCTTTCAGATATTCCATTTTGTGCAGGGGTGTAAGGGCATGACAGATATTGTTTAATGCCACATGTTGCAAGATGATTCTGGAACCGGGTACTAGTAAATTCACCTCCACCATCACATTGAAACACTTTGATTTTATGATCAAATTGGTTTTCCACATAGGTCTGAAAAGTAAGAAAAACTTCATAAAAATCAGACTTCAACTTGAGTGGATAAAGCCAGCTATATCGAGAAAAACTATCCACAAAGATAACATAAAACTTGAAACCCTGACAAGAAGTTACTGGTGATGGACCCCAGATGTCACAATGTATCCTTTCAAGAGAGACTTTAGTTGCAGAGTCAGAAAGATTAAAGGGTAATGCTGCACTTTTGATAAGTGGACAGCTAGCACACGCAGGTGAGGATTTCTTATTGCAGCTGATCAACTGTTGTTTCTGAAGATGCTTCAAGGTCTGAGAGCTAGTATGGGCAAGCCGTTGATGCCATATGGCTTCTTCAACTCCCTTATGCCTCTGTGTAAGAAGAGCCTCAATTTCTTGTTGATTCTCTCGGTAAAGACCCCCAACCTTCCTTCCGAGCATCACTGTGGTGTTGGTCCGAGTGTCCTTTACACAAACACCAAGATTGTCAAACACAAAGGCACATGGAAAGTCATTGGTCAGTTTAGACACTGAGAGGAGATTCTTCTTGATGTCAGGAACCACCAGAACATCATTTAGAGGTAGCTCATCAAGTCCAGAATGTAAGAACGCATTCCCAGTGTACGTAATGGGAAGGCATGATCCATTTCCTATCATGACTGTATCATTTCCTATATACTTTGAGAGGTTATGAAGTATACCAGAATTGGCAGTGATATGAGCTGTGGCTCCTGTGTCAGGATACCATTCGCTGCCTGCAGGGTCCTCTAGGTGCATAGCTGCGAGAGCTTGAGGAACAGCTTCATCTTGGTATGAGTTGTCGAAGCGATACCAACAGTGGAGAGCTTCATGCCCTAGTCGTTTACAGATTTGACAGGCTACACGAATTCCATCAGCTGCTTTCTCAACCTGCATAGGCTTATAAGTAGCTGAGTTTGGATAGTTAGTGATCTCTTGCTGCCTTTGAGTTGAACCTGCATAAGGTCGAAAACCGGGGGCAGTACTGTAGTTGTTGATTTGAGCTTTAAAGTGATGACCCTCCTGATCGTGGTGCAGACCAAATGGTCTATGATTTTGACTCCTTCCCTGAAAATTATGGCCACGACCTCGAGTAGAGAGAAAACTACCTCTGCCATAGTTACGTCCTCCTCTGAAACTACCACCTCTAAAACTGCCTCTTTGTCCCATAAAGGCTAGATCAGGTTGATTCAGTTCTCTGCCGAAAGAGCCTTTTGGTTCCATTTCTATATTTCTTTCACCATAATAAGCCAAGTTAGGATTAAAAGAACTCGAGGAGTAGTTTTGTAGCCTTGTTTCAAACCTCTCTAGCTGTGAAATTACCTCATCATAGTCAGGCTGAGGTTTTAAGCAATACATGGTGGTTTTAAAATTTTCATACTCCGAACTCAGACCTTCCAGAACTCCAAAGACTTTGGTTATTTCATCAACTGGTTTCCCTATTGCGTTTAACTGATCGCAAATCATTTTGTATTCCCTAAGGTACTCAGTGAGTTGTCTACCTCGTTTCTGGCATCCCTGAAGTTTCCCCCTCAGTTCAAACTCTCTAGCCACAGATTTTTGTGTGAAACGATTCAGTAGAGTCTGCCATACCTCATGTGATGTTTCCAGGCTGATGATAAGTCCAAGGATATTCTCAGACACGGCACCACTGATCCATGAAGACACCAGCTGATCAGTTTTCATCCAATCAGTGTAATCGGGGTTGATTTCTGCAGGTTCCTGAGCATTTCCTTGTAATGTTTTAGGTGGTGGTGGAGTGTCTCCACTGATGAAGCCGAAAAGATCTTGGCTGCGAAGAAATCTGCAGAGCTGAGCTTGCCAGAGAAGAAAGTTATCTTCAGCAAGCTTGATTGTAACAAAATTGGAAATATGAACATGAATAGGGAAGGGATATTTCGATGGTCGTGCTGCCATTGTGGTATTCAGAGGATGAAGTCAGAATGCACAGATGAGGCTCTCAGAGAGATGGCTCTGATACCATGTTGAAGAATGAGGATGTGATGTAGAGACTGAGAGGTAAAGGATGAAGAGTACAAAGAATAAAAGATGGAGTAATATACTCTGGAGCATTATATGTAGCTTTTGTATTCAGCTTTTCTTCATCTGAGAGCCTATGGTTCTCGTAAGCTTGATACAATTTATAGGAGAGCCCAACAACAAGAAAATAACAGAAGGCGCAAAAAACTAGAGAACAGACGTAACAGAAAAAGATTCCTTTTGGCGCCTCGTCACTACCAGGTCTGTTATGCTGTTTTCCCTTCTTTCTGTTTTGTTCGCTCAATGACAATTATATCCTTCTCTTCTTTTGTACCAGAGGTCTCAACACTACAGCCGTCGTCTAGCCTTTACCCGTTGTCGCCTCGGTCCATCATCCTCCGACTGGTATTGCCGTCGTGGTCCTCGCATCATCCAGCCGTCTTCACCCCCTGTTCGTCATCGTATCGGTTCGTCACCTACTAGTCGCACCTCCTCCTCCTTCCCTTTCCGCTCGCACCGCCACCTCCAGTCGCTGCTCCGCCACCTTGCTCCAGTTTACCCCACCGCCGCTCCTCCACTTCGTCGTAGTCGTCCAGTCGAACCACCATTTCAATTCCACCGTCCGACGCCATCACCATTAACCGCCGTACAGCCAAGCTTTCATTGTCCACGCTCACCCGCACCCACGTTGTCACCTCCTCGATGGGGATTTTTGGTGAACGTAAACGTGGTTGCCGAAACGAGTCTCCTCGGGTGGAAGTGGCAGAGGGCTCTCTCTCCGGGTCTCTCTCTCGGGGCTCCTCGATTTTTTTCTTCTTCTCCCGGTATTTCCCAGTTAGGCTCGACGACCAATCCATCGAGAGGGCGTTCATTCAGTTTGGGGAGACGCTCGAATCGAAGATCCGTTTGCCGCAGGAAGAACCCAGATCTGTCTGCGATTGGAATTGAACCTCGGTCTGTCTTGACTTAATTTGATCTGTTTGTGTTATTTGATACCTTGTTCTCTCCGTGTTTCGCCAAAAAATTTTCATTCTACTTTGACTCGATCGTCAATGATCGCGAGATCGGGTGTGCGAGGCGACTGAGACCGTGAATGAGGTAGCGAGAGTCCTAGAGAGGGGACGAAATCCACGAAGAATGGGCGTTGATTTCACTACGAACCGTCCTTGCCCGTGAGTTCATTCAAGTCGGAGGTCGTTATTCGCCCATGAACTCAAACATACGCAAGTTCGAGCAAACCCTCGCTGTAAGAAGAACGGGAAGCTGGTTTGACTTCATATGGGCCTGTTGAAAGGAATGGGCTGATTCAGGTTTGAATGTTTTAGGCCATCCGAGTTTTGGTTTGATTTAATTGAAAGAAGAATGGTAAGTGGGCTGTTATGTGAAAATGCAGAGAGGACCTAGGCCCAAACCTAGTCCTGCGCTCATAGGCTTGGTTCTCCCTTTAGGCCCAGCTCCGTTTGGAATTTAAGCCATAAGGGCCTAGACTCGGATTTTCTTGGGCCGAATCGTCAGACCCGGTTTCCTCCGTATTATTTTTATTGCTAAATTAATAGGTAATCATAAAATATAATAACTAAATTAAAAAAAAATAGTGAAAATAGTTAGGAAACGCCATTACTAACATATCGTGCTTAAATATGCCTTAATATGCTTGATTTTTGTTCGTCCATTGTATTCAATTTACATGACTTAGATTTAGTTTCGCATGTGAATATGAATCGTGCCGTAATGCCTATTTCAATAGATGAGTTATCGAGGCAGTCAGTATGATTCCAAAAATGCTCGTTTCATCCCTTGATTTTCTGAACTTCGCTAACTAGTGACTTTAAGTGGATGCATGTACACATTCGCAACGCAAAAATTGATATCCCAATGTGACATCCCGATTTTTCTCGCCTAATTAATTAAGAATGACAGTTATATTAGAATCAATTTATTTGACTTAGAAATTTACTATGTTAAGTAAATTTTAGAGTCGGTGATGTGAGAATAATTTCTCGGATGAGGAGTGACAATACAAAGGGGACACCCTAAAAATGTTAATTGAGTTACTAATTAAATTATTGAGACAACTATAGTCAATTTATTTTTACTATGGTCAATTTATTTTTACCATAGTCTAAACTAAGGTTAATAGACATAATATACATAATTAAGCTTGTGGGGGACAAAATGGAACTTTTATTCCCCAAATTCATGGCCGGCCAACATAGGAAAGCATTGAAGAAATTGGTGTGGACCAATTCATGATTTCAATTCCATGATATTGTCCCATATTTATTATTCTTTGGACCAATTTCATGATTTTGTCCCAACATAATTATGACTCCCCAATTAATTACTAAACCCATTATCTTTCCACTCTTTCAAGAACACGCTCTCTCTCATTCATTCTGAATCAAAAACAAATTTCACACCACAAATTACTTTCAAAGAAGATTAAGGAAGATCAAGGGTGATTTTTCTCAAAGATTGAAGTGTTCTTGGCATTTGAGGCAAGTTTAACATCTTTCTATTACACTTTTATGATTCAAAGTTTGCTAGGCTTGATTTATTTGGAGCATGATATGAAAATGGATGTGTGAATGATAAATTTCGTGCTCATGTGGAGAGAAAATGGCCAAATGGTTGGGTTGAGCAAGCTGCCCTGAAAAGAGATAATTCCTACCCCTCTGTTTTGCTATTTTCGTACTGGTGTATATAGACTCCAAAAGACTAAGATCAAAACACGAAAAATGATTCTAACATCTTGAACTGTGTCATATAATTTTTTTGGGAATTTTTGAAGTCCATTTGGTCAGTCTAAAGGTCTTACTTAAACACGGGTCTGATCTGTACTAATCTGTAGCTACCCTTGGCTCCTGTTTTCACTATTTTTGTACCACTCTTTGTGGACTCCAAAAGATCGAGAACAAAACACGAAAGTTGGTCCTAACATGCTAAGCTACAACATATATTAAATTTGGAATTTTGGGATAAACTAAGTTGGCATTAAGATCATACTTTGAACTAAGTGTGTTCTGTTTCTGGGTTTGAAAATCTATTTCTGATCTAACCTTTGAAGATTAATATTTTCATATCTCTTCTTGTGGACATGTATAACTCCAGAAAAAAAACATGAAAGTTGGTCCTAACATACTAAGCTACAACGTATATTAAATTTGGAATTTTTGGGATAAACTAAGTTGGAATTAAGATCATACTTTGAACTAAGTGTGTTCTGTTTCTGGGTTTGAAAATCTATTTCTGATCTAACCTTTGAAGATTAATATTTTCGTATCTCTTCTTGTGGACATGTATAACTCCAGAACAAAACACGAAAGTTGGTCCTAACATACTAAGCTACAACATATATTAAATTTGGAATTTTTGGGATAATCTAAGTTGGCATTAAGATCATACTTTGTACTTAAGTGTGTTCTGTTTCTGGGTTTGAAAATCTATTTCTGATCTAACCTTTGAAGATTAATATTTTCGTATCTCTTCTTGTGGACATGTATAACTCCAGAACAAAACACGAAAGTTGGTCCTAACATACTAAGCTACAACATATATTAAATTTGGAATTTTTGGGATAATCTAAGTTGGCATTAAGATCATACTTTGTACTAAGTGTGTTCTGTTTCTAGGTTTGAAAATCTATTTCTGATCTAACCTTTGAAGATTAATATTTTCGTATCTCTTCTTGTGGACATGTATAACTCCAGAACAAAACACGAAAGTTGGTCCTAACATACTAAGCTACAACATATATTAAATTTGGAATTTTTGGGATAAACTAAGTTGGCATTAAGATCATACTTTGTACTAAATGTGTTCTGTTTCTGGGTTTGAAAATCTATTTCTGATCTAACCTTTGAAGATTAATATTTTCATATCTCTTCTTGTGGACATGTATAACTCCAGAACAAAACACGAAAGTTGGTCCTAACATACTAAGCTACAACATATATTAAATTTGGAATTTTTGGGATAGTCTAAGTTGGCATTAAGATCATACTTTGTACTAAGTGTGTCCTGTTTCTGGGTTTGAAAATCTATTTCTGATCTAACCTTTGAAGATTAATATTTTCGTATCTCTTCTTGTGGACATGTATAACTCCAGAACAAAACACGAAAGTTGGTCCTAACATACTAAGCTACAACATATATTAAATTTGGAATTTTTGGGATAATCTAAGTTGGCATTAAGATCATAATTTGTACTAAGTGTGTTCTGTTTCTGGGTTTGAAAATCTATTTCTGATCTAACCTTTGAAGATTAATATTTTCGTATCTCTTCTTGTGGACATGTATAACTCCAGAACAAAACACGAAAGTTGGTCCTAACATACTAAGCTACAACATATATTAAATTTGGAATTTTTGGGATAATCTAAGTTGGCATTAAGCTCATACTTTGTACTTAAGTGTGTTCTGTTTCTGGGTTTGAAAATCTATTTCTGATCTAACCTTTGAAGATTAATATTTTCGTATCTCTTCTTGTGGACATGTATAACTCCAGAACAAAACACGAAAGTTGGTCCTAACATACTAAGCTACAACATATATTAAATTTGGAATTTTTGGGATAATCTAAGTTGGCATTAAGATCATACTTTGTACTAAGTGTGTTCTGTTTCTAGGTTTGAAAATCTATTTCTGATCTAACCTTTGAAGATTAATATTTTCGTATCTCTTCTTGTGGACATGTATAACTCCAGAACAAAACACGAAAGTTGGTCCTAACATACTAAGCTACAACATATATTAAATTTGGAATTTTTGGGATAATCTAAGTTGGCATTAAGATCATACTTTGTACTAAGTGTGTTCTGTTTCTGGGTTTGAAAATCTATTTCTGATCTAACCTTTGAAGATTAATATTTTCGTATCTCTTCTTGTGGACATGTATAACTCCAGAACAAAACACGAAAGTTGGTCCTAACATACTAAGCTACAACATATATTAAATTTGGAATTTTTGGGATAATCTAAGTTGGCATTAAGATCATAATTTGTACTAAGTGTGTTCTGTTTCTGGGTTTGAAAATCTATTTCTGATCTAACCTTTGAAGATTAATATTTTCGTATCTCTTCTTGTGGACATGTATAACTCCAGAACAAAACACGAAAGTTGGTCCTAACATACTAAGCTACAACATATATTAAATTTGGAATTTTTGGGATAATCTAAGTTGGCATTAAGATCATACTTTGTACTAAGTGTGTCCTGTTTCTGGGTTTGAAAATCTATTTCTGATCTAACCTTTGAAGATTAATATTTTCGTATCTCTTCTTGTGGACATGTATAACTCCAGAACAAAACACGAAAGTTGGTCCTAACATACTAAGCTACAACATATATTAAATTTGGAATTTTTGGGATAATCTAAGTTGGCATTAAGATCATAATTTGTACTAAGTGTGTTCTGTTTCTGGGTTTGAAAATCTATTTCTGATCTAACCTTTGAAGATTAATATTTTCGTATCTCTTCTTGTGGACATGTATAACTCCAGAACAAAACACGAAAGTTGGTCCTAACATACTAAGCTACAACATATATTAAATTTGGAATTTTTGGGATAATCTAAGTTGGCATTAAGATCATACTTTGTACTTAAGTGTGTTCTGTTTCTGGGTTTGAAAATCTATTTCTGATCTAACCTTTGAAGATTAATATTTTCGTATCTCTTCTTGTGGACATGTATAACTCCAGAACAAAACACGAAAGTTGGTCCTAACATACTAAGCTACAACATATATTAAATTTGGAATTTTTGGGATAATCTAAGTTGGCATTAAGATCATAATTTGTACTAAGTGTGTTCTGTTTCTGGGTTTGAAAATCTATTTCTGATCTAACCTTTGAAGATTAATATTTTCGTATCTCTTCTTGTGGACATGTATAACTCCAGAACAAAACACGAAAGTTGGTCCTAACATACTAAGCTACAACATATATTAAATTTGGAATTTTTGGGATAATCTAAGTTGGCATTAAGATCATACTTTGTACTAAGTGTGTCCTGTTTCTGGGTTTGAAAATCTATTTCTGATCTAACCTTTGAAGATTAATATTTTCGTATCTCTTCTTGTGGACATGTATAACTCCAGAACAAAACACGAAAGTTGGTCCTAACATACTAAGCTACAACATATATTAAATTTGGAATTTTTGGGATAATCTAAGTTGGCATTAAGATCATACTTTGTACTAAGTGTGTCCTGTTTCTGGGTTTGAAAATCTATTTCTGATCTAACCTTTGAAGATTAATATTTTCGTATCTCTTCTTGTGGACATGTATAACTCCAGAACAAAACACGAAAGTTGGTCCTAACATACTAAGCTACAACATATATTAAATTTGGAATTTTTGGGATAATCTAAGTTGGCATTAAGATCATAATTTGTACTAAGTGTGTTCTGTTTCTGGGTTTGAAAATCTATTTCTGATCTAACCTTTGAAGATTAATATTTTCGTATCTCTTCTTGTGGACATGTATAACTCCAGAACAAAACACGAAAGTTGGTCCTAACATACTAAGCTACAACATATATTAAATTTGGAATTTTTGGGATAATCTAAGTTAGCATTGAGATCATATTTTGAACTAAGTGTGTTCTGTTTCTGGGTCTGGAAATTGGTGCTATTTCTACGAGTTTGAGTGAAAAATATAAAATGATCTAACTGAGGGTCTGGTCACGAAAGCTTTAGATCTGGATCTTCACTACCACATAATAAAATTTGGTGATTTTTGGGATTGATTTACTTGGGTAAATGTTCAAGTTTCGTTCAGTGTGCGAATCTGTTTCTAGAGATGTCATTCACGAAAATTGGGTGAAACACTTTGATCCGTAGGTTTGATGCTCAAGAGCTTAAAATGAAAGTTGATCCTCACTGAGTGAACTACTATTTGGTAAATTTTGGGAATTTTATGATTTTAATTAATATGTTAATCGCGGTGATTAACTGGGTCTAAATCTGCCCCGATTTCAGTAATAAGATGAATTGAATTGTAATGTGAGAAAATGTTACTGTGAATGCCAAATGATGAGAAATTGAGTGAATTGCATATTACATGATCATATGGCATACCATTTAATCACATGTGTGCATTGATCATGGAGGAAAAAAAAAGTTGAAAAGAAAATTCCCATCGGACAGCGTACCGATGGAGCCCCAGGTGTTTGGGAAGCCCCTATTGTGTAATCAGGGTAGCCCCTGCTGTGTGATCAGGGAAGCCTCCGGAGTGGAGATGCCCAAGTGTGGAAATCTTGGTAGTGCCATGCGCGAATGTCGAGGAGGAATTCGTGGGCCTTGGCAAGGAATTCTGTTGAATTGTGAACAGAAAGATGAATTAAAGATGAGATAAATGCATAACTGCACATTTATGTATGCATGGCATTTTCATCTGTGTGCATTTTATTCCCGCTGTGATTGCCTGTTGATTGAGCTAATGTTATAAGTTTAGTGAATAAATCGAAAGAATATAAAGCTAAATTGCTAATTGTGTAAAAAGGTATGTCTTGGATAAATTAACGTCTAGTGATAATTGAATTGTATTTGTAATATTTGGATGTTTTATTTGCTGAGCGTTGGCTCACTCTTGTTGACCAACACGTTTCAGATAATTAGACGTGGTGGGGTGCCCGAGGAGATCCTGTTATAAATATGTTATCAAAGGCCATCTACCGGTTTGGGCCTTTTTCTTCTTGTGCTTGATATATCCGTCAGGACGACCGGATATTGGTATTCTGGTAGAAAGGAGTTGACCCTTTCTGTGTAGCCTAACAGAAGGCTAGTATTTTCTTGTATGCCTTAGGTGTTTATTTTCGGATATGGCTAATGTATGAAATTGAACTAGTTAAAGTTTAATGAATGTGGTATTTTGAAATTATGTAAATCTTCCGCTTGCGTTAATGTAACTGGAACATTAAGATAATGGAAGCGCGTTTCGTCACACCCAAGGTGGAAATCAACGGTCATGTTCATGGAGGCGATAGCCCATTGAGGATTCACAGTTTAACGATGACGGATTAAAAGCTGGCTCCAAAAATCACTAAACAACAAAAGGAAGCTAAGTGTATTATTATTATTATTATTATTATTATTTGATTATTTGTTAACATCATTATTATTATTATCATTGTTATTATATTTATTATTATCATCATTATCATTAAATGAACGTAGTCTCATTTTTCATAATTCTTATCTTTACATTATTATATCATAATCACTTCTTTTATATTTGTTCTATATATTTATATTCATTAATCACATATTATTATTATTATTATTATTATTATTATCATTAAATGAACGTAGATTTTTCATACTTTCCCCACTTTTCCCTATATTTTTTTATGTCAGGTAAAAGGAAGACTTCACATCAACGACGAGTTTCATGGGGGTGCAAAATCGGCCCAGACAAGCTCCTAAGCTATCCACCGATTTCCAGCTGATCTGTGACTAAAAGTCCCTCTTAATTCAAAAGAGACTCTCTATATTGGGAACACAGAGAGCGAAAATCAATTATAGAAATCCCTCCCAAAAAAAATGGGAGATAAGTGATCTTTTCACTCTTCTGGTTTTAAGTGCAGATTAATGTAGACTTTGAGCACTGACACTTCACTCTATTTGCATGTCAGGCAGCCGCAGCCCTATATCAACGGTCAATCCTACTAAAGCATAAAATTGGCTTGAAGGAGTCCCTAAGCGCGCACAAATTTCGAATTGTTGAATCAATTTGTTGTAATTTATTTTTAAGAACTCAAACCCCAGAATGGAGAGGCAAAACACATCCACTGGAGGTCATTTAAATACCTGCACCATAAATCCCAAAGGGAAGAGCCAAGCCAATGCTTAGCCTCCCATTAGAGGTTTTTACTTACAGTAGTTTAAATACCTGCAACTTAAATACCTGTACCTTAAATCCCAAAGGGAAGAGCCAAGCCAATGATTAGCCTCCCATTGGAGGTTTTTACTTACAGTAGTTTAAATACCTGCAACTTAAATACCTGTACCTTAAATCCCAAAGGGAAGAGCCAAGCCAATGCTTAGCCTCCCATTGGAGGTTTTTACTTACAGTAGTTTAAATACCTGCAACTTAAATACCTGTACCTTAAATCCCAAAGGGAAGAGCCAAGCCAATGCTTAGCCTCCCATTGGAGGTTTTTACTTACAGTAGTTTAAATACCTGCAACTTAAATACATGTACCTTAAATCCCAAAGGGAAGAGCCAAGCCAATGCTTAGCCTCCCATTGGAGGTTTTTACTTACAGTAGTTTAAATACCTGCAATTTAAATACCTGTACCTTAAATCCCAAAGGGAAGAGCCAAGCCAATGCTTAGCCTCCCATTGGAGGTTTTTACTCACAGTAGTTTAAATACCTGCAACTTAAATACTTGTACCTTAAATCCCATAGGGAAGAGCCAAGCCAATACTAGGCCTCCCATTGGAGGTGTTTATTCACTGTCATGTACTTCCTATAATTTAATTCTTGAATCATCAGACCCAAAAAATGAGTAAGTCGTAATACTGCACAGAAGTCGTTAACACACTCCCTCTGTCGGCTTCAGGGAATTTTAAACACTTAAAAAATATAATAAATAAAAAATATATACCATCCATGCATCCTATTCAAAAGGTGAAAACACAAAAGAGAATACCCTACTAGAGCCTTAGGAATAAACCAAGCCTGAGTTGCCAAATTAGGATATCCATGAAATTAAGGTACCGAAAGGGCATTAGTTTTAATTAACTAGTGTAACCAAGTCCCCGAACTCATAATCTCTGGTTTGTAGGAATAAATTAGTTCTCCTGCTAATTTATTTAGGTTTCTAATCGACCTACCAAGAACGATTAGTGGCGACTCCAAAATTTTAAAACCATTTGAATAAAAACCAAAGTTGCGATTCGGTAGAACTTGAGAGGGTCCGCGTTAGGTTAATCTATCTAATCTAATTAACTTAATAATTCGTTAACCCTTTAGAAATAAAAAAAAAAAATTTAGAGGGTCGCGACAGTCACCATTAAATGGTGAGGTGGTGCTGATATGGCATCCTAAGCTGCTTTTGAGTTTTATTTAACCAATAAAATACTGAGAAAATACATATTTTTAGAGACAGAGAAAACAAAATGAAAGAAGTTTGCGCTTTGCACTAAAAAATGAAGAAGAAAGGGGCACGTTGTCCCCAGCAAAAACCAAGGCCGCTTGCAAGGGCCGGCTACCATAGTCCGATGGTGGCTAGGGTGGCTATAACCAGGGTGATGGTTGGTTGGGCTAGTGCGATCCAAGGTTAGCCAAATATTGCTAGTGTCGTGCAACCCTAGCAATGATTGACTCGAGGTTGCTCGACCCACTTCAGCCGGCCAACTCTCTTTATCTCTCTCTCTGACCTTCACTTGCTATCATTGTGGCCTTGTGTACTTCGATTGGAGGCATCAATGGCCATGATGCGTGCAGCCAAGGCCTACAGCGCTCAATAACCCGCGGTGCCTGAGCAGAGCTGCTGCCATTTCCCCTTCTTCTTCTCCCTCTCCGGGTTTTAGAAATTGTATGTTATTTTCTAATATTGTAGCTCAGTCTATTCTCACGGCGCTACTATGGCGGTCTACACCAACAATTCATGTGCACTTCTAACATGAAGACTAATTTGAACATAATAAATGTAGTTCAGGGACCATATTGGCCGCAAAAAAATAAATGAAGGAAACTGAATAAACTAAAAGAGAGATATCATTATCCCAAAATTCATTCTATACAAAACGGCCGCCACCGAACTTATTGACTCTCTTGCACTGTTTGCTCTCGATTTTATGTCGGTCTAATTTATTTAATAATCTAATAAACATGACGCACATAATCTCTGAACAACAATGCTTGCTTGTTTTGAACCTGAAATATTGATGATACGAGAAATGCTTACTTTAGGGAGTCCCCAACTTTGAACACAAAAAGAAGAAAGGATTTGACGGTTCTGCCCCTATAAATTCACTTGCTTCCTCGGCATGACTTGCCCTTCATGCAGAGCAACATAGTAAGAAGAAGTTCATTTTCATGTTCTCATTTTCCAGAAACAGGATGAACTAGTCATCCGGTTTCTTCGCAGATAATTTCGTGGGTTATGGAAGGTCCGCCATTGGCAACGAGAATAACAGGCCGTCGCCCTCTCATTATTCTAATGGAAACGAGCCATCGGATTATCTCACGGGACTCCATGGACGGAACTGACGTTCCTTCCCGGTTTCTCCCTTCATCTTGGCATCAGTCAGGAAAGGAGGTCGCCACGCAAGTCTTAGCATTTGTTTAGGTAGCAAAAGCGACAAGTGTTGTTATCTGGTCGGTGATGGGTATCTGTCAGGAACAACAGTGGAATAATAGACTTTTGTAGGAAGTAATTATTTCTGTCTACGTGGCTTATGAATAAAATAGGGATAGGTGATTCGGTTTGGTGGAAAAATTTAATGGGTTCAAACCTAAAGATCTAGATAAAATAAGGATGTCCACCTGCAAAAGGGTTCTTAGCAACCTCTCAGACGTTCTTGCTGCAAAGAAATATATATGCCTACATAAATAAATATAGGAAGGGCCATGATGGAATCAACAATGGTAGGAATTAATTAACTTTGCCCATTGCTAGGAATAGCTAATTAGGTTTGATGGAAAAATCAGTGGATTGAAACATGTTGATACCGAAAAGTTGTCCCTTAATGATTCGGTATCTTGAAAATGACATATCATGTGGAAAGATTTCACTAATAGATCCCGAAATGCGGTAACAAGAAAACGACATACTGAATAACAAGATAATGTTTTTTGTATAAGGAAAGTTTAAAAGAAAGTACAAAGAGATACCGAATGGAGGACACTGCGCGTGAATTTGGTAAATCTCAAGCATGTGATGTGGGTATTATATCCCGAAATTCCAAGAATATGGAGCAAAAATCATGTGCTCGAACAAGTTTTTGGAAGTTAATGGATGTTATTCAAGAATGATTCAACCGACCATGCGGTTACAAGTAGAATTAGAAAATGTTCCGATTTCCATGGACAAGTTATGAGAATCATGGGTTGAGAAGAGATGAGTAGTGGCGCTAAAATTCAAAGGTTTGAAATTAAAGAATAACTGCCAAAGTAGCTGAAAATGCAAGGCGAATAAGTATCCCAAAAAAAAAATGAGAAAGGAGCTCGGACACACATAAAAAGAAAATGCTCTGTTGCTTTTGAGTTTTCATTACCACTTGCAGTTTAATTTTCCTACACTTTCTATTCCTTGTACCTTTAAATTCTAGCAATTTATTCCCCCTTTACAGCAAGTAGGAGTACTGTAATAGTAGATTGTTCAACTTTCGAAGTATCTCCTCACTTAGATTTTTCATTAGAACAGAGGCATAGAACCCATATTAATAAAAATCAAAAAGCGAGTTTCGGTGAAACATATTTCCTATACAAATCGCACGAACAAAACCTAATGATTTAGATAAAATAAGAATATTTACAATCACACTTTTTGCAAGAATATATATGTATTTTATAAGTTACATGGGGTGCGTTTGTTTTAAGGAAAACTCAAGATTTAAAAAACATTCTTCGAAGAATGATATGTTATATCGTTTAAAAAAATTAGTCAATCCATCTTGATCGGTGGTTGGTTATAATTTCCCCAGAAGAAAATCTTTCATGCGCAAACCTACATTTGCCATGTCAACTATGGAAATAATTAAAGAACTGATGATGAATACTAGGAGAGCTGGGGTTTCATTGTTAGGATGTGATTTATAGTATATGAGCCAATGATAATTGATTGTTTACACAATGTTATCATTGTTATGTCATGTATTTGTCACTCAACATACTTTTTCTCTTATGAGAAAGGTTGACGTGATAAAAAGAAAAAAGAATTGATGAATCAAATTCATATTAATCTAGTGCATCCAATACAGCTCGAGAGAGTTCCTAGGCCACTACTTGGTATCTAAGTTAAAGCAAGACATAGCAGGAAGCATCTCATGTTTGATCAACAATAGCTTAACAAAGTCGCCGAACTACCAGCTATTCCAAGAGTTCAAGCTCTTTGATGAATGCGTGGTTTTATCTCTAATTATTCTAATACTCCTCCTTACGCTTAGTATGACCTTTTTACTTAGTACTAGGCTTGGAAATATATTATTAAGGATGCAAATAGAGGCCTCTCATGACCTCCTACTCTGATACCACGCTAGAAAATTCAATTCAAAAACTTAAGCTGACAATGGAGGGAGACCATCCAGATATAAAGAGTATTTAGGACTTATTTACAACTGTGTTGGGACGACAACAATAACTTTAACACACACCTCCTCTATAAGGGGTACATAAAAATTGACTAATGGGGTGGTTCCACATACAAGAAAGAAATAACATTAACTCTGATATCATGTGAGATTTTGTGTGACCATTATCAATTGTGTCAAAAATTTAAACTATTGGATGAAGGCATAGTTTAATAATCATTTATTTTAATATCCGAAATTAACCATCGTACTATGCATGAAGATTATATATATATGAAGAGAGATTTCAAACTCGGCAACGAGGAAATTAATCAGTGAACTCTCCTAGTACATATCCATAATGCGGTACATTGGTCAAACGTGGCTGGTTTTCTTTTATAATGCGGAGTGACATCACATCTCCCACTTCCATCTGAATCTTTGGGATATACTGGAAGTTTCGAAAGCAACCACTCCCATCAATAATTCGTGAAGAAAATGTCCTCTCCGCCAACGTAAGCGGCGGAGCCATGCGGATCGTGAGACCTGATGAGATTATTGCCAACAGTTTGCTTGGAATAATGCCAAATAAAAGTGCAAAATGTGAAATTTTGCCGAACTATTATTAATTATTTTAAAATCTCAAACTGATAAATAAAGGTGTAATTCAATATTTTAAACTTTCTCCCACTGATATTGCTAATTTAATTAACCGTAGTAGTGGGGCACTTGCTTCTTTTTCTTGGAGTAGTGGCTAATTTTGTCGTGCCTCACATATTTTGAAAGCTATCTAGATTAACTATTGATCAAGTTGCAAATGTCTGAATTATTTACAAGTTGGTCTTTGCTCAGGAGGATTCCCCACCACGTTACTTTTTTTTACTCGGGTTTTCTTGCACAGCTAGGTGGGAACCCGGTGCTCTGATCGGCTCAATTGTTCTGCAAATATAGAATTTCGGGGACGGTGATAGTACAGATCAAAATTTTAAAGCAAGTTACCCTATAAGAAATTATTTTATTACGATAATGTTGCTTGATAAGTACGCTTCGAGCTTATTTGATTTAGCTTTGGGTAAATATTTTTGGGAAAATGCAATTACCTTTGAGGGTTTAGCAAAATATAAATATTATTTAGTAAACTGTAATTAAAAAGTACATTTGATTACGACTTTGACGTAAATGTCGTTTGGTAAAAAAAAATATCATTTTTAAATGATTCGATTTTTTAATTTTTTTCAAAAAATGTATCTTTTATTTTTAATTATTTTATTTTTTAATTACTTTCTTCAATTATTTTTTATTTTTTGTTTCTATTTTTTAATTTTTTTTTAAAATTATTTCTTTATTTTTAATTATTTTCTTTAAATGAAAAAAGAAAATTATTAAAAATAAAAAATCCTAGTTTCATTTCGAAAATACAGCTTTTCAAAGTACTTCTAGAGCTGCCTTGGGCTAAAGGCCTTCATGGCCATTTGAAAATGTAATTGTATTTCCCTAAAGTTCAGTAGAAAATAAATCAAACGCTATTTACATTTGGCAAAGGCACTTTAGAGCCCAAAACTCATTGCAAATGTTGAATCAAATAGGTTCTTCTGGTCGGAAAGTCACTTAAGAGCCAAGTAATTTTCAAAAGAAAAAAAGTACATACATTTAGCAAAGAGCGTACTTTTTTTTTTAAATATAATCAAATTTTATTTCAATGGTAGCTTCATGAATTTCTTAATCCGAAACATGAAGTTAATTTACTACGTTAGCAATCTCGTTGTCTTATTCTATATCATTCAATCTAAGTTTGGGATAATGTCACTTTTCCCTGGTTATTGTTACTTTCCTCATTAATTAAGTTGGAAGAGTATATCTTTTCTAAATAATTTGGGAGATTATCTATTATGCTAAAAAAGAATTGAAGAATAATATGAAAAATTGCAATATCCGTATTGTTAGGGATAGTAGGACTATTTTTGCACATAGAAAGAACAAAAACGTGCATGATTTTACTTTGCCATTTCAAGTATTTCTTTCTCGGTATAAAATGTGAAAGCTGCAAACCTAATGAAACAATGCGACACTTGGCCTTCACACTAATATGAATACTTGTCTCTTCCTCATGCAAATGCCGGTAATCCTCCAAATTAGTAGATGTTTTGAGACGAAAGTTGAGACTAAACATGTTGAAGATGTTACAGTAAAGGCTGCCATGGCCTCTCCTGTGTGCAAAGCGAAGAAGAGCAAGCCGAGAAATTGATTACTCGGGGCAACATTGATTTGAAATAGTCAAGCAACAAGAGTGGCGGATCTATGAATGGTTCCAAGACCAAGAGAGACGATGATATATTTGTTTTGGCACCTAAAATGTCCGAAGGGAATATCGCTAGATGACGTGGTGACGGATCTTCAGAATCTCGAGTGGCCAAGTGATCAGTCATGTAGATAAACTCCAGTATGTGGTAGAAAAGCTGAACTTGGGAATGTCAAGATTCTAAAGGATAGTTACTGTAAAGCAGATGAAGACGGTGGAGAACCTGAGAGCAGTTAATCCTACGGTAAATGCCATCAACCAAAACGAACAGGAACCATTAAGATTGTAGGAGAAAGGCAATTTGAAGGCAGAGAGACAGTTAACGGCAGAGTGGGATCATTTACCAGAACATGGATCAGTGGAGCTCGAGAAGCCACCAGGTACAAATGGGCCTCTGAAAGAGAGGAAGGCACGCACGACAAGAACATGAACTTCGCTTCGCTCAGTCTCTTCCGTCCGACACTTCTGTTCTGTTTCGATTATTTACATGTTCGTGTCACAAACCATCTTGTTGTCTTGTTCGGTGGCGATTGTGCTATCGAGGTCCACATCCTACCATTTTCAAGCTGCAATCGAACGACATCAGCCGAGTGATCATTCATTTGTTGACTGAATTTTTCTGATCTCCATTTCAATGACTGCAGTGTAATTCTAAGGTTGTCCTTTGGAGCTATTGCATGTTATTGGTGTTGGAAATATGAGAATTATTGATGGATGAATGGAAAATTGATTCTCAAAAAGCACTTTTAGATTAAAAGTGGGAAGTGAAAAAACATTAGTCCCACATGAAAAAGGAAGAAAGCTTTTGAATGCTTTATATGGAGTTACATTTTTTTTGAAGGGTAGCTTCATATCACAAACATTATGCCTCGCGCACAAATGCAAAGGGGTGCAAATCCCGTTATTGGTAACGGTGGATTAAAGATGACTATTGCAAATGATTAAATCCTGCTGCCCCTTGCTCTATAAATAGATGGCTTCCCTTCGAAAGCTTTCACAAGATCAGAAATCTCTCTCTTTTTTATGTTCAGCACTAGTTTTCCCAAAATTCTTCCTCTCTTCTTCTGCGTTCTTCCCGATAGTTTTCAGCTCTGGTTTATTTAGGTTCGCTGAGAGCTTTGAAGTGCTATGTTCGCTTCTTTGCTGAAGCCCATTTGTATCGTGGGAGATAGACATTCGTGGAACCTCAAGCACGTACTGGAAGGGACAAATCTGTTTTAAGAAAACTGTGTCGAACACAGACCTCGGTGCTCTTTTGTATCGATTTCCTTCATTCTAATTTTGTATTTACAATTTCCTTTTATTTTATATATCTTGTATTGTTATACTAAAGCCATTTTGAATTGTTGCAACACTCCTACAGTTGGCTCTTTCATTGCAACTTTTGATCAAACAATATATCATGACGAGGGATATCTTCCAAGAGGTTACAAGATAGTGAGCAAGCAGCCTACATCTTGATATATCCCCGGGTGATCAGCTATAAGAAAGGGAAAATAAAGCAAAAGCTACTACTAAAAGGGAAAATAAAGCTACTACTGATTTGGTTTGTACATGCAAGGTTCCTAACTCGTTCCTAGTATACATTAGGGTCGTAAGCCCCATTTAACTATCATTGATGGCTTGCAATAGATCTAAAAGCGATACACACAGCTTCCATCATCGCTTCAAGCAGTCGGATCATAGTTCATAGCAGATGGGTAGGTGCATCCTTCAAGAATTGGAAGATTGATTTGTTGTGCTGTTTTGCCTGCATCGAAAGCAAGAACAATTGAACACTTCAAGTTATTGTTCTTCCCAAATCTTCATTGGTAATGTCATCCTACATCTAGAGCCCAAATCTATGACTAGGTATTGACACCTGAATTTTGATTTTTTATATTGCACAAAAATTGAGAATTAATTCTCATAAAAAATATTTCCTCATGCGTCACATTTGTTATTTTTCTTTTATTTCTTGCATTGCATTTTGCACCACGCTGGAATTGAGCTTCCAAGGAAGGTCAGAGGAATAGTGGACGATTACGAAGAATTCGATCAAACATGGGGAATGAGTCTGACTGGCTTTATCTTGCTGAGCTGTCAAAATCTCAAAATGTGAAGAAATCTGATCTGGATAATGCTATTTCAAGTAGTGTTACAAAGCTAGCTGCAGAGAAAACAAGTTCATGTCTTGATTATGCTAGGGTATCCGCACTAAGGGTTTTTCAATTGTTGACCAATTCCTTTCGGTGATGATGGGAAATAAGAGTAGACGGAGAGTAATGATGGAGAGTAATCAAAAAAGAGAAATATGGGAAATGAGGAAGCGAAAAACTAAGTCTTTTTAGATCGTCACTCGCCAAACAAATTCAACAACAGCAGTCGTTCACGGGGTTCAACAAACAAAGCGACGACGCCCTCTCTTCTTGATTTCCATTCCGGAACAAGGTAACAAGAAGTCAGCATTAGCCTCAGTGTAATAGAACATTGTGAAACTCAATTATTAAAGCAAGATAATTCTATTTCGATTGGACAATGGCTCCTACTGGAGGTACTTGCAAAGAAGTTCATGAACCTTACACTGCTGTCGCTGAGTACAGCGCAATAATCAGCAAACAGGAGACCAATTCTACACCAGCAAAATCTTCCATTGTCTCACTTGGACAACATGGAATTTGTTCAAATGCTGGCGTAGATGCTCTGCTTGAGTGCCCTGTCTGCACAAACTTAAGGTATTCTCTAATTTTCCAGTGTCTAAATGACTACACTGTAGGAACCAAATAAAAAAGGAAGGAGGAATTTTGCGGAAGCTTGGAGGATTTAATTTGGAGAGAATAACAAAAATGCAAATGAGAGAGCAATACTACAAAATACCTTTGCCAAGGTTTTACACAAAGAAAAATCAAGCTTTGCTCTAAGCTTGTTCTTACAATAACTCTCTCTCTCTCTCTCTCTCTCTCTCTCTCTCTCTCTCTCTCTCTCTCTCTCTTTCTTCTCCTCCTTGATATGAAACTTACAAGAAAAACCACACATATTTATAGCCAATTCTATACCTAATTTTTGCTAAACTTAAATGTCTTTATTTGACTACACTTAATTTTATCAAACTCAAGCACACCTAAGTTGTCCATTTTTGACAATCAATAGTAAAAAATTGAGGCTTAAGCACACCTAAGTTGCCCATTAATAGTAAAAAATTGAGGCTTCTTCTTTTTTTGACTTTCTTCCAAAATGTATTTTAATATTTTCAATAGCCTCCCTTAAAATTGATTTTGGAAGTTCATAACACAAAGCATCGTCTTCAGTTTTTCGAACAAATCCGCCTTCAATAGTTTTGTCAGGATATCTGCAATCTGGTCTTCTGATCTGCAGAAATTAAGTTCAATTTCACCATCTTTGACTTGCTCACGAATATAGTGATACTTAATGTCGATGTGCTTGCTCTTGCCATGAAATACAGGATTCTTGGCTAATGCAATAGCCGACTTATTGTCACACATCAATTTAGTAGGACCTGCTTGTTCATGCATCAATTCACGCAGCATCCATTGAAGCCATATTGCTTGACAAGCCCCTAAAGCTAATGCCATGTATTCTGCTTCAGCTGTCGAGAGTGCAACAACCTGCTGTTTTTTCTAAGACCAAGAAATCACTCCTGATCCAAGAAAGAAAGCATACCCTGAAGTACTCTTTCGAGTCTCAGTATCACCTGCCTAATCACTATCTGTATACCCCCAACAGATCAAAGTTGTCAGTATAAGAATATAAAATTCCATGATCACAAGTTCCACTGACATACCGCAAAATTCTTTTTGCCGCCTGCAAATGTGATTGGTATGGTTTCTCCATGAACCTACTAATAATTCCCACTCCATAGGTAATATCTGGTCTTGTAGAAGCCAAATATCTTAAACTGCCAACAATGCTTTTGAAATAAGTGGGATTTACCAATTCACCGGTTCCTTCTTTATTCAGCTCCAAACGTTCAACTACAGGAGTTCGAATTGGTTTGAGCGATTCCATTTTTAATCGCTTCAGAATATCATTAGCATATTTCTGCTGTGAAATAAATATGCCATTATCTGTCTACTTCACTTCAAGCCCAAGAAAATAGGACATCAATCCTAAATCAGTCATCTCGAACTGGCTAGTCATAGCCTCCCTGAATTCTGAAAACATTTTTTCACAGCTACCTGTAAATATCAAGTCATCAACATAAAGGCACACAATTATTATGTCACCGTTAGTATTTGACTTGATATACAGTGTATGCTCATACGGGCACTTTTGAAAATCACGCTCTAACAGGTATGTGCCGATACGCGTGTACCAAGCACGAGGTGCCTGTTTTCGCCCATACAAAGCCTTCTTCAGTTTGTAAACTTGATTTTCATGCCCTTTCTCATAACCCTGTGGTTGCTCCACGTAAACTTCCTCTTCAAGAACACCATTGATGAATGCTGATTTCACATCCATTTGATGGATCTTCCAATGATTTTGAGCTGCAAGTGCTAAGATCATTCGGATGGTATCCATCCGAGCCACTGGTGCAAATACTTCAAAATAATCAATACCTGGCTTTTGCTTGTAGCCCTTTACAACCAGTCTGGCCTTGTAACGATCCACCTGACCGTTGGGTTTGTACTTCGTCTTGTACACCCACTTGACACCAATGAGTTTCTTACCAGGTGGTAAAGAAGTTAGCACCCATGTGTCATTCTTCTCAATGGAGTGAATTTCTTCATCCATTGCATGAATCCACCTTTCATCTGCAGCTGCTTCATCATAGGTTACAGGATCACATTCAGCAAACAAACAAAAGTTTACCAATGTTTCATTAGTGATTCCGTTATTATCACTCCCATCGCCTCCTGTGACCACGTAATCCCTGAATTTTGCTGGCGCCTCCCTCAGTCGTTGTGAACGACGTAGTGGTGGTTCTGAAGCTGCTGTTGGTGAAGATGTACCACTAGTTGAAGATGATGGAGGCTCTTCTATTTCTCTCTCCAATGGTTCATCTTCGATGGTGATGCTTTTCTGGTCACCTTTTTGGTTCCAATCCCAAGCTTCATCTTCAAAAAACTGGACATCCCTACTGATAATTACCTTTTCAGTGACTAGGTTATACAGCTTATAACCTTTAGTTGTGTCACTATAGCCAATGAAGATGCATTTCTCGCTTTTGTCATCCAACTTCTTTCTTCGTTCATCTGGTATATGGGGATATGCCACGCACCCAAATACTCGTAGAAACGAAACATCTGGCTTGTTGCCGCTCCAAGCCTCTTCTGGGGTTCTTCCAAGAACACTCATTGTTGGACACCTGTTTAGTACAAATACAGCACAAGCAACCGCTTCTGCCCAAAACTTCTTAGGCAAATTTTTGGCTTTTAACATACTTCTTGCCATTTCAAAAATTGTCATGTTCTTTCTTTCTGCTATACCATTTTGCTGAGGTGTATAGCTGACAGTCAACTGACGTTTTACTCCATGAATTTTACAAAATTTGTCAAATTCATTTGAGGTAAATTCTCCCCCTCTATCCGATCTCAACGTCTTTAGATTAAAGCCACTATGTTTTTCAACATAGACTTTAAATTCTTTGAACTTGCCAAATGCTTCAAATTTTTCTCTCAAGAAATATACCCATGTTTTTCTAGTAAAATCATCAACAAAAATCAGCATGTACCTTTTTTGTCCGACTGATTAAACCTCAATAGGGCCACATATATCTGTATGTACCAGCTCCAAATGTAGCTTTGCTCTTCTGGCTTTCCCAACTGGAAATGATTCTCGATGTTGTTTTCCAACGAGACATCCTTCGCATGGACGATATGGACATTCGATCAAACGCATGCCGGTCACCATCTTTTTCTGAACCAGTAGTTTTAGTCCACGAAAATTTAGATGACCGTATCGAAGATGCCACAGCCAGTTGTTGTCTTTTATCATCGCTTGAAAACTCAAGAGATTCTTCGTCTGAAGAGTCATGGGAAACATCCGGTTCTTCGTCATTTGCACCGTTGTGATCAACTTGTTGTTGACACCTCTTATGGTGCAAATTCCATTTTCAATGTGAACTTTGTGGCCTTTTTCGGAAAGTTGCCCAACACTTAGCAAATTCCAAAAAAGTCCTGGCACAAAGTAAACATCTGCAATAGCAACATTAGTACCATCTTTTGACATGATATTAATGTTACCTTTGCCCATCACGGGAATTTTTTATTTATTCCCGAAGTTGACTTCACCACGACTTGTCTCATCCAATTGCGAGAATAATTCCTTCCGGCCAGTCATATGATTGCTGCAACCAGTGTCTAGATACCATATGTTGGTGCTTGCAGTACTTGAGTAATCCTTCGTACATGTTAGCACCATGTATTCTTCAGCATCGGTGGTATGTGCGTGCTCCGCCTGCTCGTACGTCACCTTTGCATGGCATTCAGATTTGTAATGTCCGAACTTGTTGCACTTAAAACACTTGACTTTTGATTTGTCACGTGTTTTAAATTTCTCGGTGAAATTGGAATTTCCACCTCTTCCTTGGCCTCCTCCGCGACCTCGACCTCCTTGATAGCTTCCTCGATTTGATGGAGCGATACGACTTTACAAAGCTTGCTCGGGATATGAACCGACGGACTTCTGATTCATTCTTTGCTCATGCGAGCATAATGAACTCATCAACCGCTCCAACGTCATGGTTGATATATCTTGGCCTTCTTCGATTGCCGCAACAATGTAGTCAAATCTTTCAGTCAAAGACCTCAAGATTTTTTCTACGACTCGTACATCTTGGAGTGTTTCACCATTAACCCTCAATTGGTTAACGATGTTTTGTACACGATCAAAATACAAAGAGATAGATTCAGAATCATTCATGCGTAAAGACTCAAAATCACCTCGAAGTGTTTGAAGCCGAACTCTTCGAACACGATCGTCGCCCTTGTAGGATTTTTGCAAAATATCCCACGCTGCTTTGGCGGTCTCGGCATTCGATATTTTTTCAAATATCGTCTCCTCCACGGCCTGAAAGATCGCATCTAATGCTTTCTGATCTTTTTTTCGGGACTCCACCAACGAATCCTTCTCCTCCTTTCTCATGGTATTGAATTCTTCGTTATTAGCTACTTCGATGTAGCCATTCTCCACCAGGTTCCACAAATCTTGCGATTTGAACAAAACCTTCATCTGGACGGACCAGTTGTTGAAATTCTTTCCGTTCAACTTTGGAAGTTGAAATTGAACGGAACTTGTGGACGCGATAACTTGGCTCTGATACCAAATGTAGGAACCAAATAAAAAAGGAAGGAGGAATTTTGCGGAAGCTTGGAAGATTTAATTTGGAGAGAATAACAAAAATGCAAATGAGAGAGCAATACTACAAAATACCTTTGCCAAGGTTTTACACAAAGAAAAATCAAGCTTTGCTCTAAGCTTATTCTTACAATAACTCTCTCTCTCTCTCTCTCTCTCTCTCTCTCTCTCTCTCTCTCTCTCTCTCTCTCTCTCTCTCTATCTATCTATTTTTTCTCCTCCTTGATATGAAACTTACAAAAAAAACCACACATATTTATAGCCAATTCTATACCTAATTTTTGCCAAACTTAAATGTCTTTATTTGACTACACTTAATTTTATCAAACTCAAGCACACCTAAGTTGTCCATTTTTTACAATCAATAGTAAAAAATTGAGGCTTAAGCACACCTAAGTTGTCCATTAATAGTCAAAAATTGAGGCTTCTTCTTTTTTTTTTTACTTTCTTCCAAAATGTATTTTAATATTTTCAATATACACGCTATGCTCAACCTACAAAATTAGAGTCCGTAATGTTTGCCCGATTTGTCGAAGTGAACTTGGAGATATAAGGTGTCTGGCATTGGAGAAAGTTGCCGAGTCAGTGGAACTCCCTTGCACATACAAGAATTTCGGTTGTTGCGAAATCTTCCAACACTTCAGCAAGCCTGGCCTTGAGCAGCAGTGTCAGTTCCATCCATATAATTTCCCTTATGCTAGACTAGAGTGCTCCATCACGAGCGACATTCCAACCCTTGTTCCGAATCTTAGAGAAGACCATAAAGTCGACAAGCATAATGGCTGAACTTTCAACCATCGATATGTCAAGTCCAACCCACAGGAAGTTGAGAATGCCACATGGATGTTAACAGTATTTAATTGTTTCGAGGGGCAGTTCTATTTACACTTTGAGGCATACCAATTAGGCATGGCTCCAGTTTACATGGCCTTCCTACGTTTCATGGGTGAAGAGATGAGGCAAGGAAATTTGGCTACAGTTTAGAAGTCGGTGGCAATGGCCATAAGCTGACTTGGGTGGGGAAACCAAGAAGCATCTAAGACGGGCACCGG
This sequence comes from Psidium guajava, assembly GCA_016432845.1. NCBI lineage: Eukaryota > Viridiplantae > Streptophyta > Magnoliopsida > Myrtales > Myrtaceae > Psidium > Psidium guajava. The sequence continues at coordinate 38,872,897 of CM028224.1, forward strand.
AAGGTTCGCGACAATATGGATGGTCTCATCATTCAAAGAAGTATGACTCTTTATTTCTCCAGTGGTGACTAGCAAGAGCTCAACCTGAGGGTTGCTAGCCACATAGGAAGGAGGAATGAGCAACTAAGAGAGAGCATTATTTCTAAGGTCTGAATCTTTACTCGCGGCCGTATGAGCAAGGGGGCCGAAGGAACATTTTCGGGAGTTCTACGATGAACCTCTCAAGCATAGTCAACGATCCACTACCCCAGAAAAATTTGTCTAGATTGCTGATAAGCGAAAACGTCTAGTGGGAGTTCTTTGTAAATATATGTTGAGAAGGACTAAAGATGGGACTATTGGGCATCTTATGATGGGTAAGGAAGATAATGTTGTGTTTTGTGCCATGAGTGAATTATAAGAGAGAGCACTAGAGGACATTTTGAGTGGCGTCTTTCGGTGGAACAACAAAAGATGGCAGACAAAAGGAAAAAAGACTCAAAAGGAGAAAGAACATGATGAAAGGGGCATTAAACCGAAAGAAAAAAAAAGAAAAAAAAAGATAGGGCTTCTTCTAAATCTTTCAATTCTGGCTAACCTGCTCTCTCTCTCTCTCTCTCTCTCTCTCTCTCTCTCTCTCTCACACACACACACACACACCCCAAACCACAATAATATGAGATTGTGACACGGCCATCCCTTTCTCAAAAGGACGCAGCCTCAACTTAACCAGAATCCAACCTGATAACAAACATATATATCCATACATAGGACTTCAAGAAGTTCCTTAGTTACAACCATCAGAGCTTGCGACTAAACCATAAATAGATATATACACATATCCTTCCAAATGGTAGAAACGTCTAATATCTACTTTAAAGGGCTCACCAAATACAAAAGGAAAAACTCACAACTTATAATAAAAGCTTCCCCCCAACAAAATATCCTTCACTAACGATCGCTCACGTTCTACAGGCGACTCGATGGATCTGAAAAACAAAAAAGATGAAAGGAATAAGCTAACACGGCTCAGTGAGTAATACATTTCTTCTAAGCGGATCGAACAATCACTATGCACATTTAAAACACAAAACAAATACCAATGGTTTAATCCATTGGTTAATCTCAGCAAAACACATGTCAATGGTCTATCCATTGACTAATCACGTGCTCAAAACTCTAATTGTAGTCACGCATAACGCTCGTGACAAAAGACGACCAAGATTCCCCCCTTGGCAAGGTCTCCACCTACAATGCCGGTGGCTCGGCCCACAAGGATATCCTAAATAGTATGTGCATACCCACAAACCCATCAGTCGGGTTCACAGTTATCTTGAGCAACACAAAATCGCAACAAGTCAAAATCAATAGCAGAAATCTGTCATAAATTATTTCAACCAAAATGAACATCACCATCAACTCAAAATCAATAGCACAAAGTACTCATAAAACCATCTTGAATAAACAAAACAGCAATAAATGTTCGATCCTGTTTTATGCAACAAAAATGCTCTAAACACCGCTTTTTCTTTCCTTTCAAAAGAACAAAATCACATTAGAAAACTCATATTATACCTTCTCAGAAAAACATGAGTTTATACAAGTCAAAGAAGAAATAGTATCACTCACCAGACGAAGGCAAAATTAAAATGCGACGGTTACTCGAGCCGACGCGTCCGATTTCCTATTCAAAAGTACGGAAAATGGATCAAAAACCAATAATATAACACTCTAATGGACGACTCAACTAATTTATACCTATTTAACGACAGAACGACAACTACGTGTCAACGGAAGCTCGCCCAATAACAATTTTCCTTTGCTGTCCTTAATGGGCAGTTTGTGCTTTAGAACTAAAAAGGTCATAACTCACTCCACCGAGCTTCATTTCAAGCCATCTTATAGTCCAAACGAAGCTTACTCGATGTACTACAAAAGTCTTAATTTGATCGACCTCAAATAATGAACGAAAAATAAAGATATTGGCTCTTGAAGCATGCTGTTCGCGCGGGTACTGTAGCAACCAGAATTGAAAATCTTGTTTCGGGCAAACTAGAGCGCCATATTAAGATCCGTCAAATCCCACGGCTTCACAACGTCCTAAATTTTCATCTCCATGTAACAACACAGCTTAAAAACACCTCAAATGAACCCAACAACTTAAACTCGATCTAGGTTCGAAACTAACCCTTAACTCCAAAAATTACTTCAATATGAGGAACGAGGGGTGCGAGAACTTACTGAACGTTGTTAAACGACGTCGGGATCGTTAGGCGAAGTACATGGTTTGGACCTCTCTTCCTCTTTCCTCTCTCTTCTCTCTTCCTCTTCTCCTTTCTTTCTTCTTCACGTATGTCTTGGTGAAGAAGAAGAAGAAGGGAAAGTTACCCCATTTTTTTTATTTTGTTGACTTTTCAACTCTTCATTTTATTTTATTTTTTCACCACCATTGACTAGTAAAAAATTTTGGCCTATAAAAAAATGAGCATTACATTCTACCCTCCTTAAAGAAAATTTCGTCCTCGAAATTTAGGTAACTGAACTTACCTCAACTTTCAAATAAGTGAGAATATTTGCGCCTCGCTTCCTCCTCGAGCTCCCAAGTAGCCTCCCTTTCCGTATGGTTTTGCCATTGAATCTTCACATAAGGGATCGTACGACGCCGTAACACTTGATCCTTTTTATCCACAATACGCAGAGGTTGTTCTTCGTACGTTAAGTCTTCCCTTAACCTCAAAGGAGTATAATCCAATATATGATCAGGACTTGGCACATATTTTCATAATAAAGACACATGGAATACGTCATGCGCCCCAGATAATGCCGGTGGCAATGCCAATCTGTAAGCAACCTCGCCAATCTTCTCCAATATCAAAAATGGTCCAACGTATCTCGGACTCAACTTGCCACGCGTGCCAAATCTCATAACACCTCTCGTAGGAGAAACCTTCAGAAATACATGATCGCCCACATCGAATTCTAACTTACGCCGTTTGAGGTTGGCGTAACTTTTCTGGCGGCTTTGTGCTATTTTTAAACGCTCTCGAACAAGCCTGACTTTCTCTTCTGATTCCTGTATAAATTCAGGACCCGTTAGCCTTTTCTCACCCACATCATCCCAACAAACTAGTATCCTGCACTTTCGACCATATAAAGCTTCAAAAGGAGCCATCTTGATACTGGAATGATAGCTATTATTATATGAGAATTCCACCAAATGTAAGTGCTCATCCCAAGCGCCGCTAAAGTCAATAGCACATGCTCTCAGCATATCTTCTAAAGTCTGAATAGTTCTTTCTGATTGGCCATCTGTTTGTGGATGAAATGCTGTGCTGAAGTTAAGTCTAGTACCCAATGCTTTTTGAAGACTCTTCCAAAAGTTCGACACAAACCGTGGATCCCTATCAGAAACAATGCTCACCGGAACCCCATGAAGCTTTACTATCTCATTAATGTACCGTTTTGCCATGTCTTCGAGTGAGAGGCCGAATCGATATGATAAGAAGTGAGCAGACTTAGTCAACCGATCGACAATCACCCATATAGCATTTTTACTGCCTGGTGTCCTCGGTAAACCCACGATGAAATCCATAGTAATATGCTCCCACTTCCATTTAGGTATCTCAAGTGGATGTAGCTGTCCGCCTGGCTTCTAATGCTCAATCTTCACTTGCTGACAAACCAGACATTGATCAACAAACTTCACAATGTCTCTCTTCATGTTGATCCACCAAAAATTTCCTCTCAAATCCCTGTACATCTTAGTGCTTCCTGGATGAATCGAGTATTTAGTAGTGTGAGCTTCCTGCAATAACTCCTTTTTTAATCCTGCATCATCGGGAACAAATAGCCGACCACGAAACCTCAATGATCCATCCACATGGATATTAAAATCTAGTTGTTTCCCAGCTTCTATACCTTCTCTAATCTTTCCCAGTTGAGAATCATCATTTTGTTTATCTTTAATTCTATCAATCAATGTTGGCTGCACTCGAAGATTAGCTAATCGAGCACCTAGCTGATGCACCAATACCTCTAATTCCAGTTTTCTCATATCCTCGAGAATAGGATACTGAGAAGTGAGCAATCCTGCCATGTTTCCAGAAGATTTACGACTCAAAGCATCCGCTACTACATTTGCCTTACCTGGATGATAGTTGATAGACAAGTCATAATCTTTTAAGAGTTCTAGCCATCTTCTCTGCCTCATGTTCAATTCTTTTTGAGTAAAGATGTACTTCAAACTTTTGTGATCAGTAAAGACTTCACATTTCTCACCATACAAGTAGTGTCGCCATATTTTCAAGGCAAACACAACCGCTGCTAACTCCAGATCATGAGTGGGATAATTCTTCTCATGTATTTTCACTGTCTCGAGGCATAAGCCACCACTTTACCCTCCTGTATAAGAACACAACCTAGACCTTCTTTAGATACGTCACAGTAGATAGTGAAGCCACCAGTTCCTGATGGTAAGGTCAATATAGGAGCTGTCACCAATCCCTTCTTTAACTCTTGAAAACTACGCTCACATTGATCTGACCACACAAACTTAACCCCCCTTCTGAGTTAGCCGAGTAAGTGGAGTAGCAATTTTGGAGAATCCCTCCACAAATCGCCTGTAGTAACCTGCTAACCCGAGAAAACTTCTCACTTCAGTAACATTTTTAGGTTGATTCCATTGAACAACTGCTTCAACTTTCTTCGGATCAACAGAAATACCATTCTTCGAGATTACATGGCCCAAGAACTCAATATGATCAAGCCAGAAGTCACACTTACTGAATTTAGCATACAACTTTTTCTCACGTAAAGTCTGTAAAACAAGCCTCAAGTGTTGTTCGTGTTCCTCCAAACTCTTTGAATACACCAGAATATCATCAATAAACACTACCATAAATGTATCAAGATACTGCCTGAATACTCTGTTCATCAAATCCATGAAAGCAGCAGGTGCGTTCGTTAGTCCAAAAGGCATGACAAGAAATTTATAATGTCCATACCTTGTTCTAAAAGCAGTTTTTAGCACATCGTCTGCTTTTATCTTCAACTGGTGATATCCAGAGCGAAGGTCGATTTTTGAAAATACTTGAGCTCCTTGGAGTTAATCAAATAAGTCATCAATCCGAGGCAAAGGATATTTATTCTTGATCGTCACCTTATTAAGTTCTCGGTAGTCTATGCAAAGCCGCATACTACCATCTTTCTTTTTCACAAATAGAACAGGAGCTCCCCAAGGTGAGACACTGGGTCTAATAAAACCCTTATCCAAAAGCTCCTGTAACTGCATTTTCAACTCTTTTAACTCAGCAGGTGCCATCCGATAAGGCGCCTTCGAAATAGGTGCGGTGCCAGGTATTAACTCAATGGAAAATTCAATTTCTCTATCTGGAGGTAAGCTGGTTAGATCATCAGGAAACACATCCGGAAATTCTCTAACAATAGGAACATTTTCTAGCTTTGCAACTTCCTTACTCATGTCTTTTACACAAGCTAGATAACCACAATAACTCTTTCTTAGAAGCTTCCTTGCTTGCATAATTGAAATTAATCTGGGAAAAGTGTCTCTACAACTTCCCGAAAAAGAAAATTCATGTTGATTCGTAAGTCTAAAGATAACTTTCTTTGAATAACAATCAACAGTAGCATGATGTCTTGATAGCCAGTCCATCCCTAAGATGACGTCGAAATCTCGAATATCTAACAACACCAAATCTCCAGGCATTTCTACATCATCAATTCGGAGTATACACCTCCTGAATACAAACTCAGTAATCAAGAAATCACCAGTAGGAGTATCAACTCGCAATTCATATTCAAGATGGTCAGGTGGCACATTGACTTTTTTTGCAAATTCAGTAGAAATAAAAGAATGCGTAGCACCAGAGTCAAATAATACATAAGGACTTCGCAAGGCAACTGAGATATTACCTGCAACGACGGTATTAGAAGCCGCTGCATCCTCTTTCATCATAGCAAAAACTTTTCTAGTCATCTTCTGTCTTTGTTGATTTCCTTGGGGGCGACCAGCTGAAGAAACCGTCTTCCTCATAGAGCAAGAACGTGCCATATGTCCAGGCTGCCCACACATAAAACATATTCTACTATCCACAGCTACACTCCTTTGAGTGAGACATTCACGCGCCATATGTCTGTCGCGACCCTCTAAAAAAATTTTAAATTTTAAAGGGGTTAACGGATTATTAGGTTAATTAGATTTGACTAACCTAACGCGGACCCTCCCAAGCCCTACCGAATCGCAACTTTGGTTTTTGTTTAAATGATTTTGAAATTTGGAGTCGCCACTAATCGTTCTTGGTAGGTCGATTAGAAACCTAAATAAATTAGCGGGAGAACTAATTTATTCCTGCGAACCAGAGATTATGAGCTCGGGGACTTGGTTACACTAGTTAATTAAAACTAATGCCCTTTCGGTACCTTAATTTCATGGATATCCTAATTCGGCAACTCAGGCTTAGTTTATTCCTAAAGCTCTAGTAGGGTATTCTCTTTTGTGTTTTCACTTTTTAAATAGGATGCATGGATGGTATATATTTTTATTTGTTATATTTTTTCAAGTGTTAAAGATTCCCTGAAGCCGAAAGAGGGAGTGTGTTAACGACTTCTGTGCAGTATTACGACCTACTCATCTGTTGGGTCTGATGATTCAAAAATTAAATTATAGGAAGTACATGACAGTGAATAAACACCTCCAATGGGAGGCCTAGCATTGACTTGGCTCTTCCCTTTGGGATTTAAGGTACAGGTATTTAAGTTGCAAGTATTTAAACTACTATAAGTAAAAACCTCCAATGGGAGGCTAAGCATTGGCTTGGCTCTTCCCTTTGGGATTTAAGGTACAGGTATTTAAGTTGCAGGTATTTAACTACCGTAAGTAAAAACCTCCAATGGGAGGCTAAGCATTGGCTTGGCTCTTCCCTTTGGGATTTAAGGTGCAAGTATTTAAGTTGCAGGTATTTAACTAATGTAAGTAAAAACCTCCAATGGGAGGCTAAGCATTGGCTTGGCTCTTCCCTTTGGGATTTAAGGTGCAGGTATTTAAGTTGCAGGTATTTAACTACTATAAGTAAAAACCTCCAATGGGAGGCTAAGCATTGGCTTGGCTCTTCCCTTTGGGATTTATGATGCAGGTATTTAAATTGCGGATGGACTTTGTCCTCTCCATTTTGGGGTATGAATTCTTTAAAATGAAATACAACGAATTGATTCAACAATTTGAAATTTGTGCGCGCTTGAGGACTCCTCCAAGCCGATTTTGTGCTTCCATAGGGTTGACCATTGATATAGAGCTGCGGCTTCCTGACATAAAATAGAGTGAAGTGTCAGTATACAAAATATGTGCTAATCTGCACCTAAAACCAGAAGAGTGGAAAGAGTACTTATCTCCCATTTTTTTGGGAGGGATTTCTATAATTGATTTTCGCTCTCTATGTTCCCAATATAGAGAGTTTCTTTTGAATTAAGAGGGACTTTTAATCACAGATCAGTTGAGAAATCGGTGGACAGCTTAAGAGCTTGTCTGGGCCGATTTTTGCATCTCTACGATATTTTTGCTGTTGACGTAGAGATATCCTTCTCCTGACATAAAATATGAGAAAAAATGGGAGATGGAGAAAGTGTATACAATTTGTGCTAATTTGCGAGTAAAACCATAAATAAATGAATAAATAAAAACACTTAGCTCGAATTTGCTTGCTCGTAGACGAGGATGAACTCTTGATTTATATTGATCGATGAAGGAATTTGTGATGCTAATCCCTAGCTTTAAACTCCCATCGTCTTCAAAATTCTCTCTCTTTTGGTATTTTCTTTCTCTCAAATTTTTCTTCAATCTCCAAAAACTCCCTCAAACATCCAAAATTTTCTCTCCAAAAAATTCTCCCAAACACTTCCAATTTTCTCTCTAAAAAAATTCTCTCATCAAGCTCACTTCTTCCTCCTTTTATAATCTACTCATCTATCTCCCATTCTAATTTTTCCACTAACTCTATCTCCCATTCTAATTTCTCCACTAACTCTTCTTCATTTTCATCTTCCATTCTCCATCTCTATCTCACATTCTAATCTCTCCACTAACTCTTCTTCATCTTCATCTTCCCTTCTCCATATTTATCTCACATTCTAATTTCTCCACTAACTCTTCTTCATCTCCATCTTCCCTTCTCTATTCTTATCTTCCATTCTAATTTCTCTACTAACTCTTCTTCATCTCCATCTTCTCTTCTCTATTCTTATCTTATTTTCTCCATCCATTCTTCTCCAACTTCTCTTCTTCATCTCCTCTTCTCCATCTTCCCTTCTCTATTCTAATTTATCCACTAACTCTTCTTTTTGTTATTTGTAAAATAATCTCTCAAGAGTTAGGTATTTGCACTATAGTCCCTGACTTTTAAGTATTTACAATTTAGTCCCTGAAACAATATTTCTTTAAGTCCAAATCTCCTTACAATTTATGACATACCTTCCCTATACTTAGTCAAAATTCACCACATGTCAAATTTAAGCTCATTTCTTGCCACTGAAAATAATGCAGAATTTAATTAAAGCCCTTTTGCACAATTGAGTCATTCTATGTATAATTTGGGCCAATATAAAAATTTGAAATATTAGAGAACAACGTCACAACTCCTAAAAGTGAAAAAATGAAAATAAATTGACTCAAATTGAATTTTTTAGGCCCGGTTCGAGATTATGCTCGTGAAGAAATACACGACCCCGAATTGGATTTTTTAAATTTGTGATGGCCAACATGAAAAGGGATTTAAAATAAAAATATTGACTATTTTTATATATTTTTGTAGCCTCAAATGCTATTATTTATTAAATATTCTCATAATTTCTAAAATATATAAACAATATATATAAATACAAAAAATTATTTTTTTGTTCGAAAATAGTTGCCTAAGCTTGGCCAAGGCTCCAAACTTGATTTTTCAATTTTCTCATTTTTCTTAATTTTTTGTTTTTATGAATTTTCGAAAATATGAAAAATTATTTTTTGGTCAAAATTGGTTCCCTAGGCTTGGCTAAGGTTCCCAAAGTTGATTTTTCAATTTTATGAATTTTTATTGATTTTCTATTAATTTTCGAAAAATAAATAAATAAATAATACGTAAAAATACTAAAAATATGAAAAATTGTTTTTTGGTCAAAATTGGTTCCCTAAGGCTTGGCTAAGGTCCCCAAAGTTGATTTTTCAATTTTATGAATTTTTATGAATTTTTTATTACTTTAGCAATAGAAAAAATGATTAAAAATCAGGTGTCAACAGCTGCCCTTCTTTGAAAGGAAGCTCGGTAGAGGTTCATTTCAAAGACGAGATGACACCTGAATTGTAATTGACTCAATACAAGGAAATAAAAAGAGTCGTGACATGAATGTTCCACTGAAAATGAAATGAGAACCTAAGGATTCGTTATATAAAAAAAACTTTAGGGTGGTTGAACTTGAACCCGTATGGTGGATCAACCCATGGTAGGTTCCTAATAAAAGGATTCTATTGATTAAAAATTGAATTAAAATTTGACCCGTATGGTGGGTCATACAATTTGACCCGTATGGTGGGTCGTACCATGGTAGATTCCTAATAAAAGGATTCTACTAATTAAATTTTGATTGACATTTGACCCGTATGGTAGGTCACCCCATGGAGATACCTGTAAGAAGGACTTGATGCCTGTAGAAAGGACTTGGTGCCTGTAAAAAGGACTTGTGCCTGTTAAAAGGACTTAATGCCTGTAAAAAGGACTTAATTTGCCTGTAAGAAGGACTTGATTTGCCTGTAAAAAGGACTTGATTTGCCTGTAAGAAGGACTTGACTTGCCTGTAAGAAGGACTTACTTTGCTTGTAAGAAGGACTTTGTGCCTGTAAGAAGGACTTAATTTGCCTGTAAGAAGGACTTTGTTTGCCTGTAAGAAGGACTTTTTGCTTGTAAGAAGGACTTGATTTGCCTGTAAGAAGTACTTTGTGCCTGTAAGAAGGACTTTGTGCCTATAAGAAGGACTTGATTTGCCTCTAAGAAGGACTTTGTGCCTATAAGAAGGACTTGGTTTGCTTGTAAGAAGGACTTGGTTTGCCTGTAAGAAGGACTTAGTTTGCCTGTAAGAAGGACTTGATTTGCCTGTAAGAAGGACTTTATGCTTGTAAGAATGACTTGATTTGTCTGTAAGAAGGACTTTGTGCCTGTAAGAAGGACTTAATTTACCTGTAAGAAGGACTTGATTTGCCTGTAAGAAGGACTTACTTTGCCTGTAAGAAGGACTTTGTGCCTGTAAGAAGGACTTGCTTTGCCTGTAAGAAGGACTTAATTTGCCTGTAAGAAGGACTTTGTTTGCCTGTAAGAAGGACTTGATTTGCCTGTAAGAAGGACTTTGTGCCTGTAAGAAGGACTTTGTGCCTGTAAGAAGGACTTGATTTGCCTGTAAGAAGGAATTTGTGCCTGTAAGAAGGACTTGATTTGCCTGTAAGAAGGACTTTGTGCTTGTAAGAAGGACTTGATTTGCCTATAAGAAGGACTTGCTTTGCCTGTAGGAAGGACTTTGTTTGCCTGTAGCAAGACTTGATTTGCCTGTAAGAAGGACTTTATGCCTATAAGAAGGACTTGGTTTGCCTGTAAGAAGGACTTTGTGCCTATAAGAAGGACTTGATTTGCCTGTAAGAAGGACTTGATTTGCCTGTACGAAGGACTTGCTTTGCCTGTAGGAAGGACTTAATTTGCCTATAAGAAGGACTTGGTTTGCCTGTAAGAAGGACTTTGTTTGCATGTAAGAAGGACTTTGTTTGCCTGTAAGAAGGACTTTATGCCTGTAAGAAGGACTTGATTTGTTTGTAAGAAGGACTTTGTGCCTGTAAGAAGGACTTGATTTGCCTGTAAGAAGGACTTGGTGTACCTCAAAGGGTGCCATTCTGAAATCTGGGGAGACCAAGAATCCTGCGGAAGCTGAAACCCAAATTATATTCTCTTGTCGCTTTAGGAATAAATCAAAGAGACAGAGATCAAAAGGTCTCGAACAATTCTGTCCTTGAGACAAATCATGCTTTATTGAATAAGGTGGATACCTGTATATACCGCAATGGATTCGAGTACCCCAACAACCGTCAGAATTCATTCTCTTGAAAGGTTCAGGTTGAAGATATACTTACCTGAGAATTTGGAAGAAATGCTTGGTGTCTTCTCGACAACCAGGCTTGTTCATTCAATAATCGCCGAATGAATTTCAAAACTTTGGAAGGTAACTTAAACACCGGGAATGTGTTGCCTGTCAGGCAATGTTAGAGCTAACATGTGCAAGCATTTTCATCAATGCGTTCATTGGTTCATACAAAATTGTTCAGCTAAGTTGGCAATGATTAGAAGTAGTCTGTGTGATAACTCATGATGCAATCAATCAAAATGTGGATCATGCAAAACTATTCTGTCAAGTTTGCATTACCAATTCTTATTTAAGGAGGTTCTCATAATATGAACGCCTCGAATGTAATCTGAATGGGGGACTTTAGTCCGAAGGGGCTTTCTCTCACTCTGGGGAAATGCTGTTTATCCGTAGATTAAAATGTTAGACTTGTGTGGAAATAGTTTGCCTTTCCTCATCCTGTCATGCCCCATTCTGCACATTTGATGTCTCCTGTGCAGTTTATGCTCTAAGTTGGAGTTGGTAAATTAAACACGCGGAATGGTCATGCATAATTCATGAACTGTGTAAACACAATGCAGATGTGACAATTTTTTAGCATAATGTGTGTTTATATAATGTGCAAATATGGGCGGATTTGAATTGTCCCTGGTATGTGGGCGGACCGAACAAATTGGGAAGCTTACTCCTTATGTCGAGGGGCGGTTCATCTCAACTTTGCCCATGTGCGATGAAGCATATGGGTGATGGAGCATTTCGGTTTGCTTAATAACAGCGACTGCCGTGGTTTAGCGGTTGAATGCCCAACATTCCCCACCCTTGGGGATCGAACTCGGGACATTTCGGACCTACTGTCATCCCCTCATACCATTCGGTCTATTGGACCGTAGGTGTCCATGGGGCTTTCCTTTCAAAGGTTAATTCTTGGGGATAACGCAGCCTTGTTGTATCACCTTGGGCCATGTTACGGTATTTTCTCGAGGTAATTTGCAATCCCTGTTAAGAATGGAATAAAACAATTCGAGACTTGAGATGATTATGTGTAAATTAGAACGATACAGAATTATCCATGTCTGAGATTGTTCGGATCTTTCGCTTGTATTTTTCTTTAACCGAAGCTGTCCATCCCGTGGTAATATCCATGAGTTAATTTGCCCCCAATTTAGCCCGACCAGGAAATTTGGTTTTTGAATACGACTGTATTCTCGAGTCGCTTTTGCAAATTCCTGAAAATAGAAGGGATCAAATTTAAAACCAGAGCAATTTAAGGGTAAATTGGAACGATACGGATTTACCCTTTATATTTACGCGGATTTCGTCTCGATATTAATTTTTTCGAGTTTGGTGCGGTTAACGGCTCCGAGCATTTAATATAGGGGAAAGGGAAATGATTACTTCTAGCTTGTGCATTAATTTTGTACATCGACAAAAAGCGAGAACGTGCGATGAAATTAAGTAGACGTATTCGTCTAGGTTTAATCGTTTTCATGATGCTCTCGTGGGTTGCGGTAGACGATGATATCAAGAACATTAGAGAGGCATTCAGTGTGGCTTTCCACCAGCCGCCTAGAGACCCGCGTTCAATCATGTAAATTAATAAAGCTGCCACCACTCGATCAATGTGCCAATAAATTCGGCCATTTGTTGCGTGCTCCGCTTCAACCGTGTTTTGTTGCTTTCGGCGTCCACTCGTATGTATCGGGCACCTGTAGCATCGGGGGAGTGTCCGTGGGCCACGTTCATTAATAAAACCTCGGTCCTCTAAACCCCTCCGCGTGTTTCGGATCCGAGAAAATTTTAAGACCGGTCTTTGGTTGATTTAATCAGGTTAAGGTACTTATTTCATGGTTTCTGATTATATAATCCATATTGTCTTTCAAAAGACGCGGGATCCTCTGCAATACATTAAATATACCCCCGTGTTTAATCAGTATAAATCCACCGTCATATCAGAATACACTGCCCATACAAGTTTACGGATTGACACAACTCTGTCTGTCAAAGATGGACAGTGTTCGTTTGCCCCCTGAATTAACGGTTGAAGCCTTGGTGTTTTTCGTCTTTTGGTATTTCTGAAGATGATTCTTGATATATTATTGAACTTAATTTTTACACCCGTCTGGGGTATCTAGGATCTCCCTGCAAAAGAAAAGGATATAATTAGTATGCGACACAAGGAATGTCGGTCCATGACTCCTATATTAGTCCAATTTGATTTTTTCTATTTTATAGAGAAATCAGAGAAAAAAAAAATTTCTTAGGAAGAAATGTGTTAATTTCTGATGCAGAATTTTTTTGCAGATTTATTACTCTTTTTATTATATTTTTTTAAAGGAATGTGACAAAATCTCTTGACGTTTACTAAAATTTTTGAAGGAATTTCCTTTTTATCAAAATAAATTTTCAGAGGTAAATTTGTCAGGAAAATTTTATTTTTATTGAAGCAGGAAAGACATGACAGAAATCCTTTATTGGTTAACAAAATTCCCCCGAGACATTAGTTTAATTTTATTTAGAGAAAATTTTCTTAGAAAAACATGAGCGAATTTCTCGAAAAGATTTTTGTTGCAAGTTTTTATAATTTGAAAGAATGTGATAAAATCACTTGATGTTTACCAAAGTTTTTTTTTTGAAGGAATTTTTCTTTTTATCGACATAAATTTTCAGAGGAAAATTTGTCAGGAAAATTTCATTTTTATTGAAGTAAGAAAAACATGACAAAAATCTCTTATTGGTCAATACAATTCCCCCGAGACATTAGTCTAATTTTATTTAGAGAAAATTTTTTTAGAAAAACATGAGCGAATTTCTCGAGAAGAATTTTCTTGCAAGTTTTTATAATTTGAAAAATGTGATAAAATCACTTGATGTCTACTAGAGTTTCTTTTGAAGGAATTTTTCTTTTTATTGAAATAAATTTTCGGAGGAAAATTTTTTCAGGAAAATTTCATTTTTATTGAAGCAATAAAAACATGACAAAAATCCCTTATTGGTTAATAAAATTCCCATGAAGGGATTTTTTCACATCATTTTTTCAAAAATTTTTTTTAAAGAAATGAGGGATAAATTTAATTTTTATTTTCTTTTAAAAGAATGGTCATAATATCAAACTCAAAAACTGACTAACACCTAGCATGGACCGACCGAAAATAAATACAAGATAAAATTAGAGAATTTACTTTTACCTTGGAGAAATGCAAATCACATAGTCATGCGCATGACTCAAGTGAGGAGTGGACTTTAGAAAATAAAAGAAGGAGAGACAAGGTATGGACCTAAAAAGGCCCCCACTATCTGAATTGACAAACTTACCCTCCGCGCAATCAAATCACAATGGGAAGAATTGTCAATTCAGATAATGAGCGGGATAAAATATGGTCAACCCGAGCGCAATCGACGCAAGAGCTTTGCATATTCGATCCATATCTATGGTTTTCTAGGAAGAATTTTGCGACTTGGGTTTAGACGCTTGTGTGTGCAGGTGTCGTGATCCTCAGAGTATGCAAGACCTGCACAACATTTGATATCAAAACAGCGCTTCTAAAAATGTGCGAAATTAAACAAATAAACCCAACACCGAGCCTGCAAAACGAAGGGGTTAGTCAAACACTCCGCCCCTTATAACTCCCATCCTGCAAAAACATATAACACTTATAGAATGAGTCCCAAACAAGATCGCCAGAAGCGAGATATCCATGAAATTTTCATTGGCCTAAGTCCACTAAGACTTTTAAAATTTCGAAAAAATTCAAGTATTCCAATTGTTATCTTTTTTCGAAAATTTAAAAATCCCGTCCCCAGCGGAGTCGCCAAGCTGTCGCGACCCTCTAAAAAAATTTTAAATTTTAAAGGGATTAACGGATTATTAGGTTAATTAGATTTGACTAACCTAACGCGGACCCTCCCAAACCCTACCGAATCGCAACTTTGGTTTTTGTTTAAATGATTTTGAAATTTGGAGTCGCCACTAATCGTTCTTGGTAGGTCGATTAGAAACCTAAATAAATTAGCGGGAGAACTAATTTATTCCTGCGAACCAGAGATTATGAGCTCGGGGACTTGGTTACACTAGTTAATTAAAACTAATACCCTTTCGGTACCTTAATTTCATGGATATCCTAATTCGGCAACTCAGGCTTAGTTTATTCCTAAAACTCTAGTAGGGTATTCTCTTTTGTGTTTTCACTTTTTAAATAGGATGCATGGATGGTATATATTTTTATTTGTTATATTTTTTCAAGTGTTAAAGATTCCCTGAAGCCGAAAGAGGGAGTGTGTTAACGACTTCTGTGCAGTATTACGACCTACTCATCTGTTGGGTCTGATGATTCAAAAATTAAATTATAGGAAGTACATGACAGTGAATAAACACCTCCAATGGGAGGCCTAGCATTGACTTGGCTCTTCCCTTTGGGATTTAAGGTACAGGTATTTAAGTTGCAAGTATTTAAACTACTATAAGTAAAAACCTCCAATGGGAGGCTAAGCATTGGCTTGGCTCTTCCCTTTGGGATTTAAGGTACAGGTATTTAAGTTGCAGGTATTTAACTACCGTAAGTAAAAACCTCCAATGGGAGGCTAAGCATTGGCTTGGCTCTTCCCTTTGGGATTTAAGGTACAGGTATTTAAGTTGCAGGTATTTAACTACTGTAAGTAAAAACCTCCAATGGGAGGCTAAGCATTGGCTTGGCTCTTCCCTTTGGGATTTAAGGTACAGGTATTTAAGTTGCAGGTATTTAACTACTGTAAGTAAAAACCTCCAATGGGAGGCTAAGCATTGGCTTGGCTCTTCCCTTTGGGATTTAAGGTGCAGGTATTTAAGTTGCAGGTATTTAACTACTATAAGTAAAAACCTCTAATGGGAGGCTAAGCATTGGCTTGGCTCTTCCCTTTGGGATTTATGATGCAGGTATTTAAATTGCGGATGGACTTTGTCCTCTCCATTTTGGGGTATGAATTCTTTAAAATGAAATACAACGAATTGATTCGATAATTTGAAATTTGTGCCTGCTTGAGGACTCATCCAAGCCGATTTTGTGCTTCCATAAGGTTGACCATTGATATAGCGCTGCGGCTTCCTGACATAAAATAGAGTGAAGTGTCAGTATACAAAATATGTGCTAATCTGCACCTAAAACCAGAAGAGTGGAAAGAGTACTTATCTCCCATTTTTTTGGGAGGGATTTCTATAATTGATTTTCGCTCTCTATGTTCCCAATATAGAGAGTTTCTTTTGAATTAAGAGGGACTTTTAATCACAGATCAGTTGAGAAATCGGTGGACAGCTTAAGAGCTTGTCTGGGCCGATTTTTGCATCTCTACGATATTTTTGCTGTTGACGTAGAGATATCCTTCTCCTGACATAAAATATGAGAAAAAATGGGAGATGGAGAAAGTGTATACAATTTGTGCTAATTTGCGAGTAAAACCATAAATAAATGAATAAATAAAAACACTTAGCTCGAATTTGCTTGCTCGTAGACGAGGATGAACTCTTGATTTATATTGATCGATGAAGGAATTTGTGATGCTAATCCCTAGCTTTAAACTCTCATCATCTTCAAAATTCTCTCTCTTTTGGTATTTTCTTTCTCTCAAATTTTTCTTCAATCTCCAAAAACTCCCTCAAACATCCAAAATTTTCTCTCCAAAAAATTATCCCAAACACTTCAAATTTTCTCTCTAAAAAATCCCTCTCAAGCTCACTTCTTCCTCCTTTTATAATCTACTCATCTATCTTCCATTCTAATTTTTCCACTAACTCTATTTCCCATTCTAATTTCTCCACTAACTCTTCTTCATTTTCATCTTCCATTCTCCATCTCTATCTCACATTCTAATCTCTCCACTAACTCTTCTTCATCTTCATCTTCCCTTCTCCATATTTATCTCCCATTCTAATTTTTCCACTAACTCTTCTTCATCTCCATCTTCCCTTCTCTATTCTTATCTTCCATTCTAATTTCTCTACTAACTCTTCTTCATCTCCATCTTCTCTTCTCTATTCTTATCTTATTTTCTCCATCCATTCTTCTCCAACTTCTCTTCTTCATCTCCTCTTCTCCATCTTCCCTTCTCTATTCTAATTTATCCACTAACTCTTCTTTTTGTTATTTGTAAAATAATCTCTCAAGAGTTAGGTATTTGCACTATAGTCCCTGACTTTTAAGTATTTACAATTTAGTCCCTGAAACAATATTTCTTTAAGTCCAAATCTCCTTACAATTTATGACATACCTTCCCTATACTTAGTCAAAATTCACCACATGTCAAATTTAAGCTCATTTCTTGCCACTGAAAATAATGCAGAATTTAATTAAAGCCCTTTTGCACAATTGAGTCATTCTATGTATAATTTGGGCCAATATAAAAATTTGAAATATTAGAGAACAACGTCACAACTCCTAAAAGTGAAAAAATGAAAATAAATTGACTCAAATTGAATTTTTTAGGCCCGGTTCGAGATTATGCTCGTGAAGAAATACACGACCCCGAATTGGATTTTTTAAATTTGTGATGGCCAACATGAAAAGGGATTTAAAATAAAAATATTGACTATTTTTATATATTTTTGTAGCCTCAAATGCTATTATTTATTAAATATTCTCATAATTTCTAAAATATATAAACAATATATATAAATACAAAAAAATATTTTTTTGTTCAAAAATAGTTGCCTAAGCTTGGCCAAGGCTCCAAACTTGATTTTTCAATTTTCTCATTTTTCTTAATTTTTTGTTTTTATGAATTTTCGAAAATATGAAAAATTATTTTTTGGTCAAAATTGGTTCCCTAGGCTTGGCTAAGGTTCCCAAAGTTGATTTTTCAATTTTATGAATTTTTATGGATTTTCTATTAATTTTCGAAAAATAAATAAATAAATAATACGTAAAAATACTAAAAATATGAAAAATTGTTTTTTGGTCAAAATTGGTTCCCTAGGCTTGGCTAAGGTCCCCAAAGTTGATTTTTCAATTTTATGAATTTTTATGAATTTTTTATTACTTTAGCAATAGAAAAAATGATTAAAAATCAGGTGTCAACAATGTCCCATGTTTCCACAAATAAAACAAGCTTCAGTCTTGCGGTAACAAAGACCGCCATGATGTTTTCCACATATAGTGCAAGGACCCTGCATAACTAAACTCTTCCCTTTTCCAAGATTGCTAATATTTTTCTATTTGGTGTTGCCACTTGCTTGACTTTCCTGAAAATGAGTAAACTTTGGCTTTTTATATGGAGGAGTAGCCTGGGTGCCACTTCTAGAAATCTCACGTTCGATCTTAATTCCTCGTTCCAGCGCGTCCTTATATGTTGATAAGGAAAGAGACACAAGTGTGAAACGAATATCAGGCCGTAGTCCTCTCACAAAATGTTCGGCTTTTTCCCCTTCATCGGCCACTAAACGCCCTGCAAATCTACTCATCTGGTTGAAGCGGCCCGCATACTCGAGAACAGTAGAGTCGCCTTGTGAAATATGTAGAAAATCATTCTTCATTTGCGCCTGGAACGATTGTGGAAAGAATTGGGCGTTAAAAGTTTCCTTGAAATCCTTCCAAGAGATGACAGTGTCCTCATCTCCAAGGGTGAACTTCATTCCCTCCCACCAATACTCAGCTTCTCCTTCTAAGTATTGAGTAGCAAAGTCAACCATTTTCTCCTCAGGAACCTCTTCAACTCTAAAGATCCCCTCTATCTTCCTAATCCAACGTTCTGCTGCAAGAGGATTAATTTTCCTATCATACGTGGGTGGATTCGCCTTTCTAAATTGGGCAAAAGTATAGCCTTTATCGCCTCTTGGCTCAACGATTCCAGCTATATTGTCTTGGGTCCTTTGGTGCTGGCTTTCCCCCTGTGATTCTTGTAACTCAACTCTTGCATATTCTTCCATCCCTCTTGTCGAAGGCCTACCACTAGAACCTCAAGGTATATTTCCAGAATTAAAGTTGATAGCTCTCTTACTCCTATTGCTTTTGCGAAAATTAGCAAGCAGCTCTCGGTCAGAACCCATGGCTACCTGGATCCAAGAATAAAACAAAACTACGTCTTAGTGTCTCTTAGGCTAAAGCATTAAAATCTATCACATTATCTCACAACGTCCCATATCTATACCCATAAAAATCATAACCTATGCTCTGATACCAATAAATGTCACACCCCAAACCACAATAATATGAGATTGTGACACGGCCGTCCCTTTCTCAAAAGGACGCAGCCTCAACTTAACCAGAATCCAACCTGATAACAAACATGTATATCCATACATACGACTTCAAGAAGTTCCTTAGTTACAACCATCAGAGCTTGCGACTAAACCATAAATAGATATATACACATATCCTTCCAAATGGTAGAAACGTCTAATATCTACTTTAAAGGGCTCACCAAATACAAAAGGAACAACTCACAACTTATAATAAAAGCTTCCCCCCAACAAAATATCCTCCACTAACGATCGCTCACGTTCTACGGGCGACTCGCTGGATCTGAAAAAAACAAAAAGATGAAAGGAATGAGCTAACACGGCTCAGTGAGTAATACATTTCTTCTAAGCGGATCGAACAATCACTATGCACATTTAAAACACAAAACAAATACCAATGGTTTAATCCATTGGTTAATCTCAGCAAAACACATGTCAATGGTCTATCCATTGACTAATCACGTGCTCAAGACTCTAACTGTAGTCACGTATAACGCTCGTGACAAAAGACGACCAAGATTCCCCCCTTGGCAAGGTCTCCACCTACAATGCCGGTGGCTCGGCCCACAAGGATATCCTAAATAGTATGTGCATACCCACAAACCCATCAGTCGGGTTCACAGTTATCTTGAGCAACACAAAATCGCAACAACTCAAAATCAATAGCAGAAATCTGTCATAAATTATTTCAACCAAAATGAACATCACCATCAACTCAAAATCAATAGCACAAAGTACTCATAAAACCATCTTGAATAAACAAAACAGCAATAAATGTTCGATCCTGTTTTATGCAACAAAAATGCTCTAAACACCGCTTTTTCTTTCCTTTCAAAAGAACAAAATCACATTAGAAAACTCATATTATACCTTCTCAGAAAAACATGAGTTTATACAAGTCAAAGAAGAAATAGTATCACTCACCAGACGAAGGCAAAATTAAAATGCGACGGCTACTCGAGTCGACGCGTCCGATTTCCTATTCAAAAGTACGAAAAATGGATCAAAAACCAATAATATAACACTCTAATGGACGACTCAATTAATTTATACCTATTTAACGACAGAACGACAACTACGTGTCAACGGAAGCTCGCCCAATAACAACTTTCCTTTGCTGTCCTTAATGGACAGTTTGCGCTTCAGAACTAAAAAGGCCATAACTCACTCCACCGAGCTTCATTTCAAGCCATCTTATAGTCCAAACGAAGCTTACTCGATGTACTACAAAAGTCTTAATTTGATCGACCTCAAATAATGAACGAAAAATAAAGATATTGGCTCTTGAAGCATGCTGTTCGCGCGGGTACTGTAGCAACCAGAATTGAAAATCTTGTTTCGGGCAAACCAGACCGCCAAATTAAGATCCGTCAAATCCCACGGCTTCACAACGTCCTAAATTTTCATCTCCATGTAACAACACAGCTTAAAAATACCTCAAATGAACCCAGCAACTTGAACTCGATCTAGGTTCGAAACTAACCCCTAACTCCAAAAATTACTTCAATATGAGGAACGAGGGGTGCGAGAACTTGCTGAACGTTGTTAAACGACGTCGGAATTGTTTGGCGAAGTACATGGTTTGGACCTCTCTTCCTCTTTCCTCTCTCTTCCTATTCTCCTTTCTTTCTTCTTCACGTATGTCTTGGTGAAAAAGAAGAAGAAGAAGGGAAAGTTACCCCATTTTTTTTTATTTTGTTGACTTTTCAACTCTTCATTTTATTTTATTTTTTCACCACCATTGACTAGTCAAATATTTTGTCCTATAAAAAAAATGAGCATTACACTCTCTCTCAAAATGCTGCTTCAAGCTCAATCCCTGAGGACCCATTTCACTCCTTCACCAACCCTTTTCACGCCCAACCTCAAGGCCCAATTTTCCCCTCAAAAATCATACTCATTATCGAAGTTATTTCGCTTCAAGACCCTGAAATGCTCACTTTCCACTATTTCCGAAGCCATTGAGTTGGAATCGTCCTCCAGCAGTACGAAGCCATTTCCAGCCGGAGTTTCGAGGACCATCATGGAGTCATGCTCCGAGGGAACACTCTCGACGTTGACCGACGACAGTTGAAACAATGTGGGTTACGGACTTCACAGTGCACAATTCCGAGAAATTTTGCTAAACCTGGAGATAGAATGTTTTCAAAGCGGCTTTTTTCAGTGTGGGCAAAGAGATTTGGATCGGAAACTGAGGAAGACAAAGTGTATTACATAGATATGGAAAAGGTACTTTAGGTGGAAGACTCTAAGGAGGATGGCATATGGGTCATCTCATCTGATTATAAAAGGAGTCCTCGTGGTGTGGGGGAAAAGGAGTCCTCGTGGTGTGTAGCTCTGGCTTCACCGTGTCCTCTTTGAACGCTGAGGGCTATGCTCTGCTTTCGTTCAAGCAGTCTATTCACGAAGACCCAGATTGTTATGATCAATGCCAGGACACCAAGCAATAAATGGAAGCTAGGTGCTCTTTTTTTTTTTTTTAAGATGCAAATGAGCAAAGATTTTCTACACTGACTTTCACTATGCTTTATGTTGGGCAACATCTTCATATCAGCAGCAAATAATCAATGAAGCAAAAAGACGAAGTAACGCCGAAAGTAGCCATCCGAGCGTCGTCACTCAAAGATAGCATAAGAGTCGAATTTTCGAGAATCTCGTTGCCTAAATAGATTGATTTAAACTTCGATTATGCCATCTCGTATTCATATTATAATTTTCTGTATTTATCGCTTAAAAGATCCGAACTCCAAATTGCGATAGGCTCGGCCCCCTACCTGATGGTATAAAGATCTCATGTATTCCATCTTTTGTATTTTTATTTCTGCATTATCAAACCTCGGAATTGGTAGGTCGAGCTACCTATTGGAGGTTATTTATTTACTGCTTTCTGTATTCTATTTTCTACAATTTAATTTCCATATTATCGGACTCTAGAATTGGTGGGTTGAGTAATCTACTGGAAGTTATTTATTTACTGCTTTCTGTATTCTATTTTATGTAGTTTAATTTTCATATTATCGAACCCAAAAATTGGTGGATCGAGCCACCAGCTGGAGGTTATTTATTTACTGCTTTTTGTATTATAATTTCTGCAGTTTAATTTCCATATAATCGAAACCCATAATTGGTAAGTTGAGCCATCTGCTGGAGGTTATTTATTTACTTCTTTCTATATTCTATTTTTTACAGTTTAATTTTCACATTATCGAACTCCAGAATTGGTAAGGCGAGCCACCTGCTGGAGATTCTTTATTTACTACTTTCTGTATTCTATTTTTTGCAGTTTAATTTTTATAACATCGAACCCCAGAATCGGTAAACCGAGTCACCTGTTGGAGGCTTCTATTTCATGTGTTTTGGTTTCTACATTATCAAAATCCTTGAATCGGTAGGTTGAGCCACCTGCTAGAGGTCATAACGCTGCACAGAAGCCGTTAGCTTACTCCCTCTTTCGACTTTAGGGAATTTTTAATGCTTACCTTTGTGTACTGCTTTTTATATCGCATCTTTTAATATTACGTTTATATTCAGAATATTTTACATCGTCAGTCTTATTTAATTCAAAAATACCAAAACAAATGTCATTCATGTGCATTTCATATAG
Organism: Psidium guajava; assembly: GCA_016432845.1. NCBI lineage: Eukaryota > Viridiplantae > Streptophyta > Magnoliopsida > Myrtales > Myrtaceae > Psidium > Psidium guajava. The sequence continues at coordinate 38,895,837 of CM028224.1, forward strand.
TATAAGTCATGCATAATTTGTCATGCCGCATACATATTCGTATTGTAATTTTCTATATTTTTTCGATCCAGACCCTAGATAGCGGTAAGCTTTGCCTCTACTTGATGGTGTAAAGATCTTATGTATTCTGTTGACTGGATTTATGATACGTATGTCGTTCACATGTCACATACGCATGTCACATACATATGTCGTATTTGCATATGTTCGTATGCGTATTCGTATGTTTTCGAATTTGCATGTAGTATTCGTATCCGCATAATCGTATTCGTATGTATTCATATCTGGCTATCTGTATTCGTAGACCTACATACGTATGTTCATGTACGCATGTCGCGTCTACATGTCCGCGTTCGTATGTTGCATTCGCATGTCTGCATTCACGTACTGTATTTGTATATCCACGTTCGTATGCCGTATTTGCGTGTCCACATTCGCATGTAACGTACGTTCACGTTTACATGTCATATTTGTATATCCATACTCACATATTCATGATTGCATGTCCGTGTTCGCATGTATACATTTGCGTGTCTATATTTGCATATTCACGTTTTGCTTATCCATGCATCCATTACCATCCATGCATTCCATTTAAAAAGTGAAAATACAAAAAGAGATCACTTCACTAAAGCTTTAGGAGTAAACCAAGCCCGAGTTGCCAAATTAGGATATCCATAGAATTAAGTCACCGAAAGGGCATTAGTTTTAATTAATTAGTGTAACCAAGTTCTCGAACTCATAATCTCTAATTCGTAGAAGTAAGTTAGCTCTCTCACTAATTTACTTAGGTTTCTAATCGACCTATAAAAAAATGATTAGTGGCGATTCTAAATTCTAAAATCATTTAAATAAAAACAAAAATTGCGATTTGATATAGACTTGGGACAGTCTAAGTTAGATTAGTTAAATAAATTAATCTGATAATCCATTAACATGAGAATTTCGATTTTTAGGGTCGCGACACCAGTTCCTTTAGGATAAAAAGGATCTAACCATAGAAACTCGCATTCTTAATGGCATCCTCGTTTGCTTCCCCAAGAGCGGCCTCTTTCAAGTACTTATCGGACAACTGAACTCTTTTCACATTCTCATGCTCCTGAACGAGAATGTTCCTGTACTCGAGTAGCTTATCCAGAGTCATCCTTGGCTGCTCGAAAGTCGGGGGTCCCTCTTTAGAGTTCACGAGCCTCTTTCAAATGTTTTCAACTCCAATGTCGACAACCCATTTCCTCACTTCATCATCATACACTCTTGCCTTGAGTGCTCCAAAGAAATCTGCACAGTTGACACTCATAATAGTTCCATCTTCCTAACTTATGTTCTCCATTCATCTATTGTCAAAAGTAAGCAATCTCTTCCAACAATAACAAATATCGCCATACCAAATAGGATAATCAACCCAGAATGTTACTTCGCTTGCTATGTTGCACAAAGATAAAAAGACTAGGATTGAGGAGGGCCATGTTAAGATTAAGAAGAAGGCTACCAATTGATTGACTTGGGAATGTGTCGACAAGCTTGACTATATCTTCCTTCGAGACATTGTTGGTCCTGAAAATCCTGGTGCAAACGCCAATCCTCCGAGAATGATTTTCCCTGGCCTTTGCCACCCCAAAATAAGAGGGACCTGTCATCAATAGAGTTAATCATCGATCCAATTTCTTTCCTCTTCAAATTCAAGAAGTTCTTGGTTATGTGAACCCACAACTTTATGTTTGGGACCCCAAATACCCAAAATGAGAGGGACCTGTTAAGCTAACCTTGATGTTTGGGAGATTCAAGAAGTTCTTGGTTATGTGAACCATAACTTTATCCATAAATGCAGGAGCAAAGTAGAAGCCATCCATGGCGTTATCGAATGCGAGCCTACCATGATGATTTCAGTACTCAAATCAACTGTTTTTCTTTCTTCCATGACTAATTAAAAGATGTGGCAATGTTATAATGTGACTCACTGGCGAAGACTGGTGCTGATGTAGTCTTACGAGCTCATGACGGCATCGTGAGTTGAAGTCCCCATCGGTGCTTGAAAGAGTGTGTCAACCATTCCTTTTCCTCTGGTTATATTCTTGCTGGTCGTCTGAAGCATCGGATATGAGCCCACGCCATCTACCCTTAGATGTCTGTTTCTCCTCATCGTATTCCGCAATCGCCTTCGGGCTCTTGGACAACACTTTTATGCGGTTAATCCCCGAGTTCGGTTTCTTCAAGCTCCTCCCCAAAAATAGAGAGCTAGGACCCAAATTTCTCAGGTCGGCGCAGCTCGAATTTAGCTGAATCAAGGTCAGGCCCTTGTTAACACTAAGTCCCACTAAAGCAGGAGACTCAAGTAGAGACATTGTAGATATTGTTATTGAAAATATTAAAATAAATTTTGGAAGAAAGTCAAAAAAAGAAGAAGCCTCAATTTTTGACTATTAATGGACAACTTAGGTGTGCTTAAGCCTCAATTTTTGACTATTGATTGTCAAAAATGGACAACTTAGGTGTGCTTGAATTTGATAAAATTAAGTGTAGTCAAATAAAGACATTTAAGTTTGACAAAAATTAGGTATAGAATTGGCTATAAATATGTGTGGTTTTTCTTGTAAGTTTCATATCAAGGAGGAGAAGAAATAGAGAGAGAGGGAGAGAGAGAGAGAGAGAGAGAGAGAGTTCTTGTAAGAACAAGCTTAGAGCAAAGCTTGATTTTATTTGTGTAAAACCTTGGCAAAGGTATTTTGTAGTATTACTCTCTCATTTGCATTTTTGTTATTCTCTCCAAATTAAATCCTCCAAGCTTCCGCAAAATTCCTCCTTCCTCTTTTTATTTGGTTCCTACATTTGGTATCAGAGCCAAGTTATGGCGTCCACAAGTTCCGTTCAATTTCAACTTCCAAAGTTGAACGGAAAGAATTTCAACAACTGGTCCGTCCAGATGAAGGTTTTGTTCAAATCGCAAGATTTGTGGAACCTGGTGGAGAATGGCTACATCGAAGTAGCTAATAATGAAGAATTCAATGCCATGAGAAAGGAGGAGAAGGATTCGTTGGTGGAGTCCCGGAAAAAAGATCAGAAAGCATTATATGCGATCTTTCAAGCTGTGGAGGAGACGATATTTGAAAAAATATCGAATGCCGAGACCGCCAAAGCAGCGTGGGATATTTTGCAAAAATCCTACAAGGGCGACGATCGTGTTCGAAGAGTTCGGCTTCAAACACTTCGAGGTGATTTTGAGTCTTTACGCATGAATGATTCTGAATCTATCTCTTTGTATTTTGATCGTGTACAAAACATCGTTAACCAATTGAGGGTTAATGGTGAAACACTCCAAGATGTACGAGTCGTAGAAAAAATCTTGAGGTCTTTGACTGAAAGATTTGACTACGTTGTTGCGGCAATTGAAGAAGGCCAAGATATATCAACTATGACGTTGGAGCGGTTGATGGGTTCATTATGCTCGCATGAGCAAAGAATGAATCAGAAGTCCGTCAGTTCATATCCCGAGCAAGCTTTGCAAAGTCGTATCGCTCCATCAAATCGAGGAAGCTATCAAGGAGGTCGAGGTCGCGGAGGAGGCCAAGGAAGAGGTGGAAATTCCAATTTCACCGGGAAATTTAAAACACGTGACAAATCAAAAGTCAAGTGTTTTAAGTGCAACAAGTTCGGACATTACAAATCCGAATGCCATGCAAAGGCGACGTACGAGCAGGCGGAGCACGCACATACCACTAATGCTGAAGAATACATGGTGCTAGCATGTAAGAAGGATGACTCAAGCACTGTAGATACCAACATATGGTATCTAGATACTGGTTGCAGCAATCATATGACTGGCCGGAAGGAATTATTCTCGCAATTGGATGAGACGAGTCGTGGTGAAGTCAACTTCGGGAATAAATCAAAAATTCCCGTGATGGGCAAAGGTAACATTAATATCATGTCAAAAGATGGTACTAATGTTGCTATTGCAGATGTTTACTTTGTGCCAGGACTTTTTTGGAATTTGCCAAGTGTTGGGCAACTTTCCGAAAAAGGCCACAAAGTTCACATTGAAAATGGAATTTGCACCATCAGAGGTGTCAACAACAAGTTGATCACAACAGTGCAAATGACGAAGAACCGGATGTTTCCCATGACTCTTCAGACGAAGAATCTCTTGAGTTTTCAAGCGATGATGAAAGACAACAACTGGCTGTGGCATCTTCGATACGGTTATCTAAATTTTCGTGGACTAAAACTACTGGTTCAGAAAAGGATGGTGACCGGCATGCCTTTAATCGAATGTCCAGATCGTCCATGCGAAGGATGTCTCGTTGGAAAACAACATCGAGAATCATTTTCAGTAGGGAAAGCCAGAAGAGCAAAGCAACTTTTGGAGCTGGTACATACAGATATATGTGGCCCTATTGAGGTTGAATCAGTCGGACAAAAAAGGTACATGCTGATTTTTGTTGATGATTTTACCAGAAAAACTTGGGTATATTTCTTGAGAGAAAAATCTGAAGCATTTACCAAGTTCAAAGAATTTAAAGTCTATGTTGAAAAACATAGTGGCTTTAATCTGAAGACGTTGAGATCGGATAGAGGAGGAGAATTTATCTCAAATGAATTTGACAAATTTTGTAAAATTCATAGAGTAAAACGTCAGTTGACTGCCAGCTATACACCTCAGCAAAATGGTATAGCAGAAAGAAAGAACAGGACAATTTTTGAAATGGCAAGAAATATGTTAAAAGCCAAAAATTTGCCTAAGAATTTTTTGGCAGAAGCGGTTGCTTATGCTGTATTTGTACTAAACAGGTGCCCAACAAAGAGTGTTCTTGGAAGAACCCCAAAAGAGGCTTGGAGCGGCAACAAGCCAGATGTTTTGTTTCTACGAGTATTTGGGTGCGTGGCATTCCATATACCAGATGAACGAAGAAAGAAGTTAGATGACAAAAGCGAGAAGTGCATCTTCATTGACTATAGTGACACAACTAAAGGTTATAAGCTGTATAACCCAGTCACTGAAAAGGTAATTATCAGCAGGGATGTCCAGTTTTTTGAAGATGAAGCTTGGGACTAGAACCAAAAGGGTGATCAGAAAAGCATCACCATCGAAGATGAACCATTGGAGAGAGAAATAGAAGAGCCTCCATCATCTTCAACTAGTGGTACATCTTCACCAACAGCAGCTTCAGAACCACCACTACGTCGTTCACAACGACTGAGGGAGACGCCAGCAAAATTCAGGGATTACGTGGTCACAGAAGGCGATGGCAGTGATAATAACGGAATCACTGATGAAACATTGGTAAACTTTTGTTTGTTTGCTGAATGTGATCCTGTAACCTATGATGAAGCAGCTGCAGATGAAAGGTGGATTCATGCAATGGATGAAGAGATTCACTCCATTGAGAAGAATGACACATGGGTGCTAACTTCTTTACCACCTGGTAAGAAACCCATTGGTGTCAAGTGGGTGTACAAGACGAAGTACAAACCCAACGGTCAGGTGGACCGTTACAAGGCCAGACTGGTTGTAAAGGGCTACAAGCAAAAGCCAGGTATTGATTATTTTGAAGTATTTGCACCAGTGGCTCGGATGGATACCATCCGGATGATCTTAGCACTTACAGCTCAAAATCATTGGAAGATCCATCAAATGGATGTGAAATCAGCATTCCTCAATGGTGTTCTTGAAGAGGAAGTCTACGTGGAGCAACCACAGGGTTATGAGAAAGGGCATGAAAATCAAGTTTACAAACTGAATAAGGCTTTGTATGGGCTAAAACAGGCACCTCGTGCTTGGTACACACGTATCGACACATACCTGTTAGAGCGTGATTTTCAAAAGTGCCCGTATGAGCATACACTGTATATCAAGTCAAATACTAACGGTGACATAATAATTGTGTGCCTTTATGTTGATGACTTGATATTTACAGGCAGCTGTGAAAAAATGTTTTCAGAATTCAGGGAGGCTATGACTAGCCAGTTCGAGATGACTGATTTAGGATTGATGTCCTATTTTCTTGGGCTTGAAGTGAAGCAGATAGATAATGGCATATTTATTTCACAGCAGAAATATGCTAATGATATTCTGAAGCGATTAAAAATGGAATCGCTCAAACCAATTCGAACTCCCGTAATTGAACGTTTGGAGCTGAAGAAAGAAGGAATCGGTGAATTGGTAAATCCCACTTATTTCAAAAGCATTGTTGGCAGTTTAAGATATTTGGCTTCTACAAGACCAGATATTACCTATGGAGTGGGAATTATTAGCAGGCTCATGGAGAAACCATACCAATCACATTTACAGGCGGCAAAAAGAATTTTGCGGTATGTCAGTGGAACTCGTGATCATGGAATTTTATATTCTTATACTGACAACTTTGATCTGTTGGGGTATACAGATAGTGATTGGGCAGGTGATACTGAGACTCGAAAGAGTACTTCAGGGTATGCTTTCTTTCTTGGATCAGGAGTAATTTCTTGGTCTTCGAAAAAACAGCAGGTTGTTGCACTCTCGACAGCTGAAGCAGAATACATGGCATTAGCTTCAGGGGCTTGTCAGGCAATATGGCTTCGATGGATGCTGCGTGAATTGATGCATGAACAAGCAGGTCCTACTAAATTGATGTGTGACAATAAGTCGGCTATTGCATTAGCTAAGAATCCTGTATTTCATGGCAGGAGCAAGCACATCGACATCAAGTATCACTATATTCGTGAGCAAGTCAAAGATGGTGAAATTGAACTTAATTTCTGCAGATCAGAAGACCAGATTGCAGATATCCTGACAAAACCATTGAAGGCTGATTTGTTCGAAAGATTGAAGACGATGCTTGGCGTTATGAACTTCCAAAATCAATTTTAAGGGAGGCTATTGAAAATATTAAAATAAATTTTGGAAGAAAGTCAAAAAAAGAAGAAGCCTCAATTTTTGACTATTAATGGACAACTTAGGTGTGCTTAAGCCTCAATTTTTGACTATTGATTGTCAAAAATGGACAACTTAGGTGTGCTTGAATTTGATAAAATTAAGTGTAGTCAAATAAAGACATTTAAGTTTGACAAAAATTAGGTATAGAATTGGCTATAAATATGTGTGGTTTTTCTTGTAAGTTTCATATCAAGGAGGAGAAGAAATAGAGAGAGAGAGAGAGAGAGAGAGAGAGAGTTCTTGTAAGAACAAGCTTAGAGCAAAGCTTGATTTTATTTGTGTAAAACCTTGGCAAAGGTATTTTGTAGTATTACTCTCTCATTTGCATTTTTGTTATTCTCTCCAAATTAAATCCTCCAAACTTCCGCAAAATTCCTCCTTCCTCTTTTTATTTGGTTCCTACAATTGTGTATACAGTATGAATTTCCTAGCTATGGAAGCTTAACCAATTAGCGTGATCTCATAAATTCCCTAACGATGAACAAAAAAAAAAGCAAACTTTTTTCAGGAAAACGGAGTGTGCGCATGCTTGAACAGTTAAATGACCACTATGATCAAGCAAAGGACAATGAAAGAGCGAAAGAAAGGATAGACAGGGTTCAACACTTTTGATAAACACAATGGTTTGAAACTACGCGCAAAAACAGGAATCGGCGGGAAAACAGAGTATCGATGAGGTGTAAACAGCTGCAGCAGCTGGCACGAAGGCAGCCATAAATCCGTGCCGAATGGAACAGCTACAACCAAAAGGGAAAGTCAACAAAGCTTAGGATTAGGAGTAGAAGACGAAGAAGTCGAGCGTACTGCTCTTGGAGTGTTGTCATTGACGACGGAGAAAGAGAAAGGGAGCTTTATATATATATATATAGAGAGAGAGAGATAAAATCCTGTCGATGAGGTTGTTAAGTTCCCAGCGGCTTCAAGCTGGCCTATATATTCACGTGGCAGTGGGCGACTTTGACGCTGGTTTTGGATGCTGAGGATTTCTCCACACATATTCAAGAAAAGAAGAGAGAAACCAAAATAGAGGCTTCTAGGGAACTCAACTGGTGTGAGGTCAGGGTTGAAGCTTCCCCCCCTCTCCACCAGAACCATAATTTTTTCTTGTTCTTTGCTTCTTCCACTTTCGCTTGTGCCTCCATCGAAGGGGACGTGAGTATGAGTACTAGTAGGAACAAGAAGAGGAAGGATCTCCATCTTTCTACACATAGAGGGAGGGGCCACCATGTCGTGCATGATTATGCTCTGATACTGCGAGATTTTATGGGATCATCGATAGAAAGGCACGATGCATCCCACTCCATGCTGAGTGGGTGGAGGTTTGGGGGGGTCGCCCCGATAAGGTCTCAAGGGGGCACAATGTCTTTTGGACATCATAAGACTTTTATAGTTTTAGTCTATAAGTTTTTATTCGTAGTCTACGCTTGGTTCTATGAATAGCTATTAGCTACCACTATATATAATCATTTTCACTTGTAATTGAGTAATATAATGAGAGATGCCATATATTAATTATAGTGAAATTTTCTACTGGATGTAGCCTTAATTTAAGTTGAACTAGAATAAAATCTCGTATCTCGATTTCTCTTTTTTGTTGTTTTGCACTTTATTTTCTTGTGATTGTGCGCTGAATGCTAACAATATTTAAATGAAATCAATCCCGACATGAGTTCAAAAGTTAGTTCGCATGAAAATAAGGATCTTCTGGTTTATTTGCTCATAAACTTAGCGTTGATCTTGCTTGTTGCAATAATCAACTTAAAGAAGATCATTCCCTAGTCTAAATATTAGGAACTATTTGCATAATCGAAATGGAAATATTTTTCGTGAATGGGAAGAAATAGACACTTCCTCCCCATCTTTTGGGGGGGGGGGGTGGGGTTGGTTGGAGTTCTGACTCTCAACCACTTGCCCTCTAGATACCCCTGGCTAAGGGCATTGCAAGTTTTGAGTCTTAATTGAAATTTGAATTAAAAAAAATCAAAATAACAACAATTTTTATTTTTAGTTATTCCTAGTTTTTATTATATATTTGAATTTCTTTTATATATATAGAATATATATATTTAATTTAGTATTTCAATTTATTATTTAGTAGCTAGCACACAGAGTTGAAACGCTGGGCAACCCCTCCTTAATTGGGGAGAAAGTATCTTTTTCTTCTGCCTTCCCACGGAATATCCTCCTTAGTAACATTAATGTTCCTCTTATTCTGTTTTTCGAAATAAAAAAATAGAAACATGTTTGGTAGTACAAATGATTTGGATTTTGATTTTGATTTTGATTGTGATGCTGAAAACGCTTTTAGAACAAAAACAAGAACGAAAAGAGTTGATTCTAAAAAAAAGCACTTTTGAGAACAAAAACGGCAATAATAGTCTTCTCTTACTTTTGTCAGGCACCAACAAGGCGTGGGCTGGGTCAACCCGACCCTGTTTGGATAATTTTTTAATAAAAATTTGGGAAATTAATAAAAAAAATAAAAAAAATTGGAAAATGATTGAAAATCCAAAAAATGGAAGTTCATAAAAAAAAATTCTAAAAAAATTGGAAAGAAATCAGAAAATTTCCAAAAAAAACCTCAAAAATTAGGAGATGGGTCATTTCAATTGGCAAATCCTATTTTTGATGATTTTGCCTTCCAATTTCTCTCAAATAACGATTTTGCCCCTCATAAGCAATTTGTTTCGAAAAATCTTGAAAATTCCAAAAAACAAAATCTCAAAAAGTAGGAAATAGGTCCATTCAACTGCCCAATTTTGTTTTTGGCAATTTTTCCTTCGTTTTTTTCTAAGCCCTGCCTGATTTGTTGCCAAAGTATCATCCTACCTTAGTCACCATCCATATGGTATCGAAGGGTAAAATTGAGCCACCTATGTGGCAGAGATGGATTTTATTCATTCTAAGCAATAAAAGATAATCAGAGTCACTTCTTTCATCATTGGCATATGCATAGCCTCAAGAGAAGCATGGGAAAACAACAATTTTAGTGTATTATCTACCCAATGAACAAATTTGAAGCACAGATGTTATGGTATAAGAGGATCGCAAACGTGGGGTCTAAATAAAGTCATCAAATGTGATCAGGTAATTATTTGATTTAAATAAAAAAATTCAGAAGAGAAATTATTTTCAAGAATAGAAATTTTGTTCAGTTAACAAACATGTTTCTATTTCGAGAACATAAATTTTGTACATTTATTAAACGTGTTTTGATTTTTTTTTTAACTTCTCTAGGGAATAGAATAAAAAAAAATTGATTCAAATAAGAATCATGTTTTTGGAACAGAAATATTATCAACCAGGTCCTTGGTGTTGACCTCGTTACAGGGAGTGTACCCATGTGAAAGTAGATGAATTATACCCAATAGTGGGTTCGTTTACTCTTCTCTCTTTCCGACCAAAAAAAAAACTCTTCTCTCTTGTCTTTTCTTTTCAACATTTCATTTTCATTTATAAAAAATAACACTTCAATAATTTTCCCTCACGATCAAAGAGGCTAAAACACAATTAAATGATTGCTTGTTGAGGAAAAATTGTCAAAATAAAGTCACAAACCGATCGCACTATTGTCAATTCAATCATAAATCTTTTTGGTTATTAATTTAGTTCTAAACTTTTTGCATTTTTGTCAATTCAACCCATTCGGCTATCTTTGGCAAGTCGACGCTGACGTAGACACACCAGCACTAATATGGATTGGTCAGCGCTGATGAGGCAATATTTTATAATATTTTAAAAAATTTCAAGCTTTTTATTAATTTTTTTCTTTTTTCCTTGGTTTTTCATTTTATTGTTTATCTTCTTCCTCCATGTTCTTCATTGGCGACTGTTGGAGGCAAGGACCTCATCGGCCACCAGCACCGCCACCGCTGAGCAAGGCCTCGGTGTCGTCAATGTGCGAGCTCTACCTCGCCCAGATCTGGTGTAGTCGAGCCACCTCATGGCTAGGCTAGGTCGAGCAAGCCTAGATCTAACGAGACTCGGCCGGATCTTGCCCAACCATAGCATTGACCAACCATGGCCTCAAAAGCATGAGCTCTAAGCTAGCAATCCTAGGAATTTAAGGAAAAGAAAAGATGGAAACTCCATAATTCTTTCCACATCTCTAGCTTGAATTCTGTCGGTCCAATGGCGATGAAGCAATTCAAAAAAATCCAACAACCTACTCATTCGTCCTTCACCTCTTCCCTCTCTCCTCCTTTGCCTAATCACCTTCGCCGTAACAACAACCACCATCTATCCTCCTCTAACCCAATCCCGATCCCTTTCGCAACTGTTTTGTCATAGCCACTTCCCACTGAGCCTTGCCAAATTTGTAATGCTCATTTTTTTATAGGCCAAAATTTTTTACTAGTCAATGGTGGTGAAAAAAATAAAATAAAATGAAGAGTTGAAAAGTCAACAAAATAAAAAAAAAATGGGGTAACTTTCCCTTCTTCTTCTTCTTCTTCACCAAGACATACGTGAAGAAGAAAGAAAGGAGAAGAGGAAGAGAGAAGAGAGAGGAAAGAGGAAGAGAGGTCCAAACCACGTACTTCGCCAAACGATCTCGACGTCGTTTAACAACATTCAGTAAGTTCTCGCACCCCTCATTCCTCATATTGAAGTAATTTTGGGAGTTAGGGGTTAGTTTCGAACCTAGATCGAGTTCAAGTTGCTGGGTTCATTTGAGGTGTTTTTAAGCTGTGTTGTTACATGGAGATGAAAATTTTGGACGTTGTGAAGCCGTGGGATTTGACGGATCTTAATTTGGCGCTCTGGTTTGCCCGAAACAAGATTTTCAATTCTGGTTGTTACAGTACCCGCGCGAACAGCATACTTCAAGAGCCAATATCTTCATTTTTCGTTCATTATTTGAGGTCGATCATATTAAGGCTTTTGTAGTACATCAAGTAAGCTTCGTTTGGACTATAAGATGGTTTAAAATGGAGCTCGGTGGAGTGAGTTATGGCCTTTTTAATTCTGAAGCGCAAACTGCCCATTAAGGACAGCAAAGGAAAATTGTTATTGGGCAAGCTTCCGTTGATACGTAGTTGTCGTTCTGTCGTTAAATAGGTATAAATTAGTTGAGTCGTCCATTAGAGTGTTATATTATTGGTTTTTGATCCATTTTCCGTACTTTTGAATAGGAAATCGGACGCGTCGGCTTGAGTAACCGTCGCATTTTAATTTTGCCTTCGTCTGGTGAGTGATACTATTTCTTCTTTGACTTGTATAAACTCATGTTTTTCTGAGAAGGTATAATATGAGTTTTCTAATGTGATTTTGTTCTTTGAAAGGAAAGAAAAAGCAGTGTTTAGAGCATTTTTGTTGCATAAAACAGGATCGAACATTTACTGCTGTTTTGTTTATTCAAGATGGTTTTATGAATACTTTGTGCTATTGATTTTGAGTTGATGGTGATGTTCATTTTGGCTGAAATAATTTATGACAGATTTCTGCTATTGATTTTTGAGTTGTTGTGATTTTGTGCTGCTCAAGATAATTGTGAGCCCGACTGATGGGTTTGTGGGTATGCGCATACTATTTAGGATATCCTTATGGGCTGAGCCTCCGGCATTGTAGGTGGAGACCTTGCCAAGGGGGGAATCTTGGTCGTCTTTTGTCACGAGCGTTATGCGTGACTACAGTTAGAGCCTTGAGCACGTGATTAGTCAATGGATAGACCACTGACATTTGTTTTGCTGAGATTAACCAATGGATTAAACCATTGATATTTGTTTTGTGTTTTAGATGTGCATAGTGATTGTTCGATCCGCTTAGAAGAAATGTATTACTCACTGAGCCGTGTTAGCTCATTCCTTTCATCTTTCTATTTTTCAAATCCAACGAGTCGCCCGTAGAACGTGAGCGATCATTAGTGGAGGATATTTTATTGGGGGGAAGCTTTTATTATAAGTTGTGAATTGTTCCTTTTGTATTTGGTGAGCCCTTTTAAGTGGATATGTGTATATATCTATTTATGGTTTAGTAGCAAACTCTGATGTTTGTAACTAAGGAACTTCTTGAAGTCGTATGTATGGATATACATGTTTGTTATCAGGTTGGATTCTGGTTAAATTGAGGCTGCGTCCTTTTGAAAAAGGGACGGCCGTGTCACAATCTCATATTATTGTGGTTTGGGGTGTGACAAAATTTGTCTGAGCCTGGCGACAACATCACTGTTTTCGCCCAATGGAGGCAACGCTACTCTCGCCGACCCTCACCTCCAGCAGTCACCAATGAAGAACATGGAGGAAGGAGATGAACGCCAACAAGAAAAAAATAAAAAAAGAGGAAAAAATAAAAAAAAATTAGAAAATATTATTAAATATTATTCCATCAACACTGCCTGGGTCTACATCAACGCCAGTCACGTCCACGTTAGCACCAATCAGTGATAGACCATTAGATGGACTGAATTGACAAAATGCAAAATAGTTTAAGACTGATTGGCGCAAATGCAAAATGTTTAAGAGTGAATTAAGAAAATTAAAAGGTTTAAGACTAAATTAGAAAAAATGCAATAAGTTTATGGCTTTTTTTTTAACAATTTCCTTGCTTGTTGACATAGCGATAGACAATGTGAAATAGTTATTCTTCTACACGTACTATATGCAATTTGATTATTTTTCTTCAAAGGGCAAATGACCTTAGAAGTATCATAATTTTGTGTGATAGATATTTTAGTGTCAGAAATTTTCAAGTGATCGCTTGAGCGTCATTTTTGTAAAAACATTATTACTTCAATGCTTATCGCGGATTTATGTGGTCAGGAAAGGCCAAATTTTAATGCAACCCATCCAAGGTGGCCCTCCCACAAAGTGAAGTTACCAATACTAGTGCTAAACGACCCCGTCTACGTGGCCCCAAATTAACGAATTAGGGCTGAACCCTTTTTCTTCTGCGAACCCTAATTTCATTGGGTTCTTGAATTGAGGAATTGGGGCAAAATTAGGTGCTGAAATTTACAATGAAAAGCGGAGCTGTACGAACATTGCCAAGTGGAGAATCCATAGATGAGTGAAAATGAAGTGTTGGTATTCGTGTTCAAAACCATACCAACTCGAAGCATATGTGCAATCATTTAACCCATAAACGTAAACTTTCAAATTTGACCCAAAAGAAAATTGTAGACTTTCAATATATGATGGCGAAATATATTCCATATCTTAATAATTTTATTATATAAAAAAACATAACTTTATCTTTTTCCTTAAAGAAACTGAATATCGCAATGATTTGTCCATTCAGATTCATACGGGACGGGTTGCAATCCTGATAAATTCCAATCCAAATCCCAATCAAACTCCGGTATTTTCGCCAAAAACAGAGGAAGTATCACTTGTCCTTATTGTTCTTTGGAATCTGTCAGTCTCATCTTAGGCGGTCGAAGTTGCTTCCTTCGTTTCTAGCATTTGGGTCTTTGCCTTTCCAAGCCGTTTGCTGTCCACGATTTACTATTTTACACTCACGTAAACTGATGCCTCGTCCCACAATTTTGTCATTTCATGTCTGGACTCGTTCACAGGTTTTTGCCTAGCATTGCCAATGGACATTGATTGCTTTGCCTTCCCCATTTCTTAACCCGAGAATCATTTGGCCCTTTATATAAGATCACGAAGGGGAAAGAATACTTGGCGGAAGAAATAATGGAAAGCGCTGATACGAGCTGCTTCAACAACCGAAGGTGGTCGCTGAAAGGAAAGACCGCTTTGGTCACAGGGGGAACCAGAGGGATTGGGTCAGTCTCAGTTTCATTTTCACTCTGTGTGACCATTTACTTATGACTCCAGCATTTTTTTTTTAACTCTCTCGTTCTTGTGTCTTGATCAATCCGTCTGTGGGTCAGGTATGCGATCGTAGAAGAGCTGGCGGGGCTCGGCGCGAGGGTTCACACATGTTCTCGCAACGAGAAAGAACTCAACGAGCGAGTGGTAGAATGGCGGGGTAAAGGGTTTCGAGTGAGTGGTTCGGTTTGTGACCTCAATTGCAGTACCCAAAAGGAAGAGCTGATTAAGACTGTCTCCTCTGTTTTCGATGGCAAACTGACCATTCTGGTTAGTAACACTCAACAATCATCATCTAGGTGTCGCTATGGAAGCAACTTTTGTCTCGATCGATCTCTTGTTTATGTCTAGCAAGAACTAGAAGTCTTTAGTCCAATTGGTTTGTACTTTTTGGCTATAAATAGAAGGACAATTCTGCCAATAGTGTCCTGTACTTGGCAACTTCTCTTTCTGCTGCTTTGGTGGTGTCCCGTATTTGGCAACTGAGTTCCTGTTCAACTAACATCAGTGATCTCATGAAAACCATTCGTAAAGATGGGAAATTACATAACTAGTCAGGCGCTACTAGTCGCATTCATACTGTTTTAAGGCACTGAATCCACCTAAAAGAAAAGGGTTCTGGATGTAGTAGATTAATTAGAGATGATACTGAAATGTCCTATAGCTACCAGCAAATCTGATCTCCAGATTGACATTGTTTTAACTATGCTGAATCAACAATTCGATATTCCGCTACTACTGTCCTCATTCAATTTTCTTGTTGTCTTGTTACCGAGCCCGGTTTTGATGATAGTCTGGCTAATCCAGGTGAACAATGCGGCGACACTTGTTCTTAAGGGAGCACTAGATCACACACTGGAGGACTGCTCTTATGTGTTGAAAGCCAACCTCGAGTCCCCTTACCATATGTGCCAACTCGCACATCCGCTCCTGAAAGCTTCTGGAGATGGCAACATTGTGTTTATCTCCTCAGTTGCCGGTCTACTAGCTCTACCTGCACTCTCAATTTACTCTGCTTCCAAAGGTATGATGATGCTTTTGTCCCGGCTCTACCTTAAGGGGTCTTTTCCGGCGCTCTGTACACAGCTCATGAACTCATGTCGGCATTCCAGGGGCTATCAATCAGCTAACAAAGAACTTGGCATGTGAATGGGCCAAAGACAATATCCGGATCAACACCGTCGCTCCGTGGGCCGTGAAAACCACCATTGCGAAACCTGTAAAAGTCTTCCTGTTCTCTCCATCTGAATTTCATGTGTGCTTTACAATGACGACCCTGCCAATATTTCTGTTTGTCTTAAGCTGCTGAGATATAACTCATCCTCTCGACACATCAGCCTAGTGAGACAAAACACGGGAAACTGATTAATACTGAAGCAGGCAATGAAATGAGACGCATAATATATGATATAAGGGCTTTTTAGACACCCAATTACCCAAAATAGAGATCATAGAATCATGGACTGATGGTATTAAATAAAAGTTTCGACAGAACTCTTTTTGCAGTGCTTCAACTTTACTGTCATTGAACATTTACCATTCAGGATCCGGAAATCAGAGAGGAGCTCATGAAGCTGATTGCGCGAACGCCGCTCCGTCGGTTGGGAGAGCCTAACGAGATCTCGTCCGTGGTCGCGTTTCTTTGCCTTTCTGCAGCTTCATATGTCACAGGGCAAGTCATTGCCGTGGATGGGGGTTATACAGTGGGCTCCTAAGCCAAGTCACACATTCTTTTCCGTTCCTAAGTCAACAACCTCTCACTTCGATAAACTCTATTCTGTAGCGGAAATCTACGGTTGGGAGAGATGCAGTTGATCAAACCCTCAAGGTTACAGTCAATAAATTGTTCAACTTTCTTTTAGGTCTAAATCGGAGAGTGAGATATCTGTCTTATTGATTGCTGAACTTATATGAACTTTCACGCGTTGTGTATGACGGGAGAAGTTTAAGTACCATGTTGGTCTCCGGCGAATATGACTTCGCCTCATGAATCGTTCCAATAAAGTTTGGTGATTTTGCAAATCGATCCTGTGTTTCTTGAGTAATCATGAATTCTTCATTGGATTACTACCTTAGGCACAAGTCAATGGCCTGACGAAAATAGAAGTTGGCACCTTTCCATCTAATGCATACACAACAGTGATTTCAACATTTGCGTTAAGTGATTACAGCACATTGACGCTTTATCTTGCCATAAGATCTTGCAAACCAAAGATTTTACCTTAAGATTGTTTTCTACACATAGCCCAAGTTTCGGGAGGCTAGTATTAAGCGTTCTCATTAGATCTCAAGTTGACTATAACTATTTTCATATATTGGAAAGAGATCCTCTATTCAATTCATGCTCACGTTAGGTGCCTCAATGATCTAGATCTTAACCATTGATTTCTCTAAAAATTATTAATTTTGAAAACTATCGTCCAATATACTAATGGATGAAATTCATTGAGGTATCAAACAAAACACTTTTCACTGCATAAAATCTTTGTTCTCTAGTGAAACGTTTAATCCGCGAAAAATCCAAACTATGCCTATTGTGAAACTTTAATTCAAAAACTTTTCGTGACACCAAAAACTCTAAACTTGTATTCCTATGAGACACATAAACCATCTATGGTGGTTTAAATATAAATGATATAAAAAAAAGGGAAAAAGAATAATTTAAGGAGTGGGGATCGCTAGTCGCAAACCCTTCCCCAGGTCTGAGGGAGGGCCGTGGATCTTGGCCTGACCAGCTAATGAAGATGGGAAGAGTACGGGACTTGCTTAATTTCTTTGAGAGGGAAGACAAATTTGTGGTAGCCATTGAAGAGAAAAACTCTAGGAAAAGCAAGGGTGATGGCCAAGTTTTGTAACTTGGATTTTATATGGTCAAGTTTTGTAAATTGGATTTTATCATCTGTCACACACACAGAGACACACACAAAAGAGAAGGGGGGGTGTGAAGGAGCAGTAGAAGAGTCAAACTATAATGGTTCACTAATGGCATTCCCATTGTAATGGGTCAGCTCAACCATCACAATTCCAATTGGAATGGGCTTATCTTCACTTTTCTAGACCGAAGGGTGGTCAAGAAGAGTGTTACATGCCTTTGTTTCTATTGGAAAGTAAGAGCAAACATGATAACCATTGGCTGATGCTTTTTCCACTCTCCCTATGGCTTTGACACTTCCTTTATTTATTCATTTATTTATTGTGTGTGTGTGTGTTTTGACATTCTATCCTTTGTGTGGCCCTCCACTTTGGTTACAAATTTATATCCTTCCTTTTTTTATTTATTATTTTTCTATCTTCATTTGGATTGATCGTAATTGTGCGGGAATGAATTGCTGTCCGTTTCTCGAGTCCTTCATCCACCAAGGATCCAGTTTGTGTGGTGAAAGGTAGGTTTTAATTGTGCAGTAACCAACATTGTCTCGATACCAAGATTCCCGAATTGGCAATAGGTTTAATTTTGATGTAGTAACAAGGGCATCATATCCATCCAAAAATCATAAAACATTTCGGGATCCATTTTCACAAACCAAATCATATAATCTCCTTCATCACAATTCGGTAATCTAGCTATTTCAAATAGCGCAGTTTATGTTGGGAAGGAGTAGAAGAGTCAAACAATAATGGTTCAATAATGGCATTGCCATTGTAATGGGCCAGCTCAATCAAAGTCTACTCAAAGAAACATGTTAAATATGTCTTGAATTTATGACATATTGTTTGAGTGGGCCGTAGGCCCAATCTAGAGGAATTAGGTTTTTCCTTTTATGTTTTGAGACACAATATATATATTGTGATTAGGGTTTCATTGTATTGAACTCTCTCCTTTTGATATAGTGGAATTTTGTTTGCCTCGCCCGTGGACGTAGATCAATCTGATCGAATCACGTAAATCTCGTTGTTCCACTTTTGTTCTTCGTTTGATTTTCGTAGCAAATTGGTATCAGAGCCTGGTTAAGAGACGAATTGTTCCACTTTTGTTCCTCGTTTGATTTTCGCAACAAATTGGTATCAGAGCCTACTTAAGAGACGAAGAAGAAAGAGGGCGGCGTTTTGTGAGAGTTTTGCGTCGGCCGACCACACGTCCGCTACGCTTGGCCAACTCACTCGCCAAGGCCCGTGATCTCGGCCAACTTCCGTCGGCCATGACCCGTGATCTCGGCCACTTCCGTCGGCGTTGACCCGTGATATCGGCCACTTCCGTCAGCCACGACCCGTGCTCTCGGCCACTTCCGTTGGCCACGGCCCGTGATATCGGCCACTTCCACTTCCGTCGGCCACGGCCCGTGATATCGGCCACTTCCATCGGCCATGGCCCATGATATTGGCCACTTCCGTCGGCCTCGGCTCGTTATCTCGGCTACTTCCGTTGGCCTCGGCCCGTTATCTCGACCACTTTTCTCGGCCACCTCCAAGCGACCAGACTAGAACAGTCCCGACAACCCCCGACGACCCGATACCAAATCAAAGGGCTCATTTAGATGGCATCTCTCAAGTTTCATATTTCATCTTTTGATGGACAGAATAATTTTGGATTATGGAGAATAAAGATGAAAGCTTTATTGAGGCGGGAGGGTACGGTTAGGGCGCTGGACGAAAAGTATCCAGACAACATGACCTCGGCAGAAATAGAAGAGATGGACGAGAAGGCGCATAGCGCGATTCAGTTGTCTCTGGATGACAAGGTTCTGCGAGAAGTCGCCGATGAGAAAAAAGCTGCGAGTCTTTGGAGCAAACTGGAAAGTCTCTACATGAAGAAATCTTTGACGTCGAGACTTTATTTGAAGCAGCGTCTTTATACCCTAAAGATGCGCGAAGGTACGCCTGTTCAGGAATACTTGGATGAATTTAATAAAATTGTTTTGGATATGAAAAATTTAGATATTAAACTTGATGATGAAGATCAAGCTTTGATTGTGTTATGTTCACTGCCTGCTTCATATGAGAATTTTGTGAACTCGATGCTTTATGGACGTGAATCCATAACTTTGGAGGATGTTAAAGCATCTTTGAATTCTGCTGAATTGAGAACGAAACTGAATGGGAATACTAGTGAAAATAAAGAAGACAGTTTATTTGTGATAGGCAGGAACAAGAACAGGGATAAAGCTCCTCGAGGGAAATCTGTTAGTCGCTCAAAATCTAGGCCACCTGGCGATAAGACGAACGTAGAGTGCTATTATTGTCACAAAAGAGGACATTACAAGTCAGATTGTCCTCTGCTCAAGAGAAAAGGTAAGCAACATGCTCAAAGACAAGATGTGGTGAATGTTGCTAGCGAAGATGAGTCTAAGGCGTCAGACAGTGTTCTTACTGCATGCTCTGCTGTTAGTTTGTCCGATGATATTTGGATATTAGACTCTGGAGCATCATATCATATGTGCCCAAATAGGGAATGGTTCACCACGTATGAGAAAATAAATGGTAGATCAGTCTGGATGGGCAATGATACTGTATGCAGAGTTATGGGTATTGGTTATGTTCGAATTAAATGTCATGACAAAGTAGTAAGAACCTTGACTGAAGTAAGGCATATACCGGACTTGAAGAGAAACCTTATCTCGTTGAGCAGTTTGGATTCCATTTGGTGTATGTACTCAGGTGGAGGTGGAGTTCTCAAAGTCTCCAAAGGCAATCTGGTTGTGATGAAAGGAAGCAAGGTGAACCACTTGTATCATCTACAGGGTAGCATTGTTATGGGTCCTTCGATTGGTACATCTAATTCTGTTTCTGATAATGATAAAACCAAACTGTGGCATATGCGTTTGGGCCACATGAGTGAGCGTGGCATGACAGTTTTGAGTAAACGTGGTTTACTTTGTGGAGAGCAGACGACCTCGCTAGATTTCTATGAGCATTATGTTCTTGGCAAGCAGTGCAGAGTTAGCTTCAGTACTGGCACACATTCAACAAAGGACACACTTGACTACATCCACTCTGATTTATGGGGACCAGCACAGGTTCCATCTAAGGGTGGTGCTCTTTACTTTGTGACGTTCATTGATGATTATTCCAGGAAGGTTTGGGTTTATTTTCTGAAGAGGAAAAGTGATGTATTTGAAACCTTCAAGAAGTGGAAAACCCTTGTTGAGAATCAGACTGGAAAGAAGATCAAACGTCTTAGGACTGATAATGGTCTTGAGTTCTGCAGTGGCGATTTTAATGAATTCTGTGCAGATGCTGGTCTCGTTCGACACCATACAGTTAGACACACTCCTCAGCAGAATGGGGTGGCAGAACGTATGAACAGAACCCTTTTGGAGAGAGCAAGATGCATGCTCTCTAATGCTGGCATGTAAAAAGACTTTTGGGCTGAAGCTGTTAACACAGCCTGTTATCTGGTTCATCGCTCTCCTTCAACAGCAATAGACTGCAAGACTCCTTTTGAGAAGTGGTCAGGTAAGCCTCGCGATTACTCTAATCTAAAGGTTTTTGGATGTCCTACTTATTATCATGTTAAGGATGGTAAGTTAGAACCTAGAGTAAGAAAATGCATCTTTGTTGGATATACTGATGGTGTAAAAGGGTATTGTTTGTGGTGTCAGGAATCCAACTCGCATAAGTTCATTATTAGTAGGGATGTTACTTTTAATGAAATGCTTATGCTTGATCAAAGAAAGGTTGTTGATGATCATGCAGGAAAGCTTGAGAGCAATATGAATAAGGTGGAGGTTCAGGTGGAGCTTCCAAAGAAAACCTCTCGAGATGATTTAAGTGAGCAAGGTGTTACTGTTGATTCAAGTTCAGATGAGGAAGCTGTAGATGAGGTGGAGCAGCCATATTCTATTGCTACTGGCAGAGAAAGGAGGCAGACTCGACCTCTTCAAAAATATGGATACTCTGATCTGGTGGCTTATGCTCTCACGACAGCAGAAGGTATGGGTATTCATGAACCCTCTACTTATACTGAAGCTGTTACTTGCGTAGAATCAAAAAAATGGGCTACTGCTATGGTTGAGGAACTTGAATCACTTCACATGAACCAGACTTGGGACTTGGTGTCGTTGCCTAAAGAAAAAAAGGCCATTGGGTGTAAATGGGTCTTCAAGAAAAAGGAAGCAATTCCAGGTGTTGAAAATTCTAGATGCAAGGCACGACTTGTAGCCAAAGGCTACAATTAAAAGGAGGGAATTGATTATACTGAGGTATTCTCTCCTGTGGTTAAGCACACTTCCATCCGTGTGTTATTAGCTTTAGTTGCTAAATTTGACTTTGAGCTTAAGCAACTTGATGTGAAGACTGCTTTTTTGCATTGTGACCTTGATGAGACTATTTATATAGCCCAGCCTGAGGGCTATTATGTAGAAGGCAAGGAAGACCATGTTTGCAGATTGAAGAAATCCTTGTATGGTTTAAAGCAGTCTCCAAGACAGTGGTATAAGAGATTTGATAGCTTTATGATAAGAAGTGGTTATTATAGGAGCAACTATGATAGTTGTGTCTACTTCAGGAAGGATTCAGATGGATCCTTTGTCTATCTTCTTTTATACGTTGATGATATGCTCATTGCTGCAAAGAACATGTCAGATGTGTTGATCTTGAAGAAACAACTCAATGAGGAGTTCGAGATGAAAGATTTGGGTCCTGCCAAGAAAATCTTAGGGATGGAAATTCAGAGAGATAGGAAAGCAGGAAAATTATATCTATCGCAGAGGAGCTATATTGAGAAGATACTTGAGAAGTTTGGCATGCAAAACGCAAAACCTGTTACTACGCCATTAGCACCTCATTTTAGACTCTCAGCTCTACATTCACCTCAGTCAGAAGATGAGGAGGCTGCAATGTCTCATGTCCCATACTCTAGTGCAGTTGGCAGCTTGATGTATGCTATGGTATGTACTTGTCCCTACATTGCTCATGCAGTTAGTGTGGTAAGTAGATATATGGCTCACCCTAGAAAAGAGCATTGGCAGGCAGTAAAATGGATACTTAGGTATCTTAGAGGTTCCGCAGATTTGGGCTTGGTGTTTGATAGAAATAGTTCAAGTAGTGCCTCAGTTGTGGGATTTGTGGATTCTGACTATGCAGGTGATCTTGATAAAAGAAGATCTTTGACTAGCTATCTTTTCACGCTATCTAGCTCAGCTATTAGTTGGAGGTCAACCTTACAGTTGACAATCGCTTTGTCTTCTATAGAGGCAGAGTATATGGCAGCAGCAGAAGCAGTGAAAGAAGCTATCTGGTTAAGGAATCTTGTTCAGGAACTTGGGCTCCAGCAGGAAGACAATTCAATTGTCTTTTGTGATAATCAGAGTGCTATACACTTAGTTAAAAATCAAGCATATCATGAAAGGATTAAGCACATTGATGTCAGATATCACTTTATTCGAGAGGCAGTTACTGAGAGAAATATGATGGTAAAGAAGATTGGCACTGCTGACAATCCTGCTGATATGTTGACCAAGTCAATCCCCGCCAACAAGTTTAAGCATTGCTTGAACTTGATTGGCATGCTTGTTTGAGGTTTGCCCCCTTTCTGGGGCTTGGTGGCAAAGTGAATGAAATTCTACCTTTTGTTTGAAGATGACATATTCTTTCATTTGTTACATCCCTTGTTTCCTACATCGAGTTAGCTCACGTAGGCTTAAGAATGCCGGAAGAACATGTTCGGCTTCTTGACTTATTAAATTCAAGCCAATGTGGAAAATTGTTAAATATGTCTTGAATTTATGACATATTATTTGAGTGGGCCGTAGGCCCAACCCAGAGGAATTAGGTTTTTCCTTTTATATTTTGAGACACAATATATATATTGTGATTAGGGTTTCATTGTATTGAACTCTCTCCTTTTGATATAGTGGAATTTTGTTTGCCTCGCCCGTGGACGTAGATCAATCTGATCGAACCACGTAAATCTTGTTGTTCCACTTTTGTTCTTCGTTTGATTTTCGCAACAAAACAAAAAAAACCATCACAATTCCAATTGGAATAGGCTTATCTTCGCTCTTCTGGACTGAAGCGTGGTCAAGAAGAGTGTTACATGCCTTTGTTTCTATTGGAAAGTAAGAGCAAACATCATAAGCATTGGCTCACGCTTTTTCCACTCTCCTTATAGCTTTGACACTTCCTTTATTTATTCATTTATATTATTGTGTGTGTGTTTTGACATTCTATCCTTTGTGTGGCCCTCTACTTTGGTTACAAATTTATATCCTTGCTTTTTTTATTTATTATTTTTCTATCTTCATTTGGATTGATCATAATTGTGGGAGAATGAATTGTTGTCCATTTCTTGAGTCCTTCTTCTAAGCATTTTTTTTCTACTTTTATGGATTTTCTGAAATTTTTCTTATTTTTTAGCAATTTTCCAAATTTTTTGTTTTTTATTTTTTATTTTATTTTTATTATCTTATATATTTTTCTTTGAAAATGAGACCTTATTCTGTTTTAGATCGAGAGAAAAATGACAAGAGAATTGAAAGAGAAAAGCGAGAGATGTGGTACTTTATTCTATTTTGTAATTTTCAAAAGTGATTCTTTTTTTCAGAACTAACTTTTTTCGTTTTTGTTTTTGCTCCAAAATTGTTTTCGAGAAATAAAATTAAAATCAAAATCATTTACGTTTCCAAATAGGATTCTTTTCTTTTTTGTTTTTTTTTTTTGGGATAAGGGGATTCTTTTCTTTTTTGTTTTGAAAAATAAAATCAAAGAATTAGAATGGTTACCGTACATCTCCTTAAAGTACACGCAATCACTTTCCTGGATGAAGTTGATCGAGAAACTAAAAAATGGTTTGACTCTCTACATGGAATTCTTTCTCCATGTGCGCGTAACAAGGGGCGAATGGCGGATCCACGTAGATGACTTGCCATGTGTTGATTTCGAGTCAACCAATGCCCCCACAATCCTAAAGTCCCTACATTTTTTTTAGATAAACCCAAGACTGATGACTAAGCGTTATTGATAGATTAGCTCTCGTCGTTGTCGGTACTAAAGATCTCTTGACTGACAACAGCTTAATCAATTAAGGTTACTTTAAAGTGCAACTTTGGCAACAAAAAAATAAGAAGAAGAAGATCTTTTCAAGTCTTGTAATCTAGAAAATTTTCCCCATGGAAAGTAGGTTTATGAATATGAATGATTCGTAGTTTTGTCCTATGAAAAACAACTTTCCTTCCCAACTATTTAAATTAAGTAGCTTCCCCACGGCGTGGTCACTTAGAATATATTAATGTGTTTGGATTTGCTGCGCATTAAGTGGGTAAATTATTGAAAAGAAAAAGAATTCCTTGTAAGTTAGTCATTTTCAGACGTAATATTTAATCGAGGTATTATCCAAAAGTAGAGTTGAGCAACGATCCACGTTCAACTCAGGAGTTGACGTTTAACAGCCAGTGCAGTCCGATGAAAGCCCGATTCCTAGGAGGATCAAGTAGACTCAAGGGTTCAAAACGTGGGAACAGGCAAAAGATGACGATGCCGTAAGGTAACCTTTTCTTCTCTCTGTTCGGAAATTTTCGTCTTCCACCTCTCTTCTTGATCTGCGAGAGAGTGCGAAGACTAGCAGACTTTGATGGGACTCGATCTTGTAACAGAGGGGGGAGACACTGAATAGTTGCAGTGCGACCGGAAAAAATGAAAAAAAAAAATGAGAGGGAGCAAAGGAAAAACGGAGGAGGAGGAGGAGAGAGACAAAATATAAAATATATATATATATTTTTTTTTTTTTGCCCGATTGATGAGTGGAATCGTGGTTAGCTCTGCAGAGAAATAACAAAGAACAACAACCAGTGAACTACATACACCTGCCGTGCTGCAGCCAACGGCGGCTACCCCGCCGGAAGCTAATTTGAGCCATATCAAGAATGAGAGCGTGTATTTTAGTTATACTTACACGGACAAGTACCCGACTGACTCGTAGACCCTACGTATTCTACATCTGGACATGATCTCATCTTACAGCTAATCGATTTCTACAAGAGGATGGAATTTAATTTAGGAACTAAACCACGAGGCTCATCGTCCACCTGAGAGATGCGATTCTGCGACGGAAGAAGACGAGTGCGCGAATGCCTTGTACATGGAGGACGGATAAGGCATGGCCACATCATCAAGACCTTCGCGATGAGCGAACGTTAGCCCGCCAGAGGAAAGGGCGATGGACGATAATTCCGGCAGTGGGAGATCCCTCTCCAAGTACTGCAAAACCTGACGCATGCACGGCCTCATCAACGGGTCGGAGTGGGAACATATCAACCCGAGTTTCAGCACCAACTCCATCTCCCCTTCCACAAACTCCGCCCCCAATTTCGGATCACTTGTCTCGAGAATGGCACCACGGTCCCAGCAAGAAAATACCCAGTCCACTAGTATCAAGTCCCCCGCGTCGCGAAGCTCTATTGGCCTTCTCCCGCAGGCGACCTCTAGCAAAAACGCGCCGAAGGCATACACGTCGGTGCTCCTAGATGCCTTGCTGGTTCGCATTTGCTCAGGGGCGAGATAACCGAGCGTTCCTGCTACGTGAGTCGTTTGCAGGTCGGATCCATGGTCGGACAGTCTCGCAAGCCCAAAATCTCCGAGTCTTCCATTAAAGCCAGCATCCAGCAAGATGTTACTCGCCTTTATATCCCTGTGGATCACCACTTGCTCCCACCCTTCGTGCAGATAGAGCAGCCCCGATGCCACTCCTTTGATCACCCTGAATCTTTGCCTCCAATTGAGGGTGACCTTCGGTTGGTTATAGAGGTACTTGTCCAGGCTCCCATGGGGCATGTAGTCGTAAACCAAGAGCAACTCCCCTTTCCGGCGGCAGTAACCAAGGAGCGACACTATGTTACGGTGACGGAGCCGACCAATGCTGATGATCTCCGCTATGAATTCTCTCATGCCTTGTCTTGATTCATGGGAGACCCTCTTCACCGCGATCTCTATCTTTGATGTGGGTAAAATCCCTCTATAGACCTGACCGAACCCACCCGTCCCTAATAGTTCTTGCTCCTGGAATCCTTTTGTCGCGATACAAAGATCCTTGTACTTGAAACGGTGCGGGCTGTATTCCCTCTCCCAATCTTCGAGGACCTCGGCAAATTTCCTTTTCCTTCTTATTACATAAACTAAGCTCAAGATCAGCAACGATACAACGAAAAGGACCATCAGTGGTAGCCCTATAGTCAGTACTTTCGACGTCTTCTTCTTACCAATCCGAGGAAGCTTAGGAAGTTGGAACAGGGCAAGTGTCCGAGCCTCTCCATTTACCCTGAAGCTCCAGCCCAGAACATAGTGAGAAGCCACGGCCACACCGGTCGATGACGAGAAGCCGACATACATTCTCTGGTTGATGATCGACGAGAGATCTCGCGTAAGAGATAAAAGGGGAGTCTTTGGTTTTTGGACATTGGCCGGAGCTAATGTGACATCGATCCGCGTTTCAGTTGCATTGTAGTCCACCCAAACTTGAATTGCTTTGCCGCTGATTAGAGTCAAACTCTCGAACTTCCCACTATCTGCATAATACCCCGCTGGAGCTGAGTTTGCTGATTTCAACCCGTTCAAGTCGATTCCGACATGATTGCTATTAATGTCCTGAAACTCACTGCTCTGGATCGTGTCGAGTTCCACCCCAAACACATGATTGGCGTCCTTGTTGTCGGTATTGTTGAACATGCCGAGGTAGTCGCTCGGCAGGGACTTAGGGAGGCCTCTCTGGGGCGCGATCACGAAGACAATCCCATGGCCGCTCAGAGTCGCCTCCCAAGGTTGAATCGCAAAGACGAATGCGGTAGAGAAGGAGAAGACGGAGCTGTTTGGAGAGTTCTTGAACTGGACCGGGTCGGGATGGAAGGCATAGCCCTTCTGCTGTTCGGTTTCGTTGGTCAGCTTCAGGAGGCCATTAGAGGTGACTCCGGCAATCCCATCAAGGCTCAGATTGGCCGGTCGGAAACCACTGTACGCAAAACTGGTATCTTGCGCGTAAGCCAAAGCTGGTAGCAGAGAGAGCCCAGCAAGAATACTGAAGAACATGGCTCGAACTCAAAGTCCGCTTTGAAATTTAGCTGAGGAAGGATGCAATGAAATCACAAGGGCTATAAAAGGCCGGAGGAATCTTTATCTTACAACGTCAAAGGAATGGTGTACAAATTTCAAAAAAATCTATTCCACGTGGTTCCCATGAATTGATGGATGTCTTGAACTTTCCATGGACGACTCCAAGAGTGTCCTGTTTACATTGCAAATGGGACTTCAAGTTGAGAAAGAGAGATCTTCGATTTCATACTGCATTTGCGGTCGCGATGACTCCGTATAAACAAATCTACCGGATGCGTCCGGGTAGTTCGCAGTCTGGCTGCCTTGGACATTGCAAGAAGTAACAGACTTTCTGTAAAAATTAACTCCGGGGGAGAGAAGATTGGAGGAAGGTGGGTGTGATAGAATCAAGGGACTGTCGGACGAATGATGAAGAAGATTGGGTGAGACAAAGTCGGACAAATCGCAAAGTCGTAACAAGGAAAAGGGTATGAGCACATCTTATGGCACGAGAGAAGTTATATAGATTACTTAGATTTAGATTAGTTTGAATGAAGTGATTAGAAAAAAAATTGGAATTTAGGTAATTATAGGATAAAAAAGAAACAAAGGATGCTGAGTAACGCACAAATCCGTTCAAATGCTCAAGTTGGCTTCTTAGGTCCATGAACACTCTCAAGTTGTCTTCGGCGCACGTGAGACAAATCAAGCAGTAGATTGGATAGCGCAGGAAGACTCTCTCCTCGGAATGGTTTCCTAGTCCGCCTCGGCCTTTATGTGAAATTTTATGTCTGAGACTAGATGTTATCCTCATGATTGAAAATACTTTTGGCGACAAAAATAAAATAAAATAATATGTCCATTCGGATTACGGGATGGATTGCCATCTCAATTAATCCCAACCCAAATCCCTAACCAGACTTAGCTATTTTCGCCAAAAATAGAGGAAGGATCACTTGTCATTATTATTCTTTGAAATTTGTCAGAGTTTGATTTTAGGCTGCTGAAGTTGCTTCCTTCGTTCTTAGCATTTGTATTTTTGCCTTTTGAAGCCGGTTGTCCTTCGGCATTTATAATTGGAAAAATTCCAATTAATGGTCAGAAATGCTCTCATTTTCTTAAATAAAAGACCTAAAGTGCCATCTTTATTTCAAACAAAAGCTTGAAATGGTTATTCCTGTTTAAAAAAAAAAAGGCTCCATCTCGCCGGCTGGCCGACTAAATATTCCAGCTTATCAGGGGCATTTTTGTCAATATACAATTTCAATTCAATTTTTAATTAAATTAAATTTAAAATAAAAAAAATTAAAATACAAAAAAAAAGGAAACATAAGTAGGAGGGCTACCCTCCCACTTGTGGTTGTTGTCGTGGTCGCTAACACCTTGGCGGGGGCTAGCGACCCCACTCACTAGTGCCGAGGGCTAATAGGCCCTTGCTAGAGTTGGGAGAGGACCGAAGACCCTTGTCTCATAGATCCTCACCCAAGTCCAAGGGAGGGCGGTAACTCTTGACCTAACTAGCTAATGAAGATGAGAAGAGTGTGGGACTTGCTTAATTTCTTTGAAAGGGGAGACGAACTTGTGGTAACCATTGAAGAGAACTCTAATTCTAGGAAAAGTAAGGGTGATGATTGAGGGTTAAGTTTTGTAAATTCGACTATATCATCTGTCCTTAGTGTGTGTGTGAAAGAGAGAGAGTAGAAGAGTCAAACGATAATGGCTTAATAATGGCATCCCATTGTAGTGGGTCAACTCAATCAAAGTTTATCCAAAGAAAAAAAATCCTCACAATTCCATTTGAATAGTCTTACCTTCACTTTTGTGGACCCAAGCATGGTCAAGAAAAGTGTCACGTGCCTATGTTCTTACTGAAAGTAACAGCACAGATTGTAACTATTCTATTTTTTTTATTTGAAAGATATGCATGTGGTCAAGAAAAGTGTCCCATGCCTATCTTTTATTTTTAAATTTTTTATCTAGATTTTTTCTAAAATTTTTGATTTTTTAATTTTTTTTTCTTTTCTTTTTTTTTCTAAGACCGACTAGGGATAATTGACCATCACCGATGATTAGGCAAGGGCCACGAGGCACTCATTAGCGGGCTTTTTACGAAAATGGGTTAAAAAATTTATCTTTTTATTGATTTGGGTTTTGCGGTGCAAATATTACGAGAATGAGGCTTGTTCGGCAAGGGAAGTAACGAACAAGCTCCTGTTCGGCTGTAAAATCGCCGAATAAGGAACAAATCCTTGTTCAGCACTTAAAAGTGTCGAACAAGAAAAGTGGGGGGTAGATAGGGGGGAGGGGGTAGGTGGGGGTGAAGAAAAACTGAAAAATTAGAAGTAGAAAATTACAAAAAACAAAAAAAACCAAAAATTTTTAAAAAATTTTCATAAATCCCAAAAATTAGGAAATTGACCATTTTAACGGGTCGGTCCTATTTTTTATGGTTTTCTCTTTTAGACATTTCGAAATGACAATTTTGCTCCTTACGGACAAATTGTCTCGAAAAATTTCAAAAGTTTCCAAAAAAAATTTCAAAAATTAGGAAATAGACCATTTTAATTGGTCAATCCTACTTTTAAGGATTTTTCTCATTTATCTTCTCAAAATGATGATTTTTCCCCTTATGAAAAAAAAAATGTTCACGAAAAAAAATAGTTAGTATTTTAAATGGCCCAACATGAAAAGATTTTTAAAGTAAAATTTTGGCAATTTCTTCATATTTGTAGTCTACGAAATCCATTTTCTTATTTTTAGATATTTTCTTAATATGAAAAATATTATTAAAATTTACGACAAATTTCAAAATTTACTTTTCTTCTAAATTGGATCCTCAGGCTTCGTTAAAGCTTCTAAATATAATTTTTGGAAACTTTTGAAATTGAAAATTTGTGTTTTTTTGCTTTTTTGTAATTTTCTACTTCCAATTTTTCATTTTTTTCACCCCCCACCCACTCCCTCCCCCCTATCTACCCCCCACACTTTTCCTGTTGGGCACTTATATAGTGCCGAACAAGGCCTCCTCCGCCGAATATGGGCTTGTTCTGCTTCCCCCTTGCTAAACAAGCCTCATTCTCGTAATATTCTCACCGCAAAACCCAAATTAGTAAAAAGATAAATTTTTTAATCCATTTCTGTAAAAAGCCCCTGATTTTGCTTCGACAGTAGTTTTCCTGCTCGAAGATCCTCTTTTCGCCGCTCTCGTATCGCTTTCTCGAGCCTTGTGGGTATCTTGGTCATCGGCGAACCCTCCATTACTATCAGCCCCTTGTCGCGATTCCTCCTCCGGCCGTCCCTACTCGAACCCCGCTCGTTCAGCGAAGCTAGAATCCTCCTCTCGTAGTCCTAACGCAAATGCCCTTTGCGGTTCCATTGATGCATGAACTTTTCTACCTAATCAATAACCAAGAATGGATTAAAGCGCATTGGTATGGCAATCTGTAACAGCAATACATGATACAGAGAGAGAGAGAGAGAGAGAGAGAGAGAGAGAGAGAGAGATGAACGAACCTCTTGTGTAGACAAACGATGAAGTGCCTCAATGTCTTTCTTCTCGGCGAGTTCTCTTGCGGATTCCATGAGCGAAATGTGTTGGTTGTAGCAAGCATTCTGGAAAATCAATCGAAAGCAGAAAAGCCATACGTAAACTAAAAAAAAAAAAACTCCGCTAAGCGAGAGAAAAGATTCATGTATCATCCTACCGCTTCTTGATGTTCTTTTCTCCATTCGAGGATGAATTTGTACGCGTCGCCCTTGATTAGTTCGATGTCCATCAGTTCCTTCTCCAAAGAACTCAATTCAATTTCGACCAATGCCAATTCTTTCTCGACAGAAGTGAATTCATAGTTGAACCCGGGCTTTTTACGGAAATGGGTTAAAAAATTTATCTTTTTACTGATTTGGGTTTTGCGGTGAGAATATTACGAGAATGGGGCTTGTTCGGCAAGGGAGGAGCCGAACAAGCCCTTGTTCGGTGGTAGGGAGGAGGCCTTGTTCGGCGCTCATAGTGCCGAACAGGAAAAGTGGGGGTAGATAGGGGGGAGGGGTGGGTGGGGGTGAAAAAAAATGAAAAATTGGAAGTAGAAAATTACAAAAAAAACACAATTTTTCAATTTCAAAAGTTTCCAAAAATTATATTTAGAAGTTTTAACGAAACCTGGGGATCCAATTTAGAAGAAAAGTAATTTTTGAAATTTGTCGTAAATTTTAATATTATTTTTCATATTAAGAAAATATCCGAAAATAAGAAAATAGATTTAGTAGACTACAAATATGAAGAAATTGCCAAAATTTTACTTTAAAAACCTTTTCATGTTGGACAATTTAAAATACTAACTATTTTTTTCGTGAACATTTTTTTTTCATAAGGGGCAAAGTCATCATTTTGAAAAGATAAATGAGAAAAATCCTTAAAAGTAGGATTGGCCAATTAAAATGGTCTATTTCCTAATTTTTGAAATTTTTTTTGGAAACTTTTGAAATTTTTCGAGACAATTTGCTCGTAAAGAGCAAAATTGTCATTTCGAAATGTCTAAAAGGGAAAACCATCAAAAATAGGACCGACCCATTAAAATGGTCAATTTCCTAATTTTTGGGATTTATGAAAAATTTTTAAAAATTTTTTGGTGTTTTTTTGTTTTTTGTAATTTTCTACTTCTAATTTTTCATTTTTTCTTCAACCCCCCACCCACCCCCTCCCCCAACTTTTCTTATTCCGCACTCTAAGTGCCGAACAAGGATTTGTTCCTTATTTGGCGGTTTTACCGCCGAATAGGGATTTATTCGGAACCTCTTTTGCCGAACAAGCCCCATTCTCGTAATATTTTCACCACAAAATCCAAATCAGTAAAAAGATAAAATTTTTAACCCATTTTCGTAAAAAGCCCCTCATTGGTCGGGGGGCGAGGGGTCATGACCAGCGTGGGCCTGGGTCCACTCAATCAAAGTCTATCCAAAGAAAAAAAATCCTCATAATTCCATTTGAGTAGTCTTATCTTCACTTTTGTGGACCCAAGCATGGTTAAGAAAAGTGTCACGTGTCTCTATTTTTACTAAAAGTAACAACGCAGATGATAACTATTCTATTTTTTTTAGGGTTAATACCACGAAAACCCCAAATTGGTATGCCCGTGACAAATTTACCCCAAACTATTTTTTTTATCACGAAAAACCCCAAATTGGTACACCCGTGACAAATTTACCTTAAACTATTTTTTTGACCATAAAAAACGCCAAATTGATACATTTGTGACAAATTTATCCCAAACTAATTTTTTTTACCACGAAAACCCCAAACTATTATAGTTATGACAAATTTACCCTTTATTAAATTGGATCGGTACCATGAAAAATTCTAAATTGATAAACCTATGGTAAACAGAGGATAAAAATCTTAAATCGGTATATCCGTGAAGTACCACATGTCATCCAACTAAGTAATTTAACGTTAAATTTAACAAAAATTAACGAAGGGTAAATTTATCGCAAATATATTAGTTTTGGGTAAATTTATCACAAATGTACCAGTTTGGGATTTTTTGAGGTTAAAAAAATTGTTTGGGGTAAATTTGTCACATGTGTACCAGTTTGGGGTTTTTCTTGATAAAAAAAAATAATTT
Organism: Psidium guajava; assembly: GCA_016432845.1. Lineage (NCBI taxonomy): Eukaryota > Viridiplantae > Streptophyta > Magnoliopsida > Myrtales > Myrtaceae > Psidium > Psidium guajava. The sequence goes on from CM028224.1 coordinate 38,929,097, forward strand.
GGGGTAAATTTGCTACGGGCGTACTAGTTTGGGATTTTTCGTGGTATTAACCCTTTTTTTTATTTAAAAGATAGGTGGTCAAGAAAAGTGTTGCATGCTTATCTTTTATTTTTAAATTTTTTATCTATATTTTTTTCTAAAAATTTTGATTTTTTATTTTTTTCTATTCTTTTTTTTTCTAAGACTGGGGGGGGGGGATGCTTGACCATTGCCGATGATTAGGCAAGGGCCACGTGGCACTCATCGGCCAGGGGGCAAGGGTCGCGACGAGCATGGGTCTGGGTCAACTCAATCAAAGTCTATCCAAAGAAAAAAAAAAATCCTCACAATTCCATTTGAGTAGTCTTATCTTCACTTTTGTGGACCCAAGCATGGTCAAAGAAAAGTGTCACGTGTCTATGTTTTTACTAAAAGTAACCGCGCAGATGATAACTATTCTATTTTTTTAATTGAAAGATAGGCGATGTGATCAAGAAAAGTGTCGCATGCCTATCTTTTATTTTCAAATTTTTTATCTAGATTTTTTTCTAAAAGTTTTTATTTTTAATTTTTTTCTATTCTTTTTTTTCTAAGACCGGCAAGGGATGCTTGACCATCGCCGATGATTAGGCAAGGGCCACAAGGCACTCATCAGCCAGGGTGCGAGGGTTACTCGGTTTGGGAAAAAGCCGCAAAGTCCTCGTTGGCAGCAAGCAAAGGTTGTGGTCCTCACCCAAGTAGCTACTAGGAGAGGGCAAAGACCCTCGCTGGTCTTAGAAGAAAAATAAGAAAAGAAGAAAAAATCAAAATTTTTAAAATAAAAAAACTAAAATAAAGGTTTTATGACTCTTAAATGGGTTATCTTAAGTGCATTGTAATCTCAGTCCAATTAGGTCCCACCCTATAATCGGACCGAGGGACCAGTTTCCAATTTTGAGAACCGTGTGCCAAACTGGATTTGGACCGAACCTATTGGTCTGGTGTGATTTCCGGGCGATCCAATAGAACTGATTGAGTTTGACTTGTTGAAGATTTTAAACACAACAACTATTGCTCCTGAAATCTTGAGTTTTGAATTCATGGTAAAAGTTGATGAATAATTCTCAAATTGGGTCTCTTCATGGAAACGTGAGCTGCTGTGGAAGATGAAACGAAGGGGGCCTCACGAAGCCCGCAAGCAAAGTTCGGTATTTGGAAGTTTGACCATGCTGAGACTACATCTACCGTAACAGACCAAGTTCAGTGAAAGATTATTACATCTACAATTTTTTTTGCGACCCAATCCGCAAGCTTATATTTTTGGAATATTAGGTTTTGTATTTAAAATTATTTTAAAAAAATAAAAAGATGTCGGTCTGGTAGGCGGTCCATTAGTTGCATTGTGGTCCAACCAAACTTGCATTGCTTTGCCGCTGATTAGAGTCAAGTTCTTTGAACTCCCGACGATCTGCATAATACCCCGCTGGAGTTGAGTTTGCTAACGTCAACCCGTTCAAGTCGATTCCGACATGATTGTCGTTAATGTCCCGAAACTCGCTGTTATGGATCGTGTCGACCTCCACACCAAACACATGATTGGCGTCGTTGTTATTGTCGATTCCGTTGAACATGCTGATGCATTGGCTCGGCAGGGACTCGGGGAGGCCTCTCTGGGGGCGACCATGAAGACAATGCCACGGCCACTCAGAGTCGTCTCCCAAGATTGAATCGCGAAGATGAATGCAGTGGAGAAGGAGAAAACGGAGCCATTCGACGAGTTCTTGAACTGGACCGGGTTGGGATGGAAGGCACGGCCCTTCTGCTGTTCGGTGTCGTGGCAAGAATACCGAAGAACATGGCTCGAGCTCAAAGTCCGCTTAGAAATTTAGCTGAAGAAGGACGCAATGCTATCACAAGGGCTATAAAAGGCCAGAAGAATCTTTATCTTACAACGTCGATGGAATGATGCACAAATTCCAAAATATTCTCCTCCACGTGAGTCCTAAGAATTGATCCATGTCTTGAACTTTCAATGGACGACTCCAAGAGCGTCCTGTTTATATGACAAATAGGACTTCAAGGTGAGAAAGAGAGATCTTCGATTTCATACCGCATTTGCAGTCGTGATGACTCTAAATAAACAAATCTGCCGGATGCATGGGAGTAATTTGCAGTCTGGCTGCTTTGGACATTGCAAGAAGTAACAGAATTTCTGTAAAAATTAACTCCGGGGGGAGAGAAGATTGGAGGAAGGTGGGTGTGATAGAACCAAGGGCATGTCAATTTCCCTGCCCTAATAAAACAAACATGTGATCGTGCCACTTGTAAGTCGTGTCATGGCATGGTCCATGATAGCTCGGGGAGGAAGAAGAAGTTTCTGCACGAACGCTTTTCGTGCTTTAGTGGTCCATAATGAATGGCTGCCTCATATCTGTTCTTCTCGATACGCCTCCCACGAAAATTTCTTGTGTACACGTAACAAGGGGAAAATTGGCTTCTTAGGTCCATGAATGCTCAAGTTGTCTTCAGCCCGCGCGAAACAAATCAAGCAGCAGATTGGACAGCACAGGAAGACTCTCCTTGGAATGGTTTCCTAGTCCGACCCGCCCTTTATGTGAAATTTTATGTCTGAAACTAGAAACATATGTTATCCTCATCATTGAAAGTACTTTTGGCGATAAAAACAAAATAAAATAATATGTCCATTCGGATGATGGGATGGATCACCATCCCAATTAATCTCAACCCAAATCCCTAATCAGACCTAGCTATTTTCATCAAAAATAGAGGAAGGATCATTTGTCGTTATTATTCTTTGAAATGTATTAGAGTCTGATTTCAAGCGGCTGAAGTTGCTTCATTCATTCTTAGCATTTACATTTTTGCCTTTTAAATTTACATTGTGATTGTTTGATACGTTTAAAAGAAATATATTATACTCACTGAGCTGTGTTAGCTCACTTCATTCATTCCAACCCTTTTCAGGTTTTTCGGTTAGCGGCCAATGAAGCGCGGGATCTATCAACGGGGAACTTTTGGAGTTGAATTTTAAACAGTTTCAGGCTGCGTTCTTCGATGGAAGGATAGCTGTGTCATTTCCCTTTTCTATTGGAATTGGGGTGTGACAACTACCTTGCGCACAAGTAGATAGCCTAATGAAAAAATAAGTTGGTATCTTTCCATCTACATTTCATTTCGCATCAGAAGCTTAGGTGATTTACATATTTGACTTTGCATAATTGTTCATCTTTATAAAGTTCTCATAGGGCCCTGTACAGGAGCGTAACATGTATTAATTTGGCCCGACATGGGTCGTTTCACCACATAAATTGGCGCGTTAGGAATAAGAGTTCTAAAGATCGCATGAAAAAAAGATATAAATAATAGGCGTTAAGGTAATTAAAACTAGTATAATCAAGCCTCTGGACCAAAAAATCTTTAGTTTCCGAAAGTAAGGCAGCCTCTTGGGCCTTACTCAATGCCTAACTGGGCTTAGAATATGTCAGTGGTGATTTTAGACTAATGAGAAGATGCGGTCGGTAGGGCTTTAAGCCCGTGTAAAGCATAAAAGTCACCTGGCTAGAGGATTATGCATGTCAGCCTAGTAATCCATGAAAACCCTCGAGGTTCATCTCGAAGGTTACGACGACACTTTTGACTTCGCTCCCCTTGCTCCTAGCATTTCGCACCTTTGACTTTTGAAGCAGGTCGAACTTCAGCATCCTCAACGACCGTCTACCCACGGAATATTATTTTACAGTTACCTAAATTGACCACAGTTTTGTCGTTTCATGTCTGGACTCATTCACAGGCCTCTTTGCCTTGCTTTGCCAATGGACATTCCCATTTCTTAACCCCGAGAATCGTTTGGCCCTCTATATAAAAGATCACCAAGGGAAACGAAACGAAAACTTGGAGGGAGCAATCATGGAAAGTGCTGATACGAGCTGCTTCAACGATCGAAGGTGGTCGCTGAAAGGCAAGACCGCTTTGGTCACTGGGGGAACCAGAGGGATTGGGTCAGTCTCGGTTTTCATTTTCCATCTGTGTCGCCATTTACATATAACTCCAGCCCGTTTTCGATTCAGTCTTGATCACTCCGTCTGTGGATCAGGTATGCGATCGTAGAAGAGCTGGCGAGGCTCGGCGCGAGCGTTCACATGTGTTCTCGCAACGAGAAAGAGCTCAACGAGCGAGTGGCAGAGTGGCGGGGTAAAGGGTTTCGAGTGAGCGGCTCGGTTTGCGACGTCGCTCACAGTAACCAAAGCGAAGAGCTGATTAAGACTGTCTCCTCCGTTTTTGATGGCAAACTGAACATTCTGGTTAGTGACGCTCGATAATCACCGTCTAGGAGTTGCTATGGAAGCAACTTTTGGCTCCATCGATATCTTGTTTAAAGTCTACCAAGAACTAGAATTCTTTATTACGATTGGTTTGTGGTTTTGGCTATTACAGACATGGACAATTCCGCTAATTCTCGTTTAATATCTACTGCTTTGATAGCGTCCTGTACTTGGCAACTGACTTCCTGTTCAAATAACATTAGTGATCTCATGAAAAGCATTCAGAAAGACTTGAAATTAGAGAATATAGTGAAAGGTCCTGTAGCTGTTGCAAATCTGATCTCCAGATTGACATTGTTTTAGCTGTGCTGAATCAATGGACAATGGATGTTCGACATTTGATTCAATATTCCGCTGCTACTGTCCTCATTCAGTATTTTCGTTATCTTGTTACCTAGCTCGGTTTTGATGCTGGTCCGGCTAATGCAGGTGAACAATGCGGCGGCGCTTGTTATTAAGAAAGCACTAGATCACACACCGGAGGACTGCTCCTACATGTTGAAAGCCAACCTCGAGTCCCCTTACCATTTGTGCCAACTCGCACATCCGCTCCTGAAAGCTTCTGGAGACGGCAACATTGTGTTTATCTCCGCAGTTGCTGGTCTAGTATCTCTACCTGCACTCTCAATGTACTCTGCCTCCAAAGGTATGATGATGCTTTTGTCCAGGCTCTACCTTACTCGGCACAAAGCTCATGAAATCATGTCGGTTATTCCAGGTGCTATCAATCAGCTAACAAAGAACTTGGCATGTGAATGGGCTAAAGACAATATCCGGATCAACACCGTCGCTCCGTGGGGAGTGAAAACCTCCGTCACACCCCCTGTAAAAGTCTTCCTGTTCCCTCTATCTGGATTTCATGTGTGCTTTACAATGACCCTGCAAATTTGTTTATCTTAAGCTACTGAGATATAACTCATCCTCTCGACATATCGGCCTAGTGGGACAAAATACAGGAAACTGATTAATACTGAAGCAGGCACTGTGATGAGAAGCATGATTTACAATATAATGCCTTCTTACTGTGATGAGAAGCATGATTTACAATATAATGCCTTCTTAGACACCCAATTACCCAAAATAGAGATCATAGGATCATGAACTGATGCATCAACTTTGCTGTCATTGAACTTTTACCATTCAGGAGCCAGAAATGAGAGAGAAGCTCATGGAGCTGATTTTGCGAACGCCTATCTGTCGGTTGGGAGAGCCTAATGAGATCGCGTCCGTGGCTGCGTTTCTTTGCCTTCCTGCAGCTTCATATGTCACAGGACAGGTCATTACTGTGGATGGTGGCTATACAGCAGGCTCCTAAGCCATGTCACACAATCTTCTCGGTTCCTAAGTCAACTACCTCTCGGGTTCAATAAACTCTATTTTGCAGCGGAAAACTATGGTTGGGCAAGATGCAGTTGAACAAACCCTCGAGGTTACAGTCAATAAATTGTTCAACTTTCCTTTAAGTCTAAATCGGAGACATCCGTCATATTGATTGCTGAACTTTCACGCGTTGTTTATGACGGGAGAAGTTTAAGTACCATGTTGGTCTCTGGCGAACATGACTTCGCCTCGTGAATCTTTCCAATAAAGTTTGGTGATTTTGCAAAACGATCCTCGGTTTCCTGAGTAATCATGAATTCTTGATTGCATTACTACATTAGGCACAAGTCGATGGCCGGACGAAAGCAGAAGTTGGCATCTTTCCATCTAATGCATACACAACAGTGCCTTCGACATTGGCTTTGAGTGATTACAGCACATTGACTCGTTATCTTGCCATAAGATCTTGCAAGCCAAGCCAAAGATAGTATCTTAAGATTGTTTACTAGGCATAGCCGGAGCTTCGGGAAGCTAGTGTGAAGCATTCTCATTAGATCACAAGCTGGCTCTGACCGATTACATATTGGAAAGAGATGCTCTATTCAATTCATGCTCGCTCTAGGTGCCTCAATGATCTTAACCCTTGATCTCTGCAAAATTTATTAATTTTGATAATTATCGTTTAATTTATTAATGGATGAAATTCATTGAGATGCCAAAGAGAACACTTTTCAGTACAGAAAATCTTTGATCCTTGTGAAACGTTTAATCCATCAAAAATCCAAACTAATCCATCCATTAGTGGAGTGTAGCTACCATAGAGTCTAGAGAATGAGGTACTCCAGTGATTTGTAGATGCATTTTCATGGCATTAAGCAGATGGGGATCTGAAAGAGCTGCGTTGAAATTAGGGAATAGGGCAACAAACACCGTTTTGACATTTTATGTGGTTTTGACTGTCCCAATACAGGCATGTTGGTAGTCAAAAAATCGTGCGTCGGGCAATTCCATTCAAGAACACTTCGTGAACTAGCAAATACCTCTTGAATTCATACGTCGGTGACTTACTCAACGGAGGGGAAAAAGAAGAAATTAAAAAAAAAAAAGCATTCATACATTCGAAGCCATTGTCAACTCTCTCTGCCTTCTTTTGCCTACGTATGCTGACTAAGGATAAATATGTCGAATGAATATAAATTTGGGGTACATAAAAGTTTTGGTAAATGTGTCATAATGAGCTTTAATATTTTTGATGATTTTTTCCTTCTTTTTTCTTTTTTTGAATTTTTACACTTAACTTTACTGATTGATATTTTTATGGTCCAATGCCAAACAAATCAATGACCAGCAAAATCACAAGAAACCTCTAAACTTTAAGGCTACATTTGGTAGTTAGGATAAAAATCAAGATTTGCATAAGACATGATAAGGTCGAATAGTGGTGGAATATAGCTTGGATAAAAGTATCTCGTTAGGGAGGTGAAATAAAATAGATAGAATTTCTTATATCCATTATATAAATATCATTCTTCTCAATTAACAAATTTCTTTATTAAAAGAATGGTTAAATAGAGATGATATTTGAACTCCAATATGAAAAAAGGAACTTCAAAATAACAAAAGAATAACGATGATTTTCGATTTTATTTATAATATATTTGAATATCTTTCTATTCTAGACTATATAATTTATATAATTATATATAGTACTGATATTTATTACATATTTAAGGTGTTTAGCATAGTTTGTTATTTAACAAGATGTAAGGGAATAAAACATAAATTGAAAAGAGACTGAAAAGTTATAAAGAAATCAACGAATGTAAACGAAGTGGAAGAACCCAAATTTTAAATCAAAAAATTCAAACTTGAAGATGATTTTTCTAATTCTCGAAGTGTGGGGGGCCAATGAGATTTCTTAAAAAATAATTACGCTCTTCGTCTCATTTTCTTTCGTGTCTTTATATCATTGAAACTTCGCGACTCATTCATAGTATTTTGTTTCATATCAAAGCTCCATTAAAACATCAATAGAGACGAAACTTCTTCTCCTCAATAACTCTCTTGTTCACGTCAAGAGTCCACAAAAGCAGTAAGAAGGTGTACGCTCATTCTCTTTTGTAGCTCCGTGGTTCACGTTGAAACTTCATGAAAGTGGCAAGAAAGTAGAAGTGATGTACGTTTTGGAATTGCGAAAGTGGACTATGATATTTTCTTTTGCTAGATTTAGCATTGGTTGGCCAATCTACCTCTCGATGTTGCCGATGCTCATTTACATTTCTTGCTATAGTCGAACTTATGACCCTGGAATATTGAATGAGCTCATTTGATGTTTAAGACGCAAATAACAATCCTAGATTAATTGATGGATTTTTGTTTGTGCATTTGCGGTTAATGTTGAATTATGAGAGATTCTTACCAAATTCTTTTATGCATTCTCAGATTTGTTTATAGTGATATGTCGTTTATATTGAACATTCGATATGGTATGATATGAAAGCATTTGACTTTATTATTGTGATTCACTAAAATAAAAACAATCGATAAGATATACAAAATCCGCGAGTTGTTTATCTTATCCTATGTAGACTAAAAATTCGGGAACCAAGAAGCCAAGCTTAAGTGCCTAATAAAAGAGCACGAGCCAGGACACAAGTTATGGTCAAGGCGCAATTTTTGACTTGACCACCATCTTTGATGGACGGCTCAGTGGCGGTCGCGTCAATTTCCTGTCCGTTCATCTCGTCAATCTTGAACTCGATTGAGAATCGACGGCTCAGCACGTGCCACGACCAGATCGGACGAATCGGTGAAGTTTGAACGGAGTAACGTCGTGAAATAATAAAACCACCTCGAGCGGATTAAACTAACCGGGAGTTGGACTAAACGAGAGGCAACGGCCCATTGACGGCCCGCCACGTGGCAGGGCGGGAGCCGAGCAAAAAAGAGTTTTTCCCTCCCGCCTTCTCCTTCCAGAAACATCCAGCCGTGGGAAGCCCGTGGGACCCACAAGAACGAAGGACAATCCCACTCGCGGTCCAGATCCCGCCACGTGTATTTATTACAACGTGGCATCCGACGTGGCACCATCTACATCCCTGGAAATGATACGTCTCCCGTCCCGCTCTTTCCCTCGGCGAGAACTTTCACTTCTGTACCCCCCCCCCTCTTCTCTCTACCTACTCAGATTTGAGATCGAAGAGATGGAGTAGGTTGCTGGCCGATTTTCCAGTGTTGTCTGTTATCTCAGGTTGTGGCGTTCCGATGGCAATTCATGGCGGTGTGATAGAGAGAGAAGATCGAGTGAGAATGGAGGAGAGCAGGCGGAATGCGGTGTACATGTGTGGTTATCTCCCCGGAGCCTCGCCGGAGAAGTCGCCGATGCTCTCTCCGACGCCGGTGCGGGATCCCGGCGGAGATTCGTGGAGGGACGTCTTTGGCGGCGGCTGCGGATTCGCCATGGCCGTTTCAGGTGAAAGTTTGTTACCGCTTCCGCAAGAGGCTTGATTGATGCTTTTGGTCGGCTAGTTAATTCGGAAATGAAGTCATCTATTCATCTTGTGTAACTGTTGCTGAATTTCTCCTCCATTTGTAGCGAGTATTGATTGTAGAAGTTTCTTCGTTCTACTTTTTCACTTGATCTGTGATTTATTAGCGCAACACTATTTGATTGAATAAGTAGAGCTCCTGTGCAAAGCTACGGCTCATAGCTTTTATTAGTAGAGTTCATATTTTCAGCATCAACGTCCAGGGCGGAGTTCGAATCAGCAATTATACTCTCTTGTGTTAAAGCGGAAAAGAAATGATGAAAGCAGCCAATGGCTGTGGCAGCAAATATCCAAATCTGTCGTTGGGTTGATGAGTACGTTTTCCGAAAGGTACAAAAGTGGACCAATTTGGACAAGCGGCATTACCCAAATGGGAGAAAAATTAACAAGAAATTTTGGATATTATGTGTTCAAGATTCACTGAACCAACATGGTCATAGTCGACTCGTGACTTTTGAGTCTATAGTACATTTACTCTGCAGAATATTGGATTGGAATTGGCTGCTGTATACCCCTTTTTATGCCCCCCTTCTCTAACATCTGTTGATATTGCTAATCTATTTTATTTGAAAAACATGAGGGATCAGATTCTGGAAAGCTAATTACTTGGGGTTCAGCAGATGATGAAGGTCAAAGCTACATGACATCAGGAAAGCATGGGGTAATTAATACCTATTCTAGCTCACAAGATTTCTCTGTCTGCCATGATTTGGTATTAATTTGCAATTTCTTGATTTCGATTATTAAGGATGCTCCAGAGCCTTTTCCTCTCCCAACTCAAGCGTCAGTTTTGAAGGCCGCTGCTGGTTGGGCCCATTGTGTTACAGTGACAGGTACCACCTTTCCTGCTGCTCCTCTCTCACACGCACAATGAGCAATTCGTGGTTATGTTATGTTGTACAAGCTTAATCTTCTCTCCATTATCCACAGCGTAGTATATGATGAGGATTGCCTGTTATTGAATTTATTGAATTCTCCTTATGTGGAAATGCTGTCTATCCTAGTAATTGTGGATTTGCGATGATATGTTCTCATTTCATTAGTCATTGAGATATCAACACACAATGATGTCACTATTGAATGTCATTTAGCCCCTTCAGTTATTTGCAACAGTTTGCAGTGCATGCAATAGACAAAGGTTTCATCAATACGAAATCAAATGAGAATTACGTGAGCTCTTTTAGTTATCTATTGACTGGCTATTATGCCCTCTTCACCTATTGACGTTTCATATTGCAGAGCCAGGTGAAACATACACATGGGGTTGGAAAGAGTGTGTTCCTTCTAGCAAACTCATCTCAGATTTGGCTTTTGTAGGAAGCTTCCAAAAGGAAGCTCTCACAAGACAAAGCTCTTTATTGAGTGAGCAAGGTGGTTTTATGGAATAGTTGATGATCATAGATCCGTTGGTATGTGGGCTTCTATTTTGACTTGAATTTTATTTTCTTCCATAGTGAGCCCTAAATCTCAACCCTCGAGCCCAAATAGTGGGACGGTCAGTCAACTTAATGATAGAAAGGTTGTCGAAGAACCAGCGAAGCGCAGAAAAGTATCATCAGCTAAACAAGAAAATGAGAGTGTAACACTAGTAGAGGAAACATTTACACAATCACCTTGTCTCGTCACCATGGGACCGGGAGTGAGGATTACCACAGTTGCCGCTGGTGGGCGCCACTCTTTAGCCTTGTCAGGTAAACCTTCTTCAAATGTGTCATCTTTTTTTCCTCTGTCGTTCTTTCTTCGTGGTTAAGGTGGATGTGTGGTCATACAAAGATGGATAAGATAAGAAATGACAATATTCGATGAAAAGTTGGAATAGTACCGGTGGCAAAGAAGATGAGAGAACATAGATTGAGATGGTTTGGACATATTCTCCGTAGACCCCTAGATGCTCCTGTAGGAACATAAATATGTTACCAAGAACACCATATGAAAGAGGTCAGCCGAAACTTATTTGGAGGAAGGTAGTAAAAGAAGATTTAATGGAGTGGGAAATAGATTGGCATCTGTATAGGTACCCTACATCCGAACTAAATTTTTTCTGGTTAAAGAATCTCTCTCTAGTTGCTCTGGAAAAATTAGGAGATTCTTAGAAGAAATACAGGGTTCTGCGGTTTGTTTTAGAATAGAGTGGAGGAAAGCTATTCGCATTGTAGAAAGGGGGATTTCCTATATTTCAGAGTGCCCTGTTTACTCCTTTTTATTTTTTTTTATATATTTTTATTATTTTATTTTATTTTGGGGGTATACATGTCTTTGCCTTTATTTTAGTATATCTTATGCTTTTCGCTTTGGGTTCATCGACCGCCGACCCCAACTGATTTGGGATAAAGGTGATGTTGATGTTGATGTTCTTTCTTCGTGGTTAACCCATCTAGTTTTGTAGGTTATATGAAGTATGAAGCTATGGAAGATTTTTTATGTAAAGCAAGACACCTGATTCATCATATTTTTACCGAAGTTTCAGATGTGGGACAGGTCTGGGGTTGGGGCTATGGAGGTGAAGGACAGCTAGGTTTGGGTACTAAGATAAAAATGGTGTCTTCTCCTCATCTAATACCTTGCATTCAGACACCCAATCCAGGTAAAGATGGCACACTGACCAGAAGCCAAGGAAGCACGAGTTCAGGATTACAATCTTCAAAAGCGCCTGGAAATTATGTGAGAGGAATTGCTTGTGGAGGTCGACATAGTGCAGTAATTACAGGTCTGCTCACTTGTAGTTGTCAATAGCGGTCTCTATTTCATTTGGTTTTTTAGATTTGAAGAGTATAATATAATGGATACACCTTCATAGGGACCAACATGATTTGGTCATCTAAGCCCCCTTGAATGGTTGTTACAATGATTAGCTTGAGGAGAGTAACAAGATGGTAGGAATTAAGGAACATCTAGCGACCAAGAATAACATGTTAATTGACTTAAATGATTACATGCATCTGCAATTCTTTGGATTGATGTACCTCGTCGACTTTTTCGTTGTCTGGTAAATATGATTACCACTTCAGCATGGGTGTGTTCTATAGGAAAAATTGTGCTTTAAATTACTGGCTTTATTTGGATTAGAAAATTATTTTAAGAGATTCTTCTGTCTTCATTTTTTGTTTGTTTGTAGATACTGGAGCATTGCTAACTTTTGGATGGGGGCTCTATGGGCAGGTGAGCTACGATGGCCACTTGTAATGTTACACGAAATCATGCTGGCCCTTCCCTGTATGGTTCCTAATGCTATAGGCAGACGATATTCTTGAGATGAAGATTTACCAAGGTTTAACAAAACAAAGTGAGTCAAATAGCTTATGGGAGGAGATAGGCACCATGTTATTTGAACTCTTCCTTTAGCTCCTCTCTCTCTCTCTCTCTCTCTCTCTCTCTCTCTATAGGACTGCAGGACCTCTTGTATCTCCCCCGATTGAAGCTTACTTCCTGCTTTTGTGTTACAGTGTGGACAAGGCAGTACGAATGATCAACTCAGACCAACATGTGTATCTTCTTTACTGGGAACTGCTATTGGGGGAATTGCTGCAGGTCTCTGGCATACAATCTGTGTTTCTACTGAAGGTCGAGTATATTCCTTTGGTGGTAACCAGTTTGGACAACTAGGGACCGGTGGAGAAAGTGCAGAGGTAGATTCTTCTTGTTATCCACTGCTTTCCCAACTTTTTCAATTTCATCTGGCAGGAAACACAGTTTATGTTGGCTAAAATATTTTAAAAAATCCCAAGCTTTGTGCTTTTTGTGTAATAATACTGACTACTTTGAAAATTAATCAGTAGATGCCTAAATTTAATTTTTGAATCAACTACAGCTTTTGCTACGTTGGCTTTCAGGAGGACCACTAAACGGTTGACATGGTAACTGACATGGCAACTTTTAAGCAATTGGCCACCACAGCAATTACTATGATCTCATTATTTTCTTTATTAAAAATTGGCACTTCACCTGTAGCATCAGTATCATGGATGTTCTTGACTAAACAAGCTAAGGCTGCATTTAATACAAAAAAACTATTTGGGTATTTATTATTCTAACTTTTATATAAATTGGAAAGTCTGAGCTACTTTGGATATTTGGCTTTGTATATACAAGAAGTTTGAATTATGATGCGTATACCAGGCCTAAGTTATCTTGTGCAAGATTGCATCTACGACAGAGTTATGAATTGTTTGGTGCCATCTACGCCATTTGTGCATCAATTTGCTTCACTAGATGACCTTTATTTCATCTGCATAATCTCTTTAATGCTCCTCAATGAGGTTGGTGTGTCTTCTTATGAGATCCCAGTAGATTACTGCTGCAGTCTCTTTTGAAAAATTTGATTGATGATTTCATACAATTGCTATGCTTAGTGTGTGATCAAATAATATTATTATGGTTCAAGAGAAAGTAAGAGTATCTACTCGGACCTCCTCATGTCAACATATTTTACTGTCTAGGAGGAACTTCTCTGCATTACATTGGCGCACATGTAGACGATCTGTCTTCCATAGGTTCCTTATTGTCTTGTCATGCGTTTGACTTGAGTACGTTCTTTGATACCCAATTCAGACTCTGCCCCGACTTTTGGAATGCCCGGATTGGAAGGGCAAGCAAGTGAAGGTAGTATCGTCCGGAGCCCGTCATAATGCAGTACTGACAGGTATGCACAAACAGATAATAGAGAGTCTGCATCGTCACCTTATTCTTGATGTCTCATATGATTTATTCTTTCTGTATCCTGGATTTCCCAATTTGATATATTTTTGCTGTCCATGCCCAATTTATCCTGACTTGAGTCACTATCTTTGTCTAATCTGTTAACATGTAGTCAATGATCTCACTTGTCTCTTCCGTTCATTGTTTGGAAAGTAATTGGGTGATTGATATCTCAAAAGAAATTTTTTCCTTTAAGGTAACAACACTTCAATAATAGTGAAGTTATTTTAGGGATGTTATTTTTTGAAATTCTCTTGTGGGAATTTTTCCACCTTTGGCTGTTCACAGCTTTTCTTTGCTTATGTGGATTAATATATGTGAATGCGGTGTTTATCTTGTCTGTAAGTCATGCCCCAGAGAAGTGCTGCCGTTTGTAGTTACAATTAGGATCACTGAGCCCTATCAAATTATGTCGCCAAAGGAAGTGCCTTGTATGAGTGGCATGCTATTCATACAAAGATGCTTGGCCATTAACTTTTCAATAAGCAGGAGGTGTACCCCAGTACCTTTTTCCCTTGATATAGTTATGTGACAGCATGTTAAGTATGGGGGCTGATATCACAGTTGTTTAGCCAGCCAATAGATCGCTTGGCTTGTCATCCAAAGAAGCAGCAAATGGACGGTGCATGTACACCATTTCTGTTCTTTGACCCCATCTTTTTTCTCCATATCACTTTCCTCCACCTCATGAACTTTTCTGTCCATTTAGCATATTAGAAAGCCTGTATTCCCAAAAGCCACCCTCAAAATTTGATCAAGTTGGTTCAGTAAAACGAATCGACCATTAAAGCTACTTATCTTTAAAAAGATGAGGGTCCTTTTGTGCTGGAGCAACAATGAAATAAAGGAGATTTTGCTGCTTCTAGTAAAGGTTGTCATGTGGGTTTTTATGTTCGCTTTAAACTCCTATTCAAAGTTAGCAACAAAGCCTCCTGCTTCATCTTTAAGTGAATAGTTTGTGTTTCAATCCATTTGTTTTCGCTTGGTATGCAAAGCTTTGTATCCTTCCTTTTCTAACAAAGATTTTACTGGTAGATTGTCAACATAATCTGCACCTCTATTGAAAATGATTTTATTTTTAATTTTTATTCAAGATGAGTCTTTCATTCATGTGTTATTGCTGCTGTCTCTTACGGTTCTCTTCAAGAGGATGGGCAAGTATTTAGCTGGGGATGGAACAAGTATGGACAGGTGGGATGAAATGAACACTTGCTAAGATCCAATGATTGACCACTGACCAGTATAGATCAGTCTACTCATACTTTTGTAAATATATCATGCAGCTAGGTCTTGGAGATTCAATTGATCGCAATATCCCTTCCCAAGTACCAATCGATGGCTTTCTGCCGAGAAATGTTGCGTGTGGTTGGTGGCACACATTGTTGCTTGCTGAAGTTTCCATGTAGATCTCTGACATCTCACATGTGAGGGCCAGGCAGAACAGTTTTGTTAGGATAGGGTTTTCTCTAAAAGTTGTCCATGTAGCATCTGGATGTATATTGTGTTTCCTTAGATTGATCTACATGACAAAGAGCATTTGTTCAGGAGCTACTTTGACAAGATTCAGAAGAGATTGCAGTTTTTTGTGCATAACATCCAAACTCTTATTGATATCTAGTTTGATTCGTACACATTGTATTGCTACATCTACTTAGGTTACATGCATTCACATTGAGGATGTTATGATCCTCTGGTTGCAGACGATTAGCAGCAAAAGTCCTGCATGTTGTCGCCCATTTCTTGCAGTGAGTCATATCTTGCTTGATACTTTATCTCTTGTGCAGCGAAGAAGTTGCATTAGTGGCCAGAAGATATCCATCTTTTGAAAGTCCTTGGAAGCCTATTGGCAAAGATAAAACGTTAAGGGCTTAGTGGGGCATGTATGGGTAGCATTTCATGATCTTGATCTAAACACTCACATTTCCTAATACTGAACGATCAGATACCTCGACAATAAAACAGGCCCAGGTATCATTGGAGTGATTCTCAAATATTCCTTTAAGAATCGTCAACTCTAGACGTGTGATCACCTGAGCAATGTCCAAGAATAGCCCTTGTTCTTTGCATATCACCTGCAGATTCGGAAACAAGAAATAGTGAAGTCGGTGGTTTTAGAAACAAAAAGAGACATACGGATATATGTACTTGAGTAGTTGAGACAATGTTAATCTGTTCTCACGGGGACACCAAAACCTAAAGTGTGAGCATGAAGAGATGTATGTTTCTGCTAGCAGATCCTTTGCCTGTGAGAGCAAGGCTTGATACCGTGGTGTTCAGACAAAATCTTAACGAATAGATCAGAAATAATCGAGGAGGGGAAAACCTTCGAATGCTCACGAATAGAGAGACAAGAAATTTGATTGTCAAAACCCATAAGGACAATGAGCTTAGACACTAGCAAGAATTTGATCTCCATTGAAGGCACACAAATAGAACAAAACAAGCAGTTCACATGAGAAGCGACATGAAATGTTAATAATCAGAAGGTTGCATGTCGACAAAATTTGGAGCTTAGAGTTGGAGAAAAAGGTCAAACCTTTATGAGCATGTGCCCTGGCTGATTAAGATCTTCAACAGCTATAGGTGCAGGGCAGGCTTGGAACTCCCCTCCACCTTCGACAGCCAAGTTAGTTCTTTCATGGCCAGGAACATATTCCCACTTATTCTTGTCATCTTGTAGACCATCCTTTTGCTGTTCGGTTAACGAATATCCAATGGACTGTCAGACAACGGTTTACGCAACTATCATGATACAGTGAATCTCGCTCAGGGAATAAGCAGTTTCACTTCACCTAAGGCTAAGCAAAAACCAAATGAGATATTCCCGACAATGACCATATAGCATAGTTACTGCGCTTGATCTTCCCATTTGGTACATAGGAAATTACTACAACCTGGAAAGGGTCCATAAGGATCCGATCCCAAAACTCGAGGGTGGAAAAATGGACCAAACAACTAGGTTAGTCCACATCTTTGTTTTTATTGTCTGGCTTGAATAGAGTAATGATGTCTTGACAAATAATACTGCAACAGTAGGCCTCTTTAGAAATCTTGCACGCTAGTTGTCTTCCCTCACGTGTTTGACTTGCATCGCATGCCAACATGTTAGATCAGGTAAAGTTGCAAAATAAAAGCAACATATGTCTCTGTGTTAGAGATATGATGATGGCAGTGTATGCTGTAAGGTCTTAGTCACAAACCCACGGGATGCCTATCACCAAATATTGCAAGTTCCAGGAATTTGATTCTGATCGGAATAGTGCTCCAGTTTCAGAAGCAGCACAAGTTTCCAAATTAAAAGACGAATATCTAAGTTTAGAGTTTTGACCAAAAACCAGTTTATGCACGAAGAAGTCATCGTCAGACTGCACTTCTATCTGGTAATTTGGTGCCATCTGATGAAAAACAGTAGTATATGGTCGTACCTCAAAGGTTTCCATTTTTGTCAGCTTCTCGGCCTGATGAGTCACCCTTCTCAGGAAGAGCATGTGCTTTATCGTCCGTTCTAGGAGGCCATCTATGCTACACTGGAAATCGCCAACAAATGCAGAGAGAAATTACATAGGGCAGTTGCTCATGGGAAATTGTTGGAAGGTGAGAAATATAGACTGTGCATGACAGATCACTTGCCTTCATGCTGCTGGGGACAAGCATGCGAAGTTCCCGGAGTCGCTCCTGGATCAACTGTCTGTCTCTTGGTCTAGGCTTTTTGTTGTCACCTCTTCTGTTCCTCCTTTTGTAGCCAGACAACAGCTTCTCTCCCTTCCTGGCCAGTGCTGGAGCATCCTCTTCATCCCATCGCTCGCTCTTAAACGATCTTGTTGTGCTCTTCATGGAAACCGGAGAAGATGGAACGCTAACCGTGCCTTTACAATGAATAACCTCGGCAGAGACATTTTCTTCCGAGGTTCTTCCTTCGAGAATATTGAGTGCGTTAGAGGAGGTATCGGATTGCCTTGATAAGACTGTTAACTTGGTAATGTTTGATTTGCTAGGTGAAGGAGATTGTGGTCTGCCATATCTGTTTGGAAAGACGGCTTCCAACAGAGACTCAGCATCATCTTGGAAGAGGTACTCGGCTGACCTCTCAACATCATGGAAGTAATCGACATCGTGACTCATCTGGGAGTCGCTGAATGCATTTTCAAATAAGACGGATGTCTCAAGCGCCCGTCTCTGGAAACATGGTCCGAGTGCTTTGTGCAGCTCGCAATCTGTGGGGAAGTTAAACATATTGCTTGTAGGCTCATGATCTGCATGATCAGCATCCGTGCTTTTGAGTGACCATTCGGAAGTATCATTGGCAGTGCAAGAATCTGATAATCCATGAGAAAACTCTGTGGACATCCCAAGGTTATGAGATTTAGAGAAGACAAGTAAGTCCTCAACCATACCAGAAAACCACAAATCGTTATGATCCACCATGTATGTGTGGTTTGCATTAGCAGGTTGACTCGGTAAATTAGATATTTCAGGAAGGCCCTTTGGAAGAACACGAGCCTCGCTAGCATCAGCTTCTTGGAGATTTGTTAGCTGATCTATGACTTCACAAGTAGTCACTCTGTCTCGATTTGCTTTGGCTCGATTCTCTGGGCCTTCAAACTGCATACCACCTACATAGATACTATCTATAAGCGAGGAACCATCCATGTTATCCAAGAGAAATGACATTGCGGGAGACAACGAGTGAGTCGGATTATTGTTTGGAGTCGAAGGTGCATATCGCGCCTTTCGTAGCCAGTCGAACTAAACATCGATTTGATGTGATTCGCCGGCTCCTTAATTTCTGGAACCTGCAGATTAAATTGCTGGATGCATGAAAAACAAAGAAACATACGCTGTTGGATATGCAAAACCACATACTAGCGCACCTTTCATGTGCACCAAGCTGCGAAACTCCGCATAAGCATTGAATCTATCAATATTGACACGTGGTTGAAAGATAACCGGCTTAATATTGACAGAGAGATGCTGTAATAGTACAAGTACGAGATTGAACTCTATTTGTCATCACATGATTCGACCCGCTGGCTACTATGAAGGAGATCATGTCAAGAACCTGTTCCTTAACGCCAGCTGAAATCTGGGGCAACCATTCATCTGGAATCTGCACGATAGGAAGTAAGCATTGTCAATTCTCATCACTGAACTTGTGACCATAGTCAGCCATTCTACTAGGTTCCATACTTGTTGTCTTGGAAGGATACTCACATTGAAAGGTGTTTCTGATTCGCAGTGAATGGCCAACACATCATCCAATGATACCCAGCAATAGCTCTCTGTGCGGATCACCTCACCAATTATTCTAGCAAACAAGAAATCTGAGTCAAACTAACATTTTTAACAATAAGGACAAGTCCTTTTTTTATTTTAGAGACAGATGCATTGAACTAGCTCTGTCATAGAAGCGCAACAACTGCGGAGGGTTGGTATCTGATGAAGTGAGCCCCTGTAAGATCAAGAACGGGAAAATGCCCTTCTCCCGTTTCGTACTTTGATGGACAAAAGAAATGATTACTGAGACACAGAATCGCCAAAATTACCGCCCTAACTACCTCTGTACGAAATCTGACCCACCTGTTGTATCCTCAAACCATCTCTTTGCTTCACTGGTGGCCCCTTCGATCCGAATAGTAAACAATTCATCTCTCGAACGGCCAATTCAGAAATCAAGTGCTTGTGCCTTAGTTGATATTGTACTTGACCATTAAAAGCCGGGCGAAGCAGTGGTGAGCTTGTTGTATTGAGTTTGGTGGAAAGAGCTGAACTCGTCCATGATTTTAACAGATTAAATCAACTTGCTTGAAAGTCCAAGTGCTCACTTTGTTAAAGCTAAGATTAGGAAGCAACGGTATCTTCTTCAAACTGATGATCCTCCTTGATAAGCAGTGACTTAGCAATCTATCGAAGAGAAGCAGCCTCGTGCACAAATGAAGGGTTAGACAAACAGGACGGTTGTCACTTTATATTCCTATCAATAGCGAAACAACGTGAAAAGCGGCTGACAAATGTGGACTCGCTGCCTGTCACCACTCCCCCTCTAACAGGAAAACACAATATGATCACCTTTTGATTATGGAAGGCATTGAAAATGGTCAATAACATCGCAGAAACCGTGCGACAAGAACGTTAGCAACTCAAAATCAGAAAAAAGAAAAAAAAGAAAAAAAAAGACGAAGCTTGAAGTCACTTTCCGTTTCCAATTTCTAGGAAACCAAAGAGCTGAAAGAAAATCTAACAGAGAAATACCAACAGAACAGCTTGCATATTACCTTAATGCACGCGTTTCCTTCATATTCGTTGGCCTCCATGACATTTTTTACCTTCTCGAAGAAACTCATTGTTGCTGTAACTATGACACTATCAATGAAGATGAAGAGAGGCAAGACCAGTTTTTTTTTTTTTTGGTCGATTTATCTATTGACATTGCTATTATATAGTCTCTTCCCGCCACCGGTCACCAGTCACCTTTCATCATGCTCACATATTTTATCCATTTAAAGCATATGGTCGGTCCAATGATAGCTGCGTTGGTTCTTCGAATTGACCTCTTCTCAGTGGAACTTCAAGGTCGCACGTCATTTTCGATCTTGAAGTTTTAATGGTGGATGAGAAGCGAATTAAACTCCAGAGTTTTTCGATTGCTACCCTCGTTTCGCGGAAGCTTCGTATGGCCAACCACGTTACTACTGGAGCGATTCTGATCAGCCAAGGATCGATTAACTACGTAAACTACTTGTAGTGTGAATTAACGGGGAACATGTTTAATTTTATCTTCTTTTTATATGGAACAAGCATGTTCATGCGCTCTATTCTCGAGGGCATTTTGTGTTGAGAAAAATTCTATTAGATTTTGAATTTGACAACACTGCTGTTATGTCTTGAAAAGATTTTGTGAGACACTTTGAGGGCACTTTATCAGTATAT
Source organism: Psidium guajava (assembly GCA_016432845.1). Lineage (NCBI taxonomy): Eukaryota > Viridiplantae > Streptophyta > Magnoliopsida > Myrtales > Myrtaceae > Psidium > Psidium guajava. The sequence goes on from CM028224.1 coordinate 38,949,888, forward strand.
CGTTATGTCTTATACATTTAATCTGCTAAATACTCATACACTGATAGAAGCACGTTACATGGACAGACGTAGATTATCTCAAGACATATTCGATCATTTATGGAAAGATATATTCTGAATCTACATGCAGTCCTCATAGTTGTTATAAAATCAAACTTAATTGTTTTTATAGTGAAATATTCCTCACTAACAGCTCCTGATTTGGTTGGTATTTCTTTCCTAAGTTATATTGATTGTCCAAAAATATTAGAGACTATTTTCGTAATTTTTCATACAAAGAATATTGTTTGATTGGCAATCAACTTAAAGATAATTTTCTTTCTTTGAAGCTTGATTTGTTGATTCAAGGAGTTGATTGCATGGGCCAGCAAATCCTCTCAAATATCTATTCTTTCAACCTCAAACGGCTATGTGATCTTTGTTTATCAATATGCCAATGGCTAATTTAGAGATTGATCATTGAGGTGATTATATCCAGTGGGAAGCTTGGATGTTGAGGAATTTATAAGGAGCACAAGGCAAGTTCATCATCCATATTTTGAAAGAGCTACATATATTCCAAATTATCTTCTTGTCATAGAGATCTTTCGAGAGGTGTCATACAGAGTTTAAAAGTATCTAGAGTTGGAAAGCTTTGGGTAGAAGCAAACTCGCTTGAATTGAAGTGCTTGAGTATTAGCTGTCATTTTTTTTTTTCTGTAATCTCTCATTTGATTACTTAGTGAAATCTAGCCAATAGGCTGTTAGTGTGGAGAGTCGACATAGGATTTAATAATAGCCGAACCACTAAAAACTATCTTTCATTGCTCTCTATTCTCTTACTCACATCAATTTACACTCTAATAGAAATATTGCGCAATTCTGTTCTCCATATCCACTCCTATCAAACTTGGAGCTTTTATTTCTGCATTATTTTATCAAATTTGATTATAATCACTTATGCACCCCCTCTAGATGATAGTATCACCAAACAACATATTGCGACAGACGTGTTCGCGTTAAACAAATGTTTGCACTGACTACGTTCATGATACAAACCCTAACCTTAGTTGGGTTTTCTCCTTCATGAAACTTAAATAAATACTTGACTCGCCATTAAGCCAATATCGGTTTATAAATCTTCTTGACTAATCCGGCCAGTTCGAAGTCATTGTCGATGATGATCTATAGAGTGATGGAAGCAAAATTCGACCCAACTTCGATCATCCAAAACTTAAAAAACGTCGAACATACAGAAAGTTGCGTATAACGGACGTTAGCAGCGTGCGTACGTATTTAATAGGACAGAAATGATAAGTAGGTCAAAATTTCTGAGAAGAGCAGCTTGGCTTATGATCTAGTTTTTATCGTCAAGCTTGATAACGCTGTCAATCTATTTAGACCACTCGGAAGAACGATTGTTATACTGCTCTATCAAGGAATCGATTCATGACTATGTATAATGTATAATAAGTTTGGTACCTGTCACGCTCAACCACCGCTTGACTTATGATATATTATTCATGTTTCTTTTGCTAAATCACTTCATTGTAGAAGATTATAATTGATATCTTAAGCTACGTTTGATCGTCCGGATTTCTAATTAGGATAGGCTTAGATAGAATAGGACAGGATATGATAAGAAATTTAAAGATTTTGTCCTATCCTAACTATTGTTTGGTGAATTGCGGATTTTAGGTCAGATAAGTAGAGACAAGGTATGACCGAGATCAACTCTATTTTGCTGAAATATCATGATTCTCTAGAAATTTGAGTCCTAGGAATTGAGTAAGTTGAGCAAGGTTTATTCCATCTAAATTCGGGCATAACATCGATGGAGCAAACACATAGAATCGAGGGTCTTGACTTGGGGTCGAATCCTTTGAGAATGACCCCACTAGTCTTGCTTGTTGTCTTGCTAAGTAAGTAAACAAGTACCGAAGAATCTAATTATTGGGCTTCTTTTCACAAAATGAAGTTGCACTCATGAAGGTTGTCCAAGAGAGCTATCTCGACAATCAATGATTAACTTCGACTTCTTCATAATATGTCGAGACACCTTTTGAATGTTGTAAATGTTCAAGTGGTTAAAGAATAAGAGAAGTGATATCATATTACACCAAATATTTGATAAAAGAACAAGATCGTTGTTGACACCTGATTTTTAATCATTTTTTCTATTGCTAAAGTAATAAAAAATCCATAAAAATTCATAAAATTGAAAAATCAACTTTGGGGACCTTAGCCAAGCCTAAGGAACCAATTTTGACCAAAAAACGATTTTTCATATTTTCAGTATTTTTCGGTATTTTTATTTTCGAAAATTCATAAAACAAAAAATGAAGAAAAAATGAGAAAATTGAAAAATCAACTTTGGAAGCCTTGGCCAAGCCTAGGCAACCATTTTTGAACAAAAAATAAAATTTCATATTATATATATATTTTTAATTTTTTTTTAAAAAAAATACAAAAATACTTGAAAATTTTGGAAAAATAACATTTGAGGCCAAAAAAATACACAAAGATAGTTAATATTTTTATTTTAAATCTATTTTCATATTGGCCATCGCAAATTCAGAAAAATCCAATTCGAGTCACGTGTTCCTTCACGAGTATAATCTTGAATCGGGCCTAAAAAAATTTAATTTGAGTCAACTTATTTTTAATTTTCACTTTTTATGAGTTGTGACATTGTCTTCTAATATTTTAAATTTTCATCTTGGCCCAATTATACCCAGAATGACTTAATTTTGCAAAAGGGCTTTAATTAAATTCTGCATTATTTTCAACGGCAAGAAATGAGCTTAAATTTGACATGTGGTGAATTTTGGTGTGTCAAAAATTGTGAGGAGATTTGGACTTAAAGAAATATATTTTTTCAGGGACTAAATTGTAAATACTTAAAATTCAAGGACTAGAGTGCAAATACTTAACTCTTGAAGGATTATTTTACAAATAACAAAAAGAAGAGTTAGTGGATAAATTAGAATAGAGAAGGGAAGATGGAGAAGAGGAGATGAAGAAGAGAAGTTGGAGAAGAATAGATGGAGAAAATAAGATAAGAATAGAGAAGGGAAGATAGAGATGAAGAAGAGTTAGTAGAGAAATTAGAATGGAAGATAAGAATAGAGAAGGGAAGATGGAGATGAAGAAGAGTTAGTGGAGAAATTAGAATGGGAGATAAATATGGAGAAGGGAAGATGAAGATGAAGAAGAGTTAGTGGAGAGATTAGAATGTGAGATAGAGATGGAGAATGGAAGATGAAAATGAAGAAGAGTTAGTGGAGAAATTAGAATGGGAGATAGAGTTTAGTGGAAAAATTAGAATGGGAGATAGATGAGTAGATTATAAAAGGAGGATGAAGTGAGCTTGAGAGGGGATTCTTGAGAGAGAAAATTTGAAGTGTTTGGGAGGATTTTTTTGGAGAGAAAATTTTGGATGTTTGAGAGAGTTTTGGGAGATTGAAGAAAAATTTGAGAGAAAGAAAATACCAAAAGAGAGAGAATTTTGAAGATGATGGGAGTTCAAAGCTAAGGATTATCATCATAAATTCCTTCATCGATCAATATAAATCAAGAGTTCATCTTCGTCAACGAGCAAGCAAATTCGAGCTAAGTGTTTTTATTTATTCATTTGTTTATGGTTTTACTTGCAAATTAGCACGAATTGTATACACTTTCTCCATCTCCTCTTTTTTTTTCATATTTTATGTCAGGAGAAGGATATCTCTACGTCAACAGCAAAAATCTCGTAGAGATGCAAAAATCGGCCCAGACAAGCTTCTAAGCTGTCCACCGATTTCTCAGCTGATCTGTGATTAAAAGTCCCTCTTAATTCAAAAGAAACTCTCTATATTGGGAACATAGAGAGCGAAAATCAATTATAGAAATCCCTCCAAAAAAAATGGGAGATAAGTACTCTTTCCACTCTTCTGGTTTTAGGTGCAAATTAGCACATATTTTGTATACTGACATTTCACTCTATTTTATGTCAGGAAGCCGCAGCTTTATATCAATGGTCAACCCTATGGAAGCACAAAATCGGCTTGGAGGAGTCCTCAAGCGCGCACAAATTTCAAATTGTTGAATCAATTCGTTGTATTTTATTTTAAAGAATTCATACCCCAGAATAGAGAGGACAAAGTCCATCCGCAATTTAAATACCTACACCATAAATCCCAAAGGGAAGAGCCAAGCCAATGCTTAGCCTCCCATTGGAGGTTTTTACTTACAGTAGTTAAATATCTGCAACTTAAATACCTGTACCTTAAATCCCATAGGGAAGAGCCAAGCCAATGCTTAACCTCCCATTAGAGGTTTTTACTTATAGTAGCTAAATACCTGCAACTTAAATACATGTACCTTAAATCCCAAAGGGAAGAGCCAAGCCAATGCTTAGCCTCCCATTGGAGGTTTTTACTTACAGTAGTTAAATACCTGCAACTTAAATACATGTACCTTAAATCCCAAAGGGAAGAGCCAAGCCAATGCTTAGCCTCCCATTGGAGGTTTTTACTTACAATAGTTTAAATACTTGCAACTTAAATACCTGTACCTTAAATCCCAAAGGGAAGAGCCAAGCCAATGCTAGGCCTCCCATTGGAGGTGTTTATTCACTGTCATGTACTTCCTATAATTTAATTTTTGAATCATCAGACCCAAAAGATAAGTAGGTTGTAATACTGCACAGAAGTCGTTAACACACTCCTTCTTTCGGCTTCAGGGAATCTTTAACACTTAAAAAAATATAACAAATAAAAATATATACCATCCATGCATCCTATTTAAAAAGTGAAAACACAAAAGAGAATACCCTACTATAGCCTTAGGAATAAACCAAGCCTGAGTTGCCGAATTAGGATATCCATGAAATTAAGGTACCGAAAGGGCATTAGTTTTAATTAACTAGTGTAACCAAGTCCCCGAGCTCATAATCTCTGGTTCGCAGGAATAAATTAGTTCTCCCGCTAATTTATTTAGGTTTCTAATCGACCTACCAAGAACGATTAGTGGCGACTCCAAATTTTAAAATCATTT